>JAUMJM010000003.1:3496785-4798571 GCA_033558235.1 Neomorphus geoffroyi | reverse complement strand
TTTATGGTGGAAACCAAAGTGTGTTAAAAGTTGCTTTTTATTCATCACACTGCTTCATGTCAAAGTCAGCCTTTCCAGCTGCTTTTAGATAGCTTACTAACAGACAATAATTTGGAATTGGAACGATGGACTATCCACACAGAGATTTTATACTTGAGAGTAATCTTGTGCAATCACTCCAGCCAGAAGTACCTCAAAAGGCGAAGACTCTGGAACCTCTTACTCATTGTTTTTACCCCCTCGTATTTCATTAGTTGTTCACAAAATCAAAATTTATAGCAACCCATAACACCTGAGCCCCAATAGTGTATTTACCACTTCAGGTTCTACGAGGGACTGCTGTGCAAAGTATAAGTGCAATGAATAAGAACTATTTCATGTCATTCCAGTATGGAAGGGTAGAGGTGTGGCACAGAGTTTACTGGTCACAATGGGACAGTAGTGAAGCAGTGCTGCTCACAAGTTGTGTGCTGATACTTACGCTGCACTGTCACCTGAACAACGCAGCTCTCTTGTCCAGCCTCGTTGGTGGCAATACATTGGTATAACCCTGTGCTCATCTGTGTAAGATTCTTCAGTAGAACTTGCCCAGGATTAGAAATGTCTGAAACAGGAAAAACACCACTGGGATTAATCCAGAAAAGGCTAAGAAAACCTAACCGCAGATAGGACACAGATGCACAAATTGAACTTCTGGATCAAATCATTTCAAGAGCAATTGATGATGATGCCTCACAAAAGATCATTTGTCATTTTATCAAAGAAAAAAACAAAAAAACAAGCTCCCCCTGCACTTCGTTGTTCAGGGTGGAGCACCCCACCACATCCAGCTGTGATTGGGAGAGGGACTTGCATACCATTGTTATTGCTGCCAGCCAGTGATCCCCATTTCAAAAGAAGACACATGATGGCACTCGTGCATGTGGATGTGGGTGGTTTTCTGGCTTGGAGTGTACAGAGAGCTCCAAGAGGAAATGTCCTGACTTACTGATTCTTGACGTAGGCGGGAGATGTTCTGCTCTCTCGTCTTCCTCATTTATGCGCTGCCATTGGTAGGAGATGGGTGCAGTGCCGGAGGCAGAGCGGCACTGCAAGGACAGTTCCTTTCCTTCCAACAGCTCTCCTTCTAGCCAGCATTTGGGTTTGGAAGGTTTTTCTAAAAGAAACAAGAGAGGTCATGCAGATACAGCAGATTTTTCTCAGTAAAAACCCCTTTCTTTGGCAAAAGTATGTAATTTAAGCAGCTTCCGAGAGCTGCCTTCTCTGGAATGCATTAAGGGATTGCAGCAGTGTTGTCGTTTAGGAGACTTGAGCTGCAACTGTGTGACACTTCATAGTCTGGGCAGTGGAGTTGGCTGGCTCAGTCATAGAAATGACACGTTATAATACTCTGGAGCAATTTGCCTCATGGATACTTGCATCAGTGGAGCTGTATCACTGTGTTCCTGTCCTCAGTACTATTTAGAGAACATCCTTTCCCTCCCCCTACTTCTCCATTTCTTTCCTTTCCCCCAGTGTCTGGCAGGCCACAGCACTTCTTCACCGGGATGACAGTTTACGTGAGAAAGCCAACCAATACACTGAAAGAGGGAAGAGAAATGCTAACCCTGGCAGCTTATTTGTCACCTCTGCTGACTGGGATCAGTTTGGAGTGCTGGGACATGAACCCAGGGTGTTCAGCAGGAGATCTGGACAGGGCAATTGCCAGCTAAGCTAGAATATCAGTCTAATTTGTGTGATGAGATCACAGAGAGAGTTTGGAAGGAGCAATTCATATGATTCTGCAGGTGATTATACTTACTTCAAAACAGTTCCTTAGGCTTTTCCTGTGTCCTTTGCCAAAAAATGTAAAGGCAGATATGGAGAGGGATAGTGAAACCTGATCGTGAAAGGTCTTTGTATTTATACCCTACTGAAATAAATCTCTCTCCAGGAAATAAGCCTCGTGATTTTTTTTGCTTTGAAAGAACAATAAAATGACCTTACCTACAACCTTCAGGGTGATGATAGCCCATTCGTACTGCCCAGCATTTTTAACCTTACATATGTACTTCCCCGCATCGCTGGACTGCAGGGATATGATTTGTAAGGATGCATCTCCAGCGAGGAAGTTAGATGTGAAGGAAACACGCCCTTTCTGTTCCTCGTTCAGGTCATCGTAAACACGGCCTCCAGAGTAAGTAATCACCTGAGGAGCAGAAAAAGGCACTGATGAGCACAGTGCAGCTGTAATTGTGCTTTCTTAGGGAACAACAAGTCAAAGCATTCCCAGGAACTGCAGACAAAGGCTCTGCACGGTGAAGTGATTTGCCAGGGGTTACACAGGAAGCCTGTGGCAGGGTGGAAAAGTAAACCTGGGTTTCAAGTGTGAAACTGGTACATAAACTGTATTTATGCTAAAAATTTACACTGGAGCATTTACACCAGTGTCAAAACAGATGTCAGCTTATGCCACGCTATATAAACACAGTCTTTGAGTCTGGCTGGGTTTGGCTAGCTATGACTGCAGACCTGATTTTTGTAAGTACTAAACAACTCTGTTTTCTTCCCTAAACCGGGGCTACAAAACACAAGGTCATTTTTGAAAACCCAAAGGGCAATTCTAAAATTTATGCAGTGATGACTGATTACACAAGAGTGTTTGCTTAAAGGAAGCTCGATTGTAACACAACCTGTTCCAACACGGCACGCGTGAATATCAAATAACTTTTATACACTATAAATCTCTGAATAAATGAGCTGTGTTTTCTAAACACTGCTGACCTCATCAGAATAACTTGCAAAGATCATCACGGAAATCTCTTTGAACTGGTGTCAGCAAAGGAGTAAGAAGGATTTTCTCAGCAGCCGTAACCGTGGCTGAACCTACCGCTTTGTGTACGGTTTCCGAGATGTGCAGCAGCCACTCAATGTCCAGGCTCCCTTGCTCCAGGAGGCCCAGCCGGTGGTGACAGGGCAAAGTCACGTTTTCTTCAGCCACTCTCTTAAACTCAGTCTGCGCCTCCGACAGCCAAACGGAACAGGAAGCTGAAAGACAGATGCCGGTGGTGAGAGGCCAGGATTAAGGATGCATCTCTGCGCTGACAAGTGTTGCTGGTTTAGGTTTCCCTGGATTCTTCCTCATTTGCTTCACAGCATCAAAGAAAACCCAGCAGCTTGGCTTCCTGGGCAGATTGCAGCTGATTAAAAGGGACATCTTTATGCACACAGACAGTTAGCTTCACACTAGTATGGAAGCACGAAGAACAGATGGCTTCACACTCGGAGCTGTCAATGCTGAAGTCGCACCCACATCCTCTACACTCTCAAATTTAAGATAATCTCCTCTGTTTTGCCTTCACCTTTTATTACCTTAACTCCTAAGCAGCATTTCTGTCACTTTGACAGTCTGACAAGGCTTGGCTTCTCCTCCCTAACGCTGGATGATATTCATTGCGTGTGAATTTCAGTACTGGAAAAAAGAGACCAGCCGGGAACAAGAGGGTTAACCTTGAGAAAGGCATGGTACAAGCAGGCTAGGGAAGCATCTCTGAATAGCAACGTCAAAAAAATCGTAAGTTCTCAAAAAGGGGTAGTCAGGCTTTTAAAAAAAAGAAAAAATAGAAACCAATTGCTAAATTGAACCACGAGAGGGAAGCAAAGCCTTTTAAATGTCAGCAGCAAACCCCAAACCGCATCTGAGCTCGCTAAAACCCGGACCGGGAGAAAGCTGAGGTGTTCAGGCAGCACCGCTGTGAAACTCACTTCTTTCCGAGGAGTTTCTTTCTGTACTGCATCGCCGCTAAAACTGACCAAAATTGGGGTCAATCCTTGGCTTTGCCCATCTCCAGCTTTTGGTAACGCACGAGCTCGCCATGGTGAGTTCAAACTCATTTAAAACCAGAAGATCAAAGGCATGGAAAGCTACAGGGATTTAGGTCAGGGCCCCTCAAGTCTGCTATGACACCAAATAACAAATTGTCCAACCGAGTTTCCATAGGGATTTCTGGGGCACAAATACCATCTGCCCTTTGTGTATGAACTTCCAGGGTGCAGTTGGGTTGTTCTTAAGTTTTGCTGTGCAAGAAAGAAGCCTAAAAGCATTTTTTCCCTATGAAATGAAGATGAAATATCTTGCTTCTTGGGCCAGTTACTGTGAAACTGATGAAAACTGTGAGAGCTGGCAGGGCTAGGAAGTCACATGTGTGACCGAACACACAATCCTGTGATTACATAGCCAGATTACTGCCAAGAGCATAAGAAGCTCTAGTTACACAGGCTAAATTTGTTCCTATGCTTGTATTTAAATAGTGGTTCTTTGACCTTTCCTTTATCTTTAAGCAAAAAAATGTAAAAAAAAAACAGGAAAAATTACATCCAACATGACCCTTCCTCGTTTTTTTCTGTTTCTGGACCAACTTTGGTTTTAGAAAATTCATTCTGTTCCTGTACGCATTCTCAGCTCTCCCTCTGAGTTGTTAGTACAACCATCCCTCAGCTCCTGAGCATCTGATAGTTAATCAATACTTTCCAAGCCCTTCTACCATGTGCACGCACATACATGAAACGCGTGGAATTTTGAGACAGGTGGAGTCTTGCAAAGGATTAAGCTCTCCTCTCCTACGTGGATCTCTCCATGAATCGACAAGAGTGAAAGCTCCTTTTCAGCCACATTAGCTGCTTGCTTTAAAGGGAAAATTAATCCAGTTTATCACTGGATTCACTAGTCTCAGAGCTCCATCTGCCAAATGCAATTACACATTCTGCCTAAGATGAACGCCTGCTTTCTCCTACAGCCCACGTTGCTGCGGGCTGCCTTCATTAACGCGCTGACACTCGCTACAGGACTGATCAATACGTTTAATTTAAGCACCACAACAGTGAGCATTCACATTACATTTGCAACATTTTCAGAGTCCTGGGGAAGCACAGAGGTTTTGTGCACGTCTCACAGGATAGTCTACATTTTATTATGTAGTTTTACATGAAAAACCTTGATAAGGGTTGATAAATCACATTTTGAGGGACTATAACAAACATCATTTTCATTCCTTTCTGGCTTGAAGAGACTTTTTTTAGGCACCAACACCTTGTTTTGCCCATCAAACATGCTCTGGATTTGAGGAAGAGCCCTGTGCCTGTAAGTTCACCTCCCTAAATAGCAGTAAGACTGGGGAGACATCCAGTGAAACAGTGACTGCAAATTTCTAAGACATCCTTTGTTTTTCAAATACGTGCAGGCAGAGATAATTTGGAGCTAATTCACCATTGGTCTGATAACAGGATTGTCAAAACCCCCCTTGTCCCTTTAGTCCGTATTAGTTCTTTTATAACGCCCATGAACTCACAAGGAAGTCTGTAAGTTTTGCCCATGTTCCAGACAATACCCTCACTTGATTTTCTTTCCACCTATACCTATAAGCAGTCAAAAAGAAGCTCAAAACATAATTTCATAAAAATACCCAACATAGGATGCCAGTTATGGGAATTACAATACGCAGAGCGCTCGATGAGAATGAACTTCAGACCATCAAGGGTTTGGGTGGGTCTCACTGCAGCAAGCAGTGCTGAAATGGAAATTCATCTTTAGACACATACTGGAATTTACAGTATGTGCCTTGGAATGAAAAAGGAACTGGAGAACCTATCCCAGCCCCCTCTAGGTTAGTTTAATTTTTTTATAATGTCTAGAGCCATGCCCAGAGGTGTTCAAGGCCAGGTTGGATGAGGCTTTGAGCCCCCTGATCCAGTGGGAGGTGTCCCTGCTCACGGCAGAGGCGTTGGAACTGGGTTGGCTTTAAGACCCCTTCTGTCCCAAACCATTCTACCATTCTACTATTAATTCAGTGAAGATTAACTGCCTCTGAAGCCGTCTTGTATTTGTGTAGATGAGACCTAGCAAGAACAGCTCAAACAAAAGAGATTTTGCTGCTGCTGCTGCTTTTACCAATTATCCCCCCCTACAGTTTAAGTTTCATTTAGATGAGTAGGAAAGGAGAACGCCTGCTTATGGACAGCCCCTTAGAGCATCAAACACCCCCCACACTGCGCAGGACGCACAGTGGGTACCAAAAGCATTGTTGCTCTGCAGGATGGGTGCGCAGCTTGCTTTATGCCTTTACCCTTAAAGAGCTCCGCAGCCACAGGAGGGCAGAGCCTGCTCAGGAACGCCTGAAGGGCTGACTCCAGCAGACAATAGAGGAAAACAATAGAGGATTTTCCCAGAAGTCAGATCCAAGAGTCTCGGTAATGCCACAGATATGCAGGCTCCGCAGTTCTTACCCCCAAACCTCATCCCTTTCCACATCCTGTGCGCACGCAGATCGTGATGCTGCAAAGGGCAACTGGGAAATTGTTTCTTTCAGCTTTCCTCAGCCCGTGTCCCATGACTTCAGAGGGAGGTTGGTTTGGTTTTCCTGCTGAGCAGGACACCTAAAAGCTTATTGCGACTGCAGCATTTTGAAAGCTTTGGCTATGGGCCTGAAAAAGATCTGTCGGGTGCAGCGCCAGGCTCGCTGACGCACCGCAGGCAATGGGATGTTCTGTGTCTGGGAGGGGGGGGGAGGACAACACTGTGATGTTTAAATATTTGCTCTATTGTTCAGAAAGCAATAACTCACCCAACACGCTGGAGACGAGGGAGGACGATTATTGTTTTTCATTCCGCACCGAGGTTTTAAATATCCAAGAAATACAGAGCAACAAATATTTTAAACAATACCAAAGCCAGCACATCTAAACAGACAGTACCCAAACAGCAGCACAGATTTACAGTGGCGAAGGGCACAGATTGGGCCAGGGCACACAAAGGGACCTTCATCCCTCTCAATAACAGGCCACCCTGCCTTGCGTACATGGCAGATTTTAAAGAATCTTTCTGATGCAAAGATGTCACTCTCAAAGCATTTTAATATCTTCATCAATGACTTTGACAGCAGGATCAAATGCACCCTCGGCCAATTTGATGACATAACCAAGCTGAGTGATGTGGTTGGCACACCTGAGGAATGGGAGGCCATTCAGAGGGACCAGGACAAGCTGGAGAAGTGGGCTCATGTGATCCTTATGAGGTTCAACAAGGACAAATATAAGGTCCTGCAGCTGGGTCAGGGCAACCCTTGGTATCAACACAGGCTTGGGGATGAAAAGGTGGAGAGCAGCCCGGCAGAGGAGTGTTGCACTCCTGGGGGTGTTGCAGAGAATTGGAGTAGATGGGTTTTAAAGGTCCCTTTCAAACCACTCCATGATTTCCCAGAACTCATTTCAACACTTTCAAAGACCTATCGATTTTCAATGTGTCACATATAAGATGGTGTGAATTTCAGAAAAACCTGCCTTGGGAAACAGCGGTTGAGAAAAGGAGCCATCACCTGTGCAACACAGCAAGTGCTGAGGAAGTTGTGACTGTGTATTTGGCCTCATCAGATTATGACCACCCAAAATAGTGTTTCCATGTATGAATCCTTAACATAATTTACACATGCTTTCATATGCATGCTATTAAGCTCAGTTTATTTTCATGCCCATCCAAAACCCATTATCTGTATATACACAAATGCACCTATATATCAACAAAATCAAATATATATATCTGCAAGGCACATAAACGTACAAGCAGAATCAAACTGAAAATATGTTTTTCACCAACGTTTTTCTTCATAGGCAAATTCATGAGCTAAAAGCTAAAGAGCTTCCAAGATTTAAATCTTTCATTAGGTTCAGAAGGCGGCTTGAATTAGGGAGAAATGCTAAATATAGATTATACTTCTAAAAAAGTAATAAGTCGTGCTGTATCACTTAGCAGCTGGAATTAGGAGGAACAGCTTAGAAAAGATTCAGAGAATTGAGATAAAAGAAATCCATGTTGATATTTTGTAAACTTGGCCCAGACTACACTTACAGAGAGTTCCAGGAACTTCACCTACACTTTTTATGATTTACTTTGGCTTTTTATCAAGGATGACATTTGCAACAGACTGTCCCAAGTCACTGATGTCCAAGGAGAAGTAGAAATAGATCCTGTAATCTTCCTGCAACTCGAGACATCCTGTTCTAGGCACCAGGGGGAAGCAACTCGGGAAGCAAGCGACCCAAACACGCTGCCAAGGAAAACTTTCTAGACCTGCAGAAGCAGGAATTCCGATAGTATCCACACACACAGTTTATAGCACTGTCTGGATGATTTCCATTTCACCTGTGATAGGTGCTTTCTCTGCTTCTGTTCATTAATATCAAAATGTTTTCTGGATGTGAATGGATAAAAACGTGACAGGAACAGTGAGTGGTCCTTGCTGTCAAGGAACATCACAGCCTTTCGGAAAGAAGAACGGTTCCCCTGCTGACAGGCTTTCTCAAGTGGAACCTATAGTTTTGAAGTCTGATTTTGAGTCCTTCTTGGGATACTTTTAAAAATTATTTTCACATCTGTGTGATTCCACTAGCTGAAAATGGGATCCTTCTGAGAGAAGGTCCTGCAGTCTTCCGAGTAACACACGTTCTTTTCAAAATCCAAGTAGGCTGTTGTAAAAAAACACCTCAGTGCATCCAACAGTCCAGTGCTATAGCTGGTCTCTGCAAGCCCTGCAGGGTGAACTGCTGTGTAAGTACATTATAGCCAAAATGATCCAAATCCACAAAACCTTTCTACTTAAACAGCTCAAATGGGCCCAAAGAGAATAAATATCTACAGGATTATTCAGGCTTGCGTTCCTCCAGCTGAATAACCCTCAGTTATTGTTGTTGTGCTAAAAACATTTATCCCACTCAAGAAACTATTTGAAAACAGAGTGTCTAAATTAGATTTATACAAGAATAATATGTTTGAGTATTAAGAAGCAAAAAACCTAGGACAGCCTTGCCATGTTGCAACTTTGAACTGCTCCTTCATGCCAGGAATTTAAGACATTTCACATCTGTTCAAATTTGATCTTGCTGCAGTCTTATAGGAAATGATTTACTAAGCTTCCTTATGGAAAAACCAAAGCCTGTTCCCTGTTCTGTCTGGTGGTAATGAACAAAATCTGAGCATTTTGTGATAGAAAATTTAGAATTCTACATGCTTAAATAGGAGGCTGACAACTACTTTTATGGCCAAAGAATTACAGCTTGAGTAAAACTTTCAGAGATGCCTGAGTGACTTGGAAGCTCAAATCAGCCGAGTGTTAAAGACACTGGAGACACTACTTTTACAGTGAAGTATTTAGGGCTCAGCAAGCTTTAAAATTAAGTTCTCTGTTGAGAAACCAAACATTTCCCCCTACTACGACTGTTCAGTAATGACAGACACACGCACATTAAGGCTTTTATCTCCCATTTGACTCTTTTCCCCAGTTTCTGCTGTGCATAAACCACGACGATGAATAGCGACGTTGGTTTGTTCCGGAGCTGTAAGGAGAACCCACAGGGTCAACCCCCTCTGCTCACCCTCCGACCACGCTAGTCCTAACAGTTAGTTACCCTGACAGCAGCCTAGGCCAAAACAAATATGAAATGGTCTCCTCTTACAGACCACTGTTTTGCATTCTTTGCACAAAGGAGGAGACGCTGGGGGCGGCCGAAGTCTCCTAAGGATAATTAACTCAGCCAAGGCTGTGCTCTGGGACATCTGCTTTCTGTATTCCTTGGCTGGCAGTGACAAGGGCCAAAGGTTGCCTTCTCCCGAGAGCTTGAGTGCTCCGAGTGACCGAGACCTGGCCACCAGTGCATGCTGCCTGCAGCCTGCTCCCCTCTGCCTCCCTTTGATTTTAGGAATTTGGTTGTGAAGCAAAAGCATCTCAAAGAAGAAAAATGTGAGCTAGCAGTCAGCTCCCACAGGAACAGACTAGCTGTGTTAAAATAAAGAGGTCAGCCTCTCCCCATCTGCATCCACATAGCATTGCAGAGGTTCTCTGTAATTGGAGCCACATGTGCTTGGGGCTGAGGTTTGAGGAGGCTGTTAAAACAGAAAGCAAAGGGGATGAGTCCTGCGTGTTGCTGAGTTTCCAGTGGTGACGTGAGGCTTTTGGAATGGAAACTGCCAAGGAGTTAGGAAGGCCCCAAGGAGAAGAGAAAAAGCAATGTTTCACAAAGCAAAGCCTCTGATTTTTAGAGGGTTGCAACAACTAAAGCAAGGGTGCAGGATAGGGCTGGAATTTGACTGGCAACAGAAATACCACCAGCTGCAGAAGTGGGGCATTGACTCTTCCCTGGAAAGTCTTAAATGGACCAGGGAAGTGACCCTGTGGGACAGCTGTTACCAGCACAGCAGCAGTGCACACGTGTGATTGTACACTATGAACACCTTCACACCACCCCCGGGCACAAAGGAGATGATTCACCCAGTGCATGTCTGGGTCTCACAAACGGCCCCAGCAGCAAGGATGCAATATTCCCTGGGAAAAACTTAAGGGTTTCTCTAGGACATTAAAGACAGATGCCACAGTACCCACTGGCCATGTGCAATCAATGTTACCTAAACATTCCCAGAAGCAAGAGATAGAAGTCTGTCCCTGGAAATGCCATCATGAAGTTTGCCTTCAGCACCAAGGCAATGGAATCCAAAGCCCAGAGAGACTTCGGAATATTAGAAAAACATCGATGCTTTTCATTAACTGAGGCTCTTCACAGCCAGCCAGCAACCACTGTGGCTGTCCTTTTTCTCACTACATTTTAGAAACCAACTGCAAGCAGGAGATATTGGCTTTACATCCTTGGAGACCAGAGAACAGAAAACAAGGCATCAAAACTGCATCTTCCTGTTTAATGGTTCACTGAGTGTTTGTACAGAGGAACGTGTGAAGTTCCTTAGCCTTTAGTCCACGCAATTTTATCAGTAAAAGGGTCCAGGTGTCTTCTGTTTACAGCAACACAGCTCAGCTAAGCTTTTCAGTAATACAGCTGGTGATTTCAAGCTGTGTAGACTAGATCAGTACAGAGAGCTTGTCAGTACAGATCAGATTTCTCAAGGGCTGAAGCACCTAGAGCTGTCTGATATTCCCTTTCTCCGCAAGCATCTCTGGGCTGATTTGCGTACCTTACAAAGCTTCATATCAAGGAAAGCAAGAGAACAAGACATTCCACCCCTATGATGAGAAATTGCACTCCTTTTGCCTGGTTTCAAATGAGGCTTGAAAGTAAGATAAGAAAGATGGTTCCAGTAATAATTTCTAGGGTGTCTTCTGTCTGAGAAGCATGCTTTGGCCTCAGTCTTCCAGTGAACCTATTGTTGCTGTCAGTTCATGGACTTAAAAAAGAAGACACAGAGAAATGAAGTTATCTGCCCAAGGCAGACACCAAGCAGAATCAAGAATACAAACCAAAAGAGACAGCAACACAACTGTTTTGAAAATAGTATTTGCCCATCAGATCTTTCTTCACCAGTTTTGAAATCCAAGGATTAGTTTGCATCAACTGAGGTAACTCTGAAAATTAGGGAGGAAGGAAAAGACTTGTGAGGTTGATAAATACGCCCAATAAAGCCATTCTTGTACTGAGGATTCCTTTTCTTTCCCTCAGCATTGACATGTAAGATATTGATCAGAAGCACTGAACTTACGGTGCTTTCCTGCTGCTTTTTGTCATAGATGTTCAACTTCTTTTATTCTTGCCAAAAGAAGTCTGGAAGGTGCCTACAACTAAACTTCATGCCTTCCTGCATCTTCCTCTTGCAGAGACTCTCTGAAGTTTGCTGCTGTTTTAAGGTACAGAATTCAGTCCCTGCTCAGCACATCCACGTTACCTCAACGAGATGTGCACTTGCGTACTCGTAATTACACATAACATGGCATGACATCTCACTTATCCTCTACAAGCACTACTAATAGGATACAAAATGAATGCCTAATGTATTAGCACTCTGTCACTTTTCATATTCGCTCAATCTCAGATCCTCAGCTACAGCCTGCCCCGAGGGCAGAAAATGAACAGCAGCAGCAGCTCCTCCCCATCACCCCCATAAGTCTTGTGAAGGAGATACACAAAAGTCTGCGACACTTTTGAGATGAATGCAAGGTGCAGTGTTCTGGTCCAAACACAGGACCAGGAACAACAGCAGCCTGACTCAGAGTGAAGTTACAGGTACTGATTACTCAGCTGCTCTTTCTCACCAATGCTACAGTAGTTTAGATCAATTAATTTGTTTTTGCTGAACCCATCAGAGCTTAGAAAACTAAAGAAACCTTATTCTCTTGATCCTCATCCTTACACTGGCTCCAGTATGAGCCAGGAGGAGAAAAAAAAGGATGATCTCATCGCTATCATTCAGCTCCCTCTCTGCATCTTTCCTAGAGTTTGGCACAACGGTACCTCAATTGAAACCAGGCAAAAAGGAGTGCAATTTCTGATCATAGAAGTGGAACGTCTTGTGCAAGCAGACGCAGAGAACAGATACATCTTTCCTCGCCTTTTTTTCACTGTTACCAGGAGTTACGGGATCTGGACGTTTATGCTGAGGTCTCAGATGAGCAGAGGCAGAGGTCTGCAAGTCCCGCTTTCTGAATCAGAGCTACAAATTGAGCAAGTGGGGATTTACTGAGGAATGCAAAGCAAACTGTAAATACTGGAAGAGACGCCCACCGACTGCATTTCAGGAAGCTGGCATCACACAGACAACTCACTAGATCTCTACACGCTGCGTATTAGTTCGCATTGCACCGGAGAAAGCCTGACGGTGCATTTGGTGAGGCCCTGTGCTCGAAAGGATCCTGAAGTTCTTTCCAGTAACATTGACAAACCCCAAGCCTAGACTGAATAATATACTCGTGAGAACTTGCATTGACTTTAAGAGAGACAGGCATAGTTTGGAGAGCATTCTCCTTTCAGAGGGACAGCTTTCCAGAGCAGAGCACAATAGCTGTTTGAACCGACAGCAACGCACCGCAGCTGGTGCAAATGATTCCAATATTAAGAAAAGGACTGAAAAGTCAGACGCAGGAAATTAGGAAATGTTATTTAACACAAAATATGATAGATTCCTACATATTTTTCTTTTCAGTGACTGTCGGAGCACAGCTGAACTGAAGACATTCTATGCACTGACAATAGCCAGAGATGAAAGCTGAGAAAGACGATTCCACTACCCGCAGGATTGCAGGGTGAGCTGAGGGCCAAATTCCCACTCCTGGATCTATTCCACTTGACAACAGCCTACAATCCTAAAAGAGACATGACTGTACAATAAACCTACGTTAATCAAGTTGATTAAGTGCCAGAACGAGACTGCAGTCTAAGAAACAATGTAAGACAATTAAGAATTACTCGGGTTTTTTTGCTTCCATGGAAGTTTTAGAACATTTAAGAACACGTGGAAAAGCTTGATTATTGGTTTTCAACTGCCTTATTTACTTATAAACCGGTGCTGTTTCTTTTTTAATCTTAGTCTAGATTTATCAAAACCCTATTCTTATTTTAAAAGCTCAAAGCATGAATTAAGTCACCGTGTAAGGTGCTTGGAAAAGGCATAAAGACTAAACCAGAAAGCAGATCCATTTCGCTTCCCTCAGAAATAGAAGCATCCTCAAAGTAGTGACTTTTCGAGTCCAATTTTAACTGGCTTTCAAACACGCAGGTGTAAAGACTGAAACAAACCTTGGGTACTACTTGAGCTAAATAAAACCTGCAAAGTGTTGGGAGGACAACAAGAAGGGATGCTATACTGAAGTACATTTATAATGGCCATGTCACCAAGAAACTGTCTCTCCAACAGGCATGAGATTGGTAGGGAAGCGGCTTTTCTTCTCTGCTCACCGTAGGGCTCCAGTGCCAGCAGCTGAAACGCATCTTACATATATTTTGCATGTTTGCAAATACCAAGGGCTCTGCAAAGCAACAAAATTTGCAAAAGCCTAGGGCCATTGCTAGGGGAAACCCTGAATGAGAACACGGAAGCATCGTGCCTGCCAAATATTCCTGTGACCTTTGCTCAAAAGAGCAATCTAGCTCTCCTCTGGCACATGTCCCTTTCCTGAAGTGAGGGATGCCCCAAGTAACGGAGAGGCAGAGCCCTTTGCAAAATAAGCAGTGAGTATCGACATTCTGAGAGCTGCCGTACGTCATCTGGTGAGCAAGCACGATGTTTCCAAGATGCTGAACAGGAAGAGGGGTTTGAAGAAGGGAGGAGGGCAAGAATGGGATTCGGGCAACAGTTGAACACATCTGCTAATTGGATATGAAAAGGTCAGGCATCTTATCAAGAAAGATACTGTAAAGGTCAGGTGAAGTACACACAAGTAAGCCTAGGAGGAATGAGTAGCACACATGACCAGCCCCACCACTGGGACTCTAAATTTCCATCCTCCTTTTCAGTTTATCTGAGAGGTCTGACCAATTTAGAAGCTTGACTGAACTTTTCCTTTGTCCTTATTCAGATTGAGGTCCCTACCACAAGTTGACCAACTGATTTCTACAGCATCTAGAAGCGTTGCTATTAACAGCCTTGACTCATTGTAAAGCAGATGTTGGGGAAAAAATAAAGCATTGAAGAAAAGGCCAGTCTTTGAGAACAAAAAAATCAACTACACTGAAGTATTATCTTGTGAACAACTAGGTTTTGGATATTTTTTCTTGTGATCAATGCATCATCTTTGAGAGCTTTTATAAATGCTGTTGAAGACAACCGACGATATCTGTAGCACCTACTCTAAGCTCCTGGTATCTCGGTTTTGTTAGAACATCTTTAGAACCACAGAACAGTGGAGGTCAGAAAGGACCTCCAGACATGATCTAGTCCTGTGTCGTGCTACAAGCAGCCATGCCAGTCCTTTAATCATCTTTACAGTCCCTAGCTGGACTCCTTCCCATATATTCGTCTCGTACTGGGGAGCACAAAACTAGTTCACCTTGTTGTCCTGCAGAACCCCAGGTATTTTAGCTGCAAAGGGGAAAGGATGTAAGCTACAGGATGGAAGGACTCCGGAGCTGGTGCAGGAATACAGACATTCCATGGAAAGAAGGATCTCGGTGGGTCTGTACAGTTTGACGAGAAGCGATGGAGGAAAAATTTCTCTGGAATAATTTGGGAGACTTCGAGGTGGGGAGTTCTCAGGAAATTAATCTAAGATTCCTGGTAGGGAAGTTTGAGCTAGAAAAGGACCTCAAGCCCTGATGCAGAAGAAAGGTTTCCTGGACAAGCTGCAGCTTCTCTGTACCTCACTTCTGTCCTTTCCAATTTATGTAAGCAAACCTGCGTGCCTCAGGGATGCATGTGTAAAGCTTACAGAGGGAACAACAAAATCCTAGAGGAATTAGAGCCAGACTTCTCAGAAGGGCACAACGAGATGAGAGACAACAGACAGATTCTAAAAAGGGGGATTCCAGTCAGATATTGGGGAAATAAACCCACTGAGAACAGTCAGCCACTGGAACAGGGGCTCACAGAAAGTGGAATCAGCGTTCTTGGAGCTATTCAAAACCAAACTGGCTAAAGTCTTGAGCAACCTGATGTAAGCTGACCCTGCTTTGAGCCAGAGACCTCCAGAAGTCCCTTCCGATTTCGACCGTTCTATGACAAGCTTTAAGTCTTACAGCAGGTGAATAAGAGACCCACGAGACTCAAGGCCCACTCCCTGAGCTTCAGGCCTTCCTGCTTCACTGCAACTTCTACGTTGTCCAGAAAAACACACATTCAACACTCCTCTTCCGCTGCCTCAGCTACGGAGAAGTTCCCAAGTGCCACGATTTGGTTTGAGCCGCCGTGACACAAACTGTGTGTGCGCAGCTGCTGGACCGGGGTGGTGGGCTCTTCGATGATTAACTCCATTGTAACGTCTGGCAGCCATCTGGCAGCCACATTTACAGCAAACCCCAGCTCTCCTAGCATGTGTGGTCTGTGGGGATAACTGAGCACATAATTTATTTGATGAATTCAACCTTTTTTTTTTACTGCTGACGGTATCTGAGAGCAGGTCACAGCTGTCTCCAGTTTCACTCCAGTACCAGCTTTTTTTATATTCTTTTTCTGTCCACATAATGGAAAAAAGCTGTTGCAACTGGTCAGATACATCACCTGATATCATTTCTTGATTGACTGAACTTGCAAGTAAAGGCTTATCTATTTAACATCTGTTTTCCCCAATATTTACTTGGGCAACATTGAAATTTATTTCAAAGTGACAAAAAAAATAACTAAGTCATTAAAGAACCACAGAAAGGGGCACAAAAAGGGCCAAAACAAATGTGCTAAGGTAAAACCCAAATATTTACGTAGTACTTTACATTATCCAGCAGTGCTCTAACTTGGGGAACTGAAGCAGGAACTGGGGAGCTCAAATACTCCAGTTTGCTTCGTCTCCACGCCCTACTGGTGATGCTGGAAGCGCATATAAACCCATGTTTGCAGGGAGGTACCTTCTCTAAAAAAAGCCACAAAATATGCTTTCCTGCAAGTTGAAATCAACTTTTTACATTCAATGTTCCCACGAGTTAATTTTGCCTTCAAATACAACCCTGTGTTTTGAGCCAGAATTGCCACAAAAAGCTGCCAAAATATTTGGCTTAGTCTCTGCGGTGCTCATGGGTTTTTGCTGGTTTGGCTTCTCTAGGAAAATCCATTTTCATTAATAGGAGCTGACACAGCTTCTCCCCCTCTGCTTTAAGGCGATGTTTTCAGTCAGAAAGAAGTCTAGATAAAAACACTGTCTAAATTGAGCACTCTGGTCTTCCTCTACCTCCCCGAGCTGCTGTTCACCCTCGTACCCTTCACCGAGGGCACGCACAGCTGCAGGTCTGCAGCACCTCCACAAACCAGGCATGGAAAATCTCAACTGGATCTGGTTTCTACTTTACACCTTACACATCCAGAAATTGTGGATACTCAAGCCTATCTATTATTCCTCAATGACTCGAATGTAAAAGAGATAGAAAATTGCAAAGAAAAGAGAGTTGGGGTTGTTCAGCCTGGAGAAGAGAAGGCTCTGGGGAGACCTTAGAGCAGCTCCCAGTGCTGAAAGGGGCTCCAGGAAAGCTGGGGAGGGGCTCTGGATCAGGGAGTGCAGGGATGGGATGAGGGGGAAGGGTTTTCAGCTGAAAGAGGGGAGATTGAGATGAGATCTCAGGCAGAAATGTTTTGCTGTGAGGGTGGGGGGGGCCCTGGCCCAGGTTGCCCAGAGCAGTGGTGGCTGCCCCATCCCTGGAGGTGTTCCAGGCCAGGTTGGATGGGGCTTGGAGCCCTCTGATGCAGTGGGAGGTGTCCCTGCCCATGGCAGGGGGTGGCACTGGATGGGCTTTGAGGTCCCTTCCAACCCAACCCATTCTATGAAGTCTGTCACATTTTTAAAGCCTTATGGGTTCATCCAGTGGCAGTCAATTAACCAGTTTCACATTACAGAAGCAAACACACTCTTAACGTCACCTTCCCCTACCGGTGTTCCAATGAGCAGGACAAAACCATGACTCTCCCACACCAGGATCTCAGTATTCTTTTCACAGCCCATTAGTGAAGCTCCCAAATATCCTTTTTTTTCATTTGCAAAGGGAAAAGCAGTATTGAAACCTCAACTTGCCCATGGATAAATAATGACACAACAGCAGTGACCGAGCTCACAAGGAATCAGTTGCAGAGTTGGGAATAAGACCCACAACTCATAAGGTCCATCGAAATCAAACTGTGCTCTGGAATCACTTCTTAATTGGCTGCTTGCAGAAGGCAGGAGTTCTCAGTGCCCCTAAACACGAGTTTTAAATCCAGCTGATTTAACTTATGGCACAGTCATCTTGCTTCTTACATAGTTTAGTTACGTTGAATTTCATGCCCATTACCCCTGGGTGCCAAGAAGAGCCCGCTGTGCTGACTCTCACAAAGACTGGCACCCTGGACAGACCACAGCGGGACAGGAAAAAAAACCCCTCAGCTCTTGTCAGCTCATTACTTCTAGTTTGCAAATAGGACAGAAAGTGAAGCCAGCACACAGCTCAAGCTGCAAGGAGGTAGCTGGCTTCTTGCCCAACACAGCAGTTCATTTTTCTGAGGCCCCTCCAAGCTTCACATTGCTAAAAAAGGAAGTTGGAAAAGGTTGGAAAAGGAAACAAGAAATGCTGCATCTCTCCCTCTTGATCCTTGCCTGGAGGGAACATCTTTAGGTGAGCTTCTGCTTCCCAAAGGAAGAGGAGCAGGCTGCTATGATTCCACCTGATTCTTGCTTAGGAACGGTGACCAAACCATCACTGTTCTGACACTCACCATAAAGAACTTGGCTGCAAAATACAGGTGTCAGGTTATACCACATCCCCTCCAGCTCTTTGAGAAACTCCAGATCCTGAAGAAAAACACTGCCAGTTTCTTTTTCGCTTGTGCTGGTGCCCCATGAGCAGCATTGGCAACTGACAGTGTTTTGTTCTGAACCTTGCACAATTGTTACAAAGCCGAAATGTTTTCCCTTCATTACTAAAAAAGGCAACAAAAAGAAAAAAATCCCTGTTCACACTGGAAAAGTCAGGTTTTCTTGCAAGGCTTCTTCTGCCTGGAACTGCCATAGCAGGAGAGAAATTGTCCACAACAATTCCACCAGCCCTCCTGCAAACGTCCCAAGGATCTCGTTTATCTTCAACCTTATGTTGCTGATTAGAATCATAGAATCATTAAGGTTGGAAAAGACCCCTGCGCTCATCCAGTCCAACCGTCAGCCCAGCCTCACCCTGCCTACTAAACCATGTCCTGAAGTGCCACATTTATATGGTTTTTGAACCCTTCCAGGGATGGGGACTCCACCACTGCCTTGGGCAGCCTCTGCCAGGGCTTCACAATTTCAGTAAAGGAAACCAGTGCCACCAGTACAGATTTTGAGAGAATCAGACACTGGTTCACTGGATGGAAAGCAACAGCTATTTTACCCCAAGCTACTAAGCAGTGAATTCCAAGGAAACCCCTTCTCATTTCCAAGCCAGTATCCCCTCTCTTGCACGAGGTTTTGGGACCAGCGGGTGGGAAAGGCAGTTACGTAACTGAGGAACCAAGAGGGGAGAATGAATGTCAGAACTTGCTAAAACATCAACCCGGGAGCCTTGTGGATTCGGTCTCTAACATCCATCAAACATGATTAATTTTAATGTCACAACACTTTAATGTCAATTACTTTTAATGTCACTGCTTCTTATTTACTGGTGCAACCGCATTTTAGAGCTGATAAGAGTTCCCCAAAGAACTTTTAAGATCAAATAAATAAACAATCAAAAATAAATGCAACAAACAAGCAGCAGCCTGGTGCCTCTCTGCTGTTATAAGGCTCGATGGGGTGAATAGGACTATTTCAAAGGCCGTGGCAGTTGAGAATTAGGACATCTGAGGCTTTCACATGTGGGGCCAAATTACTACTTAGTAAAAATTTGCTTCTACTCCTGTTTTTCTGACTACATAATTTGGCTAATTGAACATGTCAGACATGTGTCTTGAAATTATTTACATTGGGCTAAGCCGTCAGACAAGGATATATTTTATTTAGATGCTGTGTAGAGTAGAGAATAAGGAAGACAGTCTTGACTTTGGGTATTTTAAAAATTGTGTATAAAAGAGGAGACAACAGGCAAGTTGAGACCGATGAGGAAATTCAGAAAAGGATTTGAGAGTTAAACATCTTTGTGTTATCAAGTGGCTGGGGAAAAGCTGGACAGCTGAAGACTTTTTGCGAAGTAACAGGGATGTTAACTCCCTACAGAATTTCAAACCCATCCAAATGTTGCAAGTTTAAAAGCCTGGACTTTGATTCAAATTCCTGTGGCTTTGTATGCTCTTCAGAAGAGACGGAGAAGCAGCAGATGGGGAACAAAACATCACAGAACGTACATGAAAAGAGGGACACCGAAAGAACGTGCTCTGTTGGAACTGGATGGTCTTTGAAGTCCCTTTCAACCCAAACCATTCTATGATTCTATACCTGCGTATGTGTAGTACTTGCTTGTCATACTCTGGAAAGAAATTAAAGCACCCTCCTCTCGATGCAGCATTTAAATAGCTGCTGTATGTCCAGAAAGTCAACTGTTTTTAAAGACTGTATTTAGACTGAAAAAAACCTTGTGGGTATAAACAACAGGAAAAATTGATACTTGAACTTGTGTTTGTTAAGAGTTTTCTTTAACTGAAGATGTTGACAAAGCCTCAAACCCCATGGAGTTTCTCCAAACAAAAGAAGCCTTGTACATATCTTTAGAATAAATTATAAGACTAAGGATAAGTCAGGCCTTTATTCTAATATGAAACTTAGATGGATAAGAAAAAATATATTTACAGACAAACTAAAGGAAACAAAGAAACTGGACAGCAAGTCAGATACCTGCGTGATCTTTTTTAGAGTCTAAGACTGACTCGGTTCAGTCGTTGATACACACTTGTCTACCCGCATTTGCGCTTGCCACCTCAGTTAATGGTCACGCACCCTGCAGCCCTGTGGGACCGCAGTTTCCCTTCAGGATACGGATTTGAAGCCCGGAACAGTTCAATGGGACATTTTAAGCACATAGGTCTATGTTACCAAGTTAAGTCTCAATCCATAATACAATTATAAGAATGAAATGCAACATTTATTAATGGATTTTCAGAGCCAGAATAGATTAATTTTGATCAAAGTTTTCATTACAGCAGACACCACAGAACATCACTGTGATGTCAGCACAGTTTGCTCGCGGTTCTTTTAGCATCTCTTTCAAAGAAATAGCTCTACTTCCTCCACGAATAGACTGCTTCGGTGGCACGTTAGACTCCCTGGTAATTCCTTGAGTCTTAGCTTCCATTCTGCATTTGTCAACATTCAATCTCTAAGTATCAGCTCTTAAAGACCCTTGTGTTCTAAATTACGTAGCCCTTTGAGAAGTTATCTAATAAAGACAGCCCGCGTCGCCCTGGTCCTGGACTCCATTCATGTTGGAGTGCTCAGTCAGCCCTAGTTGTCAGCTGATGTTGGGATCCAGGGTTCATTCAGAACCAAGGGTAGGATTTGCATAACTGGATGAGTTTAATCCTCCCCATCTTTTCAGCCCTCTGTCTCTTGATCTGGGCAAAGCATCTCTGGTGTCTCTTTGCCTGGACACACCGGCGCTCAAAAATATTTACTATAGAAGGTAATCAGGTAAATGATGGGAGGTGCCAAGAGATGCCAGGCAGCACATTATGACACGGTGGGGTGTGTGTCTGACAGCAAGTGCAGCCTGGAGTCATCTCCCCGGCTTAAACAGCTCACATTCCTTCCCTGAGCTAAGCCCAGCCTGGCTGCATTGTTTCAACAAGCTGAAAAGCAGCCTTGTGCCAGGGGCTTGCTGCAGGGACCTTTACCCTGACCCAGACTAAGCAAGAGTCTCCAGGCACAAGCTCTTAAACAAAGCACCACATTCCAATTATTTACGCATTTCGTCTGTCCTGAACCGGGCAGAGAAAGAGAGCAAAGCTGTGAGGCTGCAGGGAAGGCCAGCTCTTCACAAAACCACCTGAGGCTCTGTGAAACTCTCCACAAAGCCAAAGATCAAATTCCTCAACCGGTTCCCCAGCCTATCTTTGTTTCACCTCCTCCATCAATCTCAGAAATGATCCAGCCAACTCCAGTTTGCTCAAGTTTGGCAGTTTAGAACTGTACACTCGGTCAGTGTCCATGCCTTTTATTTATACTCACGTATTGGCCATGAAACAGGTTTTGCAATAAAATCTCAGAAAGCTCACGCTGAAACACGCTTTCGGCAAGTTTCCTCCATGGATTTGCTCCCTTTTCCCCCACAGTAAGCTGGGTACCTCGTGTCAAGGGTGTGTATATCAGAGAGTCATGGAATGCTTTGGGCTGGAAGGGACGTCAAAGCCCACCCAGTGCCACCCCCTGCCATGGGCAGGGACACCTCCCACTGCATCGGGGGCTCCAAGCCCCATCCAACCTGGCCTGGAACACCTCCAGGGATGGGGCAGCCACCACTGCTCTGGGCACCCTGGGCCAGGGCCTCCCCACCCTCACAGCAAAACATTTCTCCCTAAGATCTCATCTCAGTCTCCCCTCTTTCAGCTCAAATCCATTCCCCCTCGTCCTATCCCTGCAATCCCTGATCAAGAGCCCCTTCCCAGCTTTCCTGTAGACAAAATATGTATTTCCTATATACCAAATAACATCCCAGTTTTTTCTCAGTGCATATAGCACTTCGAAGGGATTTTAAGTGCATGGCAGAAGAGACTTGCACTCACAGTGACCTTGTAATAAAACAGTATATTTGCAGTACCAGCAAAGCCCAACGCATTGTTCTTTCTCACAACCTAAGAAGAACAAAAGCAAGACTTGAGTTTGCAGTGGTTTAAACAGGCTTCCACCTTTCCCTTCTGGAAAGGTTTAGTCCCACATTTCTGAAACAAGCATGATTTCAGAGCTCTTCACTCTTGGTGAGAAAACAGAACGTTAGTAAACATGTGTGAGATGGTCATTAAGTGCTGTAATATTAGAAACTGGCAAAGGCAGCAGATCCATTTTGCTCAGGAACACACATTAAGAGATGGAACACCTGGCTTCTGGGAAATAGATACAAGGTGCTCAACTACTTTTCAGAAAGACATTAGATATTTCAAAGGCCCCACCACAATTTACATTAGGTTTATTACTTCAATGAATTTGTAATTTTCCCCAACTGCCTGATGTTCAGGAATAAGTTTCCCATTTCAGCCTGTGATTCCACATACTGTTAGCGATGAGATTCCTTCCACCTCCATCTGATTCTGGATCATTTTGGAGTGAAACAGCCATCTACATAAACTGTCTCATCTGGTCTAGTAATTCCTAACTCCTTATTTCCATGTTTGCTCTCAGACAGGAGGAGTCTGACTCACTGGTTCAATCTATGCAAGAGAAGTGAAATACATATTAGGGTGATTGTAGAGTTTCCAAGGCATCTGTCAGTCTGATACCGTTGTGACAGCTCACAGAGTGAATCAAGGGCATGAATAACAGTGACAAACCTATGGGCTGCAGTAGGAAGTGTGGCTAAAGGAGTACACAGCCATCTACTGACTATAAATATAAGGCAATAAGTAGCCAGGGAGGAGCCCCTTTTTTTTACCCTGTTCCTGTATTCCTTCCCTCAGACCAGCTTCCTAATAATAACTGGAAACAAGATAACAAGCTAAGTGGGAATTCTAGCTCTTATTGTACTACTTATTCTGTAACACATGCTTATTAGATGCTGGCATTCCTTCCAGGACACAATTAATGTGTGAATCTTGCACTGACAATTAACATGCCTATTTGCTCCCTGGTTATATCTGGAGTGACAGGAGATATAAACCCCTCATTTCCCTTTTTCAAGCCTGAATTTACTCTCCCAGTCTTTATCTCCTTTGTTGGTTCAACAAATGGAAAAGTTGCAACAGCTTCCTAACACTGCAAATAGTTTATGATGTTTGCCTAGGAGAGAAGGGAAAAGGAATCAGAATGGCTCCACGTTGTAGATAACAGCAGTTCATTGGCCCCAGACCACACAAGTCTCTGCATCTGGCCCTCGTTAGCATCTAGAAACAAACCCTAAGGATCTGTCTGCCAGGCAATGGGTCTTGTTTGACTTTTAGGCAGAATAAGCTAAATAAGATCTTCCCACTTGTAGAGTCCCCATTGATCCTCAAGGACCATTGGGGATGATTATAGGTAGCAGCGTGGCTGGAGCAGGCATAACAGGGTATCCTGCATAGGATTTACAATCTGGTTTGTGGTGAGGCCAATTCCCTTGATCAGGCAGCTGTTTCTGGCATCCTTCAGGATACAAACTGCTCTTTGCAGGGGGGATGGTGCGAGGGGAGGGGCATCATCATGGGTTTGCTCCGAGATGTTTTATTCAGGCTGTTTATCCTCAAAAGAACATTTTCTTTTTAGATTAAATTATCTGGATTCTGTTTATTCTAAACACAGGAGACAGGACTCAAGCATTTCCTCTTTTAGGAAGTATGGCTGAGTGTATTTCCTACAAAATTTATAAAGAATTGAAATAAGGACTCGTGTGGCTTCTGAAGATTTCAAACTCTTCTTTCCTAAATGCTGAAAGAGCTGGCGCTGTCACAGCACAGTTACATCCCGGTGGCACGATATCCAAATACAAAGAGACAGCAGCTATAAGCTCTTTGGAAAGGGAGGGCTGATAAAAAACTATAATCAAACTATTTACCAGTACTGCACATCCTTCTATCTGAAGACCATAAACCACGTTATGGAATGAGGTATTTCCCTTTTTACAAATGAGGAAACCAAGGCTCTGAAAGGACTTGTAAAACCACCTATTGGGACTGCAGTTGAGATGAGACAAGTTAATAAACAGCAGATCTGAACCTTCACCAGGGAAGAATTTTCATTCCAATCAGACTACAGAGTCATCACTGGAACTGCAAGCGAAAAAAGATTACTGCCTTCTCATCTCTCCTCCTAAATCTCACTCTTGCTATAAAGACACTACCAACCTTTGGATGCTGTTTTCCATGCGTGTGATGCACCGTACTTGCCTACGGAAGTCACCATCTCCCCCTGAAGCACAAGGGAAGCATCTTGCTTGGTCTTCCCATGGACTCAAGAGCCAGATAACGAACAGAGCTCCCCTGCCCATAAGGTCGACACATCTCAACTTTCATAGCACAGCTCAGACCTGATGCAAGTCTAATGTTCTGGTATTTTTAATTTCTCACAGCTGGCTAAGATATTTTCCCTGGCATCTACTCTGAACATTCATATATTATGTACTACTTCTGGATCAGAGAGGGATGTAGAGAAAACATGAATAGTGACTGCTATTTAAAGTGTCTGCAGAGATAACATTTACCTGCTACATCAAGTCTTCCCTGTCTGCACTGCATGAACATAACTGGTGGGGGGTGTTTATAAATCATGCATATTCATTACCTGCTCAATTACTGTTTTTATAAAGCTTGGCTGGCAGTAAATGTTGCCCATTGCAGGGCTCTACCAGCTCCCTGTACCAGGGAAATTCATGCTTTGTTTTTAATTCTGCATCATAATCAGGCTCTAATTTTATGCACATTGGCTCAGGATATTTTTCCTTTCTTTTACATTGTCAGTCTGCTTGCCACATCCTTGCTGAAGGGGATTCCTCACTTGAAGTCCTTCTCTCGGTAGGGCAGGATGGCCTCTTTTGGTTGAGGATTATAGGCTCTGACAGTGCTGACACAGAAATATAAAACCCCAGAATGATTTAAAGCGATGAGCAGGGCTGTTCCCTCAAGATCAGGAATATACAGCTACCGCTGTCCTTTCCTCCTATAACTCAGACCTAGTCTAAACCTGGCTACTTACAGACCTTGTCCAGAGGGAGCAAGTCACAGACCCTTTGACAGCCTTCCCCCCATCCCACACTCTTCCCTTGTTCATACAATTATCAATTTTAAGTAACAAGGAGACCACACAGGGTGTCTCCTCTCCATGAACTAAAGTACTCACAGCCCAATGTCACAAAAGCAATTGAACTCCCTGGGACACTGAGGCACAGAGGGATGAGGAGATGTGAATATAGAATCATAGAAGGGTTTGAAAAGGACCTTAAAGCCCACCCAGTGCCACCCCCTGCCATGGGCAGGGACACCTCCCACTGGGTCAGGGGGCCCCAAGCCCCATCCAACCTGGCCTGGAACACCTCCAGGGATGGGGCAGCCACCACTGCTCTGGGCACCCTGGGCCAGGGCCTCCCCACCCCTATATTTCTTCCTAAGATCTCATCTCAGTCTCCTCTTTCAGTTCAAAAGCATTCCCCCTTGTCCTATCTGTGCACTCCCTGACAGTAAAAGCCAAGAACATCACAAACCTCAGCTCCAGGGGTATTGGATCACACAAACCCATACTGAATGTGTGCTAGGAATCTTCAGAGAGAGTATTGTGTGAGCTCAGTTCTGACCTACTCCATATTAAAAAAATGTGGTTTTCTAAAGGATATATTGATGGATTTTTTTCCATGCTGCTTGTAGAAGATCATAAAAAAAAAAATTGAAAACCACTTGCACCAGCACCAGCAGCAAGGATGGAAAAGCAGTGCCAGCTCCTCCCTTGAAAGAACAGGAAATTAATTTCCCTTCCAAAAGGCTAAAGATATTCCTGTGCCAGGCTCTGTTCATCAGGTGCTTTCAGTGGAGGGAGATTTTCCACCCCACTGCTATGACACTGCCAGATTTAGGAGATTTACAGCAACCATCCCAGACCCCATCAAAGGTTTCTGAAGCCCCAAACCCACAAGATACACACATAGAGTTAAAAACTCCAGCATAATCAAAGCGTGTCTCACTGGAATGAAGGATGCCAGCAGCTATCGGAGTCGCTGGTTTTCTGGGTAGGCTGGGTTTTCCATGCACGTGGTTGCAGAAAAGGAAATTCTGAGAGGAGAAGCCTGAGGACAGGGACTAAAAAGGAAAGCTACAGCCAGAAGCAAAGCATGCCACACACTTGCTTTTGCGCCACAGAGCATGGGAGAGGCTGTGAGTCTTCTCTGGAAGCAGGGAAGATGGGCAGGAGTGGTAGAGGAAGGGGCAAGGTTCTTACATGTGTCATATGCGGTTGCAAAGTGATAAAGAGTATTTGCATTCAAAGGATTCTCCTCAGGGAAGGCAGCCTTGATCAGATAAAGGACTTGGATCCTCCATGAAGCAGTAGTTTGAGGAGTGCCCACTCAAGCTGTTTCAGCAGCAGTAAATCACTGACAGCAAACAAATGGGGTTTTGATGGTCACTTAACACATCTGAGCTGGAGCAGGAGGTGCCGTGTATCAGAGTTATATTCTATAAAACTAAGCATGTGTGAATTACCAGTGCATTGGTTTCTGGTAATGAAGGGTGGAACATTCCACATCCTCAGTAGCGAACAAGGGAGAAGCAAACATCAAAATGTCAACATTGTCCAACTGGCTCGTAAAAACATATCCTCCTACACCCATGGATAATCAACTCCTCTCCCAACCTTTTTGCTTGAAGATGTTTCTAAGGAGACCATGAGGGGCAAATGAGAGAATGAATTTAAGCAATGTTTTCATTCACTTTAAAAACCTAATACACAAGTCATTGTGGGAGCTGAGAAAATCAATGTAAGAACCTACCTGGAGAGGAGTATCCATTACTTCCTAGATTTAAAGGTGTTTTATATAAAGAGGATTGATTAACTTAAGATAGTTTTGAAAATGCCAATACCACACCTTCAGAGAGGGTCCTAAGGATCTGTGTTCAAGGCTAAACAGATAAAACCCCAAATGAGTCTCAAGCTCTTGGTGGAAATGCACAGCACCTGAGGTGTGGCACAAGTCTGCTCCATCCTCCAGCATTCCCTCAAAACACAACCCAGAAAACCTCATCCTAGCTTCAATCCAGTGCAAGAAGGTCCAGTTTGTTCCGTTCCCATGCTGCTTTTGGCTTTCCTCCTCTCTTCCGGTGCTTTCACAGAAGAGGATGTGGGGCAGGGGAAGATGCTTGCTGACAACTCAAAAGGCAAAGAAACCCTGCAGCCTCCCCTGCACTCAGTGCCTTGTGCTAATGGCTGGGTATTCATTGCTGCCCCACAATGGGAGCACATGCCCAGGGCATTCCGGAGTGGGGAAAAAGATGCAAGCTCCAGTCATTAGAAGGAGAAGTATTGTGCAATGCAGGATGATTAGCTCCAACGCAGAGGAGCTGAGAGTTTTGAACTTTTCTTGTGCCAGGTCATATTGGGTCTGAATTCACTGGCAGCTGTGGGATTGTCTCTGCTGTTGACTCCAGGGGCAGCCTTGGGCTACATGGAAGGAGCTCTGACAGCCAGAGAAGCTGGGATCCATTTACCAGTGAGTGCCACTGATGGGAAGTCTCCTCACCCATTATACTACTGCCTGACGTGTCTTAACAGAGCATCACTTTGGACTTGTGCAGCTCCATTTATACCACGTTTTGAAAGCATTTTACAGCTCAGAGGGGTAAGGTTGCTACATCTGAGAGCTCTTTTTCTGTAGAACAGCAGCTGAGGCACAAAGCAGCATTGAAACTGGCATTTTCAAACACACTCCCAAAATTTCAAAGCTTAAAGGACACCTGACAGCACGTATTTGGTGTGACCAAGCTCATGCCTCCCTAGATTGGCATCTTTGGAAGTACCAGCCCTTGGTAATACTTGAAATGGAGGCACTCAGAACTAAAAGGCACTTAAAAACTGAACCTAAATTACTAAATCACTAAGTCACTGGCCAAACTAGGAATGGAACCGAGACAATCTTAATGCTGCTTTGACCAGAAAGCACTCCCAATTGCTTTAAATGCTCCTTTGGAAAAGATAGTTAAAAAAAAAATCACAAAATTCACCAACTCAAAAAAACCTATGCTTTGCTGGTTGAAATTCCCTTTGTCTCCAAGCTGGAGCTTGAAACAATAGAATTGCCCACAGCACAGACCACATTAGAACAAGACAAAGCTGTACCATGGAAAAATCCATCCAGATTGGATAAATTCAGTAAAACAGCTCCTGATGTGAAAAGCTGGGACTCCTCAGGGATTAGCATCAAACTGCGAGTGCCACCTCAATCAGTCTGAGATGGATGCCTGCAAAAATCCACCTCCTCCAGGCATCAAAGCGTGCCACTAAACCAGAGCTGATGACCAGGAATACTTTGAAGGTCTCAGAACAAGAATAGTGCCACATTGCTCACCTGGAATTGAATTTCTGAACTGTGCTGAATGTAAATGATTGGCTTGGTGCTCAAGTGGCAAACGATGCCCAGTGCTCGCGTGTCACAGCAGCAGCCGTTCTACAAAGACACATTGGTCTTCTCTTACGGGAAAAGAGATGAAGCTGGCACAGGTGGCTCTCAGCAACATCCAGCCCCAGGCAGGCTAAACACATGAAAACCAGGAACACTGCCCACCTCTTGAGGAACAAGAGGGGATTTAGGGCAGCAATAAACAATTCCTTCAGCCAGGAAACTGATAAAGCATCATTCCCGCTTTGCAAGCAGAGGGTCATGGATCCTCGCTCACCACATGAAGCTAAACGTTCATCCGATGCTGGTTTTGAAACCTACTCAGGTCCAGCGTGCAATTCCCATCGTGAATTGACTCAGGGGCCTAAATACCTGGCTCTTAACATCAGGTGTGCTGCTCTCCTGTTGGTACAACGTAAACCAAGCTCCCAAGTGTCTGCAGGGCCCTGTTCTTAGCTGGGGCCTCTAAGAACTACTATAAAACAAATAAAGCAAGCAGCCAGCAATTACAACCCTACCATCAGCAGGCTCAGCCTCACGCAGCACAACTGAGGAGATGAAAAGCCTTCACTACGTGCGATTGAAAGCTGTGGCACCGTTTTAAGGCTGTTTTTACACTTGAGCAGCTCGAAGCGATGCTACCAGAGACAGCTGAAAATTAGGAAGCGCTCTGGCTTCTATTGGCTTCGTTTTTTGAAGGACACAACAGCTTACAGGCTCGCCACTGGATAAAATACGTTGCGTTCTTCGCTTCGTGTGCCTAGAAGTCGGTCAGGTTCCCTCAGCAGGCTCTCGCTTCCCATTTCGAGCACACCAAGCTGTTTGCTTTCCACGAGCAGCGCTGCCGCGTGCTCATGTCTTACAAGACCCACAGAGCATTTAGCAGACGCTCAGTGTTGCTGCGCTGAAATGAGCCCTAGTGCCAGTTAACGCCTGGGGAAAATGAAGCAATTTCCTTAATATTACTCAACAAGGCAGGATCCGCTGCAGGATTCCCAGCACCCAGGCAGACACAGCCCTCGAGTCTCACTTCAGATTTGCTCTAGAATTACCCTGCCGCGGCAGAGTTGCAAAGCCATCTCTGTACCTTTTTCTGCAGAGGTTTGATAAATGGTTCTTTGTTCAGGAAAAAAAATAATAAAAAAAAGCCCTGATGTTGGAGAATGTGGCTCCTTTTTCCTCTTGTCCCTGGAATTGTGATTGGAAATAATTGGAAGTGTCACTGGAAGTAATCAGAAGTGACAGTCCCTGGGCTATAAGGCTTTTGCTTCGAGTCTAACGATCCCCCCGCAAAACAAAACCTAAATTTAAACAATGAAGTCACAAAGTGATTTGCCTTCAAGGTTGAAAACCCTGCAATATTTTTTTTTTACACACACACACAAAAAAAGAAAAGAAGTGCCTGGCTCTGGTTTAATTCAATATTCAAAGCTTGCTGTGTTAATAGGAACGACCTACACACAAAACCACCCCATCATTTCCTGGCACTCTGCAGCCCTACCCGACAGATAAACCTTCATATCTGTATTAAACATTTCCATGGCCTTTAGAATTTTATCAAGCCTTTAACAAAAAAGTAATATACAGTGTCAGCTGTGAGACTCAGCCAGAGTGCATCTCAAATATTGCAAATATTGGAAAACCCCCTAATTCAGCTATTTTTGCCAAGGCACAAAGATGGGGAGGGACTAATTTTTTTCACAGTCCCGTTCTGGAAAGGCCTCTGACCTGCCCAGTTTGTACTAAATTCCACCCAGGCTCACAGGGAAGGAGCTTCTGCTCAAAAGAACTCACAGCCTAATGAGAGCGCCAAAGGCACAAGGCAGCGGGAAAAAAAAAGCTTCAAAGGGACCAACTTGACTTGGCAAGACCTGGAACAGAGCAGGGAACTGCACCCAGGTTCCCAGCTCATGCCCTGACCACTCCCTAAGGCTTTCCTGAGCTGTTGCTTTGTGTTTTACCTTCAGACACCCCAGCAAAGCAGATCATTTCTCTCTACAAAGCAGCCCCGGAGAGGCATTTCCACCGACAGTACAATATTAGAGCTACTGTGTCACTGCTGCTGGTTAAAAGATAAGGAGTTGAATTGGAGTGAATGCGCATCACCACAAAATATTCCCCTTTATCAAAAGCCACAGGGAAGGACTTGGGACTCATTCTCACCATGACTGGACTTTCTCAACGCATTTGTATTCAAAAGCCATTAAAACTTTACCAAGCATCATATTCAAAAGTAAGGATAAGTCTCACCTTCCCACGGCTCAGAAGCCACCCCTTCTGATGGCGGCAGGACCTCACCCTGATGAGTTGTAGCTGATGAGCTGTTTGTCAATGATCTGCCCATCACTACTCCTTTTAAAAGTGAAGACACACTAAAAGGAAAGTGGTTTTAAGTCAGAGCTGCAAGAACTCTAAACACATAAAATAACAGCTCTTTGGGCAGTGCGCATCCACCCAGCTCAGCTCCCTCCTCCAACAGATGGGCTCAGTATATTTCTCTACCCAATATTGCCCCATTAGACTGAGCTACCGAAAGCTTCAAGCGTGGCACTTGTCACAAAGCTCGCTACACAAGCAGCAGCAGCGCAGCGTTGCGGCACACCAGCCGCAGTCATGGCCATCGGTTGCCTCTAACTGTGCACGCTCCATTTCAAAAGACTCTCTCTAGCACAGCAGCCTCTCTTGCCTATGCATAAACACACCAAAATTCTCACTGACCTTTTCCTACCAAAGGCAATTAAACTGCAGGCGCCGAGCTGAACTTCAGCCTTTCTACCTAGTTAGGAACAAGTCACACACCCCAAGGCTTCATACTCTTTATCCCAGCCACAAAAATGGACAGCGGCTACACAGAGGAAGAGACAGGCTGCAAATACACTGTAATGTCTATTGATTCTTGCAGGACAGCAATTCTGACATCATGAATCTGGGTCTGGCCCATTAAGAGAAATGCTTATTTGCCTTTTTAAATTGCCAAATGCTTTCCTGGAGAAGATGAAGGAGCAGATGAGGACAGGTCTTTTTTCCCATGAGCTCCTATCACATTTACCACCTTCAATGCATCTTACAATTGCTCAGTCCTCTTTGCAACTTGTTGCAAAAGGAAGATAAAGCTACCTAATGAGTCACGTGAAGAAATACAGGTACTAAAAAAAGCCTAGCAATAGTGCTCTGCTGGGGCAGGACAGCACCATCCTACTCACATCGTCTACTTGCTTTTTTTCTAGTGCTTTGTCAGCTTTTGGGAGAAAAGACCACCTTGATTCTGGGTTGCAAACTCACTGCTAGCACTCCCAGTGACGATTGCAGACCTGTATTGTCTGTATTCTGCCCAGGGAAAGGCACATTTTAGGCAGGGTTTGAAGTCTTGGCTGACAGGGATGGGCTGTTCCTCCACTTGGCAACACCGAGGAGGCAGACTGAAGGCAAAAGAGAGTGTGAGGGATGAAGATAGAAATTCACTGTCCTCACCTCTGTTGACTTTTCCATCACTTTGCGCCTTTTTTCCATTGTTGTGCTTCCTGCACAGCCTGCATCCTCCGCCATCCTGTCATTTGAGTATCTATTCATGGACCTCAGTGACCTGACTTCACCCTTGGCTTTTTGCTGGGCTGCTTCTGTAAACTAACCATTTCTAAAAACGGATGAAGAAACAGCTTTGGGGGGGTAAAAAAAAAAAAAAAAGACCCATTCATCTTTTAGTCAGGGCACGGCCAAGTCCCCACTGCACCCAAAGTAACCTGTTTCGTAACACAGACATGGACAACATTGCGGTCACACAAGCCCAGCTTTCCCTACAAGGGTGTAAAAATCACTACAGGTGCACAAGCAGGGATTAGTGCCTTGGGACCAGCTTAGCTTGAACTCTGACAGAGGCTGTGGGGACTGTTTCTGAAGAGAAAAGGCACAGAAAGCAGCTTGCAGCACCCCACTTTGTTAGTACCAGGCACACACTTGCAATAATTTTAAGCTGAAAGAGGAGGAATTTAAATGAGCTCTTAGGAAGAAATGTTTTGCTGTGAGGGTGGGGAGGCCCTGGCCCAGGGTGCCCAGAGCAGTGGTGGCTGCCCCATCCCTGGAGGTGTTCCAGGCCAGGTTGGATGGGGCTTGGAGCCCCTTGACCCAGTGGGAGGTGTCCCTGCCCATGGCAGGGGGTGGCACTGGGTGGACTTTGAGGTCCCTTCCAACCCAAACAACTCTGTGGTTCTGTGATTTAGCACCACATACCCAGCACACTTGCACACCAGGTTTTTCAAACTCACCCCAGGCTGTGTCAGAGGGACTGTTTACATTTCTTTTCAGGCAGTTCCTGGAAACTCAAATCCCAGATTGCAAACCTGCTAAGTTCCCTATAAAGCCCTGTTTTTGCCTTGAGGAAAACGGGTGTTTGTTGTGATCCTAAGGATAAACATCAGGATATCTCCAAGCCAGTTGTGCAACGGCATTTCTGGAAACTGCTGCTCTTGCAGTAAACACCCTTCTGAAATGGATTGTATTTTACCACAGAAAGACCACTAATTCTACACGGAGAAGCCAAGGTCTGGGGTGGGCACAAAGGCAAAATATCAGTTTTGCATGGGAAATTCAAAAAAGTTTCCTCCCTCTCAGGCTCCATAAAATGACCTCAACTTCAGAATTTCAGCTGGACTTTGGCACTCTACTTTTCCTCACTCTGGAAGGTTACTTTTTTCCATGTGGTAAAATGGAAAAAAAAAAGAAACAAACAGAAAGGATAAAATTAACACCTGAAATAAACATCTTAAGATGTAAAAATTCAAATGATTTCACATAAAACAAAGCACTAGGGAAAAATAGGCCATTTCTTGTCGAGTGTCTCGACAGAAAATATTTAATGCAAACCATCCCTGGCTTTAGAAGAATTTTAGTGTCTCGCAAGGAGTGTTAACCCTGATATCCTGCCAGATAGCAAGTCACTTAATTATGTCTAGCTCCTTTGAATTCCCCGTGGAGTGGCAAATGGATACACTGCTTTTCTTTGCTCCCTTCCCTTAGGTATTCCTAGAGTGGTGTTCTATTAAAGAGCTCTTTGCTCTGTCCTAGAACTAAATTCACAGTCTGTAGGAGGGTGAATCCACATACAGTTGTTTCCTTGACTGCTTTTGGAGTGGTCATGACAGAACTGAGTTGCAGGTTACTGATGATTCAAAGCTGTCCTTGGGAGAAATCTTTCGAGCTAAATACACCAAGAAGTTACCTGCATCCCTCCAGAATCCAATGAAAACAGGTGAAATTCAGACAGTGAAAAAACAAAACCAGCTACAGGGTTTTTTTTTTGTACTCCACTCTTGTGCCAAGGTTGTAAGCAAAAATCTTTGCCCATCAGGCTTCTCAGCACATCATGAAACAGACATGGTGTGAATTTGGGGATTGACCTAAGCAGGGACAGGAGTTGGACTTCATGATCCTTGTGATCCCTTCGAACTCAGGCCATTCTGTGATTCTATGAAACAGGCAAAGGCAGAGGAGAAGGAACCATGAGGAAACTAGGGAAGAGCATAGATTCATTAAGGTTGGAAGAGACCTCTAAGATCATCCAGTCCAACCATCAGCCCAACCCCACTGTGCCGACTAAGCCATATCCCAAAGTGTCACAGCTACATGTTTTTTGAACCCCTCCAGGTATGGAGACTCTACCACTGCCCTTGGCAGCCTCTGCCAGTGCTTCACTGCTCTTTTGGTGATATCCAGTCTACAAGTGTATTAAATACTACAAATATCACTGAGAAATTTGGGAAAGCCTAGAAAATCAGTGGAAAGCAAGATCCATCAGCTTAACTTTCAGGTTGCTTAAAACACCCCTCCCTTGCTTTTTACTAGTTCCAGGAGGACTTATTCCATTAAAGTGGAAAATTTCCCAGTAACCTCACTGGGAACAGGAGGATTTTTGCAAAAACCCCACCACTGCAGTGGTTCTTGGCTTGGCTGGGGCGTAGCACCGCAAGGGTTTCAGGAGAAAGATCTCGAGGAGATGCGACAGGGCACACTGCAGGTTGCCTGTGCTCTTCGAGCGGGAGAGGAGGACAGAGTCAGCACACCAGAGCACAGCCCCAGGCTGACCTAGCGCTGCTGAGTGCCGCAGAGCTGCTTCTGTATCATCTCAGCTTTTCAAGCTTCAAGTCTGGTGGATACCTAGGCAAATGCACGCTGTCAGACCCAATTGCTCATGCCAACAGGCACTGGGAGGATCTACACCATAACCTTTTTCCCAGTGCAGCGAGACAAGCAGAGCCTTGGCATTCAACGCAGCAACCGTGTTCCCCTGGGACAGTGTTGTAAGAGAGTCACGGACCTCGGAGCACAGAGGGCAGAGCTCAGCTACATCCGTGCCAAAGACATTTTCACCAATACATCTGCACCCACTCTACCACCATCACCCCTGTGTAACAGACCGATTCCAACACACTGAGCATATCTTCGGCAGACAGTCACAAACCACGCTCAATGTGGTGAGAAACCCCCAACATAAAGGTTCACTGCCAACAGCAGGACACCAGGAAACTGGATGACTGATTTGGCTTGGCACATCTACTGCTCTGGATCATGAACACATCGGTTTCTGAAGGGCAGAGCACATACATCAGCCAAGAAGTGAAAAACAAAGCCAGGCATACAAGCGTCACCCACGTGAACACATTCGATTAAAAGAACATGAGCTTTTTACTTTAATAGAGGGTCATTAAAATTATTCAAAATTGCCTTGGAGTGAAAGAAGGCAAAGGAGACTTCCAGCACCTGAAAATTTAAACCAATTCAGTAAATCATTTAAATTAAAGCATTCGCTACTTTTACTGGCTAAGAAACACAACATTCCATTACGAAGCTTTCACACTCAAATGAAGAATCAAAGTTATTTCCCTTGGAAATTACCCTTTTTATTGTTAAAAGCACTGTTACACGAGGAGTTTGAAACTATTTTGACCCTATGAACTGAGATGAGACCCAGATGTCAAACACTTCCATGTAGACACATATAAGCGTGCATCACCTTCCACTCCTCACTCCTTCCTGCTTCATTTACCAGGCCTTTATTAGGAAAATATGCGTGGCCGTGCTTTTGCCCACACTTTGGAAACTCATTCACCTTCTCTTGCTTTAAGTCTCCTTCAAACTAACTGGCTCCTGTTTCCCACCCCCTCACACTGCTGTCTGCTTGTCCCAGAGAAGTAACCATATGAAAGATGAGGACTCTCTATATTAACCATTAGTATGTTTAATGATGAAAAGCCAAACCAGGCAACCTTCCTTTCAAGTTGGCTCAGCTTCTCTAAACCCTTCTTTTCCACGCTAGTCTTCCACTTTATCAGCAAGAAAAGCAAGGCATCATTGGCACTTCTATACATTTCTGTTGCCACAATCCAATTTTTCGCTTCCTCTAGCTAGGAAGTGAAACTCCCCAGCCTCCTTGTTTTCAGGACAACCTAGGAACGGGGAACCACAATACTCCCTTACTTTACCCTGGAATATGCTTCTAATAGTGCTGAATGAAGTTGCGCTCAGAGAAGAAAGACCAAGTTATCTTTTGGCGAGACAGGGAAACCTGGGCAAGACAAGCGGCAGCTCAATGACTGATGCACAACCAGGAAACAAAGCATTCCCCGTTCTGCTGTGAGCTTCGGGAATCCACTTATCCTGCCCTCACCAGTGCTTGGACAACTCCCTCAGAGACTGAGGAACTTGACTCATTAAGCTGATGAGACAGGGACTGCCTCATTTGGTGTTTGCGCATTGCTAGCACAGTGGAGATGCCAAAGACAAAAATGATGCTAGAACCTATCGTGTTTTATGGATAAAGGCAGTACTAGTCATGCAAAAGTAACATGTCATTATATTACAGACAAAAGCACCTTTTCTGTGGCAACAGCTCATCCCTTTTGCTCCAAGGCTTCAACCTAAGGGAACATTCGGCAGTTGAATAGGGTTGGTGGATCAAAAACTGCAGTTCCCTTTGTTACCAAAGCAAGCAACCCACCCTTCTGTCTCCTAATTTCCCCAGAGCCTCTCTTCTGGCTCTTTCTGCAGGGCTCACCAAGCCCACACACCTCTGGCAGCTCATTCTAACCTTGCTGCCTCATCTCCTGGAGTCTTTAAACACTGTCTCCACCACATGGATGCAGATATGCAAGGAGGACAAACTGCTGCCTGCTCTCCCCTCCAGATTCTGCAGCACATCCAAGCCCCCCCATCACATTCCTACAGATAAAAACCCTTACTAACAACAATCCTTAGAGCAAGAACCTTCTCTACAATTTGTTCAGCAGCTCCACAAATGCTGCCTGTCATTCAGATACCTAGAAATTTGGCTAGTCCACGTCCCACAGCTGTGAGGCTGAAGGAACACAGTGTCCTCTGCAACATTTCTTTACAGCTGTCCAAAAGCTCTGCTCTACCCATGCCCAGCCACAGCAGCCCAACACCCTGTGGGGCTCAACTCTTCCCTAGGAATGAGACCAACTCACTTTTTCACACCTGGATCTTGGTTCCCAGGGCATAGGAGGACCCAGGAATTACTGCCTTTGCCCAACCACAACAGATTTCCGAGCTGTCTGCCTGTCAGCACGATCTGGGGAGCGGAATGGAGACAGAAGCTCACTCATCACATAACGGTGCCTCTGGAAATGCAGAAACCCAGGCTGCTTCCGAGTCAGCCTCATAGGCAAGCCCCCCTCAAAGACCTCAGGGCTGCAAACTCTTTTCTCCATAGGCTCTGACTTTAACAAACAGCTCATTAGCTCTTCTGCCTTCACCCTCCCTCTTCTTTTAGTGTCTCCATTCTCTGCCTCTCTCCTATTCAACCATCAACCTCTACCTGTTTTCTTTCCCTTCTTTCAGTAGCCCTTTTTCTTCCCATTTCTTGCCTTCCCCCTTTATCTCCCTTCTCCCACCCTTTCCCCCCCACCCACTCCCTCTTGCACTTCAACACATCTGTTTCTCATCTTCGGCAGCAATTGAAAACAATAAAGCCTTTTTATTTTAAAACCTGGATGTTAAATGCCCAAGCAAATCAAAACAGTTAAACAAATCTGACACTATGCCCGGAACAAAGACATTTTGTTCACCTTGTTTTGCCAAAGAGGTTAAAGCCCCTCTTAGTCCCCTGCTAAAACCCACTGCCTTCTTCAAACAAGAAACACATTCCAAAAGGATTCTGTTTAACCACTTCTAAAAATTAATCTTGATATTAAAAGGTATCCAGCTATCAATCTGCTAATAAAGCAACAAGAAAAGCATCAGACCCCAAACAACACTGAAATTGGAGTTTTTCCTAAAAGTTTCTTTACAAATCCCTTTCTCCAGCTGCTCAGAAACGAATCGCGGTCACGCAGAAAGGGCGCGTGGAAGTTGGATTAAAAATGTTAAACAAAACCAAAAAAGCCAACCTACCTACGAAGAGAATTGAAAGTACAGACATTCCGTCTTCAAGCAAGAGGGACTTTTCCTCCCTTTTTCTTCCCTTCTCCCCGGAACAGCAGGCAGACCTGCAGAGGATTCAAAGGAACGCCTCTGGAATGCGCTGAGGGGAATTGCATCCATGTGCCAGAAAAATAACCAACTTCACTCTTTCTTCCCTTCTGCTCTTCATCTCCTTGTCCATAATCCCAGGCAGATTCAGCGAGAGCTTTTCGAGCTCTGTGGTTGGAAATTCAGGCCCTTGAGTTGCTGGAAAAGAGGAGAGAGTCAGTGCAGCAAGGAGTTCACATCTACGGCAGCACAGAACAATTTTGCTTGTCTGAAAAAGGAGAGAAGCAGGGGAAAACACTGTGCTCAATGTTCACCACATGGCTGCCTCCCAGAAGAGCCCCTCCCTGCCATCAGCTGGGATTAATAGTGAAGACCAGTCATGTGGGTGAGGTAAAGCCAATTTCTAGCAATATATATATTTACTTTTGAAGGAGAAACAAGCGGCTTGCTTTCTAGTGTCAAAACAGTTAAGTTGAAGCAGTAAAAATCCAGCATGGAAAAATCAGATTCATCACTCAAGGGCTAGAGAGAGACTCTCAGAAAAAAGCACACATGCTCTTCAGAACCATAAACACACTTACATCTATACATTGTCTTTATTTGCTTTTGCACCTAGCAAACTGCAGAATTAAAGCTTTTAGTCTTACTAGAATACTTTCTGCGTTTGCCTCATGGCTTGCTTTTTCAGTTTCTGGGAGAGAAAAAAAAAGTCCTAAAAATTGATTTAATTATTTACTTCTAAAAATTCATTTAATTATGCATTATATCTGTGCTTCAGTGACAAGAAAGCCAAATCAAGCAGACATTGGCTGCCTACATTTAGAGGCTGCTGTGGGATGCAACTTGCAACTCACTTCCAAAGGCCATTTTAAGCCAACCCAAGAGACCTCTACAGCCCATCTCCAGCTTCACCCCTTGTGTAGGGAATAAGCAAGCTTTAAAGACTAACCCAGATACTCCATTCCATTTCTGTTATCCCAGATTCTGTAAGACAGCTCAGGTGTGGCAGGGGGTAGAGTTCACCAAAGACAGCTTTGACCATCTACTGGGCTGAACCAGTCAAGAGAGCTTCTTCGTTCTTTAGTCACAGCTGTAAATGTGGCCATGGGTTCGGCGATGTCTTACAGGTGTGCATACACAAATCTATTGCAATTTATTGCACTTCACACACATACAGGTCATGCTCACACCTTTATATCCATATGCCCTAGGGTACATCTGCTCTTCAGAAAAGCAAAGCACTCCCAAGTAGCCTAATTGGATATTAATGGAAGAGTAACACAGGCTACTTGAAACTCTACAGTGCCTGTAAAGCCATTCCAGAAGCTGAGGAAGGGTTTTGGTGGCTACCCTGTGCCGATCTGGGTCTTGCCACAGTTCCTGTACATCTGCTAAGGCACAGAAACAGCAACTGCGTATTTTTGTAAAGCCTGGGTGCACTTACCAAGAAGTGCCCATCACACAGCAAGTCAACTTTACCCATCTTGTGCAACTTGGGGCTGAAGGAAAACTTTGGAAGACAGAAGGATTTCTTACACCTAGGAAAGCATTTCTAAGACCCAGGAGAAAGAGCAAACCAAACACAAGATGGCCAGCCTGGGGTCTGAGACCTGAGACTTCAGTTTGGAGCTCTTCCTGTTGTAACCCTGTTTACACACAGTTGTCATACACCTCCTTTGTAAGGTCAGGGGTAATTGTTGCTCTCCCTCTTCAGGGATGAAAAATACAGCAATCTTTTCGAAACCCACAATGAGGGGCACTATCCTTAAGAGCCCTCTAATAATGCAGTGCCTTAACTCTTCATCACAGCACAAGGTTTTCAGGCATTCACTGGATAAGAAACACTGCTACCTTGGACAAAATAGGACCTTGGGTTCAGGTAGATCCCATCAGAGGGATCCTGTTTCATTAAAGTTTTCATTTGCCTCCCATGGAAACAAAACCAGCATTGGCTCCTCCTCTGAAAACCAGCTTTTCTCTCCATTTAAAACATCTTCTCAGTTTTGCAGCACATTCAACTAAGATTGACTGATGATACAAAAGCGATCGCTACCATGTGAATATAACAATTGCCACAGAGCAGCTGCCCCCGTCCCTTCTATTCACTCCTTAAGAACTTCCCCACACTCTTGGCCCAACAGGCTTCTGGTTTTCCAGCGGTTGAGTGGATCTGAGAGAACATCACTGATCTTCAGCACAGGGCATAAATCAATGGAGAAAAGTGCCTTCCCCCTCTCTCCAGAAGCCAAGCAGCACTGAGCTTGTCTCTGCATTACCAGCCTGACAGCAGATGTCCCAAGCCATGCTGGAAGTACCCAGCACGCTGCTCTGCTTTAACAGAATCGACGCATCCGAAAGCAAGACAGCAAAAAGTGGTGTCACCCCGCACTCCCTGCCCAGCCTCCACTGAAACCCACAGAGCTGGGATGTTCCGGGGATGCACACAGGGCAGGAGGGACGTGCAGAGGATTCAAAGAGGAGAGCACGCATGCAAACTCTCCTCTTCTTCATCTCGGACAAGCCGTTCCAAGCATTCAGCTCCTCAAGGAGGCTTTAGGGTTCAGCGGGGATTCTCCCTCTGGCGTTCACACCTGTTATGGCAAGGGCAGCTCACTCCCTTGTGCAGCAAAGGGTCTGGGGTGAGTCCACATCATCACACCAGCACATCCCCTCAGGAACTTGGCTGACTGTCTTTGGGGGTCCTGTCTCCAGCACATCACTTTTCCAGATGCAGCAAGTCCTAAGGTCTCTTCCAGCCTTGATGATTCCATGAAATTCTCCTCGTAGGCTTGGGGATGCTCTCACCTGTTGCTGCACAGCGCTAGCACAGCGCGGGAGATGTGCATCATGCACTTCTCAGCAGGAGGAACACGGAAAGAGAGACTGATGTTCAGTATCATAAGCACTAAGGAAAATAAAAGCCTTTATAAACCCAGTTAGGCTTTCAGGGTTCCTGTATTGCAGCTGAGACAGCCTGACTTTTTACCTGAGGCATAAATAAAATACCTGTGTGTAGACATCCCTAGAAAACCTCACGAGCTACACACCAGCTATTTTTGCTCCTCCCTGGTGCTGTCTCCATTTACCCCCTTTCACATTTGCACGAGGAACCCCTTTCAGGAAAACATGCTTTTAAATCTGTGTCGCAGAAGCCTGCCCAGCACTTGTTAGCTTGTTCCCACTCCTCAACCCACAGAAGCATCTCAGGGGGAACCTCTCTAAACTCCGATTTTCTTTTTTATCAGGTTACGTCCCCCAGCTTGCTTGTCCTGCTCCAAGGCAACAGCTCCTTCAAATGCAGCTACAGAGCTGCACGCCACGAAACGATGCCGCAAATACCCAACAACAGCAGCTCTAACATCCCCACCACCCAAAACCTATCCAGCAGCCATGCTCTCTTCCAGAACTGTTATTCCATAGCCATAACACAGAACTGTAGATACTCAGGTACCCTCCTGTTTCAATTATTTTCTGTTCTCTAAGGCTCCCACCACAACCTTATCTCTCCCAGTGTAAATCCCTTGAACAGCTCAGTGATAGAGTCAGTAGAAAAACAAGGTTCACCCACCAGGAGAGCCAGCTGAGTGCTTTGAATCTTGTGAGCAAAGCCACTTTCTGTCCAGTTTTGGCTGGGCAGCTGAAAAAAAAGCTCCAATAATACTTTGACTAAGGAAAACCAAACCAGTCTCTAAACAAGAAATCTCAAAACAGACAAGGAATGCAAGGCTAGAAAATAAACCCTTCACACAGATTTCTTTTTACAATAAGCCACTGGTGGAAAAAGCTGCTTTATACTGCACCAGGACTCAGATATTGACTTAGAAACCAGTTGTTGTTGAAGAAGCTCTCATCTCTCAAGTAGGCTTCAATAATTGATTGTAAAAGCGCTATTAGTCATTCAGTATTAGCAGAAAGTCTCACTTCAACAAGCCTTAGCACTCACACTCTCAGTGAATTTATCACTCACAATGAAATGCCAAACAACCAAAAAGGTCCTTAAGGCCCTGGGTCATGGGGAATGCCTCAGCCTACAGAGCTTGTTACACTAACATTGATTTTTAATCTTTATTTTACAGGAAAATACCCTTACTACTGCTGCAGTCTTATAGCCTTATTTCCTATGCAAGCCTGTAACTATTTCCACTTTGAGGAAGAAAAAGAAAGGGGTTCCTCGTACACAGAAACAGCATTTTTATGATTAACTTTACGTTGCTGCTACAAGAGCTAAGAACCAAAAACCAACATAAACTACTTACATTGTACTGTTGATTTTAGAGCAAAAGGCAAGCCAGATCAAGAATTTAAAAGTTTTATTTTTGTTAAAACTGGAAGATTAAAGTATTTATACAACATAAAACTTCTGTTTTTAAATAGAACCCTAAAAGAACTTTCTTGAAAAAGAAAGAACTCCCTTAACTAAAACATTACAAACCAGTGCAAAAGAACCACAGAAACATCATAATCAATAATTTCTCATCATTTTCAGAGACCAGGCCCCTTTGAACAATAGATCTAAAGCCCCTGAAAATGCTGGGTTTTATTCTGTTTCCTCTGAAAAACCTGCCAATGAAACATCGGGGTTTAATTTCCCAGCTGTGAAATTGGAAAATGGGCAAAAAGGTTCCCTATGAAGCACAGGTGTGAAGCACGAGAGGTTGCCCAGGTGTGGAGCACAGGATAATCCAGGGGGAGGGTGAGCACACAGGTGTGGAGAGTATGAGATTAAATAGGGAGGGTCAGAGCACAAGTTAAGGTGTAGGAGAGAGAGGTGCCTGGTGGTTTAGGTGGAGGAGTTAGGGTAGGAAAAAACCTAAACTGTTTGTAAACTTGAAGGTTTTCAAGTTTTTTAAGTTTGGGGTTTTTTAAGTGTTTATATGATAGGAAACTGTGCAGGAAATGCTTCATAAATTAGCTAGGAAGAAGTACAGACAAAAAAACTAACGGTGAAGAGTAAGGAAGGAAGGGAAGCTGCTTTTGCTGTAAGGTAAGTGCAAACCCTGGGGGTTTTTTAACACTTGGCTGAGTTTAAGTATGGTTTTCACTTGTTGGGGCATGGTTTGAGCGCGTGAGCTCAACTTTATTATTAGCAAAATATAGGAAAACATAGAGAGGATGAAAACCATAAAAAGGACAATGGTAGAGAAGGTTGAGCGAGGCTGCTTAAGCGTTGCTTTGCCTAAATGTCTCTGGTCTAGTGCTTAGGGCTTCCGAGTCACAAAGTCAATGAATTAGTAATTTTGATGCTGTTTTTCCTGTTGGTGCAGCTTTCTGTTACTTTTTCACTGCTGAATCTCTTAATGAGGAAACATAGATATACAATTCCTGCGAGACTCAACTTCTAAAAGAGGTTTTTTCTTTGCTGTTTTATTTTGAGGTAGGAATAGCTCGGTGCCTTGGGGTGTGTGAATTGATCGCTACCCTTAAGCTTTCCTGCTCGCCCTCTCACTGCCCCGTGATGTGGTGTTCAGCCTTTTACCCCCTTCTACTTTTTCTTTTCCCTTTTTCTTGCCGTATTCCTTTCACATGGCACAGTAATTACCAGTGCAGCAACGGCCAATGTGGAATCTGCGTCTTATCCAGAGCTGTGAAAGAAAACGCGGGACGTCTGTTTGCCAGGAGTTTTAACAGCACAAACCCCTGTTAATTCTGAGTCAAGGTTCTTTCAGCAATAGATGAAACTGAACGTGCAGCAGCAATTTGTTCAGCTGCTTAGAAGCAAAAGAAAGCAATAATGTCATTTAATTGAAGAGATAAGATGTCAATACTGGAGGACAGAATTTTAAATTAACTTTGAAATACAGTTCTATAGTACTGATTAATAGACTTTCAAAACTCCTTGCAGCTGCATTTTATGCTGGAATGTCTTTCTTTTTGAAGTGCAGTGGAGGTAATAAGGTTCATTGTGAGCACTGTCTTGATTCTCTAGAAATAGTCTGCTTCAAAGGACTTGGTAAAGGTTAGTAGAGATGAAGTCTGACCTGCAGAAAAATTAAACAGGATTATTTTTTTACTCCAAGAATAAACGTTTAAGCCTTTTAAAATGAAACTGTCGAAGGTAAAAGGTGAACCTCACACTTGAGTTTTCTGTTCTTCTCTGCTTTAAACAACTATTTTGATATTTTTCTTATAAATATTAGTGCTGCTCTTAAACAAATTCATAATAATGTTCTCCACGATAGCAAGCCCTAATATGTGTCTGAATTACTTTCAGGTAAACTATGTCCAAGTACTTCTGCCCCTTTAAATTTTCTTCTACTAATAAAAAACCAACCTGAAGCTTAAATTCTTGACCACTTCCATCACAGGACACAGTTTGTATGACGCAGCTTTGCCAGCTGCCTGGCAAAGCTTGGTTCACAGAAAGTGACACATCTTGGTCGGCAAACAAGGTCTTCCTCTCGGTGTTAGAAGAGATTATTTAGAAATGCTGACTTAGAAAGGAAGCAGGCTTTAAAAAAATCGAGAGGCAGGAGGAAATACTTTGAGTTTTCCTGTAAATATGTTTGAGAATGGTGAGCAGTGAACTCGGAGCTGCTGTGTGTGGTAGCAGGGCAATCTAGGAGTATGCATAGAATAACTGGAAAGGGCCTCAAAGCCCACCCAGTGCCACCCCCTGCCATGGGCAGGGACCCCTCCCACTGGATCAGGGGGCTCCAAGCCCCATCCAACCTGTCCTGGAACACCTCCAGGGATGGGGCAGCCACCACTGCTCTGGGCAACCTGGGCCAGGGCCTCCTCACCCTCACAGCAAAACAGTTCTTCCCAATATTTAGTCTAAATGTCCCTCTTTCTGCTTGAAACTGTTACCCCTGGTCCTATCCCTGCACTCCCTGATAAAGAACTGCAAGGTCCAAGCCACAGCCTGGTTCTCTTGTATTTCTCACTTATCCAACCTTGGAGAAGGGGAGAGGAGGAACCAGTGGGTCATTTTCATGTGGAAAAAGTCACTCCACATGATTCCCACATCCCTGCCATCTTCACTCCTACTCTCTCTCAGCAGTCACCAGTTTGTTAGCAGCAACGCTTAAGAACTGGGTAGGATCCTCTCTATCCCATCAATTATAAAATGCTGGCTTTTCGGCATGGACTCCTAAAGGCTTTGGGTTTCCTCTGTGTGTCCATGTGCTGGCAAAAAAAAAAATGCTGAAGCTTGTGAAGATTCCTGGGCACACTTACATGTGCAAGCTTGTTGTTGTACACTCATGCATATATGAGCTACATAATCTCCCAGCTTTTCTGTTGCAGTTTGCTTGAGGCAAATGTCCTGTGAGGTTATGTTTAAATAATGCCATCTAAGATAATCATTTAATGCGTATTACTAATTCAATGCGAGCTGCAAGGAGTGAAGGTTCCAAGACCTGTTCTTTCAGCTCCTATTAAATTGCCAACGTGGTCACTGAGGCCGTGGGACTGACTCTGTATGGCTAAAAGGTGCTTGGAAAAGTTCACTGCTCAGTTGCCAAACCTTTTCTGACAGTCCCAGTCGCACTGGTTAAAGCCATTTAAACCCAAAGGAGTCTTTGGAGAAGTGGTTGGAAATTTTGAACCCGGGCAAGGGACACAGGCTGTGGGGAATCTGCAATGTCAGTGTGGGTAATGTTCTTAAAAGCTCCTTCTCTACAGACATCTGCCGTTGGCCTGAAGTTGTGGCTGGGTGAAGTCCACCCCGTTGGCCTGAAGTTGTGGCTGGGTGAAGTCCACCCCGTTGGCCTGAAGTTGTGGCTGGGTGAAGTCCACCCCGTTGGCCTGAAGTTGTGGCTGGGTGAAGTCCACCCCGTTCCTCAGACGAGCTCAAGCTGGGCTCCATGCTGCAGGCTAATGCAGGAAATGCCTTGGCTCCTGGTCCTGTGTTCTTGTCAGGGGCTCTGAGTGACTGTCAAATCGTTCGGGTGTCAGTGGGAAGCCTGGAAGAACCAAGACCATGGTTAATGGGAGTTATTTGACAACTGTTCAGGCCACTGCATTGAGGGGTGATTGCTCTCTGCACGACCCAGCTGTCTCTGAGGAGGCAGTACCTCAGTAGGAACGGTGTCTCCTGGCCCCTGCCTTAGCTTGCTAAAGTGAAGGAAGGCTCCTGTCTCCTCTTGTTTAATAAGGTCTATTCTGACATCTCTTTCTCCCTTCATCTTCTCTGTAGCCTCGTTCCTGTTGGAATTTTTGTATGGATGCTGTGATGGGTGCGTTGATCTGACTCCAGCCAGGACGGATGAAGTTCTGAAGGAGTCTTATTATCTCCTTGCTTCTCATCATGCTCTGATAAATTTCAGTTAAATTTCAGAGTTAGTGTTCTGTTCTTCATTTTCTTCCACCTACTGTGACTATTCTTAGGAGACAGCATGGGTTTCAGTATTTGGAAAATCTTGTGTGCTGGGAATTAATCGTGTCATTAAATGAGTAATCTTTCTCAAAAGTATTCCCAGCTGCTTGAAACAGGTTTTCTACTGATTACAAGGAGTTCTGTTTTAAGGAGAGCAGGTAGAGAAGATGGGTTTGCTCAGGTTTCTTGATAGCTGAATTACAATAGCCTGGCATCCCTAAGGACACCAATTGTCATGGTCCCAGCAGTAAGGACAGAAGCAGAAGGATTTCCTTCCTGTGTGCATAGAAATATTCATGAAGATGTTGAGATTGCCAGGCTGGAGTGAGAGTACTCTATCAATAAATAAAGAGCATCGGTATCTTATGATATTAGAGAGGAAAGAATGACATCTCTTTTGCTTTTATTTCCTTCTATTTTAGAACATTCAGGTTATAATATTCAGCTCAAAATGACACTTGCAGCAAGTTTCTGAGGATTTGATAAGAAAAATGTACTTTGTGTTGCACTAAAGGAATCCATTAAGCTCAGTTGGGAGATGAGCAGCTGTGTAAGACTTCCCAAAGGCTCTCTCCATGGGGCACCTCGGTGTCTGAGATAGCTGGCAGGCAGGTTTGAATGCCCTGACTTCAGCCTGGAGAGGTCCTGGAGGAATAACAGGATTGCAGATTCCCCAAATAAGTGACCGTGGAAGCAGAAGGAGTTGCTGTATTTTCAGTGTACAGTCAGGGACAATAACTGTAGCAGAGGTTGACTCCTATATTTTCAGAAGGATCGAGCTTTGTGAAAGCAATTAGCCAAGCACTAATGAAGAGCTGAGCCTTGCTCACATCACCAGAATCAATTTTTGACTCTCCTCTTACTGAGTTTTTTCAAGAATTCCTTGCCCTTTCCAGGTTTCTCTATCCACATCAACTCCTATTGCTAATTTACTTCAGCTTTAGGCAGCCTATGAGCTGTTTCTCAAGTCCCAATCTGAAATGCATCACCTGTAAGGCACTATTTTTATTTGGAATTGCCTGCCTTTCACGTATAAAGAGCTGTACCACTTGGTGATACCACCTTGCTGATTTTGTGTGATGTGGTCCCCTTCCAGAGATGAATGCTGGTCTCTCAGTTCTTCCATGCTGCATCTCCTCTGCTGGGCTGGAGATCTTGATATCTTGGAGGGAACTGGGGGAGGAATCAAGTGGTTTTATGTAATTCACCTCTAAATGCGTTAACACCTATTGCTGACAAACCTTCCTACAGCACAGAAATACCCTGGGAGTGCTGGTACGCAGCGCAGAAGGAGGTTCTTTGCTCACCATAAATATAGCCCAGGATGGGAAGAGCTAAAATGCATAATTCAATCAGTTTTGGAGCAAAACCGTCTTTTTCCAGCTGAGCTTCTCTCCTCGAAGACCAATAAGTGCATTTGAGGGCTGCTAAGTATCTGGGAAGCGAGACATTCCCACATCTTTATGTTCTGGCATCTCTTCCAGCCCTTGCAATGAGCTGGTTGTTATTGTGAAAGAATTGCAAAGGGGACAGCCTGCCCTGTTCCCGCAGAGGAGAATCTCATCAGGAGATCATTAGAGTCCTGGCCTCAAAAATACAAGCCGGGAGGCAGCGATGCTGTCGGTGCAGGCTGTGTGCGTCTCCCCTGCCACAGAAGAAGTGATGCTCAGCCTGGGTGCACGCGGCTGTCGTGGCACAGTAGTGGGGCACTGAGAGGAGGGGCTTGGCAAACAAACTCCTGTTCTGAATGACTTTACCTGGAGGTAATCTTTTCCGCCAGGCTGAGTCTGACATTAAAAATGGAAGAGGCCAGGGACATTTTCCACCCAAAGCTCAATGGAAAGTGGCAGGTGTCAGATTTTTGCAAATTTCTTTCTCTTAACTCACAGGCTTCTGCTGACGGGGACTTGAAGGCTCCAACCTGGAAAAGCTCCAAACTCAATTTCTGCAACTAACTTAAAATACAAAATATTTTTAAAAGGCGGAGGGGAGGGGGAAGGACGGAAAGGTTAAAGGTAGAAATGGGAATTCTTCAGCTCATTGAAGCGGTGGAGAAATCTCATTTGTACTCTGCTAGTCAGCTGAAGATGTTCACTCCTGTGCTCTTCGTTGTTCGGAATGCTGTGCCTTTGCCAGAAATGCTGAACCCTGAGCAGGGTTTTCCTTCTCATCTCATTCAAGTGCACACGGAGAGAGCTGCTCACCAGCCAGGGCCTTTGGCTAACCCCTCCCGGGTTACCAGCTGCACCTCTTTTGTGTCTTAGATTGAAATATGTGCATCCTGTATGTAAGCTAATTCTCAGTATTGTGCTATTGGTAGTCATCAGATGAGGAACAGATGCTACAAGAAAGTAGATCCCAAATTTAGGTGACTCATTTCCTGCTTCTAACGGATACGGGATGGATCTATCTTGGGCAATGCTCGTCCTTTGTCGTGGCAATAAATTTAATGGAATTAATCAACCCTGTAGACCATGACTTGGATAGGATGCAGTCTTAAGGCTTGAGACTTGTGATGAAGAAGACATTCTTTAAGCAGTTCCTGTCTCTCACTGTGATAGTTATTGGTACTCGTAGGCCACTCTGATTGCAGGGTTATGCAGCTCAAAGATAGGGATGTGCGACATCCAGTGTGCAGGCTGTGGTGCTTGGGAACCTCTGCACCAAGCTGGTGTTCAAACCAGGTCATGCTTAATGTCGGCTCTCAGACAGCCACTTGGAAGTAGCGTGTGAATAATTCCCACCTGGGAGTGAGTGCTCGTTCCTTTCCACCTCCCGTTGGGGCTTGCTTAGATGAGCAAAGCGAAACCAAATATTAAACCTTTGGCTGAAGACCTGCGTTAGCCTGAGACCCGCAATCTGGGATCTTCTTGGCCTCCATAGGTAGGAAGAGAACTCTGTATTAATTGCTCGGTGGAAAATACGTTGCATAGATGCTAATGTGGTTTACAGCTAGGGGAGTGAAAGTGTGCACAAGACCTTGGGAGATGTTGACTTGCTTGCATCTGGATACGAACGAGACACAGCAACTTGCTTTTGGACACAGCTTTGGATTAGTGAAGTGAATATTTGGACTTAATGAGACCTCTGAATGAGAGACTTGTGTTAATAAATATATTGCATTAGCAGAATGTCAAACTGTTCCTGGTTGGTTTATTGGGAATGTTTTCCAGGTATGCGATAGAGGTAGAGTTGTACAAGAGTGTGAGAGGGGGAAACAAAAGAAGGAAGCTTTGACAATGAGCTTAATCTGTCACAGGTACTCCAAGTTGAGCCATCAGAGAACCTTCTACACTTTTTTTTTTCCTTTCAATTTAATTATTTCAGACTTTAAACCAATATGAAGTTTTCAGCTGGTTGTGAAGGTGAGTTTTCTCAGTGAAGCATTTTTAGCCTGGGAATAGAAATCTCATTCCATGTTCAACAGCCAGGGTAAATGAAAAATATCCTACATAGAACAGGAGCTAATAACCAATGCAAAAGGAAAGCTGAATTAACCATTTTCTTACAGTAACGTTTAGTAATATTGCTTTAGCTGCTTGAAGTCACCGTGATGGTTTAATGTAAGAAGTCCGAAAAAATGAGGAGGAAACACTTCGACTTCTGGAATTAAAAGTTCTGATGTTTTTATTTCTACCCATCTCTCTGTTGAGAGTCTCACTCCTAACTCTTAAAAGTGTTAAAGGTAATTAACCCTTTTAGGTCTTTCTGTGAAACTTTCAGCTTTCAGTGAAGTTCCTTTTAAAGGAGAAGAGTTAAATGGGGTGCATCGCAGCTGGCTGTAGGAACTTGAACTCCCCTTTCTGACTGGAAGCTGCTTGCAGGGGGTGATTAGTCAGGAGCATTCCTGGGCAATATTGTTCTTCTGAACACACTAGAGCTGAGGTTTGGCTTGGATCTAGTTGTTCCTCACGGTTGCTGTTCTTATTCTTTCAGACTGTGATTGTTTCCTTTTAGTTTGGTAACCTGAGCATAAGAAATTGGAATTGGGAGAGAGGAAGGGAGAAACAGTTTAGTTCTTCCTTCTTGGAGAAATGTTTTGGGTTGCCTTTGTGATAATTGTTTTTAGTGAGCTTCTAAACAAGCGGTCACCATGTGTAGCTGTAAAAATGAATGAGTCTCTCTAAACAGGTTGTGCAGGGGTAGCAGTGTGAGACGTGCTGTAACTTTGGCAGGGCCCAAACAGAAAAGGTTTTTAATGATATTTCTGAAGCAGCAGCGCTTTCATCATTGCGATGTAACCTATTCCTCTGCTGCAAGGGTATTCACAATCCCTGTCTTGGTTGTGGCCGTGCACAAGGGTATTCTCCCTGCCTAGTGGAAAATAAAATCTAAATAATAGAACAACTGTATTTAATCAGAGCAGAAATCCAAAAATTGTAGTAATCCATGTGATGCTGGTTGGTAGTAAAAGCTCAGTGGGTGAGCAGAAGCAGCAGACAAGCACGGTATGACCTTCTCCTTTGCATCACCCTGATATTTTCCAAGGAGTGCTTTGGAGATTCTCTGAGCCAGAGGCTGTAACTGCCTCCCAGTGTTTGCTGGTTGAAAAAACAAACTATTTTAACTCAATAGAGCTGGAGAAATTGGAAGAAGAGAAAACCTACTGTTTTCATCCAGTCTATTCGTGATTCAGTGCTGGTTTTGTGCAAGTATATGTTTTATCTAGCATCCCAAGTCACTGCTTCTGTGTAATTTCAGACAGCATAAACAGTCTTGGGCTTTAATGTGAGTCAGTGTAGGCTTAGTTATGCTTATAACTATGCATTTAGATGAGATGGCCTATCAACCTCTGCATGTGTTACAGGATAAATTATGTCTGTGCATTCCTGCAACTGAATTCCTTGAAGTACCTTGTGTGTTTTTGTACTTAGTGGTGCGTTATTCCTGTTCTAAAGTGGAATTATTTACTGTATTTAATAGCACACACATTGCCACGCCTACGATGCTCCGTTAATGGGAAATTGTTCCTTTAACCCTAGAGTATGTAAAAAGTTGAGCTTTGCATGTTCTTTCAGTATGTAGCTCTGAATTATTTATGACTGACCTTCAAAAAGCAAGAAAAAAGAAAACCCAGTTAATGGAAATGCTTTCAAAATGTAAATATCTTCCCTAAGTACATCGTGCCTCTGTTTGGGACTGAAGACAAAATAACATGTCTGGGTGATGATAAAGCAAAAAAACTCTTTGGAAGATAAATTATAGGAACTTGTGCCCTGCTGTCTGTGAGCAGGGGGATGCTGGGTGGTCTGACACTCAGAGGGATGCAAGTCCTGGCATTGCAAGGCACACAGGTATTGCTTTTCTTTTCTGCTCTCTCCTGTTCTGCATAGTGGGAATTAAAACAGATAATTCAGAGCTGTTCATCACTATTGATATCTGAAGTGGGGGATTTCTGGTTTTGCTGACAGATGGGACAGACCACGTTCTAACATTGCGTGGAGTTTAAATAGAAGTGACCTTGGCCTTTCAGACAAGAAGATATTGCTGTTTGCTTTTGGAACCGAATATTCTGGCTGTTTTGACTTTTAGCTTTTCCTGCATCGCTATCTTTTGTTTGGCAGGAGGATTTTGGTCACTTTACTGCGTAACTGGAGTTATTAGTCCTTGAGTTTTGCCTGTGTTCCAGAAGGGAAGGAGAGTGGGAGCAAGAGTATTGCTTTGGGTTCCATACACAATTACTCTGCTGCACTAGATAGGCAGGGAAAGGCTGCAGAAAAGTTGATGTGCTTGCTAGAACCAGCTGGGGGAAGTAGACTGCATGGTGGAAACCTAGCTGCATCCTCCTGCTGAAACAGCTTTCTGCTGTGTAAGCAATAATAAATGTGATGGTGTCTCTGATGATGCAGGTCGCTCTTCCTTTCCCTGTCGTATATTTTGTTCAGTCACTTGTAAGCAAAGGCTTTGCTGATGCTGAAGTTCTGGCTGTGAGCTGGCCCTTACCTTGCCTCACTTCAGCTGCAACTTTGCTGATTTCCAGTGGGAATGCTGAGTAGTTAAATAGAGCTGCTGTTCCCACCCTCGATGCCTGGAATCGGTGCTATTTCCCACAGTATGGATGAAATCATAGAATCCTAAGGTTGAAAGAGACCTCTGAGATCACCGAGTCCAACCGTGCCTGTCTCCCTGCCAAACCAGGTCACTAAAACCCATCTACCCAAAATCAACTCGGTGTCAAGGACAGCAGTCTCTATTCTTCCTTTCATCCTCTTTGCAGGGGAGCCCTTGTTACTTCCTAGACTGTTCTATTACTGTGATGGGAAAAACTCTTTCCCACTTAGACTGTGGGGAACGGGGTCGGGGGGAACACTGAGGGGTGGAAAGGCTGATGTGGAGAGAGCAGCAACTATGCCTGATCTCTGAGAATCAAAGATGAGCTACAAGGTGTAGGCTCTTCTCTGAACTATCAAGGTGATTTGTTGCTTGTTCTGTTGACTGATGCTATCTCTTGAAAGTGGGGGCTCATTTCGAGCTCGAGACTGACAGCTCTGTGGTGCTCAATTTATTCCTTCCTCGGAATAATTGGGCAGCAGAATTGACATGACCTCGCTGAAGTGGAATGATTGGATGGATGAAGGGAAGAAAGGCAGTCGAAGCAGTTATGTAACAGAGAAGGAAGACAGGAGATTGACTCAAATGTCTCATCTGCCGATCAAAAGCGTGATGTCAATGTTGCGATGGGAACTGAAGGCTGGATGTGCCCATCAAGAACTGGGTTTCGTGATGCTTGCTGAGGCTTTTGGACCTGCATGCTGCTTGCATAGCTACGTGACCTTACAGGAGCTGTCCTTTCTGTCTTAATGCAGGTGTTGCACACTCTGAGTGCTAGAAGCCTGTTAAAAGGAAAAATGTTTCATGGATAGGCAAGTTGTTACACCTAATGTTATAGGTGCTGTGGTTTTTCAACATTTAACTGCAAAATGGGATGAAAAATGTTGCTTAATGAATAATTCAGAGATCATGCTCTGTTAGTGCCTCTAACTGGGCAGATATCTATCAACATTCCCTTTTGTCTGTGTTGGAATCTTCGTTCCAGGATGTTCATTTTCATATGTTGTAGGGTCAGGTGGAGAAAAAAAATTGAAAGAACAATAAGGATGCCTTGTTGTAACCAAGTATCTCTACATGCATTTTCTAAAGGAGTTGGATTGTTAGTGAATGGTAAAAGAGCTGAAGTGACTTTCTCTTCCAGATTTTCATTGTTGAACAGTCATGAATTGAAGAACTGTGGTGAAAAACCACCCATTAAAGTGTCCAATTCCATGCTGACCAGTATCACCTGAGAAGATTATTTGGTTCTATTTCTAGTTTTGATTAGAATTCCTAGTTTTTACAAGTTTATCCTTTCTAATTTGCTAAGAAACATGAAAATCCTGGGCCTTCTGTCATAGATGGGCAACCTATGCACTGAGATCAAGCAAATCACTCCGCGTCACCCACAGCTTCTGTAGCAGGGCCAGGCAATGAGCACTGATTGCAGGAGTCCCAAGGCTATTGCCCTTCTCCCAAGAATTACCTGTCCTTTCTCATCTGACACCTGGATGTGCGCTCACAGCACAGGTGAGGTAATGCCGAGGCAGATACACCTGGATAAGAGCAAATTTTCGTTCTGTTCTCGTACCAAACCAAGGAAACAGAGGGCAACAAGACCAAATGGGAGAAGATCTTTTCTACTGCATCTGAATAGATGTTGAGCCTGTTGTTTGTCCTTCCTTTGGCAGGAAGGCATTCCCACCACCTTCCAGAGGGCTGAGGCCATTCATGCATGTGCACACGCACCACAGACTGAGTATTTGTGGTGTTTTCCTTCAGTTGGTAAGATGCTTGTGATTGCCGGTGGTTTGGGAATGCAACCTACTCCTACTTTGTGTTTTGCACAGTGAGGTAGAAAATGTCACCTTGTTTCAGGCTCTCCTCTGTCACATTGATTACAATGATCTTGGAGAAGCACAGGCTGATCTTTAGCAACAGAAAGGCATGATCCTTGCAGCTTTCATGCTCTGCAGGAAACACTAGAAGCTGTTCAGCCTGGCTATTAATATCCATAGGAGTTGGAAACAAACTAAGACAATTTTATTCTTATCTGTTTAGGAAGACAATTTTTTAAATTAGGAATACATCATTTTTTTCCCATTTTCTGCCTTTAGTGTCATATTGATGGGGAAATTGTCTAACCGTTTGCATCCTGTGCTCAGACGAGTGAGGTAAAGACAAGGACTGATTTTATCCAACTTCGATTTCAGCTTCGTATGACCTGAAGGTTTTGAAGATGTGAGTTGATTCAAAGGTGGTATCACCATGGCTGGGCTGTGTATTGGAAGTAAGACAAGGTGATGTGGGATGTACCTACCTGTGTATCTTCCACCGTAAGCAGATGTGCTACTTCGTTCTGTAGCGTACGTTGAGAATGCAGGCTTCTATCTTTGATTCTTATCTAGTGGGTACAATTGTTTTTTGCCTTAGAAACCTGCAATATATAGTTAGTGGGTGCTGGTATTGTCTTAGAAGCATTTCTTAACCTGCTATGATGATTTTTTTTGTTGTTGAAATACGCACGTATCATGGAGAACAGAAATGCAACACTTCTCAGCAATTGCTGACCACAGCATTTGTAACAGAAAATCAGAGCATATTTATCATTTGAAGGTGCAATAGGAAAAAAAATCTCAGACTTCATAGTTGAAATGGAATAAGGGATGTAGAAGGAAGACAGTGGTCTATTCCAGTCATTAAATATTGAGGCATATGTCAAAACCAATAAAACTGATGAGAGCACTTCTGTTGCTGTTATTGTTATGAAAATTAGGACTGGAGAGGAGATGCACAAGTGGATGAAAGCTCTAGGGCATGACAGATACAGGTTTATTAAAACTAGATTCTAGACAATAGCTGTTGTTAAAACTAAAGATAACGCTGAAGCAAGGCTCCGTGTCTCATCCAGTCCCTCTGAGGGGGCAGCTGGATGTTGTTTGAATTACAGTAGTGTTGAAGAGCCTTGCTTGGGGCTGTGCGTGTTGATGTTCGATGCTCTACAAATACCGAACGTGTAATGCTCCCGAGTTTTTCCTTTTTTCAGGGTTCGGCTTAAGGGAAAACTTGGCATGAAAAACCCCCTGCGTTTCGTGGAAAAGCAGTTTCCAACTTCAGTAAAAGCTTTGGGGGTTTGTATTCGACCTGGATTGTGGGATGAAGAATTTCCAGGCTCTAATCTTTTAGTGCCGATGCCATCTAGTGGGAATGAGCAGGAGGGAAGGTGATGGGCTGGGGAAACTTGAGGTGCTCCCAACTGGACAAGGCTGGAACGAAGGGGCAGAGTGTGTTCCCAGGGCTTTGGAAAGGCTGGTGGTGTTCGCGTTCGCTAATACTATGCTTATTTCCTTGATCATTAGACAGCAACAACTTTCTTGTTAATGAGTACTTTTTATAGTTGCGATCTAGTTACTTCCAACTCCTCGCTGTTGTAGTAGGAGAAAGGTCTGTTTGGATTTTAATTTGCACTTTTAAAAGCACTGGATAGTGACTTTAAATTTCTGGACACCCCTATCAAATAAGCATCACAGACATACAGTGCTACCAGTAGGTCACTGGGAGCGGTAGTGACTCAGTGCTTCTGACTCAAGATTTCAATGGTCTTTGCTCGCAGACCAGTTAATGTCGTTAAATTCCACATCCATCCAAGATAGATGAAGCATGGAGGAGTAGCTTCTTGACAGTTCTTGATGTTTCTAATATCTGGGCCTGCCCTGTAACCCTTCCACTTACCAATATTGATGAAATGCCTTTGAAGAATGAGAAACCTTGATTTTTCTGTGCCGTCTTCAAGTCCTAAAAAACCCAAAATCCTTTTGTTGAACAGAGTTGATCTACCTTTCTTCCTCTCAGTGAAGTCATAATACATTTTCAAAGGCAAGGGTGTGAGAGAACACTTGCACTCTTTGGCCTGCAGCATCAACAAAAACCAGTTATTACGTGCTGTGATACCTTGTGACAGCGATGGACAGAAGAAAACAATTCTGTTAATAGCAGAGCACAGGGCAGTTGCATGGATTTGTTCCAATCATTTGTGGGAGTTATAGAGGGAAGAAAGGTTCTTTTTTGACTGTCTCCTTAATTTTTGTGAAGAAATAGACTCAAAATCCTCCGTCTTCATAAAATGGCTCTGTCTTGTTGAAAGTAGGCTCCTAGTGTTCTGCATGGTGGTGAAACTCCCAGCATTTGGGCTTAAGCCACGGGTCTCACGTCAGAGTTAATGCATGCAGTGGTTGAAACTGGTGGATCCCATCCCTGAAAAGAACAGTGTGTACTCTGTGATATCTTCAAGAGGAAGTGATTAGAGAAAAAGGCTTAGAATCATGGAATGGTTTGGGTTGGAAGGGACCTCAAAGCCCATCCAGTGCCACCCCCTGCCATGGGCAGGGACACCTCCCACTGGGTCAGGGGGCTCCAAGCCCCATCCAACCTGGCCTGGAACACCTCCAGGGATGGGGCAGCCACCGCTGCTCTGGGCACCCTGGGCCAGGGCCTCCCCACCCTCACAGGAAAACACTGGCAGCTTCTTCCACCTCAGTGACTGAATAACTTGCCATCCACCCAAAGCCCCTTAGGCACTCTTTAGCTTTAATACTGTGGTAATTGTGTAGGCAATGCTTCATCTTTCCACCTCTATTCCTTTTTTTCCCCTAGTCTGGTAGGAATTCTTCTGTGCCTCACTAGGATGAACCTCTTGAGTGCTGGGTGTTTTACAGAGTTGGTGAGTGGGTGTATGTGGTTCTCCTGCAAAATACCTGTAGCAACCTGTAAATTCATTTGTGCTAACTATGTTTATGCTGTAAAAGATAAACAAAAGCATTTCTTACCTGAAAAATTTGTGTATGCATACTGCTATTTTGATATTTTCTCTAGAATTATTTTCCATTGTTTCACTGTTCAAAAAATTTGGTTCTGAAAGGTCAAAAAGATGCTAAAACATTGCATTTTGAACTATTTTATTCTAGAATATCACAAAGAATACTCTTAAATTAAGCAAGTTGGGAGGATAAAACCAGAAATGCCTGCTTATTAGTTCATGCTGCCATCAAAATACTAGATTTCTGTGTCACAAGGAACAAGTATGTGTGAAATGAGCTCATGGCTTGCCTGCAAACCAGAAACATCCCTTCTGTTTCGTAACCAGCATTCCTGGGGGAGACTGCCAGCAGTTTTTACATCTTAGCAATGATTATCTTGATACAGGCAATAACCACTGCCTGACAAGGGTTTGGGCCCTTCAGAAGACACTTAGCATAGAAACTATGCGTGCTAAAGGGATGTAGATTTGTGAATTAAAAGAGGAGGAGGTTGCTGGGGGGGGGGAGGGGGGGGTGGTTGTTTGAGCTGAAGGCCCTGCTCAGCTGTAGCGCTTCTCAGCAGGGAGTGGAAACCACACTTGACTGCTTGGTGAAAAGTCTTTCCTTTTGTTTTCAACCATGAATGCTCTGGGAAGCACAGATCGCTTCAGCCCAGAAGATGGAAAGATGAAAAATGAATTTCTGTAGAGCTTGGAGCCTGATTTAATACAGGACAGCTGGGTTTTGTCTTAACCAGGTGTCTGCTCCTTGGGTTTGCGCGTACCGAACGTGCATCAATGCTGTAACTTCCAGAGGCACCAATCCTGCCTGCCAGCTCTTCATCCCTGCCGCGGGATGGAGTGGTACCCGAGCCTGAGCCTGCCCTGAGTCCCAGTAGATGGAGCCCTTGCTGAGCCTTTGCATTTCCAGAGGCTGCTAAACGCATCCTAAGTGTGAAGTCTGAAACAGTTGCAAGGCAACGGTTGGTGGGGTAAGGAGGAAACAGCAGTAACTGAAGCTGATTTCTTTGCATGAGCTGATCCATAAGATAAAAAATTGCTATATGTGATGAGCAGAGATGAAAAACTGCCGTAGTGAACCTGTTAGACTTAAACTGAAAAGAGAAACGGTTGTGATCAGAGCCTAATGCTTCATCCATGGCAGAAATTTAGGGAAGAGGATGCAGTAGGTTGGATCATAATTGAACAACAGGTTAAGTCTGCTCATGTCATGCCACATGAAAGCTTAAATGTGTTTCTCCCCAGGCCTCCAAAGAAACTTAACGTCTTTCCCTACTGCTTTTATCTATCCTTTCCTTGTACTTCAATTACAAGCACAGTCTTTCTGCTTTCCACAGCAATATTTTTCTAGGTCATGATCTTTATCTGGCATTAGAAATAAAGCAAGGTTAGCCTAGGTTAACATTTGAATGAAGAGTTTTAAATAAAATCCTTAAAGTCTGAGGAGAGATTATTTATGCTGGATTTCTTCCACGTTATTCTGGTGGACAATGTACTATGAGGTTCATTTGTGGTTTGAAGGAGTGAGGTCCTGATATGTATACTATTACAAAATACATTTAATGATATTATAATGCTTATTGATATTAAATAGCTTTCTGTCTGAAGTTATTTTGGGCTGTGTTTCAAAGCAGATAGTGTTGTCGTCATCTTGGTTGTTCCATAAAAAGGAAATATCGATCACGTAGAGCAATATGGCATTCCAGTGGTGACTGCTTTCTGCTGTTGCTTAAAAGACTTCTTGATAAGAAGTCCTGTCTAACCGTGGAGGTCCCCAAATTGACTGGAGGCAGCAAGTATGGTGCCCATCTACAAGAGGGGTCGGAAGGAAGATCCTGTCAGTGTGACCTCTGTGCTGGGGAAGGTTAAGGAGCACATCTTGAGTGCCACCAAGCAGCATGTACAGGATAACCAGGTCATCAGGCCCAGTTAGCATGGAAAGGCAGGTCCTGCCTGACTAACGTGATCTCCTTCCATGACGAGGTGGCCCACTTAGTGGATGAGGGAAACACTGTGGATGTTGCCTACCAGGACTTCAGTAAAGCCTTTGACTCCATTTCCCACCGGATGTGGGAAATAAAAACCTGATTTGGGGGTTTGCTCACCTGAGGTGGTGAGCAGCACATGCTAAGTGGTGTTTGGGGAGGCAGGTTGTGAAGATGAGCTCTCCCAGGTGTTAGAATATCATTGTATTATGATTGTAGTAATATATTATTATTGTAATGATAATGAAGTTTTCAGAAGTGGTCAGCGAAGAAAGGCAGGCAGGCTTATGGATGAGTGATACCTGGGTGAAATGTGCACGTCACCACGTGGTAAATGTGCCAGGAAATGTTGTTTTGGTGCCAAGTGTAGAGTTTGAACTCAGAAAGAAATTGCTGGGTCATGTACTCTGGCAAAACCAGGACAGGCTGCAGGTCTGGCTACTGTAGAACGGCGCTTCCCTCTGCGTGCACGTTTCAGTGGGCTCTAGGAGGAAAACAGCAAACCAGATGGTATAGAAACCAGATGGCTGCTTCAGCTGTTCACATGGCACAGCAGTGTCCTACAGAGTTCTTCGCAGATACCTGTGTCTGCTTTTATCTCTTACTGAAGGCGAACAAAATCCCCTGAAGGCAAAATGAGGAGCCAGGACTTCGGCAATTAATAAGATTTCTTACAGTAATTTGCTTTTTTTGGATGAAAGTCCTGAGTGTAGGTTTGGAAAGGAGGGTGGCTTCTTAGCATAAGAGGGAAGCAAATTCAAGGTGGAAGGTGCTTATTAGGCAATGCTAATTAAGAGCTAGTCTGGATGTGTTGTGTTGCTGGTGGGGAACGGGCATCTCGGTATGGAAAGGAATTTCTTGCAAGTGAATGCGTGCAAATACGTCTTCTGAGTTGTTTACCATAAGAAGGATTGAAGAGGCATGGGTTTTGTCCTCTAGACTACATAATGAGGTGGAAGAGGGCATGTAAGGATTGAATTTTCCCGTATAACAGAAGCACAGTTGAGAACTTGGAGCAGGGATGTCTAAAATGAGGAATGTGCTAGAGAGTCTGCTGATGGTACAGGGAGTTGGGCAAAGATGAGTGTGACGCTGTTGAAGAAGCTTTGGCAAGGGTTTTGTATGAAATAGCGTTGTCTGAGTTTGTTCATCTACTTTCCTGATGGTCATCAGAGCCAGAATCTCAACTTCGTAACAGTAGTAGCCAGCAGGAGGCTCTGCATCACTGAAACAGGTGAAGAGAAGCCCTGACTGATGGGTGCTGTCATTCTAATTGTCTATTTGACCTCAAGGAAGGTCTTTCAAGGGTGAATGGTTGAAAAGGGCATCTGACTCTTGTCACTGAGCTGAAAGACCTTACTTCCAGCTTTCATGAAGTACAGTTTTGATTTCCCAGGTCACACATTTCAACATGCATAAATCTATTCCTGTTACCATTTAGCATGCAGGAGCCTTAAGCATGGGCAAGGAATCCGTTTATCTAGGTGTTGCATAAAGAATGAAGACAATAGCTCCTGCCCTACAGAGTACACTGCAAATTCAGGAAGGTTAAAATAACTCTAGCTGGCACACAGCAGAGGCTGGGCCCTACCAGATCCTACTCACTGCAGTTTTCTTGTTGGTATCTGAGCAGCTTCTGGAAACTAAAAGACATCAAAGGCTAAGGAAAAATGCTAGCGTTCCTCTTCTTGAGGACAATGTGGGTTTTTTTCTCAAAGGGGAATATTTCTGCTTCTTCACAAGAGGGTGAACTTCTGCTTCCCATTAGAATTTTTAAATCATCCCTAAGGACCTGCAGGAAGGCTGGTCAACCTACTTAAAAATCAAGGTGTGCTGGAGTGCTCCTTAGTGAAGAGGCTGTGCTTACAGTGCTGGTCTCTTCTCCTGTATGGATGGAAGCAGAGGCACAAAAGAAGGTGCACTGTCAACTAAGCTGAAAGAGGGGAGACTGAGGTGAGATCTTGGGAAGAAATGTTTTCCTGTGAGGGTGGGGAGGCCCTGGCCCAGGTTGCCCAGAGCAGTGGTGGCTGCCCCATTCCTGGAGGTGTTCCAGGCCAGGTTGGATGGGGCTTGGAGCCCCCTGATCCAGTGGGAGGTGTCCCTGCCCATGACGGGGAGTGGCACTGGGTGGCCTTTGAGGTCCCTTCCAACCCAACCCATTCTATGAACTGAAGCACAAACTTGTAACAGGCTTTGACATCTTTAGTTGCACAGTGACATTCATTCACGAGGATAGCCTAGGGAGTGTGAGTTAAGCTGTTAAGTAAATACTTCATGCAGGAAGCCGTGTAAGCCTGCACGATGGTGTGAGTCTGTGTTTATAGCATCATGTTCTGTTGTTAAGTGGTTCCTCTGTTCTTTAATACTCCCTTTTCTGTCATCTTCTGGTATTCAGTCCTGAAATCTGACTTCCCTGTCGACAGCAGTGTCCTGCTGACATCCCTAGAGAGCAGAGATTTAGAGTGATTGGTGTTCTCAGTAGCAATTAGTCTGCCTTTCAAGTGGTTAGAAATTCAAGCTGCACTTAGGAAATGTTGATGGAAGGCAGCATATATTCTTGATGGAAATAAGACAGTCAAAGGCTTGCTCTGAAATTAGGTGGTTTGTATGGTTAGTGTGAAAAAGCACACATTTCTGCAGCTTGGGATGTACAAGGATCCACTCTTCAGGCTGGAGAACCATAGGCTTGAGCACAGCTGATATGGATAAGAGCACCCCTTAGAGGTGAGGTTAGAGTTCCTTTAGAGAAGCTCTTCTTGACTGAAGTGGAGGTCACAATGAGTGAGGGCTGATGTGGCCGGCTGATCTGAAAGCAACGGAGGGATTTATAGGTGAAGTGATGTTAAAATTGGATTTATATTGACCTTCTAACCTGAGTGCAATCCCAAACTAATTCCTAGTAGCATCTTGAAGCTTAAGCACAGTGACAGCCACCTCTGGGTGGCAGCTTCTGAGTGCAGGGTGGCTATGCTGTCTGACAGTTCAGGATGGGAAATTGTGTGTTTCCCTGGGAAATGACCCAAACCGCCTCCTGTGTGATGAGCTTCCATCCTTGTGGAGATCTCCAGCTCAGGTATAGCTTTTGTGCTGAGATCTTGGTACGTTAAGGACAGCTCTTCCCCTGCAACATCCCTTTGTACGCAATGCCTCTCTTGTCTCCTAATTTGGCCTATATAGCACTTTTTCACTCTACACAAAGCTAGAGCAGGCATGGATTTACTAATGGAAGGTAACAAGGCTGAAGCCGATGATGGAAAACTGTCAAGGTAATGCATATTCTTGCTTCATGTGATGTGATAGCAGTTCTTCCCCCACTCAGACTGGGGAATGCATCTGCCACTGCCTTACATAAAACAGGAAATTTAGCCTCTGGGAATGCACTGGATGCGTTTGTAATAAAGTCTAGCAGGGAAAGACGGCAGCAGGAACACGAGTCTGGATACCAGCAAGAAGAATTCATCCTTCTATAATATATTTGATGCAACCCCTGTAGCTATGGAGAAAAAAAAAAAAAAACCCAACCCAAACATTTTGGCATGAAATCTCTATATGAAGACCTATAATTTGCTATAGTACTGGAAATAATTTGGGCTGCTCCAGGCTGGCAGACCTGCTGCTGCCATAACCTCTCAGCAGTCAAAATAAGGAATGTGCTGCTGGCTTTGCCTGCCGCGTGTTCTGACCCCCAGGGCTCACAGTCTTAGTTTCCCTTCTACGTACTGGGCACTGGTTTTCAAATCTAAGACACGCTTTTATGCTTCTTGCTCTCCAACCCATTGTCAGCCAGGAAGCTGTTTGGTGTCTCACAAAGCACAAATCCTGAAGGAAGGTCGTGCTAGGAAGAGTGACTCACTGCAAGTCTCAAGAGAAGGACTCTGTCTTTACTCTCTGTCTCTACAGAGAGCCCACCCTTACGTTTCACCTTAGGAAGTGGTCTTGGTAAAAGATCGATGTGATCCGAGTGTCCATAAAAGCACTGTTAATGGAGCCTAAAAATACAGTTGAACTAGGAGGTAAATAAAAAACTGCTAGCACAGCTTGTGTGGTTTTTTGGTTTAGGTTTTGTTCTTACTGAAGAAATTTGTTGTGGTGAAAGGGGATGTGGACACTCCTGTTTGCTAAACTTGCAAGGCTACTTATCTCCTCTGTTTGGGCTGCCAGGGCTTTGGAACTGCAGGCTTGGAGGGAAATTGGTATAAAAGAAGCCTTTTTCATAAAATCCTGGAATGGTTTGGGCTGGAAGGGACCTTAAAGCCCATCCAGTGCCACCCCCTGCCATGGGCAGGGACACCTCCCACTGGGTCAGGGGGCTCCAAGCCCCATCCAACCTGGCCTGGAACACCTCCAGGGATGGGGCAGCCACCACTGCTCTGGGCACCCTGGGCCAGGGCCTCCCCACCCTCACAGCAAAACACTTCTTCCCAAGTTGTGACCTAAACCCTCACTTGTCTCTTGGATAGGTGAGGTCGGTACATGCTTGAAGATAGTGTAGTAGGGGACAACCCTGTTGAGGTGTTTCAGGCAGATCCTTTTGCCTTGGTTTCTGGAAGCTGTGTAGTTGCTGGAATAAAACGTAGTGCAGATCTGTAGCTCTGGGTTTAGGTCTTCTGGTTACAAATGTTATGATCTTTGAGCCAAACATTTCATTCCAGGTTTTGAATTGTATTAATTTGTTACAAGATTTTTCTCCTTTAAGTTCACGGTTACAAATGCATTTAATAACAATAACTGGGCTTTTTAATCTCCGGAAATTGAATTTTCTTTACAGCTGCAGGGATCCTGAGCAGATAAAGGCAAGTATTTCTTAAGGAAGAATGGATTAGCCTTGAAAAAGTGGTTTTTGTCACATACTCTGTACATATCTGCATGTCTAAGAACATATTTGCTTAAACAATATAATAAGGGGACAGGAAAATGATGAATTGTTGTTATAACATTGCAAGTCCCCAAACGTTGCTGGTGATAAAAGTAATCAATCTCCTGGTGATTCTGTCAGGATCTGTTAATGATGCTTTAGTTGGGGGGTTTTGTTTATTATTTGGGCAATAAATAGAGATGTTCAAGTAAACAAATCTAAGGAGACCTTTGCTTCTTAGCTATTTTAAGGTGTAAAAAAGAATAATTCACCTTTGAATATTTATCTGGAGCAGGTATACTTCAATAAACCCTGTGGCAGAGTCACAGGAGTTGAAAAATATTGTAATGGGCTGTTTCAGGGACTTGATTGGAAAGGCAGGAGCAGCTGTGACTTTATTGCTGCATTATTTCAACTTCCCTGTGCGAAATGAAAGTTTAGTGCCTTCCGTGCAGGGTTAAGGAACTGCCTTGATTTGCACAGGTATCAAAAGCTCAGTTTTTAGAGTGATGGTGCTGGAACTCCAGGAACCTGTTAGTTCTTTGCGGGAGCGCAGGTCTTGGGAGTTTAATGCGTGAGTGGGGGTGGCTTGGAGCTCAGCATTTCTGTGTAAACCAGGGGTGGTCAATAACGTTCTGTGCTCTCCAGGTCAGGCTGGGGAATGTTTATTTAGGTAGTGATATTCCAGAAAGGCGAGGAAGGTTTGAGTTTGAAGGCAGATGCTCTCCCCATATGTTCAATGTGATTTCTTCTCCAGTATCGCATTGGAAGCTTTCTCATTAGATTGAAGAGGAACTGTTCTACTGTTCAGCAAGAATGATGCCCTTGATATAGCGGTGATTTTTCACTGGCTTTGTTGTTCTTTTTATTTTTTAAAGATCTTTTTGAGGAATGTTTTTTGTGTGTGTGGATGCTAGAAAGAAGGGGCAACTGAAGAGTTAAAATTGAACAATGCATTGTTGGGAGTGGTTTTGGTTTGGTGCAAACATTGTGAATATGCTAAATTTCTCTAATAATAATACAGGCTCAAGCCCTGTCTTTTTCCCTGAAGCTCCTGCCCGTGGTTGAGAGCTGTATTAATCTTCCATTTATTATTAAACCCCTGTCCTTGAAAGAGGCCTTGAGGCCACAGTATTGCTCATGAACTTTTATATCTCTGGTATTTATTGTCCTCTGCTGCCTGTCTGTCTCTAATGTAATCTATCAGCTTTATGCTTGTCTTGGCCTTGGAGGCAATGACCACTGGGATGGGAGGGGAAAGGATTGTAGTGAAGATATCAACTCTCTTTGTGCCTTTAAAACAAAACCCTCTAATTGTGGCCATTACTCTGGCAAACGACTTGGAATTTAGCCCCAGAGGTCACAGCTCCCAACTCTGCCCTAAGGTTAGCAGCTGGTATTTTCACGCTCCCCACAACGCACAATGAGTTTCTCCAAGTACAACAAACTTTTTGCTCTGAGTTTCTATTTGAACTTGCAAAAAAAGGCTTTGATTTGTGCAGAGCTTGATTCCAATTTGCCTTTTTACAAGAAGTAAAATTCTAAGTTGCAGGGTTGGAATTGCAGGTCTACACCTGCCAAAGGTCTCGTGTGGGCTCGGGAGTGGTATTGTTATAAGATAGGCTTTTGTGGTCAGCTTGGGTGGATCCAGATAGCTTAACCTTCTAGGAAACAGGGCCTTTATCCCTGAGCTGTGTTTCTTGCCACTATTTATTGCTGTAGGTGTTTCAAGGCTCTGGTTGTATTGCAGTGGGCTTGATCTTCAAGTCTAGCACAGCCCATTGTATCAGGAAATGGGAGAGTGAAAAAGCTCCTCACGAGTATATGAGGTAATGCAGGATCTACGTGGTGGTATTAAGGTAACTGGAAAAGAAAAAGACCCTTGTCCGAGGCAAGTTTGTGTTGATTTGAAGGTGATCACCCCAACCCTAACCTTTGGAGCGATCATATGATTCTATGATAAAACCATATGGGTAAAACCATATGATTCTATGATTCTACAATAAAACCAGCCCAAACCAGCAGAATGACTCGAATGAGCTGGGACCACTCACAGGGAAACCTAAATCTATGGAATCGGGCTCTAAATGAAACTGGGAAATGTGTTAATTGTGAGAAACCTGGAATTAAATGATATCAGAGGCTGAAAGGGGGTGAATTGTCCATCTCATCTTTTCAAAAAGGGCCAAGTCAGACAGCGCCTTTGATTGTCTCAGTACCTTTGTTTCTTCTCCTTATCAGAGTGTTTATGGAATGCAACAGGAACCCATGGTTGAAAAGTTTCACTGTTGTGCAGTTCTGCTAAAAGTCTGCTAAGTACGAGATTCAGAGTCACTTTGCAGCATGCAAGACTTAGATAATATGTTTATTTCTTGAGAAGAGGAAGCTCAAAGCTATCACATCCTTGGCTGCCAGCTTTGTTTTGCCCACCCCTGTTGGGAAGGCACTAAGGCATTTGAAACTGCACCTTTTTGGCATTCAATTACTCATCTGTGCTTTTTTTGTTATTTTAAGTGGGTATTCTGAAATGAAAGAGAAGGATGTGATGGTTCACTGAAGAAACTCAGCACCTACAGCTGAACATTCCTGCTAACACTATTCAATTGGAGAAAAGATACTTCTGTTAAAAGTGTTTTTCAAATCTGGCTTGAGGTCCATAACTTGAATGTCCGGTTTTTCTGGTATAAATGGCTTGTGGACCAAAAACTCTTCTGGGAAGTGATTAGGAGAGTAACTCATATTTCTATTTTCAAGTTCTTAGCGGTCTGCCTGTACTTTCATTTCTTCTCTTCAGCACTTACAGGTGCTAAGATTTTTTTTTTTTTTACCTTCTGAATTACCTGGTGCCTTCATTTAAAACTAAATTGGGTTATGTAGAGGAAACCATGGAAGGAAATCAGGTCAAACCCTAGGACCAGCTTCTGATAGAAGCACTGTATCTCAGGAAAAGAACCCATTTCCTGAAGGAGCTCCTTTGATGTTTGTATAGTATTTATTAGGTGACAAATTGTAAATTCAACCTTGTGATCAGCTGACAGGTCTTTTTTCAGGTAAGGATATTTGAATAGTCTTACCTTGCATAATATGGGTTAGCAAACAGTAAGATTTTGCTGAAACACATTCTGAGAAGAGGTATCCGGGTGCACTATCATTTCCCAAGAGAGAAGATGAATCCGTCTTTGGTTGTGTCATTTCAAATTAGACTCTCCCGAACACCGGATTACATATTCTATCAATCTCCAGTGGGGAGCAATCCTGCAGAATGCCTAAGGGGACTGAAGAGATGTCTAGTGACCTCTTAAATCATATGAAGTCACTCAAATCCCATGCTCCAGCTGCCTTATGCAACACCAGAAGCTGCTCAATTTCTTCCTGAATTTCCTGTCATTAAGGAGCCTGCTTTCCTTTCTCCCCGTTCCAGTTCACTGGCAACTGGTTTGCATTTAAATTTATGGGTGCTGAGAGGGGAGAAAATTCCACTGCACTATTTTCTGTTGGAATGGAAGGGCCAAATTTGCTTTCCTTCAGGTCTCCCCTAAGGACCTGCAAATGAAGAATGAGGCCCTTCTTTTGGCTTCTCTTTCTAACTGGCAGCTGAAAAAGTAAGCGCTCCTCACAGCATTTCCTAGCAGGATGGAGCCAGTTGGAGTTGGGAATGATTTAGGAGCTGTACTTGCGGTGCTGAGCTTCCAACTGCTCTCTCTAGTTGGTTCAAGGATAGAAATGAACGTGTGGTCCTAAACTAATGATGTCTGCGAAAAGCAAAGCAATAGGATAAATGAAACAATGTTTGAACGTGCGTGAGGGTTTGGTCCTAAATTCTGATCCCATCTCTGCCAGTCTTTCTTTTTTCTTTATGGGTTTGTGTACATCTGCCTTGATTTTTGACAACAAGGCAGACTACGTGACTGCCCAGTGTAATTCTGTGGTGTCTCTAGGAAAGAGGTGCTGTCTGCATGCTCAGAGGAAAAAAATGCTGTATATTTGTAGTAATAAAGCAGAATGTGACTGATTTTTGTGTCACGTGTTCAGCAAAACCAAAATGTTGGTTTTGCCCTTGAGTCAAGTCTTAGCAGAAAACTTCATATTGGGGGTGAATAAATGGGAACCTGTTGTGCAATCGGCCTTAATCCCATGTCTAGGTAGGTGATTTATTTTTTTTTTTTTTTTATTTCTTAGTTGTAAAACTGCTTTTCTTTTGCAGCTTATCAATATCCACGTAAGTCTCTGAGGTCAAATTCCGTTCTCAGGAGCAGTGGCTTAGCTTTGTGCTGACTCCCTGCTTGCCGAAGGGAGATTAGAGCCTGTGGGAGGTAGGATGATAGAACTGGCTTTAGGGGCAAAAATTTTACTCTTCCAAAGGGAACGGATTTAGATCTGCAAATAGGCAGGTGGAAACATGATGTCCAATTGCGTAGTTACCATGAGCACAGGAAGCGTGGTTTTTTGGTACTATTACCATTTTTTTTTACCTTTTAAAAGTCACCATCTCAGCTCCTGGAAGTCCCTGTGTAACTTTGTCATCCTGAGAATATTTTAAGCTATGCACTGACAGCTCTGATTTCAAAGATGCTTTTCTGAGCCATCAGGTGATGCATGAAGGAGTAGGTTCTGGAAAGGGTCGGCTTTGCTTTTTATAGATGAGCACTCAAAAAACAAGAGAGATAAAGATAACCTGAACATAATGAATTTATTTGTGGAAGGGCTATATCGGGATAATGGCTATATTCCTGATAAACCTTTGCTTCTGAGCATAGGACTTATTCTTCAAGTCTGGCTCATTAACCCAGGACACTGATAATGAAGTGAAGTCAGCAGTTTGTTTGGATGGTCTCCTGCAGACAGACCAGCGTTCACCTTGCTGGTGCTGCCAGCCCTCAGAACACATTGAACAGAGCTTCACTTGGGCATCTCCAATCATATAATATAATCTCTGTACACCGTGTGCTTGAAGCTACACCTCATTTATCTGACCACGGTCCATTTGTGGTAGGTGTTTGGTTCTGAGGAAATGTCTTTGGGGAAATAGGTTGCTGCTTTATTTGAATTTTTAATGTGATTAGGGCGAGGCACATCAGCCTTTTGAAAAACAGTGACCAGCTTTCTCTGACATATTTTGTACTTGTCTGTCTGTCCCTCGAGACCTGTCAGCTACAGGTTGGGATCTACTGTTTCTGTTAGAACTGGAACTCTTAGGTGCTCTACTGAACTGCAGTAAGAAGTAGGTGTCGATATCCAAGCTTCAAGCTACACGGTGGATTTTGACTTCATCATTCTTAAAGGGAATTTGGTGTCCAAATCCCTGGGGTAATTTTTTAAGAAAGGAAAATTAGGTCTGTGATCATTGAATTAAGACAATGTAAAAGTAAAGCAATCGTGATCAGGAAAATCACGATCACATCAGAGCTGTGAGCTTGTTTTGGCAGAGAGGAGCAGTATGCTCTACTGGGAAGTGATTTACTGTTAGAACAAACCTGGTTACCCATTAACATGGTCTAGCTCAGTAGCTGTCCCTTGCGTGTCACTTTAGTCAGGTATGTATAATCCTAGTGCCCTGACCTCTGGTTCTGGGAGCAAACGAACTCCTGAACAACTGTATTTGTGTTGCATTCTGGCAGGGACAGATGTCCAAAACCTCTGACCCTCTCTGAATCCCTTTGTAAATGGGAGACATAAATATTCAGACCACTCCACCGTGAGACTCGAGACACTTTCTTTCCACCTCCAGTCCTGTGTGTTTGGTGACAATGTGGGATTCGTTTAGCCTAAGCATGCTCATTCCATAGTGGATCTTGGTTCTGCTGATAATAGGTTTTGTTTCTGCCTTCCACATCTGCAGCTCTTTTTTTGGGGGGAGGTTTGCTAGTTTGGCAGTGTCTTGTCATGCCTTTAAATGTGTCTTTTAGATGACATTGCAGGCTGGCACCTGCTGTGGAAGAGGGGTTTCTCCAGGAGCAGCTCCGAGAGGATGGAGTGGAAAACACAGGGAAAGGAAGATCCCTTAAGAAAAGAGCTGCTGCTTTCTGCCCTGCAGCAAGAAGAGGGTTAAAACCAGGCGCACAGCTCCTGTGTGTGCACTTGGCAGTGAGAGATGCGCTACAGCACGCGAGGAGGAGTGGAGCTGCTCAGTCCCATCCGCCGGCTGGCGGGCTGACCCTGCATCTCCGGAGCTGCTGTCCTGCTCCCACCGAAGGCATCCCCGCCTCCCAAGCCCGCATCCCTCCTTCCGGGAATGGGATCTGCCCGGCTGCGCTGCTGGGAGGTGCTGCCTGATGAATGAGTGCCCCTGCGAGCAGAGCCAGGTAAGACAGCCTTACTCTTGTTCTCATTCCAGCCGGGAATTGGCGGCGGGGCTGTGGGTGCTGGATTTGGGTGGTGTGTGGGAAGGCAGGTAGATCCATCAGGATGCTGGTCTCTTAGCATGGAATAAAAAGTCTTTAATGGGCACCTCCTCTGGGGGTGTCTGGGCAGAATGGCATTGCCTTATCAGCTCTGCTCCCTCTTTGGAGCATTGAAGTTACCACAAGTCAATAGTAAAGCTATTAACATGGACTGTTGAAAAGGCTGTGACGATGGGAGAGATGGGCTGGTGTTCCTGGAGGGATAAGAAATTCGATTACTTCTCACTCGTTTCATTTCACTAGATTTAAATGTCTTTCAGACAGGTTCTTGAAAGTCACGGTATTAAAATTCCAGACTCATGTTGGATAGAAGGTGTGTGTGTTTTCACACAGGAAAGGTGGCGTTTTCAAACAACTCTATACTTAATAACGTAATATTTTGTGGACCTCAATATTGCAAAACATTTGTACAGATATGGTTCAATTTTAAAGACAAGCTTTATGCTCTGTTTTTATCTTTTAATTCCGTGGGCTTTTTCCTCTAATTTCACTTCTTTTTAGAAGAAGAGCTTTTAGCTCTATCAGCACATATTCCTAGCTTGCATCTTGAAGCGATTGCCTTGCAAATAGCGGGCTAAATGCGAGTTAGCAGGCTATGGAATGCAGCAGGTTTGTCTACCCTTGTGAGTTATCTGAAAAGCAACACATTCTTATCGGTCTGAGCACTCTTTCCATGCTACTTCTCTACGTTAGAATGAACTTAAACAAGGCTTCTGAATATCTCATGCAATTGATAAATATGCACACATCCATACGGGAGGAGGCATCGCTTAGCACAGTCGGCAGAGTTGCCACAAGTCCTTGGCTGGAGCGTGGGCTGAGCCAGACAAGGGGTTTGACCACACATTGATTATTCTGTGAAAACACTTGGCTCATGACACACGTATACACCTAATCTCAAGTGATGCTTCTTGGAAGCAGGCGTTAGCCCTTAACCAAAAGGTAGGGCGGTTCATCTTGGTTGTTAGCTGTTTGTGATTGAGTGTTTCACAAGGAACACACAAATTAACGCTGTTTGTTTACACACGTAGAGTGAATACAGAAATTGCAAACATCAGAACCCACTGGAACTCTGACACAAATGGCAAACTCCAAAGAAAAAAAGCAGATAAAAACTTGAGTTCTAGGAAACAATGTCTCTTTTTTTAGTCTTATTTCTACAGCTACCTAGTGTCCTGTTGCTTGTCCCATCATCCAGATGACTTATGAAGACATCAAACAGTGTTGGGCCCAGTATCAATCCCTGGGGGGGACCCTGCAGGTTGCCAGTTTAAAAGGGAGCTGTTCACCACCCCGCTCTGTACTGGAGTCTCCTTACCAGTTCAGTCTGGGTGGAGGCGTCAGATGTCTCAGGGAGCTTTCTCTGTAGCAACACTGATTTTAACTCTGAGGCAATGTGCACCATTACAGCAGAGACCTGGAGCGCTTTGGGCTGTGGGTCTGCACGCAAGGTGCACGGTCCTTCTCGCACGCCTCTCTGTGCTAATTGCTGCAGCTTCTTCATCACTGCTGTCCCTGTTCTCCTGGCTGCTACCACTCCTTAGGGCTGTTTATCTCCTGGGCTTGCTCCTGACAGTGCCCAAGCAGTGTCAGCTTCTTATGAGAGGTGCTGGCTCCTGGCAAGGCTTTTTTTTCCTGTTTCCTTGACTCCAGGAACTCCCCTGTTCACCTTGATTTAGTTCTCAGCCACAGAACTTGATGTAGCTGCGTGTCTTCCTGACTGAGATGTATCAAAGAGTGACTGTGACTGGGATATTACTTTATCTGGCCTAGATCACTTCTGAATTGTTCTTGTTTCCTTCCCTTTGCAAATTTTAGTTGGTGAATACTGATTACGAGATTGGAGCTCAGATCTCAAAAGATCAAAAGTTTTATGTATGGATTTTAAGTGACCCCTCCACAACCTCCTTCAAACACCTTGGCAGTGTCTTTTTCGGATTTAAATTTTGCAAATGAAAAAGGATTCTGCTTATTCAGTTGAGAATCAGGAGTGTATTTTGACCTCAATGAGGAGTGCAAACTGGAATACGTCCCATGTATAACAAGTGATTATTTTAGAGTGAGGAGATATTTATGGAAAGGATGTGCGTGCTGGCAAAGGGCAGAACACACGCTATTCCGATTACCTTGCATCCTGAAAATACCTTGAATGGTGGTGGAGAATGTCATTCCTAGGAAGAAAATGGAGCAAGTGAAGTGCAACACCTGACAGGAAACAATCTCACTGTATGTCAGGCTAAATTGTCTGTGAAGGTTCAAGTCAGAAAAGACCATTTATAGTTGACTGTCTGGGAAACGCTGTGCTTGTAGCTAGACTGTAGCGTGCCTGTATCAGAGGTGACTTTTAAGTAGTGCATCCAAGAACTTAAAACAGTAGAACCATTAAGGTTGGAAAAGACCCCTAAGCTCATCCAGTTCAACCATCAGCCCGACACCACCGTGACTGCCAAACCACGTCCTGAAGTGCCACATCTACAGGCTTCTTGAATCCTTTCAAGGATGGGGAATCCAGTTCCCTTGGGAGCCTCTGCGCCAGGTTCTTGGAAAGAAGACAGTCTAAACCTCCCTGGCACAACCTGGGGCCATTTCCTCTTGTCCTGTTGATTGTTACTTGGGAGAAGATTTACATGATGCTAAGTAGAGCTACTTTACTGTTCCTAAAGTGTCTGTTGTGCTTTAAGTACATGAATGATTTCCAAATGTTTATTTAATGTAACTGACTATTCACACTGTTGGGTTATTTTTAGCAAATAGACTTGTAAAGCTAAGCCTTCCTCTTGGAAGAAATTTGATTTAAACTCTAAAGGATGAAGTCCAGGATTTCTGGGCTCTTAGTTAAGGAAGAATCTTAAATTGACTTGGAGATGAGCAGTGAAGTGAAACAACAATAGTAAAAGGCAACAACCACAGGAGGAGGGATAAAGCATATCCTTACCTGACTTAAGGGATGCAAAGATGGTGAAGGGGCTGAAGCACAAGCCCTGTGAGGACCGACTGAGGGAGCTGGGGTTGTTCAACCTGGAGAGGAGGAGGCTCAGGGGAGACCTTATTGCTCTCCACAACTGCCTGAAAGGAGGCTGTAGGCAGACAGGGGTTGGTCTCTTCTCTCAGGTGACCGGCGACAGAACAAGAGGACACGGTCTCAAGCTTCGCCAGGGGAGGTTTAGGCTTGACATTAGGAAGAAGTTCTTCACTGAGAGGGTGATTGGCCATTGGAATGCGCTGCCCGGGGAGGTGGTGGAGTCACTGTCCCTGGAGGTGTTTAAGGAGAGATTGGATGAGGCTCTTAGTGCCATGGTGTAGTTGACAAGTAGGAGTAGGTGTAGGTGTTGGGTCATAGGTTGGACTCGATGATCTCAAAGGTCTTTTCCAGCCTTGTGATGCTGTGATAATAGTATTTTCATGAGCTTTCATTGCATGTTTTATTTTTGAATTGGCAATCATAACATCCTATCTTTTGGTGACGTGTTTGTCTGGCATGCCTGTGGTTAGTGGATTCTTGTAGTGCACCATGCTTAATAACTGCCTCTGTACGCATTGTGCTTAATAACTGCCTCTGTAGCATTACTCTTCTGTTGCAGGCAAGATAGCACCTTGCTTTTAGCTGTTGTCACTCATCACGCGTGCTGAGGTCACATGAACCTCGTGACCTGTGTGTATATATCTGATAACCCACACTGATTCTCACTTGCCCTCTGCACTTCGTGTGCGTCCCAAGCTGGTTAATGTGAAGGGCGGTGGTACCCCAGTTTATTAGTAATGTACTCTGGAAATACTGAGATCTCTGGTCTCAGAAGAGAGTTGCTTACTGCAATAAGTTTCTATGGTAATGAAACGCAAATCAGTAACTCATCAGAGCATGGAAGCACAGGAAAGTCTTTACTGGGAAGGCAGGTGGAGAGTGAAGTTGCAGACACTGCTTCAGTCCTGTAGTCTCTGAAATAAGTTACTTCCTTATAGGAGATAAAATCAAACAATGTGCAGGCTGAACTGGATCAGGTGTGCAATGAGCAGCTTAGTGGGCACAGATGGTGATTTTCATTGCATTTCATATGAACAAATCAGCAACTGTGAAACTAATGATGTCCTTGAAGGCCTTCGATTTGCCTGCAGGCGTGCTATCTGTGAAAGGCAGCACCCAGCCTGCTGTTCGTGGATGGCAGACGAACCATAGGAGCTGTATTTTAAACTCCTATTTAAAGACGTAATGACAGGTTGGTTAGAGAGCCAGCGTAGGACACTTGGAGGCTTCAGTTTTGTCCCTGCTTCCTTGCAGACTTCTGGAGTGACAGTAAGTCATTTATGGTCAGCAGTTTTATGGGTGTGTTGGTGTTGGTTTTGGTGGTATCTCAGTGTCTAAATACAGTTGGATGAGCGTGAGTTCTGCTCACCCTCCTCTTCTGGCAAGGAAGGTACTGGCATCATCCTAGAGGATGTTGTGATGATAAACACAGAACAAAAAGTGCCCTATAGCTGTAATCAGGTGATCTTTACTGATGGACTGGAGTTATTGCTTCTAGACTAGGAGCGTAGGTTTTTCCTTTCTTCTGCTGTCTTCCAGGATCCTTAGATTTGCTTCTTTCAGACAGTCTCTTCCTTGTGTATCTGCATCAGTGATGGCCTACAAGATACATCATGGACCATTTCACTTAGCTTTCAATGCTTTGAGACTGCTTGTTATGCCCTTCCTGTGCCTCTTGATGGCATCTGGCTTGAAAGCTTGCTATGAAACAAAACAGTAGCCCTCTTACCTGTGGTGGCACAGAGCCTGCTGATTTGGTGTTCTGCTACAGAGAATTATTTTGCTGGTTGTTGCTTTTCAGTCTTGCACAGCAGTACTGTGGGGTTGTGTTTCCCTGCTTCTGTGGGGTCCTGCGCTAACGTTGCTGTGGGGTCTCTTGAGCCACTGTATATGCTGTGTAATCGGCAGGGGAGGTTTAGGATTGACATTAGGAAGAAACTCTTCACTGAGAGTGTAATTGTTCATTGGAATGCGCTACCTAGGGAGGTGGTCGAGTCACCATCCCTGGAGGTGTTCAAAGAAAATTTGGATGAGGCTCTTAGTGCCATGGTGTAGTTGACAAGTAGGAGTAGGTGTAAGTGTTGGGTCATAGGTTGGACTCGATGATCTCAAAGGTCTTTTCCAACCTTATGATGCTGTGATACTGTGATATAATCGAAATGTGATGTCCTACCACTACTAAAATAGGTGTTATGCTTTTCAGCTGTATTGTTCTGTAGCCTGTCTTGTTCCTGTTGATCCTCAGTCTTATTTCTTGTTATCAGCTTGACGCTATTTCCAGCACTTCTTACACCCACATTTTTCTACATCATTTTCCCACCCTCCTTTGGATGTTTGGCAAGATGGACACCAAGGCATTGCGCTTCCGTAAGGATGATGATACTTGGCTTTCTAAAATAGTTCAAAATGAAGTGAGTTTTGAAAGGGATGGAAAATGTCATGCTTCTGGCCATGTGTCTGTAGCTGCTGATGACAAGGAAAAATGTGGGGGTGGAGGTGTTTCAGAGCTGGCTGTAGAACTTCTTGCTCTATTCACAGATGAGGCAGAAGGTGAGAATGTCCAAGCTGTGTTCTAGCTTTGGAACTGCCACATTTTGTGCTGTTCTGTTAAGCTTTTCTGACGTATACCTGAATTCTGAATAGTTGCCCTGTATTTTTTCCACCCCTTCTTCCTTGAGACAAATGGATCGCGTGGCGCTTCTTGCGTGCTACATAAACTACCCTGGAAAGAAGAGGGACTGGAAATGCTTTTCAGAGATAATTATGACTGTCTTCAGCCCTTCTGTCTTCTAAGAGAAGCTAATGTAAAAGAACAAGCTGTTATCTCTCCCCGTGGTGTGACACTCATCACTGTGACACATGACGCAGGAGAAAGGGCAGAGACCCGCAAGCTGTAGAACCTTCCTGCCCTCCTGCCCCCTTGAGCAAGGAGGGAACCCATCCAAAAAGGAACAAGTTTACCTGATCTGACAGGCTTGGTTTTCAAATTAATTGTATAAAATATGGAACAGAGCATCCCCAGAGAAGGAAGATGCATCTTCCCTTGTGCCTTGCTTGCCCAACCAGATGGCTTGGAACCCAGAACCGCTTGTGCCATTTGGAGAGATCTTAGCTTTTGGTAGAACAGAGCACAGCTGGGTAGGGAAATGAAGCTAAAAGCTCAGTGTGCTGGTGTAGGCTGTAGTGCTGATTGAGTGTGAGATTTCTGCAGCTTTCTCTCACAACATTTCCATTTCTAACTAGGTCATTTACAGTAACCATGCCTAGCTGGCAGGACTGACTGCAGCAGAACCACATGTTTTCTCTGTTCCAGTTCTTAATTGATGAATAAGGTATTCATTTTAAGTAGCCCTCATGTGAAAATCTACAACAGGGGGTCAGGAAGGACAGAAGCAGCAAGCTTGCAGGTCCCACTGTGTGTATTAAGTTATCTGATGATACCACAGGAAAACCTCACTCCTGGAACTGTTACTCATTCTTACATTTTTTTAATTAACTCCATGGAAGAGAAGGAGGACAAATAACCTCAAATGTTAACGGATAATCTGTGTTTAAATAAAAGATTAATCAAGGAGCAGCTCTGGTGCACTGCTGTGATTGAGGTGAAACTGTAGAGTCCAGCTAATGAGTTACTGGTTGGCTGAAGACTGAGTCCCAGGAGAGGGCATGGTTGGGTTAATATTCCTTTTTTATCCAAATGATTCATGATCTCCCAGCTTGCAGTATTTGCTGGCAGAGTATTTTTAAGTACTAGAAAAGAAGGTAGACGAGCAAGGTATGTTTATTTCATCTTACATTCCTTGGAGCAGTTAATCTTCTATGGGCAATTATAGAATCGTTAACATTGGAAAAGCCCTCAAGTTCACCCAGTCCAATTGTCACTCCAACCCCACCGTGCCTGCTAAACCATGTCCCAAAGTGCCATATCTACACGCTTTTTGAGGAGTTCCAGGGATGGTGACTTCTCCACTTCCCTGGGCAGCTTCTTCTAGTGCTTCACCACTCTTTCAGTAAAGAAATATTTCCTGATATTCAATCTAAACCTCCCCTGGCACAACCTGAGGCTGTTTCCTCTCATCACTTGCTCCCTGGGAGAAGATACCAGCACTCACCTCACTGCAACCTCCTTTCAGGTGTTGCAAGGGACCCAACTGCAACCTTGGATTGCAGTTTCTAGACACTACCACGGTGCCATTCAAATAAATGACCTTGCAGAAAGGTGGCTGCTTCTAGACTATGCACGGAACAGCCCCCGAACAGCACTGAGCAATGCAAAGGCCTAGGAAGATGCCTTTCAAAGGTACCTCTGAGCTTCATGTGCTCATTTGCATACGTTTGTCAGAAGCCTTTTAAAATGTATGAGGATGTATCATGTCCTGAAAACAGGTCCTGTCTGAAACATCTGCTAACTACTGTTCAGTCTGTAGTAGCCAGATTTGTTGGTCAAGTGTTTGAAAGTTGTAAAAGAGGATTTGCTTTACAAGGCAAACAGAGGCAGTGCTGTTCCTGTGCACCACTGTGTAAACATGGTCTGGCTCTGGAAACAACTTGATCAAGCATGGTATTCTTGTGTACATATTGAAGAGTATAATCCACTTTTTCAATTGCATGATACTAGGGAGGATACTCTAGGATGCATTCTTTGGGTACCAGTGCCTTGCACCCCAACTTCGTATGCTGTGAGTCTGGGAAAGGTACACACAGGTATTTCATAGAATAGAATCATAGAATCCTAAGGTTGGAAGAGACCTCTGAGATCGAGAACAGCAGTGCCTGTCTCCACACTCAGCCCTGTCCCTAAGGAACTCATCCACTCTTTTTAAACACCTCCAGGGATGGTGACTCCACCCCCTTCCTGGGCAGTTGTGCCAATCTCTGACCACCCTTTCAGTGAAGAAATTCTTCCCAATGTCCAGTCAAAACCTCCCCTGGTGCAACTTGTGGCCATTCCCTCTCGTCCCATCGCTGTCACTTGTGAGCAGAGCCCAGCCCCCACCCTGTCCCAGCCTCCTTTCAGACAGTTGTAGACAGGGATGAGGTCTCCTCTCAGTCTTCTCCAGGCTAAACAACCCTAATTCCCTCAGTCTCTCCTCGTAGGACTTATTCTCCAGCACCTCCCCAGCCTCGCTGCCCTTCTCTGGACGCGCTCCAGCCCCTCAGTGTCCTTCTTGGAGTGAGGGGTCCAAAATTGAACACATCTGTAAATGGAGCCCCCAGATGTCTGGACTCCAGGGGATGATGGGCTTCAGCGGTTGTGGCACTGGAGCAGTGATGGGGAGACTTGAAAGGCTGCTGGTGTGGTTTTGGTAGAGCTTGGGCAGGCTGAGGACTGGCACTGGGGAGTTGGTGTGATGAGATGCAAAGGGAATCTGTGATAGGAGCCCTGTGCTCAGTAAATACTGCGAGCAGAGAAACAACCTGGCTGGAGTCCAAACTTGCTCTTAAAACTTTGAATGCAAATCGAAGGGAATATGAAATACTGACATGCTCATCCATGGAAGGCAAGCCTCACGCAGCTTTCCTCCTTTTCTGCTGAGACTGAAGTAATGTATTTATGGCAAACGGAATGAGAAAATAGCCATAGCTATTTTTATCGCCCGGCCCCTGTCTGCAGCCTGTTCCCTTCCTCCGCTCAATTTTAGCTTTTGTCTCTTCAGCTGTCCTTTCTTTGAAGTCATGCACACCTTTTCTCACAGTTTGAATCGATTCGGTCTGCATTTGCCTGTTAGATGCAAACCTATTTTGTGTCACTTTTTTAGTCTTGCAACCCTTAATCGTAGGGAGACAAATGCGAACCGTTAGGTTTGGTCTGGATTAGCTATTGCCTTGCTGTGATGACGCTTCGCCCTAGCACTCCTTGTATCTTACACCCTCAATGCTTCTTATCCTTTCCCTCCTCTACAGGTGGAGAGAAAGAACAAGGCATGGGTGTAATGTTTAAAGGTCAAATTACGAAACCATCTTGGAGATTCTCCTTTAGCTGATAGAACATTGTGACCAATGCTTGTAAATGACTTGTATTTACTGTAGCTTTGCATTAAGGGGTCCAGAGCTATGTTCTCTTTGCAGTAGGTGCGTTTTCACGGGCACCCTGGGTCGCTTCCCTTGTAGGCTTCTTGAAGCATTTAAAATATGAAAACTACTCGTAGCCATTTTTAATAAACTTGCTGTGACAGTTGAGTATTTCCTACCTATCGTCTTGTGAATTCTGTAATCTCAGTAGAGTGGGAACAGGACTTGGACGTGCTGTAACCCCATCCTGAGTGTTCAGAGTACTGGAAGGACCCAACCTCTTGACTAAAGAGCACTGGATTAATAGAGATGCCGAAGCGATTGCTTACTGTGATGTTTTCCATGGTTATGACCAGTCAAGCCCTAATGAAAGGCTTGGGGGAAAAACGGCTTCTTTCTGTAATCTGTTCCACCCTTTGTGCTGGGAAATGATCTGTTTCTGATCACCAGGCTGGAAATCACGAACTGTATCTGGATATGAGTTTTACAGAATGGCTTTAATCCTTTTTTGTGTCTCAACCCACACCCCTTGCCCACCTTCTCACCCTCAAGTTCCAGCTATGTTATGCCTGAAACATCCACGTAATTGCTTTAGCTCATTTTTTATCTCATTATTCCTTACCTTCGTACTCTGGAGATCTCTTTAAACAATTCTGTTGGCAGTGTGATATTTTATCATGTGAGTCACTGCAGCTGTTACCCAGCCAAGATGTGCACATATAAAAATTCATATTTTAGCCTAATCCATCATTTTTCTCCTCTACTCTTCCCAACCTATCCTTCTACTACTTCTCTTTTCCCTTCTAATATTTGGCTTTTCATGGCTCTGGGGTACATGATAATTAACCAGTATTTAACGCTTTGGTTTTGAAGTCTTTATTAGTGATTGGCAGGATAAAAATCAGCAGAATGGAAACAAAGTTCCTTAGGCCAAGGGAGTCTTTGTAGCTAAATTACCTGATTCTGCCACATTTTTTTTTTATTTGGTGGCAAAGTTGGTTGGGGTTTATTTTTCTTAAAACTGCAGAATCGGTTATCAAATCTGTGAGATTTTTCCTTGGATTTCATTTTAACCTCTATCCTTTCTTTTGCAGGGTAGGAAAACCAATATTTAGCGTTTGTCTCTAATCTCATCTGAACTGAACATCTGCTCTTCCTTTCCTTTGCCAGAGAAAGCTTTGGGGATCCAGGCTGGATAGAGGGGGTAGGGGAAATCTAATTATTTAGTATTAGAGCAGTCTAACTGTCGAAAGGCTGTCTTCCTCCTCGTGTCACAGGGGACAGAAAGGGAAAAAATGTGACTAGCGGGTACGGAGGCTTTAGGCTGCCTTGGTAGTCTGAGAGAAGCTAATCATTTTAATGAGACCTTAGGGTACAAAGACAACTCTGTCTGCTCTGTCACTTGGCAAAGCTGGCAGAGAGAAAAATGGGGCAATGTCCCTGAATTTTTGATGTTGGATGGCAAGGCAGTCTGCTCTTCTGGACTGGGAATACTTCAGCCTCTGCCCTGCTAGGACATCACTTGGTACTTGTGTGTTTTGGCTACTTTTTTTTGTCTGTGCAGTGCTGTAAGGGTGTTTCAGACCTGGCAATAGGTTATCACCCTCTGTACCAAGTGCTGCCCCACATCTAACAAGCCCTTAGAGCTCAGAGGTGTTCGTGCTCTTTCTAAGCTCTTTGCCATCTTAGGGCTGGAGGAAGCAGATCAGGCCAGCTGTACGTTTACCATTTGTGTACTTTTAGGCTCTTCCTCACAGACACATTGAGAGATCTTTTCTGAGTAGTTAAAATTTGAAGACACGGGGCCCTAAGGTCTCCAGGAGCTCCTTGGCTCTAATGCTGTACAAACAGCATAATTTGGTGTAGATGTTACCCGTGTAAACATGATGGGGGAGATGAACATGAGCAATATTCTGGGGAACAGGGAACTGAACTGGAGCAGGAGGTAAAAATGAGCTTTTTCATCTTAAAAGTCATCTATATGCCCAAGTGTTGTCTTTTTCCAGTGGAGTAAGCTTGGTACCAGGGCAGAGATGGTATGGACTGCAGCTGGGGGAGGTAAAGCCAAGCTTCCCCACTGCTCAATACTGGCTGATGCACCTCTATTGGAATCATAGAATCATAAGGTTGGAAGAGACCTCTGAGATCGAGTCAACCATGTCTGTCCCCCTACTAAACCCTGTCCCTAAGAAACTCACCCACCTGTTTTTTAAACCCCTCCAGGGATGGCGACTCCACCCCCTCCCGGGGCAGCTGTGCCCATCCCTGACCACCCTTGCAGTGAAGAAATTCTTCTTGATGTCCAGTCTAAACCTCCCCTGGCACAACTTGTGACCATTTCCTCTCTCCTGTCACTTGTGAGAAGAGCTCAGCACCCACCCCGTCACACCCTCCTTTTAGGTAGTTGTAGACAGTGATGAGGTCAAATCGATGAAGTTCCACTTTATGCCAGCTAAGACCTTTTACAGTGAGTGATTTGCTTTCTAACGTGGTCCTGCAGGGTTGCCCACGTCACTGCAAGTCTGTGCTTTTACCTGGCCACATCTTTTCATTAATTTTCTCCTTTGAGTGATAATTGCAGAAATTGAGACTGAACAGGGTAGGCTGTATTTCATTGAGTGTGAAGAACAAAGTGTGCGTATGAGCCTTCCAGAGAAGGAAAAAGTGCTTTTGTTGTGCTTTCTGCAGGCACTGTCATTGAAGGCAAAATTAATTTTTCAACAGGGAAGAAATCTGCTACTGTGAGGGGTGGGGGGGAGGCCCTGGCCCGGTTGCCCAGAGCAGTGGTGGCTGCCCCATCCCTGGAGGTGTTCCAGGCCAGGTTGGATGGGGCTTGGAGCCCCCTGATCCGGTGGAAGGTGTCCCTGCCCGTGGCAGAGGGGTGGAAGTGGATGGGCTTTGAGGTCCCTTCCAACCCTAACAGTTTTGATTCCCTTCTTCCTGTTTGTGAGTCTTTTATAAAGTGAAGGAATCTAAAGCATTTAATGCTGCTCTCATGTCTTCTGTTATGTTTCTTGATAAGTTTTTTTTCCTGTGACTTGAAAGTCTAAATGAAATTATTCTGGGCTATAATTTAAATGTCAAGTGTAATTATTGTTAAAATGATGTACTTGCTAGTGCCCTTCACTTTCTGGAGACATCCTGAAGGGTGGATGGAGATGGGATCACTGGAGGCAAAACCTGTAAGCCCTGCCCATAAGAGAGCATTTTGTCTTGCTAACTTTGCAATGTGGTTAAACTTTATATAAGGGTATGTAATTTATGATTAAAGGGACTATTAGGAGTATAAGAATAATTGAGTCTCTGTTCTCTACCGTAACCTGGGAAGAGCTGAGGTTACTGTGGTTTAGTTTGAGCAGATATAGCAGCAATCTGGCAGTCGCCCTCTCCTGGGTTGTCCCCTTCAGACTGGACATGAGGAAGAATTTCTTGCCTGAAAGGGCGGTCAGGCATGGGCACAGCTGCCCAGGGAGGGGGTGGAGTCGTCATCTCTGGAGGGGTTTAAAAGGTGGGGGGATGAGTTCCTTAGGGACAGGGTTTAGTGGGGAGACAGGCATGGTTGGACTCGGTGATCTCAGAGGTCTCTTCCAACCTTATGATTCTATGGTTCTTGTGGGCAGTGGTGACTGGCTGGATGATTCTGCACAATTCCACACGATGGGTTTAGAGCAGATGCTTCTGGGCTCTTCTACAACACAAGATTGCTTGAGAAAATTCACCAGTTTCTATGTCTGTCCTATCCCTTTCTGCTGTGGCAGCTGTGACTGCCAGCTCCGACTCCTCCGTTTTAAAAACCTGTGAAATGGCTTTCATTTAAGTGTATTTTAATAACTTGTGTAAGAGCACTCATGAATGTTATGGTGTCTTGGTGCGATGGGGCAGGACTCTGCTGCAGTAGTTTGACTGCAAAACCACCAGAGAGGATTTGAATCCTTTTTTAAAATGGGAATTTTTCATCTTTACTTGCTGTGTAGGTTGGGAAGCCTGAGAATGGCAAGACATGTCTTGTCTTTAACCTCTGTGGTGGATAGAGAAAGTACAGGAAAGGACTTGCTTCTGTAAGAACTTTGACAAGCTAATGGAGGCACGTAAAGGTCCATTCAATGACCACTTCCATGAGCTGGGAGTAAGAAAAGTTTCTGAAGATGTTGGTTCCTCTAGGTGCCCTTTTTGTGGGCTGACATATTGCTTTTCTTTTTCCATTGGCTTCTGGCTTCCTCCAGACCCAAGAGGGAGAAGAAAACTGATCACAGCAACATAGCAAATCCATGTTAATAGTTTTACTATGAGCGTACTCAGATATGTGCTGCATGTGTTTAAATATGAAAATAAATGGAGTAGAGCTCTGTTGATGGCAAGTGAGCTGCTCTGAGTAACAGCTTGGCATATTCCAGTCCAAATGTGCTGCTTCCAAAATGTCATAAAATGTATGTGTAGCATTTGACTGTCTGTGTGCCATCTGTGTGTTTTCTAGTAAAGCTCTGAACAACTTGCTAATCGTTACTGTATGTTGTTCCTTTCTTTAGCACCTTTGGATCGTACACAGAATTCCTGAGAATCTTTTTTCTTAGGGGTTTAATTCAGCTGATTATTCTGCTTTACTGGAACTCTTATCTGAGGAGGAAATGAAGTCATGAACTCCTACACCTACTTGAGTGTTTTGGATTAAGGAATGATTCAGTTATAAAAAGCAGAAGGCCCCCACTAAAAGGGGAGAGCTCAGCTTCTCTGTGCTGAGCAATAAAAGATGCAAGTTAATGCATCAATATCAGACAGAAAGGGAAGCAGCAAAGTGATTTGAGGAGAGAAAGAGGGAGAAAACAATGTAGTCAGTTGGGAGAAGATTGCTTAAGAGTAGAGCAAATACTCGAGTGGTCTGTCAAGGTAATTCTGTTGAGTGGTAATAAATCTGTTAGAAATGCACCCCTGAAGGCTGCTTTCTTGGTTTGAGTTTCAATTGTTACTACAAACCTGTGGACAAATAGCCCACTGCTTTCAGTTCTAAACTGCCACCTTCATGGATTCTGCAATCAAGATGCTACCAACATGCTATAAAGGCAAGTTCTCCCATTTGGGAATACTTGAAGTGCAATGCTAGCCAGGTGCATGGGTAGTAAAATTAGAAATTCAGAAGGAAATAGGGATTTACCATTAGGTGCTTGGGTGGGTCTCAGCAGTCATCGGCTGGGAGATGAAATTAAGACTCTTGAAACTGGGAGGAAGACAAATTTTGTGTATGAGTTTCTTTCCAGAGAAAATACTCCTAGATGTTATCTGAAGACAGCGTCTTCCCTGAGGCTTTGCCCCCGAGTGTTGTGCTACGTACTGAATTTTGCATTTGAAGGTTCACATTTACACAGAAAATATAAGGACATCCTCTAATACTTTAGATCTTCAGGACTGGGTGAGGCAGAAATACTTGAGTGGAGTAGTCTGTGCTGAGGACTGGGGCAGAGTAAGCAGCACTTCATTAGGTGTTGTCTTCAATTCTCAGCTGTTTAAACCACTTAATGAGTTTAAGTTCTGGGAAAAACTGAAAGGTGTTGGTGAGTAAAATTCAGACAAGCTGGCTGACCCGTTAAAAATCCCCACCTCACCCCTTCAAGTGAATAAAATAGCTTTATGACACCAGCTGGGCAGTTGCATCTGGGGTCTTCAACTCAAACCAAACTTGAAAGGCAACAAAATGAAACACACCAAGATCCTACTGGTATTTTTAGTCACTACTGTAACACTTGGTATGTTTTGACTGCACGTTATCCATGTGGGTGGCTTGCTTCTGAATTAAAGCAACACATAGGCAGATATCCCAATCTATTCATTGGATTCCTGTGCTCCAGTAAATCATAGAATCCTAAGGTTGGAAGAGACCTCCGAGATCGAGTCCAGCCGTGCCTGTCTCCACACTAATCCCTGTCCCTAAGGAACTCATCTACCCATCTTTTAAACATGTCCAGGGATGGCGACTCCATGCCCTCCCTGGGCAGCTGTGCCAATCCCTGACCACCCTTTCAGTGAAGAAATTCTTCCCAATGTCCAGTCTAAACCTCCCCTGATGCAACTTGTGGCCATTTCCTCTCGTCCCATCGCTGTCACTTGTGAGCAGAGCCCAGCCCCCACCCTGTCACAGCCTCCTTTCAGGCAGTTGTAGACAGGGATGAGGTCTCCTCTCAGCCTCCTCTTCTCCAGGCTAAACAACCTAATTCCCTCGGTTTCTCTCCTCACAGGGCTCATTCTCCAACCCCTCCCCAGCCTCGTTGCCCTTCTCTGGACGCGCTCCAGCCCCTCAATGTCCTTCTTGAAGTGAGGGGCCCAAACTGACCCCAGCACTCGAGATATGGCCTCACCAGTGCTGAGCACAGGGGCTTCTATGAGCATTTTACATAATCAAAGCATCGTTTAGGTTGGAAAAGACCTTTTTAAGATGATCAAGTCCAACAATAAACCCATCACTGCTAGGTCCACCACTAAACCATGTCCCTGAGCACCACATCCACCCGTGTACGTGATATGCGGTTGGGCTAGGTGTAAAATGTCAGCTCTAATATTTTGGTTCACCTCAGTGTCTTGCTGGAAAGAAAACTGTTAGATAAACAAATTAAACTGCATATATTTTTCTAGCGTTTCTGCATTTGGCTTTTGTAGCTTGATGCTGCTGCTTGTGGTGGGGGAAAAAACCAGCTCTGAAATTAATTTGGAAGATGCTCAGAACTTCTAAGTTGCAGAAAATGTTTAACTTCTGTGAATTGTGGCAAGCAGAGAAGCACAATAGCCCAAGAACTGAGCCTGTTTTTCAGCTTCCATCTGTACAACACTGATAGCTCTTACACCTATTTATAAAATCTATGTATTCCTGTGATTGGCAGTCCGAGATAACCGAGACTTGTTTGTGCTTTTGAGATGTGGAAGAGTGGTTATTAGAGGAGTACAGGTGTTTATTGAAGCTGTACACAGCATAGTTTTATTTGCAAGGTGTTTATTTAAAATTGATTTTCTTGCCTTCTGCATTTGTTCCTGTTCGCTTCACAAACTCCTTATTAGAATTTTGTTTAAATGAAACCAAAGGCTTCAGAAATTAATGACTTCAAATTGTAAAACTTGCTTTAAGTGTAGCTCTTGCTGCAGCAGTGCTAACCTTTTGACTAAAGGTCAGCTTTGAGTCTCTTCATAAAGCACATGGTGAAACCCAATTCCGAGCCCCAAAGCGACCCAATTCATATAATGCTTGAGATTTGATGGCTCTGTTCCAGTGAACTGGAATTTACCTTTTAAGCTCGCGATGTATTTTTTCCCACGGGTTTGATTTAACTTTCCGCAGTGGAGAAAATTAAACTTTACGGCTGTAAATAGCAGACCCATTCTAAAGTTCAGAGAGGGGAGAGTTCAGGAAACTGGATTTGCTGATAGATGATATTCCCGAGCCTTGAAGAGGGGAATTTTGTAAGGGAAGCGTTATGTGAGTTAGGTTCTGGCAAGCGATGGGGGAATGTGAAAGCAAGCAGGGCAGGAGGAAGTTTGAGAGTTGTGGTGTAAGGTTGCAAACCCATGAAATAGCCAGGTGTGGGAAGCTGTGGGGCAGGATATTGTGTGTGTTTTGGAATTCTGGTCTTATTAGAGAGAAGTTGTGCCTCACGCTGGCTTCATGAGAAACAGGAATAGATTCTGAGTGCTGCGTGTTGCCTATTTGACTGTGAGACCGTGAGCTGTGATGGCGTGTGGTTTCACAGTATTTCTCAAGTTCAGGATTGTGAGCTGCAGCTGGGTGGGTTAATGAGAGTTTTTAAAAGAGTGCTTGCGTACAAAATTCTTTTCAGGTAAATGGAAAAGGGAGAAGCATGGACTGGAAAACTGTGAAAAAGGCAGAGAGTGACTGTGTATCTGTACATTTTGTAACCCTGCACAAAATGTTTTTTCTCAAGTCAGGGACTAAGCAGCCATATGGATGAATTTGAGTCACTACTGTGTCTTTTTGAACGATCCCTGTGCTTTGCTGACCCTCCTCAGTGCTTGATAAACGCGTGAGATAAGGTCCTGTGCTGCAGCTGGGGAACGGAGGTGCAGATAACCAGCTGCTCAGATAGCTCCAACTAAACAACGTTAAATAATTTGCCTGAGGTTAGTGGGCTAGCATGTGCTGATTAAAGATCAGATTTGACGCCTTAGTTCTAGGCTTTTTATCTATGTAAATGCTTATTTTGCCGTGAGATAACACAATACGTTCACCTTGAGTACCATAGAGGGAGCTCAGGGTATCTGCATCAGACTTTGATGCTTAGGGTAGCCGACTCTCAGCCTCAGTGACTAGACCACAGTCTGACAACAACATGCATTGCTATGGCTTTATCTTCTGTCTTGGGAAGAAAACGGGAATCTCCAAAAGCTTTCGTGTTGTTTCTTGCATTAGATGGTGCCTGTTCCTGAGTCTGCTCTTCCAACACTGCCTCAAAGAATAAATACCATCTCTTTCAAAGGAGGCCGATCCGGTGGTGGTTGTAGACAAGTGGGATGGATACTTACCAGCAATCTCTCTGCATTTTTCTTTCAGAGCAGGGTTGCGGATTTGCAAGGCTGAGAAAAGACAGGGATGTGTTTGTGTGAGTTCATGGACCGTCCCTAATTTTTCATAGTTTGGGTCGTATTTAATTATGCTGGGTTGCACGGGACTGGCTTCTGGGTTTAGTAGTGGTACAGCATAGTATAACCATATAGATAGATATTTGTACACCTCCAGAGCCTGTGGGCACTGAATCCCTGGCCGACATCCGATCTCAAGTACTCCAGAAGTTCTTAAGCCATTAGGTCTCCCTGCCAGTCACAAAGCACGCAGACATTGAACGACAGCTTGCCTGGTTTGTGTGGCTCTTGTTTAACGTACTTAGATGATCATCTTGGTGTCTTCCCACACAAACCCCCTCCGTTCATCCTCTCTGACAGTCAGGGCTTGTTTCCATGGAGCTATTTTATCCATACCTTAGGAAACCTTTTTTCTCTTCCCCTATAGAAATAATATGCAGTTTCTATGGCAACATCTGAGGGAAGGCCCATGATATCTTTAGCAAGTAAGAACTGATTCTTGGTAAGCCCCAAGTATGATCGTACGCTCATAACACACATGATGGCAGTGTTCACTGGACTATTAGTTATTCTAGCTTGTGTCAAACACGGTGGAAAAAAGCCTGAGGGACTGCCTGACTTAATAAAGCTCAAACTCTGGAAGCTACAGTTCAAAAAAAGGAATTTCAAATAGTTGAACTTGACTGTGTTGTGCTGCGTACAGCTGTGAAGGCATCCGAGATGAAAAATGAATGGTATAAAGTAGCTTCATCCAATATCAGTGACTCATAGGATCATAAGTCCTGTATAAACATAAGCCTTTGTTTTTAATATTTAAAGAAGTTGTTTTACAACAAATAAATTATTTAAAAATAATTAAACTGATTTTATATCTAAAGAATAAATAGTTTTTATTTTAAACTTGCAGTATTTATTTGGGAGAGAAAGGAAGTACAATATTCACTGTAAATTATGCAAAGGCCAATACCAACAACGTTATGTAACTTCAGGAGTGGAGTTCATTCGTGTTGGAAGCAGAGCAGGGATCAGGAAATGACTGCAGTTGAAATAGCAGAGTGATCTGAGGCTCTGTGTATGCTGAGGCTGATAGGAAAAAATCCAGACTGGAGCTGGTTAGAGTAAGACACCGGACATTTTGGAGGGAAACATGAACGCAGGTCTTAGGCTACCTGAAAGAGTTTTGTCCCGTGCTCTCCTGCATCATCTCAGCTCCCCAGGTGGCTGTTTGAACTTCAAATTGAACCGACTGGAGGTAAGAAGAATATGGCATTTTTAATTAAAAACTACTGATTTCTTCTTTGTTACTTTACATACTCAAGAATAGGGATGTCTTTCCTTTGCACTTTTAGAGGTGTTTTATTCAGTCTAGTGGAGTTCATGAGAGGTTTTGTTGCTTGTAGGGATTTCTGGATCACATCCTGTGACTTCAATCTTGAAAGATCCTTTGAAGAATCCTAGAGAAGGAAAAGGTGCCGAAAACTCTCATGAGGGACTTAGCCCTGGGTTTGTGTGTCGGTTCAGTGACTCGGGGTTGTGTTTCAGGGGTGTTAGCTGAGAGGATAATGGGGAGGTGCTGATAATGATTCATCGAGGGGAGGCTGGGGCAAGTTTTGTGAGCTGGCTGAAGTGCTGTGAGTGTCTGGAGGTGGATTATCAACTCCTGCAGTGAAAAGATGCCTGAAGAAATGATGTGAACCTTGGAAAACCGAGCCTTGAGTCTTCCATTAGAAAACTATGGCTCTTTTGTGTTCTTGTCACTCGCCTTTTCTTGAGCTGGAAGTGACTAATGCAGAGTACGGCCTGGTGAGGGATGGGTTTGACATTCATGTGTGTCTCTTGCTGCTTGGATCGCTGACAGCCGCTGTTTCGCTCTGTGGGCTTCCGTTCACTTTTGGCTTCCATGCGTCGTGTGCAGCACCACAAAGCGAAGTAGATCGCATATAAACCCAACTCCTGCTGCAGCCTGATAATTCTAGGGAGGGAGAAAGAAACCCTTTCAGGCTTATCCAGGATTTTACACATCCAGTCAGACTGCTGACCCCTTCCAGAGTGAAAAAGGATGTATGGAATTACTTCTGAAAAGTTGTCTTTAATGGTCTTTCTGTAAAACCAACTCCTTTCACACCTCCTGCTGCCTTCTGTCCGAACAACAGATGCTGCAGACAAGTTGCTTCTTGGAGGAAGCACCATGTGAAGAACCACCTCGCCATCAGCGCGTGCCCTCAGGCCCAGCTGCTCCCTTTCCCTCCGGTCCCTGGGGCAGCTGCTGCAGCAGCAGTTGCTCCTCGCAGTTGCTTTCTGCGCTTGCTGAAATGCCGGAGCAAGCTGTTAATTTACTGCAGTTTCAGACAGATTAGGGACAGTGTTATCAGTGTCGACTTGGTTATAGTCCTTGTTTGCTGTCTCTGGCTTTGGAACAGCTCTGGGGACAGTGCTGGGAAGGGAGAGGAAGAAAGCCACAGAAGGTCCTGCTGGATTCTTATACTTCTATTCAGCAGGATTTCCTATGGTCCCGCGATCCTCCCTACTCCGCTTCCCCCTCCCTCTTCTTCTCCATCCACACACAGAGTGCGCCTTCCCTCCAACACCGCTACAGCTCCCAAAGGTGAGGAAATGAATCCAGTGCTGTGTTTTAGAGGTTTCCCTGATGAGAACGGCCACAGAAGACTCCCTGTGCTCTCTGCTGATTATTTAACCCTGTAAGTGCTGCGCTACCGTATTCACTTCATGCCGGTTATTTGAAATTTATGTTCTACTGAGCGTTTAGTTTTTTACTTACGCAATTTTAGTTCACAATAGTAACAGCTACCAGAAAGGAGAAAAGCGTGAATAGGATGTGCAACAGTGGCTATTAAACAGCCTTGTTGATGGTAGGTTATGGTTTTTTCATGTGAGGCCGTACGGAACAATAGCAGCTTCCTTGATGTGTTTGTGAAGGAAGCTGCAACAAATGTGGGGGAATTTTGTGTTGGCAAATGGAGTTGGAGACTCAAAGGGCTATACAGAAAAAGCATTGCGGTATTAGGTAGATCAGTTTTGTAAAACAGGGATTCTTGACCAGTGATATACAGGCAAAATGACTTAAATACTGTCATGTGTACTATAAATATTAGTTTGTAATAGAACTGTATTCATAGGAATGGTAGAGGCTCTGTTATCCTCAAAAATAAAGCAAGTGGTGAGTACTTTTTGAGTCTGAAAAGTATGAAGGCATCTCAATAACATGAGTTCATGCTAGCATTTGGTTGTTACTTAAACCGATGTTAACATTTTAGCTCAACAGTGGCCTCTTTGAGTGAAATAATAGATGTAGTAGAAGAGAGACCGGTATTATCTTTGGTTTTGTTTTGTTCTAGATCCCTTAAGTTATTTACCTGGGAAACAAGTATTGTTTTCATGTTGTATAGAGATCTATAGTAAAGATTTGACCAAGGTTATCCCTTGAGCAGAGACAGAGCTACGAATGAAATCTGCCCTTTCAGTGGTTCTCGTTGGCCCCTAATAAGCAGATGGACACACGTGTCCTCTTACAATCGTCGAGTATCAGAAATGGTCTTGGTGTGGCAGTCGTTGGAGAACTATGATTTCAGTTGTCATTTTTGTCCTAACTGATCTGAACAGCCTTGGCTGGAATCTACCCCGTATGCAAAGGACAGGTATTACTGAATGCTTCCTATCTGTCCAAGTGCCACGTAAACGGGAGAGTTACCTGCCAGTAAAGTTGAAATGTCAAGGTACTACCCAGAATAACTGCTGTTAAGCTGATCTAGAGATCCATTCTACTTTCACCCCTTGGGGTCCACCCTTTTTGCAAGTAGAATCATGAACTGTGCTTCACTGCCTACTATCTGAATCTAAGCTATATTGACTGGAACTGCTTTAATTGAAGGGTTGGAAAGACTCATTGGAAGCGTCTGGCCCAGAGACCAAGTTTAGGAAAAGTTTTAGACAAAAGCCCTTCAGCCTTCTGGTGGAAGATGATAATGAGAAGACTTACACTTGGGAGCCAAAGCTAAATTTGACAGTGCCCACATATTTTTGTTATACTGTTCTTGAAAGGTTTCATTGGGCAAATATTGGACTATGGGGAAATTAGGAAGGGGGAGACTGAGGGTAGGAATCTCCTGTTATTAAGATGTGAGCTGTGCTAGAATACAGTACAGCAGAACCAAAATAATCTGTATGGAAGTTTAGGATACAGTAGGGCAGAGCATACCTAGGTGGGCAGAAGATAATACGCCTGTGCTGACACGTTTAACGCTACCAAGGCATGTAAAAAGTCCAAACCATGAATCACCAGCCACAAATGGTCATAACTTAGTTTTATATCTCCTGCTTCTAGTCTGGGCAAGAAAAATGAAGCATTTGCTGCTCCAGCTGTGCTAAAGCCGATTTGAGCCTTGCTTTAAGGATTGTTTTGAGGTGTGAAATAGCGCTTTGAACATCTGCAAGCAGCACAGAGCCTTAAGCACATGTTGCAAGGCTTGTGCTCGGTGACTCAGAATGAAGAAGGCCACGTACTGAGTGTTCATTGCCATTTCTTGTAGAAGCATGGTTTTCCTTTGGCTCTGATCTTTTTTTTTGGGATTCAAAAAACCCTTCCCTGGTCCAGCTCTTTTCGAAAGCAGAGACCACAGGAGAGGTGTTGAAGTAGAAATGAAATCTTTAAGGGCGGCAGCTTACAGATTTCAAGATACTGTAGGGGTGTGAATCTGGCACTGATAACGCAGCTGCTGTGGGCTGGAATGGTGTAAATGAAAGGTGAAATAACTGCTGAAGAAAGAAAATGATGCTGTGTGTTTTTAAAATCTAACCCTGGACAAAGTTTTCAGGTAATAGACTTCTGATTCTTAAATTTAGGATGCTGTGTGGAATGCTTGCATGCAAATTTGAGAGGAAGTAATGAAATCTTTCCTAGAGTACAAGGGACTCGTTTTGCTGATGGTTTTTACTGCGGATCCCTTTGCTGCAGTCGGTGTTGGACCTCCACAGTTCTCCTGCAATTTGTATTGGCAGCCTCGGGCATCGCGCTTAAATAACCAAGTTAAATTTGTGGCATCCAAATTGTGCACGGTAATGAGACAGATTGCTGTCACAACCACTGCTGTCCACAGTTACGAACAACTCTATCTGAAACGGAGCCTGTGCTGGTTCCAGACCCTCTGACAAGCCTGAGGTCAGCTGTGGCAGTGGGAAGGAGACTGTGATATATGGAGTCAGCTTGTGTAAACCCCTAAACAGCTGCAATGCTGTCTCTGGGCACTTTGTTCCAGTCTGAGAGGAAACACTGCAACGTTGTGCTCTAATTTTACATCTTCATTTGTTTCCCCTTTCTCTTGATTCCTTTCCGAAGAGTGTTGGGTTGTTTGGGGTTTTTTTTAAGAAAAAAAAGTCCTCTCAGAAGTAATTTGGGGTTTTTCATTGATTTATTCTTAAGTTTTTGGTTTGTGTTCATTCCAGAAGATGATTTGTGTAAGTGCCTGCTGAGAAAGTTTGTTCCTACCATGCTCGCTTCAGTAAAACTAATTCCTGCAGCTCCCCTCAAGTTTTAGGAGGGAAATGCTAGGCAGCAGTGACATGAGATGTAGGTTCCCTACTCCCAGGGCAATAATGACCTGTACGTTCACAAGTTTGGTGCCGCTCCTTTCGAGTCAGATTGGTTTTCCTTGTGCTGAGAATCTCAGTTCTTGATGCGTGTGAAGTTGCTGAAGTGATTTGAGCCTGACAGATGATTGCTTTTATTTGTGTGACAGGAACCTTCTGGAAGTCTTGTGCAGATTCTGTTGAATTCTTACTTCTGGAGGGGGAGAGTCTTGGCCTGCTGATCCATCTGTCTGGGCTTCTGCCTCCTTAAGTGCTCTGTGTTTTACACGATGTGGACGGACAGTTTTCATCAGACCTGTTAGGAGCAGTGTTTTCATGTCTCAGGCACACAGCTCTTTGTGTAGGTATTTATACATTATTTGTATGTCCATCTGAGCACAAGCACCTCATAAAAGGTGCTGTAGCAAATACGTTTATCCCCAAAACCTTCCAGGTTATGGGAGTACAAATTTCACTGAGAACAGGTGAAAGCTGGTTCTATAACAAGTAGGGATTATGTGAACATCGTGTTGAACCATGTCTGTGCAGAAATTAAGTATGAGTGCAGATAAATCACTTTCCCCTCTGCGCCTTAGTTTTATTAGGTAAAAGCTGATAGAAGCATTAATTATCTGTGTTGTGCTAGAGGTGAAAACTTAATTCACTAACTTCCACAGGGATTCTGATGGTAATTCTATATAGGGATCTAAGCAAGTGCTTAAAGCTCACAAGCTGCTTTTCAACATCCTTAAACCAAGGGATAATTTAAAAACCCAATGGTGGGTCTTCAGAAACAATATAGCATCTTTATGGGAAGATGAAAGATGCAACGGGTCCAATCTCTTCGATCAGGGATGAAAGGATGGATGCCCAGAGTAGTTGCTGAAGGCCAGGTCGGATGGGGCTTGGAGCCCCCTGATGCAGTGGGAGGTGTCCCTGCCCATGGCAGAGGGTGGGACTGGATGGGCTTTAAGGTCTCTTCCAACCCAAACCATTCTGTGAAAGTTAGTCTGCTTCCAAAGAGAAAGATCCTGAGTTGTAGTGGAAGAGAAGGAGGATCGACAGGTCCCCGGGCTCTGCCCCAAATGATGGAAAGAGGTTTGTTGGTTTTTAGTCCATGCTTAGTATTTAATTAAAAAGTTTTACTCTGAGAACTCCTCAGGAATTGCACGGGGCAGTTGGCACTCATTATAAATTGGTACCTTTTTAACTATGCCTAATTGTAAAGCCCATTGGTTATTTTAGATCCAAATCTACCCCTTAAATAAGCTCTGTGCTGTAGATTTAATGATTAATATTATTCACATCAAGGACACTGATGCACCCAAAGCAGGTAATTGCCAGATCCCAGTGTATTAGAGACAGACGTTTATCTCATGCCTCACTGAGTTTCCACTTATTGGGGCTTTTTCTTTTCTGTTTAAGCTCAGCTTTTTTATTATAACTTTATAGAGGTATCTTTGTGCAGTTTAGCCCTGGGCAAACTGATGAGAGGCTCAGGAATATAATTTAAGAAAAAGAAAAAAATCAATTAAGTGTCACTGCTTGTGTGTAATAGTGGTTGGCTGGGAAGGAGTGGGAGTAAAATAGCGTGCAGGCAAGAATGAATGGCAGATATGTTCATAACTAATGAAAAGGCTCTGTGAGGAACTAAGTATTCATCCCTGTAGAGGTTATTGACTCAGATGCTGAGTCTGGGCTGAATAAACTTGTAACTTAGAGTCAGAACTTTGGAAATTAAAGTCACGATTCAGAGATTTCTCTGCCTGCTTTCAGTTCTGTTTCAAACATAGCGACTTCATTTGCTAGAATTGCCTTTCCCCCCTCACTACAGCTGGAATTCAACCCTGAGAAGATGATGTGCTGCTTATGAATTATTAGCTCAGTCTTCAAAATGTGCTGCATAACCTCACGAAGAAATTAAAAAAAAAACAACCAACCCACCCACCAAAGGAAAGCCAAACAAAAACCTCCCAATTTGAACCATTTGTCTTAAAAAATGTCCCAGAAAAACACTGTTCCCACACGTGTATCCACACCCCTTCCCTGTGTCCTCTGTCCTCCTACTTTATACACACTTCTGCAATGGTTAAAATTGTGACATACAGGAACAGCCTGCTTTGAGAAAGGAGTTATGAATTCAACGACAAAATGCGAAGTGCAGACACTGCTCCAGTCACAGTGATGAGCCAAACGTTATTTAGCTGGTTAGTAGCAGCTACTGAAGTTTAATGCTGGCACCCTGATGTGTATTCCTTTTGTTGTAGTAATTGTTCTCACTTTTTACATCATACTTATCTTGTCTCACTTGCTATGAATAGAAGGAACAACTTTTAGAAGTAGTTTTGGTTTGGTTTTTTTTTTTTTACACCCCCCCTTTTGGGTAAACCCTAATTTTTTCTTTCCCCTCTCTTTGTTTCTATTTTTTGAAATAGAAAATTTGTACTGAGGGTGAAAAAGCATAATCAAGCCTACTGTGTGATCTCTGTAGAACACAGTTTGGGGGGAAAAGAAGAAATTCTTTTAACTCTGTAAAAGGGAAGAGGGCAAAACTTGGAACTGAATCTTTCCTGATGTGATTTCTCTGACTTCATTGAGTTATACCCAGTTTTAATTTGTTCCTCAGCAAATGCTGTGAACCGTGTGTTGCAAGCTTCGCCGGCAAAACCCTTCGGCGGGGTCCTTCAGCTTTTCTTTAGAATTTCTGCTGAGGAAAAGGCTTTATTTTTCCCTACACATTTTCTCAGAATCACCTTCTGAACCAGAAAGAAAAAGAAAGGTCGTGGTCTGAGCTGGGGTGCCTGGCTGATTTGTACCTCCTGCTCCCACGCCAGTAAGGTCCTTGATCATCTGGTGCCTCCTCATCGCCTTTTTTTGTTTTAAGTGTACCTGACATCACTTGAGAACATCCTGTACTCTGAAGAGAGAGAACCATGTGAAAATCTTGGGTTCTCCATGAGCACTGAGACAGCTGATATGGAAGAACATGAAAGGAGCAACTGGAATGTTGGAAGCAAAGCTTCTCAGCTTGTGAAGAAACTCCAGTGCTGAGGAGCTCCAATGCAGATCCTAAAGTGGTGTGAATAGGGTCAACAGGTCATCAGAGTTCTCAGCTCTTGGAGAAAGAGAGATTGTGTGGCTTGTGGGTGAGGTGTCTGGTTTTCTGCTGTTGTCCAGTGAACCGATTGACAGATTTCTCACCGTTAAAGAAATGTGTTTGTGGATTGCTTATGAATTTAAGGGCTCTTCAGGAGAGGATAACGCTGCTGGGTGTTAAAGTGTCTGGCAACGTTTAGTGGCAGCCGATGACTTCAAATGCCTGCAATGATGTGTTGAAATTCCTGTGTACCTGTATTAAATAGTGTCTTAGAGGTAAGGAACTGCTTGAAAAGCAAACTGGAGAGCACAAGCTGGGCTGTGGGACTGCTTGTAGCTTCAGCCACTGGAGAGCAGCAGGGCCCTGTTGGTAAAGGGTCCCTGGCAGCTGTTGAGTTCCTGCTGTTGCCGGGCTTCAGCAGGCAGGAATAAAAACCTGGAGCAAGCGTTAAATTCATTTCATTGTAGGAATTCATGATGTGCCAAACCTCAGGTTGAAGAAGTGATCCATTTTGGATGCTCTTCTAAAACCCACGTAGATATAGACTTGTGATATGACTTTCAGATGCTACTAAAATTTAATTAGGTGACAAAATCCCCACTTAGTTGGACGAAGGAGAAAGGAAGCCCCTGTACCAAGTACTTTTGGCTTTGATAATGCTTCTTGGGTTATCTGTGTTTCTTCTCTTCATGTAGACGGTTGCATGCAGTAGCATCCTATTGCATCCATCTTAGCTCTTGGTTTAAAAAGGACTTTGAACATCAATTTGCGTCCTTGCATTTTGAAACGTGCCTGTGACTGGAGAGCAAAGTAAGTGTGCAGCAATGGTTATGAAACTCAGTTGGAGCTGTAAACCAAAAGCCGAGACGAGCAGCAGAGGGTGTGTGGTGTGTTATTGAAGGAGTGAGCATTAAGTTTAATTTGAGAATGTTTTCCTGTCATTCACAACTTATGTTATAGCTCAGACATGGTAGGAGAAAAATTGGCATCACGCATAACACAACTGGAGATGTTGACTGAGAATTAAAGCTCAGCAAATCGTAGTGGCGCCCCCCTGCCCAAATGTAATAAAGAAAAAAGTAATTTGACTGTAAGATTGTCAGACTTTATGAATTATTCATTTTCAGCAAAACAGAGCTTCTGGTTCAAAGCAGTTGGATTCCAATGTGTGCTTTAGCTCCAGCCACAAAGGAGAAATAATAACGAACTACTCATTTTTCTATTCACCATCTTGAAATGGATGCTGGGTGTGTTCTGCAGTTGTTCTTGTTGGTGACAGGACAAGGAATTTTCAGCTCTCATAGCTCAGATTAACTCTTCAGGTCTGCTGGACTGTACGTTTTAGCTGTCTTTTGAAGATTGCAATGTGACTTAAGTACTTTCTTAAATTAAACTTGCACGGGTGTAGCACACCAGGCAGCTATCCATCTCAATTTTATCTGTGAAAGGGTTATAAAATGTGAAATGGCTTTCTCTGGAGGACAAAAGAGAAGTATGCTTGTATTCACAACCAGTCTCAGCAACAATTTAACTAGCTCATGCCTCATCCCCTTGCCTTTAAGCAAAAATAAGGCCTTTTCAGACAGCTCTGCCTACAGAAGGCTGTTAGACTGATCACAACCCTCTGAGAATTGCTGAGAGATTATTTACAGGGGTGGAAAAGGTGAAATGTGGTGCAATCCCTTCCCTCTGTGGTTAGATAAAACCTATTCAAACCTAACATGCTTGCTGGGTCAAAATCTTTGTATATAAAAATAGGAGTTATGCTTTTCCAACACTACTTAAAAACCCAAACAGCTGAAGTGGTGTCACCTGTTTGCTTCTGTTGCTGCTTTCACATTAAAAGGCAACCAAAGGGAATAATGTCTTATTTTACAGGCATTGCTGGTGGTTGTAGCTCTGGGGACGGATGGGACAGAGCACAGTCTGGGCATTGTTAGTGTAAGCTTAGCTCAAAGCACTTGACTGACCTTGACTGAGCGTCTCGACGGAATTTGACCTTGCTTTCCCCAAGCACCTCACAAGAGCAGGATAAGGACGATTCAGAGGGGAAGCAATTGCGATGTAACATGACAGTTCTGAGCTATTTCATTAAGAGACGACCACTAGACAGATGATCCTCAGCAACCGTTTGGATCCAGATCAGTGTGAGGGGCTCTGTGGCACTTGAAAATTGTGTGTGTATATTCAGTGTATTTACAGCCTTCATTAGCGGTGCCACCTACTCTGCTGCAGCAGAGGCATCGCTAACCCTAACAAATGACAATGTAGTACCAGATTGCTGCTGGGGAGATGGAACTGGGAGGGTGGTGTCTGTCATGTCTGGGCAGGAGCAGCTGTAATGACTGTTTAAGATGTACAGGATCTGCTACATTCCTTAGGGGATTGCAGGGGCCTTTATCACTTGCTTCACACCTACACTTGCATGCTTGGGTGAAACTTTGGCCTGAGGGGCTTATTCAATGCTTGCACATGATAAATCTGGCATCCGCTTTGTGACACTGCGTGTGGCAGTGCTTTGTGTTCTCAGCGTACAGAACTCTTTCACACTCCTTTAGCCTCTCTGACTGGCTCGGCGTCGGTCGATGTTGTCTAACTTGGCTTCAGTGAAGCTTTCGACACTCATCTCCCACAACATCCTTTTAGGTCTGTTTAGGAAGTGTGGGTGAGATGAGTGGACAGTGAGGTGGATTGAGAACCGGCTGGATGGCAGAGCCCAGAGGGTTGTTCATTGGCAGCACGGAGTCTCGTTGGAAGCCTGTGGTCAGTGGGGTTCCCCGTGGTTGGGTACTCAGACCAATCTTGTTCAACATGGTGACCTGGATGAGGGGTCAGAGTGCATGCTCAGCAAGTTGGCTGATGATACCAAACTGGGAGGAGCACCTGATGCACTGGAAGGCTGTGCTGCCATTCAGCAAGAACTGGACAGGCTGGAGATGTGGGTGAGGAACCTAACGAGGTTCAACGAAGGCAAGTGTGTAGGGTTCTGTACCCTGGGAGGAACAACTCACTGCACCAGTACAGGTTAGGGGTTGACCAGCTGGAAAGCAGGTCTATGGAGAAGGACCTGGGAGTATCTGGTGGACAACAAGTTGAAAACGAGCCAGCAATGTGGTCTCGTGGCCAAGGCAGCCAAGGGTATCCAGGGGTGCACCGAGATGAGTGTTGCCAGCAGGGGGAAGGAGGTTCTCCTTCCCCTCTGCTCTGCCCTAGGGAGCTGTGTGTGGAGTCCTGTGTCCAGATCTGGGCTCCACAGTTCAGGAAGACAAGGAATGATTGGAGAGAACCCAGCAGAGGCCACAAAGGTGATGAGGGGACTGGGGAATCTCTCTTATGAGTTAAAACTGAGTGAGCTCAGTCTATTTAGCCTGGAGAGAAGAAGAAGGGACATTATCAATGCTTATAAATATTGAAACGGTGGGGAATCAGGGGCCAGACTCTTAATGGTGCCCAGTGACAGGATGGGGGGCAACGGGCACAAACTGGAGCACAGGAAGATCCACCTGAGAGTGTGAAAAAACCCTCTGTTGTGAGGGTGATGGAGCACTGGAACAGGCTGCCTAGGGAGGGTGTGGAGTCGTCTTCTCTGGAGTGATTCAAACCTGCCTGGACATGTTCCTGTGAAACCTGCTGGAAATGACCCTGATTTAGGAGGGGGGTTGGACAGGGTGAGCTCCACAGGTCCCTTTCAACGCTGACCATTCTTTATTCACTGTAACTTTGCTGATGCTACAGGTAGGTGCACTCTCTCATTTGTGCCCTGTTGCTCAAACAAGAAATATAGGGATAAGTCTTAGAGTTTGTGCCTACTTCATGCCTCAAATATGTTTATGGCACATAATAGACATCAACGGAGAGATCTGTCTGTAGCATATGATATGTGTATGCTGAAAATGTGCTGGGGGGTGGGAGGAAGAAATGTACTTGACTGGCTTCATTTCCAAACCGGCAAGTGCGGGATTGTAAGTGTGAATGGCAAAGCCAGCTGGAGGAGACACTTTTCAGCTGTCCATGAAGTATTGTCCAAACAGCTCTCTTTTGGAGATCATGACAAAATATGACAGTTGTCCTCAGGCATTTTCTAATTGAAAGAAGGAGCTCTTATCAGCCTTGCTGCTACTGTTGTGGGTAGCTAAGGTGATGGACAGTGAGACTATTTATAGAGTCATTTCTGTGTGCTTATTAAAAAATGAGTTTACCAATCATAAGCAAGAACCCTTTTTGGCCTTCTGTTATTTTAGTGGCTCTCGGTTCAGAGCTGGTTTTAGTGGTTTCCATTTGGCCTCGCGCAGAATAAAACTGGAAGATAAATGCTTTTGTCAGACATTCCTTTTCTTTGTATTTTTTGTAGGACAAAGGAATGTTCTACCTCTTGCTATTCTGTGGAGAAAAAAGGAGGGAGATGGGGTTCTTCCGGGATTTTTTTTTTATGTAACAAAGCAGAAATATTTAAGATTATTCCACTTCCAACCATGCTGTTGGTACTAAATGAGCTATAGGTAACATAATTTACTCTACTTTTAGCCACACAAATTTTAATTGGAGTCAGGCTGTTCTAGAAAGGACAATAAAACTCTTGCTAAAGCATTCAGTGCTTTCCTTTCTGTGCTTGAACAAAGGCCCAGGTGGGAAGGAAATCCACACAACCCCTGCTGACGTGAAGGGCACTGCACGTATTGCAGGAGTTGCAGACTCAAGTCTGAGCTCTTCTGATTACACAAAGCTGTCCTTTTCCAGAGGGACTGCTTTTCGTACAAGTAATTGGCTGCATCTTCCTCGAATGAAATGAAAACCGACTGATATCAAGAGTCTCGATCACTGGGCTGTAACAACACATGGTTCCTTTTTTTTTAAATTTTGTTTGCAAGTTCTGTATTTTCCTTGGGTGCAGAATGGAATAAAATTCCAGCACCTTGCTGCTCTTGCACTTCAGCTTGTCCTGTTCCTTATGAACACTGAATTTTCTCCTTTCATCTAGTAACACCTTGTGTTCCAAGGTCTGTGCTTGCTCAATAAGAAGGGCTTTTTGTTTGGGGAAGTTTCTTCATGCTTTCCTGCAGGTATCATGCTTTTCCTCCGAACTGCATGCTTGGAGCTGATTTTCAATGTTAGAGGAAAGGGACTGTTTCAGTTATTTGTCCAAATCTAAAAATTCCCAGAGCATCCTGCAGGGACTCAAGTCACTTGTGTAATTTTTGGTGGCTAAGCTGAAGAGGGGAAAGAGTTAAGTTCTTATTCAAACTGTTTTGTGAAAACATCACAGTAAAGCAAAGTGAATTTTTCTTAGAGGGCAGGTGTTTACATGGCAATATCCAGACAAATATAAACACAGAAACGTGGGAGAACACTTACCCTGTGGTGAAGCCACGGAGTGTGAGGTTTTGCTCTACCTATTTGCTCACCCCTGCTTTTGGTGTAGAGTTTTACTTTTATTGCTCGTGTTTGTGAGTGGCTTCTCACAAATGCTCCAAGGCTTCATTACTGCTGTGCTGAATGTCAGGGTGTAATTTGGAATCCAGCTCTTTGGTGCTTCTTGCACGTGGTTTAGTAGAGGGAGGCAAGGATTTATTTTCCTTGTAATCTTTCTGCTCTTGGGACAAATAAAATTTAGGCATAATGGAATTTTTCATGGGAAGTGTTGAGAGGTCACGCTTGGGTAGGCAGTGGGTTTTGTTTTCACAAAGAGTTGAGTGCAGTTTTGCAGCGTGCTTGGGTTCTTGGAGCTGGTGGGAAGGTTTCTGTGTGCAGGTCTGCGTTAAACGCAGCAAACTTGACTGACCCGAGCTAGCAAGGCAGCGATTGCAGCTGGTTAGGGAAGAATGTGCTGTTCAGAGACCTTTTGTACTCACAAACTTGTTCTCCCGTGGTTAATGGTGTGTGCTGAGAGCTGTGACCCATTAAGTGAGTGTTGTACAGGTAGAGGAATTCCAAGGAATTTGGCAAGAGTCCGTTTGCTTCCTTCAAACACAGTGTTTTTAGTGCAAACTGAGTGCCAAGCTGCTATGGAAATCCATTCTAATGGGCCACCCGATGTTTTGCGAGGGACTGAATTTAATTGATCTACATGAGATTCCTTCCATTGGATTGATGGGAAAAAAGGAGCTTCCCTTTTGGACACTCAAATTGAGAGCAGCGTAAATGAACTGTGCCAAATAATTCACTCGGTTCTAAATTGCAAAGAAAACTCCAACTGGGGGAAAAAGATCTTGGAACCTTTGCCCTGTTGCCATCTTCTGATGAATTATTTAGTATTGCCAAGTCATGACACTGATTTAATTTGTTTTGCTTGCTGTCTTTGGCTCAACTCTCCTTTAATTTGGAGGAAGAGCAATACCTGAAGAAATTAACTATGGAATTATTGTCCTAATGCTGAGAAAACACATAACGTACTGTGCTACTTGAATAATATCTGATGACTTCTGTAATTCTGAATAGTTTCTGAAGAGTCTGGGGTTTGTTACTGTGTGTGAGGCCAAAATTTAAATGCTTAATTATGTGTGGTACTCAGAACTTGCAGGTGCAAGTCTTTAATGGTTATTGCTGCCATGGGAGTTATTTCTTTTGGAAGGGAAGGCACAAATAGATATAGGTTCATCTCTAAGCAGAAAGTCCTGTTGAAATCAATCTTCATCTTCTTCAAGTAATGTTCAAATGGCCGGCAACTGGTCTGTAATGCAAGGTATATTCCACAAGTGGTTGGTTCAGGTAGGAGAGGTTAGATGTGATGTCCCACATTTGTTATGTTGATGACAATGATGTGGTTTCAGTAGGAGTTGAGTTACCGCTCCAAGGTTTTGGGTCAAGTAACCTGTAATGCACTTTGTAAAGCACGGCCTTCACGTGTGCTGGGTTGAGTAGAAGTATGAGTACACCTTTATTAATTCAGAGGCCGATTGTTATTGACCAAAATGGCAGATACACTGAAGTCTTATGCCAGAGGCTGATCCAGCTTACACAATTTAACCAAAAGCTGATTTCTCACCAACTGGGGACTTGTTATAAAGCATTTTTGTTATTTTGCGTCAAGTTCCAATGAAAACTGTTATGTTCTTTGGTCAGATGGTGTGGAAGGGACATCCTGAGGCTTTTGTGGTAAAAATGCATCACAGCATCCTTTTTGGGGAGGGATGAAGGAAGAGGTGCTGAGACAGTGTTGAACCCAAAACCCAGAACCTGTGGTTATTAATGTGCCAGACTGTGTTCTGAACTGGGCTGCTTGTGGAAAAGTCATGGCAAGTCCTGAATAAATGTACTGAGCAGGGAAGGACTGTGGGATTCATGGGGCACTGGAGGGTCTCCGTCTTGCTTTGTAACACACGAGGCATCAGCCTGTTGCTGGTATTTCTCACCCCTCAGCCTGTGAAATTCTTGTCGTCTGTCTTGTAATGCAGTCCTTGGGTTTCAGAGAACAACACATGCAGGTCGGATCACATATCCAAAATAAAATAGTGTTTGTGTGTTCAAATGGTAGCAACTGCTGGCTGGGGGTGCATGACTTAAAGGGACAGAGCTGCAGGGCACTGAAATAAGTATGGGAAGCCAGTAGGTGCTCCTTGCGTGTACCCACAAGTCATCAAACATCAAGTTTTAATAGACCTTATTTTAATTTAAGATGCAAACACCAAAGACGCCTAAAGTCCTAGTGTAAATGAGTGTTCTGATTCCAAAGATAACACTATTCTTGCAGAAAACTGTTGGAATGCAAAAGAAAATGTAGACAAATACGTTAGATTTTCATTTAAACTCACAGAATTACTCCAGAATTTTCACACACGCACAAAAAAGCAGGTTTTTGGAATTTGAAAGTCAATTTTGACCCAGCAGGGACTGCTCTGTTGTAGGCATGGCAGGTTTTTCACTCAGAATCTGCTATTTTCAACTGTGTGCACAGAAAGGAAAGCAAAATAATCTGCTGTTGAACTGTAGAAAAAGGGGGAGGTAGGGAGGATATGGCTTGAATTTCTCCAAATCTGTAAGCACAGTAGTGTCCCTGCCTGACCTGGCAGAGCTTCTTCAGTCAGATATTGCACATCTGAGTGACTTCATTAGTGTTCTGAATAAATTGTATATATTTCCTGTATTTAAAAATCACTGGTTTTAATTAATACACTGCTTTTTTACAGTGTGCTCTCAGTGCTGTCTCCTGCTCTGTAGTCATTTACCAGAGATGACATTTAGAAGCCCCTTAAACACATAGGAAAACTGTTATGGAAAAGACCATCCGTGTTCTTCATTCAGGGAAGGGACTTGTAATTTTTCAGAGGATTTTTCCTTCCTCTTTACTGGAAAACCAGGAATGCTGGAGTAGGAGAAAGGCAGCGAGACTGTTGATCACCCTGAAGCATCAACAACCATTCGCTGCTCTAATGAACCTGTTATGAGATGGATCATTAAACTACAGGAGCAGTCATTAAAGAAGGATCTGGGCTCTTGTGAAAGCAGTGAAATCGTGCTGTTGCGTGTACAGAAATAGTGCTCTATCATGGTTGGTATTTTGCACTTTCTGGGTCAGGTGTTTGAGCCATCTCTCTTATTACATGGCTTCTCTTCTTTCTAAGAGCATCAGACAGGTGGCCAGCATCCTCTCTCCAAACTAAAAATGCACTGGGAATGCTGGAGTGCAAATAAAGCATTGCTTACTAATCGGAGAAGTACTTGGAATTAAAGAGGGTGCGTGTGTACCCTCTCCTAAGTGGAAGGATTCTCATGGTGCACCCTGTGAGAATTATTTTCCGTTTCATGTGTGTGAAGGGCGAGGGAAAGAATCCCCTGTCTCGCTGAACTAAATTCTACTTGTGTTCAATGAAGCTCAGGGTGAAGAAATTATACTGGCATGGCCATGGCAACAAAAACAAACTGGTGAAAGGGTCAGTTTTTCACTGCCAAAGAAACCGATTACTAAATGCTACTATTGCCCAGAGCAATGTACTACGAGTCTCTTGTTGATTAATTAGATGACGTCTGTGGGGCTTTTGTGGGTTTGCAGTGCCCACTGTGTTATTTGTTACTAAAGAAAGCAAAGTTTCACCCATCTTATTTGCAGTTTTGCCATTAAATGAGAATCTTGTGTAGTTGATGAAAGATTCTTCAGGACATCAATCTTATTAATAGATGGAACAAAACTTGTTTATAGCAGCTACCAAAGGGGCTTCTCTTCTCCTAAATCTGCACGTACTCACGCTTGGTTAAAATTTAGGAATGATATTGTGGCTTTTTCATTGCCAGACACCATGGGAAGATGATGAAAGTTAATATTCTACATTAATGGGTAGCCAGTAATATCTTATGTACAGGCGGCTTCTGAATGTGTGGTGGTGTGATAGCTCCTTATCAGGGAGTGCAGGGATGGGATGAGGGGGAACGGTTTTGAGCTGCAAGACGGGAGATTGAGATGAGATCTTGGAAAGAAATGTTTTGCTGTGAGGGTGGGGAGGCCCTGGCCCAGGTTGCCCAGAGCAGTGGTGGCTGCCCCATCCCTGGAGGTGTTCCAGGCCAGGTTGGATGGGGCTTGGAGCCCCCTGATCCAGTGGGAGGTGTCCCTGCCCATGGCAGGGGGTGGCACTGGATGGGCTTTGAGGTCCCTTTCTACCCATTCTATGAAATCATGGCAACAGATGGCTGAAGTACTTAGGTTCAGGTTTTGCTGTATTGCTGAGGAGAAAGAAAAGGTATCAACCTTTGAGAGACAGAGAGGATGCCCAGCTACTCATTCAAGTCTTCAAATATGTAATATTGGTGGTTTGCTTAATTTATAGATTTCTGGGTTTTAGATTTGAAAAAAATCTGCTTTGTTAGACTTTCTTTTAAGAAGATGTTTGTAGATACCAAGGTGAGAGGAGCTCTGGAAATTGATTCTGTAATTTGCTCAAGCTGTTAACTCACAGGATGAGCAGAGCTAAAAGGACACTACTACAAAGTAGGATAATTCAATTGAAGATTTTAACTTTTCAATAACACTTTTTTTTATTTCCTTCCCTCTTGTTTCTGCTGTTACATCTTTTTTTGACATGTTTATCTGTGCTGCAGATGGCAGGTTTTGATGCTTAAAGTTCTTGTGAAGTTTATTTTCAAACAAAACTGAGGCAGTCGATGCAAGAAAATATTTTGATTTGCATTGACAAATACTAGCATTTTCTAAACTCAAAGTAATATTTTTTTTAAAGGTTCAGGCTATTGAATAATGGAAACAAAAGCTGTGTCAAGTTGATTTAGAGAAGTGATTTTTTTTTTTTCCTGACAGCACACTTAAAATTCACACAACTGAATTCCAATCATTCGTCTTAGAGAATTAAGTTCTATGTCACTTTACCACTTGAAAATACGGTTTCAGTCCAGAAAATTCAATGAAACTCAGGGGATCTTGATGGAGAATCTGTTGCAGCTTTCCCTGATTTGTTTTCATTACCAGAATTTTGTTGGGCTTGTCCTGTGGCTGCTGTTCTTCCCAGTACTTGACCCTTCGTAGAGCTTCCTCAGTGCATAAAACACCTGGGAATCTTCCATGTGTCTTTCTCTTGGTCAAAAATCTGTTCTGCATGTCTAATTGTCTTTATGTGGTGTCATTGTTGGTTCCTGGACTTGAGACCATCCATCACCCACTGTCATTTTGGAAGCAGCGTTGCCCTCCAAGAACTACTTTATCAGCTTTCACTCACGTGAATCTGAGCTAAAAAAAAAAATCCAACCAGCCTCCCAGCTCTGGTGCCACTTGCTGCCTTTCTAGCGGTCCCACAGCCCCTCTCCTCCTCTGTCAGCAGCCAACGGGGCCATAAAAAACCTAACTGGGACAGAAAGCTGATGTCCAAGCTCGCTCCCTGCCTCCTCGGGGTGGGCTGTCTGAACAGGAAGGTGGGACAAGGGGAAAGCCTGTCCAGTTGGCTCCAACCGAAGGCTGTTATCCCTGTCACCCTCTTTCACGCGGTTGATTTGTAGCAGCAGCATGTTTGGTAATATAAACCCTGTCTCTCGGGATTAAGCGTGCGGCTACGCTTGCAACAGCTGCCTTGGTACGTCTTACCCATTACAGAAAAAGAACGTGCTGCTCCTCCTACTCTTTCTCTTGATATTATCTAGTATTGTTGCTTCCCTCCCTCTCTGTTTCTCTTTCTGACCTCCTCACAGCTCCACGCCGCTCCATGCTTGCTTCGCCTCTTGAAGACCACGGCTGAGTTTCCTAGCGCAGCCCCAGGAGATTTTTCTTTCCTGAGCCAACAGGCAAAGAGGACAAAAAGCAAAGAGAGGGGGGGAGAAGCTGAAAGCGAGCCAAGCAGTCGCTGGCAGACCTTGTCTTGGTGTGAAACTTAGTGCTTTCAGAGAGACCAGGCAGGGGAGGGACCTTGATAGAGAGGAGAAGGAGAAAAGAAACTTGAAACTGGCTTCCCCTGTGGCATGTTTGTGTCCTGAGCATCCCCTCCCCACCCTGCTGTTGGTTAAATGAGAGCACGTGAAGACCATGAGGTTTCCTGCTTGAGGAGGAGGGCAGGACTGGACTGGGTGAGGGAGGAGGAAGGCAAGTTGTGGTTTTGTGGTGTGGTTTACACCCAGATCAGAGCCTAGTGTGCCTGGGGGTGGGAGCAGAGAGAGAAAGGGCGTCTGATGCCAGCTGCCAATATGACAGAAACCCTGCAGCTCCCAGCACTGCAAGTCCCCGAGCAGCAGGTGGTGGAGGGTGGCTGTGCCTGGTCCAGTTCGTCCACCCCAACCCTGCGCAGGAAGCGCTTCAAGATGAGGCGGATGAAGAATGTGCAGGAGCAGAGCCTGGAGGCCAGCAGGTATCAGGATTCTCCTTCCTCCAGCAAGGAATACCTGCAGCTCCCATCCATTGAAATCACCCCTTCCAGTGATGAGGACACTCCCTGGTCCAACTGCTCCACACCCAGTGCCTCCCCGCGGCGCAAGCGCTTCCTTCTTCGGAAGTGGCTGCGTGTGAGAGAGAAGAAGGAATACAGTGAGAGCAGGTATGTTTTTGGCCACTTTCCCTTCCCTGCTTCCAATAAGAGCCTGTCCTCAGTAGGCAGGTAGGGTTTATTGTTCTCCTAGAAATCCTGGCGTGCTCCTGCCCGGGATGTTGTCCTCACCTGTTGGCTGGAACGAGTAATGTACACGGGTGGACTTGCTGATGCCAGACCACATGGCTCAATCCTTATGTGCAAAAGGAGTTAAGTTAGATCCTAGCACTGCTGTTTCTGCCCTTTGTGGTCCTCTACATCCCTCCTACAGGTGTTATGGGCCAGTGAAAGGAGCTCGCTTCTGAGCGAGGGGGGCTATTCTGAGAAAGTGGGTGATAAAGTGTAATTTCATTAAGGTCTCCTGAGGCGATCCTTGAGAAAGAGGGGAGGTGACCTCTCCTGCTGGGATAACCAAGGCAGGGAGTGATGTTATTTAGACCTCTGTCTGTGTTGTTCTTGGTGATGCTCAGACCTTCTCCAAAATCTGTCCTTTAGATGCCAACACTGGGAGAATGTGAGGACAAGAGAGAGAAACCAAGTAGCCTTATGGCTAGTAGGCGGGTCTACATGTCAAGGTGTCCCGGTTTAGTTCTTGGCTGCTTTCCAGGCTTGAAACTCACTTGGCCCTTTGGCTAAAAAGGGGACAAATAATTAATAAAAACCCTCCCAGAGCTTGTCAACACAGGAAAATTAATGCCCAGGTAGTTACTGCGTGGCCAAGAAGAAAAAGCTGTACTTTGTGTCACCCTCTGCAGGTCCAACCAGTGTCAAACAAGAGGCATAGTTTACATCTAGTGACAGAGTGTAACAATCAGTCTTTCCTGAAGGCCCAAAGTACACAAGACCCTTGAAAGATTTCTCTGAGAAATTAGGGTATTAGAAATTGTTATACCAGCTTAGTGTGGGCCAGTTTTTGTTGATTTGCAGCTCCCGTACAGCTTGCTTATGCCTAAAAGTATGTCCTCTACTGTGGAAAAAAGCAACGTAGTTATTAGCCTTTCTGCACTCAGCGTACCAGAGTGTCTCCCTCACTGCTGTGTTGCTGTAGGCTTCATAGGACAGAGCTTTTTCTTCTACCAATATCAGCTCGGATTATGTGAGAACTCTTCCTGCATGATGTCTTTTAGCAAGGTTAGCCGGTCATTTAATTAAGTTTCGGGGAAGCTTTGTCGATGAATGCATGACATGAATGATGTGATAATACCTCTTTTAAAAAATTAACACTGAAAAACATATCTTGGTTGAGAAACGCTACTGATTTTCACTTAGCTGTGCTGGTGTAGGTAGTGATTCATTCATTGCATAGAGAACAAGGTATGGATAATGCACAGGACGTTTGCTGAAGTGTCACAACCACAAAGTTTAGGTCTGAAGCACAACAGAGGATGGCTTTTCAGCTGAAGGGTATAATTTGGACTTAGTGATGGTGAATATGTTTTGAGACAGAGGCCAAGAAACGCTTCTTTTGGTATGAATACATAAGAACGCTTAGTTCATTCGTGTGCATGTGATCTCCATGGCTGTGCTCACAGCTTTCTGCTTATTCATCATTGAGACGTTTCTGCCTTAACCCTGGTTATGTTTTTGAAGCAGTGACTGGAAAAAAGCTGAAGTAGTTGATAGATTAGGTGGCAATAGCATACCAAAGCCAGCATGGTACCTTGGTTTTTTTTTTTTCATATGTAGCAGATCTATCCCTTTTGCAATGGGGAACATGAATTTTTTCATGTGGAACTCTTCCCCTTTAGTTCAGAAGAGGAAAAAGAAAACAACCACTTTGCTGGTCACTTTGTGCTGAGCCTCTGGGTTTGCAGAATGCAAAGATCATCGCTGGGCTTTCAAAACTCAGCAGACGTGGAAACAAGACAGCGAAAGCAGAATCTGTGGGGAGTTAGTCAGAGGGATGAACCCAAAAGGATTTTGTGGCATTAATTTCAGACTCGCAGGCAGTGCTGCGTGGCAAACCTTACTGCGCCCCGACGCTGTTGCGTGTGAGCCCCTGTTCTAACATAGCAGAGCAGGAAGCTGGCATTCTGCAGAACAGACACTGCCTGCTTGAGACAGTGTCATCTGGAGCACTGGCTCTTTCTTGCTGCTCGTTTATGTCCTGGCTGTTTGTGACAGATGTTAGTAATATCATAAATGGTATGATTAGTTTGTTTAAGGACAACAGGGAACTTCTCTCCTAGAGTAGAGACTGAAGCATTTAGGTTATAGATTCAATGAGGTTGGAGAAGATTCTGTGATCATCAAGCCTGACAGTCAACCTCACACTACCGTGCGTACTGCACCACGTACCAAAGTGCCACGTCTGCATTTCATCCAAGCTTTGTTCCGCCAAGCCCTGTCTTGAGGTTGAGCTACAATGATGATGTTTGAAATGTCCAGCTGGATAATGGCAAGGGGATTGTGTTGGGTATTCCCAAGGTGGTCGGTGTGCCACGCATCTGGGAGCACAGGTACACCATTTGAGTGCTAAGGTTCCCAAATTTCACCTGGTAAAGAGGCAGCTGTCAGCATGTGGTTCCCACCAGAGAAATGAAAACAGCTTGCTTCCAGTAACTCCCGATTTCTCCTTAGCGTTGTCAACCGGTTTGAATTCTTTTTCTTTGGAGTCAGATAACCTTTAGCCCCATTTCATGGCCAAACATCTGCCTATTTGCATGGCCGAGTTTTCCCAGGAAAGCTGGTAGTTGAGAGCAAACTGCACCAGCTGACTGGTTCCAGTGATGCATGTGTTGCTTCCATGCCCCTGAGCAAGAGCAATAGCTCTGTGACCATTAGCATACAGTAGGCATCCAAGTGAATAAACAAATGCTTTTAGGACTTGAAATGCTGTCTGTAACTCCAAGTCTGATGAAGGCTGGCTGCTTTTTTCACCCAGAACATCCAGCCTACAGAATGGTCTATATCTCTAGTTAGCTTTTAACAGCCTGGATCACTTTAAGGTTTATTTACCTGCTGGTTCTCTAAAAGCTGTGAGGTGGTTGATAGGGAGAGCAGAAGACAGGCTGTTTATTTCTTTCTGTTAAGCAGCAGGACCACATGTAAGAGCCCGGCTTGCCTAGGACACAGTTGTGTTGAAAGTGAAAGAGCATGAAGAAGCCATTTCTTGGGGGTAGGAGTTTCCCTTTAACTTGTTCTTGTACAAAACTGTCCTAGAATCACAGAAGGTCCAACCGCAGTCCCCAACATTCACACCATGTGTCCGAGGACGTTGGCCAAATGCTTCTGGAATGTTGTCAGGCTGTGAGTGCTTCCCTGGGGAGCTGTTCCAGTGATCCACCACCCTTTGGGTGAAGAACCTTTTCCTAATGTCCAACCTAACCCTCCCTGGCACATCTTCCTGCCATTCCCTCTGATCATATCCTTGGTGGCCAGAGAGAAGAGCCCAGTGCCTGCTCCTCCTCCCCTCGTGAGGAAGCTACAGACCGTGATGAGGTCTCCCCTTAGTCGTCGTCTCCAGCCTGAACAGACCAAGTGACTTTACCCACTATGACGATCTATGAACTGTGATGATCCAAACTGCAATTATGGTGCTCTGGGAGTCTACACAGAAGATAAACAGGAGTATTTTTATAAGGGATGCAGGCAGATTCTTACCTATATTCCTCATCCATCGTGTGCTACCCAGGTAATGACAGACCTTTACCTGCATGCAGCTTTATAAAGTATGAACCCTGCACACAAGTGCACAATTTCTTCAAGGCATGATGATGTTTCTTTTCCTCACAAGGCTGGTAGAGGCAATCTGTTTGCATTTTGCTATGCGTGTAATGAACATGCATTATTGATGTGGGGATGTGAGTGTGTATCTGCTTTAATTTATTATTTACTTCTTAAAGCCACAATTGGTTGTAATGACTTGAACGAGATGTGGTTCTTAAGAAGTGCTGAGAGGGTGGATCATTTGGGCTTAAAGGACTGGTATCCTTTTGCCTAAGATCAGTATTGGAATGAGATCCTGTGCTTCTACCCTTCTACCAGCAGAAGCTGAGAGTGAATGGGTGGACCCCGCACTGTCATTGCCTGACTTGAGCTCCTGTGTGGATGCTCAACATCAGTACATAGGTAGTAGTTGAGGGATATCACTTTCCCGTGAAGCATTATTATAGAATCAGAAGGTTGGAAGAGACCTCTGAGATCACCGAGCCCAACCGCGCCTGTCTCCCCACTAAACCACGTCCCTAAGGAACTCATCTACTCATCCCCTAAATTCATGCGGGCAAAGATCACGTGAGTGGTAAATTAAATGTACTCCCCTACTGTGGGAAGAAATAAACCAGAATACCAAGGATGGTAAAAGATTTGAATAATCTTGTTGTTCCTCGCTGAATTTGCTCTTGTGGGAGGTCCTGGAAGCTGTTGTGTCCAGATGCCTGCAGTCCCTTCCCAGAGCTCCCATTCCTTTGAGCTTGCCAAGATCTGTTTTCTATTTCTACATAATCTCTGTGACGAGCCGCCCGTCTTCTCTGCTGTTGGCAGTTTTGGAAAGTCCATAAGAACAAACTCGCATTTATGTGGTTCTTTTTCTAATCTGAAATGTGAGTGTACATGAATGATGGCTTAGTAGCAACTCTGCTTTTAATGTCATCTCTTTCCTTTTTGTACCTGCAAGTTCAAATGAGACCAAATTTGTGCTTCCGGTGAATTGTTTTCTTTTAAGTTGGTGCTTGCATGTCTCTTACGAAGAGACCTGATGTGTTGGCTGTGACTGCACATTGTTTGGCATTTGGTGTGTGCTAAGGGGCGGTAAATCCCACCAGCTCTGTTACTGGGGGTTTAGTTTTGCTTAATCTTACTGGCTTTGTGCAGTAGTTTGTGGTTTGCTATTGAAATATTTGCCTTTCAATATTTGTGTGGTTTAGGATGACCCACTCACACAAGAATATCAAAATAAACTCATTTACAAACAGCCTGGAACTTAAATGCTCTTGATCTTATTTAGCCAGCAAATGTTTATCATTGGACAATCAGGGTTTTGTCTTACACAGCACTGGCCTGTCAGTGGTATTTAACAATTAATCCTCATGTTCATTACCATGGTTGTTTCCCGCTGGATTATATTTTGAAATTCAAGTTGTCCGTTGACAACTGATGAAAGGGCTTGCTGAGAGGTTGATGTTAAGGTTTTCATTTTGTGAAATGAATGCTGCTCATCAAATTCAGACTCTGGCTCTCCAGCTCTGAATGTGACTGTGAAGGACACAATTAGTACTAATTGCAATGGTCTGTATAATATATGCAACTGACATCTTATTTGGTCCTTGGTAATGGATTTAGAGTGTAAACATAGTTTTACATCCTTTCCCTCTATGAAACCGAGTTATTAAAAATAATGAAGGTCTGGTATATTAAGCTCCCTTTGATTCTCAGGAATGTTGGGGATACTTCAGGCTCCAGGCAGTGCGTGCTTTAAATTTATGCTATAATAGGCACTTGGAATTTCATCTTCCAGCTTTGTCTTCCATTTGTTGTGCTGGTTGGCTGCATGAGCTTGGGTACAAATTTCCCTCTTGCATCTGCAGCTTCCTGTTTCAATTTCAGTGAAATGAAGAAACAGAGTGCTTATTGCCTATTTCTGTGAAGAAACTCCTCAGTCAGTGCTTCGAAGCAGGGTTACATAAACAGAAGGATGCTGTGATCCTTAGAAATGTTGTTACTTGCCTTCCATAGTGCTTGGTATCAATTTGTTGTCAGAAAAGTCAGATTCGTTACCTTGCATGCAAATAGCCAATCTCCCGTGCCAAGTTGGGACATGAATTTTATTACAGAGTTGAGCAAGTCTGGGTGCTGGGTGGGTCTTCCACAAATCTTGGCACATCTGACTGGAGCCTCTGCACTCAGTCACAAGGGGGAACGGTTTTCAGCTGAAAGAGGGGAGATTGAGGTGAGATGTCAGGAAGAAATGTTTTCTTTTGAGGATGGGGAGGCCCTGGCTCAGGGTGCCCAGAGCAGTGGTGGCTGCCCCATCCCTGGAGGTGTTCCAGGCCAGGTTGGATGGGGCTTGGAGCCCCCTGATCCAGTGGGAGTTGTCCCTGCCCATGGCAGGGGGTGGGACTGGGTGGGCTTTCCAACTCAAGTTTTTAAAGTCCCTTCCAACCCAAACTGGTCTATGATTCTATAATGATTCTCTTGACAAATGGCTGGTTAGAGGTTGCATAAAGTTACAGGTGATTTTATCTTACTGGTCCTCTACTACAGGTGCTCAGTGAGTAGGGGCTCCGCTTCTGGAGATGGTTTTCTTATGTCCTTCGCCAAGTTGGCAGATTTGATAAACACGACCTGATTAATGTCTTCCTCTCCTAAAGCAGATGTCCAGGATGTTCTTTATCATATCTTCTGGGTCCTTTATTCTCTAATTAGCATAATGCCCAGATACACAGTACGTACTTTCTCAGGCTGTACTTTCTTAGATTCTTGGGTGCTTTGTTCTTTTAATTAGCTCAAAGTTTGCTATGCCATTTGATTTAATATTAACAAATGTTAGTCTGTTGTTTGCTTATCATGAAGTTTAGAACTGTACCCTCCTTTGCAACAAGTTCAGCGATTACCGTTTGTGGGCAGGAATCTTCCTTAAGTTTTTTAGTGAAGCCTGATGTTAGCTTGCTTTTCTTCAGGGAAAGGGAAGCGAGAGGGAAAGACTCGTGGATTGGAAACTAAAGCTGAAACAGCTTGATTGAAACAATAATAATGATGAAGAAAAATACTATTAAGGAAATAATATATGAAATGGCGTCCCCCCAACTTCTCGATGACCATACCTCACTACAAATGCTGCACGGGGAAAGGTCCTGGGCTAGGAGGGAGCTGGACACAGGAACTGGATTCAGGAATGCATTAATTTGGGATGGGGGCAAAAAGACCAACAAGGTCCCCACTGGAAGAGAGGGATATTCTCATGATCCTTCAGTTTTATACTAAGTATGATGTATATGAAATAGAATACTCTGGTTGATCTTGGGTCACCTCTCCTGTTTGCTCCTCTCTGCAGATGCGACCCTTTTTGGTCCTTTTCGCTTATGGCACTCCTAGCTCAAGCACAGCCTTGGTTGCTATAGGAATAAGTATAAGCAATGGCCTTTCTGCATAGTGACCTTGTCACTTCTAGAGAAAACCACTGTCTGCAACCCATGCGGTTAACTGTCAGAAAATGAAGTTACTTAGACAAGACTCAGCTGAAGTTAGAAAAAGTGATTCTACCTGAGCTCAAACCAGACCAGTCTATCAAAGAACAGCACTGATGACGAGGGAGACTGTTACCTCTTGGGACTTAAGTCAGTGACTCCCAGTTCTTGTCCCTTGTCCTCCTCTCCTCCTCCACCTGACAGTTCTGTGACATTTGTAATGGCACAGTCACTTACGTACCCGTGCAACCATAGTAACACGGTGCTTTTGATGACAGGAATTTAATTTGCCAAGGACAATGAGGTGCTGTTAGGCAGCTGGGACTGGGATGTCCTTCTGCTGTTTCATGAGAAATATGAGGGACGCTGTGTTCTGGGAAGGACAAGGAGAGCAGGAGCGTGAATTCAAAAGATAAAGTTGGTGGTTTGTCTTCTACAAGCTCCTAAAGGCCCTGGTGGGAAAACATTCAGATGGACCTTTTCTTCTGACACACCTGAGGCTTGAAGTCCAATCTAGTTTTATTATCCTGTGCTTATGTTGCCAGGGAAATGTGGGCAAGAAGACTTCCCTGAAGAGTTTTCAAATAAAGACTGTTTGCACATCGTGAAATATTTTAGACAATGAATTCCATTGTCATTACTAATCTTTTAGACTTAAAAGGGAGTTTTGGCTTAAAATAATACGGATGTTGACAATTTTCAAATACTGTTTGGTAGACATGTGATGTATTTAATTTCCTTAAGAAACCGTAACTCACATCAGTTGTTGGTACTGATGGTCTCTTTCTGGTGGCAGTTTTTCAGGCATCCTAATTATTGGGTGATATATTTTAAGGCAGGTAGATTCAAGTCTTTAAGCTTGCAGCTGTAAGGATGGAAAGAACCTTTAGTTGTTCAAATAGCCAAAAAGCTTTTTAGGTTTTAACAGAAACCTTGATGCAAGGTCACTGTTCTATTGGTTAAAACCTGCACATTTTTTAGTTAACAAAACTACGTTCATGAAAATATTCATGCATAGTGAGATTTCTTAAATAGGAGTTTTGACTTCCAAATCCTGTTGCTGAAAGCAATTGTAGAATTGTAGAAAATCAGTGCCTGACTTTGAGTTGTCTGTGATTCTACTTTTTGAAAGGCTTCGTAGTGAACCTAAAGCCTTATGAATGCAGGGGTTAATTAAGCAAAATGAATACAAAATATTCATCTGGCTTCAGACCTGAGAAACTCGCTAATAGCTGTAGATAACAATAGCCTTCTGAAGGACAGGTTTATGAATAACTCTCCAACCTCATTAACTGATTGGATCTGCCAGGATACAGCCATTTCTTTCTCATTTTTTTGACTTATTAGGAGGAAAATTTCTCGGCAGCAATGGATGAATGGGGAGAGCAAACATACCTGCAGATATAAAAGTATGGTGGGCATCACCCACATCTGGAGGGGATAAAAGCCTCAGAAGGCTTTTCGTGTGCAAATATTGACCTGAGCATATGAACTTTTTGAAACCTGGACAAATATCTTGTACTAGGCGACCTGCTTAGCTTTAAAAGTCTATTCATGCATAAAGTAAGAGACCTTGGCTGTACTTTATCCAGAAACTGAAATCTTAGAATAAAATAAGACTTATTAAAAAAACTGCAGGAGGATAGGAATGGTACAAAATCTAGTTTATAGCTCATAACTTCCCAAGGCCAAGTGGGAGAGAAATCATTAAATATTTAAGACATAAAAGCAAGGTTTTTTGCATTTTTTTGCAGTGTGTTCACGTTCACTTCTAGCAAGATTTGTAAAAGATGATTCTTTTGTGTAACTGTCTAGGGAGTGTTCATCTACGTGTATGTGTGTACATAGGTTATGAAGAAAATAATGACTATTTAAGACTTGCAACAAATTACAGATGGTAGAAAAGAGAGGTTACAGAACAAGGATTCTTAGGAACGTGTTTCTTCTGTAGAACAGTGGTGCTTGGGCTTTCTGCGGTGCAAAGATGAGCTGGCAACTGAGCAGCTATTGTTAAGAAAATAAGAAACGGAACATTGAATACAGATTAGATTTTGAAGATGTTTGAGCATCTATTTTTGCTTATACACATGTGAAGATGCCCTGTTGTTCCTCAAAAAATATAGAGCTGCTTCTTAATTTTCTTATTCTTCTATTAAGAAGAAATGTTTTGCTGTGAGGGTGGGGAGGTCCTGGCCCAGGTTGCCCAGAGCAGTGGTGGCTGCCCCATCCCTGGAGGTGTTCCAGGCCAGGTTGGATGGGGCTTGGAGCCCCCTGATCCAGTGGGAGGTGTCCTTGCCCATGGCAGGGGGTGGCACTGGGTGGGTTTGAAGGTTCCTTCCAGCCCAACCCCAAATATCTTTCTCCTGGTCTGAGTGTTTTGCTGCCTGTAATCGTGCGTTCACTTGTGACGAGGGGCTGAGGTGTTGTATTGCCCTGTGTCGCAATATCTGGATTCCTTTAAACTTTAAACTTTGATTTGGAGGATTCTCCGAATAAGGAATTTAATGATGGGTGGAAGAGTGTGAGCAGGTCTAAGGTTCATCTTGTATAGCTGTCCAAAAGTTAACTGTCGCATGGGATTACGGCATTGCAGGTGCTGTTGCTGGGCTGTGATATATCAAGAATTCTCGTTTGGTAAGTTTTGATAATCTGAATTGAAATGGCCAAGTTTGGTAGCAGTGGTTTTTTATGAAGAAACAAGCAGTTATAGAAATAGTCCCTGCAATGCTTTCTCATATCCAAAGGGCAATAATTCCTTTGAATTAGGAGGGAAAGTGTTGTTACTGTTGTGTTCTTTCCAAGCCAGTTCACTGGGCCATAATTAAGCTCAGAAGTAGAGGAAAGATGGGGTTTTTTTTTCTTTGTGGGATATATTCTAGCTGTTGATTTGTAGTTTGAAGCCAATATAGAGCTCTTATTCTCTGATTATCCTTTCTACAGTGAGACACTTAAGAAAAAAATGACGAAGTATGTGGGTGTAGGAGCAGAAAATTAACTCTGTCCCCTTGCTGAGAGACTATTGCTAAAGTGTTTACCTGCCTTGGTTCTGATGCTCAATCTCTGTACTGTGCAATGGGGGAAGTGCTGTGTGCTCTGTGGGACTCCGTGTGCCCACGCAAGATGCACGCTGATGACTTCTGTGCAATGCACAGACTTCAAATGCGTAGCTGAAAGTAATAAATATTGCATTGGTTTTGTGGGTTTCCAACCTCCAAGGCTAATTTCTGTGTTATTTGTTCAAGGTTTTTATAAATACCAGTTACTTCAGCCTGCTTTCCTTTCTGTCTTGGCAATAAGGAACAGTTTTCTGGCTCTTATTCTGAATAGGGAACGTAAATATTGGGCAGTGTGAGGTCTCTCAAATCTAAGGGGGGTCTCAAAGATAGTTGTTGTGGTGTTTATTAAGGTCTTGTTGGAGACAAAAGTGAAGTCACAGCATTTTTAGCTCAGGCAAGTGTCCCAGTGTCCCTGGTGGGACTGTGCAGTTTGTGCTGCAGTGGGGTTGCCATGACTCCGCAGCCAGCGGGACCCAGGCGAAGCAGATAAAAGCTAGCCCAGAAACATCTGCTCTTCGTGCTGCGTTGTCCTACCTGGAGACAGAATCAGATCTATCTACTGCTCGGGAGGAAAGCTCATGCAAAGTAATGAAGCTGTAGAAATAAGAAGTGGGATCCCTGGTGGGTTCCTGGAGCAAGCAGAGGATGCTGGAAGGGAATAAGTCAAACTCTGTAAAATAGATGTGCGGGAAAAGAAAAATCCGTCCCCCACACTTCGATTTGAAGGAAGAGAGTGACATCGTGTGGGCTCAGCATGCAACTCAACACCAGAAAGTTCAAGTGGGCGATTTCTTCCTTAGAAAAAGTTAATTTTAACTAATTGTGTCCTGCTGCCCAGAAGTAGGGATGTAGAAACATGCAGCGGTTCGGTGTTTGAATATTCATCTGTAAGAAACTGTTATGGGATGGCACGACGAAACACTGTGTATATAAAATGCACGATGTCGCTTTGGTGTTTCAGAAAGTGTCACTAAGTGAGATTAAGAGACTTCAAACCAGTCACATCTCTTGCAAATCAGATATGAGCTAACTGTCTTCTGAGTTCTCTTTGCACCCCTAAATATGAAATATGACCCTTGTGTCATTCTTGTTCTGGCTTTAAACTAGAGTGTTTCACAGGGACTTGTACAAATTTGTCTAATCACTTCTGTCTTCCTCTCTCCGTTGCAGCAGCCAGCAGAGCAGCCAGCAAAGCAGCCACGATGACGATTCATCCCGATTCTTGAGCCCTCACCTGCGTGAGGAAAGGTAAGTGTGTTTGCAGAACACTTGGATCCAATTAGTGTAAATTACATGGGCTGGGCTGGTTGAAGTCCTTATTTTCCGTGTATTTCTCAATTCAGCAACAAATGTGATTTACATTGGTCTTAATGTCTGAAAAGATGCTTTTTTCTTGTTTGCTACTTAAAAGTAGAACTTCTGGGACAAATACATCCAACTCCTGAAGCAGCCTGCTTTTTCTTTTGGACTCATTTCCCAGAACTGTAGCTGAAGTAGAAAGCATCATCAAACTCGCTGTGTGTTGATGATGAGCTGTTCTGATCCTGAAAACCAAGTGAAATTTCATATGTGGTTCTAGTACTCAGCAAAGATAATGTTAAGCTTGAATGTTGTATTTCACTTCTGATGTCTTGTGATAGTCGTGAGGTATCTAGAGCTCATGTGTAGCAGCGAGGGGAGAAGGGTGGAGTTGCAAAAGAAACTTAAGTTTCGTGCACTTTGGGTTGATTAATGACTGCTTCAAATTGCAGCATTGGCACAAAAGCTGTTAAAAGCCAGTGCTTATTTTTGGGCATGATTTATTATTCTTACTTTGCTCAGAGCCGTGTGACTAAGAATTGCTGTATCTTGTAGTTCATCTTTTCAGCCTGAAATACTCTTTGTTTTCTTTTGCCGTGTGTGAACTCTGAGCCCTGAGCCAGTACCACTGTTCTATCCCAGGCTTGCTCCCACAGACCTGTTTCCCTACGAGCATCCTTGTCTCCAGCATCACTAATGGACTTGGGTTTCTGAAATTCCCTCTATTTTGTTGCAGCATTACACAGTGGATTTATGTTGCACTTAAGTGATGGTAGAATCCTGCATCTTGGGACTGGGGGTTGTAGTTGAACCTGTAGAAGGGCGTATGCTGAGATTCGGGCACTGCTTCTTTTGTGCTGCTGTGCAGTGGATTACCGGAAGCATCTGACTGTGGCATCTTTGATTCTGTGTAGAATCATTAACGTTGGAAAAGACCTCTAAGCTCACCCAGTCCAACCGTCAGCCTGACACCACCGTGCCTACTAAACCATGTCCCAAAGTGCCACAGTCACACGCTTTTTGAACCCCTCCAGGGATGGAGACTCCCCCACTGCCCTGGGCAGCCTCTTCCAATGCTTCACCATTCTTTCAGCAAAGAAATTTTTCCTAATATCTAATCTAAGCCTCCCCTGGTGCAACTCAAGGCCATTTCCTCTCAGCCTGTTGCTTCTTGGGAGAAGAGAACATGCTGGTATCTGGGCATAGTCCCTCAGAAGAGTGTTGTTTCAGGTCTGTTACTCAGTTATTCCACATGAACAGTCTCTGAGGTCAGGGGTCTTTCTCCCCATGTAGCAGGGCACGTGCTTACTGAACTCGGATTCCTCACCTTGATGTCAAAGGCCAATGGCTTGAGTAAGAACGGAGCAGCAACTGGGTAGACACCTGAGGAACTGGATCACTTGAGAGAACATCCTGACCCTGAAGAGCTAATTAATATTCCAGGAGTTTAGTTAAGAATTAGCACTTGGTAGTCATAGCTAGCCTTTTACTCTGTGTTTCACTCCAATTATCTATCTCTCCGGTGCTGCGGAACCTGATGTAATTGCCCAGAGAGACGCGGTGTTTGCATCTGGGAAATAAAGAATCTGACAGCAAAGCAGATGGATGCTCAGGTTGTACCTGGGTTTTCCCTGTGCAATGCAGGCTGTTACATCTGGGATTTCATAGGTTAAATGAGGTAAGGCTGCATTAATACTCAGATGGGGGGGTTTCTGGGAATTATTTGGAAGCGCTGCCTGTTTCAGATGGAGAGTAAACCGGAGCCTTTACACTGCTCAGAATATCCTGGCCAGAAGGGATGTGTGTTAGGTGCGGCACAAGAGGATTTCAGACCTGTTTCTATAGAGCCAAGGAGATGCTGAGCCTGATAACCTCCCTTAATGGGAACCTGTAACATTACTTGGTTTCCACGGAGGATAGGGATCCCAAAATATCCTGTGCAAGGGCTACTAAATTGCCTTTGCCACCTTGGGTTTTTCCCTCCTTTGCTGGCGTAATTGTGTCAGGCTCCACTGGTATAGTCGCCCTTTGGATACCACTGGCTCATGCTCATCAAACTTAAACATAATTCCAACATATTTTGAGTTTCATGGATGGTGTGAATCTGGATGTGGATTAGTGAGAAGGCTAATAAAACCTCTCAGAACTTGCCGTTTCTTAATTCTTATTATTTTCTTCAACGTGCTAGCACGTCGAAGGCTGAAAATTGAAATTCAGAAAATGAAATGTAAATGGTGTCTCTTGGTGCTTTTGTAGTATTCCTTGGCCACTGACAGAAGGTCCTTCACCCACAGGCTTGGAGTTTTCTGCTTCTGTTACAAAGACCTACAGACAATTCTCTTCGTTTGATCCATTGACTATTAATCAGCAGAACTTGAAAACCCCCAAATGCAAAGAAACCCGTAGTCACCCAGGGTTTCAACAGTCCTGTAAGTCATGATAAAAGCTGAGCAGAGCAGGGCAGAAGAGGGGAGAGCAAGAAACCAAGCAAGGTGCACTTTCTTGGCATGCTGCCTCTGATAGCACAGGCAGAAGGAGCCTGGGCTGCGCTAGAGCGGACAATGAGCAAGGATCTGCACCAGCCTCGGAACATCTGGGAAAGTGCTGAAAGAAGCTATCCCAGCCAAAAGTAAAGAGATGCTGAGTTGCTAAGTTGTCTTTGGGATAAAAAAAAAAAAAGAGAGGAATATGAAACCTAGATTAGGCAGATGTGAGGTCTTATCTGCCTGCACGTTCTTATGGGGTGCTGCAAGTGGAGTTAACGTCTCAGTGATGGGTTTTCAAGGACCGTGCTCCAACCCTCAAGTCTTTTCAGAGAAAGACTGAGGATCTTGTTCTACCGTTGGCAGATGCATTCAGTGCTCTCTAGCAATTCTGTTTCTTGAGGTGGGAACACAGCGGTTTGTCCTGCCATGGTCCAGAACCCGTACTCTGAAAAGGCGTCCTGCAGGGCAGGAGTGAAGCAGGTCTGCCAGCTGAGTGTGCCTTCTCTGAGGAAAAAGCTTTCCTTCTGCAAAGTCATGTAAGTTGTTGTGTCTGTTATGCCTGATTCCTCACACTGAGAAGGGAGCGCATGCAGCATTTATTTTGTCTTGGAGTAACTGTGCTTTATGGGTATTTTTAGAGCCACAGAGGGCTAAGTTAGTGGGACAGGCTGGGAAGAGTCAGGTTTTCTATGAACTTAAAGCTCGATTCCCTGCACTCTGATTACCTGGGCGAGTCACTTCATGTTGCTATTTATGAAACAAGGAGAACTCCTTTTTTACTTCACGGGAAAACAGAGGTGGCAAATTAAGTCTGAGTTGCTCAGATGCTGAAAGACCACGAGTGTATAAGTACAAAGACAGGCAGAGCTGAGTTACTTATCTGAATAATTGTGCTTGCAATGCTAGCTTGACTTAATTCGAAGAGTGGATAATTACGGGGTGGAGACAGATACTTGGGTGAGATGTACGCACACAAAAGACTCTGTAATCACTGTAACAAGACAAGGTTGTGTATGAATTACCTTGAGCTTTCATCTAGATTAAGTCCAAGATCATGAGCCTGTGCCTGCTTGATCCTAGGACTTGTTCTTTGTCATGACACTGAGGCACCCATCGGGTTTGAGATGCCAAGTATTAACTAATGTTCAAGTTACTGTATTGGAGGAAAACCCAGCCTTTAGACTTGTACTTGGTTTAAGGAGAAGACAAACCGGTGAAGAGAGGAATGCATGGAACGTACAAGGATGGAAAGCAATAATAGACTACAGGGAACTGGAAGGGAGAGAAGTAACTGGCAGATTACAAGAGATCATATCAAAATCATTTACATTAGAGATCATATCGAAGGGGGAGCCATGGGGAAAAGTGGTTAGTTTTAAAATATCTGAATTTCATAAGTTGTACCTCTTGCCTGCAGCTTAATTAGCCCCTTACTACTTTATTTTGGTAGTTCTAGGTCTGCAGTTTCTTTTTCCTTTGCATAAGCTAATGATAATTTCTCAAATAAGGGATCAAAATTCACAAAAGAGCTTGCGAGGGGATTGTGGAGCAGCTTAAGGCACAGGCAAGTGTAAAAAATCCTGTTTGCTGCTTGGATCCTCAGGAAGTTGTGTAAAGATCAGAAAGGAGGTCAGACTTTGAAAATGCACCCAAATGGCATCCTTGGGCTGTGTGTAAGAGGTCAGAGTAAATTCCATATTTTATTTATGTGCCCAAGGCTTGCTTATGCTGCATCTTCCTAGCTGGTGTCCCTTTCCCCTTGATACAAAGAGGCTGGCACTAACATACTGTGCCCCTGTTTGCCTGTGGAGGCACAGCAAAGATTGCAATCTCTGCAGCTTCAAGAAGAGCGGAAGGGTTTTTTCCATTGCTTGGGGCAGCTGAAAACAGCCAGGTGAGAACTGAGAGCAAAATGTGACCATGCCTGCTGGGTCTGTTCTCAAAAGGGAGAGGGCTGAGGCTAAGAGAGCCCCGGGGACCCTCACTTGTGTGTCTGGATGTGAAGATTCTGCAGAGCAGGGTGCAGTAGCTCCCTGTCACCTGAGCTATGCCCATGGTGCAGGCCTCCTGCATTATTAAGGAGAAAAGCTTACTGGAGTGAAAGGGAATGGATAGAGTTTTTAAGGTGATGATGAAGTAGAAGCCAGCTGCTGCTTTCTAGTATGAGAATAAATTTGGGGACACTTACAAGATCCTCCAGGCAGATCAGTAATGTAAATTGAGCTGAAAAGTCTTGTGCTATCTCTGACAGCAGGACACGCCAGGATTCAGATCTTGCTTCTCTGATCCCTGATCAATTCTGTCTCGACTGCAGTAGTGTTAATTAAGATTAGCTACACCCCAATGTGCCTTGCATATCACTGATTACAGAGGAGGTCTGACAGACCTCACATGGCTGTGTCAATAGCTCGTGATGCTTGGGAACATGAGGAGGAGGAGGTGAAGAGGCGTTTTAATGTCCCTTCTTTTTCCTTATCCAAGACACTAAGAAAACTTCGTACTCTTCCTTCCTGTTTCCAAGAACAGAAGTTTCAGTTGTGTAACTGCACTTCACTTGCAGACCTGAAGTAACGGTCACCATAACAGCTCTGCATCCTCTGGGAGCACTGATTCTCAGAACCATTGTGGCAGCTATGTCTAAGCATGTGGAGAAGTGACAGAGAAGTGGGTAGGAAGCTGGAAGGCATGATAATTAACTATGTTCTTTGGCAGATCTCCAGTTCTCTACATGAGCCTCCTTGGCCCTTGTCAGCTGGCTTCTTTGTGCAGTGTGCTCTCAGCTGCTGAGGGGTCTGCATGATTTCACTTTCTAACAAAGCATTCACTGTGCCTTGGAGCCCTTCCTGGGTTGGTAACAGCAACTCTGAGAGCGTGAGGCTGCCACTGCGTGCTGAAGGGTCTGCTGGTACCTAAGCTGAATGGTTTGGGCTGGAAGCGACCTCAAAGCCCATCCAGTGCCACCCCCTGCCATGGGCAGGGACACCTCCCACTGGGTCAGGGGGCTCCAAGCCCCGTCCAACCTGGCCTTGAACACCTCCAGGGATGGGGCAGCCACCACTGCTCTGGGCACCCTGGGCCAGGGCCTCCCCACCCTCACAGCAAAACATTTCTCCCTGAGATCTCATCTCAATCTCCCCTCTTTCAGCTTAAAACCATCCCCCCTCATCCTATCCCTGCACTCCCTGATCAAGAGCCCCTCCCCAGCTTTCCTGTAAACAGGATATTTTCTTGTGCTCCTTGGACGGGGTTTCCTGCAGTAAACAACCTCCTGAGAAGAACCCAGGTTTGCTAGACCGCTTCTACCAATGAGGGCTGCAGCCAAGCAGTGGCTGTGGTGCAGAACGCGTCATGCTTCCAGCTTCTCGCTCGCGTGTTCTACCCAGGGCTTTTTTCAAGTCGCCATTGCTGAGAGATGCCAGCTGGCTGTGGAGAGTGAGGCTGGGTCTTCAGTAGACTTAATTTAGATTTGTTCTGCTTGCACGTCCTTCCGTTTCCTACTAACTGTGGAGAAGGAGAGCATTCTGAGAGGGAAAGTGCTGATATTAAGCCTGGTTTAGGGCCTCTTGAGATTGTCTGAAAACAGTCCAATTGTTGACCAAACAAACGGCAAGTTCAATAAAGATGGACAAGGCCATTGTGGGCTTCTGTTGCAGCACTAAAACTTCAACCTGCTATAAAATCAGCCATCAGAGAGTCTTGGAGAACTGAACGGATTTCAGACTCTCACAATCAGAGCCAGGGGAATTCAAAGATGCAGGGAAGTGAGGGTTTTTCAAGCGACCGTGGTGCTTAATGCTCTTAGTGCGTGGCCAGGTTTTTGCAGCGATGCAGGGAGAGACGGCGATAGAACCTGTATTGCAGATTTGTCCTTTAAATCTCTAGGCTAGAGTTTCCTAAGGTATAGAACACATCCCTTTTGATGGGAATTCCTTTTTAAGCTGTAACGTGGCCTGGGACGTGGGACAACAGTCCTTCCAATTTTATTGCATGTGCCCAAGCTTGAATCACTGTACCAGTGATCTTTCCTTGATAACAGTCATAGAAACAAACTGATGCTAGAAATTAGTACAGATTTGCCTCAAAAAGAGCACCGTGTAGGCAATGAGTCTTTATCTCCCTGTCAGAGAAGCCCACCTTCCTTCATACTGGGAACATTTTAACTGAGATGTCATCAGAAACCAAGATGTACCTATGAGTCATGTTGTGAATGTGCCTGGCAGTGCTGCTGCAAAGAGCAGCTCTGAAAGCACCTTGTTCCTTGCTCCTGTCTTCTCTGCTGCGACTGATTAATGCAGCACAGTCAAACACAGGTAATGTTAAAATAAAATGGGGCGATGTACAGCTCTTCAGGCCCTTTTTCTAAGCTTTTTCTTGGGAAGGGGGATGTTTGGGGGAACAGCGGGGCAAACACCAAAAAAGTGTGTGTCCAAAAAAAAATTCTGGAGTTGTGTGGCACTGTTTCAGTCTTTGACCAGGTCTTCTTCTTTGTGTGTAATGAACAGCCAGGTTCAAGAGAAATGGTAATTGGTTGATTCTGGCCTTAAAAATTTTGGTTTGGTTTTGTTTCAATAGAGTTCTTAATTCTCTCAGGATTTACATCTTATCCTATTGCAGCAGCAGCGTATCTGGCAGAGACTTTAAAGGCAGCTGTGCCTTTAAAATTGAATTGCCTGTGATGGAAGAAATCTGAGAGCAGAGGAAGGAGACCAGTGCCTCTTGTGCAGCTCAAGCTCTTTGGCGATCTCTCTATAGCTCTGCCTTCTCATCAGCCTAGTCACTGCTCCTTCTCTCCAGGGCCAAACTGCAGTGACTACGATAACAGCCGTAAAAGCTGTCCTAGAACACTCTCAGTGGTGGCATCACATCTTTCCATGGTGGATTCTGAGGTCACCGCTCTGTGCTGCTTTTTCCCCAAAACTGTGTGTGTGTAAACAAGCCAGGATTCCATCCTCTTCCAATTCAACAGTGTTTTGCTCCCATGCTGCTGAAGTGACACTTCCTCAGATTGCTGGGGAGCACGCTGGCACTTGGACAGACATCCCCGTTTCTGCAGATGACAGTAACCGTGTGAGTGCTCACTGAGCTCTGCGTTTCTTCTTCTCCTTCTCTTCTTTTCTTGTTTTTCTCCCCATCCATTTCTTTCTTGGCCTTTGCAGAATATTTGTTGTGCATTTTGGGGATGGCAGCATGTGTCTTCCCACTGCACGATGCACCCTAACAAGGTCGGGCGTTGTAATGATACGAGCCAAGGTCTGTCCTTGAGCCTCTCTGCCTGTTTCCCTGTTCTCCTTCAAAGTGACCTGATACTTTTCCTTGAGCCTTCTCTGCTGCTTGCTTTCCCTTGCCTGTTAAGTACCCTCGCCCAAACCTTGGGTTGTAGTGTGCTGGTTTGTGCTGTCTCTCCCTAACCCCTTCCTCTGTTTCAGTGGCAGGGCCATAATGGGTCTACTCGAGGGACGTGGGTCTAACAAAGCTTCCAGCTTTGTAAGATTTTGTTATTTCTCTGCTCTGGAAAAGGATCTTTGCTTTGGGTTTAGACACTTGAGTGCACAGACTGCTTTATGGGAGCTTGAACAGGCTGTTGCTTTGTGCAGCACCTCCCATGAATCAGTTCCCTCAAACTAGGAACCTTTTATTCCAGGTTGCTCAGGAAAGCGTAGCTTTGTGGTATGCGGCACGGTGAGAAAACAGGTACCATCTGCATTGTATCCCTGCTTGCAGCCTGCCAGCCTTTGTTCTGCCGTGTTGCCAATGTCCCTGCTACTGGAAGAGCCCTTGAACATTAAGGGGTAGCGAGTGACTTGGGCTGGGGGAGCCTTTCACTGTAGGTCTGAAATGCCTCTCTCTGAAGTAGAACTCATGTTTAAGACCAGTACCTTGAGCCCCTGCTTTAGCTACTTTCTTCTGTCTCAGTTTTCAGGAATGAAGAATCCAGGACCTTTGTATTCCTCTCAGGATTTTTCAGTCAGTTATGTAGGGTTTTTGTTCTTAAAGCCAAAATATTGTGGTGTGTATGTTCTTTCTACAAGGTTTTCACCCATTTATCTGAACGTACAAGGTTAGTTTATGCCCAGGATAGGATACAGCACGACACCCTGCAGGATCCAGAGGGACTACAGAAGGCTTTCTTTCTCTGGTGTGCTGTGTCTGCGTCTCTACAGATTAGTGTTTAGACAGTGCCAGCACAAAGATTGAAGGTTGTTGGACTCCATGTAAAGATTTAGCTTAATGTTCTTGAAAGACTTTTAAATTGCGAAGGATCTGAAGTGTCTTGGCTGTCGGGCACTTTGACGTGCTCTGATTTTGAGACCAGCATTACCCTGAGTGAAAAATCTTGTTCTGCTAAGGTATTGGGCTATGGTGTGATGTGACTTTTTTCATGCCAGGAGTTATTTCCGAATATCTTGACTTAAATGGAGAGGGAGATGATCAGGCTGTAATATTTCGGCCCAAGGTAATGAAGTATTACCGCCTCTTCACCAGTGGCTGCAAGTTATTTGCAAAGGAAGGTGAAAATTAGATGTTTTTTATTTCCTGACAAATTCAAATCGAGGAGGATTTTCTCAAAGAAACATGCCATGAGTCATGAAGTTTTCTGTTAGCCTGGCCCTTTTCAGAGCGAATGAATCTTTTCTGGCATTGGAGAGGTTATTGCACCATCTCAAGCAAATGGAAGGTTAAGAGTTCAAACACATAAGAGAGAGGCAAAAAAGCCAAGAGACTCTTGTGTGAAAGCAGCAGCTCTTTTGTTGCAATATTGCTCAAGAAAAAAGCAGTAGCAATCTGAATCATCCTCGTTTCCTCACCCTCCTGATACTGACGCTCTTTCTCTTTATACAATAGTGTTCTTCCTTCTTCAAAGTCTCTCCAGGGAATTATTTTGCTTCACCTTTGGATGGAAGGGAGCTTCTCTGAATTCTCTTCCCCCAGGAGAGCTGCAGGTACCACTTTGCTGCTGGGATGCTGTTCCACCTTCCTTTCCCTTCCGAGACCCTAATTTCACACTCGCATTCCATGACAAACTCCACATCCACACAGCTTAGAAAGAAACGCCTTACAGGCACTTTCTGCTCTGTGTATGGTGTGACTACAGCTCCCATGATGCCGAGAGTGTGAAATGCGTATTTTCTTTCTGGAAATGAGCTCTCGCGTGAGTTCCCAGCTGCTGCAGCACAGAGTCCCTTCTGAGATTTTTTTTTTCCCCGGGAAATGGAGGTGTGCCCTCGCTTGCAGATGCTCTCTGACAGCAGAGGCTGTCGAGCTGCAGGACACTGCTGACTTCAGCAAGGATTCAGGAGTTTATCCATCTGGCACATTTTCCTGAGGATCTGTACACCTGTACTCCAAGGTGCATAACACTTAAACTCTCTCTTCCTTACGTTCTGGCATTTTTCGTAGTAGTTCTTTCTCTCTGCCCGTAATGCTTCCTGATTTGTTTCTGGTCTTCCCTCCCAGTAGTTCTGTTACTGACGGGTTTGGTTTTGCATGCGTGTTTCGCAGAGGCACTGGGGTTTATTGCTTTCCCAACTCCTGCAGACTGTTCTTTCTTGCCATAGTGGGGAGAATCAAGCTGTAGCTGAAGCGGTGCCTTGCCGGTAGCGTGTTGCATTCTGTGCCTGTGGGTCACATACCTTCTCTAGTGAACTGATCTGTCCAAGCCCCTTGTTTCCACTGCGTGGGGACTTTAAGTCAGCTTTCCAGATACTGTGAATGTTTTGGAGGTGAGTCTGCTCTGGTTGGTGTCAAGCTAGATCCCTAAAAATGAGCAGCAGCAAAGCCACAATGATGTATTTATACAGAGGGTGCCTTGTGGGCTGCGAGTTGTGACACCGTGTGACTGTTGGAAGGGTCAGCGACACTTGCAGGTAGCGCTTACCGCAAGCAAAGTTTTCTAAATTGTGAAGTATCTTTTTGGAGGCTATCACAAGCTTAAGCCCCCAGCAAACGTGACTGTTGCTGTAGCTATTTATAGAGATTTGAGCTCTTACCCAGCCTTCAAGTGTGTCATTGTGGGTTGTTCCCTTCTGGAAAATGGACTTCCTCAGGAGATGTTTCCTGTTTTGTTTTTAAGTTTGTCTCCTGCTCAAACTAAAGATAAGCTCTGCTGTAAAGAGAAATGCAATTTTTTTTCTGAATTGCAAAGTTGGGCTTTAGTGATTTTCTAGCTGAGAATATGCTGAAGGTCTTTCACGATGCTGTTGGTGTGTTTTCTTTTTACCCCGTTCACATCCCCTGTGAGCAGGCTGTGCCAGTAAGGGCCTTCAGTGGCTCCATAGAGGAGGAACTGGGGAGCAGATTGTCCACAGTGTGTGCTTTTGCTCTTTGTGTGTATCTGCACTGGATGTCTTATGGTTACTTTTCAAACTATCCATTTTATAGCATAGGAGGCATGTGGAAATCCATCTGGTGTGCAACAAGAATGGTAATCCTTACCCTAGTGAAATGTAACTTGGGTAGTGTGGGGATATTTTTCCTACGTGGCTTTGGAATAGGGTATATTGAAGCCACCTTATAACCACAGCAGCGCTTGGGATGGAGATTCAAAAATAGACATGTGTTCATAAGATGGGCTTTTTGTCCCCGATAAGCTTGAAGTTGGTATATTTGAATATATTGAGTAAAAAGGTGAAGGATGGCAACCTTGATTTGCATAAGCAAATGACTGCATGGATGCACCACAGCAGAGAAAGACAGGAGAAACGTTTCCTTGTCAGGAGCGTTCTCTGTCTATACTGATGGCCCTTTTTTAGAGGTGTTTTGCGTGGTAAGCGTTGTATCCTCAGAGCTGACCCTCTTCCCTGTTTACATTGCATGTCTGCATGACAGCAACATCCATTATATATACATATATATGTGCATATAATAATATAATATATATATATATTCCAGCGCACATTAATGGCAGGACTGCTAAATACTTAATATCCTGAAACCCCATGGGTGTTTGTGCCTGTGCACGAGGGAACAGTACTGGTATGGTCTTGTAGAACCGACGTAGCTGCCCTTCAAGGTGTGTAAATGGTTTAGTGTGTTGTAAGCTGCAGAGCCCCCGCTCTTTGTGTACAGTGCTGCGGTGCCTGCTGCGTGCCGGAGCGCAGCGTGCTGCGCTGTTATATGAATAAGCACTTTCAAGCAGTGATGTTTCTAGCCCTCAGAGGCTCTTAATTTGACTGAGCCCTGCAGTGTTTTTCCTGCCTCCCTCCCCGCCAGGATTGCTCACGTCTGTCTGGTTTGCCAGCGCCGGAGCGCTCGGAGGAGCTGTATGCGAGAGTTCCTGGGCTGGCTATAGCTAATAGGCTTCAGATTGATTTACTGTAGTGAAGCAGGCCAGGAGGAGCCCGCAGGACCGGAGAGCGAGAAGCCGGGTGATGAATGGGGTGGTATGAAGTCACGCTGCGTTGCCAATCAGGGCCGGCCTCAGCCAGGCAGGGCTGCTGCGGCTACGGACGTCTCTCGAGGCTGGGACAAGCCTGACCTTAAGTGATGATTTGATATTTTCAGTCTGAGCTGAGAGTGGGCACCAAAGAGTTGCTAGTTTAGACCAAATCATTTCTGAGTGTTCCTTGAGGTGAGTGTTCTCAGTAGGGTGCAGATGACTAGCCTCCACCTTGTGTTTTCCTCTGCACGCGTAAGCCTCTCTAAATGGTCTGTCTCTGGTGTGCTTATTTTGCAGTGTTGCTTCTCTGCCTGCCTGGCTGACCCCTTTCACTCTTTCCTTTCAGAAGCTGCGTCTTCCTTCCCTACTTCCACCCTCTTCATGTCTGATCTCTCCTCCTTTCCCTGTGCACTGCCCAGAATCCAGTTGTTTTCCTCCTTTCTCCTGGTTCCTAAAATACCCATTTGGGTGGGTTGCTCGTGTCACCCTCCCTCCCCTGTGGAGTTGAGAGGGAGAAAGAGCAGCATGTCCAGAAGATGAGCTGCTTGCCTGCTCCTCACAGAAGCTTAGACCCCAAAAGGAAGCTGAGAGAAGGGTCCTCTCTGTTCCTCAGCATCCTAGTAGACCCTGGGGAGGGAGGTGGCAGTGGCTTGGGTCTTGTGCCAGACTCCACCAAGTATCTAAACTGGGACCACCTGATTGAGAAGCTTTTTCTGCCCATCTCTGGGGACAGGAGGGAAAACTCAGGATTAGCTTCTAGATGACTTTCTTCTTGTTTTCATTGTCCTGTCAAGTTGTTTGTCTTGTCTTCTTCATCCTCTTTTGACTTTCCCTTTCTCTCCCTTCCCTTCTCCTTCAATGCTCGTGTCTACCGATAGGCCAAGCAGAAAACATGGAGACGTCTGATATGGCGACAGCAAAGGTAGGATGGAAATGCTGCCGGCCTCACTGTGCGTAAGTGGTTTCGCTTGGCAACTTCTTACTTTGTCTCTTGCCGTTTTTACTTTCTCCCAAGCTTTTCCCCTGATGCTGGGAGCTGGTACTAGGATGGGGCTGATGATGGGATGCAGGCTCTGGGAAGAAGTTATATTGTGCCATTGTCTCTATACATTGCTTTTCTTGTAAGATGTGAGAAAGTCTTTACAACATTTATGCTCTAGACAAAGGTTGGGGAAGGTGAGAGAGAAATAAGGGAGCCTGTACTGCTGTTGGTGGCATTTTGGCTGGGAAGCCAGGGAGGGAGCTGGGATGTCAGCTGGAGGGGAGTGATTCTCCCCTCTGTTCTGCTCTTGTGAGACCCCACCTGGAGCCCTGGGTCCAGTTCTGGAGTCCTCGGCACAGGAAGGACCTGGAGCTGTTGGAGAGAGTCCAGAGGAGGTCACGGAGATGATCCAAGGGCTGGAGCATCTCCCGTTTGAGGCCAGGCTGGGAGAGTTGGGGTTGTTCAGCCTGGAGAGGAGAAGACTGTGGGGAGACCTTAGAGCAGCTCCCAGTACTGAAAGGGGCTCCAGGAAAGCTGGGGAGGGGCTCTGGATCAGGGAGTGCAGGCAAGGGTTTGAAGCTGCAAGAGGGGAGACTGAGATGAGATCTCCGGCAGAAATGTTTTGCTGTGAGGGTGGGGAGGCCCTGGCCCAGGTTGCCCAGAGCAGTGGTGGCTGCCCCATCCCTGGAGGTGTTCCAGGCCAGGTTGGATGGGGCTTGGAGCCCCCTGATGCAGTGGGAGGTGTCCCTGCCCATGGCAGGGGGTGGCACTGGGTGGGCTTTGAGGTCCCTTCCAGCCCACCCCATTCCCCGATTCCCCGCCGGGAGCAGCAGCGTGGCTGCTGTGCGGGCCGGGGCCGCTGGAGGGAGCCCGCGGGCAGCCTCTCGGCCCGCTCTGCCGGGGAGATGCCCGCTGGCAGCCGGCGGGCTCGCGCTCTCTTGTATTTTGGAAAGCATTTCGGGGAAGCGCTGAGCGAGAAGGTATTCCGAGCTTATGGATGCACCCGCCCTGTTCCATGAAGCTTGTTGGCTGCGCTGCTTCCTTTTCCCAGGTTGTAGGTTCTGCCTTCCTGAGGCGGAAGGGGAGACCTTATTGCTCTCCACAACTGCCTGAAAGGAGGCTGGAGTCAGGCAGGGGTTGGTCTCTTCTCTCAGGTGACCGGCGACAGAACAAGAGGACACGGTCTCAAGCTTCGCCAGGGGAGGTTTAGGCTTGACATTAGGAAAAAATTCTTCACTGAGAGGGTGCTTGGCCATTGGAATGCGCTGCCCGGGGAGGTGGTGGAGTCACCGTCCCTGGAGGTGTTTAAAGGGAGATTGGATGAGGCACTTGGTGCCGTCGTTTAGATGATGAGTTGATGTTGGTGTTGGGTCATAGGCTGGACTCGATGATCTCAAAGGTCCTTTCCAACCCTGTAATACTGTGATACTGTGACTAGAATTCTGTAGGAATAGAACGGGATGGACTGAGATGTGGAAATGGGAGATGCACACCATGCGTGATTAGGTGAGACCTGGGAAGCACAAGACTTGTCCCACCATGGAATGGTTGTGTCTCGTGGAAGGGACCTTTAGTTGTGTTTTCTAGCATGAGCCACCATTGCAACTGCCCCTGGCTCCACAGCGAGGTGGAAGTGCAGGGAATGTGTGCACAAAATGGATCTTGTGCTGTTATCTCAGCAGGGACTGAAATTAAAAAAAAAAATAAAAAAAATAAAAATTATGCAGGGTTGAAGAGAGCCCTAGTTTGGAAAGAGTGGGAAGTGGCGTTAGTAACTCTAAATTCCTGCTTTTGAGCTTCCACTGAACTGGATGCTCTAGCAAGGTGGTACAGCATGGTGTATGCCAGGGTGTAATTGTTCCACCTTGGGGGAAAAAATTAATGATTAAAATAAGAACCTCATTGATTTAAAGATGTTTCTGCTCTTGCAGGGGGTTGGACTGGATGGCTTGTAAAGGTTCTTTCCAATCCATTCTATGATTCTGTGATTCTAAAAAAACCCTGTAATGCTGTTAACAGATGGCAGGGCTGGAGTTTGAGTTTTCCCATTCTGCTACACACTGTATGTCTCTTGGTTGTATTTGCCTGGATGATGCTACGGTCAAGTTGCCCTGTTTTGCCTCAGGACTGGGATGTATATCAGTGCAGGTTTTGAGTCTTCAGTGTCTGTCAGTAAATTGCGTTCTTCCATGATCTAGTTCCTTTTCGGAGTTTGAGTTGTAGAAACCATTGAATCATGGAATCACTGGTGTTGGAAATTATCTTGAAGATTATCATGTCCAAATGTCAGCCCAACACCACCGTGCCCACTAAACTGTGTCCCAAAGTGCAATGGCTACACGCTTTTTGAACATCTCCAGGGATGGAGACTCCGCCGCTTCCCTAAGCAGCCTTTTCCAATGCTTCACCACTCTTTCAATAAAGATATTTTTCCTAATATCTGATCTAAACCTCCCCTGGTGCAACTTGAGGCCATTTCCTCTCATCCCATCTACTTGTTACTTGGCAGAAGAGACCAGCACCTGCCTTGCTACAGCCTCCTCTGGGTCAATTACCCCTGTAACAGTTGGTTAGGAGCCTCCAAAGGATGCTGTTCATTTTGCTGAATTTCTGCTGAGGTTAAACCTAGGCTAGCAAAAAACTTCTGAGAAGGTTTAACGGAGTTATTTTCTCAGCCTGAGATGATGCCAAAAACGTCCATGGGGGATGTAGTGTCAGGATGTTACTCTGCTTCCACTGCTGCTCTCCATTGTGTTTCACTGTTGCTTCCTTTGCTGCTGGGGCACCTTTTGGGGTATCTCAAGAGCTGGCATTTCCTGACTTGCTGAAGAATGGTTCCGTATTTAGCGCATTAAGCGGCGAGACGTGTAGCTTTTTCTATTTTGTAACCTGTTGTTTTAATCCGAAGAAAATCACTCATCCTTGTCTTGAGGCTTTTCAGAACTGCTGGTGCAATCAGAGCGCTCTTTGTCCCTTGTATGCCATTGGGCACCTTGCTTTGGGATTGTGATGTGGTGCCGTGCCACCTTGCAGCTTAGTGCCTGGCTGAAAGTGGGAAGCCTGACTGGTTTGTCCCCGCTTCTTGCTGAGCGCTGAGAGGAAAAGCAGTTAACGTGTTAGACAGCAAAAACAACAACAAAATCAGGCCAACGTGAAGCCAGAATGCTTCCTGGGAAAGCATGAATCACTTTCCAGGTAATGAGCCAGTGGAAATGAGGAACATAAATCAGCGAGCTGCCTTTCGTTGCCTTGACGCTGAAAGGTTCTTGTTCTCTGCACTGCAAGTACACACACGAAAGTACTCGGACTTCTTAGGGTGGAGGGAGAGGGATTTAAGCACCTGATTTACTTGTTCCATCTTGATGGATGTGTGTTCATCTTATTAGCTGTAACGGGAACAATGAGAGAAGCCAGAAAAGATGCCTATTACAGTACTGCAGAGCTTTAATTTAGAGTTTAATTCCTTGGCTTTTATTAGATAGCTCTTGGTCAGGCTGGGATTGCTTGGAGAATTGTATTTATAAGGGGGCAATGACAGTTGGACAATGCAAAATAGCTGTTATGTGAATAAAATAGCGCTAAACATAAACTACTGTCGTATGACGTAATTTCTGTGCTTCCAGCTTTCACCCAGGCCCTGAGAAGGGAGATGGCAAAATGCTGGAATTGCCCGTTTCTTGCCATATGACCAGAAAGTGAGAGAATGCCCAAACCTGATTCATTACTGTGGCTTTGTACAGATGTTCTTGCCTGTGCAGAGGGCACTGTCCCATCTGGACGGTACCATTTGGTGCTGCTTTCGTCTAAGCTGGAGGTCAGGAAAAAGAAAAAAACCCAACCCTCTGTTTTTGTGTATTACAGCCCTAGCTTTTTTAAATTCGTGTGGCCTTGACAGTTTATAGTTACTGGTCAGGAAACATCCGGTCTTTTTTTCTAACTCCTGGGGTTTTTTTTCGGCTGCTCACAACCTCCAAATATTTCTTTCTTCAGTTTGGGAGAGTTTCGTACGGTTTTCACTTTGTTGCTGGTTTTAGTGGTTGTGCGTGCTGTTTGACTTCCTCGTCCTGACTGGTGGTGGGAGCCTCCCACAAGGGAGACTGTATTCATGGTATGCTTGCTCTGGACCAGAAGTACTCAAAATGTCACTGGCAGCAGGCCAGAATCCAAATTATCTTGTTTAATCCCTGTTGAAGTTTATGAGAACTCTGCCTGGGTGGGGGGTGAAAGGGTCAGGGGACGAAGCAGAACAGCGAATACCATGGAAAGTTGAATTATTGTTACGTATTGGTTATGATAGAAGATGATTTTTTGCAATTAAAGGACATCCTTTTCCCAAAAGATCAAAATTCAAAATTTCCATAAGCCAATACTTTGACTTTCAAATTTTATGGCTATAAGGGACAGTTTTGACCATCTGATATAACACCCTGTATGAAGGGTTTAAACAAGTCAAATACAAATGAGCATAAAGAAAGGAATGTGATGTGGGGAGGAAGAATGGAAAAATACTGGGTCGGGAGGGAGTGAAAAAGGTGATTTGGTGACCGAGATAATGAGAGCTGAAAATGGAGGATGACGCTGAAAGATGTGAAGGGAGCCAACAAAAAAGTTATGAAATAGCTGATGGAGGAGGGATGTAAAATAAAGAAGGAAAAGAGAAGGGAGTCGGAGCAGGTATAGAGAGAAGGATGTTGTTTAGAAGAGGTAAAAGGTGTAGATTAGGTAAGGGCACAGGTAGCAGTCTGTTTCCCTACTTTCAACTGTTATGCTTGTTTTCATGAAACGTGAAAACAAACTAAAAGGGAAAACCAATGCTAATGCTTTTATTACTACTTTTGGCATTTTTTTTTTTGCTTTTTTTGTGGAAAAATAAATTTTGTTACCAAAATGCCAATGGCTTGGGAAAGCTCTTTTGCACGCAGAACATGACCATCCAAGATAATTTGTCACTTGTGTTGACATTTACACAATCCAAAGCAATCTATCATTGAGGCTTATTGCAGTCGTGTAATAAACGTCTCCTTCCATCGTGTAGTTCCCCAGGTGAATGAAAAGATGGATTTTAGCATTTTACCCATTTTCAAAGCAGAGCCAGAAATGGGTTTAGATCTTTCAAACCACACTTCTGGCTGTGCTTTTTATTTTTTTTCCTGTGTTCCCCTTTTCCTGTTTTGTGGGATGGGTGCTTGGGATGGAGTAGGTAGATAATTTATCTGGAATTCAACTTGCGTGTGACTTGTAAGTATTCTTAGCACTGTGGAGGTGGACAGGGTGGCTGTGCGTAGCCTATCTCTTGATATCTACATATGCTCTTTTGTTGCTGTATTTAAATGCTAATCTTTTTTTCCCTTCCTCGGAGTGGTTATGTGCAGAGGATGAGGAAAAAAAGGAAAGGGCTTGCCATGCACATGAGCTGACACAGTCCAGTCATGTGAAGGCGGAATTGAGACTAAATAGTGGTGACAGTGTGGCCACTGAAGAGTGGGAGGGACCCACAGTCCCTTTACCCAGGCTTCTGCTGCAAGGATTGCAGAGAGATCCCAGCTGAGTGTGGCAGAGTTGGCTGCGCCTGCCACCCGGATGCTTAAACAGACACGTTTATCTTCTAAGTTTTCTATCTCCTTTGATAATTTCCTAACCCTCACGTTATCTTTTTTTTTAAAAAAAAGGCACATGACTGCTTATCTCTTAATACCTTTCTTGCCTGAGCTTTGATTTCTAAACATGTGACTCTGCAGCATTAGTCTGTCCTAGATTTGCCAAGCTTGCAGGTCTCCTGACCCATTTTACAGCTTTGTGATTTGCTTCTTTCCTTGACAACCTGCAGGCCACAGATGCAAAGCATCTCACGGAGAAAAGCCCAGTCCAAGCCAGGCATCCCGTGTAGGCTGGACCTAATAAGGGCTGAATCTGGGATTATGTGGGGTTGAGGATTCAATGTGTTTCCCACGCTGTTCGTCATGTGGAAATGCATCTGCCCAGCTTTACGGCTAAGTTAGTGCTTTTTATTTAGAAATAAAGGCAAGCTGTAAAGTTCACGTTGGAAACGATTCTGTTTCTGATCTCTCTCCCTGGTGTGAGACTCTCCTGCAGGGCACTGCCCACCACTTCCCTTCACAAACAAAGTGGAAGCAGCTCTATACAGGATGCAGTTCCACATTCAGTGCTTCCTCCTGCAGCGGGTACCCAAGCATGGTGGTATTTAATAGCAAAGCCAAGACAGCAACGTGTCACAAGTGTTTGGGAAGCTATTCAGGAGGAGTTAACACTAAGCTGAGTTTCCCCTTTGCGACTCAACTCCCCAGAAAGCCATTTCAGTGTTATTTGCACAGTTTCTGAAACTTCAGCCTCCCTGCCACAATGCTGCTTCCTTTCACCTGCCCTGGAATGACAAAAGCCCTACACAAGTGATTCCCTGCTGAATTCAGCTTTGCTTCTGTCCATCTCTTCAGGATTTGGGAGAATCAGAAAAAAAAGATCTGATGACTTTAAGTAAAATATGGAAGTGGAGAAGCGCGGGTTTTACTTCCCAAAGGGGATGTGGGCATCCCAGTCCCAGTACTTCCTCACATAAAAGAGGGCAAATTTCACAGAAAGCTTTGTAAACCAGAAGAGGGATTTTTGAACCTGCTGCCCCTGGCACCCCTGTCCACCAAGCCGTGAACTGAAGGGAGATGTTTGCAAGTCCAGGGTTTTGTATCATTCTACTTGGAGGCACCAGCTGCAGCCATTGGGAAGGAGGAGTGGGGGTGTCAGTAGGTGTGAACCCTGAGTTTGGCTGCAAAAGAAGGACAAATAGCATAAAAAGCCCTATTCAAGATAGTAGAATCTTCCTGATAGCTGTCTTTCCTTTACCACCACCCTTCCTGTAGGTTTCATAAGCAAGATTGCTTCTGTCCCAGGACTGAAGATGTTCGGAGCTGTCTGTATGCAGTAAGAGAGTGTCTGTTTACCCTTGGATCCTCTCAAGTTTCACTTTTTCAAGTCCTTTGGAGGAAGCAGTTAAACTCTCAGTCATCTGAACTGTACTGCCTTACTCCCTGTGCTGTTACTTCGCTCCTCGAAGACAAATAGCCTAATTCCCAGGAACAGGGTGGTGTATTGCAGGGAATGTGGGGGGATGATGCAATAACTGGTACCTCTTCCCTTTTGGTGAGGCCTTGCCTGTGGCCCAGCCATGCAACAATTCAGAAGATTGTTATTTTGTGATGTGGGAGGAAGAAGTCTTATCTCTGATATCAGTAATGCTACAAACCTGACAAACTGTTCTGGTTTTGGAAATCACAGAACCGTAGAATGGTTTGGGTTGGAAGGGATATTAAAGACCATCCTCTCCAATGCCCTGCCACGGGCAGGGACACCTTCCACTGGATCAGGGAGCTCCAAGCCCCATCCAACCTGGCCTGGAACACCTCCAGGGATGGGGCAGCCACCACTGCTCTGGGCACCCTGGGCCAGGGCCTCCCCACCCTCACAGCAAAACATTTCTCTGTAAGATCTCATCTCAATCTCCCCTCTTTCTGTTTCAAACTGTTCCCCCTTGTCCTGTTTCTTCCCTCTCTGATCAAGAGCCCTTCCCCAGCTTTTCTGTAGGTGTCCATTCATTCCTGGAAGGCAGCTCTAAGGTCTACCTGGAGACTTCTCTTCTCCTGGCTGGACAATCCCAATCCTTTCACAATTATGGAATGGTTTGTGTTGGGATGGATCTCAAGGCCCATACGCTTCCACACACCCCCTGCCATGGGCAGGGACACCTCCCACTGGATCAGGTTCCTCAGAGCCCCATCCCACCTGGCCTTGAACACTTCCAAAGATGGGGCAGCCGCTACTTCTCTGCGCAACCTGTGCCAGGGCCTCGCCAAATTCTGGCAGTGGGTGGCACGAGTACAAGATCCTTGCCTCCTATTCAGTCCCAGTGCTAGAATTAGAATCCTGTCTCTGTGCAAATTCCAGATTTTCTCCTTGGCAGTGCTTATAAAATCACAGAATGGTTTGGATTGGAAGGGGCTTTAAAGATCATCTACTTCCAACCCTTTGCCATGGGCAGGGACACCTCCCATTGGGTCAGGGGGCTCCAAGCCCCATCCAACCTGGCCTGGAACACCTCCAGGGATGGGGCAGCCACCGCCGCGCTGGGCAAGCCTCACTGAATACTGGCAGTGGGTGGCATGAGCACAAGCTCCTTGCTTCATGTTCAGCCCTCGTGCCCAGAGACAGGAGGCAAATGCCAGTTTTTATCCTGGGCAGTTGTTACAGAGCCATGGAGTGGTTTGGCTTTGGAGGGACCTTAAAGATCATCCAGTTCTAACCTTGCCTGCGTAACGTTATTCACCCTGCTGGGGGGGGTGCGGGGGTGGGGTCCTTCATCCCCTGCTGGAGCGGAGGGAGCCCCAGGAGGAGGCGAGGGGCTCTCGCTCCCCGGTGCTGCCCCCCCCGGGGCGGTGCGGTGCCCTGTCCTGCGCTGCTGCACATGCTCAGCAGCGAGCGGGGCGGCTCGGGCGCTGCCGGTGCGGGGAGCCCTCTGCGCCTCGGAGCGGGGCTGCGGGGGGCTCTGCGCATGGGGCTGGCCGCCAGGGTCTCCTTCAATATGTCCTGGGACCTCCGGAGCTGCCAGCGGGCAGACAAGGACACGGGCATCGGATTAGCGCGGCTGTACTAATGAAAGGGTTCAAGCTTGCCTGGTAAGCGATGGGCAAGGGGGGCGGGGGGTGGGCGGGATGCGATTATCCTCCTTCCCTAAAAATTTCTCCTTCGCGAAAATTTCCTCCATCCTGAAAATTTCCTCCCTCCCCCCAAATCCTCCCATCCCCCAAAATTCATTTTGCCTAAAAATTCCTCTTTCCCGAAAGATTCTTTTTGTTGTTGTTGTTGTTGTTGCCGGAAAAAAAAAATTCTTCCTTCCTGAAAAATTTCTCCTTCCTGAAAAATTCTGTCTTGCCCCAAAATTCCTCCTTCCCCCGAAATTCGCCTTTCCCAGCGGCGCCGCAGCGCTGCTGGCGGGGGGCAGGGAGGGAGGGAGGGATGCGCTCCGCTAAGTTGGCCGGTGCCTGCGCTGCAAAGCCGGGAGCATCCGTGCGGGCTGCGGCTGGGAGGGAGCTGCTGGGAAGTCGCCGGGAACTGATGCAACGCCGGGCCATTCCCGTGCGGGGATCTCTGCATCAGGACTGCGATGCTGTGAGCCTCCTTCTGGTCCAGCTGCATCTTTCTTTCTCTGGTCTGGTTGTGGTTTTCTCCCTTTGGTCCAACTGCATCTTCAGCTCTCTGGTCTGGCCGCATCTGCTTCTTTTTGATCTGGCTGCATCTTCGTCCCTCTGATCTGACTTCATCTTCCTCCCTCTGGTCCAGCTTCATCTTTAATTCTCTTATCCAACTGCATCTTGGTCCAGCAGCATCTTTTCCCTCTGGTCCAGCTGTATCTTCCTCCCTGCTTCCGCCACCACTCCTCCTCCTCCTCCTCCTCCTCTCTTCAGCTTTTGCTATGGTTGTGTGTGAATTTGCATCTGTGTATGACACCTGCACACCTGAGCATCTTGACTCTGTATTTACGTACATACAGAGGAAATAAGCATGGACAGGTTTTCCTGACAGTGGAAAAAAACGTTTTGAACCCTGCGTGCATGGAATGGCTCCTGTCTGGCCTGTCCTTTAAATAGTAGCTTGTAAGGATGCACCTCGTTGGCATATTTCTGTAATAATCTATTTGAGTTTGTGAGTTCAGGGAACTAACGGCTTCCTGGAAGGTATCAAAGTGCTCTTCAATGCTTTGATTATTCCTAGGTGGTTTGAGGAAAAACTGTCCAGGTTTGGATAAGTGAGCAGTGAGAGTAAATGTTGTGTGGGTGAAAGTCAATCAACAAAGCTGTGTGTGTGTCTCTAAAATGTTTGCACATCAATATTTTTGTTGGTCAAGTTCATACTTTCTATGGGTAGGTAAATATATATGTATATATTATATATACATATACATGTATATACAATATATATGTAAATATATATATGTGGATGCAATTACATATATCTAATATAAACTTGGCCAGCAATGATTTATATCAAGTCTCAGTTATGTCAAAACTACTTAGTTGGAATAAGTAGTTTTTGGATTGTTGTGATGAATCAGAACTTTATCAGATGGGAGCAATTCCATAGTTAATAGTGGAACGTGACATTGTAATTTGGATTGAAATTGCGAAGGGGATGACAAGAGCAATGTGAAGGCCTGTTTCTTTTATGTGCCTGTTTCTTTTATTTTTTTAATCCTTTTTCTCTGTAATGAAAAAGTAAGCAATCATAAAAATAACAGCCTCCCTCTCAAGCGTGCTGTTTTGCATCAGTATGAATGTAGTGCTTTGGGATCCATGCCTATAAAGTGTGAGAAAGCACTGGAGTTATTTTTCATTTGTTGTTTTATTTATTGATGCTATGTTTATTTTTTTTCCTGTGTAAAAAATAAAAGCAGCACGGTGCTAGGAAGCATCTTGTACTGGGCCCCAGGGGACGGACTAGAGCCAGAGATGACTCAATAGGTCATCTCTTCTTTTGATTTCTCTAATTTATCTTTTATTTAATTACTCTGAAACCCTTTGAATTTTTCCTGTGTGTACATGGCCGTGTGCAACTTGGGCTGTACGAACGACATAGCTAATAGCATTAAAAAAAATAATCTTGCAGATGTTATTATTATTATTTAAAGACAAAAGCAGCCCTTTCTTGCACTGATTTGCTGCTTTACGTGGTATGCAGTTGGGCTGATGAGTTGCATAATAGCTTAGCGTACTACCAGGAGAGCAAAGCATGTGTTATAAATGTCGTGGTCATGTGTATCTGCAATAACATGGCACCTCCCTGCATTCACTCCTGTACCCATCTGTGAGCAACACTGGATAATTTTGTTAATCGTGTAACTGGAAAGCATTTTCGTATCCAGTTCTATCACAGCGTTTATAACTATTAAGGTTGAAGCCAGCCTGTTAATTTTGTCTGAATTCATAGCTAAGCAAGCGAGGCTGGTAGGTTCGGGAGCTGGATGGGGACATAAGAAGATTACTCATGTGCTGGCTGAAATCCTAGCAGCGTTTCAGCAGGTGACGCTCTTCTCTCTGGGTTTCTTCCATCTCCTGGCAGGTCTGGGGGGGCCACTGTGCTGTCCTGGGTGTGTGTGTTCTGGTGGGCAGTGCCAAAACGGTCCTGATTGGTTCCCCTGGCTCCTGGAAACACTCAAAAAGTGATAACAAAGCCCTGCTCTTGGGCTGCTTCTTCAGCATCCCTTCTTCATCTTCCTCTGACCCCCAAAGAGAAATGAGTCAGATATTCTGGTTGCTTGCGCTTTGGATCTTTGCAGCAGTTGCTCCGTTCCATCTCTAGGATATTTACAGACGGTTTTATTTATTCGATTGTGCTGCAATATCCAGGTACAGAAGGGTGAGTTGAGGATGTTATTTCAAGCCCTGTTTCACCTGTTTGGTTGTGATTGGCGTGGTTATAGAGGAGGGTAGATCCGAGTATGGAACATAGAGTTCTTTGCTGTTGGTCAGACTTGGTGAGGGCGCATTAGCGGGGGCCGTACGGCCTCTGGTGTTTGCAGTGGAATGGTTTTACAGGGTTAGCGTTTGTCTAAAGAAAGAAACGTGTCAAACGCGCGGCGTACAAACGGATCTCTTGGTCCTTGCTGTAGAAGCGGCGATTCCAGTTCCAGATGGCACTGTTGGGGTTAATGCAGCTTTCCTTGTGGAGCCACTCTCGGAAAGACACATGATTTCGTTCTGTACCAGGAAGGGCAGTAGCACAGGGACAGAATGCTGTCAGCAGGAGCAGCGTGCTCGGACCGTTACGAAGAGGACTCGGTTCTTGCCGGGTTTTGGACCACCCGTTCACCTCACCCTGTTAGGTTGCACAAGATGACATAGGGCTTTTTCCTGGGGAGCCTCTGGCCACCTCTGAGCCTCGGTGCAAGCTTGTTTTGGCACAGGGCACTGCGCTGATCTCTAATACGATGTCATGAGTTTTTGCAGTAACACCACCTAATTCTGCCCAAAATGATCTCATCACCATCTGGTATCGTATCACAGCATGGCTGCGTGCTGTGGAGTCATGAGGTGGTCACAGCACACTGCAGCACAGCAGAATCCTCATGCGCAACGCTCATTGCTTTATGACATCAAAACGTGGCTGTATTGTATCATGATGCAAGGTCCTGATGTACCAGCGCAGCATCACACCGTTACGGTACAACATCCTGCTGTCAGATACGACTCTGCGGTCCCTGGAATGTTGTTGTTGTTATATGGCAATGTATATTTGTCTCATCAGGGCCTGGTATCTTGGTTTAATAGATCACCTTCATGTCACAGTGTTATATTTTAATGCCATTGCCTACCTCTTTGTGTTGAGATGTGGTATTGCAACAGAGAACTTTTGCTTCCAATCTTAGGTCACCGCTATCTCATAGACCCTTAGGGATTATAATGAGCCAGGCCCTGTGCTTTAAATTTGAGAAAGCCAGAAACCACGACAGCAAGGCAAGCAGTCAGGCTTTCCCTCCCCTCAAACCTCAGCAGTGCTGCTTGGTGGTTTCTTCCTTGTTAGGAGTTTTGGGGAGCTCAGAATCCAGCGTAGATGGATACTTATTTGGATCATTTATGAAAAAATGAGAAGCAAATGACTGACGAGTCTCGCAGGGACTGATAGCTCAGCTTGATAAATGGGATCCTGAACAAAACTCTGCTCATCTGTTTTTCCTTCTTTTGCGGTTCCTTCTGCATTGCTTGTGCTGATTTGTTGACTGGAATATTTCTGAGCCACAGAACCTGCTATGTGGAACCTACAGAGAAAATAAGGGCCAAAGGCTCCACTAAAAATAAATCTGTAATTCATTTTTCTGCTAGTGCCTGTGGGTGAGAAAAAAACCTCTCGATGTTCCAACACCCTACTTATCTGAAGGAAGGATCTATTATATAGTTGTGGGGGTGGGATGGGAACTAGGTAGGGTTACAGAACAGCAGAGCTAAAATTAGAAGTTGTTTGATGTCAGGGAGCCGTGCAGATTAACATGAGGCAGCTTCAGCTATGTGTGCTGTAAGGCTGGGACTCGAGGAGTTCTCTGGACCAGGGCCCTTTCAATTGGTCTGTCAGCATCTCAGGGCCACGAGTACGTAAGAGGGGAGGGAGGGAGTCATGAGCAACCACAGCAGTCCTACGTGGCTCTGTCCTTTCAGTCTAGACTTGCAACCTCTTTGAAGTCTCAAATAACAAGCTAGTGAAAAAGGGACAGGAGGAGTGCGTGCTGCCCTCAGTTGTAGAGAATTAGTACTTGCTGTAATACAGAAAGGTGACAAATGTGGGTGTTTGGGACTCTTGCCTCCTTAATTACATGGTGAAACAATGAAGCCTTTTAAATCACTTTCAATTTCATCTTGATGCTGCAGAGACCTAAAGCGCTGCTGTGCGCAGTGGAAATGAACTTTGTTCTGTTGCATTGCAAATGAAAGATGAATTTCCAAATCAGTTCTTCCCCATTTCTTTTTTTCTGGAGTGGTTGAGCGGAACAGTCCCACTGCACTTACTTAATTGTGCTGTTGTGCACATTGTGCTGTTTGACCTTCACGTTACAGGTTAAAATGTGATGTTTTGGTGTTCTTTTCTCCCCTGTTTTCCTCGATTCTTCTGCATCTTTCTTCTTCGTGTTTTTTTCTTTATTCCAAAGGAAGAAATAGGTGATGATAATCCACCGTTAAAAACCATCAAAGATGACCCACATACATATAAATATGGTTCTAGCCTTTTGGAAGGAAGAGGCTTTTACTCCTTATACATTTTGCAAGTGGATTTTAGGAATCAGAATGTTTCTGTTTGATATGGTAGGAAGAGGAAACCATATTAACGGGCCGCTTACCTCTCGCTGCATTCAGAGTCATAGAATGGTTTGGGTTGGAAGGGACCTTAAAGATCATCCAGTTCCAACCCCCCTGCCGTATTTTGAACATTTTGACTGAACCTCTGGCCATAAAGTACAGTTTCTGTCCTTTCTCTCTCCACAGGGAGATGTGATGTTGTGTAAGGTGGCTCAGAACAACTTTGAGAGCGTTATTGGTAGATTTATTTTGTAAATGGTTCCCTAGTACAACAAAGTGGTTTGTAGCAGGTTTTGTGCTAATTTATCCGGGCTTTTCAGAAGTGGGAAGTGATAGTAAACAGTTAGGAGCCCAATCCAAGCGTGCTAATGTTAAGGAAAAACCTAGCAAGCAATTCTGTGCTTAGAGTCGCTAACTGAGCCAGAGACAGAACTAAGACTGCCTCATTACTAGTTTTGTCCTGGACTGTGCACTGCCACGCTGACTGAATCCCTTCAGTGGTAAATACAGTACAAAGTACAAGTGAAAAACCATAAAATTTTAGTGGAAGAAGACAATTTGAAGAAAAACTGAGTCATTATGAAACCCTTGAGTTGAGATTTGGTTTGCTATAGCTCCGTATGATGACAGGCTGGTGAGAGTACCCTTTTAGTTCTTTTTTGTTTGTTATGTGGTATGCTGTTGGCATCAATTTTTGGTTTAAAATTGGATGAACATCCATCAGTTTGTTCTTTAATATATGCGTGCTTACTGAAACCTCTCCGAGGGCAACTAGTCAGAAGAGTTCTTTGACTTACACCGTGAAGATGCTGCACGTTGCAGAGCTGGCTGCAAAATCTCTCCTTCAGATCTCTCCTTGGGCTGCAGATTACTTGGGCTAATTGAATCCTAATCATTTGTTTTGCTCTGAAATTGCTTTTTCTACTTATCAGATGGTAAAATCACCTTGCTCTTTCTCTAGTCCTTTAGCAGCCTCACAAATGTCAAGTGAAGGGCAAACTGTTTGCAACAGTTCTGGAATTCGGCAGCCACTGCTTGCTCAGGGCCTAACGTTGAGATGAATGAGGCTGTGGTGAGGCTTCTCCAGAGATGGTTCACGTTTGCAGGAGGAAAAAAGCATGGGAAGAGGAAAATTCAGTCAAGAAGAGGCTATAGATAAAATGTAGCAAGTAAGTTTTTCTGTCTCAAAGCCTAAGCACGGAGCTGAGACTGCTGCGCGCTGTTTAGCTGCTTGATGCCTTCAAATCAGAAGCGAGGTCCTGCTTGGAGGAACTCAAAGTCATGAGAGGCCAGTTTTATGCCTAGATCTATCCTTGCACCGTTGTATCATCATCTTGCCTCTGCCCCAGTTTCCCTGTCTGCAAAATGAGGTGTACGCCGTTCCCCTCTTCCTTCTCCCCTCGCGCTCCCTCTTGCTGAGGCTGTTTGATATTTGCATGTGACGAGTGCTGGAAGGGGATGCTGACCCGTGTTCCACAGCCTGTCAGCACGTGATTCACCCTGCGTGTGTTAGTAGTTCTGTTGAGATAAATGGAAACTCACATACTTAAAATTTCTGCTTCATCAGGGCTATTCTGCTCTGCAAGTGGGGCACGGTCGAGGTCAGGAAGAGCCAAACACAAGAGCAAAAATGAGCCAAACAGAAAGAGAAGAACAGGCTGCCCAGGGACGTGGTGGAGTCACCATCCCTGGAGGTGTTTAAAGGATAGGTGGATGAGTTCCTTAGGGACAGGGTTCAGTACGGAGAGAGGCACAGTTGAACTCAGTGATCTCAGAGGTCTCTTCCAACCTTATAATGCTATGAATCTGTGATAAATGTTGCCCGTTATGTTGCTGTGGCCTGGTCAAGATCTCTCTTCTTAATCACATTTGCCAACTGAAATTCCCCTTGGGAACACGACTCTTCGTCACTCTCTCTTCTAAATTAGTTAGCAATATTCCTTTAGTTCATTAACCAGCTGCTGTGTTTATGCTTGAGTCTTCCTTGAGCCTCTGATTTCAATCATCAAAGAATCATAGAATGGTTTGGGTTGGAAGGGACCTTCAAGCCCACCCAGTGCCACCCCCTGCCACGGGCAGGGATACCTCCCACTGGATCAGGGGGCTCCAAGCCCCATCCAACCTGGCCTGGAACACCTCCAGGGATGGGGCAGCCACCGCTGCTCTGGGCACCCTGGGCCAGGGCCTCCCCACCCTCACAGGAAAAAGGGAAATGGAGGAGAAAATTAGTTGAATGAAAAAAGGTTGGGGAGAAGGAGGGGTTGCTTATTCAGGAGTAGCAAAGAGTTGGTAACAGAAAAAATGTGCATATATGCACATAATATAAGGCACCAAATTAGCTGTGGGGAGAGGAGGAAGGACAGCTTGTTCATGTTTAGTTGTAAGAACAGCGCTCTCTAAGTAGAGTTGTCCCTTTAATGAAATGTTAAGCAAACAAGTCTGTCTTTAAATGACAGGAGGAGGGGATGGTAGGGTCTGAGGATTCCAGAGGAATCATGTGCAAGGTCTCATTCCTTGCTTGTGCAGTGATGACAGGTGAAGGGCTGTGAATTAAAAGGTTTGAACTGGGAATAGAGGCGTTTTAGAAAGCTGGTGGGAAGCTAGAGCTGTAATTTTTGATGTATTTTTGACACTGTAGGGCTAGAAATAAAGCAGCAATAGAGGTCTGAAAGAAGTGCCCTTTGCTCATGAGGAGACAGGGTTGTGGCTGTGCAGCCCTCAGAACTGGAGCTGGTGTTTTTCAGAGCTGTTAGCTATGGTGTACTCGTGTGGTAGCCTTCAATTTGATGTACGTTTTAGGAATGAGGTTTGGGAGGTGACCTGTTGCTTAGCTGTAGGCCATGAAAGAAGGTTTGTGTCTGGGGCTGGAGCTTAGAGAATCTGAGCAGTATTCGGTGCTTGGTTTGAGGCAGTAAAACTACATCATCGCTTCGAATGGCTGTTAGGTTATTTCTCCAACAGAAAGAACAGGTTCCCCGTTAATTCTTCTGAGTTTCTTTCAAGGACAGGTAATAGAATCACAGAATGATTTGAGTTGGATGGGACCCAAAAGATCATCCAGTTTCAACTCCCCTACGTCTTCCTCATATATGGAAATACCATAATTCTCATAAGGACATTTCTTCTTTTAAGGATCGCAGCCCTAATTAAGAACTTCAGATGATTTGGATGTCGCTTTGCAATGTTTCCCTCATGAAACTCAAAATCATATGGATATGATTCGCTTGGAGGTTTCTGGAACAAAAAATATAGCAAGTCAAAGCAATCCTCTAAATCACAATGCTCAGACAGCAGTGACACCAACCAAACGCAAACATTTGAAGAGTCTTACATCACTAGCAAACAGCAGTGGCCAAGAATGCACTGGTCTGGGCTGCTGCCTATTAGGAAAATTCTGGAAGGTTGAACTAGAGAGAAAAATACTCAATGGAAAAAAACTTGATGGAATCGAGGCAGTTATCCATGCTCCCGCCAATGCAGGACAACTCTGTTTTGTCCTTATTAACCGTTACCTAATGCTGTTTGTAAGCGTGACAAGTGAATGGGTTTGTACCACTTCTCTCATGCTTTTGACTGCAAGGATTTGACTTCAGCCTAGGTTTTTCCCCCGTCAATTTAATATAACCACATTGTTCTTTGTTATAAAACCTTTTCATATGGCTTCTCTTTCTCTTTGGTGTTTACATTCTTCAAATATTTGTTGACTGCTTCACTTTGTTGACCCTTCAAGTTTCTTTCCATAAATGAGCCTCGTGAATATTATGATGTTTCTGTTGCTTTGAACTTGCTTCAGTATACAAGTAATTTTCTGGTTATACGGCACTCTTTTAGAAGTTCCTGGTAGAGGGCAACTGATTATACAGAGCAAGTATTTTATCAGCTTCTGTGAGATACGATGGATCAGACTATTCAGCTCTGCATCGCAGTAGATGATCTTTAAGGTCCCTTCCAACCCAAACCATTCTATGATTTTATGATTAGTTTTTTCTGCTATTGCATCATATGGCAAGAACATGTCTAATTTGCTTTGCATACTCACCCTGTGCGCTCTTGAGCTGTGCTGCTTTCTTGATTCCTCAATTCTTTGAGTTGCTGGCCATGCCTTTCCATTTCCTCCATCAAGCCTGTTTGGAGTAGGGACAAAATCAAGGACACAGCAGTAGGGCAGCGTTCTTCATGCTTTGCCTGGAAGAGAATCAGTCACAGTCTCTGTTTGAGGCAGGTTTTTGTATGTGTGTTTATGTACACTTTCAATGTGAGTCACTTTATTACCTTCTGCATTTTTTAACCTCTCTGCAGAGGATGGCCTTTCAAAGGGTTTATATTTGAAAATACCCATGTGTTGTAGACAAATATTTCTGCTGTTGCTGGCTGTGCTGCCTGCTGTTGTGGCAGGGAAGGAGATGGTTTGTGTTGTGGCAGATAAGGTTTAGAGAGGGTGTGCAGTCCCGCTGGCTGTAGCAAGGACTATGGAGTCGGAGAAGAGCGCCCTGTGGGAGTAAGGACGTTGAATATCCATGTAATTGGGATGCCGAGGTCCACGCTGACTGCTCTGTACTCCCTGGTGGTTTGTATAGCGAGGAGTACTGGGATATTTAATGAAGCTTAGCTAAAGTGCCCCTGCAAAAATGTTTGGCATGCTAGGGATGTACAACAACGTGGAGAAGCTGTACCAGCGCAGTAGAGCAGGTAGGTAAAAGCAGAAGAGAAGTCCTGAGGTCCCATCACTGTCCTCAGTGCATGGAGTGAGGAGCAGCCAGGGTTAACAGAGCTCCAGTGATGTGGGCTACAGGGCATTCTTAAAGAGACAGTGGGTGCTTTTCTTTCCAGTGGGCAGCAGCCAGTTGAGATGCCAGAGCTGCAAAGAAGGCTTTGTTTCAGCCGTGCCAAGCTGTTATCAGAGCGGGGAATCTTTTTGTCCACTACTTTTGAGAGCATAAAATGCATCGGAGCAGTAAGATTCTTGCGTGGTTTAATGATCTCTTCCCCCAGCAGAATTGCTTCTGTCTGCAGTTTAAATGGTGGTTTTGGAATCGGAGAGCAAAGGAGCAGGGAGGACACGCAGCTGCACCCCGGGAAATGCGATGTGGTAACAAGTGGCGATGCCATCATTGAGCTCTTCACTTTTCATCTCCCAGGCAGGCAGGAGGATTCTTTCCTGTGCAGGTTCCTTTGCGTTTGTGCGTGCGTTGTGAGGTCAGGCAGTTCCTCAGGGGTGAGGATGTCCTGACGCAGTGCAGGGCTGGGATGGAGAGACGAGACAGAGGTTTGGGAAATCAGAGTTGAGGTGGGAGCGATGGGGATGTGGGGAGAGAAGCTGAGCAAGAGTCTTATGGAACAATGCATGGGACTAGGGACTGAACTGAGTTATTAATGAGTTTCTGGGTGAGCCCAGCAGAAGATTAGAGGAGTCTGAGACTATCCTGGGAGAGAGGGTCAAACGAGGTTAAGAAAGTCAATCAGTGAGAGTGGGCATGGAATCCAGTGTGTGTGAATGGGTATTAGGGTTGAAAATCAGAGATGGTTTAGGAGGGCTGTGGAGGTAGAGATTGGTGTTTTGAGGGGAGGCTTTAGGGGGCTGATTTTGGTTGGGACAAACAGATTGGAACAGTCTGGAAGAATCTGGCATAACTTTAACTGTATTACATGACAGAGAAGTGAAGAGATCACGGAAGAGATCAGACCTTTTAACACTCTTCATCCTCTTCCATCTCTTCATAAATCGACTCAGGGGTCGGAGCTGTTCCAGTGAGCGGCGCGGGATAGGGAGTGGAGGGGGCTGAAGGAGTGGGGCATGTCTGTACCAGGAGGCCGAGTGCAGCCCAGCCCCTGGCACAGAGCAGCCGATGTGCATTTTGCTCTCTCCAATGGCAGCTATTGAAGCTTTATCCAGATGCCAGGGAGTTCGCTCTTTGCACTGAGCTTGCTCGGGAACCACCTGCATGAATGCTGCTGCCTCGTTACTGGGAGCGGAGGGGGATGTGGCTTTCTCATGTTCAGTGTGGTGTCAGAAGAACTTAATTTGTGTTGGGTTGGAGGTTAAATTCTGCTGCTGCTTGTCTTCTGGTGGCTACCATGATGCAATGGCATGTTAAGTCTGTCCTGAAGGGATGAGAAAAGAAGGATAATGGAGGCAGTACTACAGGGATTCCATAGGGACCTGTAATTACTGGGTGATCTCTTTCTGTTGTTATTTTTTCTCGTGTGTATGGAAGTCTTCCCATAGTCAACCTGTTGGCTTGCTTTTCTCTGTATCCATCTTCTCTCAGACTGGGCATGTACCTTGCAGGTGTGGTGCGCTCAGACCCTGCTGGTCGAAGGTGGCTCCCTTCATCGCAGCAGGATTCAAAATCAGTGCAGCCTCTCGTCTTTGTGCCTTTTGCTGCACCGTAGAAGTCTTGCACTGTAAGCTCTGCATGGTGAGGGCCCTGTCTGTCTGCAAGCTGCCCAGCCCTCAGCACGGTGCTGTAAAAGAAATAAATACTTCTTTTCAGTGCTCACTCTCAGAGATATTTGTTAGCGTTATTGATGTCCTTGTTAATCATACAATGGTTTGAGTTGGAAGGAACCTTAAAGATCATCCAGTTCCAACCTCCTCTGCCATGAGCAGGGACACTTTCTACTAATAATAATCTCATTTTCATGAACACTGACTGCTGTATGCATTATCTGTCAGTGCAGCACAAGTGCTTCTGGGGTAAAATACACACCAGCTTATCACCGGTGCTAGAATAGAACATACAATGGTTCCAGAGTCAAAAAGAGGTGGGTTTAGCATCAATTGAAAGCTGGCAGGGGGCTTAGGGATATGTAAGTGTCTTTGTAATGTATGATTAGAAATTCAAGACAGAGAATCTGTGGGAGGTCGGCTCAGGCAGCCTTTTCTGCTGCATCATTCCAAACTGATGGTTTCCAGGCGGGGAGCTATTACCTATCCATGATGCATTTGCTTTGTGCTCTCTATGGCCGGGACACGATGCCTGCCCACGCTGGGATGCAATTCTGTTGGTCTCAACCTACAGAGCAGAATTTGGCCTATAGAGCAAAACTGACTGGTTTCCTACGTGCTATCCTTCCTCCTCATTTTCAGGGATCGCATTGAATTAAAGAGGGTTCAAATTGCATTAAATATCCTCATGGAGAATACTCTTTATGCAAGGGATAGCTGTAGTGACCATAAAGACCTTGGGCAGTTTCACGTGAGACTGCAGTGGTTGCTGAAGAAAACTGTCTAGGAAGGGACTGGCCGTGCTAAAAATGCTTGTCCTGTGCGATGTAGGGTCCAGCTGTCACCCAAACACAACGCTTGTTGATGCAGAGCCTAACTCCCTGAAGTCTCCTTCCTAATATCCTTTCACCTTGCCTGCTTTTGGCTTTCCACGTGCTGAGCGTGGTGTTGAGGACAACAGGTAGGGCTCTGTTTCCTAGGTGAGGTGGGATCTGCTACTTGTGAATGTCTTTAGTTCTGTGGGGTTTCTTTTCTGCAATTAAGGAGAGCTAATTAGCTCCTTTTAGTGCAGTCTCCTTGCAGAGGTAGCTGACCTCTTGTTAATCCTGGATTAAGTTCTTACTAAGAACTGGCTCTGTGTGTCCCAGTTAAGATGTTGACACTTTGTTCTCTCTCTCTCCTTGTTCTCCTCCTCCCCCTCTTCCTCCCTCTTCCTTTGACCACATGATTGCCTGCCTCCTCCATCCCCCACTACTGTAGGAATCCATGCGCTCTTAGCAGCCACTGTATCTTGCTCCATGAAAATGCCATTGTCAGTTCAGAGTGCTGTAAAAACATTTTTGATTGATCTGGTACCTTCTAGGAGCCCATTTTTTTGCAAGGGAGAGGAAGAGCCTGGGCAATGCTCCTTAATAGAGTGAGAATACTGTGGGGTTTGAAGAATAGAAGGATGTTCCGTGGTCTGAGCAGGAGTGAACGAACAGTTGCACGTGTCCCAGTCAGAGAATTCAGCCTGTACAATGCTGTACTTTCAAAAATGGAGTCCATACATTCACAGTTAAAATGAGTGTCGAGGAGAAAAGCAGCTTCTGTTCTCCAACAGTCGAATAAGCAAAAAAAATTAAGCAGAGGTTGCTCAGAGAAGTCACGGCTGCCCCATCTCTGCAGGTGTTCAAGGTCGGGTTGGATGGTGATTTGAGCCCCTGATCCACTGGGAGGTGTCCCTGCCCATGGCAGGGGATGGAACTGGATGGGCTTTAAGGTTTCTTCCAACCCATCCTATGGTTCTATTAATTACCATCCAGATGCGTCAGTGACTGCTACAGCCAATCCTCCTCGCAGATCTCCAGGTTGTAGCACTACGCTGTGTTTTCCTGAGGGCCCGCTCTTTTGACATTCCTGATACGTCTTTTTGAAAAGAAGACCAGAAGGACGCAAAGTGCAGGCGTCCCTTGGTTCTGTTCTGAACTCAGCTGAGAACTGGAGCTGTTGAGGAATAACCATCTCAATGGCTTTAAGTTTTCAAAATAGATCGGGCTAAAAGTGGACAGAGAATTACTGGGGAAAGGGGAAATGAGGAACCTTAATGTGTTTTCAAGTCCAGGCGCTCATTGTTGCCAGACAATTTGCAGACAGACAAAGGCTGCTGTTTGTTTCCATATCACTGGTGTGGCTTACAGGGAGGGTAAGATTGCTCTTGCTGGATATAGAGTTTATCTCAAACCCACTTGTTTCTCTGTAGGCCTGGATGTTCAGGCACTGGAATGCCTCGCGTGTGTCTGTCGTCGGACCCGGGTTTCAGTTAATCGGACAATGCACGATTTCCTCTCACCTGAGAGATGCAATATGCATGAGTGTGCTTGTGTTACGGCTGGAGCTGAGGCAGCAGAGCAGCACACGGCTTTGCCACTCGGTGCAGCCGGCAGTGAAAGAGGGCTCGTGTTGTCTATGAGCACTGAGGACCGTGCCACAAAGAGGCATCCTCTGAACTAGAGCATCCTTGGAGGGAGTGCTCCTGATGTCCGACTTCTCACCTTTCTGTAGGGCTTGGCACTCCCATGGTGTGTGATTGTCTTCATGGCGTGAATAGCTCAGCAGCTGAGACCTCCTAAAGCTGTCCTTCACACATGAAATAATGCCCTAGTGCTTGTGTTGATTCTCCAACACCAGTACCAGGGCAGGGGCTGAGAGATACACGTGCAGGTAAACCCAGTCAACACGAAATACCTTCTGCAGCTCTTGAACAAAGCAGGAACCGGTAGCTTCACGTTCAGAAGAGCTTCCTTAAAGGCCCCTAAAGATCCTCTTCTCAGTGCAGTTATTATCAAAGTATTCTCACCATGAAACCAGCTGGTTTATAGTGACACAAATGGTGCTGCAAAGACCCACAAGAGTATTTGTTCTTCTGAGGGTTCTGGGTTGAATTTTGCAGATCTGGTCAAGTTTGTAAAGCATTCGAGGTTTTGCGTGTTTTTTCAAATTACCCGTAAGTTTGCCTTCTGCACGCCATCCAAGATAAGCCTGAGAAGCTTTTTTTGTCTTGCACTTCTACTACTGCTCTTACAGCGCTTTTGGATGCAGAACTTCTCTTTGATTCATTTTCTCTCCTGACAGCCCAAAGAGTGGGTAGCTCTGAAACTCCGGTGTTGGGTCTACCCTACCACTTCATCACCTGGTTTGAGCCTTTGCGTTTTCCCCATGGTCCCACATATGAAGTAGCCTTTATACTGAATTTTATCAGAGTGTTTGGGTTAGTGTAGCTCTTGTGACTACTGAAAAGTAGTGTTTTGTTCAAACCTTAATAGTCATTCAGACAAAACATACCAGAAGTTGTAGTGGCTGAGAGTCGCACTTGCAACCGTTTTCTTGCATCATTGAATGCCATAAGAAAAAACACTGAAAGATTCATAGACTATAAAACTAAATTGAATTATTCAGATGTCTCTTCTAAATCCTGTCAGTTGCAAGGTATATATGGTGGTTTTGGCTGGGATAGAGTTAATTTCCTCCCTAGTCGCTGTTATAGTGCTGTGTTTTGGATTTAGTGTGAGGATGATGTTGATAACATGACAATGTTTTAGCTGTTGCTGAGCAGCGCTTACGCAGCATCAAGGCCTTTTCTACTTCTCACCCCACCCCACCACTGAGCAGACTGGGGGTGCACAAGAAGTTGGGAGGCGACGTGGCTGGGACAGCTGAATCCAACTGACCAAAGGGATATTCCAGATTATATGACGTGATGAATATAAAACCAGAGGGATTTTGCTGAGGGGGCAGCAGCCGCTGCCTGGAGACTGGCTGGGCATTGCTCAGTGGGTGGTGAGCAATTGCGTTGTGCATCATTTATTTTCTACAATGTATTATTAATATTATTAGTCCTTTTCTGACCTATTAAACTGTCTTTATCTCAACCCACGAGTTTTACTTTTAAAAATTCTCTCCCCCATCCCACTGAGGATGTGTGAGCGAGCGGCTGTGTGGTGTTCAGCTGCCTACCGGGTTAAACCACCGCAGTCTAAGACTTGCCTGAATGGATTCTGGTTGAGATACAGAACAGTATTTAGGAAAACACAAAACCTTGGCATAGTATTGTTCGCCACAGATGGACAGTCTAGCCCTGAATTAGTTACAGGGGTTAGTTTTGTTTGCTTCCAAAAATGCCTGTCTCCTGCCTAGTCAGAACATGTCTAGCTTCAGCGTTCAGCACTCGGTACTGTTGTGCTTTCATCTGTCACGCAGTCTTATCAAACTCGTGTTCCAGGTGATCCCTTAGAGCTTGTCATTTCTTGACCTTCAGTCTGGGCTGAATGGATTCGTCTTTTATCGTTCGTTGCTCCTGTCTGAACCCTGCGCAGTTTTATCCACATTGTTCACACGTTGGAACAGATACAGTCCTAGATGTAGCGTTTCAGCGGGAATTACCATCCCTGGATATGGAGTTACAATTACACTGGGCACAGGCAATAGGGAAGTTTTTTACATGTCATTTTCTTTAAACATGTTTGTAAGTTCGTCAGTTCATGAACTTTTGGAAGCATTTGAAACTTATAAGGGTCAGATATGAAAATGGAAATCAAGGTGCAGGCTATAGTGGCTCTGCCTTGGCTCTCCTGCCTGGATAAAGAGGTTTTACTGTATTCTTGCTCATGCTTAGGTTTGTGTTGCAGAAATACTTCAGTGTTTTTGGAGAGGACCGCAAGACTATTCTGTGTGGATCTCTCCAGTTGCAAAACACATCAGGTTTATCCATAAACAAACAAATTGAAGACCAAAGTCTTGAGAAGAAGGCATTGCAAAATTAATATGGTTTTGTGTTGGCAGAAGGTCGATGTGTTTGAGGACAAGGTGGTGTGGGATTTGACCCTAACACTTCATTGGTAGTCGTTACTTAATTTTACAGCTTCTCCTGTTAAAGATGGTACATTTCCACACAGGTAGAAAGCTCCATCCTTACTCGCAGATTATAAAGCCAGACGTTCCTGGGTGAAGTGACAAATAGCGTTGTCAGCCCTTGTGTGTGCATTATGGATTCATTTTGTTTGGTGCTCTGTAAATCTCCAACACTTGTAAGCACGTAACTATACGAGAAACTTTGTGAAGACAATCTAAACAAATGTGTGCTGATGGAATTAGAGGAATGAAAGCCACATTTGCTCTTATGGAATGAGATTTTCTGTGCCAAGTTTACGTTTTGGGTGAAAGTTGCTGTGTTTTAGATGCTTGTGATTGGTAGCACTGTTACCAGAGAAGGTGAAGAAAGAAGCTTGGTCACAAGAGGGATGTCACAAAATTGACATCCAGCTGATGGATCTCTTGATGGGGCAATGTATTAGGAAAAGTAGTGGCATTTATCCAGTGAACTCGTACATCTATGTGTATTCTCTGAGTAATATGAAAAGATTGATTGTACTGTTGTGCTCTCCTGATAAAGACGTGCATGGTGATAGCGTTTTCGATTTAAAATCATGTGCAGCGCTTGAATTGCACAGTGACGTGAGATTCTTAAGAGCAGAGCATCTCCTGATCCCACTTTGATTATGATTATAGCGACATGATGGATAATCAACCTTTTGGAAAGATGCTCTTTTGGGACATCAGCACGGAAAGCTGTGACTGATGCTAAAGAGAAGAGGAGATGGTAAGGCCTGTGTGTGGAGATGGTAGAATACAGCAAAAGAAAGCAAAGGGCAGAGTGATGTGTATTTACATCAGTCAAGGCAGAGCTCCTCCTGTTGTCAGTAAGTCCCGAGGGGGTCATTCACAGCATCTAAATGTGGCTTTAGCCAGGCTCCTGGCTTGGGTGCTCTGGATCGATATTCTGGAATTGGCTGCCTGGCTCAGCTGGCACCGCAGGGAATGTTGAAATTAAACATCTAGGGTGGTGATGTGAATGGAGGCTGAAGAGACTGCTGAGGAACAGAAGTTGTAGGTGGTGTTAGTTTTTAAACTACTGTAGCCACACTGGTACAGGAGCTTCTCTGGATTCTCTTTAAGGCCTGTCTACCCCAGAAGGTTATTTCACATTTAAAGCCCTAGAATAACACCCTATCCTGGTGTTATTCTCCCTCTCCATCCCTGGAGGTGTTCCAGGCCAGGTTGGACGGGGCTTGGAGCCCCCTGATGCAGTGGGAGGTGTCCCTGCCCATGGCAGGGGGTGGCACTGGGTGGGCTTTGAGGTCCCTTCCATTCCAAACCATTCTGTAACCCAGAGTACATCCACACGTGGACATTATTGGTACAGGAAGCTGTAACCACATCAGTGCGACGCAGTTTCCTTGCACAGACAAGGTCTCATTTCATACCCTGGAAGGAAGAGCACGAACTAGTCAGTTGTTTTGCTTGTCTTTTTTCATCCTTCAGTCTGTGTAATTTCTGTTGTACCATGAGAGCCCTTGAAGAGGAGCTGACACCCTTCTTACTCTGGAATAAAGGTGTCTGTGAGTGGGTGTGTAGGGATACAGCAGTGTGTGTGTGTCCCAAAGAAACACCGTGTACTGATACCGCTGTAGAGTTGTAAACTTTGCTTGATAACGTTTCTTTAAAAATCCCAGGCCTGTTTACACAGGGATAAGCATGAAAAATGAAGCCAAACTAGCTTCCTCGATGAAGCAAGCGAAACTGAGTTGAGGTCACCTTAATTCTGAATGAGTGTGTCCTCACAGCGTTTAATTTGGTTTAGGTAATCCACTTCACTGCTTAATTATGGTTTAATTTTCCTGACTTTTCCTGTGTTGACACGCTCGCAGGTTTTGAACCATTCTCCCGTGAATGCACACCCTCGTGGGCACCCAGGGGGGATGGACAGGGATTTTTCCTACCTGAGGGATCCAGCTTTCTCAAACTTTATGAACACCATCTCCAAGTGGCAGGTCCGGGTGGGAGGGAGACGACCTTGGGAAAATGGGTGGGAGTCCCCCTCCCTCGGGCAGGAGTGAAGCTGGCGTTAGAGGGGTGCGCTATTAAAGGGGCAGGACGCGAGCAGTGTGTGTGAGTGCAGGCGGGTGTGAGTGCACGTGTGTGCGCGTGCGTGTGCCAGGAGTGAGTGTGCATGTGAGGGTGTGTGCTGGGGATGCATGTGTGGGAGTGTGCGTGTGCTTAGAGTGTGTGTGTGGGAGTGCGTGTGGCAGTGCATGTGGCAGGAGTGCATCTGCATGTGCTGGGACTGTGTGAGTGTGTGTGGGGAATGCATGTGTGCATGGGTGGGTGTGTGCCTGCGTGTGCTGGGAGTGCGAGTGTGCATGCGTGTGTTGGGAGCATGCGTGCAGGAGCACATGTGTGAGTGTGTGTGACAGGAACACGTGTGCAGGAGCCGCATGTGTGATAGGAACACGTGTGCAGGAGCGCATGTGTGAGTGTGTGTGACAGAAACACGTGTGCCGGAGTGGATGTGTGACAGGAACATGCATGCAGGAGCACATATGTGAGTGTGTGTGACAGGAACACACGTGCAGGAGTGTGTGTGTGACAGGAACACGCGTGCAGGACCACATGTGTGATAGGAACATGCGTGTAGGAGTGCATGTGTGCATGCGTGTGACAGGAACATGTGTGCAGGAGCGCATGTGCTGGGAGCATGTGTGCTTGGAATGTGTGTGCGGGAGAGGGTGTGTGTCAGGAACATACGTGCCAGGAGCATGTGTGTGCAAAAGCATGTGTGTCTCTGCTGGTAGCATGTGCCTGCGTGTGCTGGAAGTGTGCATGTGTGCTAACACATGTGCTGGGAGCATGCATGTGTGCTAACACACATGTGCTGGGAGTGTGTGTGTGCTAACATGTGTGTGCATGCGTGTGCTAACGTGTGTGCATGCGTGTGCTGGGAGGTGCGTGTGTGTATGTGCAGGAACGTGCGTGCGGGCTCATGCATTGGTGTGCATGTGCTGGGAGCGCGTGTGCACGTGTGTGCACGCATGTGCCGGGGCTGCGTGTGCAGGAGCGCGCGTGTTGCGTGCATGTGCCGGGGGTGCGGGAGCGCGCGTGTGCGGGCAGGCGTGTGCGTGCGTGTGCCCGCGCTGGCGGCGGGGGGAGCGGCAGCGGCAGCCCCGTTGGCATGCCTGGCAGCTGAGCCGGAGAGGGGCTGCGGGTGCCCGTGCAGGAGCCCCTGGCACCCCCGCACCCTCCTCGTCCTCGTGCCCGCGGGAAGGGCTGTGCGATGGTGCAGGAGGTGAGCACCCCCGCACCGCTGGCCCACGCCACGCACGAGCGCATGAATGAATGAATTCCCGGCTGCTCCGCCTGCACTCCGGTCCCTAATGGCTACCAGGTTAGTGCTGCTCTCCTCTTCCTCCTGCTGATTCTCTCTCCCCTCCCTGCGTGCTGCCTGCGGGCTCTGCACGCGTGTGCACGCGCGTGCGGGACGGAGCTTTACACGCCGAGCTCAGCGCGGGGTTCCCGACCGGGTCCGCTCGCAAGGCAGATGAAATCTGGAGTCCATGTTGGCGGCTGCTCCTTTCTGTTCGGGGCACTCGCAAGCAGCCAGCGTGACATCACGTTGCAGAGATGCTTCGTTTCTCTCCCCCTTCCACAGCCTGATTCCATTTTTCCCTTGTTCCCCCCCCCCGCGCTGCCTCTCCTGCAGCGGAATTGCTAAACCAGCCTTTTCGATTGTTTGAAACAACCCATGAGCAAATCTGATTGTTATTTTTCAGCTTTCATTCCCCTCACCCCTCCTCTTTTTGGTTTTTGTTGTTGTTGTTTAGGGGTTTTTTTTTTCGCCTTCACGCCTGCTGCCTGCCCCATCCCCCACGCCAGAAGGGGCAGTTATTGCTCTGGGAACATCTGGGAATACGAGGAGAGGCAGGAGGGGGTTGGAGTTGGATGCACTGGCAGTGCGTCACGGGAGCCGCCGCAGAAATATGGTGTATTTGTTTGCCCATGTGCTTCCCTTCGCTCTTCAAAGGGCTGGGAGCGTGCACGCTGCTGTCCTGCTTCTGCTTTGCATTCCTGCTCTGTGTTTATTATATTTGCAGCGATGGGGAGGGATGGAATTTGTTTTGTGATGCTTTTTCAAGCTGTTCTCCAGAGCCTTATACAGGTGGCGGGTTGTGGGTATTTTTTTTTTTTGGCAAGGAAGAGCAGTAGGAAATGAGGACTCGTTGCACTGTGTGTTTGTAGGCAGAGTCTGATGAAACCCCATTCACTAAGAAATTCCTCTTCCTTAGGTTACTGGTGAGTGACATTGTCCTGTCCATCACGGAAATCACTAATTCGGTTAAGAGGATATATTCCTCTTTCCTGCTTTATTGTCACGTGCATCTTCAGGAGAATTCCTTTTAAAGAGAGAATTTAGGATGGATTTAGGATGGAGCTTGTGATTTTGAGTCGGTGGGGTGGAAGGAAACTTCCAGCTGCACCTCCGAGCTGTATTTTGCATCGGTGCAGTAACTTTGGATGCCCAACATTGTGCCCAGGGAAATCCCCAGCCACCCTGGCTGCTGAAACCCAGAAAACTGGATAACGCAGGAGAGAACGCGTAATGTGTGGGGGGGGACACAGGCCTGAGCGGGGTCCTCAGGACAAAGGGCTGTGTGTTACTCCCATGGGTGTCTGACTCTTCCCAGTGTCGGCTGCAGCCCTTGGCCCTCTCTGTTTTTAACTTCCAGCTGGAAGGTGTGGCTGCATGGGGAGAGATTGCTTGGAGGATGTCAGGGTGGGGGGGATGTAAAATTCTTGCGGTGTTGTTTTTAGAATGGTAAAGGGTTGAAACATCAAGGGATGAACAAAAGAAATCGATTTGATCCTAGCTTTGAAGATCACTGCATCTTCCATTAACTTATGAAAGCCGAGGCTGATGAGCAGCAGGAGTGAGTGGGAAGATGTAAAGCTCTAGCTTTGTCTTCTTTTCCCGAGATAGACAATATCCCTGTCCGCCCCCGCTTTGTCGCTGATAAGATGTGATGTGAGGCTTCATTAGGCGTTTAATCTGCGGTTTATAAAACCCCTGCCACAGGACTGGAATGTGCTCAGGATGGTGCTACCTGCGCTGGGAATGAAGTCCTGGGATGCTCATAGCCTTGCTGAAGTTAAAGCAGACAATGGGCAGAAAGGAATAGTGCTTGTGCTCTACTTGAGGTGGCTTCGGAGTTGTATCGCACCTGTGTCCTCATCCAAAAATGCACGTGGATCTTTATTGTTAACCATTTAGTGCTCTATTCTGTTTTTCTCACTCTCCCTTGAACGATGCCCGTGGATTGGTGTATGACAGCAACGTTGCATCTCTAAACCATTAATAGATTTTGATGTTAGCTTGGAAATAATGAGGTTTAAAAGAGATACGCTTGGGTTTATTTGAATTTTATTTGTTATTCTTCAAGCTGTCAAGTTTCCAAACTTTTCTTCACATCAGAAATGGCTTAACGGTGTCCTTCGCTATTGTATTTATTTTTTGAACAAGACATGAGCTCCATTCTGTCCCAAGCCCCAGGCTCTGAGATTTTGAAGACAGCAGCAGATGTTGCAGTTCATGCTGTTAATTGTAGGAGCCATTGGCTTTGCGGTGGGGAGAAGAGGAAACAAAGCCTGTGTCTGTTCCTCCTTTGGAAGTACAACCATAGGCTGAGGGACCCACAGGTGACTGTGTTGGGTCTGTGGCTGTTTCAGACGTGCTGCCAGCTGCAGGGGGATGCGAAACTCTTCTTTTGCCTTATTTTCCCTTTGTTGTTTCCTAGATTTCATTGTTTTATCCATTGTACTTTGTTCCATGCGATTTGTCTTCCTTCAGCGGGAATGGAATGATACTGATTTGGGCATGATTGCGGGGTTTAGCGTATGGTTTAGAGCATGCGTTGGTCCACTGCCGATTAATGATCCTTGCTAAATTATAACTATTGTGTTATTGGGCAGTCCTGTTAAGATTAATGTTAAAAAACGTTTTTCCAACTTTGTCTTGAGATTTTTACATGAACTCCAAGTAGGAAGGGAGGAGCGGAGGGATTGTTTCAAAGACAGCACAGTAGGAGTTTCTGTGGGCTATCAGACCATTTGTCCATCGAAGTTGATAGTTTGTCTCTAATGGTAACCAGGATCGGCTGATTCAGAGAAAGACAATGGCATTGTTAATAATACATTTCACTAACCTTGCCGAGCTGCATATGGGCAGAAGGCAAATTCCTTCCTAGCGCTTGCAGTGATTTGCTGATCCCCTGAAGCATAATAATTGCGTTAATTTTGTCTCATGAATATATAAACGTGCTTTTGAATGTTATAGGAGGAGAACACCATTCTGTGAAACGTCTAAATAATCAGAGTAAGTCTTTGGCAAGGATGAACTTCTCTGTTAAAAATTAATTGTTTAAAAAATATGCAGGAAGTGTGCCGTTCTTATTGTTCTTTTTAAAGCAATTGTTATGAAACAGTGCTTGGTTTCTGCGCAGCCCTATAGCTGTTGTTGCTTTTATTTAATGAATACTTTCCTTTTTTGGTCTGTTTTTACTGGGAGATGTAGTGTAAGGATAGCATTTTGTTGTTGCTTGTAGAGCAACGGCAAGCCCAGGGAATTGCTTGAGGGATGTATGGCGGTTTTCATTCTTGGATTATCAATTTGAAGTGAGCGTAGGTTGGTGATGACCAAAAGTTGTTACCATCTGCTTGCTGTTTGGTAGACTGCATAATGAGCTTCTGAATCTCATCTTGTTCCACTGATGTCAGACTGTATCACAGAAAAGTATCTTTGTAGGTGTTTCATTAACCCTTTACTAGCTATTTCTGTGGAGAATTAACTCTTTTTGTCCTACAGCCCGGCTTGAGTGTCTTCTTGACCTTGTAATTTTTCCTCCTCTTCTCAAGACTTTGTCGGTAGAATTTCATGCTTGAGGATCTTCAGTCTTGCTTAGGAAAGAGTGTAAGCACAGGCCCATACACCTTGGTGGGTCTACAGACAGAGTTAAACACGTGCCTGAGTTCCTACAAGACAGTGCTTGACGCTTCCCAACGTTAAACCCAATGCTGTCGATAACCCCAGCTCTGGGCTTGCTGTGAGCTGCAGCGAGATGTGAGCCCCTCCAGCGAGTTCTTTTTAGAACTGTGACAGACTTGGAGGCTGCCGATTAGCTTCCCAGATCAAGACTTCAGGAAGTCCAAGGGGTTTAGAAAAATACTGCAGAAAACGATGTCATTGATCTTTTTTGAGCCGTCTGAGAAGCTGGTGAACGCGAGGAGGGTAGGGAGTGTTGTGTGCCTGAAGCTGCTGCTTGTTTAGGTGAGCTGCTCTCATTGTCACAAATCCTTTGGTATTCTTCATCACACAGTGATTACTCCTGGCTAAATTCTAATTCACATCCATATACAAATGGCTTTGCTGCGCGTTAATCTGTGCGTATCACTACCTGAGAAGGGGACCAACAAGCCTCTGTTGTACCGTGTAGCTGCAGGTGCTCTTGCTGCAGGCTGTTGTGTCTGGAAGATGCCTGCTGGCTGTCAGGGCGTGTGTGATTTGAGGAAGAACTGTGCCAGAAGTGCTTGTCTTAAGCCAGGGGATGGCTTTGTTGTAGTGGCAGGCAGAGTGATTGCTTCAGATCTGATACGATGGACAGACTTTCATGTCAGTTCAGGACTGCTTTAATGTCATTCAAGCAGAATTTATTTAACGGGCTTGAAGGAAGTCAGGTTTCTTGCCGAGTTCTCTGTTAGAGCGTTGCAAAGAGTCCTAAGGGTTCCTTTATAGTTTTAAGGATCCCAAGCTGATCTTGTAGATCAGCTGTAGCCTTTCCCAAAAGCTACTGCTTGCTGGCTCTCTGTTCACCAGCTGCTCCAGATCTTTTTAGGAAATACCCTGTTGGAAGAAGTGATTTGGCCTTTTTGCATCTATCTTTGAGTTCTTGCTTTGTGGAGTGTCCAGGGTAGGGCGTGACCAGGTAGCTTATCCGTGCATTGTCCAACGTTCCTTCTTTTCCCACCACCTAAAGGAAAGGTCAGCTCTTCACCGTGCTTCTCCAGACACCAAGGCTTCTTCTCCATTAGTCTGAACAGTCTGGCCTCTTCCCAGCCCATCACGCTGGCTCGTGTTGCTTTTACTGCAGCTCCAATCATAAGACGAGGTGTTTCTCTTAGGCGCAGTATGGACATAAACCAAGAAGGCGTACTCTGCCTTCTTTGCTTTCTGTGTGCTCCATGCAGGGGTTTCACCCAAGAGCAAGGGGCTGCTGCTTAGGTGGGCTTGTTTGTGTTCTGTCCCTGACTTAATCTGTTGCATCCACTAAAGACTACGCTGCAGGGGTGTGCGAAGCCCTGAATGCACTCTGGTCAATTAGGTCTGTAAAGCATTATTTATTACTATTATTTTTTTTCAAAGTGGGTCAAGCCGTTTTGGCATTTCAGGCGTTGATTCCTGGTTCAATTGCAGGCCTCGGTCACTATGGCAACTGCAGAAAGCGTTCGTCATGGCTCTGCCTTGGGTTGGATTCAAACTTCAGGGACTGAGCCGGAGCTGCGAGAGTCGTGAGGGGCTCAGGGCAGGGGGAGGCAAGCGGGATGGGGCTGCGGGCTTGTGGGTTCAGTGCCCGTCCTCGCTGGGGTGGAGATAAAAGGCTGAATTAACAGAATGTTCGTGCTCTTCATTGTGTGCACCCATGGAGCGCTTCATGTGAGAGAGATTCAGCATTGCCCCGTCATCGGAGAGCGTGAGGTGGATTCAGACCGCTGGAGTTTGCTCAGCTCTCTGCCTTAGGGGAGGCCCTAAGAAGGCACCTTTCAAGCTGTCTTTTTTCCCTATCTCTGCAGAGTTGATAGTGCATAGGTACCTAACACAATACGGATGGATAGATTTAGTTTTTTAAAGCATCCCAGAGATGCTAAGTGACTGGAAAATCAACTTGGAGGCCAGAGCTGGCACCAAAACCTATGGCTGTGGTAGCGTGAACCGAGCCTGCGCAAACGTATACATGCCAGTTTTAAGCCAGCCAGTGCTGATGCTGCTCCTGTGTAGCTGCTGCAGTGTGGGTTATTCAACTGTGACCGAAAAACCCACCTGAGGAGCTTTGTAAGACCTTGAGTGATTAGCTTGGTTCAGCCTCCGTAGCTCACAGAGCTTAGCAGTGTCTCTGCGAGGCGCGTTAAGCCAGTTCGGGAGCATGTGTGTGCTCAGAGTGAAAACTGAGAATGTCTCTTTCATGCCCTGTGTGTGAGCGTACATTTGAGCCAGTGTGAATGTATTTATTGCAGTCCATAAAAAGCGAAATTTGTCTCATTTCTCATTCGATTGCAATTTGAGTAAAAGAGTGCCAAACTGAGCAGGTTTCGTCCAAGTTTCACAACGCATGGTGCAGCTGTGCCCTCGTTTTGAGTGGTTATTTTGTGCTTTACGTAAGAAGCAGTAAAAACTCAGCCCTCCTTCATATCTGTAACCTGAAAGCAAGCAGAACCTTGACTGAATTTGAATCGGTCTTTATAGAGTTGCTTGAAGCTGAAACTCAAAAGTGAAACTTGAATGAACTCAAACGAACGGAAAATGCGAAGGAGGTTGTGTGTGATAAACTCAGGTTTCGTAGAGCTGTAGAAGAAAATTTAGTACTTCTGTTAAAACAGATGTAGTGCAGTGATATGTGACTCGGGAACATTAACTTCACTTCTTGCCTTGTGTTTCCGAGGACCTCTCAAATAAACCAGTTTACGCTGAATCAGGAGATTTGATGTAATGTAACATAATGTGATGCCAGATGAACAATAACACAGCATGAGCAGGCACAAAGCAGCCTCAGAATTTAGAGTTCTTAACTGTAGAAATGGCAATTCAAAACCGTTTCCATCTCTGGAGGAATTGGTGAGCTTCAAGTCTTGGTACCATTTGCACAGCACTTTATTCACGTGCATGTGGTTGCTGGTTGCAGCTGGTTCACTGGATGCCGCGATGCTGGGTTGTTGAAATGTGTGTATTTTGAATTTAGTTGTAAGAAGAGGACAGAAAAGGCAAAATACCCATGTTTAACTGGATCAGCTGAAAGTCCGTGAATAAACTCAGTACTTGTGTTATATGTCAATAAGCTATAAAAGCCCTGATAAATCTACTTCATAATATACCTGAACCGCTGGAGACAATGCTGCTGGGAGAATGGTCCAGAGCATCTTTGGCTCAGCCTTTTGTTTTGTTTCAAATATGAAGTGGAGTGATTAAAGCTTGAATGTTGCTACAGTTGCGCTTCACGTGTCGTTAATATTGAGTACACCTGTGTCTCAGTCACAGGGAAAGGGAGGACGCGGTGTGCTGGGGCACGTCTCGCTCATGAGATGGGCCATTTTTAGGTGTGAGCTGTGAAGAAACAAGCTAAGCAGGGAGATTTACTCTGCCAGGCTTCATCCTGGAGCTAACTTGGGGGTTTGGTGGCATTTGAACAAGCAGCTTTTTATTATTCTGTATCTATGTGATTCTCAGTCTATTGAGAAATATATAACAGAACGGAGTCTGTAATTTAATCCATCTTCCTTCCTGCTTACAGAACATTTTGCAAACCCTTTTGCAAAGCCTGTTCATTATCTGTATGGATTTCCATACTTTATATTCTTGAAAATGTCTTCTAAGGGTTTTCTGCGTAGTGTTCTTGCCCATTGCAAGGTCGTTGCCTGCGCGAGTGTGAAATTTGATTCTGTTAATGTTTGCAGAAGTAACTTGGTTGTATGCTTTCTGCAAATTGTTTAGGAAAAGTTTCATCACTCCTGCGTTAACACAAGCAGTGAGCAAATAGAGGAGAATTTATGAGACCAGTTAATCTAGTTCTAAACCAAACCTGTTAACTCCTGGAGGGGAGCGTATTAACATTATCAGGTTGCATCTGCAACCTAACATTTGTAAAGTGTCTTTGGCATCTTCAGAAGTGGATGTGATTTTTATCTGAGAATTAATGAAACCTCAGGCATGCATTCAGCTTTTATGGATTTCCAGAATGGAAATGATCCATTTTAACTGTGCCCAGTTCTGGAGTCCTCAGCGCAGGAAGGACATGGATCTGTCGGGGTGAGTCCAGAGGAGACCAAGAAGATGTTCCGAAGGCTGGAGCACCTCCTGTACGAGGACAGGCTAAGGTTGTTCAGCCTGGAGAAGAGAAGGCTCTGGGGAGACCTTAGAGCAGCCTCCCAGTGCTGAAAGGGGCTCCAGGAAAGCTGGGGAGGGGCTCTCGATCAGGAAGTGCAGGGATAGGAATAGGGGGAAGGGTTTTGAGCTGAAAGAGGGGAGACTAAGATGAGATCTTAGGCAGAAATGTTTTGCTGTGAGGGTGGGGAGGCCCTGGCCCAGGTTGCCCAGAGCAGTGGTGGCTGCCCCATCCCTGGAGGTGTTCCAGGCCAGGTTGGATGGGGCTTGGAGCCCCCTGACCCAGTGGGAGGTGTCCCTGCCCATAGCAGGGGGTGGGACTGGGTGGATTTTTAAATTCCCTTCCAACCCAAACCACCCCATGATTCTGTAGCTGCTTCACTGTACGTCCCATTGTGAGAAGCAAACTTCAGTTTGCTGTATGTAATTGGGCTTAAATTTTAGCCCTGAAGAGTTTGTGCAAGCTTCTTTAATTCAATCCCTCACAGCTGTAATTCCCTCAGCCTTTTTCTGTTGCCTGCTCTTCTGTCACTCAGATGTGGTCTGCTCAGAATATAACAGGGTACCGTAACAACTCAGGGTGGAGTTCATCCTTGGATCAGCCCAGGTTCCTCTGTAACCTGCAGGCTGTGGGGTTGAGCAGTACCAGCTGGAAAGACCTCAAAGATGCTTGGGCTGGTCATGAATAGATTTGACTACTGAAGGAAATGAGTTACACAGGGAAAAATGGATGTAGTGTGTGGTGTTTTGAAGAGTCTGGCAGGAAGAAGAGGCATCAAAAGAGAAGAAACAGTGAGGAAATTGTTGTTTTCCTGTTCTGTATAAATATGAGTGTAACTGGCTTGCTGATTTAGGCATTGGGGCATTTGCTGAAGGTGTGAGACACGAAGGATGACTCCCCTAAAGGCATCGTAACTTCTGTAAAGCTCGAAGAGGTCTTGCTTTTCTCACTATGAAAGGGGTTTGGGGTTTTTTTTATCATGAAAACTTTCATGTTATAGCAAAACATTTTTGTGCCCAGCTCTAACTGGTGTGGGAAAGGATGATTTGACACAGGAAATCATGACTGCATCGTCTGTCATCGTAACTCCCATCCCAGTGCCCCATTGTTTTTGACGCTCTTTAATGGAGTGTTTCCATTTTTTGTGCATCCTGTTGCGAGTAGTTACACTCGCTGACATGAAATAAAGGAGGGACAGAGCGGGACGTTATTGAGAACCCTGACAGCTCCCTCATTCTTGAGTGCAGGTTTAGGTTTTCTAAGCTCAGTTCATCATTCTAAACTCTCAGAGGCGAGAGGAGAGAATGAGTTCATTCTGTGGTCAGATGAATTGATGAGTGGGTGGAGAAAGACACTGGCAGGCTGTGTGTTCCCTCTGCTGCGGGTAAACGATAACCGGCTACTGGGGACATAGTCCCACGTGTGGCACTGGGTGTGTTGCTTTGGGAAGGCAGATTTGTCCACTGTGCTGGTGGAGAAATCTGCAGGTGATGCTCCACCTCGAGACTCGGGTGCAGTTGCTTTGTGTTTGAGCTGACGGTTTTTAACCCCACTCTTTTCTTTCTTTCTGCAGTACTGCCAGTAACTCAAACCGCAGCACGCCTGCCTGCTCCCCGATCCTGCGCAAACGCTCCCGCTCCCCGACACCGCAGGACTCCCAAGGAGACGCCATGGTGGAAAAAGGCTCCGATCACTCGTCAGACAAATCCCCTTCCACGCCGGAGCAGGGTGTACAGCGTAGCTGTTCCTCTCAGTCAGGCCGCAGTGGGGCCAAGAACTCCAAGGTGAGCAGCGAGCGAGTGGCTTTGGCCGAGGTGTGCACGTGTCCCTGGTTCTAAACCCGTTGATGCAGTACACTGGCTTTGTCCTGTGCCTTCTTTTTTTTTCTGGATAACTTCCTCCTTCTTTCCTCATCGTGTTTCTGAAAAGTCTCCTAACCGAGAGCCATTTAAGTCAGACTTGAGCATAACTGTGTCATCCTTTCAGTACCCTGAGTCCATGAGTTGGTGATGGCTGGTACTGCAGTTCCATAATGGCTCACGTGGGCCAACGTTTGTGCAGTCAAGGCTCTGTTTCCTTGGGAGGCTCTGTGGTTTTGAGAAAATTCTCAAAAATCAGCTGTTACCGTTACTTTTTATCATCTGGATCATGAAGGGTCATGGAACAAGTGATGGTTCCTCTCTTCAGACAGCCTATGGAGGACCTGTGCCCATCTCCTGGCCTTTCTAAGCCCTGTGATGAGGTTTAGGCTCCACTGAATCACTTTGCCAGTCCTCTGCAAAGACAGTTTTATACCTGTCTTGTCCAGGGTAGATGATATTTTCCCTCCAAAGGTATTGTGTCTTTTGACCATGTTAGAAACAGCCCTGTCTTTTTTGGACTGAGGAAGAGTTTCAGGTTTGGCAGCTTGCTTTTCTGTGAGCTGTGGGACCTGGTGAAACACATATGAGGGCCTTGAGAGCCAAACGTAACCTTTGATTATAGCCCTAATGTCAGTGCTGTGTTAGAAGATAGCTGTAAAGAGCATGCTTGTTCTTCAAGATGTGTGAAGGGAAATAATTCAGCCTGAGTAACTTCACGGTGTCACAGACGTAACTGATGGCTTGTGTGAAATGAGTAGTTAGGTCTTTGCCTGATTTATCGTAGACTCATAGAATAGTTTGTGTTGGAAGGAACCTTAAAGCCCATCCAGTTCCAAACCGCCTTGCCATGGGCAGGGACACCTCCCACTGGATCAAGGGGCTCAAAGCATCATCGCTGGATTGTGCCATGCAGACAAGAAACCTTCATCCTCTCCCCTTTGTGGCCACTGCCAGCAGAGGAAACGGGATTCACTGGCCCACATTCATTGGGCTGAACTGGTCTCTCGCCACTATGGAGGGTGTGAGTTTAAAAGAGAGAGGGAAGGGTGTTTTCAAGCTGAATCGTTTGAGAGCTGTCAGTTCAGGGCAGTTGCCCTTGAGGTCAGACGTGTTTCCTGTGCGCACAGTAACCTACAAACAGTGGCAGGACCGGGTGACGCCCTCGTGCGTTGTGATGCCAGCAGGCTGTTCCCAAATGAAAGCCGTGCAGATGGGAGGCAGGCGGGAAGCAGGGCACGCTGTGGGATGCTCTGCCAGGGAAACGGCGTCCTTGGTAAGAGGGAATTACAGAGATGAGTTGCATTGCCCTGGCCCACGAAGTGCTGTGATTTAAAGCCATGGGAGTGCAATTTTTACCAACACGGTGACTACTAAAAGCTTGATTTTAATTCATGGTGCTTTTCACAAGGAAAGGGGGGGATATAATATTTTCCATTATGTTTGTGGGGTTTCCGTCTCTTGGTTTTTGAGATAATTTTTCTTCTTTCCTTAATTTCTCTCTTTTCATTCCTGCATGCTTTCTCTCCGATTAAGTCACACAAGCGCCTCTCCAAAGTAAGCCTTCTTTTTTCTCTCCTGTCCCCCACTGTAGAGTTGTCTCGCCACTCAGTCCCCCTCCCCGTGGCACCGAGCGGTGACCCCAGTCAGGCATTCTCCTGGTGCCACTGCGAGAATGTCCGCAAGAGCTCAGCCCGTTGCCTGTAGCGGAAAAGCTGGTTTCACTTATATCACTGGGATCTCATTAATATTTGCTCACACGGTGTGAGAACTGGCCCGTTCATCACACTCCTTCAGTAACTGATTTTAGCCTTTGTCTTCATGTTTGCTTTCCCTCCCCCTTGAAGTGAGCCGCTGTCCTTGCCAGGGAGAAATCTGCTGGCTGTGCTAGGCTGAACAGTACCCAAATCCCTTTTCTCTTTCCTCTCTTCTTATTTTATTCCTTTCACAAACAAGAGTTGATCTCCATAACTTCTTGCCCGCTTTTTATGGTGAATAGTAGTTTTGTGGCCAGTGATCTCGGCTTGTTGCCCTCGCACGCTTTCCTGTGTGATGTAAATATTAAAAATCCGTGATTTCAAATGAACCCAGCTTAAACCTGTTAGAAACAGACCTGTCCCAAATGAATTGTGAGAATTCATGGGCTCGCTTGGAAAGGTAGAAAGCAGAAGATCCCTCTGTGTTGCTTGGGTTGGAGATAAGCTCTTTGAGATTTGATCTGGCATCTCTGTGCTACCCTCAGAAACGCAGATGGGATGCATATGGGGACAAAGTGCCAGACTGTTGGCATTTCCACATGTATTCCGCAGTGTTAAAACCAGAATGGCTTGGATGACTTCATAATCTACAAAATCAATGCCCGGCCTTTCCCTGGTTGATGACTTAGATTTAATTCTAGATAAGTTCTCAGAGAGCAGTGACGTCTACAGTGCTGGCTTACCGTTTTTCCTTGGCTGTCATGCCTCTTGTGACCAGCTTGACCTTGCATGATTGCTGGTGTCTGCTGGAAGCTTCCTTGTTGTTTTGTAGGCAGATTGTCGTTTGCTTGGTCGCTGTAGCTTGGATAACTATGAGGGAGGACTGTGCGACTAGTGTCTCAAGTGAGGTGTGGAAGAAGTCCTATGGAAAATGCAGGTCTGGAGTAGCAGAGTCCTCAAAGGATTGCTGGTGAGTAGAGGGGTGTGTGTCAGGACAGGTCCTGGCTAGGCTGTGGTAGGCTGGAGATGCTTTGTCTAAGCTATGGAGAGGTTTGTGAGGAGAGGAACTGATGGGGAGAACATTGGTGGAGGGAGATGTATGCGTAAAATGTGTGTGGAGCGCCACCGCGATGTGCTCACAGCCAGCCCCTGTAAGACAACCAGAGAAACAGGAGGCAGGTGGATCTCAGAGGAATTCCAGCGTGAGGAAGCCAATGCACAGAGGGAAGGGGGTCCTGGCGTGACCTCAGCCAGCGTGCGTCAGAGCCTCGTGCCCTGCTCGCCCCCAGTCTGCGCGCAGCGTGAGCCTAAAGCAGTCTGAAAGGCTGAATCTCTTTTCTGTGCTCCACGGAGCGACTTCCTCTGGTACAAGTGAGGAATCGCAGGCGTAATAAACCCCCTGCTTCTCCCCACACAGATGACGATGGCATCTGTTCAAGATAGGGCGAGGTTAGGAACAAAGAACTTAAGGACAAAGGTGTTAAAATCTCCTTTCTCAGCCTCTTCTCCTCTTCCCACCCCTCTTCTGCCAGAAGGATGGTCTGATTTTCCAACCTGTCTCACTAATGAAATGGAACAGCTTGAGCCCATGAGTTTGATGCTGTGTTTATACAATTGCTGACAGATCTGCTTGAAGTCCCTTGCCCTCTTTTGTCCCTTGTGTTCCTTGTCGTGCTGCAGTGTTGCCGTCAGAGGGAGCGCGTTACCCGGAGTTGTTTAAGCACTGGATTACATCTGTAGGAAATCCTTCCTGGAGCTTGCTTTTCCATGCTGTCCGAGAGTGTGGCACAGACCAAACTACCTATAGCCTTACATCAACCCTAGGCTTTTATTGGCAAACACTGCTGCTTCTGGAAAAGCTTTCTGAACTCAGCCAAAACCCCCTTTTTGCAAGCAGCCAACAATGAAATACATATATTTTTAACTCTTTTTGCTCTTGCCCAAGGATGAAAGTGATTTCTCCTCCATTGCAAACCCTTGAGATCCCTCCCACAGTCTATAGCTAATAAGAAATGCTGAGGATAAATGTCAGGTAAGGGGAAAACATAAGTCTTGGTGTAGGCCTTGGTGATTGTGCAACAGTTTAGATCAGAAGGAATCTCAGAAGATCTCTCTAGTCCAAGCCCCTGCTCAAAGCAGGGCTGATGTGCTTAGATCAGATTGGTCTAAGGTCTTGGCCAGGCGCATTTTGCAGACCTCCAAGACTGGGCATCCCGCAGCCTCGTGGGGCACCTGCTCCAGTGCTTAACCACTCTTGGTGTGAGCTGGCTTTTTCCTTCTATCCGAGTAGAATTTCCCTTACTGCGGCTTATGACTGTTGCACCTTGTCCTTTCAGTGTGCGGTTATGAGAAGAGTTTGGCTGTGTCTTCTCATGTACCCCTCCCTTTGGGTGATGTAATCCCCCTTTAGGTAGTAGGTCCTGAAATCCCGGTCGTTTTGGACTGGAGTGAAGGATTTGGGAATACGTTTTGTGAGTTTGCTTGAGTTATTTGGCTGTGGGCATTTAGAGGGCGGGTGAGTAGCATAGATTTTGGAAGTACACATGTCAGGAGAAAGAGCTCTAGAGTCAGTTCTGAGCTTTGCCCTCACCCATGTTCTGTGCCTCTGTTTCCCCATCTGTAAAATGGGCTTAGGGATACTTCTAGAGCTCTGTGGTGTCATTCACTGGGCAAACGTTTGGGTTCCTCTGGAAGCAGCAGTGTGTGGCAGTGAGTTGTCACTCTGCTCCCACTAATACTAAAAGGTGGAAACTTCTGTTGGCATCAGGTTAGCAGGCTGACCTTCATATGTGTCATCCACTGCTTCCCATCTGCACTCTGAAGCCGTAATCTTCCATAGCACTATATGCAAATATGAGATCGTTACCCATGAAGATTTAGAGGCAACACTGTATTAATTAAAGGCTCAGAGAAGATACCCTGTTTTTCTCCTTCCTCAAGTTCTCGTAAGTTCATTCTGGTTACAGCCACCCTGTAACTATGAACTTTGGTACCTGCTCCTATAGCATCGTCTCTGCAAATCAGTGCCATCTTTTCCACTTCTGTGTGCAACTCCATCCCTCTGTTACCTTTTTGATTTTTCTCTTTTCAGTTCTAATGCTTATGGTTTCTTTTTCCAGTATGACAGACTTAACCTGCTCAAAGTAAGGATATGTTTTTTCCTTTTTCTTTCTTTTTCCCCTCTGTTATACTGTCTCTTGATTTTCTCAGTTCGCGTCCCCCTACGTTCTGACTGTCAGGGAGTTAAAGAAAAAGGTAAATAAAATAGAAGATATCTTTTAAGGCCTCAGATAGTCTCCATTCTCTTTCATGTAGTCTGTTCTACCTGCACAGCATAGGGGTCAGGGGAATGGGTCTCCTTGGCTTTAAAACAGTTGCGGGAGGCAAGAGGTGAGGATTGGATCAGTATAATTGTGCGGAATTGCATAAGAAAGGAGGTGCAGAGCTGTTCTACAGAGGAGCTGCTGTCTGCAGGAAATTGAAATGTGAAGGGGATAAAAGAGTTACAGCAATTAACGTAGCAGAGGGGAATGAAATCCTGTTACAGCATGCCGACACCACACCATGTGCACCCTGGTTTAGAAGACACAGTGACAGCAGGGTCTGTGTTTTCTCTATGCCAATTAGAGGTTGATTAGGATTTTGTTTTCCCCAGGAATTTCTGAGTTACGCCTTTTGCTCATTAAGGCAGGCAGATGGCAAAACAAATCTGCAGGAGAATCACTCCATCCTGGAGCCCGTGCTCCTCAGGACAAGGTGGTGTGTGCATGGATTAAGATTAATTCTCCTGTTTGGGTTTTTTTTTTAGTATAGCTGAATTGCATAAGGCTTTTTTTCCGTGTCCTACTTGCAGAGAAGGATGACTTCAACCAGATTTTTATGAATGAAAGGTATGGCCAAGTATGGAAAAGTGTAGGAAGTCAGAGGAAATTGCTCTGGTTCGTTGATGAGCCGTTCTGTGTGTGGAGTTCTTCAGTTCGTATTCTTTCCCCCCAGCATTTGGGAAAAGGCCATCAAACTATCGTATTTCAGCCTTACTGTGGGGTTTTTCATTAGAGACCTGTGCAGTGGAAGTGGCAGAAATGCCTGAGGTTGCAGGGACTCCTTCGGGGATGTTGGCTCCATGAATGAGATCCAGATGCCAGCAAGGTTTTCTGCTCGCGTGGTACATAGGGAGTGCAGGGAACTGAAAGCAGGGAGGTGTTGGGAAAGAACAGCGTGAGCAACCCCATGTCTTCATAGAAATCTCTGGTCTGATCTGATCTCATTAAGACTTGGCGCTTGCTTTCCTATGGTAACATCCTGTGCATCGCAGGTGCAGTTGTGGGCTGTCCCAGCGCAGGCAGTTCCTGTGTCTCTGTGAATATGAACTTCACTCTCCGAGTGGAGCTCCCACAGGCTGTTACAAGCTGGAGAACAGTTTGTTTTCCTTCATATTCCAGACCGGGCACAGAGCTGTGAAAAACACTCCCAGCCCAAGGTCAGAAGTGGGATGACTTCAAAGCAAGGAATGCAGTGGAATATTGCTTCTGTCCTTGCTTGTTAGACCCGGCACCCTCGAGTGTCCGTGTAAACACACCGTTGCTGGCTGGGAGAGGGGACGGGCACGGCTGTGTGGCTGCTGGCACACAACCTGCCCGGCAGTGTGCATGGCAGCTGGTGAAAGGCTACTGTGCCCCCCAGCTTCATTGCCCTCGGGTCAATCCACCCTCAAATGGGAGATGCCTGTGCTTTCCGTCAGTTCTGCTCAAGTTTCTGGCACTGCAAAGCCAGCCTGGCTGGAGTGGGAGTGCGAAGCTTGTTTCTTCCTCTCTCTGTGCAGATAAATCTCACCTCCAGCTGAAAATCGCCAAGTGTGACTTTCCAAGCTGAGCCAGCTTTTTCGTACGCTCCAGTGTGACGTGTGGCCCGTCCTCTCAAACCATCTGAAATGCCGCAATCGGGACAAAAAAAATCACATGTGCTGATGGAGAACACTGTGCACTGACATTCTGAAAGAAAACCAGCCTTTTTTTATTCCGCTTAACTTTTCTAGTGATTTTCTTCAGCAGATTTCCTGCCTCTGTATGTGTCTCCCTTTTAAAACTGAAAGTTTTGCCTGATGGTTTTTGTGAGTAAAACTGTGTCCCTGCCTCCTGGTAGTTCTGCGAGGGCTTGTTTGCACAGAGTACGTTCGATGCGATGTGATTTTTGCAGCCCAGCCAGCGCCGTGGAAGAAGGAAGTCTGTGACAGAGCTGGCTGGTGGTGGTTATGGGTAGCTCCTCTGTTGCTGATCTGCAAAAGCAGTTACAGCATGCGCGCCGGAGTTCATCTGTGTGTGCGTGCATGTGGACATGCACACATTAGCCTGAATTGTTTCCTATTATAGACTCATGCTTCTGGGTTTGTTCTTTGTTCCTGTAAGTGGAAATAACCGTGTTAGACCACACCGTGAACTGCTTTGAAATCTACTGTGAAATCCATTGAAATCTTCTGTTTAATCCCACTTTCCCTTAACTAATTATACAAACCAGACTGGACTTAGTTTCTCTGTCCCTCTTTCTTTTTAATCCCAAGATCTCTGTGCTAACTAATGCTTCTCTCTTATTTTGTCCTTACAGAAAAGCCAGAGTTGGTATAATGTAAGTACTCCAGTTTCTCTTGTCCCTGGGTGGATGTGGGCTGGGTACCAGGGTGGGGGGAAGGTGCAAAGGGGCTTTGCAGTGGCGCTGGGGCAGACTGACCATTTCCATAGGGACGAGATGGAAATGGCTCAGAACTGGCAAAGGAGGACTGACATCCTGAGGGAAAGGATGCCAGAGAGAGCGAGCAAAAGCTTTGTCTTTTCAGTTGCTTTTCTGATGCTCTCCACACCCTGCACCTTCCGGTTTCCCAGCAGAGCTGGTCTTGATGTGGTGACCGAGCTGCTGCCGCACAAACCCTTTGCATCTCTCTGGGTGCTGTGGGGCGAGAGAGGAATTATTTTCTATTGACCTCACAGAAATACCAACCATCTCCTGCTTCTGCCTTGAGCTTATTTTCGTTCTGCAAGCACGAGCCGCAGTGCTTGCCGTACAAAGCTGGTGGTGTGTGTGTATTTCCACAATTGGTGTCACATCCTTGCACGGTTGAACTCCCACCCCTCGAGCGCTCTACAGTAGATCCCAGCAGTACCACGATTTTGCAGGCAAATGCAGCAGCCACTCCACGTTCAGCAACACTTTCTACCTCCCTGCATCCCAAGACGTTAGAAGCAGAGATTTTGGTGGATAAAATGTGGTCAGATGTGACAGAGGCACGAGAGGCAGAGGTTTATTTGCTGTATATAATCAGCACCAGGATGGTAGCAAGATGTCAGAAGCAGAGAGGAGCGTAGAGGCGGCGGCACTGAGAATGAAGTATAAACCATAGTAGGCCAAGCAAGCAGAGAAGTGGGAGACAAAGGAACGCGGAGTGAGGCAGTTTGGGTAGACACTCAAGCCCACCCAGGCTGCTGCAACCGTGGGAATCTGTAGCCGTGGCTAAAGGTGACTTTTGCTATTACGCTGAGCTGCTTCTGACTGTAGCTGCTGAGATCCACACCCTGCTGCATGATGCTTTGCTGTGCTCTGCTTCTGTGGGTCTCTTGTGTGTTCATGTCCTCTCTATCTTATCTTTCTGTTCTCTTGTTTTTCCTCCATATATTTTCAGCATGAGAGACAGTACATCCGGAGAGTAAGCACTGGCTGCATTTTTTGTGGTTTCTCCCCCCAATTACTTTCCTTTAGAAAACAAAACCAAACCGTATCCTAGTTAGTAAAGACATTCTGGCCAGATAAAAGCAGCAATGGGGGAATATGGATGGGCTACAAATGCCAGGAAGGTGGTCAGTCCTACTTGGCAATGTTATTACCATTAAAAATTTGCTGTTGCATCTCTTTCATAGAGTGCCCCTTCTTTGCCAGCTCCTCCAGGCAGGATTTTTCTGGCATTTGGACCGTTCTGGTTCCTTTCGGCCCTGAGAGCAACTGTAGAAATGCATCGTGGAGGCTACCTCTTCACGAAGCCATACAATTTCCTTCGCTCACTCTCTTCCACTCTCATTTTACGTGAACTTCAGTATGCTTGGAGCAGACACTCTCACATTGTTCTTTGTGCCAGTTCAGCAGCCCCGGGTGCCAGGCACTGCACAAACACAAACCAAAGATATAGCCCTTGCCTCAAAGAGCACATGGTCCTCAAAGATGCCAGAACGTCGATGATCTGGATGCCAGTTTTCTAAGATGACTTCAGGTTTTGCTGCTTTTAACTGGTCATTTTGTCCTTGTAGCACTGTATCCCTCTTTGCCAGTTGGGACCCTTCCTTTTCCCTCTCCTGGATTCCTTTCTCTATACTTTTTCTTCAAGATGCTGCCAATTTCACTTGCCCTGTGTGTTCTTTTGATCCTACCAGTGCTTCCTGGGTTTGGCATCCCTGTCAGATCGAGAAGTAGGAGAAAAGGGGCGAACCAAGGTCATGGATTGGTTTGGCAGGAGAACTGCCCTTTCTTGGTCTTGGTGTGCTTTCTCCGCTTTGCTTTCCACGGGACAAATGCAGACTGGTCCAGGTGCACTGTGAGATCTAGGAAAGAACACCAGTTTGAGAATAAACACACTCAACCTTGCAGGGCTTGCTTTGTGCTCCTGTCCTTGTGGTGGAAGAGCAGACCATCACCAGGCTGGCTGAGCTCACTAGCAGCAGGAAGAAGATATCCCTGAGGTGTTTCTCATGCCTTTAGTGAGGAACCGCAGACAATGGAGGCTCTGGTTTAGAAGAATTGTTTTTCTTACAGAGTGAAACTCAAGTGTGTTGTTCAGCTGTGGTTTAGCCCCCACCCATTTATGTTCCATCAGGTTGCAGTTTGTTTATGTCTACTTTGGACTTGTGTTCCTGCATGTTGAATTATTGGTAATTGATTAATTATTTAAAAAATAAATTAAAAATTTATTTTTTTTTTTAAAAAAAAGAATAGACCACAAACCCAAAGTTTCTCTGTGATTTTGTTTACTGAAACAGAGATGCGACTTACTCTGTAGACCTGATGTGTTTAGAGAGGCAGGAAATATGTATTTCACTTCCCTAATGACGTGAAGGACGAGGTTGCGCCTGCTGTGGGGGTGGCAAGAGCTCCACAAGTTGATAGAAGGAATTTGTCACCCAGCAGATGTCATTAAAATTAGAGGCAAACTGGAGATATATTGTTGCCAAGGGTAAAAGCAATCTCCTTTGTTGGTCTTTGGGTAAACGGCCTCATTTCCGAGCCTGTAAGAGAGCTCAGTTTTTGTGCCTTGAGGTCAATGTACAGGTGAGGCACTGAGCAAGTCTGCCGTGTTTTTCTGCCTCGTTCTTTCACAGTTGGTGGACTGTTGATCTTTCTGCTTCCCTGGCTGTTCCCAAATCAGGGTGTATCTCGCTGATTTTCTGCAGCTTTTCGAGCTGCTGATCTAGAGCAAAGCTTGCTTCTATGAATTAATTGCCTCCTGTAGTCGCTGTGCTGGTAGACACCAGGGGAATCTGCAGAGCATACTCTGGAAAAGAGAATAAGATGATCTTGAAAAGTTAGAGGAAACACAGTTGGCGCCTGGGAAGAGGTGAGATTTATATCTGTCCGTCAGATTTTTGGTTTAATATTTAGATTTCAAGGTCTGCCCTACTCTGTACTCCTCTCTTTTGTGTTTATCTACGCACATTCCTTTCACCTGCTTCCTCTTTTGCAATCATGCTTGACTCTTTTTCTTAGAATCATAGAATTACTGAGGTTGGAAAAGACCTCTAAGCTCATCCAGTCCAACCATCAGCCCAACCCCACCGGGCCTGCTGGACCATGTCCTGAAGTGCCACATGGTTTCTGAACGCTTCCAGGGATGGTGACTCCACCACTGCCCTGGGCAGCCTCTGCCAGGGCTTCACCACTCTTTAGGTAAAGAGGGTTTTTCTAATCTAAATCTCTCCAGGCACAACCTGAGGCCGTTTCCTCTTGTCTTGTTACCTGGGAGAAGAGCCCAGCACCCACCTCTCTACAGCCTCCTTTCAGGGAGCTGCAGACAGTGATGAGGTCTCCCCTCAGCCTCTTCTCCAGGCTAAACAACCCCGGTTCCCTCAGTTGCTCCTCATAGGGTTTGTTCTCCAGACTCTTCACCAGCTTCGTTCCCATTCTCTGAACGTGCTCCTGCCCCTCAATATCCTCCTTGTTCCGAAGGGCCCCAAACTGAACCCAGGATTCTTCTTACAGCCTCTCCCTATAACTGATCTGAACCATCCCGTCTCCACCTGTGTGCACGAGAGCCCCAGAGCGGTAAATAACAGTGAAAAGACACTGATTATCTCTTCAGGTGTTCTTAAATACTGCTGGATATATTTGCTGTCCTAATAAGTCTGAAAAGATCAGCAGGGATTCAGTTCTATTCACTTGTCTTTGGGAGAGCAAAGTCTGCTGAGGATTGCACGGGCTGGCACAGGAGCCCACGCCTGCAGGTTCTGCCAACAGGCTCTGTGCACACGGGGTGACTTTCAGGAAAAGGTGAAAGTCTCAAAAATGAATGCAGTCAAATGCAAGTATTTAACTGTGCAAAGGAAAGAGCCCTAGGTTTTTCTTTGGGAAAACTGAGGCAAAAGCCTGTGCACTGGGAGACAGGAGGTGGCTGAGACTCCATGGTGGACTGTGATCCTGCAAAGGACCTTTCTTTGTGGAGACCTTTGAGCCGCGCTTGCAGCTTATTAAGAACAACATCAAATGATCACAAGACTGGACATCATAAGAAATCAGCCCTTTCTGGCCTCTGGTTTTCTTTCAGAACCCTCTTGGAGACCTCGTAGAGACCAGAGTAGAGAGGGAAAATCAGCTGTTGGGAAGAGTAGAACGTTCCCTATAAAGACAAAGAGGCAGAAATGCATCATTTTAGGGAAAACACCAGAAACAGCTTTCCAAAGGGTGGCAGCCTGGGTGTGACTCAGCAACAGCAATCATGGAAATGGAATTTATTGCAAATATCCAAGTCGGATGATGAGTTAGCAGGATGTCAATAAACCAGCCTTTTTCTCTGTAAAACAGTGCAATCACCTTTTAAGGTCCAGTAACCATTTGGTCAAACTATTTATGGAGCAATGTTAACTCATTGTCTTTCAGGTGTTTTTTGTAGACAATTCCCTTCAGATTTTCCATGATTTTATCTGTGTGCATTATCAGCACAGTTACTGTTGTGTAGAGACACTAAAGGACAAGGGAGCTTTTGGTGCAAGCTCATGTGACCATAGAATCACAGAATGGTTTGGTTTGAAAGAGACCTTAAAGATCATCCGGCTTCAACCCCCCTGCCACTGGATCAGGGGGCTCCAAGCCCCATCCAGCCTGGCCTTGGAACACCTCCAGGGATGAGGCAGCCACCACTGCTCTGGGCAACCTGGGCCAGGGCCTCACAGGAAATCCTTTCTTCCTAAGATCTCATCTCAGTCTCCCCTCTACATCTCTTGTAATGGCGAACTTGAATCCACTTCCCACTCCAAATGGCCAGCGATCACTTCGAAGCTTCTTCATCTGCTCTTCAATCACTTTCAAAAGGAAAAGAAAGAGGAAAACCTGAGAGACTGAGGTAGGTTTGCAAGAAGTGCAGTGGGACAGATGGCCACTTTCATTGCAGGCGTTAATCTGCATCGCAGTCCTCCTGTCAGTGGGCTCTAAACTCTCCCACACAAGCAGGGACCGTGTTTTGTTCTTTTCCAGTAGTTTTCCTGTTCTATTGAGAAGCAATGTAAGTCTTCCCTAAGGAGTCAAGAGCAGGTCCATCAGTCACACAAATTAGATGAGGTTTTCCTTCCCCTTTTCTCCTCGCCCCTGTCATCTCTCCTTCTTCCCTGTATCCTTACCATGTGCTGTACAAGGCTACACCTCTATCAGTTCTTGTGTTGTCCCATCCCTAGGCAACAGTTGCTTTACATTCCCTGTCGAAGGATTTGTTTGTGTATCAACAGGGAGATCTTAACCATAGGGAGTCACCCTTCCCGTTTCCCCACCGAGCCGAGCCTCTCCACCCTTCGCAGTGCCAGCCCGTCCCGTCTCTCTCTGTTTGCAGTAGGGTTAATGTTTGCTGTCTCCACCTCCTGGTTAGCTCTTCTGATCCCTTGTGCCATTCATCTCTGCAAAGAGAGGTGGGTGGGTGTGTAGCTGGAGCATCCTGGTGGGTTTGGTTTGGAAGTGATCCCATAGGCAGTTTCCAGCAAAGAGGGCCTTTCAGTAGAGCAGTGCAGGTACCTCACAGATGTCTGTAATTCTAATTCTTTGTCCTTACCAGGATCCAGAAGGTTTTGTTTATCAACCCCTCATCTTGGGGTGGCAGATGAATGTACTACTTCCTTTGGGGGGCTGAACGGAGGGTCCTGTGCGCTGTCTGGCACCAGCAAAGCTTTTGTGGTGCATCTGAGCAGACAGAGTGCTCACCAGTTCCTTCTGTCAGTGACCAAACTGCAGGTACTTTGCTTCCCTGGAGCAAAACAGGAGCTTTGCAGAGGCTTGGTTGGTTGCTTGGTTGGGTTTTCTGGTTTGGGGGGTTTTTTGTGGTCCCAATTTGTTAGGAAGAATGAGGATTTTCCTTCAGAATAGTTGTTTCCTGAGGGTCAGCGTCACGGTTGAGCAGCACTGGTGTCGTAGCATGGGCGCTTCCCTGTGCGTTTCTGCTCTTGAGCGGGGAGATGGAGAGCTTGGGGGGTAAGGACAGAGGGATACAGGGAGTTGCAGTGCTCCAAGCAGTCTTCCTGGCCTGCAGACAGTTCATTCCCTGGAGTTTGAAGCCTTGCCCTTCGTTTTCAGAGTGACCTGACTAAGGAATGAAACCTAGAAGGACGTATGCTTTTTGGGGAGGCTCAGAGTCACATAAAGGAGTAGCGGACCCTCAGGATTTCTGACTGTGTGGATGATTTCTCATCGTTGTATTCTTTAGGTTGGTCTCTCCCTACTCCCCTTGTGCCTCCCCCAACACGCTCTGTCCAGCAACTTTCCATTACAGGAAACATCTGCTGGGAGGCAGGGCTGAGCCTGGGTTACTGCAGGGCATTGGCCGACAGAATTACCCAGCTCCAGTAACTTCAAGCATGTGCGACTCATTTTGGTATCTTCCCCACCCGCTCTGTCCATGAGAAACATTAACAGAGACTGAAGCTGCTTTCAGAGCAGAGAGGGACTGGAGAGGACAGCCTGAGGCAGGCACTGGAGGAGTAAGAATAACTGCTTTTCTGGTTTCAAAGGGGAGAAAAAAAAAGAGACTGAAGTCTCTGGGCTGTTTATCGTCCTGTTCAGTGCTGGAAACTGCAGCCTAGATCTGTGAATTACGGCTGGCCCGGCGGGGTGCTGGCGGTTGGAGCTATTTCAGTTCCTAACTCTGGCAGTGCTGGGCATCGGGAGCTGGAGATGCCTCGCGTGGACCTACCTGGGGCTGCTCAGGCTGTTGGCACTTCTGTGGTGCTTCTTTAAGGGATGCCCACAGCAAGAAGCTGGTGAGACCGAGCTGAAGAGCACAAAGGTTGCCAGCCTGCAGGCTTACCCTAATGAGCCACTTTTTCCAAGTCCTCTGGAGGGAAAATCCTCTCTTAGATCTACAGAAGCTGATAGGGCAGATGACCTGAATGGGAGCAGAAAAGTAGGAGAAGACACATCAACTCCTGCCAAGCTGCTGTATCCCTTTCAACTTTGGATCTAAACAAGAAGTGGTGACAGCAGGAACAGGAAGAGTGGAGTCTGACTGAGAACACGGGGAGCTGTGCAAGTGCGGAGGGAACGCTATGGATTCCTTGCTGGAGTGCGGGGCTCTCTGGGATCCTGTGCCGGATCAAGAACTGCTGTATCTGTTGTGGCACATGGAGGGGCTGCTTGATGGATCGCAAGAAAATGTCAGCTGTGGATCAGATGAAATTCCAGCTGTGAGTGTCTCTAAACTCAACTGTTTGTCACTCCAACAGGAGTTCTGGGGCTAAGCAGAAGCGCCTGTTGTCATACAGGTTTTAGACAGGTCAGAACATCCCTTACAGCGGGAGAACTGTACTGCTACGTTGGTTTGCTGTAATGCATTGAACCCAAAGCTCAGAGCTTTTCGAGATAATCTGTATTTCTCCCCTTCTTTCCCATCCTGTCTACTTGTCCCAGGAAATCTTGGGATTGGGCTCTTGCTGGAGCCTGTCTCTGCCCAAGATCTCTTCCAGATGTTTAGGCTAGAAGTTTGGTAAGTAAAATTCATATTTCTGTCATCTGCTGGTTAGCAGGTTTTATTTAGGAGTAAGATCATAGAATCGTAGATGGTTTGGGTCAGAAGAAATCTTAAAGATCATCCAGTTCCAACCGGTGGCAGGAACAATTTCTACTGGTTCATGTTGCTTATAATCTCCTCTAACCTGGCCTTGAACATCTCCAGGAATGGGGCATCCACAGCTTCTCTGGGCAGCCTGTTAAGATACTTTCTTTTGGTTTCACAGAACTGGAGCAAATGTGAAGTGTTGAGCTGGTTTTAAGAAACGTTGCTTCTAATTCTTTGAATTGGTGCGAAGAAGAGGGAATGCTTTTGCGTGGCAGGGGGTTGTCTGTGTTTTCTTCTTTGATTTGATAGCGTTTGACAATTTTGTAAGGCTAATGCTAAATCACCTTCATATTCCTCCTTTCCTCATGACCCCTACTAACACCACTTCTCAAACAGACGCTACCTCCTGTAATCACTTTGATGTGGGAAGCCCTTGCTGTCGGACTCGAAGGTTCACCCACCTTTCTGCTTTGGGCGATTTGTATTGTGCAGTTGAAAGAGACAGGAGAGGGTTGGTGAGAAGAGGTGGAGATAGAGAGGGAAAAGGTTGTACCCCAGTTTGCTGCCCTTTCCCTGCATTTGTGGGAGAAAGAACATGATAGAGCAGAGAGGAGATACGGGCCTCCTGAATTGGCACCTGCACCTATTTCAGTCAACCCTGCCTTCAAAAAATGTTCTGGCTATTATGAGCAACTGTCAGCATGGGCATGGTGCATAGGAGGTGGCCTAAGGTGGGACAGAGTCATGTTATAGCTTAATAAACACCAGAGAAAAGCCAGCTCCTTGTCTCCTTCCAGCCAACAGCACTGTTTTCTCTGAGGCCTTTGATGAAGCCAAGTGTCTGCAGAATGAGCGCAAAACATGGTTGAGTCCCTGCAAGAGCTTCTTCTGAGCCCCACAAAAGCGTTCTCACTCTGCCAGCGGGTAGTTGTGCGTTCCCTACCAGGTGGAGCGCTTGATGGAGAGAGGAACGGAGGCGACTGCATTGTTCTTGAGCTCTTGATGACTGTGATTAGTCAATTCCTTTGGCAGCAGGGCGGCAGCTGTACTAAAGTACCTGTTTTCTGTGCTGTTACTGGGAGAGCTGGGGACTGGTGGCTGACTGATGCAGTGCAGACAGAGCATGTGTTGTACCTTGTACAGTCTAGAATTGCAGGAAAAGAGATCTCTCTTGCAGCCATGGCTTCCATGCAATTCTTTTTGCTGCCAAGCAGGTATGGGTATAGCCCTTCCACTTTCTACTTGCACTTCCAAGTCAGGTTCTCCTCTTCTTCTCGCTTAATGCACTAAATCCCAAATCCTCCCATCTGTGTGTTTGCTGTGATGGGAGCTCCTGGCCTCATGCTTTGTAAGTGCATCTGATCCCCCTCCTCCTTACCAAGGTGTTCCTGTTTTCCCACTCCATTTCTCTGTACTCATGCCCACCCCTCTCTTTAACAGGCGCTCTGTTATTTACAGGTGTTGAGTCCAACATACAAGCAACGGAATGAAGATTTCAGGAAACTCTTCAAACAGCTTCCTGACACGGAGCGCCTCATTGTAGGTAAGGTCAACTCCTTTGGCGTTGGGGCTCTATTCTGCTGGTCCATGATTTGGGGAGAAAATCGGGACATGTGCGTGCAGCTTGTTCTTCAGGGATTGCCGTCGAGGAATAAGCCCATTGTGTCTTCCTTGTTCCTCGTTGGGTTTCATCCATTTCCCTTCAATGAGAGCAATGCTGAACAGAGTTACCGCTCTGTTCCCCATGGTTTTGAGGAGCATGTGGAACAGTACTTCCCCAAACCTGAGTCTTTGAGCTCTTTCCTCATGTCTCCCTTTTTTCCAACATCCCCCACGCTCCCTACTCGCACACGACTGCCGTTCCCGTATCCGTTTGGGCTTTGGCCTTGCAGCTGATTAGCGACTGCCTAGTGCATCGCATCTGTTCTCTTATCTTATGTAACCGGTGATCTCATACCGTGTCTCATACTGCTGAAAAAGATGCAAAGAGGAACAGAATGATGCAGAGGAACAGAAATTGTTTGCGGTACTTAAACTGGGGAAGAAATGGACAACAGCACTAGAAGGCAAAAAGGGAAAAGACAGATCGAAGTATGGAAATACTACATAGGATGCTACAGAGTGACCAGCTAATAGGGCAAGCTCATCAGTCAGTCAGAGAGCTTGTCTGTGATGTGCCCTTGGGAGGAACCAGAACCTAGCGGACACAGCAGCAGCTGTGGCTCCGTTGCCTCTGTCTCTGTCTTTGCCTTTCTGTGTTGAGTAGCTTCTTTTGTTACTGCTGCTTAACCTCACCTTTAGGCTGTCCTTCTGGTTTCGGTGCTCCTAAATTATGATCTGTTGTCCTCCCACAGATTACTCATGTGCGCTACAGAGAGACATTCTCCTGCAGGGCCGCCTCTACCTCTCTGAAAACTGGATCTGCTTTTACAGCAACATCTTCCGTTGGGAGACACTGGTAAGGCTCTCAGAATGGTGCTCTGAGCATGTGTTTTATATCAGTGTATTTGCCTTAAAAAGCACTCTCTCCATTGTCTTTCTCATCAGTGTCTCTCTCCCTGTGTTCTTTTTCTGCCTTCCCGTTTCTGCGTGGCTCTGACCGTAGCTGACAGTTCGCTTGAAGGATATCTGCTCGATGACCAAGGAAAAAACAGCACGGCTCATTCCTAATGCCATCCAAGTTTGCACTGACACTGAAAAGGTACATCTTTGAAACCTCCCCCTCTGGGCTGCCCCTTCTGGCTGTCAGGGAGATAAAAGCGTGTTGGGGGATGGCTCCGAACTGCTTGTGCTGCAGCCTGGGAGGAAGCACCGAGGGCAAAGGGCTGGGTGCAGGGCTTCTGCAGACCTTGGGCTCGAGCTGGGTCTGGAGCACCTGTAGCTCGTGTGTGGGACGAGGGAGAAGATCTGGGTGGTGTGGCAGTACATCTCCAGTGGAACTGGTTCTGTGCTCAGACTCGCTCCCATGGGTGAGCATCACTCAGCCTCTCTGAGGCCTCCTTGAGCTTCATAGCTTCAGCCCAAGGACTGAGCTATGTGCTTTGCTCAGTCCTTCTGTAGCTGGAAAGTGATCCAGACAGGGTTATCTCTTCTTTTTCCCTTTTTGGGACTTTTTCTGAACTGATTTTTCTCTCCATCTCTTCCCATTCAGCACTTTTTTACTTCCTTTGGGGCTCGAGACAGGACGTACATGATGATGTTCAGACTCTGGCAGAATGCTCTCCTTGACAAGGTACGGAGACCGTCACCTGAGTGTTGGGGTGGGATGAAAGGGAGGTGATGAGTATATGCAGAAGCATAATACTCGTGACTACTTGGTGTGCATAGAAAGATGCAGGGTCAGTAAGCACGTGTGTTCAGGCAGAGCAGGTGCAATTCTTTTTTCACACAGAATTCTATCTATGTACAGACATGTCTTGCACAGACAGTAGATGCCACTTTGCCTCTGCTGCATGCATCTCAGAGTGGAGGTTTTTTAAGGTCTGTATCACAGTATCATAAGGTTGGAAAAGACCTCTGAGATCATCAAGTCCAACCTATGACCCAACACCTACACCTACTCCTACTTGTCAACTACAAGAGCCTCATCCAATCTTTCCTTAAACACCTCCAGGGACGGTGACTCCACCACCTCCCCGGGCAGCGCATTCCAATGGCCAAGCACCCTCTCAGTAAAGAACTTCTTCCTAATGTCAAGCCTAAACCTCCCCTGGCAAAGCTTGAGACCGTGTCCTCTTGTTCTGTCGCCGGTCACCTGAGAGAAGAGACCAACCCCTGCCTGACTACAGCCTCCTTTCAGGCAGTTGTAGAGAGCAATAAGGTCTCCCCTGAGCCTCCTCTTCTCCAGGCTGAACAACCCCAGCTCCCTCGGTCCCTCCTCACAGGGCTTCTGCTCCAGCCCCTTCACCATCTTCTTTGCTCTCCTCTGGATGCACTCCAGCATCTCGACATCTTTCTTAAACTGAGGGGCCCAGAACTGGACACAGGACTTGAGGTGCGGCCTGACCAGTGCCGAAAATAAGGGAATGATGACCTTCCAAGTCCTGCTGGCCACACTATTCAAGTGAAACAGCCCAGAAGAAAGCTGTTCAAAACTCAACGCAAATAGCACACTGCGTAGGCAAAGTTCTTAGTCTGTGCTTCAGAAGTATGGAGTTCAAGATAGGACAGCGACAGAACATGTGTTCAGGGCATCCCAACCCTAGGTGAGAACAGTAGTGGGTGCAGGGTGTGCTGGGTAAGGGCTCAGTGCGTTGGATTTTAAAATAAAGCAGAGATGTGCACCTGCTGTACCAGAGGCCTCATATATTCTATATTTGATCTGAGTATGTTCCACAGTCCATTCAGTATTTCTGGCCTCCCTGCAAGAGTAAAAACTGATCTTACAGTGCTACTAGCACGTCGAGATGTTCTGGTTTGAGTTCATACCGTGCTGGAAGGCTTAAGTAATCAAACACCCAGAATACCCTGTCCTGAAAATCAGGGTAGTGTTTAGTATGCAGGGGGATCGCTTTGCATTGGGCAGCTTGCGTTGCTACCATATGCAGTGATTTGATCGGCCCTTTTGAAGTTCCTACCAAAATCTGGTGCCCTTGGTTTCAAGGTCAAAGCAAATGGGAACTGAGATGTGGAACGATAAAGGCAGGAAACACTTCCAGAGCTCTTTTTCCAAGTGCAGGATCCATGCCTGGTAGGAGAGAAGGAGCAAGAGCCTAGCCCATTTTTCCTGATAAGACATAAATTAGAGCAGATGTGGGAAGAAGTTGCCACAGAGTTATACATTTTTCTGGATAAAAGTATCTCGTTAGAGTTTCCCCCATCCATGTTTTTAATTGCTACTTCAGGGAACTAGATTAAAAATTTCCTGCCTTATCCCGTGCTATGAGAAGAGGTTCAAGCCAGCAGCTCAGAACACGGTCACTAGATTTGTTTTCCCTCACTACCAAAAAGTCTCTGTTGTTGGTCCTAAATTTCTCATGGTTAAAAATCCCTCCCCTTTCATTCCTGTATTGCACATTTAAATCACAAGTTCTCCTGCCCTGCTTCTTCAGAACCTCAGAACGCGATCATTTAGTGATCAGCTGACCTGCGTGGCTGAAAAGCTGAGCTTTTGTGAATGGTCTTGATAATTCATTTTCTCTTTTTAACTGGAATTACATCCAAGCTTTTCATGATCGTTTCTGGTGAGACAAGCTCTCTTGGATTTTAAACTGCAACAGGAAATGTTTTTCTTTGTCCCTGTTTTAGATCATTTTCCCTGCAGCTGTAATTCTTTGGGCAACTTTAATTTAAACAAACTTGGAGGGGAAAAAAAAACCTCGTACGGTTGGAGTTTTGTGCGGTGGGAGATGTTAAATGCAGTCACAACAGAAGAGGCGGAGAAACCATGTGTAGAGGGAAATGCAGGTTGACTGCTTACGTTGTTACATGCACAGCAGTGTAGTAGTGAGAGATCTCATTTCGTGTGCTGCTCTGGGTGTAGCCTCGTGCTGGCTCTCAGATAGTCCCAAATAACACGAGATTGTGGCATGGAGAAATAACAAAGATGGATTTTAGGGCAGAACCTAGGCTGATGGTGAAAGCTTACTTGGTGAAAGGGCATCTTATGGCTTGATGGGGGCAATCTCTAAGCCAGCTTGGCCTAACAGTATAGGAATACGTACGCCTGCAGCTCCTTAGCCAGCAGGGAGCTGGGCCAGCCTACCAGTAACATGAAATCCACCTTGTATCATTATTGGAATTCAGAAGAGGCGGGCCCATCGGAAGGCTCTTGCCTCCTATCAGCTGTCATCTCCCATCGGGGCTGCGTCAGAATCACTCACTTCCGCTTTCAGGGCAAAGATTGTAATACTCCTAACAATGGTAGTTCCAAAAATCCATTATATTTTAGTATTCTTAGGTGAAAACACGTGCTGGTCTCTGTTCCCTCTCGTAGCCTCTCTGTCCAAAGGAGCTCTGGCACTTTGTTCACCAATGTTATGGGAACGAGCTGGGTCTGACCAGTGATGATGAAGACTATGTGCCTCCTGATGATGACTTCAACACAATGGGGTGAGTGAGGAGGAGTAAAATCTGCCTGTGCTGCAGAAAAGATGGCCTCAGGAGAGCAGGAGCCCTGATATATTGTGTACCTCAAACTGCTGTTTGTCCTCGGTGAGAGGTTCTGGGTTCTGGCCAAAGATTTGCCCTTCAATGGGGAATGGCTAAAAAGCATTGCATTTCCTCCTGGAAGTTGGTAGGGGCTGAAATGCCTGCCTGTCTGCTTGCTGAGCTACACGAGCAGTTCTTTAAATGCCAAAGCATCCCTGTCACCAGGCCAAGTCAGCATGTTACGTGAACGTAAAGTGCTGATGCTTGTCAGTCTGCATATAAAGTTGAAAAGTTTGGGCTTTATCTTTCCTGCACTGAGCCTTTTCTGCTTCCAGTCAGACTGGAAATGCCATAGAAGTATTCTTACTTGCTCTGTGTGTCCAGTTGTAGCTGTACTGAGAGGGGTAAACATAAAAACCTGTGTTCTCTGTGGCGTCTCAGCTACTGTGAAGAAATCCCTGTGGAGGAGAATGAAGTCAACGACAGCTCCTCAAAAAGCAGCATGGAGGCCAAGCCAGAAGCCAGCCCTCAGCTGCCCAAGAAATCTGTCACTGCCAGCACTTTGACATCTACGGGGAGCAGCGAAGCGCCGGCCTCGGTAAGTGTTCTTCCTCCGCTGCAGTGGGAGCAGCAAGCCTTTTCTCTGGGCTCCAGCTGGTGGTCCAGGTATGAGGTAAGTGTTCACCATCCAGCTCCTCTTCCACTGCAGCTGACCCTCCGTCCTCGGGTCAGTGATACCTATGAGCGTGGCGTTTGCCCAGGAAAAAGGGAGCAAAGCGTGCCTGTCCGAAATCCCAGCAAACTGGGGCTTGCCTGGATGCATTCCTGTGCAACCTGCTCTGGCTGACCCTGCTTTAGCAAGGGGGTTGTTCTGGATGAGCTCCAGAGGGTCTTTCCGCCCCTGACTGTTTCGTGACTCTTCGCAGCAAGGGCATTTTTCTTTCTATACTTTTGATGAAAAGAAGTGGAGTGTTGGGAGATAAAAGGGTTCTAATATCTCCTCTGCCTTCAGTTACTCCCTAGGAAGCACTGCGTGCCCTCAAAGTATTACAGCAGAGCAGACCTTGTTTAGATGTCCCCCCAGGTTCTCCTAGCTGGACAGGGCTTGTTCGGAGGGCAAACCCAGTATTCTTCGTGTATTTGTCTGAACAAACAAAAAGCCCCGTGTGTGTCCCACACTTGAACCGTGTGTGGTTCTTTGAGAGGAGGTGATCTAATATGCCCGTGTGTTTTACAAACACCGTGCGGTAACCATAACCTTCCTCCTTTTTATGCTATTTAATTTCCAGTCATGTCATAAAATCATACAATCATGGAATGGTTTGGGTTTTGGAAGGGATCTCAAAGCCCATCCAGTGCCACCCCCTGCCATGGGCAGGGACACCTCCCACTGGATCAGGGGGCTCCAAGCCCCATCAAACCTGGCCTTGAACACCTCCAGGGATGGGGCAGCCACGACCGTATTGAGGCCAAATGTTCAAAGTTATGAAAACTGACCCACAGATTTAAAGTTTTCAGAAATAATTCTCAGTTTCCAGGTGTTGATCTCGCTGTTGGTATTTTTTCTCCTTTCTGCAGTTTGATGGAGTGCTACCAGAGGAGGAGGAGGCAGTGGCGGAGAGTCCTGTGGAGAAAGACCTTGGCATAGCAAATATTATGGGAGAGAAGTTAGAGATCATTGGCCCTGTGAACTCCCCTTCCCTAGACTTCAATGACAACGAAGACATTCCCACTGAGCTCAGTGACTCCTCGGAGACCCATGATGAAGGTATGCAGGGAAAGGCCGTTCCACTGGTGTTGTTTTCAACCTTCTCCTGTCCTTCCTAGTGACGGACTGGAGTGGCAAATACTGAATTCCTTTTCTGGACTATAAAAGTTCAGAGGATGCAAAGAATTCCCATCCTGTGCTGCAGAAGGTGGCTGTGTGGGAAAAGTGTCCTTAAAATAACGCATGTGATTAATTACCCCTTCTGATGTTCCAACAACTGTCTTGGGATGAGTGGAGGAAAGCTGTTAGAACTACCCCCTTTGGGTTCCTTCTTCACAAAATAAAACACCAGGGTTTCATGTTGGCATGGAGGATCACAGCTAGGGCTTGCGGTCCTATTTCCCCACAGGGGAAGTCCAAGCCTTTTATGAGGATCTGAACGGCCGTCAGTACGTGAATGAAGTGTTCAACTTCAGCGTGGACAAACTGTACGACTTGCTTTTCACGGACTCTCAGTTTCAGAGGGACTTCATGGATCAGCGCCGGTTCTCTGGTAAGCAGAGGCCGCGTTCCCTGCGAGGTACAGACGTCTGGAAGAGAAGGAAGGTCTCAGTACGTGCCTCGAAGGTGTAATTCGACCCGGTCCCTCTATCATATCATCAAGCAATATCCTGAGCAGATCTTGGGACAGCTGTACCCTGTGCTGAGAATAATCAAAAGCAGGTAGAACCTGCTTTGTTTGGCTCTCAAGTTTTATTTCCTAAGAGACAGATACAAGTTTATGGAAAGAGCACGTTCTTGTTTTTTAACATAAACTAAGCCTCATCCTGTATTCAAAGCTTAACAGTGTGAGGATAAAGCTCTTCTAGCTCCACACCAGACACTGGCCTGGGCTGTGCAGTGTTTACAGTGCAAAGAGAGTGTGCCTTGGCACGCTGTAGTCTTCCTTTCCCTGTAGGTTTGCTGAAGGAGATAAGTCCCCAGCCTCTCGCCCTTTCCCTGCACTTGAAAGCGTCGAAAGCATTGCCATTTAGTACAGGAAACCTTTCTTTCATGCTCCTTTGAGCTCTAGTGCCTCTGCAGCCAAGCTCTCCAGGGAAATACTGTCTGGAGCTTTGTAGCATTCCCTAGGGAACTGATCCGAGATCCCTCTCAAATTACTTGAATGGAATATTGTTTTGTCCTCTCAGATATTATCTTTCATCCCTGGAAGAAGGAAGAAAACGGCAATCAGACCAGAGTGATCTTGTACACCATTACCCTCACCAACCCTCTGGCCCCCAAAACTGCCACTGTCACTGAGACGCAGGTAGGTGAAAGGGGAGCACGGGTGTAAAGCTTTGTAGAAACAGGTCTGTGACTTATTTTCTTGCCGTGGGCATGCTGCTTTGCATGCTTTCATTCTCCCTGTCCATTTTCCTTTACACGTTTTTCTCGTATTAACTTGCTACTCCGCGTCACTGCGGACGTAAATAGCTGATCTTGCACTCGCACTGGATCACATCGCAAGGAAAGGACCATAAATTTTTTTAGCAAAAGGAGATGAGTTTGTGCAAGAGCCAGCACATTCTAACGGCTGTGTTTGTCACCCATCCTGGTGTTTTTTGAGCTGCAGTCATTCCAGCAGGTGTTATTCATGAGTAGGGCACAAGAAGGTCAGGTACTGTCTGGCCGGTCCTTCTCGCAGCTCTAGATAGAGACGTCCGGGGTTTTTTATTACGGGTGGGGACAATTAGATGACTTGTTTAAAAAGGTGAAAAAGGGAGCATCTGCAATGCACTGGGAAGAGCCAGGCTGGCTGTATCTGCAGCTAGATGGGAGTAAGAGCCTCCTTCCATGTCAAGAGATACGTTCAAGCGGCCAAAGGTAAATATTGAGAGTCTGAGGGAATACTGAGAGAGCCAAGAAAAGATGGGGTGCCTGAGGATTACATTCCAGGGAGAGGAGAATCCCAGCGGCAAGATGTACCTTGTAACCATGGCGTGCAGCAAAGACTGAGCGCAGGAAGATAAAAGGAAAGGAGAGCGTGAAACTGTTTACAGAAAAACTGCAGGGATGGGGCTTGGGTGTGGGTGAGGGCTGTTATGTGTGGTAGGGCTGTTTCTGTAAAGTCAGGTGCTGAACTATCAAAGCCATGTTCTAACCAGACTAATATTTGCCTTGCATGCTGTCTTTTATGCAGACAATGTACAAAGCCAGCCAAGAAAGCGAGTGCTATGTCATAGATGCAGAGGTGCTAACTCACGACGTCCCCTACCATGATTATTTCTACACCATTAACCGCTACACGTTGACTCGTGTTGCCAGAAACAAAAGCCGACTCAGGTACACTTCTTGTGTGTAAAGAGCTTTATTGATTACCAAAAATAACCTTTGGGTGGGAGTTCTGCTGTTTGGTGTGTTAGAAGGGGCTGGGGAGAACATAGCCTTATGTTTTATTTCTTGCGGAGGCAACTGGGGCTGTTTAGCCTGGATAAGAGGAGGCTGAGGGGAGACCTTATTGATCTCTACAGCTCCCTGAAAGGAGGTTGTAGTGAGGTGGGTGCTGTTCTCTTCTCCCAAGTAACAAGTGGTGGGATGAGAGGAAATGGACTCAAGTTGCACCAAGGGCATTTGGATTAGATATTAGGAAAACTTTCTTTTCTGAAAAAGCGGTGAAGCATTGGCAGAGGCTGCCCAGGGCAGTGGGGGAGTCTCCATCCCCAGAGTTGTTCAAAAAAGTGTGTAGATGTGGCACTTTGTGACATGATTTAGTAGGCGCGGTGAGGTTGGGCTGATGGTTGGACGTGATGATCGTAGAGGTCTTTTCCAACCTTAGTGATTCCATGACTCTTTGTCCTGTTGCTGAAACATTCCTATCACAGAGAGTTACCATAAGGGCCGCTGCCTACCACAGTGAGCAAACAAGAGCCCTGATGCAGAGGAGTTACAGGGTTAGGGAGAGGATTCACGGGCTTTTGTTGGTGCCTTCTTGGAAGCAGTGGTTTGCAGGGCCAGTTGTCACGCACAGCCAGCTGTAAGAAACAGGACGTATTTCCAGAGACTGTGCCTCTGAGATGCACTTGGGGCTAAACAAGCAGAGGAATTTGATGCCAAGAAAAGCTGTATGCTTTTCTTTGACTTCAATAAGTAATCTGAACTGTCGCATGGCCAAAGTAGTCCTCTTGGGAGGCTCTATTAAGGCCTTCCTGCCACTGAAGGACTTCCATGCAATGCTTCTCCTTGAGAAACAGAAGGGCTCGAGACCTTTCCTGAAAGTGTGTTTGATTATTTCTCATACTTACATTAACAAAGGACTGTGAATTGACATTGCACCCAGGTAGCCAAACAGGGAGAATGACTTTCCTTTCTTCACATAGGGTTTCCACAGAGTTACGTTACAGAAAACAGCCTTGGGGGCTGGTGAAATCCTTCATTGAGAAGAATTTTTGGAGTGGCCTAGAAGATTATTTCCGACATTTAGGTAAGGGTGGCAATGAGCTCTGGTAATGACCTTCCACATTTTATGCATCTGTCCCTGCAATTGGGCAGCACGCAGTGGAGATCTGAGGTCGGTATGGCTTGCCCAAAAAGCCAGCCAAAGTCATGATCACAGCATTGGTAGCACTTGATGGAATTAATGAGGTCATCAAATCCTGCTCAGTGGCAGGATCAAAGCAGTCTGGCATCAGAGTTTGGCAAAAGGTGTTTGGAAAGAGTGGTCAAACGTTGGAGCAGGCTGCACAGGGCAGTGGTGGAGTCATCATCCCTGGAGGCGTTCAAAAATCATGTAGATGTGGGACTTCAGGACATGCTTTAGTAGGCGCTGTTGTATTGAGCTGACGGTTGGATTGGAAGAGCTTAGAGGTCTTTTCCAACCTCAAAGATTCCAAGATGTGTAGTGTGTCCTCTGACATGGGCCTCTCAGACCCTGCCAACTTGTTTGGCCCAGCAACTGCGCCGTTAGAAAGCTTAAGTCTGTATCTGTGCAAGGCCAGTGCCGCTTCTGTTAAATGCTTTCCCTTGCTGACTCTGCAGAGAGTGAACTGACCAAAACCGAGAGCACATACCTGGCTGAGGTCCATAGACAATCCCCCAAAGAGAAAGTGAGCAAGCAATCGACCGTGCGCCGTAGGAAACGGGCCCATACCCATCTGCGGGTGCCACACTTGGAGGAGGTGCTGAGTCCCGTCACCACCCCCACGGATGAAGAGGTTGCACATCGAATCAAGCATGTGGCAGGTAAGGAACTGCAGACTGCTTAGGGATGGAGAGCTGGGTGTCTCTGGAGAAAAACTGGAGCTTTGCTTGCAGAGGGTTAATGGGAAGTGGGGCCAGGGCTTTCCAGGACAGGAAAGATGCATTATGGTTGTTCAAGTGAGACGAAGGAATGGGTAGAGGGAAAAGGGTCACCCTCCCCCTCAGACAGCATTTCCTAACCTAAACACAGCTGTCTCCTCAGGTTCCACTCAGACACGGCACATCCCCGAGGAGAGCCCCAGCGGCTTCCACCTGCAGAGTGTCTCCAAGCTGCTCCTTGTCATCAGTTTTGTGTGAGTGTTCTTTTTTATTTTTGCTTTCCTTCACAGTCAGCCTTTAACAACTTCCATCTTTTTGTGTTCCTGGAATTCTGTGCTCCCCCGTGCCAGTTTTTCCTCTCGTCTTCCTCACTGAGGAGAGAGAAGCAATGAAACACGTGAGGCAAGAGAGACTGGCGTGATTTCTAGTTCAGCAGCAAGAACCGTGTTTGGTTTGGGGCTTTTCCTGCCACCACCTTTTGCAGTTGCTGGTCTTGGACTTGGCTGGGCGTGCGCTCAAAGCGGGCTGAGTGTGGGCACTGCGTATTCCTACGGCTCGGTCTTTGTGCCTGAACTCCGGATGCATTTACTGTTTGTCTGCCTCCAGGACTACCTGTAGCTTTCATGCATTAGTGCTGCTGCAGTTGCTGGGCAGGTGCTGGGAAGCAGCGCAGTCTAAAGGAGCAATGCAGATCCAGTGGGCTTTTTTATCGCTTAGGGAAATAGAAGAGTACTGTTAACCCCAGAGACACAGCAGAACTTGGGCTCTCATTCTTTTTTTAAGCTCCACCCACCTTTGAGTGAGGTGGGAAGAAATCGAGATTTGTAGGCTGAGGATAATTTTCAAATTGAGCTCCTTTCTGCATTTCCTTTTCCCAGTGGGGCTAGAGACTGCAGAGGTTTGCAGCAGCAACCCAGCTGGTGGCTGCAATGATAGTTAAGGTAATGTAAACTCATGCAGTGATGAGAAGACGGCCTTCTTCTCCCGTCTTCTGCATCTAGACAGGTGAGATGCAACTAAGATGCGTATGATCTGGATGAGGGGACTGAGAGCTCCCTCAAGGAGTTTGCAGGTGACACCAAGTTGTGTGGGAGAGTCCATCTGCTGGAGGGCAGGAAGGCTCTGCAGGGGGACCTGGACAGGCTGGGTCAACGGGCTGAGGCCAATTTGATGAGATTCAACAAGGCCAAGAGTCGGGCCCTGCAGCTGAGCCGTAACAACCCCACGCAGTGCTCCAGGCTTGGGGGAGAGCGGTTGGAAAGCTAGAAAAAGCCCTGGGTTGTTGGTTGACAACAGCTAAACATGAGCCAGCAGTGGCCCAGGTGGCCAAGAAGGCCACCAGCATCCTGGCTCGCATCAGAGATGATGTGGCTGGCAGGAGCAGGGAAGGGATCGTCCCTCTGCACTCGGTGCTGCTGAGGTTGCACCTCAGACGCTGTCTTTGGTTTGGGGCCCCTCACTAGGATTATTTTATGACAGTCTCTCCTGACAGGCTACTGGCTTGGAGTGGTCAGAGAGCCCTCCGTAGCGTTTTCAGAATGTTCTTCTGGCGCGTTGCCATCCACCTGACTGAAGAGGGGGATAGTGGGCCATTCTTCCAGCAAAATAGCTGCACTATTCAGAGACAGGCACGAGCCTGTTATTTTTGGAATCCGTTTCCTGCGTGTGGCTGACAGGAGGAGAGGAAATGCCCCAGCGTGGCGGGGGCGGTGGCAGGAGGAGCGCTGCAGTGTCAGGTCAAAGCACAGGGGTGCAGGGCAGCCTGCAGGGCTGTTCCCATAGTCGGGTGCGATAGGAATGGGTAAGGCTGGATGCATGCGGGCTGGCACACGCATTTATGTGTCAGACAGTGCCCTGCATGGGTGTGCTTTGGGCTTGTCCAGAAGAGCCACGCACAGCTCTTCTTTTGCTGAGCAAATTTTGCAGGCACAGGGTTATTTCTCTGACCTTCTTGCCTCTCTTCCAACTGTTCCCTTCTTCCTTCCTCCCCGCCTGCTGTATCCTCTGCACTATGAGCCTTCTCTGCTCAGCCCAGTTTCTCCTGTTCTGTGTCAGTCTATTTCTAACCTGCAGCTACTCCGTCTCTTCTCTTCCCTGCTCCCATTAGGATCTGTTTCAGGTACTGTCTCTCTCTCTTTTTTTTACCTCTTCACTCTCCCGTTTCCCTCCCTTTCTCTGCATTCAGCACATCCACTCATCCAGCCTGTTCTATCTGATCCATCCTCCCTGTCTTTCTGTCCATCCTCCTTGCTCACACATTTCTCCCATCAGGTGAAGTTTTGGGTTCTGGTCACCTGGCCCTTACTCAGATTAAATTCCTGCTTGCATACAGCGTGGACCTGGGCCTCAGATGCCTTCTTAAAGCCCAGGTGTGATTGGCAGACAGTGGGCTATGAGGTGCTTGAGTGAACTGGCTATTTTCTTTATTTCCAGTCTGGTGCTGCTGGTCATTCTCAATATGATGCTGTTCTACAAACTCTGGATGTTGGAATATACTACGCAGACACTCACAGCATGGCAGGGCTTGCGGCTACAGGAAAGGTACTGTCACACCTGCTTTGCCTTTGCCTCTTCTTGCATGTTTCCTATGAGTGGGAGAGGCATTCCCAGAATGCCATCATGATGACTCTTTCTTGCATGATTTGTCTCATGTTACAGGTTTTTCCCATTTCTCCTCATTAAGGATGGGAATTACATCCCCATAATAGCCCTGCTGCTCTCCCACAGATGGATACATTAAGTGGTTTTGCCTGCTTTATCTTCCTCTGGTGCTCTTGGTATTTGTTCGGACCTCTACAATAGTGTAGGGCTTATATGGTGCTTGTATGCTTCTTGTAATATGCATGTACTGGAGTTAATTCTATGGGTGGTTCTGTTCCCCCGCCTCCCTGCACCGCGCCATTGCAGTCAGGATTGCTGTGGACGTAGACTGTGCTCATCTACTGGATGTGCTCCGAAGCATTCGGTCTGAGGCTCTGAAGACCATTTTTTCCATATCTAGTTCTACTGAGACTTAATCGTTCCTGCAGGCAGGGGCAAGCGGCAGTCCCAGCCTCTCCACTTAGACAAGAAAAGCAGTTTTTAGTAGCACAATGTTATTTATTAGAGCATAGGATTGACATTCTTAAAATTGTGTCGGCGTTGTGTTATTGTCGTGCTTAATTAACATTTCTTTGTTTATCTCCAGGTCTGGAGCCAGCTGAGCAGGGCAGATGCACGCTGACAGCAGGGTCCCCGAGACTGGCTGCCCAGAGCTGCCACTTGGCCCAGTTGATGGGCCTCAGGCGGGAGGTGGAGCTTGGCTGGGCCAAGGTGAGGATAAATCTCAGTCAAAGCAACGCAAGGAGCGCAGCGCGGAGTCGAGGCAATTAGAAGGTGCAGCAGTGCCATTCCACTCTGCCCATTTGTTAAGGTAAAAGGGGAACAAGTTAGACTATTACACTGCCAAGGAGAAGGGAGGAACTTACTCACCCAATAAGCGAGTTGTGCAGGCAGCTCAGCTCTCACTAACACAGGGAATTCCATAACGAAGGCTTGAAAACCTCTACTGTAGCCTGAGAGGAGGGATCCAGCTATCTTAGAAAGTAGCAGAGCTCAAAGAGATAAGAAGATGACAAAATAGGAAAGGATTTTAGCTATTTTAGAAGTAGCAAGACTTAGCTGGGAATCATGCAAAAGCAAAGAGCCGTACCTCTCAGGAGAAGCGGGCAGAGGCTGCTGCATCTTCCTGCTGACACCAAGTGCCTTGGCTCTGCTCCTCAGTGCTGTGCTCCTTGCGTTGCTCTGCTTGACTGAGATTTATCCCAGCCAAGCTCCACCTTCTGCCAGGCTCACCGTGGGCACCTGCCTGAGGCTGTCGTGGCAGCTCTGGGCAGACAGTCCGGTGATCGCCCCCCATCAGTGCCTTGAGTGCTTGCATCTGTCCTGATTCTGTTCCTCTCAGCAGCCTCCAGCTCTGTTCCAAGAGGATTAATTGGGCCTGAAGGGAGGGGATTGATACCTGCCACTAAAAGGAGAGCCAGCGTTGCCCTTACTCAAGAGAAAGCCTTATATTAAACAAAGACTGACACAGCATGCCTAGAAAAAAACAAAAGACACAAACTGTACAGGGCTACCTGTCTCACAGCGTTGTGTTGTGTTGCATTATTCCCCGTCGGCAGCCATGGTTCCATCATTCAGTGTACAAATCTCCCGGGCACTGAGAGCACCCTGACTTCTGTCCTCATTTTCCCCCCAGCAAACGAGCTTTTGGTTCCATCCACATTACAACATCTGCCAAAGGCACGTCTTTGCTAGTAATTAAATTATTACCATGGGTAAGAGAGAGTAACATTGGTATCCAGTTTAGGAAAATGCTAAGCACATTTAAATACACTTTTACTCAAGAAAACCTGCCTCTTCGGGGTGAATTATTAGACAGAATTGTTACCATCTACGCATCCCCCAGTCTGACTTTGCTCTCCTTGACTTCAGTTTCCCTAGATTCACTCTCGCTCGTGTTCCGCCCGACAGGTTACCCCAGTCTCAGACAGAATGGGCCCAGTTACTAGAATCTCAGCAGAAGTATCACGACTCAGAGCTACAAAAATGGCGTGAGATCATCAAATCCTCGGTGATGCTTCTAGACCAGGTGAGACCTCATGGCTGGTTGTGACTAGAGGGTCACCTCACCAGGTTCTCCCAACCACCAGCTTGCAATCCTTCAGCCTTACCTGGCTCTGTCAGGCACATCACCTCCGCTACCGTCTCCCTGTAGGTCTGTCTGCTGACGTGGTGGTGCACAGCAGGTCCCAAGGGACACTGCAGCTTCTGTCACCTCATTGGGGTCCACACATGTCAAGGAGAGAATTCTACAGGGCCAGAGACCTTATATTAGCACATCTCTAGTCTCTGGCGTCCCAGTTTGGAAAGCAGACTTTTATTAACCTCAACCCTGATTCAGATGTGTCTTGCGTGGATGAAAGAGTTATGCTCTGCATGAGCCTTTAATAACACAAAGCCAGGGGTTTTGGTATGCGTTGCCTGAAGTGCCGGTTGTGCACTAGGCAGCTTCATAAATGAAAGCCACTCTCCCCTATGGAGAGAGCTGCTCACCCAATACCTTGTTCTCTCTTATCTTGGAGAATGGCTGCTCGCGGGCTCCCCTCTTCCCAGTCCCTGGTTGTACATCCCAGCCCTGCAGTGCCATTCCCAAAACCCAGATGATTATGGTATCGATACTTTACATGGAAAAAGGAGGCACCCATGGGAAAGGAAATCCCAAGGTGCTCTGGCTTCTAGAGGAACATCACAGTGGACAAATTTCTTGTCTTGCAGATGAAGGACTCACTAATAAATCTTCAGAATGGCATCGGGTCCCGGGACTTCGGGTCAGATCCAGAGGAGAAACGGAAACGTTTCCACTAACAGGCAGGAATGCAGGAGGCCAGAGGACGGTGTGCAATATGTGTAAATAGGATATATAAATATATATATAAATATATATATATATACAGAATATAAATATATATATTATATACAGATTTTAAGAGAAAAAAAAAGCCTACGTATCGAGAGGAAGGATTGACCTCCAGCACTGGCTGAAATGGAGCGTCTTGGTGGTAGCGTGGTGTGTGCGTGTGTGGGAGGGCTGTGCTCTCCCGGCACTGAGGTGCGCTTAGGGTTGTGCCAAAGTGCGCTCCCCTGGGCCTGTGCACCACAATTCTGTAATATTCCTGGCTGTCTGTTTGTCTGTCTGTCTGTTTTGTTTCTGTTGTTTCAAAGGGAAGCATCAGAGTGAGTGACCCTCCCATCCCTCCCTGTGCATGAAGGTTCCTGATTGAACATATTTATCTACGTACAAAGGGGACACTGTCAACTTCCTTACCTTGCTGGCTTCAGGGCAGAGAGGTTTTGGCAATTGCTGTCAATCCCTTGCAAAACTGGTCTGCATTTGGAGAGGAGGTCCCTGGATAAATTGCTGTGAGTCTGTAGAGAGCAGATCTTGGTGGCAATCACCTTCTATTCTTGGAGTAGAAATGCAATTTGCTGTCACGCTGGCCAGCCTGGTGTTCAGAGTGCAAAGCACAGAATGTAAGTGAGCTGAAACACGTTCCCCAAATGCAAATTTGCTGCCTCCTGTTATGGATACTGCATTAAAGAGCCAAGGACGTGGTGGGGAGAGGAGTAGCAGCCTACAAGGTGAGCGGATGGAGGAGAGCCACACCGCAGACAGCACACTTCCATCCCCTTTGACAGTGTCCCCTTTACATTTTCTGTAGTTCTCTGCTTTCTATGTGCTTGAGCCCCTGCCATTAAGCCATCCCTGTGCTGTAGACCTACATCAGTGTTGAAAGGGCTACTACCTGCACAACTTCCCACGACAGGGGAAGTACCCCAACTTGAAAAGTAAACCATCGTCAGTATTTATTTGCAACCACTCCCGCTACCCTGCTCAGCAGATTTCCCTCCTGTCCCTGGAGGAGAGAGCATTTTGCTTGTCCCACCCAACCCTTCCCTTGTCTTACAAACTCTGCGGGAAAGCAGTAGGAAGAAAAAGAACTTTCTTTCCTTCACTGGGGTAGCTCCATGACTGCATCTACAGAGCAACAAGGCCTCAAAACGTCCAGGAGAGGTTAGGAAGGGACCAAAAAAGAAAAGAAGATAGGGACCACCAGTGGATGGCAGATGTCCACAGTGTGAGGCATCTGACTGGTATCTCTCAAAAGCTGGACAGTGAAGCATTTGCTCTGTAGCAAGTCAAGTGGTAGAGCTGCATTAAGAAGACAGCATGCATTTTTTCACTTGTTCTCGGGGATAATTTCAGACTTCGATTAGCAGCTGAATGAGGAAGAGGGGCAGCAAGGCTGCGCCGTGTGGGGTACCAGCCGCCTCTGTGACTGGTTGGAATGCAGGGTGCTTGTTTGAATGTTTAATAAATGTCAATTTTTATTTTTCATCTTACCCAGTTAGGTAGATTAGGTGATGCGCGAGGCCCTCAGTCTCCACCTTGTTCAGCACCAGGACTTTTCCACATTCTGGATGGCAGGAGCTGCATATTCACATATGCAAACGGTGCAGTTGTAGCTCATCCGTCATCTCTAGCTCCAACGGGCACTGAAAAACAGGGGACATAGGGCTGAGTAACTGATCTTTGCATCTGTGTATCAGAAACTCTCATCCACGCAGCCGGGTGACAAAGTGGAGTCTAAGGCAAGCCCTCACAAGCTCCCGCTCGCGCATGCCAGGTAGGGAAAAGGTAGTGTCTGTAGAAACAACCCTCTGATTTCTCCCAACCTGCCTACAATTTTCATGACCAAGTGCTAAACACAACACGTCCCACAAAAGACTCGCGTATGAAGGAGCATGGATGAAGATGTGTTATCAAAAAGACATGTAAGAGCGTGAAAGCAAGGTACAATTGGGGAAAGCATGCCTCAGCAACTAGAGAGTACATGTATTTATGACTATTTATTTAATTTAATGCTGCTGACTACTGTATTGCTCCCTGACTTTTTTCCAGGGGGGCTGCTGAAATGGCTACTGTACAATGAAACTGAGGTGCTAGTGCCTGGGAAGGGCATTCTGTGGCTCATCTTGGGACAGGAGGACCCCAATGTGACTTGCCACACTGGCCAAGAGTCCTGTTTCCCCATTAGTCACTCCCACAGTAACTACACACAGAGAAGTCCCCCGCTGCCCGCCTTCCCCTGCTCAAGAGTTTAATTCCAAGCACCAAACATGCAGGCAGAGAGGAGGCTCTGTGCCTGCCACCTCACCCATGCCAGAAAAGAAAGAAGCCCCATCTTGAGGGAGAAACCTGGACTGTGGGGTCTCTGCCACCTGGTCCTGAGGGTTTTGTTCACAGATGGATGTAACCCACTGAGACGCAGAGAAACCCCCCTGTCCCGAGAGGGCTGAAAATAAATGCTGGTTATTAGAATTGGTTTCTTAGCGATTTCACCTTCTCTTGCTCGTTATGGAGGCAAGAAATCCATTGGCTCATCCGTGCACCCTTTTTCCTCTGCAGCATCCTTCCAGTTTGCCATCGCGTTAGGTTTGGGGTGTTCCTGCTGGCATGGCTTGGCCCTAGAGACAGAAATGCACAAGCCCTGTTAAGTTAATGCGAGGCCACACGGAGGCAGCTGGAACAACCTTGAGCACTAGTACGCATTCTGCCTGCGCATTGAAAGGAGTTTAACCTGTTTGTCACCTATTCTGACACACAACTACGTTCAGTGCTTCGATAAAGAGCCTAAGGGTGGTGGTTGCTGAACAGAACCTTATTTATGCGGTGCCCTTCAGACCAAGGAAGGTTTCTCTTTGAGGCCTTAGGTTTCTTGTTCTTGGATTCCTGGTTACTTAGTTCCTGTTTGCCACTCGGCAGCGAGTCTGGCTTGGAGTTGGATCTTTTATTGACTCTTAATTTATCCCAGTAGTAATAAAGGAGCAAAAAGCAAGGTCCAAAACCCACAGTGGCACTGGAGATGAGGACTTAAAACCTTAGCATGTTTTGGCCTAAATGCTTTCCTCTAGAGAGCTGATAGGAATCACCTGCTACTGAAGCTGAGTCCAAATTGACACATTAATTCCTTCTGCAGCCACAGATAATTCTAGACTCATCAGTTTACGATTACATTTCCTGGAGAATTTAGCAGCTCTTTCTAGAAGCAAGGGCAAGCAACCTGAATGATGTTACAGGGGGTGGCATGTCTGCCTTCCCCAGGCAGTCACAGCCAAGTCGCAGCTTGGCTTCCATTGGCAGGTTTCACTTCTTTACTTGCTTAACCTGTGGTTGGGTAGTTTATGTCTCTCACCTGTTTATATGGGAGAGGAATATGCTTCTTAATCCTAACTCAATACAATCTTGTTTCTGATAAATAGAGGCCTTTGAGTGCTTACCTTAAAGGAGATGGGTTATGGCATCTGGGTTGAGCACAACGTGAATTTGAGATGTGGATAACTGCTAAGCAATCATGCATTCTTATAATAGATACAAGATGTATCTAATGCAGCACCAAGTTTACCAAGGACCAAAAGAGACTGGTTCTTCCAGGTGGTAGGATCAGAAGCATGTGCCCAAGACAGGGGCACTGCTGGGTCTGCACGTTTCATTTAAAAAGAGAAAGGTACCTACAATGGTAAGAATAGGAGTTAGCTAGGAGTGAAGTAGATGCTTTTTGGGTGCTCAGCCATTAACCAATAATCCAAGGCACGTTTCAGTCAGAAAGCCTTGATATCGATTGATACTGATACTAACTTTTGTATAAATCTTTTCTGACTCCCTTTTAGCTCTCCTCCCAAAGGACTTAAAGTCACACAAGTCTGATCTTCCCTAACATGTCTCAGTTAAGCTGCTGACATAGACTCTGCATTTCCACCCAGCTTATAGACGAGGGCAGCACTCTGCCATTTGAGCACCTGACCCTGTTTCTCTGCTTCAGGTCTAATAAAGGGAAACCCGAGATATGCAACATGCTTTTGTTGTAAATGTGATCCTATATTGGAAGAAGCAAGGTGTCAAAGCATGATGCGTTCTGGATTTAAAGCCCTGGCACAAAACTGCTTCTGAAATAACCATGCCTGCATCGCAATATCTGCTCTCAGAAAGTCTGAGGTGCTTAAGCTGTGTTCTTATCAGACCCCCATTAGTTTCAGCTCACCTCTGTGTAGATGAGGACAGGTATTTTAGTCTGCTCATCTCTTCGGCACTAAACCATGTAGCCTATGTTTTATGTTTTTTCCTACCTTTATATAAGAAGGTAGAATTTTGTTTTGCAAATAGTGGCTGGAGATGCTTTTTGTCTGGGTACTTTAGACTTTTTGGATGTGCTCCGCAGTCATTTCTGTGCAGATATAAAGGTGACAGGAAGGCGCCTGGGATACACCAGGGCTGAGTGAAAGATGCACTCACAAACCTCAGTGCTTTGGCTTGCAGCATGTCAAAAGCGCTAAAGAGAAGGGCGAGCGTACGTGCGGGTTTTGATGAATACAGCACTTGTGTGCCACGTGGCCTTAATCCCTCTCCCTTTCCTGGTAGCTTTGCTTTCTCAGACATTTATATTTCCATCATCTTTCAGCAATCCTAAGGCACGTAAATAGAGGAGACAGACAGAGGGCAGTCTGCAGCTTTCACACCATCCAGCACTAGGACAGAGTGGTGGAGATAATCTCCAGCCCTAAGAAGAGCAGTGCTGCTTGTGCAGAATTAGCCACAAAATAGAGGTTAGTGGCAAACATTTCAGGGAGGGAATCACTCCTGGCTAGTTAGAAGGGTCTTTCTGTGCTGCTGGGATTAGGAAAACATTGGGGACTCCTCTTCCTCTTGGGTTGACTTACTTGAGCAGAATTAGCATAACGCCAGCCTGTGGGTTGATGTCTATGAACAACGAACCTGTGAAGGCTTCTGTCCAGGTGTACATGGTCTCTAGCCTGGTACAGTGATCTGGGAAAAGGCTGTGTCCACAGGGCAGCTTGGTCAGTGTTTGTGGCAAGCACGTTGAGTGTTCCTCTGCCGTTGGTGTGGAGATGCTGTGCTCCTGACAGGGCTTCTCCACGGAATGTCCTTACCGTGTTCCCGCGATGTGAATCGAGCTAGACATTTTAACCAGGGCGCGCTCTCAGTCAGCATCTGCTTTTCCCAATGAGGACAGGAGCAAACCACTTTCTCATTTAGAGGTGGAACTCTCTGGTTCCGCAATATATGGAAAAGCAGAGGCAGTAACAAACGCTTTGAAGCAACAGTGCCTGGCTCAGGGGAGGCATTTCCATCACATTTGTCCAGGCTGCTGCTACCATCCCACAGCTCTTGGCAGACCAGTGCTTTCTGCGTTGCCTGCTGAACTCCAGGGAGATTCCCAATGGGATCTCTTGCCAGGCTCGCTGCCACTAATACATTTCATGGCGCAGTCATGTGGACTCTGGCTTAGTCTTTTCTTTCTTGGCACCAGTTAAAATACTTGGCAGGGGCTTGCTTAGAAAAATATTCAAACCAGAGACTTTTAAACCAAAGCATCTGAGGTGAGTGGCTCCCAAACAATTTGTGTTGGTGTAGTTTCTGAGATGCAACTGTGCTGAGTTTCTGGCCCCTTCCCCCTGCCTGGCATGCTCTGATCTCTCTGTGCTTTGCAGTCTCTACAGCACGAGTCTCTCTGTGCCATAATACACTTCTTTTTCTAGATGTGCACACAGGCCAAATAATCTCGTGTCTTGATCAACTGCCGATTGAGATTATTTCCTGATCTAGTGGACAGCATGGGCTTCTCTCTTAGCATGGATACGTGGCGTGCCATGCCCTCCTCTCCCACACGTTTTGCAGTGCTTGCCATGGCTTTTCCCTCTCCCCTCACACCTTTGCTGCTGGACAATCATTCCCCGTGTCATAGATGGACTGACCTGGTGCTGTCCCTGCCTGCCTTTCCTTGCCGCTGTCTGTATGCTCTTTAAGTGAATGTGTTATTTTTTTCAGTAGGGAAAAGGACTTCCTTCTGCTGAAGGAATTATATTTGCACATGGCTCAGGGAGGTACCTCCTCTGGCCGTTTCTGTTACCTCACTCATTTAGGCCAATTCCATTGCTAACATTAAATGACCACCTTCCCCAACCCAAACTCCAAGAATAGTTAGGGAATAAAACCAATGTGCAGCTCAGGTTCTAGAGCCGTTTGGTTGTGTCTCAGTTTTGGCCCAAAATGCCCCAGCGGCACCAGGATTTGGGAGAGCAGCTGTTACAAAAAGGTGACTTTATCCAGCAAAGAGGTGGAACCTGTGCCACACGCACGTTGTTCCCCGTCTTCGCAAGCCCACCTTCCTTGCAATAGCACTTAGCAGATACAGAAGCACTAACCTGGCTGTTGGCCCGATGCGGTCAGAGGGGAGGGAGGAGCAGCAGAACCGTTCCAGCATTACAACCGCCCAGGACTGGCATCGTGTGGCTGTGGCACCTCTGGGACGTTACCATTCTCACGGCAGTTCGTCTCCCATCACATGCTCCAGGGCCGGATAAAGCTGCTAAAAACCTGGAGTGTGTTCTCCCCACCCGAGGCCCTGGATCCTGCAACCCCAATTGCTGTGGATGACGGCAAATTAATGAGGACCGCCTTGTGTCAGCAAGGAATGGGAGTGGGTCGTACAATCACCCGTAGGCGGGTGGCTCCCTTCTGGATGTCATCACTGGGAGGTGGGAGGGGGCTGTTGGCCAAGGCAAACGCGCCTGTAGCGCTAACGTGAACTCTAGGGTGGGGTGGGGGAGGAACATGGTTTTGTTCTAGGAGTTGTCTAACTGTCACAAACTTTGCGCTGTGCGCAAAATGCGATAAAATGATAATGAAACTTACCTGCTAGAACCTAGGAATTGTAAAGGCTATGCAGCCAAAACTTAATGTAAAGTAGCTAGTACAATGGAAGTACGGTATAAATTAAAAAGATCTATCAAACAAACAGCGTGACTCATGAGTGCTTTGTTTTTGTTTGTTTTTTTTTTTTTTTTTATTATCCTGCCTGTTCTAAAGTCTCTTCTGTCATTTCCAAATACAAAGAGTCTTTTCAGAGACCAACCAGGACCGTCTCTTCCAGGACACAGCCTGCCTTTAACACTACCCTTGAAAAGTCTCGATTTTTTTTGTTTGCTGTGAGAATCTTGAGCAAAATTTAGACACCATTTTCTCTTGCCTAGGACAACACAGGGCAATAGTCATATCTGTCTGTGGGAAATGGAAAAGTGAAAGATATGTCCAAAAAAAAAAAGCATCTCAAGAAATTGCAGGTAAGATACCAGAAGGTGCAGGACTAGAGAATGTCCTTTCTTTACCATCTGAGGTAGCTCTCCAGAATGTCTCTGTTTATTTTTAACTTAACATTATGACACCAGAGGGTCATCGATGCATCATGGGGACTGAGGAGCACGGTTGAAGTGAGAAAGAGTCCTTACCTAAAAATCACCGTTGGCATCAATGCCATGGTCTGTGACAGCAATGCTGGAGTTACAATCTAGTCCCTCCTCTATTGCTGTGGGTTTAGAGTTAAGGTTATGCCCAACATTGCCCTGAGGCCAGGCAAGCTGGCCTAGGGAAAATGAAGACATCCAGCTGAATTGGAAGAAGAGTTGCTTTTTTCCCTTTTGGATATTCAGTTTTAAGGAAATGGTGCCCCGACCACAAGTGTGCTTCATCTGGAAAATAGGCTCAGGTTGCCAGACTCTGCTCTGGACTTGAGAGCGATCCTACTGTGAAAACTGCATTGTAGTAGTTTACTAAAGTTGACACCCACTCTAAAAAAAGGAATTTTTGAACAATTGCCAGTTAGAAATCTGGCCTGGGCCTGAATTAGGAATGGAGTAATTTCCGTGATTGTAGCAACACATACAAAGCAGCAGAACAAAGCAGAGGAAATTCCATAGGTGGGAAGCATGCCTTGATTCACAAGCACTTTGTAACTATTTAGAAGCGGTCAGTGTAGCAAAATTTGTCAACTCTTGCAAGCAGCAGAGGCTCCATTGCAGCAGGGATGTTAACAGTGTGAAAAAACCCAAACCTTCCCCCACTTTGTCTTAAGGTACAGTTCCACCCTGGCCAACATTTCTGCCTGTTATTTCTCTTGTAATTCTAGTTGTTGAGCTCAACTGAGGCCAGAAATTGTACTCTGCTTAATCCACTACAATTGAGAAGGTAAGTTTGCATAGGGAACATTGACTTCAGAGCAGGATTCCTGTGCAGCAGTGGATAATTTACAGTGAATGCTGACTATTCAAAGCAGTGACTAGTTATGGCAAGAAAGAATTGTGATTAACTAGGAAAAAGTAAAGTGTTTTCCATCTATTCCTCTAGGCGGTGCTACACTGTAATACGAGAAGCCTGACAGCAGAGCTACAACAGTACTATCATTTTATAACGCTGCCTGGCCTTTCCCTGTGAGGGAAGCTATGCTTCCTATTTATTTTGCGTGCCTGCTTGCATTAAGCTGTCTTCCTTTTGGGGGTTTCCCCAGAAAGAGGCTGACTGCATACCTTGTCCTACTGGCACGCCTGTTGTTGCAGAAAGCAGCTCCGCAGGTTATTCCTATCCCTGTGTCTCTGTGTACTTGAGGAGTAAACCTGTCACGCAAGACAAATGGAAGGAACTAAGAGTTTTGACACTTGCTAAATGAAAGGTGGGGTAGAGGGGATTCTTGTACTTACGTCATAGTGCCTCCCAAAGCAGGAGTGCTGCAGGATCTATGTTCTTAGCTCCCTCCTTCAGCAGCAAGTGTGAACGTGGCACAGGGACTCATCCTTCTTACTACGCATTTTCAACAATTCTAATGCATTACAGTCCTCATCCTACTCTGCCTGTGCAGCCCGAAGTCCAGAGCAACTTACCAAGCAACAACTAATTAATTAAATTCTTCATTTTTTTAACACTGATAAAACTGCGTGGGCTGTAACATATGGTGGAACATCACCCTAAGATGACCTCATTTCCTGCAGGTGAGAGTAACATGACATACATACCCTTTACCTCTGCAATGGAGACCTAGCATATTTAGCAAATAAAGGTGGTGGTGACAGCAGCTAAGAAATGGCATTTAACATTTACAGAGCGATTAACGTGATGGTGTGACTGAAACTTGGGAAGGAGCCGTGCTGCCCACACCCCTGTGCCCTTTTGCTCAGCATGCTTCCACAGAGGAGTCCTTTAGCAAACGGGCTGGCAGCTCAGAATGGAGTCATGAGGCCAAAGTCAAGGCTGTACAGAGTCCAAGGCAAATGGAAGAGAATTTACACTTCCCCATATTTTCTCCCGACGGCGCAGAGCTCCCCCTCAAACCTGGCTGGCATGACGCGGTCCTTCTGTCTTCAGAGCCCCTGCAAGTGAGAGAATTCCTCTTGGAGTACGAGTCATTTGACCTTACTGGAGATGATTGTGGTATGATTAGTGTGATAACAGCATGTGAACAAGACTTTAAAAGCTGAAAATTTCCATCTTCTGCACACAGAGTCCCTCTTAGGAGATGCTTCCTTTGGAAACAGTGCCCTTTTATTTCTCCTGAGCACAACTCCCCATCTGCAGGGGACAGGGACTATTGCCGGGCTGCACAGGAGTGGGCAAAGGAGGAGTAATAACACCATGAAAGCAAATGTGTGTGTTTGTTAGGGGTTTGAAGTAGTATTAGTACACCCGCTCTCTAAAGATGCCTATGTTGCTTTTAAGGACACTGGGGAAGCTCCAGAGAAGGAGCACAGCCAGGCTCCAGGAGGCTCCCATCCACCTTTTCTCCAGCCCATGCATGCCCAACCCAGTGTAGTAAGGCCAAAGGGCTCACGGACACAAACTGATCAACTGTTACCTCACCGCTTACCTTGGTGCCGTTCTGCTGACTCCTCGCTGCTATTCCTCCACAGGCACAGCACAGTTTTCCTTGTTTTCTGATGGAATCGCAAGGTAGTCTGTCCTGTATTGGGAAGGAAGGAAGAAAAGAGCTACAGTGCAAAAGTCAGTTTGAGTCCATTGACTCTTACAGAGATACTGAATGCCTATGGGTATCTCTAAGGTAACAAATGTCACCTGTAGAAGGTGCTCACAGCAAAAAACTCCTTGGCATAGTCAGGAGCAGGCACTGAGTCTTCCCTTCTGTAAAATCCTATGCATACAGCCTTCCTACCACATACACAGAGTGCCCTTATCCAAGCCAAGTAAGCAAAAAGATGGGACTGGGTCACTATAAAAACTGAAACATCTCTGCTGTTTCAACTGCATCTGTGAGTCAGATCTCAGAAAGCAGGACTTCCAGGAGAGCATCTCTGCGCAGTTCAAAATGGGTCAACTTTGGAATATAATGCACCATGACCACCTCCCTCCCTGGTGCATTGTGCAAGTGCACTGTCTGTTTTGGTACTTCTGAACACTGTGATGATTTCAGACACAGCAAATGTGCAACAGCAAAATTCGATCTTCTTGCAGCCTGATCTGGACTGAGACATCTCAACAACCCTCGCAGAACAGCTCGCATCTGGAGAGATTTCACACTTACGCATTTTCCTGGGCAGCCTCCTCTGCCTTAGAGACTTTCCTGTAGCAATAGACCATTTCTATCAGTAGCCACAAGGTGAGGAATACCAGCAGAATATACATCATAATCTCAGAAATGACCGAGGTGAAGTCTTCTCCAGCTGTTAGGAAAATGAAACAATCTCTGGTCATTTACATGAAGAGCACAGCAACTCCACTGACACTTCGCACCCTCATGTCATCCTTTCTAACCCACCTTGCCAGAGATATCCAGGTGCCACTACACTGTGAGGGGATAAAAGATAGGGAGCAGGCGATGCTGCCAACAGGATATGCCAGCAGCATTCCTACTGTATTGCTTCCAGTGGAATCAAACATGCACAGGCTTGCATGCGTCTTGCATTCTCTGCCACCCACACATTCATACAGATTGCTCACCGTTAGCCTATCTCGTCTTCACACTCTGTTTCCTTTGTGCGTCCCACACGCTGTTGTTACCTGACTGTATTGTGCCACCAGTGATTTGAAAGAGATCAAAACACAGAGATGCTTGTGGGGAAGAAGGGAAGATGCAGGAGAGAAAGATGAGGGCTAAAAGCTCTTGTCCCTTTTTGAAGAGAACAGCAGAATTCCCACTGCTTTCTAAGAAGCCGATATTTCAGCTTTGAACTGAGCAAACCCAAGAAGAACAGAAAGACTTGGGAGCACTACAAAGGGAAGGAGGGATTGGGAGAGAGTGAAGCAAGAAAGTGATAGCAAAATGGAGAAAGAGTCATTCCAAGAGGGAGAGGGTGGAAGCAAGGAAGCAGATGCTGAGGGTGCCCTAGCAAAAGCTGTGCTGTGGCACCCAAGAACTCGAAGCGGAGCTCAGAACCAGAGTTCAAAGCAGAGAAACGGGAAACCTCTGCTTGCTTCTTGTGCCTGCCCTCCCCAGCCTGCCAAGCTTATTATACCTTTCCACATTCACCCAGCCACTCTGAGTCTAAAGAGGCTGCAGCTGGTAAACAAAATACAAGTCTTTCCTCCTGAACCCTGTGCAGAATTTGTTGCTGGCAAAGAAAGACACAATTATCTGGCCGCTCAGACTCCCCTCTCCTGCAGTGCCATGAAACACTATATCCCCGATGACAACACCCATGGCGAGCTAAGGCACAACACACTTTCTGCTGGTCCTTCATACCCTCCTCCACCACGGTGAGGTGGATCAGTCTGGAGCTTGTGAAGAGAGGTCGGTGAATCTCGAACTCAAACTCCCGGGTGATGTTACAGGTGTAGATACCCGAATCATTCAAGGTCACATTTAGCACAGTGATGGATACATCCTGCATGTCTTTACTCCCATTCCACTGTAATCGACCACTGAAGCGGCCTGGAAACTCATGATTTGTTTTCCTGTACTCGTAGATCTGTGAGGAAATGTGAAGGGATATTCTGATTAATCACTGACTCGTATCAAAACACCACAGAATAAGCAAGGAACATCATCACCCTCTAGCTACACACATGTTCTGGGCTATGGCTTCCTTACTAACAGCAGCTATCCATAGTCCATCACCCATTACCTCAAAATCTCAGACTGCTTTACAAGACAGAAAACTCAATTGTCTCCATTGTGGAGGTAGAAAAACTAAGGTACAGAAAAAGAGACGCATGTGGACAATAATAAAAAAGATCAGCAATGAAACTAAAAACTAGAAACCTGCAGTCTTCGTGCCTAGCCTGTTGGTCACTGTAAGATCATTTTAAGAAGGAACCACAAAATAAATACAGCAGGGACAAACAGTAATTTTTGGTAATAGGTTATTCAGCTGAAATGGAAGTGTTGTAGGGTAAATATGACAGAGTGAAAATAGTACATCAGAAGAACAGACCTTGGCTGGCTTTCGCAGGTCTAATCTCTTGCAAATTTCTGGCTGACCACAGTCCCCATCATTACACTGCTCACCCCAGCTCACTTCTGTCAGCATTCTATGGGTTCCCACTGGCAAATATATCTCCCAGGTCACTGAAAGTGAACTCCCATCTGATTTCTTAGGGCTATCCCTTTAGTTCTCAGACTGTAGGAGAGTAATTGTCATCTTGCCCGGCCCTGCTCGATTGCCATCAAATGCTTCACACTCAGATAAAATAGCTAGAAAGAAACATGAGGGCTCAAGCCTTATTCTATGTTTTACTCCTCTTTCTTGAATTCTAGTTGCCCCTCATCCCTATGATTCCCATTTTGATTCACTCTGAAAAAACCTTTTCCTGACAGGGATACAAAACAACTCACAGAGACCTACCCATAGTCAGGAGACCGCTGCTTTTTCTGAGGTAAAAAGAAGTAAATCTTGTCCTGCAGATATGTTGGAGCCTGATTTAACCTCCAAAGAACAGCTTTAGGATTCAGAAGTGTCCTAAGAAGGGAGACTTGTCCAGGTGTACTAGGTGTCACTCCAAACTTCTCTTTCCCTTTCTGAAGTCTTTACCTCCTAGGCTTTACATATTCAAGGAATAGAACTGGAAATTCACCTGCATGTACATTCAACCCCAAATGTTTCAACTCAACAAAAGATTCCAGCTTTTCCTGCCATGAATGCATGGTGTGCCCCAATCAGCTGAGCGAGGAAAAGGAACTTCAGTTACTGCCCAGAACTGGTGTGGTGGAACCCCTGGGTGAAAACGTTGCAGACATCTGCAGATCTGCTCACGTCTCCTCAAAAGCAGCCTGCTTAGCATTTCTATAGGCTTAGAATAAGAATGTAGCAGAAAGCTACTGTTCATATTTGGGTTTTCTCCTTCCCTTATGGAGTCTTCCTTGGGCATCCTGTCACAGGACAACCTTACGCTCTCATAAATACCTTTTGGCTTCTCCCATGAGTTCACTGGGCTGTGTTTCACAATTAAATCTATGAAAACAAGAGCTCTGCTACCAAACATACATACAGGTTCATCTTTTCCACCCTCCGGCCTGTAGAACCATTCCACTACTGTGTTGGCTGTGACCTCTTCCCTCTTCATGCAGGAAATGCAGAGTAGCTTCATGTGTGTTCCTTGGACAGCCTCTGTCTCTGATGGAACTTCAACACATACTGCAGAACAAAAACCAGCTAGGGAGAAGAAGCGGCAGAGAAGAAGTGAGACAGAGAAGCGTTAAGGCAGAATTGGAGAGACATCAGTTATCCACATCGCAGCATTTATGATCACATCATCCCCAAAGGAAAACCATTTGATTCATTACTTGCACTCTCTAACAACAGATAAGTCTCAAATGTAAAATTTTACCAATCTTCCTGCTCTGAGATATAAATAATTCACAATAATTAACAGACGGTGGTCGCCTCGTGCAGGTTCACCTCTCCAGCATCTGCTTTACCACAACTTTAATTTTTCCCATAGTAATTAATGCTACTTTAGAGGCATTGTTCATTCTCTCCTGTGCATACTGAGCATGCTCCTCTTACAGTAGCAATTAGTCTGATATGAGAGAAAACCCAGAATTCAAACGTGGAGGAACAGCTCACCCTTTATGCTAAGTTAAAAGGTCTGGATGCTTTAATCTGGCAATGTGTTTAAAACAAATGGGAGGATTTACCACGCTTACTGTTTCTAGGTTTCATAAGCAGTACTGGAAACCAAGGGGCTTGGACTCGAGTAAATTTGGCAGCAGGAGGGATTATTGATTTTACATGCATTCCTGTTCAAAACGCTTCCAGTCAGATCTGTGCTAACAGTGGCAACTATAAAATACTGCTCTCCCAAACAAGACAAAAACCATGGTCTGTGAAGCTAAATACTTGCTAAGAAAAGGAATGCTTCAGCATGACATCTCAAACTAAATCCCCGCTGACAGTTGTCCCCTGGGCTAAACAATACTGAGTTCTGTCTGTCCAAACCTGTCTCCAAAGCCTACAGTTTAGCTCACTGAAGATGCTGACTTTGCTGGCTGTTCCCTCCTCCCCAGGCTCTCAGAAACCATTAATGCAATCTTTTGAACACTGTGTTATCCCAGAACCTATCCTGGGAATAGCCAGATTCCAATTCTCCTGTACTACCCACTCCGTGGGTAGCACCAGCTTTCTGGGAGAAATAAGGAAGAAGCTACTGGATCGTGCTTTACTCTGGTTAAATTAGATACACACATGCAGATCTGCACCCACACAGAGCTGTAGGTATACGTGCACATCAAATGTAGCTCTATTGGTAAAACGAACCATCTTTTAGTTGCAGAAGAAAAATAGTTATAGCAATAAAAGCATTCACTCCAGTTTATATAGATTGCATGGAAAATTAGCAATAACAGACACTGCTTAATGGTTTGCACATCCTCCCTGAGGCAATTAAATGTTAAATTATATTGCAAATTTCAAAACAACAGTGAACAGGAAGCAGTAAAGAACTTGCACACATATGAACGCACATGCTTTATGTCATAAGTGTACTTAGCAGTAACATGTTTTCTCTGCTCATATTAACTCCGTTTTATCCATACTAACTCTATATGCATATAATTTCCTTCTCCTCTTGTAAACAAAAAAACCTACTTTTTATAGCTTTTTGTTTGTTTGTTTCTCATAAAAAAAAAGCCACAAAAAAGCCAAAAGGCTTGTCTTCACGACAGTGTTAACAAACGGAACCTTGTTAGGAAAAGCAGTGCTTTAAAGAAGCATCACACAAGAGACAAGCGCCAGATTTGGTGGAGAACCCGGCTCTGAAGACAACAGGGAATGGAAGGCACCTACCCCAGACCACCAACATGACTGAAGACGCACAAACCAGCCTTGGAAGCGCAGCCATTGTTCCGAGCCGCGAACGAATCTCAACCTGGGCAGAGGCTCTTTCAGAAAAGAAAAAAGCTGCTTCTCCGCTCCTGGGTGCAACAGGATGCCTGGGGCTGAGGGCTGCGCCGGTTGGTTGGGAGCCGAGGGTGGGCGTCAGCCTCGGGGGCTGGGGCGGGTTTAGCACCACGGACAGCTCCGCTCCGCCGGTTGATCGGATTCAGCACCACGGACAGATCTCCCGCCGCTGCGCCGGGCGCGGCCGCCGCCGGGGTGCGGAGCAGCAGGTGATGCTGGTGATGGTGGAGCAACGTGGAGCAGGGAAGCAGCCACCACCCACCCTTTGTTCTCCGGGTCCGCCGGGGGCAGCACGCATCGCCCCTCGTCTGCGCAGCCCAGCCTAGCCCAGCCTGGGCGGGGGGCACGGCAGACATGCGCGGGAGCTTCCCTCCCTCCCCCAGCCCCGAGGGGGAACAGGAGGCTGGGGATCGGCTGTCCCCAGGGGGATCCTCAGCCCCTTCGGGTATGATCCCTCTCGGCCACACAGACGTGGTGGCTTGGCTAAAGGAGCTGGATGGAGAGAAGGTATCTGCATTGATTGCCCAGACTCCAAAATAAAGCCGAGGGGGGAGAGTGGGCAGAGTCATCCACACAGGGTCACGGAAAAGCCTCTGCCTGTAATGAGTTTAATACTAATGTAGCTCGGCTAAAGGAGCTGGATGGAGAGGGGATATCAGCATCGCTCGCCCAGACTACAAAATAAAGCCAAGGGGGGAGAATGGGGAGAGTTATCCATGCGGGGTCACCAAAAGGCCTCCGCCTGTAATGAGTTTAATACTAACGTTTCCACAGCTCTGAAGGTCACAGCTGGAAATACTGGGAAATCCTCTCTCCTCATGTTCCAGTCTGATTCCCAGGAGTTTAATGCCAGCAGCAGGCTGGGCTTTCTTTTCTTGGACTGGGGCCACCATGCCCTGAAGGGCTTCTCCAACTTTGAAGGTCACAGTGGACAGAGAGGGAAAAATCAAGTGCTTGTAAAATGTGCTCCCTCTTTTTAAAGCTTCTGCTCTGATGTCAGCTCAATAAACATCACGATCTATTGAATTAAACCTGCCCAGCTCCATCAGAGAACGACACGTGAACAACTCGCAGAGCCAAAACGCAAAGCACAGACAGCAAGACCCACCCAAACAGGGATATTTGTGGCCACTGGAAAGCATCAGCTTGGAGCCCTTCAGCTGCACACAGACTCTTGGCTGGGCACAGCGCTGCTGGTGATGGTCACTACCATAGCTCTGTGGCCTCCCAACACACATGCAATCTGGACCCTACACTGCCTAAGCAAAGCAAGCACAGAACAAAGACAGCCAACACTTTTCCTAGACATCATCTAATCATGTTTGTATCTGCAAACTGCATTCATCATCTGCCAATAACCACACAGAGCAACTGCTTCCATATTCACCCTTTATAGCCAGCTGTGAAAACTTCAAGTAATTCCAAGCTAAAGACATCCTTATTCTGCTTCATTTTACTGACTGGACAGGTCACTTTGCTTTGTTCCAGCTCATGTCCAGCTGTGACCACTGAAACATTTGCAGACTTGAATTAGTACAGGAGGGACTGACCACGACGGTACTTCCATGCTAGTGGTCAAGTTTCACTCTCTGCTCCCTCTGCTCTTAGGTTTATTTGGATTACTGTGCTCTCCTACTAGCAGATTAATAAAAACCCCACCTATTTAATGTATCTCCAAGAGCCAGGTGTGACTATGGAGACCAGTGGCTGCAGATGCCAGAAACACGCTTCCATCCATCATGAATATCCAAATCATAAAATCTGACCTTTCCCTGCAAGAAGACAAAATGGCAGCCAGGATACCCAGAGAAGATGGAAGGATGTACCCTCCTACATTAAGCCATTTGTTTTTTGCCCATTGCCCTTGCTATATTCACAGCTTCACAAAGGGAAGGGCAAGATAAGCCACAGGATTTGCTCCTAGCTCTTCTGGAACCATGCAGACCGTGTATGGCGAGTGGGTGCTGTTTGTGGGTTTTTTATAGACACAGGAACTACTGAACCATGTCCCCGGCTATCTCATTTGACAACCACCTGTTTCACGAAGCGCAATGGAAATCGCATCTGTCCTCAGGAAGCCAGGTACTCTGTCTGAAAATACAGAACAAGGATCAGCAGAGCTGTACTGTTTGTGCTACGGCTGCTTTAATTACATCTATTACAGAGAATGCTGCCAGGGAGGAGAGAGAGGGTCTGAGAGGATTAAGAGGAAGCGGCAGCTCTACAGTGCTGATTCAGCCAGCAGTCACTGATGGACTCTTCAACCCTTTGCACTCCTGCCTTAGTCAACCCTGCCATCAGGTGCCTTGGTGCTCCCCCAGTTAGAAACAGAAGGCTTCTTCTCCTCTAACCCCAGGCACTCCAGAATTTGCCTGCTATCCAATGTAAAATACAGTGACAAATAAACACCTCAAAAAAGTACTGAATTGCCCCTTAGACTTGCTCACATACAGACCTCAAAAACTTCACGCCAGACCAGTGTTCTAGCTGCTATTTAAAGAAGGGAAATTTGGCCCAGTGGTGAAGAAAATCTCTGGTGAAACCTGGCTGGGATTTGAGTGGATTGTAATACAAAAAGCCAGGGGAGCGAATGGAGGCCACACCCTTTCCTCCCCAGCTCTGTGGAAGTTTGTTCTTCACCTAGAGTGTGCCTCGTGTCCTGCAGATAAAACTAAAGGTGATTTGAAATAAATCATCAGCGCAGTTTATTAAACTGCCAGAACCTGCATCATTTTTTTTTAAAAACAAATGCACACACAGAAAGAGTTCTCTGGGATTATTAAGGAATAGTGTATGTTTTCAGGATGAAAGGATAAGATATTTTCATTCTTGCTGTGCTCTGGGCTCAGCTGGGAACCGCTCCAATGTCTCCATGTGTCTCTTTTGAACAGGGAACAAGCACTGCCAAGCCCTCTTCAGGAAAACTTGCAAATAAACATGATGCCACACTGGAAGCTCGGTTCAATTTTCAGCCCTGGTGTGCTGCGAAAGAGATGGAGAGCACATATTCTTCAATTACCCATCTAATGCAAGGATGTGCAGCTGCTTGTTCTTGCCCTAGCACAGCCCTGATGCCTCCAGTGAAGAGGCTGGAGGATAGGCGTAACCCTTCGTGTGCAGGATGCTCGGCACCACAAAGCTCTCAGCCATTTTGATATTCCAAGGGAAATGGTGAAGGGAACTGAATGTTGAGAGAGAGAAATCTTGAATGCTGCAAGAAGCAGCCCAACTTATCATGCGGGGGTTGCTATGGCAACCCACCCAGTTAATGCTTCACAGGGAAAAAAAAAAAATAAAGGCTGGCACTTTTGCACAGGCACATCAAGACGAGGAGATAAAAATAATGTCAGCACCCTGCCCCCACTAATCCCTCATTCTGATGGTCCCTGAGCCAGGAGATGGGAGTGGGAACACAAAACCTGCATGTCTGGCCTCCCTGTGACGGCCATCTCAGCAGCATCCTCTGCCATCCGCAATCACATCATCTGGCTTCAGTGCAAACCTCCTCTTTATTGTGCAAAGCCTGTTCCTTGCACAGCCTCTCCAGACCGTCAGGAGCTGACACACCCCCACCACTGCGATCAACAACCACCCCAGCCTCAAGGGCACCAGAGCTGTGCAACAGCCAAACAGCAGCGGTGCAATCCCCTGATGCACAATGCTGGAAGAAAGAGTATTAAAAGGAAGAGAACACCCTTTACGTGTGCTCACTGCTGCTCCTACAGAGCAGCCTCTAGCTGGTGTGAAACCAGTAACGGTTTGCAGAAGAGTCGTACAGGATAACGTATACCAATTTAAAAATGTTGAATTTAATAGATGTAGGCATCCTTCCCACACACTTTAAAACCCATCCTTAAGAAATCTACAGCAAGGGAAGACTTCTGTAGTTGGCTTTACAGGGTGCCTGGGGGGTTATGAAAGCTCATTCAGTTTTCCCCTTTTCAGACTCAGGTTTTAAAATGCCTTCTCTATGTACTTGCCAACATCTGAATCCACACCGTATATACTACAGACAACTCCAGCTATACTTTTCACACATTTTTCCACCTGTAGAGCTACAGTTGCAGCTGATGCACAGTTCCAAACGCTGGGGACTGTGTCTGCAGCCTTCAGGTGCACCAAGACCCATTTGCGTGCCTTTCTCACCCCTCCATTTTCATAGAATCATACAATGGTTTGGGTTGGAAGGGACCCTAGAGCCCATCCAGTTCCACCCCCTGCCATGAGCAGGGACATCTCCCACTGGATCAGGGTGCTCAAAGCCACATCCAACCTGGCCTGGAACACCTCCAGGGATGGGGCAGCCACCACTGCTCTGGGCAACCTATACCAGTGCCTCACCACTCACACCACAAAGAATTTCTTCCTAATGTCTGATCTAAATCCAATTTAAGGCCTTTCCCTCTCAACCTATCCCTACATGTCCCTGTAAAAAGTCCCTACCTAGCTTTCTTGTAGGCCCCTTTGAGTGACTGTGCTGTCTTACGTGCTCTATCAATACCAATACTTGTGTCTACATCATTTTTTTGCCAGATCCAGTTCCCCATGCACATACCCAGATGATTCCTGAAATCTCTGCTCCACACTGGACAAGCACTGTTTTCCATCACATAGATGCTGCAGAACCTCTTTCCAGAGTACAGATTGTGCACGTTCTTGATTTACTACTGCTGCTTGAGCTTGGCTTCACTTCCTTCACGCCTGCAGAAGCAGCCGACTGATTTCCGAGGTCTCTGTTCTGGATGGACAATGTTCTGACCCTTTAATGCTGGCTGCTGTCACCAAGGAGCCACAAGGTACAGTCCCTTTGCCATCCTGTCTCCCAGGGAAAACACAGGCTGTTCATCATGCCTCTATTTATCCTTGGCTCTCAGAATTGTTTTCCTTTCGGGACTAAGAATGAGAAGGACTGGATTTTGGACAGCCCTCCCCTCTGTGAACAAAAAGTAACTGCCCTGGCAAGCAGACTGCCTGCTTGTGAGCCTTTAATGCTCTTCCTAGCGGTGTTCCCTGTCAGGGAAACACTGCCTCAAACACAGAACAGGCTTGCACAAGCCAAAGCCTTGCGCATGCACAGGCACCTGGCAAGGTCTGGGGACCTGGATCCCTTTGAGCAGCAGGTGCGCTCTAAAGGCTGGGTTGAAAACTCTCCCCTGCGTCCAAGAAACACACTGAGCTACATTCCTGCACGTTGCTAACACTAAATAAACATATTTTTTTTCCAGACCTTTAATACAGACCATATTTAAAGGTATGTTACTGCATACATCCTGGAAATTCTAAGCCCTGGTGTTAGTCCAGGTACTTTTGGGTATTGTTTTCTGAAACTCAATGCCAATAAAAGTCAAGTAGTGCACATGCACATAGGCAAACCTTTGTGTGCTGTAACTCAAATACTGTTTTACCACGGCTGGAGTCTAATGAGGTGGCACTTTCACAGATATGCCCTTAGGCCTCTCCTCAACTCATTCACTTCAGCGGTGGCTGAAAATCCATTAGCGTGTCAGATTACCACACGTATTCATTCACATTTGCTCATTTAATTTCCAAATTCGCACCGCTAGTAAAATACACCAACGCATCAATTATTTTAGCACCATGCAATGATTGCATTTTTGCAAAGAGAAGCTTGTTCAGCAAGAGTTACTGCCTTACCTTGGCTGGGCTGAAGTGCCAGCTGCTGCTTTTTTTCCTTAAGTGGGAAACAAGGCTCAATATCCTCCCAGTTGTCAATGAACATGGCCACACACCTTTAAGTTCATTTCCAAGTCCCCTAGAAGACAGCCTTTGTCTGCTTCCTAAATGTGTCTTTGTTTTCACAAGAGTCCAGGAAATATAAAGGATTCCAAGAGATCTTTTTTTTTTGTACTGGAGATGTTTGATCTGATATACTTGTTATCTCGCAAGATCAAGTCTCCCATTTTGAAAGAGAAACGGTTTTGGTCTTTGGCTTGGTTCAGCGCCTTCTATCTGTGGGTTTCCAACTTTTTCCTCCTAGTAGCACAATCGTCATCACCTTTCATCTAGAAGACAAGCACGTATGTTATATTTTAGACACCACACAAGAGAAAGCAGAAACAGTTTTCCCAGCTCCAGTACTAGAGAACTGAAAGGTCTTTTGTCTCATGGCAGTGAGAAACGTCTCCCTGGTCAAATTCAAAGGTGCTGTGTAAAATAGCAAAATCTGCACAGAGCTTTGCATCTGGAAAATGTCACTTTCTCCTTCAAATCCACCATTTTTCAGATTCCTTGCTAGCACTTCACTGGCTAAGCAGGCACCTTCTCCTGGTTGGATATTTTCCTGCAGTTTGCTTACTCCTAGTAGGTGTTTTACTAAATTTAAACAACAAACCAAGCAGGACCCCCCAACCCCCACATTCAGAGCAATTGTAGGTTTCTACCCAGAGGCAAAATACTGCCCAGGAAAGCAAAGATTATATGGACAAATCCCGGGGGGGGGGGCGTGGGTGGGAGAGAGAACACGTATGTGCGGATGCGTGTCCACATGCGTACACAGGCGTGTGCTGTGGGCAGGAGGTGACACATGCCTGGTGCTGTGCCACCCTGGAGCAGAACAGCGCCGTTCTGCAGATCCGGCAGATAGCGCTGTCTGCTCCGCACCGCCCGAGCAGAGCCGGGCTCCTCTCTTATGAGAGATTTCTCAGGCAACACAGATCATAGAGCTACAAAGTGTGTCACTGTCTCTCTTTTTCTGCCCATCTTTCTACCTGCAGCCGCTTGTCATCTGATGTTATTACTGCTAATTATCACCTCAGAGTCCCCGTCACAGACAAGGAGCTTCAGAAACACTGGACTAAGGGCTCAGTGTAGCCTTTCTGTCCCATGATTTAATGACCGTGCGTTCTTCAGTGTCCCAGCTGGCGGCTGACTAAAGCAGTTTCTCTGTGAAAACTCCCTTTAAGTTATCTACAGATAAACAACACGACTGCATCACTTATACCCTTTCCCCAGGTACTCTGAAACTTTCCAAATTCCCTGCAAATCTACGTTAAAGTAACCTATGGTAACTGAATCAGCTGCAATACTGAACACTTTGCATGCAAGTGCAAATACTCCTCTTTCACCCCAAAGATTTGAAGTTCTTGACTTAGCAATAACCATGAAATCCCTGCAAGACAATAGCTCAGCTATTGGTGCCTGCCAAATTTTAAAAGTATTTGGCTGCAAAGTAACCAAGCGATGCCCAATCACGATTTGGGCTTCGGAATTAGATTCCTGTGACCTGATAAAAGCCGGAAGGATGTAGAAATTCCTCTCCAGACAAAACCCTGGAATACAGTACCAACTGTGCTCCACTCCACCTGCTTTTCTTGCCATCCCCCTTTCTCTCACTCCTCCTGCTTCACCTCTTTGTCCCGCCCTTCTCTCAGGAACCCTTAGTTTCTCTGTCATTCTGCTTTGCCTGTGCCTTGCTAACTCATGTACTCATTATAGACAAGCCTTACCTGCCCTCGACCCCTCTCACTGCCCAGGCGATGCGCACTCACTCTTTGCTCCATGGTGCCTACAAAGACCAGGTGGTTTAAACTGAGCAGAGAGGACACCACACAAAACCAGATTGTATTGCATGCAGTAAGAAGTTACAGTGAGTCACTACTTTTTACAAGAAGCTACAGACTGTATAAAACACTGGCTTTGGCTATAATTAAAACCCTCAATGCTCTGAGACGAACGAATCCGTAACTGTTGATATCAGGTACAAGATCTCAGCGTGTTCCTGCCAAATATCAGTTCATTCGTTAACATAAATAATATAATAAGAAATTAAAAAACGTCTGTGAGATCGGACCAGCTGGAACACACTGGGAATAATTCAGTTCTATGAGCAGCCCCTGAACTGAGCATAACAAAAGCACCCTTAGCTCCGCAGTCAGCTGATAGGACAGCCAGCTACCTGAGTCATGTAATTGCTCGGAAGTCACACAGGTTGCTTATTTCAAGGTCAGCTGAAACTAGGTCATCGGCTCAAGGCTGTGTTTTGGCAACGACTAAAAATTAGTGCTAACTACCAGCAGTGTATGGAGGATGAATCCAATTCAGGAGTGTTTTTGCTCCTAATGGTCAGGTGCTGCTGTTACCTGCCCACCCTCAATACTAAACAAATCCAAATCGATCTTTTTGGATGGTACTTACTTTGGAAACAGAAACAGTTTCCTTCCATTGCTGGGTTTGTCCAACTCAAGAGCAAGGGACACCATTGATGTACACTGCCCGATCACTCTCACACATGCAGAAATACAGAATACAGGTACAATGCTTCCAGAAGGCTGTTATTACGGATACCGCTTCCTACTGGAAAAAAAAGAGAGGGGGTATTTATTATTATTCATAATTAAGAGAAGATTTAAGTGATGAAGAGAACTAAGTTTTATCTGCAACTTACAGAAGGTTTCCCTTATTGTTATTCTTATGCATACGTTTGAATAATAAGAACAGGAAACCACTTGGATTATAACCTCTTTTTCTTTCATATTTGTACAGATTGAACAGCATAGGATCCTTGCCCAGGTACAATTATCCACTGATAACAACTGATTTTTGATAAGGAATCGTGTTGATTGAATCAGAGAGGGAACACTATACAAAAGGACTGTATGCACATATATTATACTTAAAGAGACCCAGACATATCCCTCTATATAGATATGGTTATGCTGGAAGCCATCCACGTGGTCCCAAATGCCCAGTAAGAATGAGGTGAAAGGCTGCTTATGTGACCCACTAAGCAGTGGATGCTCATTTCCATTCCAACGGCATGAGACACAGCCACCAGCCCCTAACAGTTCATGAGTTATTAAATTCTGATCATTCATGCACTCAGGTACATCTGCAGCAGCTTTTTACTGCTTCTCTCACCTAATGTAAGCAGCCCTTGATTAAAAGCATTTTTTGGAAGCACAATTTTCATGTTAAAACCCCAAGATATTTTATATTATCAGGACTGTCTATGGCCAGGATCAGCAGAACGGTAGCTGGGAGGCTGAAAGAAGGAAAGATCACCCTGAACCCTCACAAACCACGGGCAAACAATGATGGGGCTTCCACTTTTCATCCTTTGAGGGAGAGACAAACCTAACTTTTTCTATAAAATACACAAGTTTTATGCTGGAATTTTCATTACATTAAAAACCAAGCTGTGCAATATTAAACAGAGCCCTGACAGACATTCTCAGTCAGCTGCACTTCAACGTACTCCGCGTGCCTGGCAAGGATTATGTTCTCCTCTCCTGCATATAACTGTTCTCCCTGCCAGCTGCTCCACTGTCGCAGACAGCCACAGTGCAAGGTACTCAACAGGGTTTGGATTGCTCACTAGAGGGCAACTCCCCATGCTTTGACAATAATCCTTCCTCCTCCTACACCCATCACGATGTAAATCACACAAGGAATGATCCTTCCTAACAAAGGAGCTGTCGGTTCTACAAATAGCCTTTTTCTCACATACCATAGACATTACCACCCTTTCCCAACATCTAAAAGCAGCAACACACAAGTATCAGCACTGGTTGTTTCTCTAAGAAATGAAGAAATAAAGCATAACAGAGCAACGTATCGAAAGGCAGAAGCATGAAGCTGTTTCTGAGGCAGAAACAACATCTCACACATCTTCAACAAAAGCTGGAGGCCTATTTCAATTTAGAAAGAGATGTGTTTCCTCTAAGATGCCAGAGTGTTCCTAAACCGTAACAGAGTATTAAGTATGGTTTCCTTTTCCCAATTACCGTGGGGTCCATAAATGCAGAATTTGAAAGATTATATAGATAGGAGGGTCTAGTCTGGACCTCCTTTTAATTTCAGTGCATACATATTCATCAGTGAAGTCTTTTAGAATCTGAACCCATGGGGTATCAAATCCTCCCTCCCACAAGGAAGAGAGGAAACAGAGGTAGATCGAGGTGAAGGGATTTGCTCAAGGCCACAGGTTAAATCTGGGGTCGAGGTGAGGGCCCGTAACGTCCTGTTTCCTGTTCTAATGACCAGGTTACAGAGCCTCCACCCCAGCACTGACCCCCATACCTTCATTGTTGTCCTATGATCTCAAATGGGCTTGTTTAGCAATATATAAACCTTTCTACTTCCCTCGTGCATCTTGCTCAGCAAAACCCTCTCACCTCATTTCCCTTTCTAGGCAAAGCTCTCCAGTCCCTTCTCTTCCCCATCTTGCATCGTGCTCTTGGAACACACAAGCGCCAACACGCCAACAGGAAGCACTTTGGTACTTTAAAGTGCTGAAAGCCTTTGTCTGCTGGTGATAGCAGCATCCTCTTAACCTAGATAACTTCACAAGCAGCTGTAGGGTAGACATTGCAGCATGGCACGAGGTCCTCCTGTCTTGCAGTTCTTTTGCACACACCATACAAGAGGTTACTCTTTGGACAGAAAAGGCTGGCAACATCAGTATGTTCATTTGCAAGAGATCTCTGATCACTGCAGAAGGACAGGGGAGCAACACGAACACTAGACTGGTAAATTGAGACTAAACCAAATTTTTCCATCTTGAGAAAGCCATTGACTGACTGAAATCCACCAAAAAATCACCTTTCCTCTTAGTAATATTTCAGAAAGAAATGTCTCGTGTTTTTTCCCTCCTCTTCTCATATTTTTTCCTTCTTGGGGCATTAAGCAATTTGCATTTAATGACATGCAAATCAGTAAATATGCAAATAGCCACACAGTTCTCTATAAACTGACTGCATGTTCCGCTAATTTACTGTTTTCCAGTGAAAATAGTCAGCAACCAGCTTGGTAGATATTCCACGCCTCAGACTCAAAATGAGCATGAAACGGAGCAGCGCTGAACACAAGTCTGGGAATCCAGGGCGCAATTCCAACTGCAGGCTTAGATGGGTAAGGAAGATCTACTGCAGTTAGGAAGGTTTCCAGCAGCAGATAGATTTTCCTGTGTGTTATTTTAGTCTCAAAGCCAAAATGTTGGCTTGGAAGGTTCAAGTCCTCTGATTACATTTGGAAAATACAACATAGACAAACACCCTGCTGCAAGAAGGAGCTTGTTCTAGTTTTGATCTGGTATTGGCATTGCCACCAAAGGGATCTCCTCATGCTAAAAGTGGCAGTGTTTTCCAGTCACATGGGAAGACTATCACAGAAAATAAAGGAGCTTACGCTTTGAAAAGCCCACTGCGCTCAGACCGCAGCCTTCCCCGGCCCAATCTACTCGAGCAGAACTCAGGCTCAGCAATGGAAAGGACTACTTGCCGTTTACTGGAGCAAACAGAAAAGGTCTTGAGCTGCACATTAAGACTGACCATTGCTAATTTTTTATTTTCAGCTGTTTTGAAATTATGTCTCTGCATTCTTAAACCTCCCTGACCACCAAACTGCAAATTCTTTTTAGCTCACAATGTAATAAAATGATATCACCCTCAGGTATGGATATACTAAATGGCATCAAAATGCTGAGCAGCAGCAGAGAGAAAACTTCAGAAAGAAAAAAAATCAGAAGAGAGTACAAGGCACCTCTGAAGAATGTTGTAGAAGATTACTGGATCACAGAAAGTGTCTGGATGCATTAAATAGCAGACCCCAATACTCACCTCAGCAACATGAAAGGAATCTTGGGGAAGGAGATATTTTTCTGCCTTCTGTCCTGCTCTAACAAGGCCAATCCAGTCTTGGTTTCAACTGGGATTTCCTACTGCAACCAGAACAAAACTTCCCAGCCTTCTCCTGAAGCGGTCCAAGAGTGCAGTTCACACACAACAGAAGTTCTTGGGTTTTGGTGCTGGTCTTGAAAGTGGGAAGGAAGCAGCATTCCCACAATCCTTACTTCCATTACCAGCTGATTGCTGCATTTTTTCACCCACCTATCTCACGTGGCTGGGAGTACGTTCCACAGGGTGGCTGGCAAGTCCCAACTGGCAAACAATACTAAAATAGGGTGCGCAGTCCTGATAAGCATTAAGATAGAGGTGGCAGAAAACTCTCTGTCAGTAAGGACTGCAGGTGTATAAACTACAGATGCTGTTTCAGTGTAAAGGTTTAACCTTTTCATACCTTCAGTTCTGCAAGGAAATTAAGAATTTGCTTTTTCTTCCAGCACATTCTCAAGAGGCATCCCCCCCAACTCCACCATTTGATCCTCTTTTTCTCCAAAGTCCTTCCAAACCACTCCTACCATCCCTGTTTAGCCCCTCAGTTTTCCCATTCCCCAAAGCAGTGCTCTCTCTCACTGTTCGCAGGCAGGTTTGTCTGTGTCCTGAACTCCCAACTAAATTCTTCCCCTTTGGGGCATAACAACCTGTTCAAGTCACCGTTTTGTTCGGAATCATAGAGTGGTTTGGGTTAAAAGGGAACTTTATGAGTCATCTAGTCCAACCTCTGTGCAGGAGCAAGGGCATCTTTAACCAAATCACGTCGCTCAGAACCCCATCGAACAAACAGTAGGACACAAAACAGTTGCATGGAAACTATGTATGTAGGTACGGCAAGATTTACAGCACCGAGTGACCACAGCACGTACCCATAGGATCTCAAGAGATTTCTGTTAGAAAGTGGGGTATTTGTAGGGAAGCAAACACCTCAGAACTGGGATGGGTTTCTGGGAGCCAGGGAGGCAAACCACTGAGGAGCACATGTCAAAGAATGAGGCAGGGAGCTGAAAAATGATGAGGTAGCACGATGGTCTGGGACATACGCCAAGGCTGCATCCTGACATGCCCCATGTTACAAAAATCTCCACTGAAATCAATGTCTGAATCCCATCTCCTCTCATTCCTCAGAAAACAGCCTCAGAAAAAAATACAGAGCATGTTTTAAGAAGGAATTGGTAATAAAGCGTTGAAAAAGAAATAAAGACTGATTGCTTGCCACGGTCCTGAGCATAGTCTGAACCTCAGCTCAGGTGCTGAGCCCTGAGGAGCCTCAGGGAAGGAGTTTTACCACATGATCTTCCCTGACATGCACAGATCAGGAGGCCAAGTTCTGCTGTTAATCAGTGCAAGAGCAGAAAGTATTTCAGCGAGTATGATATCTCAAAAATTAAGAAAACGATCTTCAAGTTGCTTCGCCGGGATGGTTTTGATTTGATGTACATGTTGTAGGCACGAATGGAGCTCATTTTAAGAACGAAAACACAGAGAAGCTGCTTGAGCCCAAAAAGCAGTGGACTCCCCCAGACTAAACCAAGCAGCAGCGCAAGAAATTCAGAGCTCAGGAAAGTAGAGGAAGATGTTCACGTCAAAGTTCCCAGGGCCCCCAGGCAGAGAAACATTACCAGCCCTGGGTGCTGTAACTGCATCAAAAATGAACCCAATGTACAGCATAGCAGTGATTATAACATCAGATTTAGCACAGGCACACACAGCTTTAAGCTATTCTTCCTGAGCGTCCTACATAACAAACCCAAACAAATTAAGGAATGAGTAATGAAAAGGTAGGAGGTGGCAAGGCTTGTTTTGGTTCAGGAAAGGATTCCCATCCCTTGCTTGGAATCTAAATTAGATTCAATTTAGATTAGAGTGAGGCAAGGCCAAATTCCCTGGATGAATGAGTTGCTGCAGTAAATCCCTTGTATTTTGCAGCCATTCTTTAATAAATGTATTTTTCATCTCCTGCTTCTGCTTTTGTTTCTGATCTTGTCGGCTTCGTGCCATGCCCTCCCCTGTTCCTCTGGGTTAGGAGTTCCCTAATTATCTTTCTCATTAAAGAAATAACTAATTTGTTGTCTAGTAGAGAGACAATGTGTTCTTGGTCTGATAAATAGATTATCTCCATAAATATGCTTTCTAATGCACCGACATCCCACGTTCTCACAAAACCAAAGGAATTAATTACAACCACTGATGTGACATCTAAAAGGGAAGGCTCTCTCTCTTGCCCAGCATGCTGCCAGGTTTTTTTGCTAAAGGAAAAATCCAGAGAAAAGAGATTTCATGCTTACCATGACTGCAAAAGGATCTCTGTCCCTCTACCTGTCTCTGTATGGTCACAGTGCTCACGTGTCCGAGGCAGATGTACAATTGCCAGAGACGTGTTCTACACAGACAGCACTTCCAGGGTTTTGACAACCAAATCCCACAACAGGCAGCTTTTCAAAGCTTCAGAACCTGCCTTCAGGTTGTAAATAACTACTGATCAACCGATACACATTGCATTGTATCAACAGAGCGTTTTACAAAGCAAAACCTCCAGCTAAAGAACATATAATAGCTAAAAATATAAAAGGAAAAATGACATTAGGAAATGCTGTACAGAGAATGCGAAGGGGATGGGAGAAGTGCCAGCCACAGGGGAAGCAGAATCCATCTACCCCCAGTCCCCTATCAATGTTTATCCACTATCTGGTGGGCTTGCTACACTCTAGGCTTGTGATTTTCATTCTCCATCCCACAGATTGTAGTTTGTGATATCAGTGATATCAGCTAAGATGTTCAGTCCCTGCTATCTCCCTCTCAGCAGAAATCAAGAATATACAGCAACTTAAAATAGATGCTCACTTCCTCACTGGACCGAAACTCCTTAGCCTCTGACTCACCTCCATAAGGAAGACGAGCAGACGTAAATCATATGTTGATCCAGAACAGTGTACCTGATAGATTTTTATGTGCCACCTGCTTCAACAAAAAAGGGATTAATTCCTTTATATGTCTCAAGGACTGATTTACAACTTGTTCTTCCTGGGTACTAAGACTTGTGTAAATCAAAAGGTCGTCACTGACATATCCTGCAGGATGCTGGAAAACATCTACCTGACTTAAGATCACTACCCATGGCAAAGCTAATGGGAATTGAGTTGGTTCACCCAGAAACTCTGGGCACGTGCCTGGCTTTCCTCTCTCTTACACTGAATATTTTAGCGCCAAAGGGGAATTGGCCTTCAGAGTTTGCAACTTGCAAACACTACATTCAAATACTAGGTAGGATAATTTTTTTCCAGTTGATAAACTAGATGTTATACTAGATTAAAACTTCTTTTCAACAGGCACAATCCTATAGTGAGTTACCAGGAAAGCATGTGAGGCAGCTGAAAACAGACAGGGATGTGTCCGAAGGCAGACGGTACTTTTATAAGTAGAAATGAAATGGGAAATGGGTACAGACCAACAGCCCCTTCAAGCCACCACGAGAGAGAAACTTATTCTGATGCTACACTAGGTTTCATAGAGCCCACAGAGAAAGACAAACCCTCATGGGGTGATTCAGAGCAGGAGACTGAAGGTCATAGGTCAAATCTCTGCTTGGAGAGAAAACCTGCAGTGGCTGGGCTCCGAATTTTGATTTCATAGTCAAGTGACTACGGTAGCTGAGATGATACTGGGGAGAGGGCACAAGCAAGGAACTTATCTGGGGATAAGGTATCTTTCTGATGTGCTCCCAGTTTCCTCTGATAGATCAAAATTAAACTTCTTCACATTGTTGGTCCAACTCCCATTACAAGTATTCTCATTTTTATCTCTTCCTTAGAGAACCCAATTTCACAATGAGCAGCTGCAAAAATACTAAGCTTTCATTTTTACTGCTTATGTTTTGCTTAAACGTGCAACCTTTAGCAGAACCAGTCCATTAATCATTCTAGTGAGAAGGAAAACACAGAATTGCTCTTCAGAGTACAAGACAATTCCCATAGAACTGGTAATTTATTAGGACTGATTTTCTTTATGATGCTATTTTCACTTTCTGAACTTTGGAGGCCTTTGCAAAACCATGTCACTATTGTATTTTAGCCTTTGTTTCCTACTAGCATAGCATATCATTATTCCTTTCTGATGTTTGGTTTCCAGTGCATTCATTTTGTGATAAAATGATGCTCATTTTATAGTGTCATTTCAGTAGCTGAATAACGTACTTTAGGATAATAATGCAAGACAGTAATATTTGAATGTAATTCTGATTTTGTGCAATAACCCAATAAATACAGACATTGTTTCAAGGAGCTGCCCTCTTGAATGGATGCTCAGAAACTTCTGAAATAATTAATCTTAAAATACATTATGTTAAAGAGTAATCTATTTCCAAACAACGCAGCAGCCTAAACTCCCACATGTTTTGAAAACAAAGCCTCGTTTTGCCAAGTAGTGCAAATTTTCAGGGTTCTGAAATAGCTAAACAGAATTTTTACGCACACGTGAAGTATCGAAGTATCCAACTCACATCCAAGGAAGAAAGCACTAATTCATATTTTGATTTGCTGTGATTACAGTTTCTATAGGATAGAGGAATAATATTCATTCTGGAAGCATTATCTGTGCACACAGTGCTTCCTGCCCAAATTGCACTAGAATTTAAAACAATTACATGAGAAGACCAAGAAGGAGTTTACTATTGCTAAAAAGCACATGGCTGGCGTCCAACAGAACCCCAAGGCAGTAACTAAGCTACGCACACCCCAAACTTAAATTCACATCGACACCAAGAAGGATGAAAACCCAAGTACAGTCAGCATTACAGCACTAAGCACTGCAAATCTCTTCACACAATGGCTCACATTAAGTAAACCAGAGCACAGCTGTTTCCATGGCTTTTAGGGCACCTCATGGATTCAGGATCCCAAAATGCTGCATGTGCCTTTACTGACAGTTCTCTGAGCTCAAATGGTTTCACAGCTCATCTACACATTTGGAGAACCCAACTGTAAAAAAGATATTTGATTTAATCCTTCGTTTTACATTCATATCAAGCACCAAAGTGCCTAATTAGCTGAGAGGGCAAGCTATACAGACAGTTTGGAAGCCAACCTATTTATCATTTGCATTTAAGCAAGGCTTTCATATTTGCAAAGCGCTATGCAAATACCAATTACTGCCTTGATGCAGCAGAGTTTATTACCACAAGCACAGTGCTGATGTGATTATGCTGCTTCCAGCCCTGGAGTTGGCTCATTTGCAGGCAGTCCAGCATCCTCTGCTCTGCCTGCTTTCTGTTGCAGGGTATAGTTGTGCTATGACAGCCCTGTTTCCTCTCACACCTTCCTGGAAAATGCCTGCAATAAGGCTATCACAATACATCAAAACTGACTTCCACGAAGCTCAGGTTCAACACTTGGCATGCTCGCGATACCTGTGCTGCCAGGACAGCTCTGCAGACAGGCTGCACAGCACCAAGGAAGAAGTTACAGAATCCTAGAATGTCCCAGTTCTCCTCTACTTTATCCATCTTTCCACAGGGTTATCCAGGGCATAAGCGTACGTTGCATTTCACAGCCCTTTGCCTTATTAAATTCAGAACATCTCTCATAACTGTGATTGCTCTTGTTCCTCCCCTCCACTCCCAGATAACGACATGGAGCACAAGGCTTTTGTCCCAGGATAGAAACAACCTCCTGCAACCTGAGAACCACTTGGGTCAGTACTACTACCTAAAGGACTCAAATTTTTCCTCCTTGTCAAAAGCACAGGCTTTTGCCCGGCTTTTCTGGCTCATTTGTTTGCTTATACTGACATTGTACCCACATGCAACTCTTGATAGACCTCAGTCACCACCTACTTATTCATCATAAAACTCTGCGTATTGAGCACGGATTTGGGGTCATAGGGAGCCTTGCATTCATACTTAGCTTTTTCTTTCCCCTCCAAGTGCATTCAAAATAATTGACCTTAAAGAAAAACTTGATGGGACTTGCAAGACCCACACATTTACTGGTTGATCTTGTACAAGTCACTGCCTCTCTGTGACTCAGTTTCTCCATCTGTAAAATGCAGACGATGCTCCTTTGCCAATTATTATTAGATCTACTGATGAAAAAACCCCAACCCTAACACATAGGTGTTTCGACTCACTAACTAGGGGTGTTTTACAAATGCCTTTAAGTATGATACTAAAATGGCCCAGTCCTGTGACCTTCCTCTGGCCAAGCACGGTAAAACCAGCTACCACAGACACGACTTATAAAAGAAAAAGGAAAGTGCAAAATCTAGCTCAGCTGATGTCTTCTATTTAAGATAACATTTCAGAGCTGTTAAATACAAACACTTCACTAAAACAAGTCTACTGAAGTACACCTTGGATCTAACAAACTTTGCATTCTTTGTGGATAGAATAGATTTTCAAAACACTAACTATGTTAACTTGAGCCACTTCCAAATTCAAACAGATTGTGAAAAAAAGGTGAATTCACTGCAAGCCAATCTCCAACCACATAAATTTCTGTATTTCTTACTTAACTGACTTTGCTGTAATTCCCATCGAACGAGCGGTTGGACTGGTTCTCAGCAGCAGTCAAACAGTATCCAGTGTAAATCAAAGTCAAGGGCATTTTCCCAAGAGGAAAGTAGGTGAAAGGTAAGGTTGGAGTTCCCTACAGCCTTTACTGCCCCAAGTCTGCAAGAGGAAGGTGAAACTCTGCCCACGTACGCAGCCACACTCAGCGTTGGCGTGCGGGGAGGTGTCAGCAGAGCGCCTCACACGTGCTGGCTTCGTAGAAGACTCTGCAGAGAGCACAAATGCTCCTTCCTCTCTTTATGGCCATTGCTCCCTTCAAGGCCACCTTTCCACATGTATGGAAAACTTTTTCTTTCTCTGGATGGAGCTAAGTGGCAGGGGAGCTTTTTCATTGTGGTTTTCTGTATCATGGCAGGAGCACAAGTAACTTAACTTAGCAGGGCACAGCTGCCTTTTAGAGACTGGTGAGAGCTGGCACTGTGCATTTCTTATGCTCATCAAGCAGAGGCCTTTCGTCATGGCAACAGCGCTTTCCTAATTCTGAATTTACCTTTCAAATTGCTCTTCTCCGACCTGTGACGCCTCAGACTGCCGGTGTGACTCTGCAGCGAGACTGGGTTATGGGTACAAAGGATGGTGTGGGGACAAAGCAGAGGCACTACTGGTAAGGGTATGGAGACCTGGCCAAACCCCTTCACGTGGCTTTGACAAATATGAAACAAGTTTTTCTTGATCCTAAGCATTTTCTGTACAAGGCCGAATGCAAGGTCTGTGCGGTTAAGTTTTCATACTGTTCTAAGCTCTCTGCAGACCCACGTGATTTTCAGATTCCACAGGTAAAATGCTGTTTGCAACTTCATATCATCAGACATCCTAGTTGTGTAGCACTTTGAACTATTTCAAGACCATTTTATCTCACCCCAGAAGCCTTCTCTGAATTTTACTCAAGGACACAAGTGTGACCGTTATTGCTAGAGCCGAGTTTCAGAAGGTAATATAAACGGAAAATGAAATTCATATATATTCTCTGAAATATCTCCAAAGGTACGACAAACTGCGCAGAGAATGCTCTAACTTCCCAACTTTTAAGGTGGCCAACAGAATTCCACTTCAACAATATCAAGTATACATGAATGGTCGCAGCTCTGTGTACACCTACTTGTCTGGAAATGCGAAAATGCAAAGGCAAAAATGAAAAAACAGCGTAAGCCTAATCATCTAAAGCCACGTTTTACTCAATTCTCCCACTAGCCACTGAAACCCACAGCGTGCAATATCTTTTTCAACTACTGGTCATTTAAACTTTGCTTCCTGCCTGTGAATCTGCCAATGTTGTTGGAGATGCAAACACCAAACACAGGGGTCAATCCGTATGAGAGCCGTGGTCGCTGGCTGTCTGCTCTTGTAAACCATGAGCCATCACTTTGTCAGTCTCAGCCTTCGGCTTTGCAGGCTGTGACTAAAGATCCTGACTTGCTCTGCTAGCAGCTGTTGCAAGCTGTGAGCCAGCATCTTGGCATTCTCAGCTGAAACACTCACCGCTGCTGCGCTCACAAACTGTCATGTTCAGTTAGCAGAGCTCTTGGGTGACAGGGCAGCAAGGCAAGGACATCACTGGGTGAAAAAAAAAAGATCATTTGTTTGAACGACCCACATTTGAATAAGTGACTCATTTTTAATCACTTTCCAATAGAGGTCACCCAGACAGTAAACATCTGGCTGTGGCACCTCAGTCCTCTTCCAATAAGAATTATCTTGCTAGTCAACTTCTAGTCCCGCTGTATCGGTTCTCAATTACTTGTGCAGTCACATTAGTGCAATGACCTGCTTTTCATCAAGGAAAAAAGAAAACCAAAACTCTCAGGATCAAAATTTTCTAAGCAAAAGGGCAGTTTTGCCAAATAACTCTTCTTTTGTTTCCACGTGAAATTAGGAAATAACTCTTCCCCATTCAAGCTGACAAATAATGGACAACACCCTCCCAGAGGCTGTGTATGGAAATGTTTGCTGCCCAGACTGCTGTTTCTAGGCAGCATTACTTAAACCATGCGACTCACGTGTTTTAGAAGCAAGTCTACCCCAAAGCTTCCTTGCCTACATTTGCAGAGGCGCTTTGGGGGAAACATACCTCTGTTTTCCTGTCCGTTTTCCTTGCCCATGTGTCCATCTTTATCTGCAGCTATGCTCAGGCTTGCATCCCTCTTTTAACCATCTCATTTCCATCCTGCCTTCCTCCTTCCCTCGCCTCTGCCCCTCGGCTTGCTGTGATGTCTGTCAGGAATGAGGTTGGGCACGCTGCTCCAGAGGAATAGATTCAGACTGCAAACTCCAGACTGGTTTGGCACATGAAGCAGCACATCAGGTAACATTTTAAAAGGAAAAATGTATTGTTTTGCCAAAGAAAGATGAAAGCATCAAGACAGCAGCTGTTTGAAAGAAAGACTAGATTTTACAAATACCTATAAATCATTTATGAGTGCAAACTGAACGTTGGAAATATCACCACATTTAAAGAAGAAAGTTACACTGTGTCTCCACACCGGCTTCCAGGTGTGACTGCACCTTTGTGCAGCCCCAGGAAGCTGCAAAGAGGAAGAAAATTTTTCCTTACTGTTTTAACCCACGTTCAATATGAATACAGCAATGGCTCATATCAATAGCACTAGGAAGCAGGAAGATAGAATAGCAACAAGAATAGAAATCCCCAGATACTGTGACTCGCTTGTGGCTTCTGTTTTCTTCCTGAGAGACAGAAAATCTCAACAGAACATTGCTTCTAAGTAAAACTCCCCCCCATCCTCCTTGAGAATAAACGTGCAAGTTTTACTACTTATCTTTTTAAACTGTCTTTAGGCAGGGAGCAGCCAGCTCAGCAGTTGATGGTGAGCCCGGACAGACACACCTCCTTAGCTCACCGTGTCAGGTAAGCCAGGATTTACTTTAGGTATATTAGAGACAGGCACGGCTTCTTGGTGACCCATATGAAACTGTTTTGAATGAGCAGTTCTTCACATCAGAAAGTGACAGAATACAAATGACAGCATTGTTGTAGGAATTGGAGTAGAAACTGTGTAAACAAGAACAAGAGATGAAAAAAAAAAAGCCAGTCGCTTCCCCCACGCCTAGCTAGCTCTACTTCAGATGGTATGAAGACATATACGATATATTGAAATAGATATATGAAAGGATGCATTTCATCTGTTATCCTTTTGTGGATGCACAAAACTCACCTCAGCATACATCAACTTCAAAAGAGTGAGGGTCAGTCAAATCCTTTTGTAAAACTGAGATCAATTTTTTCCCTAAACAGACTAAAGCTGTGGTGATCCTGTGACGGTGCCAAGCGCCTAGGGATATCAAGTCAGAGTGGTATTTATAGAAAGGCACACAACACAGTTCACCATTTAAAATGGCATCTTAAAAGCTGAGAGTTAATCCTATTGTTCCTTATAATTTCCTACTCATCTTTGATTTAAAAGAAAAGAAAATTAGAAAAAAAATATAGAAATACCCCTTTCCATGAACTCTGCACAGAACGCGCAATTCCCCGATCACGGGAGATGAATGCTGTGCGCTCTCAGACGAGGAGTGGTTTGCAACCAATGCCTAAATTACCATGTCAAGATACTGTCTAAGCCTTTGTTTTCGTTTGGCTCCCGAGAGCTCTGTACAAGTACTTGGTTCGTTGCTACTGGCCTGTAAATTATGCTTTAACATCTTTGGGTTAAATTAAGAAAGAAAAAAAGGTAAGATTTATAATTAGCTTTTCCCTCTTCTGAGAGGAGAGTTTCTCTTCTCCAGTGCAAAAAGAAACAAGGAAACCCCAAAGCTTATGGAACCAGAATACAGGTTGCATTCATTAACAGGTTGCCTGTTACTGGGGGTGTAATACCTGACTGCAAAGCCTTTGTTTAAAGATTACTTAAAGCACAAGGAAATGGCAGAGCTCCTGTACGAACCTGCCAGTATGTGCCTAGCACACCTGCGGCTCTATCCCACCTTTGAAAGATGATTTCACAGAATCGTTTAGGTTAGAGAAGACCTTGAAGATCAAGTCCAACCATAAACCTACCACGACCAAGCCTCCCACTAAACCACGTCCCTAAGTGACGTATCTCCACATCTTAAATCCCTCCAGGGATGGGGACTCAGCGTCTTCCCTGGGCAACGTCTTCCCTGGACAACCCTTTCGGTGAAGAACTCTTCCCTAATATCTTATCTAAACCTCCCTTGTCACAACTTGAGGGCATTTCCTCTCATCTTGCCACCCGTTACACACAACTGTCACCTGAAATTCAGGTTTTGTTTTACATAGGACCTCAAAAGAACTAAAAACCAAAACACCTCTCCGTCACCGGAGACAGGCCAGTGCTAGGACACCAAGACAGACGCACTCTGTTCTCCGAAATCTCATTTTTGCTGGTGTGAATGCAATGAAGGCTCAAGGTAAGCCCGGCTCACGGAGGCAGCTCTGCTCCCTCTGCTGGCTCTCCCTCAGAAAAAGCAGCGAGCCTGCACCACGCCTCGTGAAAGCAAATTTAAGCAAAGATCTACCACCCACTCCTGCGTCTTCAGGTACTTCTAAAGCTGCACGCTGCCAGTTCTGCCAGCGCAGCCCCACTTCACACAAGACTGGGGACAAATAACACAGCAAAGGTCAACAGGCGAATTGCAGGCAAGTGCATTATATTCTCCTTACTCCAAAAGCTCTTATTAATATTTACACCTTTTTTTTTCTTCACAAACTGGACGAATTTGAGAGTCTGAGCACACGCATCAGCAGGCTGCAGCCTTCATGCACTACAAAGAAAGAACCGTGGTGTCCGAGTGTTAACTGAAAGCAAAGCGTTCTCCTGGCTGTCTTCCTACAGTACCTTGCATGCAGAGGTAGGAACTTCGAATAGGATCAAGATATATCTTAATTCTGGTGAAGAAGCGGAAGATATAATAATTCAGAAAGGACACATTATTTTCTAGACTGGTGTTTAGCAATCAGAGAAATACACGTTAATTTTTCCTTCTAAGCAGGGCTCAGCGGTGAGTGTTGAGACCTGCTAGAAACACACGTGACGATTACAGCTCTCTAGCACAGACTCAAGTATATTCCTCTTTATACAAGCCATGACTTGCCAAATCAAAGTACAAGTGCTTCGCAGGCAGGACTCAGCTGTGTACAAGCGCTTGTCCTGTACCTTTCCAGCAGGGTCAGATGACAAACCCATCAGATCAGTGGCAAGTGACTGTTATTAACAAGGATAATTCCTCCCAACAGTGGGATATTACGCTGGCCAGCTATGGTGTGTTGGTTCATGGAGAGCAAGACATTTGTCTTTTTACAGTGCTTCTCGTCTACGCTTTGTAACTCACAGGAAAACAATCCCTGCAGTGGATAAAATTAATGGAATTTCTGCCTCAGAACTTTTCAACTACTATTTTCATACTTTGAACTTGGCAGCTCAATAAAGATAATTTGTCATCAGCAAACCTGGCTCAAAACTCTGTAAATATTGTTACATTATGCTGTCTATGGGGCTTTCCCCAGTTAATTATTTTGTTACAAAACATACACTTCAGAGGACAGATATGTCAGTGTAAATATCTCATATAAACCAGGGTGCATGGGGGACATTGTTGCCAGACACTTTTCCAATTTGCATTTCTAACATTTGTCCCCAGGCAAAAGTAGTCATGATTTATAGAAAACAAATGCAAAAACTGCCAAAACCTGATCCAGCTAATGCTCTGAAATCACAAACCATTACTGAAAAGTATAGAGTAAGTTTTTTTACAAGTCTGTGAACAGCAGGATACAAGGATACACATTCCTGTTTTAGATCTACCAGCCATTCAGTCCCATTTCCCAGTTAAAAGCTGTAAATGAACAAGATAGACTCTTCCAGCCCTCTTTTCACATTTTCCAGCCCATCGTCTTTACCAACAAATCTAATGGCCAATGCAACCGCATGCCCACAAGGTGTTTTCCTGTTTCCAAGTCCATGTTTCCTTTCACACGTCCTCCCATTTCCAGCCTCAGCAGTCTAATTTGATGTCAAATACACTCAACTGGACTCCTGAGCATCCTGCTTGAGTATCTTCTCCAGTCATAAAGAGAACAAGCTCAGTAACAGGTGACAGGACATAGGGAGGTTGACTGGATACGGTCAATATATCACATATGGTCAATCATATGCAATACATCATATTGCATATGGCGCATATAGTGGAATCTCCCATATTTATATACATATGAAAAGTTTTATATTCAAGCCCCTGCACACAATCCAGTTCTCAATACAACAAACAGTAGAAAATAAATATGAAACCCTTCCAGATACACTTCTGTATCTTACATAACAGTCTCAGACTAAAGAATGCCATGGGAAAAAGACCAATACCTGTAAACTGAGACCTGGAAACATCTTCATTTTTTAATATGGGTGTCCTTTAAAGAGGTGTGGTACTCAAATGCCTGGAAAGCTGTCTGTGATTTGAATATTAATTTATTCATGCTCCTGTTGAAGTAGTAAAGGCTGTTTCTTGGCTGTCTTCCCTGCACTAACAGCTTATACGTATGGCTTGAAACGGTCAACATTAGTTATCTCCACTAACGTGTTGTATCTCTCACCATGATCTGAGTCATCTGCTAAAGGTTGTAGCACCTCGCAGCATCTCAAATGATGCAATTTGAAGCTCAGGAATTATATAATGTGAAAGATCAACTGCTGAAATGCTATGTTGTTCAGTTCTGTCAGACAGGTTAAAGACAGTCTTCCCTCAAATGACGCTGAAGTACGGAAAATCATTCCCCATATTTGGCTTAGTTTTCCTTCAGTTAAATTTCAGAGAACAAAAAGCAGTTTACTTTACTTCTAAGCGATAACACCAGGTACCAAAAGTGTCATAAATCTCATTATCAGTCCTTTCTGGAAGCTGGTAATTCGTGCAAGACAAACAATTTAAATAAGCTGTTCAAGCAAGTGATCTTGCTGAAAATGCAGTGCTTATTTTCAGCTAGGCTCAAATGTTAAAAACACAGCAAATACAATGCAAGAATGCAAACTGAGGTCCAAGCTAAGAGACTTGAAAAAGCACCACTCCACTAAATCCCTATTAGTACCTAAACAGGGCAAGGATCTGACTTTTAGGGACTCTAGACAAGCAAAGAGAGCATCACTTAAACAGGAGAGACAAAATGTGCACAGACTTCCTTTACCCTGCTGTACCAGCTGGAAATCATAGGGGAATTTGGTGCTGGAAAGTCTCTGGAGGAAACTCTTTGCTTCTAGCAAGATAAATAATACACCTGTTTCCCAGTTGTGAGCAAACACTACAAAGAAATAATTAGAAACTATCTGACCTGAAACCCACATGGCCATTACTGTGGTATTTTTCCACCTACTACAGGTGAAACAGAAGATGGGCTGGACCTGGAAGGGGAGGGGTGGAGTGGCAGCACAGGATGCTGATTTATAAAGCACTGGCAAAGAGTGCTCTTTCTCCACAGGCTCTGGACAACGAACCCGTCCTGCCTGAAGGATGCAGAAGTGCAAGCAGGATTCCAGCTAACGTCTGCTTGCCAGCTGGGAGGGAACTACAACCTCTGCAAGCTTTTGCACTCCAACAGCCAAAACTGCTCTGAGCCACTTCATTCTCTAATTGGGCTTTTGCTTTTCATCTGGAGATTTTGGCTTGGCTGTTGCACTCCATCAGGAAAGGAATAAACTCACCAAGATGGTAAAGGTGAGTATACCTTTCATAGAATTGTTGCTACTGCATATGTATTTCTTCTTAAGAACGAGCATTTATTTCAGTTATAATATAAATATGTATATTATAAATACGAGATGAGTGAAAAATGGAGCTTATTTGGCATAGAGTGCAATAACTGAAATTTTCCCTGTAGATAGGTATACAGCTCTAATCCTAAAAAGTACAGAGTCCAGGTTGGATAGCGAGAAATCTAGGACTGTCAAGTTTCATACATAATTATGAGTTTCATAAACACTATCTCTTCTGCAAATCTGAGATTTTATGAAAATTAACAGGTTAAAGGTTAAACATAGACCATGTATAAAAGTGATCAATAGATTTTTACTAACTTCATTCATTTTATTATTCTCCTCCATCTCCTAAGTTCTCACAATAGATAACTATTTACTCTCTCTCCTGGTCTCCATACTTCTTGGGGTTTTGAAAAGCTGAACAGATTTTGGGCAGGATACTTAGAGGAGGAGGAGGAATTTGAAGAAAAAATCCCAATAGATAAACCAGATTGCAAATCTTCAGCAAGGTAGAAAAAATAGAACATCTTGAAATAAGCATGTCCTTTATCTGGAATACGTATCACCAAGCAAACCCAAGTGCTTTAGGAAAAGGATTGTGGATTTTTAACTCTCCAAACTATTTGCCGACTTTTCCCTTCCTCAAGATACAATGTCAACACTTCAATGTTTCTCTAATTAAAGGGCATCTGAGGATAAGATGCCACTTGTGAGTTCAGAGGAGTATTAGGTAACAAGATGCCTCAATCCTTTTTTTTTTTTTTTTCCTTCCTTCTTATTTCCATTACTTGACCTTTCTGGTTTAGAATGTATGTAATTAAGATGTCTACTCTCAACTCAGCTGAAATATTACTTCTGCAGGAGTTCGAACACTGACAAATGCCCTGCAGAGTGTGTCTGTGCTCATTAGACAGGCACCAGCCTCCGAGCGAGTCTGTCCCACTAGCAAAGCACACCATCAGATAAGATCCAGTATGACTCCCACGAAGCTCTGATGGTTAATCTGTAAGGAAGCCTCTGAAATGGGGTCAGCCAGTAAGGCATGGCATGTAGTTTACAAGGTAATTAGGATCTGGAACGTTATGATTACAGAAGATGGTAAATTCGCAACACAGGAAGTTTGCTCTTCAGACTACAGAATTAACTTCAAGTTGGGGAACGGCACCCACCCCCGAGTTATCAATAAAAACCCTTATTGTCAGGGCTTTGGCAGCTTCCCTAGGTTAACAGTTTCCCGTACCTGGTACTAGGTGGGCAAAAATGAGTGAAGAGTTTGCCAAATCCCTGTGAGTTCTGAGCTGTAGGTGAAAAGGAATAGACTTGTTCCTCCTTGGCTACCAGAGTGGTGATTGGCTCCACATCTTGTTGTGCGATTGAGTGTTAATATCTAAATATAAATGTGGAAATGTTGATTTTAATTCAAAAAAGAAAAGTAAATCTTGTAGTCATGTATCTAAAAAGCTCCAGCAACAGGCAAGTTCTCAATGAATATTTTTTTCCTTTGCAAAACCTTTGTTTTTACATCGATCTTCCTTGGGGCTGATAAATGACTCAATGATTTTCACTAGCAATGCTGAGATCCTGGGGCAGTGTTCCTTTTTCTAACTCTTTCTATTAGACCATAAATTACTAAAAGCATCACACATCTCTAAAGGAATCACTATAGTTTACACCTGCTGAAGAGCTGACCACAATAGATGTAACAAGGGCTGGAGACATCTCAGGATAAGACAGGGACTGGCACTCTAAGCTGCAGGAGAAGGAGACAGTAGCAATCTGCATCTTGTCTAAAAAAAAGGAGATTTATCAGAGCTTGACTCATTTGTGACAATTTTTAATGCTTCCTTCAAGTCTTAGCAGGTGTTCACGATGATGCCAAAAGACTTATTTCTTTTACAGAAAAAGTCCGATGTTTACTCGGTTGAGATCTACGGGACAAAGGGTCTAGAGAAAACAGAGGTGGGAGATGAAGAGAAGTACAAAGACTTGAAGGGCAACAAGAAAAAAAAGAAGACAGAAGACCTTAAGAAAGAACTGGAGCTGGTGAGTGTTGCTAAGCTCCCATTACAGCTGGCAGGACACCCTCTACCTGGTGTCCGGGAATGGGGGCAAGATGCCAACACACCGTCATCTTAGCAGAAGACACCCTGCACTAAACGTCCTAACACAGGGAAGGATTCGCTTCCTTACACTCTGAAAGCGTGCCAGAAAACAGTTGTGCAGGATTAATACCTATAATGAAAGAATTATTCTGGTTTAATTAAGCCACCAATGGAACAGAGCATCACCCCCCCAAAGAGGAGTTATTCCCCAGATGGAATAACTGTAATCTTTCCTGTGAACTGCCACATGCACAGTCAGCCAGGAAAGAGAGGGAAAGGTAGAAGCACAACATTTTGCCCTGGAGATTTCTAGCAGCTCTAAAAGCAAGCCTCAGCTTTAAGCACAGGGGGTTTTTCCCCAGTCAAGCTGTACTGTACTTCAAGGACAGTGCACTAAGCTCAAGAATCCTGTATTTTAGTTCTGGCTTGCTACCCACCCGCTGGCTGATCTTGGAAAAGTTGCTTCCTCTCTATATGTTTCAGTTTCCCAATCTGATAAATGAAGGTAATTATACCGACCTCTTTTCTGAATTGCTTTGAGAGCAACTCCAAGGAGAGCCTATTTACAGTCTAGATAGCGTTTCAAAAGTAAGGAAACCCCACCATGAGCCATCAGGTTTACCCATCACGTTTCCAGGATCTACTCAGTGCTAGCTAAATAATTGTTAATATATCTTATCTTTGCCACCAACATTACTCTCGTGTTTCTAAAGAGAAACCAAAGCACAGACAGGTTAATTGACTCATCCAGGTATCCATGAATCATTTTGTGAAAACAATTGAGAGATCGCTCAAATTCTTGGCTTCTAAGTCTCTGTTTGGCACAAGATACAATTAGGTCAATGATACCACAGTGGTGTCACAGCAGGGAAAGGAGACGAGCTTTGAGATTTCCTCTCCCACACCCTTTTTAACTGTGGTTAGAACCTGCTGCTTCTTTCCACATGAGCACGGTGATAATTTCACATACCCTGCCTTATCAGTCAAGCACAGATTGTTGTCACACATATTCCGACACCACAACCTCTCTAATGTAAACATACTGCCTATGATATTGAGTGCTTGACTCTTGTAGCATGTAAAGAAGAATTATTTATCTAAAAGTAGCACAGACAACAGTATTAGCATGAAACACCATTCTGTTCTTGGGACAGATTTGCTGGAGGAGGGAGCTATTTTAAAAAATACTCTAAAAAAATCAAAAGAAAACACCATCTTCCAGTGGACAGTATTTAATTATCAATAGGCAAGTTGTGTAGTGTCTATTCATGAAAGCAACTGGATCCACGATCCCAGATCCAGACAGCTTGGACATTCTTCAGATCCTAAAATAAGAATTTCAACAGTCTGACATTCTGCTTGCTATATTTTCTCTTTCTTTTGGAATCCAGGATGACCACAAACTCAGCGCTTCAGAGTTGGAGGAAAAGTATGGTACGAACATCGACAAAGTAAGTCCATAGGGCATCATTAAGAAACTGCCCGAATCAGTTGTCTGTCTTTGCCTCTGGCTCACCCAAAGCTTCCCAGAAGCAGAAGGAACACATCCAAACCGAGCCGTACACAGATGCTCGTGCAGATGCATGCATGACTATGATGCACCGACTCCCCAAAAAGCCTAAGCCAGTGAGTTCATGTGCAGCACCAATCTGGATTTAAACTGCAGTTTCTCTCTGGTCTGAAGAAGCCTGATCTACTGTTTTGAAATCAACATCCCTGCACAAAACCTGACCTCAAATTTTGCACCAGGACCTCACCTTGTCTACAGTTTTTCTCTGATATTTCTATTTCACTACATTTAATTTTTCACTGGCAATGTCTGTAACAATATATAGCAAGACAGTGCACTGGAGATGATTTTTATCTTAAAGGAAACTGTAGATTTGAGAAACCATGCACCTGAGCCCCTTTCACACCTAACATTTCAATATCAAAGCACTGCAACTCGGCCAGTGTACAGACATGAATTTCAAGGAACCCATGAACTACAAAAGTCTTGGTGGAGATGCAGAAAGAGCAGCCAAAGAACTGATGTCTGGTTTTCTCCAGATTTACAAACACTTAGTACAGGCAAACTTGATGGATAATGGACAGAATGAAAACTTGTAATGGGCACAGCCCCGAATTCAATGCTCCAGTAAAGAAATATTTGTTTCTTTATAGCAGAAAACTAATTGTAGCCACCCTGACATCACAAAGGTTACTGCAGCTGATCTGTGACAGAAACAACATTTAAGGGAAAAACAGCATGTGATTTTAGTTCTGAGTTGAGACAAAAATGTGTCTTCTGTGATTTCATTTTTAACACATCATTTACTTTTGCAGGGTCTCTCTAGTGCAAGAGCAGCAGAGATTTTGGCACGGGACGGCCCCAACGCACTCAGTCCTCCCAAAGCCACTCCTGAAATTGTGAAGTTCCTCAAGCAGCTGGTGGGAGGGTTTTCCATCCTTTTATGGATTGGAGCTGTCTTCTCCTGGATTTCGTTTGGCATTCAGTTTGCCCAGGGAGCTGAATCACCCTTTGACAACGTAAGTATTTGAATAACCACAAAAAAGCGTATTTGACCCTTAGCCAACCTAAGTAATTTAAATACTACTTCACAGTTATTCAGTAACTACAAGGAGGCCTTTTATTCTTTCAGGGCTCTCTGTCTACTATCAAATATTTCTGATAAATGCCTTACTTACCATTGCTGTCTAAGAGCGCCTGTCCAAAGCTTTATAACCACTACCCATAATCATAATACTTGAGTACCCAAAAGAGCAATACTGAAGTCCACAAAGGACTCCAGACTCTTCGATGCCAATTGCCTTATGCGTTACACTCTGCTGGGAATATAATTTGTCCAGGTTTGTGTCAGTGTCGTGGTTTAACCCCAGATGGCAGCTCAGCCCCACCCAGCTGCTCACTGACCACCCATGCTGGGATGTGGGAGAGAATCAGAAGCATAAAAGTGACGAAACTCGTGGGTTGAGATAAAGACAGGTAAAGCAAAAGCTGCAAGTGTAAGCAAAGCAAAACAAGGAGTTCATTCCCTACTTCCCATCAGCAGGCTTCAGGAAAGCAGGGCTCCATCATGTGTAACGGTTACTTGGGAAGACAAAACGCTGTAACTCTGAACATCCCCTCATCCTTTTTCTTCCCTAACTTTAATATGCTGAGCATGACATCATACGGTACGGAATATCCTTTTGGTCAGCTGGGGTCCAGTCCTTCCGGCTGCGCCCCCTCCCAGTTTCTTCTGCACCCCCAGACTGCCTGCTGGTGGGGCAGTGCGAGAGGTGGAAAAGGTCTTGACACTGTATAAGCACTGCTCTGCAGTGACTAAAGCATTCCTGCGTTATCAATGCTATTTCCAGCACAAATCAAATACATAACTCATACCAGCTACTATGGAGAAAATTAACTCTATCCCAGGCAAAACCAACATCAGACCTGGATTAGAGAAGCCTTTTAGAGAGATGGAAAGCTTGCTGTTAAAAGCCTTTTCACACTCAGAAAGCTTTACTTCATCATTAGCACGGCAAACTTTGAAAGTTCCTTTCCTAAACTGTCTTTTAACCTGACCAATACCACATTTTAAATCTCCTGAAACAGCATAGAAGTATGATTTATTCTAGCAGGGGAACTGCTGAACACTTAAGTTAACTGCATTATGTCTTTTATTGATTAGCTCTACCTTGGTGTAGTCCTGGCACTGGTTGTCATCCTCACTGGTATCTTCGCTTACTATCAAGAAGCTAAAAGCACAAACATCATGGCCAGCTTCAGTAAAATGATTCCACAGGTGAGAATAACCAATGCATTTCATTCAAGAAAAAAGTCCTTTCTAATAATTCACCTTGAAACGATGAACGTACAATAAGCCCTACTTGGATTTACCTCTTGGCAGGAGGTTTAGAGGATGGCACAATGCTAATTTTTGCAACGCTCCTGTCTTTCAGCAAGCTCTTGTCATCAGAGATGCCGAAAAGAAAGAACTGCCAGCAGACCAGCTGGTGGTTGGAGACATCGTGGAAATAAAGGGTGGAGACAGGATCCCAGCAGACATTCGTCTGATCTGTTCTCAGGGTTGTAAGGTAAATAGTACTTTGTAGAGTATGGGGAAAGAGGAAAAACATGGGTTACAGACTTATTACATATGAAGAATTTCTGTGCACCCAATCTGAGTTATTAGAGCTTTAATTAGATCTAATCTAATTAAATAGTAGACTGCAACACTGAGCTCATCTAGGACTATCTCCACTCCCTGAACATCAAAAGAAGCCATTAGGTCCATACCATGTTCTAGCAATGTTCTTTGCCAGGACAGAAGCAGAAAGACCAATACAGCATTAAGAGTTTCCACAGAGCTGGAGGCAGATCTTCATGTTTTCTTTCAGGCTGCTACTGAAAATCCCACCAACAGACACACAGCATCAACTGAATTCCCACAGAAAAAGAACCTCTCAGCAACATTGGCAACTCTCTCAGAAAAGGCATCGAGAGATTATGGCCCTGCACAGATTATTAAATGTGCCGCCAGCTTGCCTTCTGGACTAGACATAACTGCACATTGCTAACTTTAACACGGGCATGTCTCCGTTTCATTAAAGGTGGACAATTCTTCACTCACAGGGGAATCAGAACCACAGTCTCGCTCCTGTGACTTCACCCATGACAACCCCTTGGAGACCAAGAACATTGCGTTCTACTCCACAACCTGTGTGGAAGGTGCGTACAGGCAGAGAGAAGAGCCTCCAGAAATGGCATCCATACAGGGCAAGCAGTCGTTAGATGCAATCCTGCTGGCACATTGGCATCCTTCACCTTAAACTATTCTGCTTCAAGGAATTCCAGAAAGATTTAGCTGCTCACAAGAAACCACTGTCCCAAGCACACCAAAAATAAGGCCTTTAGCACTGGGCTGGTCATAGTTATTATCAGCCAGTGAGACACTTGTTCTAACACCTAGCCTAGTTACAACAATCAATTAATTGCAGTTTCCTTGTGGCCCTTACATGACTATATTTAGCAATGTCAAGTTGCAGGTACCTCTAAGTAATTGTGTATGTTTCTGCACAAGGACTCTGCACACACAAAGGTGCTTTTCCTATTCTCGGGTGTGTGCAGGATATCTAACAGACCATCTGCTAGGAGACATGCAGTGCCCAGGACAGCATCACCTTCCTACTGCAATGCAATCGAAAAAAACTCTAATTAATGAAAATAGCTTACATCTTTCTCTTCGCCAATACAAAATTCCTAAGGAGAAGAATGTAATTCTGAGTGAAGTCTCACTCACATTAAGGCTGAGGAGGGTTTTTCTCAATTGGAACTGGGTGCAGAAGGCAGCACTGGTCTCTCCTGGAGCTGACAGGTTTTTATTTCTTTGCAGGCACTGCTACTGGCATTGTAATCAACACTGGGGATCGCACTATCATCGGGCGGATTGCCTCTCTCGCCTCGGGAGTGGGAAATGAGAAAACACCCATTGCTATTGAGATAGAACATTTTGTCTACCTGGTGGCAGGAGTGGCCATTTCTGTTGGTGTTCTCTTCTTCATTATATCTATTTCTTTGCGATACAAGATTCTGGACTCCATCATCTTTCTCATTGGCATCATTGTGGCAAACGTGCCAGAGGGACTGCTAGCCACAGTGACGGTAGGTCTATGTTTGAATTCACTGGTTGCCACTGTAGTTCTCCAGCCTCTACCACAATTCCTCACTCGTAAGTTCATGATGGTACAACATCAAACAGTGAATAATTGATTAAGTGACTTGGCTGAGTTGAGTTTGAAATAGGGGTGGGTTTTTTCCATGAAACTGAAAGGATCAACACTTCATTTGGTAATTCTAGCACAACCACTAATCTTAAAAGCTTGAGCACAACAGTCGAGTTTGAAATAAGATTCTTCAAGTACCATTCTCCCTCAATTGCTAACCAGCAGAATGATGTGACTCATTTTTCTACAACCTGTTCCTGTTTGGAAATCAGGATATTACACCCTGAAAGTCGCATGAAAATTCCAACTATTCACACATGCAAAGCATCACTAAAATCCCTGGCTGAGAAGCAGCACACCTGCTAAGCACCATTAGCCCTCAAATACACCGACAACGAACAACCAGCAGTATTACAATAATGAAGAGGATAATTTCAGGATTCATTAAGTTGGTGATTAGAAACTCCCCCACAATTGTAGGTTCTCCCATGTAAAGCAGCCTCTTAACTGATATGACATTCTTTTTTGCTACCAGCAGGAAACCGGGTTCCTCTCAGCACAAGTGTACTTGTGCTAGTTATGACCAAACCCCCAACCTCAATAATGCTATTAAAAAAGAGAAAAAAACCGCACTGCAGTCAAGCAAAAGATATTTTTTTTAAAAAAATGTTCTCTTCCTAAAAGAAAAAAACAACACAAAAGCCTAGCAAAAACCAGTAACCTCATTGCATCATTCTGTAAATGTCCCTCACTAACCGCGAGCTGAACTTCACTTCTGACAGGTGAGTCTGTCCCTGACAGCCAAGAGGATGGCAAAGAAGAACTGCTTGGTGAAGAACTTGGAAGCTGTTGAAACACTCGGTTCTACCTCCATCATCTGTTCCGACAAGACAGGGACCCTCACGCAGAACAGGATGACCGTTGCTCACCTCTGGTTTGATAATCAGATCTACTCGGCTGACACCAGCGAAGATCAAACAAGTAAATATGGCCATGGGGGATCTGGGAAGGGGCAATCACTTAGACCAAACCTGTGGACTTTTACACTTACTGGGCTGTCAAACTGATGTCAATGGGGATATCTTTTGATATCTAAACCGGACACGTCTTCCTTCCACATAGAAGTGCAGCGTGCAAAAGGAAAGTTCCTTCCAAGCCATGTAGAGATGTGAAACAAAGAATTAATATTTGGACTCCACTCACAGAAAGCAAGTCTGGAGGAGGTTCCAAATTCAGATCCTTTTGCTGACAGCAAACCCAGTAGGGAAATAATCAGAGAAACATCATCTAAGACATTTTGCCAGAACTGCTACCTGACCAATGCAATGATTTGGGTCTAATTTTTTTCCTTAACAAAACCTCTCAAAAGAGCATTTTTCTTCTGCAAATAATTCAACCCTGTTGTTTCAAACTTAACCTTCTACCTTAATCATGTAATATACATTTATTTTGCTTCTTCTCAGCCCAGCCATTTGATCAAAGTTCTTCAACCTGGACAGCATTATCAAAAATTGTAACTCTCTGCAACCGGGCAGAATTCAGACCAGGACAGGAGAATCTCCCCATAATGAAGGTACCGCCTACTTCATATCAGCTTATCTTCCTCTGAAACAACGATACCTATGAGTTGTTCTGTTTGCCTTTGATAATCTTGTTCATTTTACCATGCCAGTTTGCTAAGTTACTATTTATAGAAGTATTACTGGCACACAAGATAGGGGAAAAAAACCCACAAAGCCAAGAGCAGCTGCTCCTGTAGGAAAGAAACAATTCAGATACAAAGAATTTCTACATTAGTAATTACTCCACTATTACTATAATATAGCAAGACTGAAAAGGTAAACATGCCTTAATTATTGTCTTTACATGACTGGTGAAGGTAGTAAAATGCTGATAACTAGAACACCAGAAAAAAATCCATGTTTTGTATTTTTTACTCCACGAGTGCCTTCCTCAAAGTTATTTGACTTTGTGCATCAGGAAGTCACCCACACGTGGCTATTGCTATCAGAGACCTGCATTGCAAAGCCTCGAGACAAACCTGAAAGCGATCACAAACCTTGTGCTTTCACAGAATCAAGTGCTAATTCCATCTTTGCTCCAGCTTAGTTCCAGCAGCAAGGGCAAAACACATGCTCCAGATTGTTACTGAGATAATTTTCCAGAAGAACCTGGAGACAGCAACATCGATTCACAGCTGATTTATCATACACAGTGTTACAGAAGTACGCAAGCGCTCCTGGTGGAAGCGCAGATGTCTATGTGCTATAAACTCTTTCTTCTCTTCACAGAGAGTTGTGGTAGGTGATGCTTCTGAAACAGCTTTGCTGAAATTTGCAGAGGTCATTTTGGGTGATGTCATGAATATTAGAGGGCAGAACAAGAAAGTGGCTGAAATTCCTTTCAACTCTACCAACAAATTCCAGGTGTGTTATGCTAGGCTGTTTCAAATTTAAATCCTTTCTATCACTGGGTCGAACACAACTATTTGTGACCTGGATGTCTTAATGGGATAATTCATTGACAGAAGAAATCTAAACCACAATAAACACAGTTCATTCCATTTGACAGAATACACGATATCGTCATGGAAAAGAAGAAACATTAGTTCCATGCAAAGTGATCAAAACTAGAAACAACTGAGGAAGAAATGTTTCGCTGTGAGGGTGGGGAGGCCCTGGCCCAGGTTGCCCAGAGAACTCATGGCTGCCCCATCCCTGGAGATGTTCAAGGCCAGGTTGGATGGGGCTTTGAGCACCCTGATCCAGTGGAAGGGGCTTGGAACTGGATGATCTTTATGGTCTATTCCAACCCAAACCATTCTACGATCTATAATCACGTATGTGCTTTTAAATCACTCCATATTTGTGGCACACAGCTTTCCGTTCATGAGACCAGTGATCCCAACGACAAACGCTTTCTGCTGGTGATGAAAGGTGCCCCAGAGAGGATTCTAGAGAGATGCAGCACCATCATGATCAACGGCAAAGAAGAACCACTGGACAGTGAAAAGGCAGAAGCTTTCCAAACAGCATACATGGAGCTGGGGGGCATGGGAGAGAGAGTCCTGGGTGAGTCCAACTAGAGGAACTATGAGAGAGCTGTGGTGGGAAATGGGATTTTGAATCTTGGTACAATCCAGTGTATCTGAACTTCATTCCTGTTGCAGTGGAGGGGAAAAAAGGGAAATGTAAAGCCTCCTTAGCGGTGTTTAAACCATGTTGAAGTGCTGGGAGCTCTCTATGACAGGGATGCCATTATTGCTCTACACTGATGTCGATCTGCCACACTGCTCAGCCAAAAAACCCCCAGAAGTCATCCACAAAGGAAAACACAGCACCACTGGCTTTGCCACATGAAACACTGACTCTATATGAACTTCGATGTCAAAGTTACAACAGCAGGTTAAAAAATCCTCCATGAAAATGTAATGGTTAAAAGCACTGAAATTCTTTGGACAAGAGCAAAGCCTCTCCTCTTTCTCCTGCTATTTCCCATGCGTTACATATACGTACGTTTCTTTTCAGGTTTCTGTCATTTGTACTTGCCTGAAAATGAGTTTCCAGACTCCTACCCATTTGACACAGATTCCATGAACTTCCCAACCTCCAACCTGTGCTTTGTTGGGCTCTTATCTATGATTGACCCACCTCGTTCCACAGTGCCAGACGCTGTCTCAAAATGCCGCAGTGCTGGGATCAAGGTAAGGATTTTACAATGAAAAATACAGTGATTCTACAGGAAGACTCATGTAATATAACTTTTAAGATCTTCCACCACGTTGCCACTAAATATCTTTCTAGCAACAACTACCAAAACCCTAAATGTTCCTTAACACCATTCTACAATTGTAACTGAAAGAAACTCCTTGAAGACACTGAGAGGAAAAAGAGTTTAATTTACATAGAAATCAGACTACAGGAAGTGCATAAAACCCCCAAACTAGAGCCAGATTTGGAAAAGCTCAGATACTGTCTCATCAGATCCATTTCTAGACTATGGAAAACAAATCAGCTAGAATTGCTTGCTTGTGAGGTAACAGAAACAGTTGTTGAGAAGGAATTAGAACCCAGAGCTATGCCTGTTAGAAACTTTTATGCATAGGAATCGCTAATCTCAAAACTCTTCAAATTGAACTAAAGCAGCTTTCTCCTAATGTCACTCCCGGGGATCCACAGGTAAGGTTTCAGCTTTAGGCAGAGAGGCAATCCAGCCAAAGAAAGGAAAAGCAGTATTTGGAATTACTGATCACAGGTTAGACAAATCCCAAGTCCCAATCCAGATGAAGTTTTCTGTAGTCTGAAGACAGATCCAGTAACCGGCAATTTTTCTTTAAGAAAAACAAGATAAAGCTGTGTCTTATCTGTCAGGACGCCTCCGCCATGAGGATTCATTTCATGGTGCCACATTCTAATTAACTCTCAGCTCTGAGCATACGTAACAGAATTCTTACATAAAGGCTTCTTTATTCTGTGCTATTCTAACCTTGCTGCCTGTGAGAAGTTCTTCCTTTACAGCTCTGATGAAATAGTGTCAATAACAAGAGGCAGATATGAACACAGAGCTAATTAAGTGACAGTCATAACCTGTCATTGTTATGTACACAGCACAGCTTTCCAAGCTGAGATTCTAAACTGCTTCCTGGTCTACTACAATAGGTCTATGACCGTCTCTCACCCCAGCCACAGCATACACATTTGTCACCCACTTGTCCCTTCCTCAGGTTATCATGGTCACTGGCGATCATCCAATCACGGCTAAGGCCATTGCCAAGAGCGTAGGCATCATTTCAGCCACCAGTGAGACGGTGGAAGACATTGCTAAGCGCCTCAACATTCCTGTTGAGCAAGTCAACAGACGGTAAGAGCAAACAGAGCCTAGGGGATACCTATGGGTTCATTTTCTGAATGCTGCGCCTTCTCCCTCCACAGTGCTTTTATAGCCCATCACGGCTCCTTTTTGCTTTTCTGTTTCTCCGTACGTTCCCAGCCATCACGTCCATCCAATGTCACTTCTACCTAAATAGCTGTGTGAGCTGGTCAGTGGCTCTCATCTTCACTGGCCCTTAAAAAACATCTAGGAAATGATACCTTGCAGATCAAGTTGGACGTCGCTGCCATTTGACAAAAACCACACACTTGAAAAGCAAAATTCAGAATCACACAACCTGAGGATCATCAGCCCAAATTCCTCTTTCACCCATTAAATGTGGAAAACAACATCATAAGAGAAAGATAAAAGCTGCTTACAGAGAAGATATCTTCCTCCTCCGCTGTTCCACCCTCACACTCAGAAACCTCTTTAAAATGCATTTTCTGCTGTTATGCCTGCTCGGGAGGAAACTTCAATTACTCCCCTGTGCATCCAGGTAGCTGTAAATTCACTCTGGATTTCTACAGTGGCTTTCATTCAACACCTGCAGATTAACAACTAGTGCTTCTGAAATTAAATCAATTTGCTGCTCTCTTTACTAGCAAGCCTCATACATTCCATGAGTGCACTATTTTTATCGAAGTCTTTTGATTCAAAAATTTACCCAGCTTTTCTATGTCTCTTCCAGAGAAGCTACAGCAGCAGTGGTGAATGGGATGGAGCTGAAGGATATGAGCCTGGAACAGCTGGACGAAATCTTGTGCAACCACTCAGAGATAGTCTTTGCTCGGACATCGCCCCAACAAAAGCTGATTATAGTTGAAGGCTGCCAAAGGCAGGTGAGAGGTGTGAAAGGTTAGACATAGATAACGGCTGTAGGGCATTCATGAGGCAGCAGATATCATCCCCGAGGTGAAAAGGTGGAAGCCAATTTCAATGCTCTCTAAGCTCTGTTGATACTCTTTTCACTGTGCAAGAACATTATCTAACAGATTTCCACAAACGCTGTCTGGACAGAATCCAAGCTACTCAAATTCCTGTTACAGAGTCCGAACTATTGACAAAATGAGCTTGTCCTAGGTTTGCTTGGCTTGGAGCCATACCAAAGGTCTGCCTTTTGCACGCAATTCAGCGAAGCTGCTGCTGTGCTGCACATAAAGCCTGGGCAGAGAGTGAAAACCATTGGGGAAGGAGCCTTTCCTTAGGAATTCTTTAAACCCAGAGAAAAGAAACACATTACCACATTCTCTTATCTCTTGCGGCCATTTAGACCTGTGCACTTCTCGCCCACAGGAATGTTTAGAAGCAAAATAAGGCATGAATACCACAGAACGTCATAGCATGATTTATCTAGGACTGAGCCTTATCTACAGTACTTTCAAAGACTGTAAAACAACCCACAGAAAGCAGGTTTTAAAGAGGGTTTGTCCCATCTCTGGCCAATATTATGTCAAGGAGCATGGAGCTTAGCCAGCACAAAATGCAGAAGGGAAAGAATTTACATATATTGAGCTCTGAAAAACATGCAAATTGTCATCAAAAGATTCTCCCCTCAGATATGTCATTTTCCAAGTAGATGCTGGAAGTTGAAAGCCGCACTACTGCTGAGACTGAACTTTGCAGGCAATGAGATGCGGCACAAGACATTATTTTTGTAGTTACATCAAAGCTAAGCTTTCCAATCAACATTACCAGCTCTTCAAGTTTAAGCCTGAACTGCTTTCAGGAGAGGAAAAAAAAAAAAGGATAAAATCTTTCATTTTCCTCTCTTTTTTTTTTTTCCTTTTTGAATGCCCTTTGGCAGACAGAGGGTAAATGTGTTCTGCACTGCTCAGACACCTGCACTCCTTGTAAATTTGGCTCTTTAAAGGATGAAGAGGAACTTCCTCCCCCTCCCCTACTCTGTCTACATGCTATGCTTAGTACTCAGAGCTTATAAGCCCTTCTGTACATGGCATTATTTATAGGTGGTGATACTGTGCTAAATCCCCACAGGGACAGGACATTCAGTATTTGTATTAATCAGTTTGTCAGGCTTTTTCCCTCTCGGAACACTCTGCGTTGCTATCAAGCCATGAACATTCGCACCCACAAGAACAGGACCTTTAGCTGCAGTAGATGGTTTCATGGAAACATAACAAAGAAGCTGACTTGAATAATTAGTTTTCCATCTTTTGGATTACTAGTGCAATTCTAGCTTAGACTGGCAGTGACCAGATGTTGCAGGGACAGGATGAGAATGATCTCTAACTGAACAGCGAGATAATTTGCAATTAAGATGAAAACTGGCTTCACAAGAATAAAAAAAGGCAAGGACAGAACATATTGTGTCAACTGAATCTCCCACTGATGCCAAAGAGGAGCACTGATCTGCTCAGACAGGGATAGACCACATATATAGAGACACATGTCTAATTTTTTAAGCCCCCTTAAGGTCCACGGGAAGAAATGATCAGATTAATTGCATTTTAAGTGCCTCTAATTTAGATGTCTACTTTAGGATGGAAGTAAATCACTTCCCCAAATTTCCCATTTCTCTCTACTATGAAGAGAATCTAGAAAACAAAGTCAGATACAGACATCAATTACACAAAAGTCTGAGGGTGTATTCATCACACCTAGCATCTTTCTGATCGCTGGTTATGTTACGTGGGTACAAAGAGGATACAGAACTTCATATCTGCATCTTTCTTCTAAAGATGTAAAACCAGTGAGCATGCCGAAAGCAGACTCTCCTGAGGGGAAAACAGGACCATCTCCTCAATTCCTTCATCTGGATCCTTTTCTCTGTTCCAGGGAGCAGTTGTTGCCGTGACTGGAGATGGAGTCAATGACTCCCCTGCTCTTAAAAAAGCAGATATCGGAATTGCTATGGGCATCGCTGGTTCCGATGCAGCTAAAAATGCAGCTGATATGGTTCTGCTGGATGATAACTTTGCTTCTATTGTCACAGGAGTGGAGGAAGGTAAAAATAACATTGCTATCCACTTTCTTAGCTAAAAGCTGCTGACAGCTACACAGCACTGGCAGGTCCTCCTAATCCTTCCCTCCTGCGCTCACCTCACCCTTTTCCTTCCTGGATTGGAAATGTGATTTTGATATTTGCAAAAATAGCAAATTAATTCCATTTATAGGCAGATGACAAAGAAACAATAGAGGAATGCCCCCCTGTCACAGTCAGCTATTAGGTAGAATATCAGTCTGCTATTGCAGCCTGTTCAATCTCCAGACAAAGGCACTTTCCATCTTGTTCTTGTGGAGTTCTGACCCTCACAAAGATACAAGTGGTTTTCTCTACGTTTTCTCTCCATTACTTGCTCACAGATCACCTTCACCATGCTCCACCTATGACAGTAACACACACTCCATTCTTTCACTATAAAGAACTTGTGGTTTCCATTAAAACTACAGAGGACTGTGGAATGGGAAGTTTTCCTCAATTTTTCTCATTGAAAGAGGTTTTTTTTTATTTTTACTTAGATTTTCAGAAAGTAGTAGGTTTTTTTAAAAAAAAAGCCCAAATGAATGAGGAAATTTATGAGAAAAGCAGACATAAGCAGTAAGTGTTTTAACTTCATGTAGCTAAAACCTGAAGTTTTTGCTGGAAAACACTTGAAAATCAGTTTTTACAGAAATGTTTCCTTTTCCTCCAGGCCGCCTGATCTTTGACAACCTAAAGAAAACAATTGCCTACACCCTGACTAAGAATATTGCTGAGCTGTGTCCCTTTCTCATTTACATCATTGCCAGCATTCCCATGCCCATTGGCACCATCACCATCCTATTCATTGACCTGGGCACAGACATTGTAAGTTGGTGTCTTCTCAGTTATTTTCTTCTGAAATACCGTGCCAAGTGAGAGGGGTTGGGTGTGAAGGGACAGGCAGAACACTGGAACATTTAGTTGCCTTACTCTGAAGCTGAATAACAAGTTAGTAAAAGAGCAGAAGGCTAGATTAAAAGCAGCCAGGAATAGAGAAAGAATAGAATAAAACAATCTGTAGAGGGGCAGCGGAAAGAAAAGACTTGTGATCCACGCTGACAAGCAAAACTTTGCAGTGTGCAAAAGAACAGCGTGTTTCAATCAAGAGATGATCCAGATTGCTGCAGTCACTACAGGAATGCATAGCAGACATCTCATCAGTGCCCCATTCAAGGCATCTGAAGATCCTTGAATGTACCCTCTAGCCTTTTGTATCGTCATATGGTCATCAGAACTACGAAACGGTTTCAGACTTCCCTCAAATCCTTTACACATATCAAGAGAATGCTACATGCATCCTTCTTTCATCTGCTCCCTTTGTACTGAAAAGACAGGGTACGTCAATGAAACCACCCGAAGACTGAAACTTTTCTGACGAGCATCCGAGAAGCAGACAGATGTTGTCACCCAGACTCTGATCGTTTATTTCCCGTTGCAGATCCCCTCTGTTGCATTAGCCTATGAAAAAGCTGAGAGCGATATTATGAACAGGAGGCCCCGGAACAAAAAGAAAGACAGGCTGGTGAACGAGCAGCTTGCTGTGTACTCCTATCTGCAGATCGGTAGGTTGGCCTGTTCTCCAAAACACAATTTTCTATCAGCAAAACAAGACGGAGCCAAGCTGAGATTTTTTTAGAAAAGAGGGAGTTGAAATTCAGCTCCTTCCTAAGCAAACTTGCTAACTCCCTTCTGTGGCTCATTATACAAAGAATCGTGAAATGCTTTTGGTCGGAAGAGACTTTAGAGCCCATCCAGTCCCACCCCCTGCCACGGGCAGGGACACCTCCCACTGGATTAGGGGGCTCCAAGCCCCATCCAACCTGGCCTGGAACACCTCCAGGGATGGGGCAGCCACCACTGCTCTGGGCACCCTGGGCCAGGGCCTCCCCACCCTCCCAGCAAATCCTTTCTCCCTAAGATCTCATCTCAATCTCCCCTCTTTCTGCTTAAAACCGTATTGAAAAATACAATGGATTTTTATCTACAGAACTCATGACCTTAGAGTCTTAAGAGCATTAAACCAAATTTTAGACCCATGGCATAGGGGACAGATGAATGCTGATAGCCAGCACATTTCCCAGTGCTCCTAAATTTTGCTTCTTCCTCATTCCTCCTCTTTGATTTTCCAGGTATCATGCAGTCGGTGGGAGCCTTTGTAACCTATTTTGTCGTCTATGCTGAACAAGGTTTCCTCCCTTCCACGCTGCTTGGTGTGCGAGTCAACTGGGAAAGCAACGCCATTAATGACTTTGAGGATTCGTATGGACAGCAATGGGTAAGGAAACGCTGAATCGTCTTTGCGCTGCCTCTCACTCAAGAGTTTCTTAAAAATTCTGTGCTGTCCTCCAAAATCAAGGATTAGGGAAAGAAGAAAAGATTTAAAGGCAAAAATCATTAGTTTTTATCTATGGGTCCTTCAGGATAGACTCAGAGCTTCCTGCCACCCAGCTCCTTCATTCAGACTCCACTCTTTCACTCATTCTTTTGCAATTTGCCTTCTTCTGGTTTTAAAGGCTCTGGAGATGCACCTTTTTCTCTGGATTACAGTGTTTAGACCACTGTAATCTCTCAGCCCAGTTTCTGAAAAGCACTACAGTAAAGTACTTTGCAGACTCTCCCTCCTCCTTTCACTTTCACTCCCCCTCACTCAATCTGCAGGAATCACAAGACACAGAAACCATTAATAAATCAATATAAATACCTCCTCACATCTTCAGCTTTGTGACTCATCCACAGTAACTAGCAGACTAGAACTGCCCCAAATCTGATCATTATTTATCGATATCTGGAGTTACTCTGCATTTACCCCTTCGTAACTGAAATCCCTCTCTCAAGGGTTGCAGTCATTTGCACAAGATACGAGTGTCTGATGTAACACTGTTTGATTTTCCCTTTGCTTTGCAGACTAAATACCAGAGGATGTACCTACAGTGGACTGGCTACACTGCCTTCTTTGTCAGCATCACAATTCAGCAAGTTGCTGATTTGATCATCAGGAAAACACGAAGAAATTCCATTTTCCAGCAGGGTCTTTTCAGGTAAGTTTTGCAGGTTCTTTGCCTAACACGTGAGTGGATAATTGAACCTGCTGCTGATTTTAGAAGGTTTAGTCTTTGAACAAAAGCTTCAAGCCATCACTAGTCTCAGACAAACACTATATTACACCTTCCCCATCCCCTTTCCTATCTCCTGATAGGGCTTTTCTTTAGAGGAAGACATTGTACTCGTTATTCTGAAAATGCATCTGCTTAAAACTAACCCTCCATTTATCAGAATGTTTACTGTGAAAATGGGAGGTTCCTTTTTCCGTGAGCTGGCAGGGGCAGGACACAAGAATGACCACAAAACCATGGATGAATTGCAAAGCGTAAACTTCTTTTCATTACCTTGCTAAGCGGGGGATCCCCAAAGCACACATGGGCAGGGACGCAGGCACCGCGGAGCTCGGTCCGTGCCAGAGGATCCCCAAACCTGCTGTTTCCCCCTGTGTATCAGGGATTCGTGCAGGCACAGTTTACAACTTTGATCTTCTACACAGCGGGACAGGAATCTCAAGCATGTCCCAAGTCTATCCCAGGCCTGTGTTATCTGGCCACAGATGTTCCACTTCTCAAGCACACGAGGCTAAACAACAATTAGCATGATATGTGATTTTCTACACGTCAGCCGCAGGTCACTAGAGCATGTTTATAATCCTCCTCACTAATCTCCCATTATTTCCCCACACCTCCTCAGCTTATTTTCTCAGGTTCTTTACCTACATATCAAATGATAACATATTTGGACTTCTCCGAGATAACTTTAGCCTCTGAGGAGATATCAGTCGGTCAAATTTCCTAACATCCTGCTGCCCTCTGCACCCTTCACAATTCCATAGAAGCCTGGGGCTTAAAAATATCTATTGGGCAGAGGCCACACGTAAAAGCTGGCATTTATTCAAAGTATTTCTGATACGAAAGCAAATAGTTTTCCTTTCTTTATCTGCAAGTACAGTGCCTACACCTATGTGTGTATACATATATTTCCTCCTTACATTTACACCTGCCAAGGTGCACATTCACAGTGCAGCTGGAAGACATGATTAATGCACAGTGCGTGTCTACCTAAAGCTTACTTTAATCTAGGTAGGTCAGGAATGCTGCCAGGAAAGAAAGACAAGGGCGTCTGCAAAGTAAGACACTGCTAGAGTCTACCACCCATCTCCTGCTACTGCGTCTGCTCATCGTCTGACGCAGAACGTTCACACCATCTACCAGAGCACAGCCACAACTCTGAAGGCGGCACAGCCTTTGCTTTGGGCTGCGGCATCAGTTTTTCATGCATATAACCTTTCCTTTCTGGTTTTGTTGTAGGAACAAAGTCATCTGGGTGGGTATATTTTCCCAGATAGGAATTGCTCTGATTCTTACCTATGGCCTTGGACACGTTACAGCCCTGAACTTCACGCCACTGAGGTGAGTTTGATGCCAGCCTGCTTGCCTTGGCCTCCACACATCAACAGTGATTTACCGTTCTGTCAGAAACAACCAATTGGGAGCAGGACGCCCATGCAGCACAATTCAAAGATGAATATTTAAGAACATCCATTATCAAGAACATAGCGGACAATTTCTAGAACAAAAAGGGCATTTTCAATTTCCACCAAAAAAAGCACTACTTTTCTGACTACATTTACTATCAAGGGTCCAGAAATCTACTTGTGCAGAACAAATATTTAATTTTATTTTCTAAGATCTTCAATATTTTGGTGAGATCAGATAGAGTTTTACTTAATTTTATGCAAGCAACTTCCATTTTAAATACATCGCTGTCAGAAATGTTCCATTTTTCTTCCATTTTCAGAGACAGCATTGCCTTCTGAATAGTATCTAGAATAAATTAATTCAGTAACTACTTAAGATTGAGAGACTTACATGCATATAATCTTATTTTTAACTGTTTGAGTGCTTAAATCATAAGGAAAAAAAACCACCACGAAGGTCAAATTCTCTTTTAGTGGCATCAAATAGTATAGGGAGACCCCAGAAATTGAGCTGAGTGGTTTGATGCTTCTGAACACAAATCTTTTCTCCCACTTCCAGGTTCCAGTACTGGTTTGTAGCTGTACCCTTTGCCATCTTGATATGGGTCTATGATGAAATCCGCAAGCTGTTGATCAGGAGATACCCAGGAAGTAAGTACACCTTTCTAAGTTTAGTATTTCAATATAAGGTGTCCTTTCCTGCCTACACCTACCTTAGCTGCCAATTTTAATGCTTCAAAATGACCCACTTGTTCACAATAATTAGTTTTCCTTGCTGAGAAAAAAAGTAACTGATTTTTTCTCCTTTCTCCTCCTGCAGGCTGGTGGGACAAGAACATGTATTACTGAAAAACACTCCTCATCACTGCTCATCCTCCTCCTCGTGGAGATCTTCTTCCCCACCCAACACAGCCTCTGCTGCTTTAATGTCCTGCCTGTGCAATATCAAGCATGGGTTCGTCCCATGAAAGGGTGAAGAAATGTCATGAATTTCATGAAAAAATAAGGACTTTAGAGGTTGATGAAGTACCTCCCACTGTACTGTAAAGCTGACACTTGCCTAGAAATTGAAATGCTACCTATTTTTGTAACAAGCACAATTTTCCCTCATTCAAAGATGAACTTGGAGAGCACTCTGAGAGGAAAACACGCATAAACGGGAGGAAAAAAAAGACAGAAAATCCATATAATCTAAGGCATTAATTTGCACTAAAGGTGTTTTTTGCTGATTTTCCTTTTTTGGTGGAACTGAATTCCAAGCAAGTGCATACATAGGTCTGTGTTTCCTTACCAAGGGTAAAAATGCTATATAGAAATAATTTGATAATAAAAGTTTTTTCCAGAAAACAGTTCTGCACCTTTTTCCCCTATAATGACTAAGAGAAACTGAGTGGAACAGGAAAGGACATGATCTCTGCCAGGTCAAAGAGGAAAGAGTTGCACACCTGCTTTTTTTTGCCCCCATCAACAGACTAATGTCCTTCAAGTACTTGTTGAGTTTTGACAAACACATCTCGAAAACCAAGGCATGACCAGTGGATGTGAACACCTTGAGATACCAAACTCGGTATTTGCTTTCCAAAGGCACAATCTCTGTGCCAAAACATCCCTTAGTATGAATTACGTAGGGACAGTTAAAGTCCTGTTTCATAGAATCATGGAATGGTTTGGGTTTGAAGGGAGTTTAAAGCCCACCCAGTGCCACCCCCTGCCATGGGCAGGGACACCTCCCACTGGATCAGGGGGCTCCAAGCCCCATCCAACCTGACCTGGAACACCTCCAGGGATGGGGCAGCCACCACTGCTCTGGGCACCCTGGGCCAGGGCCTCCCCACCCTCACAGCAAAACATTTCTTTTAGAAATTCCAAACCACGTCTTTAATACGGCCATTTTAGCAAGAACCAGTAGGGACCAACATCTTGTTTAGACAAAGGATTTTCTAATTTTAAAGCAAACTATAAATAATGTATGTTGCTCTTTCACATTTAAATACAAGCCTAGATGAGCTTTAGAGAAGAAATTGGGGTAGATAGAGAACTCCTGTTTCAGCAAATGGCAAGAGGGATTACCAAAAAGAAAGAAACCAAGAGGAACTAAGGGAGGGGAAAAAGAAGAGTGAACCTGCCTGTTCCCAGAAGTCCACACCCCTATTTTGCATTTTGTGAGCCTCCCTTTTCAAAATTCCTCTCCTTAATACCTAGCTGGGTATTACACTATCAATTATACTGGATTATCAGCGTTTTTCACACATAAACATGAATAGGAAGAAATACAAAGGAAGAAGGAAGAACAACAAAAAACAAGCACGTAAACAGTGAGTCCAAATACCAGATATACATGCTGCTTGTCATTTGGTAACGCAACCTTGTTAACACACGAACAAGAAGTATGTGAGGTGCCAAGATGACTCATTTCCACATGTTGTCATTTGACAGGAGTCAGGACTGACATGTTTTGTCTTCTGCTTAAAAGACGGAAATCACGAGGAGAAGTGTTATGGGTGAGCAAAATAACCAGCTTTCCACCATCTCTAGGTTTTCAGTACCTGCGTAAAACTGTGTGTTCAAATACAGGAGGAGAAAAGGAAAAAGAGAGGGGAGTTGCCAAGGGACAGCATTACAGCTGTAACACTGGAAGATAATCCGATTTCTTCATTATTTTCATTATCTCTTTTGCCATATCACAAACTATTCAGTCTTTGGCTGACAAATGTACCTTCCCCATTCTCAAGGAGAATTTTGACAGATGGATGTCATAAAATCATAGAATCATAAGGTTGGAAGAGACCTCTGAGATCATCAAGTCCAACCGTGCCTGTATCCCTGCTAAAACTTGTCCCTAAGGACACCTCCAGGGATGGTGACTCCACCTTGTCTTGAAGAGTTAAACAAAGGCATCAGGAGGAAACAAAGCAAGGCAAGCTAAAAAAACCCAACAGCAGAGTGAAAAAAAAATAAAAATGTTTTGAGAGGAAAACTCAAAAGATGGATATGAAACATCCATTTTAGCAACAACATATGCTCCTGAGAGAAGAGCAAATGAATTCTGTCATTGTAATAGCTGCAAAATTAGCAAACACGTCTCCATGTCCCCTCTGTGCAAAAGTGAGTAGGGAGGAATCGCAGCATCGCATTTCCTGCACATATAATCATTTTAGGGACTAAAACCTCCCCCCAGACCACCTAGATGATCAATAACAGGAAAAAAAAAGCAACCAAACCCACAACAACTGAAAAACTAGCTGATGGTCTGGAACAAAACCCTCAAACCCAGCAAACGATTCTGAGAGAGTCTGCTCTCCTACCTGTAGGGTCAGTTTTGCTTTTAACAAGAATTGCCAATAAATGCTCCTTTACATTTCAGAGGTTGCTGTAGTTCAAAGCCCTCCTCAGAGGCTGAGTGTACTGTGCACCCTAACAGCTCGCCAGTTTGGCTGCTGTGACTCCATCACGCCAACATTTTCTTTGAGAGAACAAGATGTACTTTGCAATCTACTTTCCTATATCAATGCCTGTGCAGTAAGTCCAAATCAAAGTTTTGCAAAGCAACTGGAAAGATCAGTTAAGAAATCAGAAGATTTACATCGTTGCCAAGTAGGGCAAAGCCCGTGAACACCTAAAGACAAATCCAATGTTTATTAATCTTAGAGACTTTCCAATATTGCAAAATATCTCGACACCATTAAGGCAAAATGGACAAACAAGCCATAGGCGTGGAAAGAATGAATCCTACCTTTGCTCACTGGCATGAATAATGTTTATAAGAACTAGGAAGTCTGGGAATTACTGCACAGGACAAGACAGGTGATTGCGTAAGAGCACATGTGGGAAACAGCAAGTAGCACCTCCCGGCCCAGTATAACCATCCTTCACTAACTTCTAAGGCATGAGGTTATGGAATCTGATGCAAGCGAATGTGGAACTGCACCCAAACACAGGTTTTATTTAACCCAATAAACTCAGAGAATGTGGCTGTACTCAAAAAATCTTAAGACTATTTATAAGGAAAAACACAAAGAAGGTGGTACAATGCAGCTGCAAACTGAAGCAACTCAAATGCACGCAGGCATCCTCCTCCCTCCAGCCTCATAATAGGTTAAAGAGACAATACCACACATCAGCTGTTACACTTACTGCTGCACAATTTATTCAGTTTAATCTGTTTCATATCCCCTTTGTGAGTAAGTTAAAAATATTCACCGTAGCATGACATGGCATCTTCGTGTTCCGGTACATCCCAAATCTAAAATGTAGCCGTTCAGTTAAATTCCAAACCCAGGCAGAACACACACTGTAATCCAGATTCTGAAAAACTGAGTTGGCAAGCTCTTTACATTATAGCTGGGAGGGAAAATAATTTACTTTCCTAGATGGGCCTATGCACTGCTTTTTCAATTAGTGTTGCATGGTCTTTATCACAAGAAGCCTTCAACCTTGTGTAGGCTTCTTACTACCACACGCGCAGCGTCATTATCGTCACCATTTAAGGGGTGAGAAAATATGTAGGAACGATAGCCATGAACCATAAGAAATACTCCAGTAGTAAACACTAAAAAAGAAAAAGCAATTCCTCCACTCAGTTCTTACTTGTAGATTCCTTTAGTCAGTTCTGCAGCCTCAACAGGAGCCAACATTGCTCTCCCTTAGTCAAACAAGTAACCAGAACTCAAAGATACGTAAAGGAGAGCAGCACATTTTGAACTGTAAATTAACATACGTTCAAGCAGGTGGGTTTTTTTCTGCCTACAGCTATGTCTACAGGCACACCAAGGGTTAATTTCTTAGCTCATAAACTGAGAAATCTCTCTTTGACACAGATCTGTGCTTTCTTGCTCCAGCCTCAGCCAGACTAGACAGGTCAGATGTCCCTACTGATTATGCTGAACTTCATAGCTTTCCTTTACCTCTTTTTCTTCTTCTAACTAGAGCCTCTTTGCACAGATTTCTCTAGTTCAAACTAGCTCTCACCACTTTCCCCTCCCACCTCCAAAAACCCCAGACACCTTTCCCCTTTCACCTGCTGTGTGACCAGGCAATTCCTGCGTTCTGGTCAAGAGGTAAGCAAGATGGAAAGGGAAAGCCGGCTTAAGGCAAAGTGCTGCTCTGCAGTAAGGGAGAAAGGGAGAATTTAAGGATGTAGAAAACTCCTGTGCAACACAGCATAAAAAAAGCTACGTAGGCAGGCAAATTGTGCTGGTTTCTCTGTGGTGAGGTCTGTCTCTTAGCCCTGTTCTCATGTTGCTCAAATATTTATTCATAAGAAGACTTCATACTGGAGTTTGGCAGTGGATTTTCTATATCGTACTCCCTAACACACAGATTTTGAACGAGTCGGAGGTATGAGCAGTTTATCTTGGGGTTAGACAAGCGTCAAGATGGTGACAAATAATAATACCTGGCTTCCACCATAACTGTGTAACAGAGGAAGTTCTTATATATGGCCAGTCTGAATCTTTCTCACGCTCAGATACAAATCTGATTTTGGCAGCAGCGTAAGAGGCACATGTAATATCTAAGTGTCGTAGGTAGACTTTTTAGTGATGACTATGCCCCCCTTCAGTGTAAATCAGTTTTGTAGACCTCATGTAGGGTACTCATCCCCTTTCAAAATGATTAACAGCTAGGAATTCTTGGTATTACATTTTTAACCACATGATATGATGCAAGAGCTGAAGAGTTGTTTGAGAGAGTTTGCGATGTTGAGATTTCAGTGAAGACTGGAGGGATACAGCGAATACTTGTGTTCCTATAAAGCTGAGAGTGTCCTCACTGTCATTAACTCATAGGCAGGGTTCACATTTTGAAACAAAAACTGTAGCCAAGTTATAGAGTGAAAACTGTTCTTATTACCTTTTTTCTGGCAGCTTTGCTTCTAGTGTGAGGAGCCTCCTTCAGCAGCCACCTTGACACCGCTGGCCCACTTTATCTCCTCTAGACGAGTAAGGAAAGCACAGAAATCAATCTTCTACAAATATTTGCAGACAACTGCTGCTCTCACTACACTGCCAACACGCTGAAAATAGAAATGGTCGTAACGGTGATAAAAAGACACACTCAAACATTTATTCTTCTCATTCAAGAGGTTATTGTTGGTGCACCACCACACTAAGACTCAGGGCTGGCTGCTCTTGAGGGGAACGATTTCTCAAGGGCCCTGTGGCAGATCTGTAATGTAGCAAAGTAAATTTATATAAACATGCATGTAAGCCATAAGGAGAGCGACAACACCGCACTCACAAAGTAGGATTGTGGTGCCATTCTTGGACCTTGACACGGTCTGAGGAATTAATTTAGCACTACATGATCTAGGACATCCTGATTTACAGAGATCCCAATGATCTGTTGCAGCCCCACTCTCTGACAAAAACTCTCAGGCACTGTTAAGCTGCCTGCGTTAATTTCTTCTGATAGCAGAGCTTTTCACAGAGGACAACCACCCTTCTCCTCAGTCATGCCTTATTACACCTGCTTTAACTAGGTCAGTTCATGACCTTTTTCCAAAACATCATTTAGCAATGGCTGAAAAACTAGTCCAGACCCACCAGTGGGAAAGACCTCCTGGGAGCAGATCTTTTCTGGCAGCACTGCACACCCCATAATCATTCCATCCATCGAATTCCAGGTAACAGCAGCAGAAAGCATGGTGTAGTTTGCATTCATAATGACACTCAATTTCTTGCTCAGACTGTAACTGAGTTTCCTTCAACTCTACAGAGTGGAGTTTATTTTTAAGCTGAAAGAATTTTTATTTATTTTCCCAGCCCATGAATTCTTCAGTCATTCAGCACTCCTGTTCTGGCCCCTTGTTCCAGCCCTACATAGTCTCCATACTTCTCCAGCCACCACTCTCATAAAACAGGAAAACAGACAACTTTTTGGGCTGTGCAACTAAGAAGCTACAAGAAAAACCACATTGTTCTGTCCAAACCTAGCCTCTCAAGAAGAAATTCCTATGTTCTCAGTTTGCCAGGGCTGGAGCCCTGTAAGACTGCTTCACCATCCTAGACCAGGCATTCTAATGGAGGAACTGATGCCTCCACACGCTTCTTCCCAATAATTTCCAATAATCTCTTCTTCCAATAATCTCAGGGGCTGCTCTTATTTAGACCAGTACATCAGTTTGCTTTATGTGCTCAGAATCTATTTCAATTTTCTTTCACAGGTAGCTTTAATGCTTTCAGAATCCCTCTGGAATCTCTGCTCAGCCTCGCATGAAGCACCACCGAATGCTGCTTTATGAACATGATCTTTAAGGTCCCTTCCAACTCAAATCGTTCTATGATTCTATGCAAAAAGGACAGACTATGTCAAAGAGCTCAGCGGGGCATTAGAAGCTCTACACAAATAAAAACCAGAATATTTTGGGTAAGAGTAGATAAGAGTCACAAGACAACGTGTAGGCAGTTCCCCCAAAGTAGAAAGTCCAATAGCCTGAAGAAGCTTCCTTCACTTCTCCTGGGGGCAATAGTGGTGCCAGGGTGTTGGGGAAGGCGGAATAGTTGAAGTTCAGGTTCCCCTCCGAGCAATTCTTTGCATCCGATTGATTCTGAGCTTGGTTCTGCTCATTGTCTGCAGGGAAGGCTGGGGGGAGAAGGCAGCCGTGCAGAAGCACTACAGCTACGTGACAGAAAGAGGAAGAAAAATATCCATATGACTATTTTTAAAGATGCCTACAGCACCGTTTCTCTGTATCTTTCTTCTTTCTTAAAGAAAAAAAGCAAAGGCTGGTTTGTGAACGGAGAATTTCAGTTTGCAAGTACTGCCTTAGCAAGAAAAGAAACGCTAGGCAAGACCATGCGGTCCCGAATGAGGGCAAGAGCTAAAGCAAGGGCAAACTGGGCCACGAGGTACACAGCAACAGATCACACAGATCACGGTCAAACCCTGCAGAAAGCAACTTGGAGCTTTGCGACATGGTTTAGTCGGCACGGTGGGGTCGTGCTGATGGTTGGACTGGATGATCTTAGAGGTCTTTTCCAGCCTTAACGATTCTACAATTGACTTACTCTGTATTTGTGTCCAGAATAGCCGGGTATTAAGCTACCTCGGAGAAAAGTTCATTACATCCTGAACAGACAGAACGTTACCAAGACAAATCTTCCAGTTCCCAGCCGGCCAACTGTAACCGAACTTTCTCTACAAGGTGCACGCCAGGGCAGGTCAACTGGGGTGCAAGGGAACTGTGCCCCACTCCCCCCAGCACCACCCAATGAAGTATGAACAGTAACTTGAAGGGGAAGGAGCTGCTTGGCTGCACAGCCTCCTGTTCAGAGGGCAGCTGGATCCAGCTTGCTCATTGCTGAGGTTAAACTCTTCCACAAGGTGAGTTTCTCCTTGAGCGTAGGATCTACACAACCCGGTCTCAGATTTCCTTCCAGACCAGAAGGTGAACATGGCGGGAAGAAAACATAAAAGAATAAAACCAAAGGGGTGTAATTCTGCTGCATGAATACTTCCTTTCTGAGCTTAGCCAAGACTTTCAGAACTGGAGTTTGCTAAGAGAGGGTGGAGAGGCCAAGGTAAGCAAAGGATTTATAACTTTACAAAGTATTCCTCGTTCTTATTTACTGCTGACCTACAAAGCACAGGTTGCACTGCAGGAAAACTCCTTGGGGTGGTAAATCATTGATGGAGGACATTTGCTGATGGACTTCCCATGGATCAAATAACATTTACATCTTAAATTTAAAAATATATCTCCAAGAGAGAGTTCAAGGACTGTTTGCCTAGTATACACCCACTTCTTTTGCTAGAAGAGAAAAGAAATGGCTCTGGCTTCTCTGACAAGGTCAAAAAAGCCTCCGCAGGTTCTTATCTCATCTATAGCAAAATATATCAAAATTTCATGTAAGTAGAGTAAAGTCAACTTCACAAAGGACTGTGTCTTCTTATAATTCCAATTTCTAACTTCCGCAACAGTGTTGTAATGTAGATCTCAAACCACAAACATCCACATTTTCCTCTGATCCCTGCTCTGTTTGTGAGCATATTCATCACCTGGCCCTTTTTCCACAAGCTCTTGGTCCAGGTTCTACACATAGGTCTCTGGTAATTCGCCCTTCCTGTATTCTAACATTGTGGTATAGCTCAGTCTGTGGAGTCTAAAGAGCCTGGTGCTTCAGGCAAGCTGCTTCAAACACACCATATCTTACGCCTGCCAAAAAATTGGCTGACCTCAACACTGGGCGTTACAAGAGGCCTTTGACCTATACAGCACATTGACTTCTCTGTTGACCACAACCCAGTTATCAGCTAGTACCACCCCTGACACCGTTTACAAAGGCCAACCTGCCAGACCCATGCACAAGGGCTCTTCAGTAGAATTTAGGAAGGACTGCACACCTGAAAACCACCAGCTTTTTTTAATGCCACATTCTTCACTTTATCTATGTTTGGTTTGGCAAATCTGTTCTAAGAAATAGGGTTATTAGTGGCTTTTCTCCCAAGAAAAATACCACAGGTGTACACTTGCTATGGTTTTGGAACTATAAAATATTGAGTTGTTTGCCGTGTTGCTGAAAGGTGTAGGAGTGATGGGCTGCAGCAGATTTGTCACTGAGAGCAGTACATATTTTTCCGCTATTTTGGGCTTTGATTTGTCAGAACTTCCACTGGTTGACAGATGGGCGAGAGAAGACTGGGAATCAATGCCTGTTGCTTTTGGTAGATACAAGTGGTTTTCCAAGTCTTTTTCAGGATCCAATACCGTCAGTCATTAAAAGGTAACAAGGAAAAACATATTTCCTTTTCCTCAGTTAAAGTTTCTTTCAGTTCTTCTAATAGCTGGACTGCATATCTGACTTAATTATAAGATTTTATCCTGCTTAATTTATGAAGTAATTTTGTGTATCTGCTGTTCTTTTGGGCTTATCTTTTCTAGGAAAAGCTAGCAGGGGTAACTAGTCCCTCCATCCAGTTTTCAATTTCTCAGATATCTTACAAGATTGAATTCCATAAATTCAAGAGAAAACAGAGATTTCCCAGCAAAGTAACTATTATTTTTGATGCTACCCTATAAAAATGCTGTATCCCAACAAGTTTTAGATCTCCACAAATCCAAAGCAGACATTACTTTAGCACTTCTCTACTATGAGCACAATCTCATTCTGCAGTTCCATTACTTCATGCCTTTTCCAGCTACAGCCAACAATGCGACGAGTCAGTAAAATGATGTATGGTGGCTGTGCCTGTATCATCAAAGTACTACATCTTAGTACTTCTGCAAATCTCTTAGTAAAGAGAAGCTACCTACTGGATCCAAATACGCATTAAAACACGTCAGAACAAACAGCACACATAGAAGAGGTGTTATACTGAACGGATTTGAAGCAGGGTAATACGATGTCTTCATAACCACAGATTTTTTCCTTGATTTTAATGAAAATTAGTTGCTGCTTTTAATTCCAAGGCCAAGAATAGGAATTAGAATTGCTAGGTGACTGAGATCTTACCCTGAACCTTGTAGATAATATGAATACTACTTCCCCATGACACGAACAGCTAAATACACCTAGGACTGTCATACACTTCTCAAATAAACAGAGGTGGATTGCACTGTAGGATCACTAGCATAGAATGGATGGTGTTGGAAGGCACGTTAAAGCCCATCCAGTTCCAATCCCCTGCCACAGGCAGGGACACCTTCCACTGGATCTCTTTAACTTTCAACTTTCACTGGAGTGCGGGTATTTCTTTAGCAGCAAAGGTAAATAAAAGCAACTCCAATACAAAAATTTGCAAATTTACACAGATGAGACTGAATGTATACAAAACATACTCTCACTCAGCAGCTGCGATGCCCGGTGGTCTTGGTTCTGGGGTGAATTCCTCACCTGGTCATTCTCATCCGCAATTCAATTTCACCTGCAACAGAGAAAAGTTGAGGTCAGAGTTCAAAGGCAGCTTTAGCAGCTAAACTCAAGACGTGTCTCAGCTATGCAAATGTATCATCCAAAAATCAGCCCAAAGTCTGGGTGCATTTTAGTCGAATACTATGATTCAGGACCATCTCGAACTAAATAACTGCCTCTCATCCTAGTGGTCAGCCCACCAGGTTACATCCATGCATGTGCTTTTTTCCAAGGCAAAAATGAGATCCTAGAACTTGGTGTAAACCTCTTTTGCTGTGGGATATGCTGGCTCATGAGTGCACTTGCTACGGTCTAGCAGAAGGCAATGGATACCCATTATGTTTATGTTCACTAACGGCAACTCAATAGGCTTAGGTAACAGAACTGTATTCAAGGACAGAGCGTGAAAAACTGCAAAGAATTGGACATAGAATGGGCTTGTCAACACATTTCATTGTATTGGCACAGTAATGAAATCCTCTTTGGGTAATTGTCATTATATCTTTTCTTCTACCATTATTTAAAAGCGCTGTATGTGGCTGTGTATATGTAAGAGGCAAGGATTAACCAGATAACGAGCACAGCCAAGGGCAGCCTCAGTAACTGCAAACACCACCACCAGGAACACTATCAGGCTTTGTTAACACACTGGGAGGCTTCACCACAGAAGACAAAATCAGCAGAAACCACCCAGCTCATTTCATAACTCAAAGCCACGCACATAAACCAGAGAGGTTCCTTTTCAGGGAACTTGGCTCTTCCTTCAGACCAGCCGCAGCCACGCTCGATGCTGTCCAAGGGAAGTTGAACTTTACACTGAACGTTGAAAAAGGCCTTTTCACTTTCTGTTAAGAGAGGCGTAAGTCAAAGCAACCAAAGAAAAACCAAGAGCCCTCTGACCCTCCTCCAAATTCCAAATTAAATGACCCTGCACTCGATTGCTCTTATCAGCAGTCTCAGGGAAACAACACCCTTCCAAACGCGAGGGGACTTCACAGCTACTCCAGATAGTGCCGTACTTCCAGAAGACTCCGTAGACCACTAGAAAAAAGCTAAGCAACAGTAAGTACATCAGAAGTAGAACAAAAACAATGGTTGCACCAGTCCTTTTTTTATTTGTTCTTTCCTTTTCAAGGAATGATTATAGAGGATGAAAAGAAATGCTGTGAAAAACTCTAGTCTTTTCATTGATTTGGGTTTTGTGGTGAAAAAAAGACCCAAACCATTTTGAAACTCAGAAATGTTTACTTATAACTGACGCGTGCTTGTTAAGAAAACAACAATAGGGAAAAGAGAAAACTTCCAGCAAAATTCCATATGCATATCTTCGTTTTGATATAAACCAAAAGGTTGTTTCCATTGGAAAACTGTTACAATGAAAAATCTGACAGCTTTGATTTACTGCTATCTTCTACCCTGCCTTTTACAAATATAACCTGGAACCACAAGGCACAGAGATATCCTCTTATTTTCTGGAAGTCCCTTCAAAGTGCCAGTAAGTGCCTAAATTCTCTCAAGGTAAAGTTGCAAAGGAACTGAAAGAAAGCTTTTTTTTCTGGGAGCAAGCTCAGAAAATGTGGAACAACCAAAATGAGTAAATTATAGAATTGTAGAATTATTTGGTTTGGAAGGGACCTTAAAGCTCATGCAGTTCCAACCCCCTGCCATGGGCAGGGACACCTCCCACTGGATCAGGGGGCTCCAAGCCCCATCCAACCTGGCCTGGAACACCTCCAGGGATGGGGCAGCCACCACTGCTCTGGGCAACCTGGGCCAGGGCCTCCCCACCCTCACAGGAAGATATTTCTTCCTAAGATCTCATCTCAATCTCCCCCTTTTCAGCTTAAAATTGTTCCCTCCTGTCCTACCATTCCACTAATGAGGATGAGGGCCAAACACCTTGCAGTTCCTCTGGATCCACCAGAGACACGAATTAGTGGAAGCAAAACTGAGAACTTCTGTCTTGGCTCCTGAGCACTGAAATCTCACCCTCTTAATATCTGCTATGGTTATGCAAAAGCAGAAGGAATAAACACAGATTTGTGTCTAGGAAGCAGGAAGGAGTGGGTTCACAAACCTCTTCACACATAAGCAATTCAGTAAATATTGCAGTGAGAAGAAAATAGGCTTTGCTGTTGGAAATAGTTGGCTGAAGCCTACCTGTGGATGCTGCCAAGGTACTGTGCTGGCTTGCAGTCAAGAAATGTTACATTGCTGCACTTCACCCAGAGCTAAGGAATATTGCACCGAAAGGGATGGAGCAGGTGTTCCCATTCCAATCCTGCTCCATCGTAACAAAGCCTGCGTCACAGCAGGCACCATACAGACAGGTCAAAAGAACAGTAGTGGTAGGAAGGAGAGTCTTGGTTTAGAGATCAAGCTTCCAGAGCACTAAATACCAGCACTAGACACAGTCACAACTACAGGGAATAGTTCAAGTGTACTCTGCTCAAAAATCACATATCTAGAGTCCTTCAAGGTCTCTGCCAGAAGATCTTGCTGAGATCAACATGAGTATATTGAAAACACGCACAGGTGATGTAGAGATGCTGGGCAAGGCTCTAAAACTGTACTTGAATAACCTTCACAAATACCCTTCGTGTCAGAGATCATAAAGGCTCTACAGAACACATTGATAAGTAGGGCTGTTGATGTCACCCATGGCCTCATGTGTTTTCTGCTTTACTGACTTAATGAAAACTATAAAATCAGTAAACAACGTCAAAAACCTCAGCTTCCTTCTCAAGCCTACAAATTATTGATAATCCAAGGCAAGTCTGAATGTTTTACAACCAGGTTAAGCAAACAGAACATGGATTATTCAGTACATATCAGATCAAGAACATTTCTAACTAAATGCATATCTATTCTGATACTTCAGGTACTGCAGCTCTGTCCACGGACACACACACTCTCCCATGATACACCTTAAGCCATTGCCAAGGATAAGCTTGGTTCCTCAAGGAAATGAGCTGGTGGCTATTTTACTTTGCAGAAGATGAAACAGCGCTGCTTCTGTCTCTCCAGTCCTCTGAGCAATGCAGCTCCTTTTTATTCCCAGCAGTGGATCTTCATCCCTCTTTGTGGCCCAAGAATCCAGGAGCTCAGAAGAGGGATGAGCTCCCCACGCTTGTTTCATGATTGCAGTCTGTTACAGAAATTCAAAGAGAAAGCAGAGCGCAAATTCAGTGGGCAGCATCGAGGGACAACTAAGCCAGCTCTAAGGTAGCCTGGTCCAACGGGCAAAACAGGACACGATCTCCTGCCAGCACCACACACCCACTCAGTGACTCTAGAGCCCATGGCAAGCTGCACGGTGCACCCCGAGAGCACGTTCAGGCCTTTGCAAACCTCCCTGTATCTGAATTTCAAAACAATGCAAATGAACCACCCCTAATTACACCGAACCCACACCATTAATTATTTCAAACTCTAAGCACCACAGTTTAAAAGTTCAGCAAGAAAACTTTTCAATTTAGAAGGCATCCTGCTTGTTTTAACTCTTCTTTTACTGTCACAAACCAACATACACGAAGAGAACCAGCTGCCTTGTTCTCTTGTTGGTCCATTGCTCCCCAAGATCACAGACCCTGGCTATACCCCAATGTTTCACCTAGAAACCTTTTGCGATGAACAGAAAGCTGTAACTAATGAATGCGTAAGGGCACAAAAATCCTGTTTGCCTAAGTCCTTGCTGAGAGAATGAAGGAAACCAATCTACACGTTTGGATTAGAGAAACCCTTTCGTCGGATTATTGACCTTCCGGTGACTTCTTTTTAATGACCTACAGATCAGAAGCAGACATTTGTCTGTGTGCTTTAGCGAGGCACCAAGGCTGAGAGACAGGTCCTCTCGCCTGTTTGGTAATCTTATATCCTCTCCACTATAGGGAAGCAGGAACTGCAATACAGACTAGGATTTGTCACCTGGATTAAGAAGGTTTTATGGTTGCTGCAGATTAACCAAAGCTTGCTTGATCTCCCACAGAGTCTTGGCAAGAGGAGAAGCTGCTATCAGGCCCTCCACCTCCAATTCGGTCAGATAAGCCAACTGGAGATCTAAACCTGACGGAAACAGGGAAAAACTTGTAAAGTGAAAGGAAGAAGAAATTTTTCATGGCTGGATGACTCCAACATACAAGTTACCCTGAGGAAATACTGTACTGAGCAGCGGGAATGCCTACTTAGAGACTGTGAGGATCACAGAACTGATGGTGTAGAATTATCCTGACCTTCCCATATTAGCATTTAATTAGCATAATGATACCAAAAAAATATGTGAAACTAAGAAACAGCATTAAAGGGGAAAAGTAATTATACATTTGCTCCGTTGGCAGACACCCCCCTGCCCCCTTAACTAGAATTCACCGAGTCAGCCTTCTACTGCAATCTCTGAAAAGTACCCATGCCACCCACAGCTCAGTCACTGCCCTTACCATGTTCTTCATATTCAGGGAAACCAAAAAAAGCATCTTTGTTACTGAAGAGCTCGTATTGCTGGGGCAGCTCATGATCCTGTGGGATAGAGTCCAAGATTTAAAGAAATGGACAAGTGGAAAAACTAACAAAAAAGTGAGAGATGGTCCTCTGCAACTCACCTGTCCTTCCACTACTTCTGATTTCCATTCACTGGCCAGGCTGTCCAGTGAAGGTGCAACTGTCACCACGTCCTGTCCTTGGACCTTCTGCTCCATCTCTCCTTTCACAGCTATGTTCTTGTACAGAGTGTTTCCAAGCAGCATTTCCAGAGCTTTCATTAACTCTGTTGCCTCTTGCCACGCAGCACCTAATGAACCCAACAAGCAATTCTACAGAACCATGTGGAGAACTGCAATTATCTCCAGAGGATGATATTCTTTGGAATTTTCTTTGGAAATTCCACAAGATGCCTCATGCCGTAACAATTCCAAACAACTCAGGGCTTACCCGTTCCCTAAGCCGACAGACCTGAGTTCACGTTGACTTCACATGAAGACAGGCTGTCAGCTCTCACAGAACTACAGCAATGCTGGAAGACATCACCTTGTGGAATCTCTTTTCATGTGTATGAGCCATGGTTTTTTTTAACCATTCCACTGACGCTACCCTTGCACTCCCCTTGCACCCTCTTACTATGGTTCTCTCACCTGCTTGGAAGTTGTTGCTACAGTGCCCATCACATTGCTCCATGCCCATTGCTGCCCAGTTGCTTTCTGCAGGTTTATTCCCACAAATGCTTTGCTTGGCAAAGGTTTTCAGGCTTTCAGAGTCCAGTGCTTGCACCATGTCCTGTACACAGAAAGCAGCAGCATTATACTCTGCAAATCCCACAAGCACCTATTCCACGTTCTGACTGTCACATCAAAACAGAGATTAGCATAACAGTTTTAATGCTGGAATATGGTACTGAAAGGAGTAAGACCCATCCCTCAGTAAACTGCCACTTCAGGAGAACCATTTCTCTTCCAGATCTCATAGTTCTAAGACTCCCTTCCCTTCATTCCTTCTCACTGACCACGAGGCTTTGAATCTGCTGGTTGATTCCATTGTAAAACACCAACACATCCGTCCTGTGCTTTGCCAGCTGAGATGCCAGGTGCAAATTCTGATCTTCCAGCTTATCGTACAGGGTGCGAACACTGAAATCCTCCAGAACCCTCAATGCAAAACGCTTTTCTGAAACACAAGGGAAGTCTCACAGTTTACCACTGGCCACAAGTCTATTTTAATTCATTTTCCCCAAGGGGCATTGCTGCACCAGAATTTTGTGCGCTGTCAAGAAGGAAAACGGGTAAGGCAAGAGATGCAAGAAGAGGTCTCTTTCTCAGTGAAGGGAAGATGACAGAATGTCGCTATTAATTCCTAACTCATCGAGTAAACTGTTAGGGTGCTACTTCTCTGTAAGCTGCTCCTCAGCATCACTAGATGGTGCCATCTGCTGGACTCTGAACTTGCTGTATCCTGTGAACATCCTGAAATCCTCAAGGTGTGGTCATCTCCAGAAGACAAGAACAGCCCATGAGTCATGTTTTTTCAGAGAACATAATCACTAACAGGAGAATCCCAGGAAATATTTTTAAAGGTCTTTATTATCCTCACAAGCCATTTGAGATTTTTTAAAAGACTTTTCAGGGCTGGGCGCTCACTACTCTTAACTCCCAAGCAAGAAAGTACAAACCCATTCCAATGACTGGAGGTAACAGTTTCCAACTGAAGAGATCAAATGAGCCTAAAATGGAAGTGCGTGTGTAAATAATGAACATGTAAATAATTGCAGCCAAAGTGCCTGTGTGACCTTGGGTGTGTGCACAAATTTCTGGGTGAGTAGGTATCAATATCATACTAGAGAGTTAAGAGAAGACAACAGAATGGGGAATAAACAGGAAGAAGCCAACGGAAAAACACCTGGGGTTGGCACAGCGCTTCACCTGCATTACTTGCAGCTCCTTTCTCTCCAACGTCAGCATCTTCTCCAGAACCACGAGGCCCAGTTGTCTGATAGAACTGAAGGCTAGAGGGAATGACAGAAAAGAGCATCTCATACTTCTCAGCAAAATCTGCTACTGAGGTATCACCAGCCTAGGTCAAGTAGAAACTTTCTTGCCTAGATTTTGAGGTCAAAACACGAAGAGGAAGCCTAAGCCAAGTAATTGGGACAATAGTGCTCTGTGCAGAAGACACGACACTGGAACAGAGCTGGAACACTGCTGAGGAACTGCTCGGTAATACCGAGAAATGTCCCTTGCAGCAAGAAACTCGGCATACTGTAAAGCTGGCAAGAAGTCCAACACTGGGGACTGATCTGTTTGTAACCACAATAGGACATTTTGCACTCTCAGGGCCTGATCCCTACCATGCAGAGGCAGTTTACCTGTCTTTGAGGAGGATGTACTCTGCTGGGACGTGTGGCTCGCCCAGGCTCCTCCATCGTGGTTTCCAGCTCTTCAGGGGGCTAATGATGGGAACAGCAGGCTGGAGCACTATAGCCAAGGTTGTCAGCACCACGATTAGGAAGCCCAGAACAAGGAGGACCACTGGGGAAGCCAAGAGGGTTAGCAAAAAAGTGAGAAACACAGAAAGAAATGTGTATCTGTAGGCACAATCACCCTTTTACGCTTTACTAAACACTCTCCCTCCCACACAAACCCAACATTTAGCAACTTCCATACTCGTTACTCAGGCTTCTGCTTCTCCCCTTGCTGATCTGGTGCATGCAGGCAAGGAGGCAAAGCGTTTTCAGCACTGGTAGCTGAAGGTAACCGAGCAAGGATCACGCTTGCAAGCCACACTTTCATTTCTCTTGCTTTCCCGTCCTCTCACTGATGGACAAGGGACTGGTCTGTGCGCCGCACTTAGCAGACACAGACCTTAACTGCTCTCGTATTTAGCCTTTAGTGAACTTGTACGTGACACGTTTAATTTCAGTTTAGTTTATCACAGAAACACCCTGGCACTTTCTGCTTTGATGTCAAGGAAAATAAGGCCCTCAATTAACTTGAATTCTCCAAGCAGAGTATGGAAACACAACTGCTCCTTCCCACTGTCCCCGCTTCAGCTCCTACACAGGCAGGTTCTTGGCTAGAGAGCAGTGAACTTTAGGAAAGGATCTCCACAGGGGAAAAGGATTAAAACTGACAAAGTTAGTGGTTTAAAGGTGTTTCAAAAAAAAATAAAAATGCTTGTTTAAACACACTCAAAGAAGTACAAGAAAGGTCACAGCTAAACACCAAGGTTCAAGATAGGTGTGGCAGTTTTTTTGACTGTACCTGTGATAGCAGCCCAGTCAGGAGCTAAGTTCAGTTCCTGGTGCTTCAAAACCCCATGTCTGGCCAGCTGGAACAGAGAAGAGGGCTGGAAGGACATATCTCTGGGATCACAGCTCACATTTGCTTTGTTCACAGTTACAATCAAGAAATGTTCCTGAATGGTCCTATCCCTGAAAACGTATGTCCCGGACTCCAGGAAGATGTGGGCAAACCTAAAAGGGAAATGTAAGAAAGGTACTGGTCGATCCAAGTTTCCTTTAGCCTCCAGCAAGGATGATGGTTAAATACACGGACTTGAACACACCAGACTTTGTCTTTTTCACATACTACTCATTGCCAAGGACCTGGTGATTCTATGAAAGACTCGCTCTCAAGTGCTGCCCATAACACATGCACTATTAATCACACCAGAAATTACCAGGAGATGTTGAGGTGAGTCTCCTGGATGAGGTGCTCTAGCCTTCGGAAGGGTCCGAAATCCCAGCTTGGGTTGCTGTTATACAGATGCTGCTTCTGATAAACAGGGTAATGACTGGATGCTCGATCTGGGAACAGTTCAGCACAGCATCAGTTTATCTCTATTCTACAGAAATCCAGTCAAGAAGTAAAAAATCCCAAACCCAGTAGGTAAGTCACAGGGAGAGCCTAGACTAAAGTTCTGGAATTCCCTAAAGGTAAGAGAGACAGGGAGGTGAAGAAATGTGCTCATACATGCAGTGCTACCAAATGTGGAGTCACTGCTCCAAACGGGGCTGGACAGATACATCTGCAAACAGCACACAGACCCAAACAATACTCACTGTGGGAATTGATGCTAAGCTGGAAAAGGATCGTATCTCCTGCTTCCAAACACACTACTGGGTTAGGAATGACAGGCAAGGCACAGGAGTCTTTGGAGGAACTCCTCTGGACTTGACGACCTTTCTGCAGCAACTGATCTGATGAAAAATCTCCTGCCACAGGCAAAAGAACAAAACAGAATGAATTCTGCAATACCAGCAGCACGTGAAAGCACCTACCCCTTGGCAATGAAAACCAATTTCTTTTGTATCTGTGGGAAATTACAGCTTGCGAGGCCAAACACTTCTCTGTCACACTACCATAAATGAGGAACAAATGGCATCGGGAGCCAGCACACACTTGTCAACAGATTTGCCTCCCCAAATGGAGTTTCCTTTTAGTTCTTTGTCCAAAGTCACCCTCCAATCTTTATCTGACCAGTTTTCAGGGAGTCAACCGCAGCCAGCACAGATCCTCATTGCTGACTCCCAGTTCAAAGGAGTTCTCCCCTAATCTGTAAACAGTTTGAAGTGTCCGACAATGAATTCCCTCTGTGCCAACCTACTGTCCACTTGCTGTGTCAGCTTGAAAGGAAAGGAATGGCTCAGTCTGGCTGGAACTTAGATTGACCTCTCAGGGGCTCTCAAGCCTTACCCGTGAGAAACGCATCCAGAACATCTGTGCTGGAGATAACGAAACCTAGCACTCCGCTGGGACTAAACAGAACAAAATGCACCCGCTGGCTTTTCTGCACGTGCTCATCTGGGCCCAGAACATTTGCCACTTCCTATTAAAAGCAGAAGGAAACACTGGTGTAAACAATCCTGGATTCAGATTGGAGCTTGTGATGAACCGTATCTTCAGCTGTGCAAGACTGCTAGAGTGAGGTTTTTATCCTCAGCGTTTAGGAACCATTGTTTCTCAGTAACACACCTCCTGCCTGATCAGCACGTTGGGTCATGAGATATACCGAGTCTCTTCTCTTCCTCTCTGCTCACAGCTTCATATCCTTCTGTAATCTCAGCCCCTAGACTTACATGCTGAGAAACCTTTCCCCAACTCCATATTTACCCTCACTTCTCCTTCATTCATCCTCAGAAGAAACTCTCTGTTGATGCCAAATCCCAAGGAGATCCTTGGGGCTCTCAGCAAACACAGCTGGTCACAGAGCTCCTCAGCAGAGACATACTGCTTGCAGTGACATCTGTAAAGTGGACAAAATGTCTTGATTACTCACGATCCCTGAGCAAACAGCTACAACATGCTGATGGTCAGGCTAGCTCAATATCTTACAATCTACAGAACGAGTGGGCCTACTCGATATCAAAGAATCATAGAATAGTTTGGATTGAAAGGGACCTTAAAGATCATCCATCCGTTTCCAACCCCCCTGACATGGATAGGGACACCTCCCACTGGATCAGGTTGCTCAAAACCTCATATAACCTGGCCTTGAACATCTCTAGAGATGGGATATACATGACTCTTCTGGGCAACCTGTTGACCAAACTCATTGTCCATCTCATCCAGTGCTGTGTTTGCTACTCAGTGCATGTGAAAGGCCTAAATGTGACACCCCAATCTCTAACAGGCCTCTGCTGGAGTCTAGTAGAGATCAACTTCAGTCCTGTAAACAGCGCAGTATGCGTCCTTCCCTAGAGTTCTCTATAATTTTAACACACTAGATTTCAGTGCAATCCATGTCAGGAGGAGATTTTGCAATACAGAAGTTCATTCACAAGGAGAAAAAAGTAGTATCACATGACAAGAATTAGCTTCAACGTTTTAGTCAGCATTAAAGGAGGGGTGGGAATGAGAAGTGATTTCCTCAGTTCTGGTCTAAACCTAATAGAGCCATGACCGACTTTAAGAGGGGTCAACCTGAGGCACATGGGAAAGGTCTGCCTCAGAAAACGTGAGCTCTGTCCACGTTCACCTTGTCACTCAGTGTTCATTCTAGTGTCTCCATCCAAGCATACAAAATCACTAGGTAATGTTGAAAACACAGCTGTACTCTCCAGGTAGAGGAATGAGGTCAAATGAATGAGGTCTGAAGGCAAATATCTCCATATAGAAGAACTCCAGCAGTGGAAAGTTTCTCAAATCACCTCCCACAGCCCTACCCTGAAATGACCTCATGGGATCACTAACACAGGCAGCCAGAAATAATTGTGAAGTGCTTCTTAATAAGAGGCTGGGCTGAGACTTACATGCCCAGCTCTGCATTAATCTCTCCACCTGCTGGTCCACAAGAAGGAGAGCAGTCGTACCGCTCAGGAAGAACGCACTGGCGTGTAGATGCTAGACGGACCTCTCCGGGAGCACAGAGCTCGTCCACCTGGAAGAACAACGCTCAACTAGACAAGCCCTAGCACTTCAACCAAGATGCAGCAGCCCTACAATTCTCTTCATCCCTCACCCACACTGTTGACATTCAGCGTAAAGATAATCCAAGAAGGGTTGTTAAAAGGCAACTTGGAAGAAAGATCTCATTTTCGCTTCCTATCCAAATTCCTCAAGTAGGTCTAATGAAGAACTCCACAGTAACCATATGGAGGCTTAAATTCTTGCATCTATCATCTGAGGCACTTAACTGCTCGAAATTGCCCTGGCATGGAAGTGTCTTTGGCCTCAATTCCTTATGAGTTTAACCCCACAAGATTCTAGAAGGGTCCAAGGTCTCAAACTGTACAACTACAAAGGATTCCCTTGTGTGTGCAGCAGCCCGGAGAACCGAGCTCAGATTGCACACACCCTGAGATGGGGCCTAAAGCACTGAATTACTCTGCCTGTCCTGCTCATCACAAAACGAGTTTTGAAGTCAGATTTTACCTGAGGTCGGCAGTCCTGGTCGCTGTTGCTGTCGAGGTCTTTCTTGCCTCTCTCATCATAGTAAACGTAACCCGCCTGGCAGATGCAGGAAGCGTCTGACTGCTGGAAAGCCCGGTTCAGCCCATGGCAGGTACAGCTCGTAGCACCTGAGAGGTTGGATTTAGATTGTAATCAGGGTAGGGAATATGGTTTGTAAGAGCTGTGCTCATGGAAGAACAGCAATTCCTGTGTTGAATACTCGGGCACTGGTAGCGCACGCATCATCGTGAGGATCCCAGGGCTTGTCATCCATCGTGGAATCACATGAAGGAATTACATTTCCAGGTGATTTCCCTTCTAGCTTTTCTCTTAACAGGGATGAAAGTGTCACTCAGGGACAGAAACTCACCAGGCTGAGAGGAAGAAGAGCTGCCACAGGGGAAGCAGGCAGCCTGACCAGGAAGGTGGTTGAAGGAGCCAGCGGGACAGGCCTGGCAATCCTCTATATGCTTTGCAAAGTTGCTGCTCCCGTGGGTCCCCGGGGGACAGGGCAGGGGTGCAGATGCCAGGGGAGGGCAGTAATAGCCCCTGGGGCAAGGCTTCTTGTGGTAACTCTCACTGCCTAGAGAAAGCAGAAGGCTATCTCAGACACAGACACTGCTTAAGGACCTGTGCGAGTGCTAAGAGACAGGCAGAGACCACTTCTTTATTCCAGTTACTTGTGCACACACCTATGTGTCTGTCTGTACAAATATATATAAATACAAACATAAGTATATATATAAGTTAATCAACATTCAACATTTTTCAATTTAATTCATTCAAATATAAGTCTAAATCTTAATTTCTTTGTCCCAGCTACTTCACTGGACAAATCCAGTGGCAAGAATGGGTAGGCATATCTCCTCCACACTATCCAGCAGGAGCTAACCCACCAGTGAACTTAACGTAGGACCCCAGTGAAGAGAGGTTTCCAAATGCTTTATAAAGCTATTCCTCCTGCGCCCGAGCCCAGCAGGATCCAAGCAGCACTGGTTGTCACCCAGCAAACTTTGAACTGGTTCTCTCTGCTAATTCTGGCAATGCATTAACTCCTGGACCTCTCAGCTAGGCTACAAAATTAGAGAAAACAGGGCTCGCAGGGGCCCGAGATGTCATGCTCTGAGAGACAGGACACCAACATCCAAACCACTCTTGACTCATTTCTCTAAACCCTTATAACCACCTACCACAACAAATGCTCTACAAATTAATGACAGCCCACACCAGGGATTTATAACTGCAGAGGACGGAGAACTTTGACCAGAACTTAAAATTTTCTAGTTTCAATTTAAGCTGCTGTTTTCTTGCCCTGCTTCTCCATGGCAGCTCCTCGTACCTGGAGGGCAGATGAAGCCCGCTGGGCAGGGCTGGCAAGGAGCTGTGATGAGAGGGTCGCTGCGGTAGGTGCCGGCATCACAGAGCCTGCAGAATCTCTCAAATGAATCCCTTGGAGCAGGCAAGCTGAGGGCCATGTACCCTCCTTCACAGGGCAGTGGATGGGCACTGCCAGGGGGACAGTAATAGGGAAACACACACCTGGAAGGCAAAACAAGGCTGAAAGAGGGAAGAAAAGTCTCTGGATTCAACAATCAGTGCAAACTGAGGGCAAAGTTAAAAATGGTTCTTATCTGGTTCCAGCCTCAAGCTAATGCGTAGAAATCATAAACCATCCTCTTCAGTCTTAGCGGTCCCTAAATCCATAACTGTAATTACAGATACTTCTGCTTTTACACAATGCACAAAGACCATGGTTGAAGCACCAACACATTTTCGGGGGGAACTGGGTTTGTTTAGCCTAGAGACAAGGAGGTTGAGATCTTATCACTGCCTACAACTCCCTGGTGAAGTGGGTGCTGGTCTCTTCTCCGAAGTAACAAGTGATGGGATGAGAGGAAATGGCCTCAAGTTGCACCAGCGAATGTTTAGATTGGATGTTAGGAACAATTTCTTCACTGAAAGAGTTCTCACAGGCACTGGCAGAGGTTGCCCAGGGAGGTGGCTGAGTCACCAGCCCTGGAGGTGTTTGAAAGACAGGTAGATGCGGTGCTCAGCGATCTGGTTTAGGAGTGGGCAAGTATGGTTGGACTCAATGATCTCAAAGGACCAAACAAATGATTCAGTGATTCTATCATAGCCACATTTCACAACATTCAGAGATTTTAGAAACTTAAAGCTGACTGCAGCGAACACGCTGGGTACTCACAGCTGCTCAGGGCTATTGTATGTCGACGACCCTTCGGGGCAGTAATAACCAGCAGGGCACACGGAAGGCACGGCCGTGTGAGCATCGCAGTATGAACCAGGTCTGCATGGCTTTGGGTTTACTGAACCTGGTGGAAAAAAGGAGAACTGGTGATCGATTGTGTGAGATTCCCTGAACAGGGCAGTGTGTGCTGGGGAGAAAACGAGCAGGGGAGCTTTAGTGTGACTGTCCATAAACGCTGCACTTTTCCTATTGCTCACAAAAGGGGAAAAGCCTAACAGGAATCAGTCTGCAATTTAGCGTGAAACGCTAACACCTGAATGTTTGGCCCTAGATGATGGAAGATACCTGCTTCTTTGCTGCACCCAGACACACCCTTTGGGAACCTCATCTAAACAAGAAGAGGAATTGACGGCTGAGAAACGGGAGATGGGAATTCAAAGGCCAAAAGCCAGCAAAGGGCTTTAAAGTAATAAAACAACTTCTAAAGCCACTCCATCAGTGACAATTCCCTAGGAGAGCTGCTGCAGGAATGGGATTATAGTCACTGCTAAATGGTATGGATGTGTCTGCTGGGCACTGTTCAGCCATCCCAACTCAGAAACGCCTGGAAATAAAGAAAACAAAGGAGCATGGTGAGGTCACCTGCTGGGCATTCATAGCCAGGTTTACAGGGTACTCCTTGGGTGTTAGGCAGCCCTGTCTGTGCTGGATCCGGGCAATAGTATCCAGGTGAGCAGGGATCACACTCTTCCAAGGATTTTGCACCAGGCTGGATCCTGGAAGTGCCAGCTGGACAAAGGAAAGTGTCCCCCTTACCAGGGCACCAGTATCCAGGGGGACACGGATAATCCTCAAACCTGGCCAGACCTGTTAGGAAGACAAAGAAATAAAAAAAGGAGGCTGAACTGAGAGGAGGGGTTTTAGAGAAGGGTTCTTGGCTCACTGTGAGCATAAATTACCTCTTCCTTTCCTTATCTCATCACAGGAAGCTTCATCAATCGCTCTAGAGGTGGGAAAGGGCTGGCTTTCACCTGAAACTCACCTGATAAAGGGCAGTGATAGCCTGGAGGACACGGCTGGCAATCTGTCAGGCTCTGAGCTCCTGGGTGCTTGCGGTAAGTTTGCAGAGGGCATTTCTGAGGTGCCAGGAGACTGCTGTGGCCGCTGACATTGCCTCCAAAGCAATAGTGTCCTGACGGACACAGGTAGGCTTCTGAATCCCCTAACAAGAAGAAAGCAAGGCTTGAAGGAGTCATCTTTCAGTGTAATTGGAACATCTTTCTTCTGGGTCCTTCTTGGGCCCTTGCTAAACTACTTCATCCACGCGTACAACCCATCTCCACAATCCAAGCCCCTCTTCTTGGGCACACAGGGATATTTGGCCACTAGCTGTGATCTCAGGCTCTTCTACATTTCCAGTGTTTGCTGGAACAGCACATGATATTAACAATGTTGAATATCTTTCCTCTGCAGGCGCTAAGAACTCATCGCTAGAGACAGCGTGTCCTACTGCAGGGACTGTTCCACAACGCAGTGCCTGGCACCAAAGCCAACCTCGACAGACTCAGGGATACAAATCTCTTGGATCCTCACTGTTCACCCTCAGGTTCCAACCTGCTTTGCACCAGTGGCCTGGTGGACAGGGCAGGCAGTCTTCTCTCTTCACAGCCCCCGGAATATCTCTGATTGTATTGGCAGGACACGGTGTAGGTACCTCAGATCCCTCCAAGCAGTAGAAACCTACAGAAACAGATGGGAAAGAGATGAAAGTAAAATGTGAAAGCCCTGCAATGCTAAAAATTACTCAGCAAGAGCTTCCTGTTGTAGGGTGAACATCTCTGCAACTGTTGGGTTGCTGTGCAAACAGAAAGCCCAAACAACAGCCTTCAAATCCTTTTGGACAAGCAGTCTAGAACCATAAATTCAAAATGTCCTTTTGGTCGGGCACAGCTCTTTGTTGTAAAGGTGTAAAACCAGAGGAAATCAATAAGCAACTTCAAAGAAGGGATCACAATATATTATGCAAGATAACAGATGCTTTTCAGTTGCTTAGAAGAAAGTCAGTATTCTACAATTTAAATACTACTGAGATTCTCCCTTACCTGCAGGACACAGCCCTGCACACACCTGACCCCAGCGGCACCCGGAGAGGAAGCGCCAGGAAAAGCTGTGGCCCTGTGGAGTGGGTTGAGAGCTCCCAGCAAGGCAGAAATACCCGGCAGCACACTTGCCCTCAAGTCGCCCACGTCTGGAGAAGAGAGGGCAGTAAGAATTTATGTACAAGTTACTGCTAATGGTTTTGTGCGGAAGCAGAGCAAATGTTGATGTAATGAATTCTGGGAAGTCCGATTAAAAAATACGATTCTATGATTAAATGATATAAATATGAAATATATAAAATACGAAATTATGAATTTCTTACACCAATGTGTGTGAGAGAAAAAAAGACCAATTTTTTCCACTTACAAAAACATACAGTTTTTTAGGCTGAGCCATGCATTTTTCTGTTCAGCTTCCATGAACCTGGGCAAAACTGCTTTAGATGAAATAATGGGTGATTTTCCACTGAGCTGGACTTTCTGGATTACTTCCACATTTTCACAAATGCTACCTACTATCTCTTTCGGATGCTCCTTTGAACCATGACAATGAGGTCAGACTGATTTGAGATGCCTCCCGCGACTCACAGATCCAACAGCTCTGTACTCAAAAGCTGTATAACCTTGTAATTCTTTCCTTTGAATGAATGAGGTAGAGTGGAGGAGCTGGAAGGAACTTAGCACTGACTTATCAGCACAAAACAAGGATGTCAATCTGCTTCAGGCAAAGTGAAAAAATGTCAAATTGAAATGAATCCTAACCTGCAGTAGTGACCAGGTAAGCAAGGCAGGCATTCCTTCTCACTCCAGAGCCCTGTCATATTTGTAGGAGTGAAGGTGCCTTCAGGACAAGTGAGAGGAACCCTTGTGCCTGAATGGGAGACCACAGAGACAATAAAAACCCTTAGGAAGAACGTTGCGATGTGACGAGGCTACAAAACCACATCAGAGCATAACAAATGACACCCAGAAAGCAAGGTGGCAACTATGCCACAGTTGCTCATTGCCACTTCCGCGTCACCTGGCCTATGGGAAGATACACACAAGGTTTGCACAACTCTAGGATCACAGCGAGGCACACAACGTTTCAATCCTGGACATGCAAGCTTCAGCGTACCTGCAGGGCAGTAAGTATGTGGTGGGCAACGCCTGGCGTCTCCTGTCACCAACTCCTGGCAGTAGAACCCTCTCTGGCATGGAACACAGGACGCAGAGCCCCTGGCTGGCTGGTATTCCCCAGCAGGACACGGCGTTGGGTGGGCTGCCCCTGACCGGCAGAAGTGACCCTGGCAACGACAAAGGAGGAAGAGGACTGGATGGAGATGGTGGCAAATTTAGAGTCTGTGTAAAGGGTGAAGCCCAGAATTACCAAAGCCTAGGGGAGTATTCTGTGCGGATGTTGCTAATCAATACCTGAGGGCAGAGGAATGCTGTGGGGCTGACGGAGCTGAAGTTTGCTGGGCAGTAAAACCCTTCGGTACAAGGTCCTGTTGGAGAACTCAAACCAACGCTAGCGCAGAAAGAGCCAGGATAGCACGGCACACAGCTCTCCGGGGAGGTGCCACCTGAAGAGGAAACCAAAAAACCGAGGCCAATGAGAGAGAGAAAGATGAAAGGACACCCAGTACAGTCACAGCAACGTCAGCACTGCTTTGAATTGATGACTTGTAGGTGAAGTCACACTCACCTGTGGCATTATTCAGGGTCCCAACTGGGCAGGCAATTGGGAAATGAGTACCCTCTGGACAATAATGCCCAAGTGGGCAGGGGCCATTGAGTGGGAATGCAGGTGTCTCACGTGGAATGGCATCAGTGGCTCCTCCTTCACAGTAGTACCCAGCTGAACACAGACCTGCCAAGGGAGAACAGAGAGGTGGCAATCACCAGACCATGGCACCGTGGTCAGTGGAGAGGCACCTGCTCTTCAAACCTTCAGAGATGGATAACCTGATAGGATGCCCTGTACCACTGGGACAGATAACTCAGAGAAGAGAAGCTGAAACCCATTCTTGTCCTGTTTTATCATTGCTGGTATCCTGGGCTGTTAACCTGTGCTTTGCTTTCCCTCTTTCTCATCAATCTTTGGCCTCTATCACTTCCTTTCTTTACTTGCGCTGACTTCATCTGGAATTTGCTTACCTTCTCGCTTCTGTAACTGGTCCCTCGCTTTTTGTTTTCTGTGGAAAGAGTTCTGCCTCTCTTATTTTCACTTATCCAACCCTTTGCATTTTGGCCCAGTGACAGTAACTCTGCAAAAATGGGAGGGGAAGGATTTAGGAGGACAGAAAGAGGTTAAAAGCAATAAAAGGGTTAAAAGCAATAAAAGAGGAATTGGGGAAAAAAAAAAAAAAGGGAAGTAAGGAAAGCAAAGAAGTAGTAAAAAGTAACTTCCAAAACAGTTAAAAGAATGAAACAAAGAAATGATGGATAGGCAAGGACAGGGTAGAGGGGTGCCCTCCAATGGCCTTTACCCCCTCTGTTTGCTAAGATATGTTTTCTCCTTCCCTGCACCCTCCAGCTCTGCACCTCCAATCCCTCTACTATGGGTGGTCTGTTATTAACCCAACTCACCATCGGGTTCCCAGCTGGCATCTCCTCTGCAGTACCTCCCCACTGGGCACAGCTTGCAGGCAGTGGAGGCCACTGCTCCCTCCAAGGTGTTCAGCGTCCCCTCGGGGCATGGCAGGGGGACAGCAGTCCGAACGGGACAATAGTAACCTGTGTGGTGAGAGAGGTGAATGAGACACTGCTCAAACAGGACAGGAGAAAGGGGTGGGAAGGCTGAGTTTGCACCAACTGATGGCAAACACCTCCATCCCCTGGAGTGACCCATTGCTACAGCTCCGCATGGAAGAGTTGTGCAAGCATCCATCGCTTCTCTTCCAGTTTACACGTTGCGGGGACTCGATGTACACACGCGTCACTCACCTCTGGGGCAGCTGAGTGGCGTGGCAGTGCCAGCATTGCTGCAGGCAGTCCCAGCTGGGCAAGGGAGGCAGGTACTTGCCCCAGGCACAGGGCTGAACGTGCCCGGCTCACAGGGCAGCTCTAACCCAGTGCCCGCAGGACAGTAGAAACCACTGGGACACCTGTATCCATTGATCCCATCAGAAGGGCAGGGATCAGAGTTTCCTTCCAGGCAAACATACCTGTAGAGAGAGAATTCAGACCTGAAACCACAAGCTCACAGCCCTGTTCAGAGGCCATAAATAGGGGAGGCACTAATCAAGAGCCAAGGGACAGCATGTTAAAAAAATCCTATTTATTTCAGTTTGCTGACAACTTGCCCCCGCCACCTGTAATTTAGTGCCCACCTGAAAATCCTGGAAAAGGCTATTTTGCACTAAGTTGAATGGAAAGCATTTGCATTCTGGAAGGCAAAGCCTTTGAAAACTATTCTTTTTTTACTTCACTAGCACAGGGCCCAAGCCTTCATCCCTGCTGCCTTTGCTCAGCCTCCTTTTATCCACAGTCTTCTCGGAGGCCTCTGCTTTAATATCTTCTACATCTACTCTTGCTTTCATATCACTTCCCTCCTATGCCCTCAAAACAAGTAAAGATGAGGAAATATTAAAACTATTAAGACAAAAGCCAAGAAACATGAAAATGAGAACCACGATCCCATTGCACGTGTAGACAAAGATTTCAAGGATGAAGAAGCAGCAATTGTTAGGCCTTAAGGTAAAAGACTGAGTGCAAAAGGAACAGCCTCGAACAAAAGAAGGCTGAAGCTGTGGGGGTTTTCTGCCTGGAAGCAAGACCTGTTTAGAGTCTCAGAAGGCTCTGAGAAGTGAGGATGCTACGCGGTGAAGATGCTGAAAAGCAGCCTGGGCAAAGCACAAATTAGACCCTGTCGGAGGGCAAAAACTTCACAGATTTTGGAAGTCAAGAGTCATCTATAACCATGTAGTATTCATCACCACCCAGTCTAGAAACCCTTAGCCAACACTATCGCAGGCAGGCTGCAACAGCTTTCTAAGATGAAATTAATTTTTGGGAAGGCTTAAAATTTGACTGTGATGTGGCACATCCTTCTCATACTCAGGAAGTCTGTTTCCGTGGCTAATTAATTTTTGCCATTCCAAACACAGCCTTTGCCTGTATTCTGAGCTTAGCTTCAACTTCTAGCCAAATTCCTTTGTGATTTTCTCCACTAGATTCAAAAGCCATCTGCTATCAGAAATATTTCCCCGTGAATGATGGTGACACCACGGTGAAATTGCTTCTAAGATTCTCCAAGCTTCTGTAGCCTCTTGCCATGAGGTATGTCTGTAAGATGGGCAAATATTGCTAATGGCACTTTTCTGTTCGAGTTTCACAGGTTAGAAATGCCACCTTGTCACTGGCTATTGCACCACCTCGTGGGGGAAGAGGTAAAACACAGGAGGGAAAAAATGCTCAGGTCAAATTCTCAGCAAGTGTGATTATGAGGCTAAACGAGGGATTTATAATACGCTAAACATCCGGTGAAAAAACACGTATAAGGCTGGGACAGAAGGTGAGGCAAACATAAAGGGAAATGGAATGGCTCTGGAATATCTACTGAGATCACCAAGCAGATAGAGTCAACTTGAAGGGCTATGAATAAAGTCTTTGTGGTTTCATTTGTCTTGAGTGCAAATACTTGCACACAAGTCATTTGACAACAGATATTCAGGACCAGTATCATTAAGTTTGGATGTCTCTCTACTATTACTACTAGTAGGATGAGAGTAAATGGCCTTGAGTTGTGCCAGGGGATGTTTAAATGGGATATTAGGCAAAATTTCTTTACCAGGAGTGGTAAAGCACTGGAAGAGGCTGCCCAGGGCCGTGGTGAAGTCACCATGCCTGGAGGGGTTAAAAAATAACACGCGTAGATGTGGCGCTTCAGGACATGGTTTAGCAGGCACGGTGGGGTTGAACTGATGGTTGGACTGGATGAGTTTAGAGGTCTTTTCCAACCTCAGTGATTCTGTAATTCTGTGATCCCATAACCTACAGCAACCCTGCCGGTTGTATTTTGCCGTTAACAAGCGACTGTCTCACCGCACCCTGCGTTACACAGCGATGTCTGGGTCAGATCAGACAATCCTGCCCCGCTGCAAAACCGGCCAGCTGGGCAGGGCTGGCACTGTTCCTCCGCCTCCAGGCCCAGGATGGCAGAGAAGGATCCAGGAGGACAGGGTACAGGATACTCTGTGCCACCGGGGCAGAAATGCCCTGTGGGACAGATGTCATTACCAGGCAGACCAGTGCTGGAAGATTCCACCTGTATCAGAAAAATACAGAGAAGGAGAGAAAAAGTGTTACTTAAAGACGTCTTCTCTCTGAAGACAAATGATAGGACCCGAGGGAATGGCAGGAAGATGTGTTAAGGGAGGGTTAGGTTGGACATTAGGAAAAGGTTCTTCTCCCACAGGGTGGTGGAGCACTGGAACAGCTCCCCAGGGAAGCACTCACAGCCTGACAATATTCCAGAAGCGTTTGGCCAACAACCTCAGCCCCGCGGTGTGAATGTTGGGGTGTCCTGTGCAGGGACAGGAGCTGGACTCGATCCTTGTGGGTCCCTTCCAATTCAGGACATTCTATGATTCTAGGATGTAGCACAGTGTCCTACAGAGAAAGGTTCTGGATGGGGCACAAAGGACCCGAGTTCTACAAGTTTGCTGCCACTGAGACTAAATGAAAACCATGGCTGGTATAAAAAGGGCAGTGGCTGCTGAGGTGTGGCTATCCTATCCCTGATGCCATCTTTTGGAGGAGACGGTAGACAGCACATTCCAGCACAGTCTACAGAAATGGAGATCTGTCCAGAACTTCTTAGTAGGCAGCACCACATCCCAGCAGATGGTACCTCACTACATCTGAGGAGCTCCTGGGGCTTGGGCAACCCCATACAGAGCAGTAATGCTTGGAAAAATGTTACACCAGAAGCTAAAGGACTGTGACAGCCCAGTCCTTGCCCTCAGGTCACTAGGTTTACTGTGCTGCTGCCTGGCAGTCACTCACCCTGTGTTTGAAGGGGGCTGGGCTGATGGCTCCCTTGGCACAATGATAACCTGGATAGCAAAATCCAGATGGCTGTGATAGACCCGGTGCTGAGCAATACATACCTAAAAATGAACAGAAAAGCAGTCTCGGAATGAGGACCTGCACTGAAGATCAACAGAGGAGTCAACAACATGAGGGGAGAAGTTGTATTTTCATCAACCTTTCCATATGTGCCCCTGGGTTGCGCGTGCCAAGCCCTGCTTACCTGCTGGGCAGGGCTCACAGTCAGACTCACTAGTGGCACCAGCTCTGGGGCCAAAGGTACCCTTTGGACACGGATGCTCTGTACTGAAGTTGGTACCTGGCAGACAGAAGTACCCAGCAGGGCACAGCTCAGGAGTGTGTGCTCCAGAACCTAAGATACAGAGAACAGCATCTTGCTCAGGAGATGTTACAAGAGGCGACAGGCAATGTCATTCTCTATCAACACAGTCAGCCTTCCTTCCTTATTAGTTCAGTCAGACCCAGGATAAAGGATTCATCACGCATACTTCTGATTTAGTTGTTCAGATCCCAGTTACAGTAATTGGAGAGAAAGCAGCACTTCCAGAGGAACTGCACTTCAAGTGCAATTCATCTCATCCTAAGGCAGACATCTAAAATGAGAAAGATAAATTACACTTCAGAAGTGCCTCTTTCTCTCCATTGACTACAGAGGGAGTATAGAAAATTAGCCCAGATACAGATGTCTACAAAGGAGCTGTCTACAGTTTTATTGGAGTAATCCCATCCTGGGAGTTCAATTCCACCTGTGCAACCATATTTCTTGGGGCTATTTTGCATGCATGAGCTGCCACTTGTGCTTTCCTGGGCACAGAGCTCTTTTCCCAGACAGGAGAAAGATTTGACTTCAGCCTACTCGTTCACCTACAAGTCACAATCTTTGAAATGTGTTTTGACTTCTGTTCTTGCAGAAGCAGGTAAACCTGCCCGTCTGGTCCAATTCACGTAATTCTGACTTAGTAGAACCTTAACAGAAGAAAGGAAGCTACAGCATTCAAAATTCCTTTTTGTTCCACTAAGAGTGAGAGGAAGATTCAGCCCCTGGTGACGTGGAATCCCTTTTTGTCACAATACACAGCCCTCTCCAGACTCCTCACTTTTGTTAGGTCGTTCGCAGAAGAATCCTGCTGGGCAGAGGTCACAGAAGTCCTTCTTCTCCTGTGACTGATACGTCCCGTTCTTACAGGGTATAGGAAAGGCAGATCCTGCAGGACAGTAAAAGCCTCGTGGACAGCGATAGGGAACGGAAGGAACCGAAGCCTCACCAGATGGGCAGTAGGATCCTCCAGAACACTGTCCTTCTGAAGTGGTTTTGCCCAACCCTGCAACAATGAAATCAAAGCCTTTCCTTTTGTCTTTGATCTGGCAATAGAAAAGAAACCCTTTTCTCCTGAAAGCACTATCTCCTCCATCACACACCTGTAAAGTGCACCGGAGAGCAGCTGTTCTCTGAAATTCAGCCTCAGACAAAGAACACCTTAGCACAAAGTTATTTCTAAATTACACGCCCGGGGAAACACAGGCTTCCAATTAAAACACTCAGCTGCTATTCTGGGGCTCTCAGTTGTGATTCCAGCTCTGCTATAAACTCATGTGAGTTTGCTCAAGTCATTCCTTCTTGTTGCTTCACTTCCTCACTTGAGAAAGGAAAAGCCTCTTTGTCTCACGGAAGGCGATGGGTCAAGTCTGTTACTGTTGGCGTGACAGCAAAATTTTCAGTGTTGGGGTAGCAAATAAACATGTTGTACAGACAGATGGCGAGAGCCTCCAAAGGGGAGCAGCTGTCTCGGAGCAGAGACCCTGGCTGCTATCCAGTACCAAGCGCCAGGATATTTTGTTTCCCTGAGAGGCTGAAGATGTATGAGACAGTAGGAGAGGTGGCCGAGCCAAAGAAGAAAGAAGGTGTCATAGCAAGAAGTGTTATGGGTGACCTGAAAATGCTACTGAGAACCAAACAGGAGTTTTGAAAGACAAGTTATTCAGGGCATTTATACTTGGTACCCATCCTGCAGAAATCATCACTAACCAAAGATGATATGTGGCACTTGCTGAGTTTGTTCTTCCTGTATCTGCTCAGGATGAGCTTGTAAGGAAAATAAAGCTGTACTGGGCGTTTCTCTTGACTCACATTGTGTAACCCCCCCATTTCCAAACACCCTAGCAGCGACTCACCACCACAGAAGTACCCAGCTGGGCAGAGCTGACAGTCTGTTGGCTGACTTTTTCCACTGTCAGAGTTGAAGGTTCCAGGGCTGCATGGGATTGGGGATTCAGAGCCTTCAGGACAGTAGAAGCCAGGGGGGCATTGATTATGATCCGGCAGCATGGATCCAAGATGACAGAAATACCCAGCGTTACATGTTCCTGTAAGAAAAAGAAACTTCAACATTAGGTTTAGTCAGTCAGAAAACAGTGATAAAAATCTGAACTAGAGGACAAAAAGCATGTTGGGTGCATGCAATACGCACCAGAAACACTGGCCAGCCCTTCTCCTCGGCAGAACTTCCCCCCAGGACAAGGCAGACAGGCATTATGGTATCCCATCCCAGACCGAGGTAAAAATGTGCCCGCAGGACATGGCTCTGGCTTGCTGCTACCTGGTGGGCAGTAATGGCCTGCTGGGCAAAGGCTGCCTGCCTCATCGTTAATGGGATTGGGTACCGATGCCTTTGAAGCACAGTAATACCCAGGCAAACAAGGACCACTTGGGGATAAGAGTCCTGAAGAAATGGAAGAGAGTCAAACAAGCCAGTATCATTACATAAATCACAGCTCCTGGACTAAACAAGCCAGACAAGCCTTGTCATCACAATTATTTCAGAGTCCGCTGGCCTGTGAGTAGCTCTGTTATCTACAACTTGATCTACAGTATATCTTTTTAATTACACAACTGATTACTAGATACCTAAAGAACTAAATAGATTTTGAGATCACCTTTACGGAAGAGGCAGATCAGCGCCTGTCTTTCCGCTAAGGATCTACCAAGGAAAAAAATGAATCCTAGAACCCAAGATGCTTGGCTTTTGGCTTCATAACATTTGATAAAACAAAAACATCTTGATCTACCGCTTTAATTAAATAAAATATGATTTGTAAAAATCTTTAAAATTACTTTTAAAGAATCTCTACTCAAGGGGGACCAGAGATCCCTACAATGCCCCATAAAAGTCAAACTAACCGCATACGGAAGAACACTCGACCTATTGGTGGACATGGCTTAGTGGGCACAGTGGTGTTGGGCTGATGGTCAGGCTTGATGATCTTAGAGGTTTTTCCCAACCTTAATGATTCTATGAACTTTTTGACTCTTCTAGACACAGAACAGCCTGCAATCGTATTTAATTCATGATTCCTACCTTCACCGGCACAAAATGCACCTCCAGGACAAGGCTTGCACTCTCTGGGATTTCCCAGTCCAGTTTGGTTACTGTAGGTGCCCTCTGGGCACGGGTATTGCTTGGCAGCTTTTGTCCCTGATGGGCAGTAATATCCTGCTGGACATTCCACTGGTTTGAGTACACCATGCGAGAAGTTCCCTTGGACATCACCAGGGTTGTCTTTTAGGGCACAGAACCTGCCAAAAAACCCCAAAGTCTCGCCTTTGTCTGTGTTCTCCCTCTACTCTGCCAGAGACTGAGAACGTTTTCCTGCACTGCAGCGACAGTCTGAGAGCACACAATAAAAGGAAAACAAATTAATTGAAAGGAAACAGAGAGCTGAGATGCAACCTGTCAAGACCATTTTGTCCACCCCAGCAGGTGGACCTCCCAGGATGGATTTTCTACGTTTCATGAGTTGCAATACAGAAACCAACATAATAAAGGGAAAGGTGATACAAATACAGAAACAAGAAAACCAGCCTTGTACAGCAGAGAATACAACACCCGGAGCAGCCTCCGGCAGAGGGGAACACACGTGTTAATTCCCAAGGAAAGCGTCAAGAGGAAGAAGCAAAATCATTACACTTACATTCCTGCTGGGCATGTTTGACACTGGCTTTTACCAGCCCGGTCCTGATATTTTCCTGAGGGACAGGGTATGGGCTGTGGGCTGCCAGTGGGGCAATAATGACCCACAGGGCACACACGGTCTAGGAGCAAAAAAAGATATCTATCTCTAGTGTCACTGCTTTGCATGTGTCCTGAAGAGCTGTACGGTAGAGGAAGTATCGCCATAAACTGTGAATTGAAAGATTTAATCACATAAAAGCTTTATAAAGAGCGAATATTTTGTTAAAAGCATTGTTAAGCATAAATTTAAGTGGTGGAGGCCCACGCACTGCACTCTGAACACCAACTTCACGTATCGCTGAACTGGGCTTTCAACTGAGCAGCCCTGCAGGCGCGTTGCCCTTCGCAGCTCTCAAAAGCCAAAGGGGCTGCGGTGCTATCTCAGCGTTCACCGATTTGCCTTTCAGAGCCACCTGTGTGTTTCTAATACATCAGGATTTGAGTTACACTTATTCCTACATCACCCTTATGAAAGGCAAAACAGTTGGCTGTGTGTAACCTCTCTCTCAGCAGTTCTTTCTAACAAAAGTGAAAAGCTCACAAGGAATAAAATCCTCTAGGGATTTTTTCTGCTTGTTTTCTGCCTTGGTGAGATTCTTTATTTTCCCTACTATATTTGCAAGCAATTACTCACCATTTAACCTGTGTTACTTGGAATCATTTTTTTAAATCCTCATTAAATCTAAGTAACTATTCATTTCTAAATGTAACTTGAAACTGTAAGTAAAGGCAGATTTTCAGATTATCTTGCCACCACAAGTCCAGTAGGCAAAGAACGACCCCGTAGGTTTCCTACCTGGATGCTGGCCTGACACAGAGCCCTCTGGGCAAAACCATCCTTCTTTACACAAGCCCTCTGGGGAGCTTTGACCACGCTGAGAACAGAACCACCCTGGAAAGCAGGCCTGGCAATCCTGCGCTGACTGCCCACCGCGATGAGCCAGAAAGGAGCCTGAAAATTAAAAAGCCACTAAATGCACATTTTCCCATCGTCCTAGACCCTGCAGGAAGGGGCTCTGGAGAGAAGCACAAGCTGCTCACACGGGCACTTTCTAGCTACACAAGCCCCAGCTATTGCTTCCAGAAGATGCCAAAAGGATGCTGGCCGGAAGGAATTTAGAGGGAGTACAGTCCACAGCACTTCCTTGGGACAACAGGTGACAGCTTTCCTATAGGAGGGGTCTCTGAGAGTTGGTCCTGAGTGCTGGCTGAGGTGAATTCCTAATTATTTCTGGTCTAGACTAAGCAACGCAATCACACAACGTAGCTATAGATTTAACTCAGGAAAGAAGCAAACATTTCACCATGTTTTTCATTCAACTTAATCCTTTCTCTCATTAACAGTGATGTTAAAAGACATCTCTCACTGTGCAGGGAGGGCAGCAAAGCCTCTACATGTGCTGGGCTGTGTGACCTCTCCTTCAGGAGGGCTCAGCAGAGCTTCCCTCTGCCCAGCTGCACAGCAGCACGTAGGCTGCAGACGGAGGCTCCAGAGGCGGTTTGGCAGTTACTGTCTGAATGCACATTTAGGACTGATGTTTCCAATACAACAGCACTGGATTAGAGGCTGAGCTTCCGTGCTGGCAGCAGCTGTCCCTTGGGGAACATATGCTCCAGCACAAAGTAGCAAGGGGCTGCGGAAGAAAGGCACAGACTCAGATAAGCTCAGCAGTTTGCTGGGCTCGGAGAAGAGATACGATAGCACAGAGATTCTGCCGTCAAAATTACCTGGGGGACACGGAGATGGAGAAGAACTCCCTGCAGGACAGAAGTGGCCTTGAGGACAGATGTTCCCCACTGCTCCATCCATGGGGTTTGGGAGCGTGGATCCCCCCGTGCAATAGAAGCCAGCATCACAGGGACCCGATGGAGCTGCGAGCTCTGCTGTTGCACAGTACAAGCCTGATGCAAATGGCAGAAGCAAGGTCGTTATTTAAGAGACACCAGCACCCAACAATCACGGCACAAGACCGGGATTGCCTGCTTGATCTTTGCAAAATGGAAAAGAGTGCAAATGCACAAAAACCCAACCCAAACTAAAAACATTTGTGCAGGAAGAAAGACTCTCCTCCTACCTGGAGTGCAGGGAAGGGGAAGAAATGTACCAGCAGGACAAAAGGTTCCTGCTTGGCACAATCCAACAAGTCCAGAAGCTGGAAGTGTCCCGTCTGCTAATGGAAAAGACACAGACTGAGTTGAAACATAAGAACTGCAAGCACTTGATCTTATCTAAAGAGCTCAGGAAGAACAGACCTAGAGCATTGGATTAAGGAAAATAAAAAGCGAAGTAAGCCACCCTGAACCTGGTCAGGTCCTTTAAGTGACTCTGGAATGCCACCTCCTCAATAACCATCATTATTACACTTCACTGTTCCCCTTCATACCAGAGTAGTTTCCAGAGAACACTGGTTTGCTTGATGTGGATCCAGGAGGACAAAACCATCCAGGCATGCACAGTCCATCTGGTCTTGCTAGGCCTGGCTTAGAGCAGACCATTCCAGGAGGACACAGCTGGCACTCGGAAACATCCCAGATATTTAAAGCTTCGCTGTAGGTACCAGGGGGGCAAGGATATTGTGTGGCAAATTTTGTATTCCTGGGGCAATAGTGACCTAGGAAAGAAAAGACACATTTCATGAAGGTTAACTCAAGCTGGTAAGAGCAGGGAAGAATCCTCAACCTGCACACTCAGATTTCTCTTCAGATCTTCCTGAGAAGGACAGATTCCAAGCGATGATGGTGGGTCCATCACTACTCTGTGACAGCTATGTCACATTGGCTGCATAAAAGGAAGCTGATCAGGGCTGAAGATTAGCAATAGTTTTAATAGCATGTAGGCTTTTAATGAGAAAAACTCAAAGTGTGTGGTAATGATCTACTGTCAAAAATGTTCCCTCAATTTGCCATTTCCAAAATTCAGACTGAATCCTGAAGAGATTAGTGCTTTGATCAAGGTCTCTGATGTGTCCGGTGGAAAACATTCGTGTTTCATGCAATCCAGTCTCCATCACAAATCTGCCCCAAATAGCTGTAGGGGCATCTGCTAATCCCTTAAACACAATTACCCTGAATTATTAAGTAGGTGTGACAGACCTGCAGGACAAACCGTGTAGTTGGAGGAAGCAGCTGTGCAGTAAAAGCCTTCTGGGCACTCCAGACACTGTACTGTACTCCAAGATGGGCTGTAACTCCCTGCAGGGCAAGGCTGGGGTCTGCTGCTCCCCACCAGGCAATAGTGTCCAGGTGGACATGGTCCTCCGCTGACTGTTGTCTGTGAAGAGAAACACCACAGTTACAGTGTACAGACTCAGAGGGCAGCACTGCACAAGGGTGTGTGTCAGACTGTAACGGTGAAGAGAATGAGCCAGGTAGCACGAAATCCTGTGCTCATCCCCAAGACTTTAGGGCTGGAGATTTATCCTTATGCAAAGTAAGGGCTCAGAATTTTGCCCGTAACAAATCTCACTGAGCTGGGCATTTGGAGGATGGCACCACCTTTCATTTACAGTTCACACAGAGTTGTGGGCACAAACCCAGTGTCTTGTTATCTTTAGAAGTACTTATTGTGTTTTGCCAAGGAGCAGGGTTGACAGAGGCAGCTTTCTAATCAAACTCAGGCACTCCTAACCTCTGCAATTTTAATCCGATATGGCATTCCACCCAGCTTTGCAGCATCAATATGCAAAGATAGAACTATTTTTGGTCGGCTTTTAGAAAGCTGAAAGGCGGCCAGGTATATTTTGCCATCTCTAACCTCTTTTACTGTCAATAAACCGGATGTACCTAATATAGAAGATAATTAATGTAGTAAGGGAGAGTTTAATCTGGGGCAGAAGAACTAAGGTGACTTCAAGGTCTCCAGTTCCACAGATACGCTATTTTACACTATTTACATCACAAGCACAGTTTACCCTGGGAGGTTTAGGAGAAATGGCTCCTCCACTACAGTAGAATCCAGCCTCACATAATCCAGTCGGAGACACAAGTCCAGTCCCATTGCAGAAATAGCCTGAAATTAAGAGGGACCACAAAAGGATCGTAATAATATTGGCCACACAAGACAGACAACAAGAAGTACTTAATAAGGAAATAATTATTGAAGCATCACATTTGATGTCACCCACATCTATTCTCCTGAAGGTGCTTTCACTGAGGATAACAGCAAGCATAGAGTTTAAACACCTGAACGAACAGCACTCCTTATATCATCTCCAACTACAAAAGCATCTAGAGAAAGGGCAGAAAGTTGAGCTTACAGCGCAGAAGTTCTTACATGGAAAAGTAGCAGATTTAGTCTCTCGAGACCTAACGTGTCTCTTCAAGAAAGAAATTGTTCATGATTGCCTGCTCTAGAACCAGAAAGCTTCTCAGGAGCCCTAGAAATGCTGGTGTCAGGCCAGAATCTCATTAATCCTTTCTTTCAGTATTGTACCTGCGTCACACAGGAGACAGCCCTCAGTCCCAGCGTTCGCAGTTGAGTTGCTATAATAACCAGGAGGACACGGCTGTGGAAAAGCAGAGCCCAAAGGGCAGTAAGTCCCCTTTGGGCATGTGTTTCCCAGAAGACCATCTGTAGGTGTTGGACTAGAAACGCCTCCGCTGCAGTAGAACCCAGCTAAACAGGGTCCTGTTACACGTGCCAGCCCTGCAAGCGCACAGTAGTGCCCTGAGAAAGAAATACAGAGGCATCAGTCCCAGCAAAAGAAAGCAGAAGGATAATTCAGAGTGGAGTACGTACTTACACAATCGATCCACTGGACTGCAAGAACATTCAATACACATTTCCATTCGTTCTCTTGTCACCATCCTGAGAAATGCTTATTTGCAGTTTACCTGGGTCACAGGGGATGCAGTGAGACATCAGGCTGCTCCCAGTCTTTGGGTTGAAAGTTCCCTTAGGACACGGAAACTGAGTTGCAGAAGCAGTACCAGTAGGGCAGTAGTGACCAGGTGAACATTCATTTTCCAAAAAGGAAGAGGAGTTTTGGGGGCAGAAGAAGCTGGTCCACAGAGAGATTGAAAAAAGGAGTAAAAAACTCAAAAATAAGTTTTCTAGCAATATTCTATCCACAATTACTTGAATAATAACTCAAGGGTGGGGCTAGGTAGTCTGATGTAGCTGTTGTTTTGAGCTGTATTGACCACAAGAGACTTATTTATGCGTATTACTACATTTCTTAGTTTTCCTTCTATGCCAAATTGATGGCATAATTACAAAAGCCACAGAGACATAATTTTCTTAACTTGAGTCATAACATATCCAGGCTGTGATTCATCAACTTGTAAAAGTTAATCAAGGTCAAATCCTGTCAGTAATTGGAGATGAATCCCCAAGGAGAAGCCAGACTCGGCATCAGGTGATATACAGGATCCTCTTTCCCTCTGCCAGCCTGTTGCCAAGGGAACCATCCATTACTTCAGACACGAAAAAGGTTTATGGTGCCAATGGTTTCCTTGCTCTGAATAACCTTTTGATCTAAATTCCCTTCTGGGGTAGTTGCACCTGGCTTTAGGACATCGCGTGGTCCCATAATCAGCTGTACAGTGCTGCTAAACAGAGCTCAGTAATTGCTTTGCTTCCTCATAGAGAGAAGTGCTTTTCAGAGGTAAAATAGCTCATTTCCCACCACACACTGCTTCACCATGACTGGATAAACACTTCCAGTAGTCCCTTACTCACACATGCAACACTAAGCCCACCGTCACTCTTACCCTTGAGGACAGGGGAGGCAGCTTCCTTGCCTTTGTGAAGGGTTATAGGACCCTGCTGGACAAGCAATTGGAAGAGCTGAGCGCTCGGGACAGAAATACCCTGTGAAAGGAAGAACAGAGCAGAGTCAGCAGCCTTTGGAAAAACAAAGCCAGAGCAGACATTTAGGTGGGACCTTCACTCACCCTGGGGACACGGCTGTGGTGTCTCACCAGAGATACAGTATTCGCCCACTGGGCAAGGGTCACATTTGTCTCCATGGGTGTGTGGCATGTGGGAGCCAGGGGGGCACGGCACAGGGCTCCCGGATCCAGGAGGACAAAAGTGACTGACTGGACAGGGAGCTCCTGAAAGGCCGTCAGTGGGTGCTGGGGTCCGGGCCCTGGTGGCACAGTAGTACCTGCAGCCAGGAATACAGGAACGAGTGTTTTATTTCAAAACACGTGTCTTTATTTCAAAGGGGTGAAGATGACCCCTTGTAGAACACCTCTTCTTACAATAAACCTGTTCATTCTTCCACTTACCCTGGGTTGCAGAGTCCTGAGGGGGCTGACTGCCCAGAGCTGTTGCAATAATATCCCCCAGGGCAAGGCTGGCATTCCTGCAAACTCCGACTGCCTTCACTGCCAGACCATGTGCCAGGAGGGCACAGTAATGGAAATGGGGCACCTGGCAAAATCAATTGCACCAGAGTGAGAAAATACCTCCTTAAGGTTTCTATCAATTAAGAAAAAATATCTTTTAGCAACACAACCTACCTTCAGGACAATAATGACCAGGAGGACAAGGAAGTCCTGATTCTCCATCTTGGGGGTTTCTCACTCGGGCACCACTTTTGCACCAAAATCCTGCAGCACAATCTCCTAGAAAATAGAATAACATCCAAAAATACACGAATATATTAAAATAATAAGCACATAAAAGCAAATTTCAGAATGGAGACTAAACTACAGTGCAATCACGCAGAGCCACTGCCAGCCTACAAACTAATGTTAGAGGGAGTCCAGAGGTGGCCATGGAGATGATCCAAGGGATGGAGCACCTCTTGTACGAGGACAGGCTGAGAGAGTTGGGGGTGTTGAGCCTGGAGAAGAGAAGGCTCTGGGGAGACCTTAGAGCAGCTCCCAGCACTGAAAGGAGCTCCAGGAAAGCTGGGGAGGGGCTTTTGATCAGGGAGTGCAGGGAGAGGACAGAGGGAATGGTTTTGAGCTGCAAGAGGGGAGATTGAGATGAGATCTTGGGGAGAAATATTTTTCTGTGAGGGTGGGGAGGCCCTGACCCAGGGTGCCCAGAGCAGTGGTGGCTGCCCCATCCCTGGAGGTGTTCCAGGCCAGGTTGGATGGGGCTTGGAGCCCCCTGATCCAGTGGGAGGTGTCCCTGCCCATGGCAGGGGGATGGAATTGTGTGAACTTTAGTGTCCATTCCAACCCAAACCATTCCATGATTCGATGATGTAACGGTCATCAAGCAGAAGAGCTGATTGATGGAAGGAGTGCGGAACTGGTACCAGATGCTAGAGTGACAGTTCCCAGATAGGGAAGCACTTTATTTAGATTAAGCACTGCCTCGGTATTTGTGCAGTCACTTAAGCATACATTTCTCTTTCAGCACACATTCAATGCATCTTTAAGCAGAGCCTGAAATATTAAGAATTTTGTTGAAGTGCTTTGCTGTATTAGGGTCTTTGTAGACACAGGGCAAAGAACAATGAAAAATCATCAGAACCACGTGAAAAGGGTATTTTGCCCTCTCTTTCTCTGCTAAACCTAATCACATGTGCATCAATCATGAGAAAGGATTAGTTCTTTGGGAAATAGGCTGAGAACAATAAACTAAAAAGAAAGCCAGAAAGGTCTGACGGTGGAAAATTCCCCACCGGATTTTTTGACAAAGTATCATACACGGAATTCTAGTTTCTGCAGTCCCTCTCTTATTTCTTGCTTAGAAAAAAAAAATGAATCTTTTTCTTTCTCAGAAAGCTCTTGACAAGTAAAATGAGATCAGAACCTGAAAGCCCCAACCCCAGCCCCTGGCAGTGGCCATCAGCCATCAACATGACTCTGCCAGTAGCGAAGCCACTCCAGAACATCAGTAATACCTGTTGGGACAGCGAGGCCAGAGAGTTCACAGTATTTTCCTGGTGGGCATCTCTGACATTCCTTGATGCTTTTCAGTTTTTGCCTTGATCCAAAAGTTCCTGCAGGGCAGCTATGCTGAGTGCTCCTGTTTGTCCCTGCTGGGCAGTAAAAACCTTGTGGGCAGGGGTAAAGGGTGAAATCAATGACTGGCCCTCGCTGGCTGTCACAGTAATAGCCTGCAGTGAAGACAGAGGGAAGAAAGCTGAATTAGTCACCCAGAGATACCAGATATTGAGGTGCTGCTCATTAGGAGAGAAGATGCCTAACAGGTTCTCCCAGGCATACCAAGCACCTCACAGGCCACTCAAAAAATAAATGTACTGTTCATCTTAAATCACTATTGATCCGAATTACACTCCTGCTGGGACAAATGCACATCAAAGCATTCCCCTTGCTGTGCTCTTAGAAGGAAATTTACCACCCAGTGGTCCCCAGAACACAGGACAAGATTCACAGGTGGCACAGGAAGACACTTAGAGACAGCAGCATTGGCCTCTGTATCCTTTCAATTATAGAAACCCTTCAAATAAAGTTTTCCCATTGAACACCAAAGTTTTCCCTTGCCAATATTTTAATTGTTCAGAACACACAGAAGTTACCATTTCTGCTTTCACACAGGTTGCTCAGGGAAGTGGTGGCTGCCCCGTCCCTGGAGGCGTTCCAGGCCAGGTTGGGTGGGGCTTGGAGCCCCCTGATCCAGTGGGAGGTGTCCCTGCCCACGGCAGGGGGTGGCACTGGATGATGTTTAAGGTCCCTTCCAACCCAAACCGTTCTATGATTCTGTGATCTGAATTGCTTTAGCCTTCAACAGCCTTTTCACAGAGTCAGAAATTGTTCTTCTCAGCCAAGAGAAGGAAACGACCAAGGCAGGCAGTGAGGCTTAAAAATCTCATCCATAGGAAGGCTCAAGAGTCAATAATGTGCAGAGGAGCTCTTGTATGAGGGATGCACCAAATAACATTTGGATTTTGAAAAATGTAACTCCCATTTTCTGGATGCCTGTACACTCTACAGCAGCTCTCTGACTCCCATCAGTGAAACAACTTTTCCAGTCTAAAGCAGTGACCCTCAGACAGACATCTATTTTGATCTTGTTCACTACACGCTCCACGCTCCTTTGAGCGCGTCCCCAGGGACTTCGTGCAGCACAGTGCAGTTCATTCACAACTTACCTTCCCAGCACTCTCCAGTCGGGGCACTGAGGCCAGGAACCTCACAGTAGAAGCCAGAGGGGCAAGGCTGACACTCAGAAAGTGTTCTCCTCCCTATGAGGCTGGAAAAGGTGCCAGCTGGGCAGAGCTTGGGTACAGCTGATGCAGCAGCTGTGGGAGCAGAAGCAAGACAGAGAGAAATGAACAAAGCAAAAATGAATGAGATCACTGCATTTAGGGGTCAGATGAACACACAGCAACATGGACAATGTATCAGGGAAGTCTTTTATTCACTCATAGAGCAAACAGTGCTGCTTGGGAGAGGACAGACATCATTAGCTCATTTTACCAAGGGGAACAGAGGTGAAGATAATTACGTTCTAAAGACGGATGAGTTTAGGCACTGAGTCAAGCATCTCACCATTTTTTGAAGAATAGCACAGGGAAAGAAGTAGGGGAAGAATGTGGGACTTTGGGCTCTCTGGTCAGACCCTAGAAAGTTGGCCACCATGCTCTAGAAATCATCCATGAGGGTTTCAGATGTTATATGACATGAAATTTTCAGTTGTGATTGATGGTGGATACTCACTGCAGTAGGTCCCCACAGGGCAGATATTCCCAGTCACACCATCTGTTGGTTTAGGGAGAGCTGCTCCACCCTTACAGTAGAACCCAGCAGCACACCCCCCACTGGGGACAGACAGACCTGGAAGGCAGAGAGGATAATGGCACTCAAAGCATCAAGGCTAAGGGAGAAAACCTGGAAAAACAACCACTCCGAGCCTCCCTCCGCGCAAACACTGCAAGGTAACAGCTGAGCCTGGCTCTGTGCTAGTCCAGGGAGACAACCAGAGGCATCTTGCAGGCACCATTACAGCTCTAAGAAAGTATCAGGATAATACCTACTCCAATTTAACACACTGAAAGAATACTGAAAGGACAGAAAGGGGGAAAGAGAAAATGAAGCTGCAGTCAGTACTCCAGCATCTGCAGGCTCTGCGGATCAGAGAATACAGAAGAATATGACAGAAGACTCCGATCCTCCATTCCATGAACTTACAATGCGTGTCCTGGTCCTCTGTAGGCGGGAACATGACCACAGAGGCAAAGAGACTCACTCAAGCTCACAGAAAATTCTGAACAAAATCATGTTTATCACCCAGAAGCAGAACTTGGTTTCAGACTCCTCTAATGAGTTCTTAAATAGTTAATATTTCCTTGTCCATATAATTTCCACTCCCTTTGAAACAGGTAATTCCTGTTCTCCAAAGGCAGATGCTAACCTGAGGCATTGCAGTAAAACCCTGGAGGACAGGGAAGAGGCTCCGGGCTTCCTCTGGGGCAATAGAAACCAGGTATGCACTTCCCTCCAGTGGCAGTGGCTGGACAGAGGCAGTTGGAATTGGTGTAGTTATCCAGGTCAAAAGGCCGTGAGGTCCAAGCAGCTGAGATACAAAACCAACCTGAGAAGAGAAAACATGACTAAGAAGCTCTAAGAATGACAGAGCCCCAGCAATTATCATGAATAAACCAGCTGGGGTGGCTTTGCATGTGATGTTTGCACGTAATAGCCACACAACACAACCAAAAGCACCCGGAATATGGGGTGAGTTCATATTTCCACAGCTGGACACCACCACAGCATAATTTTCCATGCAGTAGCACATGCAATGATGCTTCTATATAAGACCACGTCAACAAAGATGGTGCGAGATCTTACAGCTTTACGTTCAATACTTTTGCTTTAGGGGCATAGTGCTCAATTCGGGCTGGAAAGGCCGTGGTAAAAGCTGCAGGATATAAGCATCAGCCTCCCAAACCTACTGCTCCCAAGTGCTGTGCAGTACAACAGCCAAACAGCTCCACACTGACCTGCATCACACTCCCCTGAGGCAGCTGTCAAGTTCTCCTTCCCACAGTAGTGCCCAGGTGGACAGGGCAAGCAGCTATCCAGGCTCTGTGTCATGGGATCAGGGTTATAGTAGCCCCGGGGACAGGGAAACTCGGTAGCAAACTTGGTTCCTTTGGAACAGAGAAAGCATGAAACTTTCATGGGCTGTAAATACTATCTTGGCTATTAATCCTGCTGTATCAGTTCATGTCATCTTTGCCAGCTTATCTCATTGCTGATCTCCTCAGTGAACAGCTTGCCCTTCATGGCCAGACGCTGTCTGTGAAGGGATTAAGTGACAGCCGTACCCATGGTTTAAAAGATTGTGGGGGCTTTTTTTTTTTAATGTGAAGAACCAGTGACACTTAAACATTTTGTTCTCGGAGATAATCCCTTGCCTTTAAGAAGGATGCTTCAGCCTGGCCGATGGACTGCCTTATGTTTGGGTCCCATCTCACCTTTGGGGCAGTAGAAGCCGGCTGGGCAAGGATTCAGACTGTAGCTGGTGGTATTTTCTGGGCAGTAGTAGCCTGCAGCACAAGGAAAGCATGCAGCTTGTCTGGTGAGGTTGTTGTAAGTCCCTGCAGGGCAAGGTAAAGGAAAACTGGTTCCTTCTGGGCAGAAGTGGCTCACAGGACAAGGGCCTCCTTTCTCCCAAATACCTAGGACACAGAGAGTAGAAGACACAGCCAATAAAAAGAGCAGCCAAGGGAGGGACGATGCCAACACGGGGAGCTGATATTCCACCCATGAGAATCTTGTCTCCTCTGGGATCCCAGAAGACACTTTAAGAGGATGCACAATGCAGTGACTAGAATGATCTCTGTATCCCAGCTTTGAAATCATTCGATGCTCTCACACCATGTCTCCACCCTCCTTGCTTCACAGGCAGAGCCACAACAAATTGCATGTAATAGATCGTCTTTCCGAACACTACGTATTCCAGGAATCCTGGAAAATGGTCCACTGGAGACTGTGAACTTTTCCTTGGAAATGATTATTTTTGAGACACAATAAAGTGACAAGAGAGAATCAGGCTCTGTCCATTACAGCCAGGTACTCAATTTCCCAGTGTTCAACACAATAACACAGGTTGGTGAACCCGCAGCTTTCTCCATCCTTGGCATCTATGCACCGACACAAATACCTCAAACAAAATTAATACAGGGGCCTGGATGACTGAGAGAAGGCAGGGCCAAGAATATTGGGGAAAAAAAAGGTGGTGTTTTTTAGAAGCCCCTTTTGCCCAACCCCTAATTATTGGGCACAGGCAGATGAAGACACAGACTTTCACCCAGTGCAGCTCACCAAGTGGCACTGATGAGGAAGCCCCAGGCAGGCAGTAGTACCCAGCAGAGCAGCGTCCCGAGGGTGCCGCGAGGCCAGCAGCGCTGCAGTGGTAGCCGGATGGACACACTGTGCAGCTGGAGCCTTGCTGGTTGTAGAGCCTGGTGAGGAACAAAAGCAGGCTTTCTGTTGGCAAGCGTGCAAGTTCAGTAGGTAGCCCACTGACACCTGCACCTCTGGCCAAGGGAAAACAACCAGGAAACTGTTATAATCAACGTAAATAAGTATCTAATGGGCCTTACTGAGCTGCACTTTGTTACTTAAAGGACTAAAGGAGAAACTAAACAGAAAAGGAAAATAAAGCTTAGCATCAGCAGAATGGAGAAGCTTACCTGTCTGAGTAAGTGCCCACTGGGCATCGCTGTGGGATACTTGTGCCAGCTGGGCAGAAGTGTCCAGGTGGGCATGGGCCACCAGTGCTTGTGTTCGTGGCTCCATTAGGGTTTGGGACACTTGCGCCTACACGAGGAAGAGAGACCAAAGGTATCCTGAATGATCTGGGTTGCTATTCATAAGCAAGTCTGTCCCCCGTGCCTAAAAATACATTTCTATAGCTGGGAAAAGAGAACAGCTGATTGTCAGTTATGACAACAAAGACAGAAGTCTATATTGGAATGGAATAATACACAGTGAGTACCACAGGGGAACAGAATCATTTGGATAGTTTGCTTTTTTGCTTTATTTCATCACAGACCTAAAGCTCCAAAAGCTGGGAAGTTGGGGAGCAAGCAGACAACGACCACACATGATACAATCGTCTCTAAGCTCCTGCAAGAATGGGAGCTTTACCTATAGCTCACAAAATCCTTCTCTGGCCTGGATCATCCTCTCCAATATACAGCCAGGAATATGATACCCAGAAGAGAACAGTTTATGTGAGTTCCCACTGCTGCAACCAGGACTGTTAGTGGTCCAAAATGCGCCTCTCCTATGCTAAACCCAGAATCATCTTCTTCGTTGAACAAGCCAATATGTACAGAAACTATTTTATTTATATGGGAATATTGGGAGCTTCGTTCCTCAGGACTATCCTGGTCCCCTCTGCAATAAAAGCCAGGGAAAGATTGCGCGGAGAATGTACAAAATCCAGTTCCTAAAGAGGTACATCTTCCTGCTTTCTCACTCCTCTTTTTGCCCTGTGAAAGCTAAACATAATACCTGCTGTGCAGAAGAATCCTGGCCAGCAAGGACCACTAGGAGAGGACAATCCCCATTCTCCACAGAACATTCCTGGAACACCACAGAGGCAAAAGGGTATCAGTAAACCAGTAGAAAACAAAAAAAGGAGAGCTGCTGTGCTGCGTGCTCTGGTTGGAAAGCAAAGGGGAAAAGACTTTGAGCGAGCCAGTCCCTCAACATCAGCACAACTGGGATAAAACTGCATTCTAATTTGGACAACGCTCCTCTGGGAAACCTCAAACTCTTTTGCAAAGCCTCAAAAAACCCTGTGGCTCATTAGGGGAAAGGAAAATCAATTGACTGTATAATTTTCCTGCATTTCCTAGAGGTAAAACATGCAGTAGTGGATTAGGAAAAAGATACGCAGAGACATGGCCCTGTTGGACATCGCTGTATGTGGGCAATCAGAGTAGTCGGTCGTTTCCTCACCTGCAGGGCACTGTTGACACCTCTCAGCCTGGCTGAGTCCATAGGAAGGGTTGTAAGTCCCAGGGGGGCAAGGATAAAAACTGATTCCAGTTCTCTGAGGGCAATAGAAGCCAGGAGGACAGCGGTGCGTTAGCCCTTTCGAACAGTGAAACCCAGCAGGACAGGGAAAGCATTTGTCTTGCCCTGTGAAGGTCAAGGAACCATGTAATGAAGTGGAAGACAAAATACCATGTGCACAACTTCCCTCTGCCTGGTTGTACACTTAAAGAAGCAGAAAATGAAATAAAGTTATTCCGTAAGCCCTCCTGCAATAACTGGTCTTCCAACATGTACCTCCTCCTAGGAGGATTTTACTCAGCAAGCTTCTCAACTTGCTTTAGTAGCCCCAGGGTGCCAGTGCCCCGCACAGCTCGCTGTTAGGTAACACGTGAGCTGCTGTGAAGATAACATGTATTCCCCATGGAAGACAGGAAAGAAAATAACAAAAAAATCCCCCAAGCCTCCTTTCTTTGCTCTCCCACCCCAAAATACTCTTAATGGCCAGCAGCTATCAAGACATTGGATACAGACAAAAAATATGCTGGGTGTTTCTAGCTCCCCCAACTCACAATGAAGTTGCAAAGACCCAGTTCCTGACCTGTTGCATTGTTGTATTCTCCACTAGGGCAAGGAGAAGGTGCTGCTGAGCCTGCAGGGCAGAAATGTCCTTGAGGACAGAGATCTCCAGTGACACCATCCTCTGGCTTTGCAGTCTTTGCTCTTCCTATGCAGTAATAGCCTTGAAACAGAAAGCATTCCAGTCCTACCTCCCTTTCAAAACCAACTGAATTTCTAAGTAGCTAAAGAAATTCAGGCCTTATCTCACCTTGTGCACAAAGTCCAGAAAGAGCATCTTGGCCAGACACATTGCAGAAAAACCCAGGGGAACAAGGTAGACACCAAGTGGCATCCTGGGCTCCTCTCTGTCCATTCCAGGTGCCAGCAGGGCATGGCATCTCTTTAGGGTGTGCCGTGCCAGCAGGACAATAATGTCCTTGTGGGCAAAGATCTCCAAATGGAAGCCCCACCTGAAGCAAAATAAAATGGTTTATGAAAGCCAAAAGTTCTGAAGCCACACAAGATATTCAGTACTCACAGGTGAGGAGCTGCTGGAACCTTGAACACAGTAATACCCTGGCTGGCAACGTCCTTCTGGCTCCGTCAGACCAGCCACGCTGCAGTACATGCCTGCTGGGCAGGGCTTGCACGAACCTGCCCTGACTGTGTCTGTGTAAGTTCCCTACACAACGAAAGAGAACCGGTGAACACTGCCAAGGGCCTGGAAGTCCACTGAAAAATGCTACTTGGAAAATCAAGTCCATATTAATCCTTACCGCTGGACATGGGAGAGGCAAGGATCTTCCAGCCAAGCAAAAGTGCCCTTTGGGACAATCCTGGGGTGCAGCCAGCCCTGTGTCATTGCAGAATGTGCCCTCTGGGCAGTCCCTGCAGACAGACTGACCACGGACCTGAAGAGGGAACATAGAAATAACCTGACAGATGTGGGGTATTGCTGCTTACCGCGTGAACGGATAACCTTTGCACGTTCTACCAACTCCCAGAGACTACATACGAGAAAACAAACACTCTGAAGCAAATGAACTGCAGTCCAAATGCAACAGATTTGTGATATCTGAATAGCCTTGCACTGCTAAAGCAGCTCTGATGACCCCACAAGTATCTTACACCGCGGATACTGACACACTCACAGGCTGGAAGCTGCCAAGAGGACACGGCTCCGGCTTGAAAGCTCCTGCTAAGGAATAATGCCCCTCCATCACCATTTGCTGAAGAGCACTTCTGGCACCTCCCGTACAGAAGTATCCAGGTTTACAGGGTCCTGAGGGAGCTTGGTTATTTGTCCCATCACAGTACAGGCTGTGTGAGGAAAAAGAAAACAGTCACAATACAAAAAAACTCCTGCAGTCTACCTGGATTCTTAGAGACCAGGTTTCTGTTTGCTTGCAGGCTCTGAAAGGGAGTCATAAAGGATACGTATCACTTCTCACACATGCTCTTTGACCAAAACCCAGATTGAGTAGCTTTATTCCTGGGAAGAACTCTCCCCTCTAGAATCAGGGAGTGACATCTACAGGTACTTTTGAATGGAGATGACACAAACACATAAATGTTGGTTGTCTTCAAATCTCCTCTGCAGCTTTGGGCTTTGAAATATATAACCTGGAATAACCTTTAATGGCATTCCCTCCAACTTCTGTACCAAATATGAATTCCAGAGCAGTCTCTTGCTCTCTTTTTCTGCCTTCTTCTCTTAGGAAAACAGAGAATGAAAAAAAAGTAAAAAAAATAGAGAAACAGTTTTTTGAATTTGGATTGTTCAAAGCTTTGAATTCCACCCCATAGAAATCTATGGCACCATCTCAGCAGGCCTCCACCTTCACAGCACAGCACAAAAATGACAGGTTTTGTGGTGCAAAGCCCCAGATGATCTGCCATGCAGCATTTGTCGTGTCAGCATGAAGATACGACCAACTGAAAGTCAGGCTGTCCCTCACCGGCCTTAACAACCTGCACATATCCGACACACACTGAAGGAGAGATGAAAGCCACCACAATTCATACCTTTTCCTTCAGAATCAGATGTTTAATTTTAGTATCATTAAATGGAATGCAACAGGGTGGTGAATTATGCTATCTGGTAATAAAAAAGGACTACCCAATTAGTATTAATGAGAATGTTTAAGCAGGAGATGCTAGGTCAAGCCATCCTGCACTACAGACATAACGAGGCTTGACAAAAGCCAGTGAATAGTGAAAGCTGGAGGACAACTCAGACAGCTCAAATCCCTTGTAAATCCACTGACACAGGTGAGTCGTCACGACAAACAGGCACTTAAAGCCCTGGGAACAGAGGGGAGTCCTTTTCAAGAGGGCTAAGTGTAAGGATGGGCTGCTGCAGCAGTGAACTTGAGGGCTGGACGATCCCTTTGTAAGGGGACAAAGCTGAGTCATAGAATCATAGATCATAGAATGGCTTGTATTGGAAGGGACCTTAAAAATCATCCAGTTCTACCCACCCCTGCCCGGAAGTCATGCCCTTCAGAGTCATATTCTCCGAAGATGATGCTCACCCAGGTGGGCAGTCCAAGCACTCATGGAGGCTTCTCAACCCTCTCACATTGCTGTAAGTTCCCGGAGGACAGGGGATAGGTAAGGCAGAGCCGGGTGGGCAGTATGACCCAGCAGGACACACGTCTCCTGTCGCACCGTCCATGGGCAACTGAAATTGGAAAAGGCACCAATCAAAAAAAGGATTAAAAGTGGTTAAAATAGTTAAGTTATACTGACTTGGGCCCAGAAAAGAAAAAGAGATACGTATGCTGTTGTACAGAGAAGAGACAACATCTACTTAAGGGAAATGTAGCAAACACACAAACAATAAATATGGATGACCTTTTTATGCCAGGAATTCCACTGACCTCTTCATCTGGCTACTTTTTTACTGTTGATAGGGAAAAATATGACATGGTTACATCCCCCTTGAGGGTAGCAGGAGTGGTCTTCATACCATGAAGAGCAGCACAAAATTATGACACTTAAAGTCACTGGGTTAATAAAAAAGTGGAAAAAACCCACCACAGTGGAGCACAGGAGGATAAGAAAGAAAAACTCTTGCTGTATTACTCACTGGAGTCAGTGCCCTGCCCTGGCAGTAGAATCCAGCCTCACAGGGACCACTTGGCCCAGTCTGTCCTGGAGTGGCGCAGAAGAAGCCATGGCCACATGCGCTGCACCCCGAGGGTCTGGACAGCCCCTTCTTGTTGCTGTATGTACCCTCTGGGCAGGGTTCGGGTTTAGAGCTGCCTTCCACACAATAAAAGCCCTGCACAACAAAGCCAGCTTAATACAGGGTTTAAGGTTCTTCTGTTAAATAGATCCCCACATGCCAGCTTCTTCCATCAGATAACAGTGTGCTCAGGTGGCCGAGAATGCCAGTGGCATCTTGGCTTGGATCAGCCAAGGTGTGGCCAGCAGGAGCAGGCAAGGGATCGGTCCCCTGGGCTCGGCACTGGTGAGGCTGCATCTCAAATCCTGGGTTCAGTTTTGCGCTCCTCACTCCAAGGAGGACATTGAGGGGCTGGAGCGTGTCCAGAGAAGGGAACGGAGCTGGGGAAGGGGCTGAGGGACCTGGGGTTGTTTATACTGGAGAAGAGGAGGCTGAGGGGAGACCTCATCACTGTCTACAGATCCCTGAAAGGAGGTTGTGGTGAGGTGGGTGCTGGGTTCTTCTCCCAAGTAACAAGTGACAGGATGAGAGGAAACAGCCTCAAGTTGTGCCAGGAGAGGTTTAGATTGGAGATTAGGAAACATTTATTTACTGACAGAGTGGTGGAGCCCTGGCAGAGGCTGCCCAGGGCAGTGGGGGAGTCTCCATCCCTGGAGGGGTTTAAAAAGTGTGTGGCTGTGGCACTTGGGAACTTGGTTTTGTTGGCAGGGTGGGGTTGGGCTGATGGTTAAACTGGATGAGCTTAGGGGTCTTCTCCACCTTTAATGATTCTATGATTCTATAACCAGAAAACAACAACTCACCGCTGGACAAGTTTTGGGGTCTGACATGGCAGGAGAGTCGCAGTAATACCCAGGTGGACATGGTTTGCAAGCTTCTTCACCCTCTACTCGAGAATTATCCCAGAAGAATCCTGGCATACAGGGGAAGGAGAAAGGAAATCCAGTCCCTGGAGGGCAGTTATAGCCAGGTGGGCAATCCCCAGTCTGGAAAGAAAAATACAGTGTCAGTCATGGCTTTGTTGTTTTCTGAGTAGGGAAGCTGAATCTGTTAAGATTCAACACAGAAAGATCCAAGCTTCGTCTACAATTTGAATAACCTGGATATTTATTTTTTTTTTTTTTACTGCAAGAAAATGGGACAGAGAAGAAGGGAAAGAAGGGAATTCAGAGTCTTATCAGCAAAATTCTAACCATGTTAGGTGAGATTCTTTTGAGGTAAAATCTTGTAGTTGGACCTATGGGTTGCCTGTACAATTGTGGGGAAGATGCTCTGCTTGGAAAAGAGCCGTAACTGGGATAAGAGTTATTAACTTGCTTTTAAATAGAAACATGGATTTATCCATGTTGAAAAGAATCCAATTGATTTTTTTAGTCTTAATTGAGGCTTCTTTTTTAATAGCTATTAAAATGTTAAGAGTTGACTTTTTCCAGAGACAAGACAATCACAATAAAAGATTCCAACACAGCAACCAATTCCTGACCTTTGAACTCTCATCACCTGCATTGATGGGCAGAAGGTCAAGTGAAGACAGAAAACATGCGTTAAGCTTCCTCCATTAACGGCTCCAGCCCTCAGAAAATAATCTGAACCTGGACTTTACTTACAGGGTGGGGAATTCCTGGAGGTTCAGTCCCATCTCTGTAGCAGTACTTCCCTGCAGGGCACGGTGAGCATTCATCAGCGCTGCTTAGACCCCTCTGCTCACCATAGGTCCCATTGGGGCAAGGTTTAGCATGCAAGCCCTTGAAATGAAATAGGAAAATGAGCCTTTAATGAACTAATATGATTGCTGCATCCCACAAGGCAGATATACAGCAGCTGAAGCTGTGAAAATAATTCTTCCCAGTAACTGGGAACAGACACTGAAAAGCAACTCTAGGAATCTAGTGTGAATGCTGAAAAGATGGTATAACAGAACGGGGACCCAATCCTCTGTATTGTACACAGCATCTCAGAAAATGTTGTCCCAATATTCTGAACAGTTTTATGGAGGAAAAATACTGCTAGGATCTGTGAACACCAAAAGAGTACAGAAATCAGTAAAAAGAATTACTAGGAAAGGCTTCCGTAACAAGACTAATCCCAGAGCATCCTCCAACAGCTCAGCCAACTCGATGAGACAACAGTGAATCCCAAGTACCAAAGCAGATTCACTTACAGTATCTCCCCGTGGACAATAGTATCCTCTTGGGCAGGCATTTGCAGTGGCATCTGGCACAACTGCCAGTCCTGCAGGGCACAGGACACCCGCTGGGCAAACCATGGCAAGGAGCATCATCTCCCGGCTGGTGTGCTCGCTAGCGCAGTAATGTCCAACAAGACACGGCAAGCAGGAGACTGAACCTTGATCCTACAACACAAAACGCACATGGTTCTACTTCTAGAGCATGAAAGAATCCCTGCACATTCAGCAAGCCATGCTGAGGCACAAAATAAAGGAAATTAATGGTAACAACCCTACAGCAGACCCTTATCAGAGAACAAAACAGTCCACAATATGCGGCCATTGATCAAAGCTTGCCCTGGAGAACTGATGACAGGACCCTGCTCTTACAAAACATTCTCTATTATGCTCAGTGTGCACCAGAAACACAAAGACGTCCCTTTGAAGGTTCCACTTCACCCAACTTATGGAGAACAATCAGTGTGCAGCTTGGTGTATTCGCTCTGCAGTCGAGAAAGCCTGAGCTTCACAAATAAGAAGCAGGTCCTGGCACTGCCTGTGGATTACCCATGCAAAAGGTTCTGATCCACTGAACAGTCAATCCAATATCCTTTGCCAGCAGGAGCAGAGAAAAACACAGACACTCCTTCATCTACCTTTGTTACGTTGAGCCCCAAAGTGCAAACAAGCAGCAGTCTAGGTCTGTTTTCCATACATAAATCTCTGTTTGTCATTTATCTTCTTTCCAATCTTAAAGTGTTCCAGTAATAACAACCAAATTCATGCAGTGACAGAAAACTGGCCTGTGCAGAGATGTGACAAGCCTGTACCCCATCAACAGGGAAACAGGGCAATTATCACTAGACTTATTAGTTACAGTTTGGGGCTGATAAATAAGAAAGTGTCTTTGGCACCTCATTGGGAGAAGAGTTGTGCCATCACTGTTCCATTCTGTGGCTCCACCTTGTTGTTTTACCTTCCAAAGACAATTGACAGTTTAACTCCAATTAACTTCCCTTTGAATAGGGACTAAATAGAAGGGTCTGCTCTCTGCCAGGGCAAAAAATATCATGGAAACCCAAAGTATCTGCCCAACTCCACACTGCCAGGCACACCAGATGTACTCAGATGGCTAATGCAAGCTTCTGGAGTGATAACAACAGCAAGAGCAGTATCGTACACGTGACACATACTTCTAGCATCACGTCTGGAGTAGCTCCAAACCTGATTGTGCAGGAACGATCCCAGAGTCTTCTCTGGGTTAGCACACTCACTCCTTACTTGTAGAGTCAGCACAGGTGGCCAATTGTTTAAACACTGAACGCAATCTCCCTAAATACTTTCAAAGAGATGGGCTCGTTTCAGAGCCTCCCTTTGAGGCTCTCAAAGCCTCAAGCTCTCCTTGAAGCTCCCTTTTCTGCCAAAATTCGGTCCTTTATGTTAAACAGATGCCAGGAAAAAATTATTGCTACTTACTGAAAAGTTGCCAGCACCACATGTTTGAGGAGTAACAGTGCCAAGCTCGGGGCAGTAATACCCTCCGGGACAAGGGATGCAGTCTGCAGCCACTTCTGCACCACGTTCCATGCGATAGGTTCCTCTGCCAGAGAAAATATAACAGAAGGGAGAGTCACAAAGGGCAGTGAAGCGACCAAGAAAAAGATAGGGCACTTCTGGTCTGCATCCTTAGTCTTTTGCATAGAGGCAATCTACCATTTCTGGAGCCAAGAAACTGCCTGATTCAGAAAAAACCTTGCCTGGCCCAAGGTGAAAGGAACTTCTTAAAGTTTCTGTGGGTGCAGAAAGATATTAGTGAAAATCAGAAGTGTTCTGAAATGCCAGGCAGAAACATTTTCTTCTGCTCCTGGCACTCCTGCAGCATGTGTAGGGTACTCACGCTGGGCAGAGGACTGGCTTGGAGGTCCCACTGGTGCAGAAAGCTCCTGCAGGGCAGGCAGCACAATCTTCCACTCTGCTGTTTCCCAGCCTGGTGCTGTAAGTGCCCGCAGGGCAGGGGTGCTGCGTGGCCCTCCATGTGCCTGTCCCCAAAAAGAGACCACCACCCAGTTCTCAATACGGCCTTGAAGAGAGAATCATAGCATCACCGAGTTGTCAAGATTGGAAAAGACCTCTAAGCTTATCCAGTCCAATTGTCAGCCCAACCCCACCGTACCTGCTAACCCACGTTCCTAAGTGCCACATCAACACGGTTTTATAACCCCTCCAGGGATGGAGACTCCCCCACTGCCCTGGGCAACCTCTACCAGGGCTTCACCACTCTTTCAATAAAGACATTTTTCCTAATATCCAGACTAAACCTCCCCTGGTGCAACTCGAGACCATTTCTTCTCACTCTATCACTTGTTACTTGGGAGCAAAGAAGGCAGCAAGGGCCCTCATTCATTGCTATTATTTAGATGAGTTACATATAAATGCATATTTATATATATATCTAAATCACAACTCACAGCTCAGAGACCAACAACAAAACTCATCATTTAGAAAATATTGTAGAATCCTTGCAGAAAGTTTAATGTTTAGAATAGTGCCTGTACTACACAACTGTACTTTTTAATTAAATTAAGGGGAAAAAACAATGACACAAGCATACGCAGTTCGAAGTATAGATTTAAAGTATTGATTGTACAGAACGGACGGTTTGCTATCCAAGTCCACACTGGAACGCTTTGGTGCAAAGATACTCTGATAAAATGCATGGTTTTATCAGAGTCCACAAACATTCCGAAGGCAGAAATCAACTAAATATCTTTTATTCCTGCTAAAAGTTTCCTACCTTGAGGGCAGTAGTGTCCTGAGCTGCACACGCCAGAAGGGCTGCGGGCTCCTCCTACACAAAACCAGCCCGCGGGGCACGGAAAGCACTCCTCCCCCGAGGTCAGGCTTGTCCGATTGCTCCAGGTGCCTGGGGCACACTTGTGCTGCAGCGGGTGCTTTGTGCCCGGTGGGCAGTAGTGACCGACTGGGCATGGAGTGGGAGGTTTCTGTTTCCCCCCTGTTCCTGTCAACACAAAGACAAATTTAAGAGAAGCAATGTAGCCTAATTAATGGGTATCAATCTGGCTTCACACAATCCTGTTTTCAGCTCTACTGGATGACCCTGACTTAAATCTTCTGATTTTGCCTATTTCCTCTGTTTAAAATGGGATAATCTTAATTGCTTTCTCTGTTATGAGAGGCTTTATCACAGAACCAGTTACTAAACTATTCTTCAGCTCAACTACCCTGCATCCTGCATGGTGGCCCTGTCCAAAGCTGGGACAGATATTAAAGTGAAGAGGTCATCAATAAGGTAAAAAAAACTTTAAATACTGCAAAAACTGGCTGCTTCCAGTTCATGAAGATAAAACAGTAACTATGATGGTGTAAAGAGAACATTTCAGAGTAAAATTGAAACCATCTTGGCCAGAGGGTACAACTATTTTCCCATTTATCACCATCATGATAGCTCAGCTGACCTGCTCTGATACTTGCTGGTGGACTCTGGGACACCGGGTACCAAAGAACCCGGTTCACTTGGTCACAAAGCCACTCACCTCTCGCGCAGACAAATCCAGCAGGGCACGTTTCACACTGGGACTTGTCAAAGAGGTTGATGTCATTGCCAACGGTTCCTGGAGGGCAGGCTTTGCTGGGAAAATGAGGGCTGGCTGACCCTGCCGGGCACACGTACCTAACAAAACACAGCAGCCTGGCTGGGACAGAGGTTTGATGCAAGAAGGAAATAAAATCTAGGCCCTACCAGAACATTAGGATGAATGCTGCAGCTGGGAAAAAGCTGAAGCACTGGGTGCTGCAGCTGATAGCAACGCAACTGACAACGAATAACGCAGAAATACTGAAGATGCAACACTGTAAATGGACTGGTTGGGTCATACATTTTTCAGCAAAGAGGGTTATTCAGCCAAGTTGCATTGATCGTAATCAGGGGATGCACAACCCTGCTTCATTCTTGCTTGGTTTTACCACCCTGACATAGCAGGCGATGCCACCTGCACCTCCCTATGCACAAAGCAAAAACAATGGAGACAAAATATGTGCATGTATATAAAAAGAAGCCGAGAAAACAACCCAGGCTTACCCCGGTAAGCACTCGGCGTCAGGATGGGCTAAGCCAGTCTGGGTACAGGCTCTCCCTGCTGGGCAGGCTCTGCAATCAGCAGCCTCATCCTGTCCTTGGAGAGGATTGTAGGTACCTGGTTGGCAAGGGACTGGATAACTTGCCCCAGCAGGACAGAAATACCCAGCGGGGCACTTCAAACACAATCCAGTTCCTAAAGGGAAAGAAGACATTTAAGGTCCGTAAGTGAGCACGACTTGCTGACAAAACAGAGGGTCCTACAAAACGTGACTCTTTTGCTTTCACCTACAGCAAGAAAGTAAGGTGGAGGTTCATTCATACCAATAATAAAGTCAGTGCAAAGCCAGAAGGTGGTGGTGTTGGATTAGCAGAAGGATGCTGCAGCTGAGTGGCTCATGGAAGTGCTAAAACCATCTGGACTGTGTTCTGAGCCGATAATACAAGAAATGTGATATCATAAAAACCAAGCAAAACATCAGCTTTAAAATACATTCAGATTCAGGTATATTTAATAAGAACGATGCTTAGGCCTCAGCTGTCAGAGAGCCTGGGGCTTCCAGGAAAGCTGAGCTGTTTCCGTGTTTGTGTTCTGAATACAGAGAGAGATTAAGAGGTTTTGCAGACTGGAAATACACTCAGTACAAATACACGGATAGGTGCTTGAGTGACAACCAGTCTGAGCAATTGGGACCTCGAAAATCCCTTGTGTTAAACAAAAGGTGCTTGCACTGTAACTTGAAGGAACACTAGTAAGATCAATACACAATAAACCAACGATCTCTTACTGGTGTTACCGTATTCATAAACCGCATTTCATTACAGAACACCCCCCAAACTTGGTGAAAAGGGAAAACAAATTTAGCTCAGGGAAGAGAAAACGCTGGCTGCTGCTGGCTCCCTGGAGTACTTCCCAGGTTGAACCCCTGCTGCCTTCTAAATGCTTGTCAAGGCAAAGCCGAAGCAAACACTAGTGCATAACGTGCCTTTTCAGATGAGAATGGAGCCTTACAGCATCTCCAAAATGATCAAGTGTTATGTAAATCCAGGCTTCCGCCCTCCACAGACTGAAGGTACGGTCCCAGATCAGGACTCCTCAGTGTGCAGAGCAAGTTTAAGAGTCATTGTCTTTCCACCCCTCATAAAAATATCATTATTTCCTCCTTACATGTACTGTACAACAAGGTTCCAAAACCTCAGTACAAGGAGATTTGCATTTCTCAAGACTTCAAAATTCCACAGAGCTGAGCACAGCAATCCAATCAACACACCTGAGGGGAGCAGCAGTCTCGGGGAGCTGTGGGACCCTCTAAAAATTACCTTAAGCTGACGTCATGCAGATCTGTACCCCCAGCAAACGCAATGGGGCTGTCTTGTATAATCAGGATCCACACCATTTGGTTAGAGGGACGTGAAATTTTGCCCGACTTTCTGGAGTTGATGCTTCTCTTTGGAGTTCTGAACAGGCTTAATAGCGTGGCTGCCTGGACACTTTATATGAGAACGATCAGGGTGCGGATTTGCAGCGTATTATCCATTCTGCAGGACCAGGCTAGCACATGTACTTGCTGTGCAATGAATGTGATGCAAACAAACGTGGTTTCACTGAGGAGTAAGTACATCATCCTCCCCATGCTGCAATGCAGGTGGTGGACACAGACTACAAGCCACTACCTACCTCGTGTTAGTGTACTTGAAACATTCTAGGGCTTAGAGTTTATTCATGTGTCCCCTCCCTGTTTCGCAGCAAGCGTTGTCCTACCTTTGCCAAGTGTTCCTTAGGAGAGTTGACAACATCATTATATAAAGCAGTACAGGCACAGCATAACAGCTTACATTATTAAACCAAGAGAGTTTTTAAACTCTGATTTACTTTACAGCTTCTATAGTGTTTGTTCAGGTGCCAGTGGTCCCGTCTCTTAAATTTTGCTGTCTTGATGAGATGTGAAGTTTGTTCCTTGCTACATCTCATAAACGCACTTCTGGTTTTAATTTCAGAAGTGGGTGGAAAGCAACGAATTCCCAGACTTAACTGGTGAAGAAAAAAAATCGTTCAGTGGTCAAGAGGCTTTAGCAGCTGAGTCATTGTTAGGAAAGAAATTATCAAACAATAAAGGAGGTGTTCAAGGCCAGGTTGGATGGGGCTACGAGCAACCTGGTCCAGCAGGAGTTGTCCCTGCCTGTGGCGGGGGGTTGGAACTGGGTGGACTTTGAGGTCCCTTCCAATCCAAACCATTCTATGATTCTATGAGAAATATATGGTTTAATTTGGAAGAGAGAGTTGTTTTCTTAGTACATGTACTTCTCTGAGGGGAAGAGTCCAGTAGATATGAAGGGAGATGAGTGGCTTCTGAAAGCATGAATTCCAGTGCATTTTTACTGTTACATTAAAAAAAAAATAAAATTGCCTAATCTGTAACCTAATAAACCCTTGCTGCAAGAGTGGGCTGGGAACTACTGTGATTTTTTCAAACACATACAAATAAAGAACTTTCCAAGGGAAGGTGTATGGTCAACTTGCTTTAATTCTGTTACTCCTCCTCACCACTCAAAAGATTTTGAAAACCACTCTGCATTCCAGTATAACGCATCTCCTCAAAACTGACTGATAGTGCTAAAAGAAGCGTCCCACGTGCAAAGCTGACACAGGCAGAATCACAGAATGGTTTGGGTTGGAAGGGACATTAAAGACCTTTAACTTCATGGCTGGCCTGTTGGATGACTAGCGTATCATTTCAGATAACTCCTTGAGTTTCTTTCCTTCTACTGAAAGTAAAAGTGCCTTTTTCTTCTCTGCAGCCTCTTTCAAATCTTTCCGTAGGGCAGATCTCTAAATACCAGAGCCCATATCCATAAAGGAAACAAGTGGACAGTAAACATCTCTGGGTGTAACAGCTTTGTAACTTCTGAATGCTTCACCATGAACCTGGTGACTCAGGAGATTCCATGGGTTCCTTTCATCCAGCTCTAGTATTGCCCAAGCCAGAGCCTGGTAAATAAAGACTGTAACTGCCAGCTCCTTCATAAAACTGTACTTAACACTGTGATTTACAGTGATGATTAGCACTCCAAAATGAAAATCTTTCATGGCACAGACCTGGCAAACACGAGGAGCTGCTGCTGGGTGTGTGAAGTCCCTCCTTAGGCTTGAAACTCCCTGCTGGGCATGGAGGGACCGCACGGCCATTGGAACAGAAGTTACCTATAGAAAAGAGGAAAACAATGGGTGGTTCAGAAACAACATTCTGGACAACTGAGATTCGGAGTACAGAGGTGATGGGTCTCTTGCACGCTGATGTGTGTGTAACCATTAGGGGACAAGTGGGAAAAATCAAATATTTGCTGGCTAAATCATATTGGGATGTGTGAGTGTTGCACTCAGCTCTCGTTTGTTGAAGGCTGCTGTTTAAATGACTTATTTTTTATCCAAGAACACGTTCCTTTCAGGAATACAAACAAAGCTGCTGTGAAGACTATAAACTGCTTGCTTCTGTAATATAAGCAGAGATACATGGACATAAACAATGGAAGAAACCAGTAGGTTACTTAATTTAATAAAGCAGCAACATTACAGATAGCCCAGATCTTCTATGTTTTGGAAATTTTGACAAGATTTGAAAAATAATTTCCTCTTTCAGCTTAAAACCATTACTCTTTCCAAGTAAGATTTTGTAGAACTTGATTAATGCTGTACTAAACTCCACATGGATATTTTTTGGGGTAGGAGCAGGGGGAGAAAAAGGATTTAACTGTGGCATGAAAGTGCTGCTGCTATGTTGAAATATATTGCTGTGATTCAGCACAGCAACGACACTTCATTCACACGCACGCAATACTAAGTACACAGATTATATATAATTAAAGTCAGTCAAATCGTGCAAAGGAAGGCTGAGAATCCTCAGGCCTCTCCTGCCTGTGATGGTATTCAAACCCCTCACCATCCAAGGGCTTTGCAATCGAGCTGGATGACTTATCCAGATTTAAAAACACAAGAGGGACTAATTTTAACCGAAGCGCTGAACTTCACCATGGAATACTCTGCATATATTTGTTGATCATCCACATGGAGATTTTCCCTTGCTCTCTCCAGATTTTATGGGTGATGCACTGGAGGGGAAACCTGACTGCAGTCTTGGGCTGATTTGATGCTATAAACAATGATAATACAGTAGCAAATCCATCGCTCTAAAATCCATGCTCTAACGTAACCGTGTCTGCTCCCTTGTTCAAACATTTGATAAGTACAAGTTACAAGCACTTCTCTAAGTCCAAAGAAGCCTGAGCTGTCTGATTTTTTTTTTTAATGGCGCCACAATCAGTTCCCAGTCCCTCTACAGGGCACAATAAATATTCAGTGTAATAGGATCCACATCTGCAAAACCACCATCACCTTCCAGGCATGGCTGACCTTGCAAGAGATTAATTATTTGCTATTCATACCTAACCTCAGGTACTGGAGACAAGAGAAATCCTCTGTTCTGTTCTCTCACCTGGATGTTACATACTGGATCTGAACTCCTGAGATCTTGGTCTAGCACGATCCCTTTAGCTACTTGGTTTCTGCTTCTACAGGACAACATGTAAGGTACCCAGAGTGCAGGAACTCTTCATTATTTAATAAGAGAGATTCTGATTATGGATGGAAGAATCAAGTTACTGAGTTCAGTGACTCTGCAGGTGGCACCTGGTGCTGTTTGTTAAATAGTTCATCTTCACATGCAGTACAGGGCTTAAAAGAGAGAAAAGCTTGGTAGGACTGCAGATAGCAAACTGCATCCCTATAGTGATATTTCACAAAATCCTCCGGAACGTGCAAAGGACACGCCAGGACTTTAATGCTGCAGAAAACTCCTTCTTTCTTTATAGGGTGACTACACCAAGCAGCCATTCAGTACTAGAACAGTTTAACCTGCCCTCTCAGTGAGGAGTGGCAGGCTACCAGCCTGGCCAAATGCAAAGCTTTGTGGGTTTGTATCGGGATTATTTCCAAATAGCAAATGCTCACAGAATGGAACTTAAGTTGGCTTCCCAAGTCACTCCATCATTTCCTTTGATGGATGTTTTAGGCTAATTAATCATGTGAAATGACATCCTGTGCCTGTCAATTTCAAAAGATAATCATTTCATAATGAAAACTTAGTTCCTCCTAGTCTGTTCCCCTGCTGCCTGAGTCTGCATCAGCATCACAGTGAGGAACTCACGACACCCCCAGTGATGACACACTGCAATTTCCTAAACATGAGCTTACCTGGGTTTCTTCAAGAGTATCAAGCAAAAGAGAAATCAGGTAAGTGTACCCTTATTTATCTCCTAAAGCCTACAATCATCACCTGGGAGTACAGCACCTATTATAAAGGGTATTTGTGATGGCCAGTGAATCAAGGCCCTGAAGTGGAAAAAGTTGTAACTGTATAAATCAATTTTACAGATGATCAGTTAAAACCACAGGGTGAGAGTGGCTTTTTGCATGGAAAGATAAAGCAAAAGCTTCCTCATTGCTCAGCAACACTTGCACGGTCAGACACAGCAGTTTATGCCCCAAGGCTGCATCAGCTGGACCTCCCCCATAAACCCAGGAAGTGTGGTCACCAACAAAACCGGCTGTGATTCTGTTTTCTCTCATTTTCATTCCCTGCTTTTCATGAACTCTTCTGAACAGGCCAGCATCTGCGTTGTCTCAGGAATTTTTTTATAACCTTCCATTTTACTGTGGTACAAAGATGCTACCTCTGTTCCAATAATTCTAGTTCAGTTTTACCTGAGCAAGTTGTCATTTCAGCCTCATTGCACTGTATGTTTTAACGGCTACAGAAGATGCTTGTGAGCTGCGCTTACCTGCTGGGCAGGGCTGGCACAGCACAGGGTCTTCAGTTGAGGAGGAGCCAGGAGTGCAGGTTACACAATGAGTGCGCCTTGGGTTTGGCTGCTGACCGGCCAAACAATGCTGAGGGGAAGAAACACAAATTAGAATCATAGAATCATAAGGTTGGAAGAGACCTCTGAGATCATCGCGTCCAACCGTACCTGTCTCCCCACTAAACCATACCCCTAAGGAACTCATCCACCCACCTTTTAAACATCTCCAGGGATGGCGACTCCACCACCTCCCTGGGCAGCTGTGCCAATCCCCGTTGTTTAAGCCAAACAACCCTAATTCCCTCAGTCTCTCCTTGTAGGGTTTATTCTCCAGCCCCCTCACCAGCCTCGTTGCCCTACTCTGGACACGCTCCAGCACCTCAGTGTCCTTCCTATAGTGAGGGGCCCAAAAATTCATACCACCAGAAGGTCTAACGGCCCAGAGCTGTGTCCCAAGGAGACCAGAGTCAGGGAAAAGCCCAGAACTGCATTCTTTCTTGTGCTTCTTCTTTCTCTACCTTCCCCTCCCTTCCAGGCACTGTTTTAATTTTATCCTCCGGGGACAATTTCTAGAAGCAAAACCAGTAATTCAAACTCTTTGAACCCCCAGGTTGAGGGGTTTAGTGGTAGAAGACAACTGAGCAGTAGCATTATCAGAATTCAGATGGGAAATATTTCTGTTAATACAGGCCACTTGTGGAAGGTCTTAGATGTGCTCTACCATTAACGTGTTTTGAATACTTTTTCTTGATGAAAAAAGTCCATAATCTACTACTAAAGCAGGGAAACTTGTATTGTCTCGACAATACACTCATATTCAGGCCCTGCCTGTGCAGGAGAATGAAGATTTTCTCTTGGAGAATAAGATGCTCATTGTGTACCTCTCTGCTCCGTCCATCTGGGCAGACGTAGCTCTCTGGACATTGCCGACACTCCAGCTCTCCCTCCGGCGAATACTGGCCGGGATCACAGGTCCTCTGCACACCACTCTGTGGATCGCATGAGTAGCCATCCGGGCACGCACGGCACCCGGCTCCACTCTCGAGGCTGAGATAACCATCGGGACAAACCTGCCATGAGATCACACGGAGCATCAGATCCACAGAAACATATTCCTTGCATGAATAATGCAAGAGAGCCGTTTCAGACATCCTCAGCTCAAGTGCCAGAAAGAAAGGATCTTGGATTGTTTTCAAAATCTGGCCTACGTACTCCTGAGAGCTCCCAGCATCTGCTTTTCCTGTCAATGGTGTAAACAAGGCATGGAGGGAGTGCTGCTTGCTGTCTACCTGGAGGGACAACCTGTTTTCTCTGAGCCAAATCAGAGCCAAACACAGTACATGAATTGCCTGAAAAATTCAAAGCAAACTGCAAAATCTGGGAAGAAGCCTGAAATTGGATGAATCCAAATACACTGGAGTACAGGGAAAAAGTACTACTTCACCTGCTTGCTCTCTTCCCCTGTCCTGCAACTTACCTGGCAGGCCGTGATGTCCACTTGAGCTGTTAGTTTGTTGGCTGTTCCCAGTGGGCATTTCCTTGGAGCTGCTTGACCTCCAGGGCAACTGGATTAAAAATAATGAAATCATAAAATTAAATTCCTCCTGTTCTCACAAGGCGTCTGGTTTTTGTACATTCCTCACAAACATTAAGACTATCAAACATTTTACCAAGCTCATCAAGCTACAGAACAATCACTCCCACTGACTTCAAGGGGAGCTGCGAGTGTCAATTGCTGCAGAAACCCTGGAGGGCATTTTAAGTTAAAGACAGTGGTTTTTCTGGGCAGTTTATTATTTATCTATAGAGGACAAGCATTAGGCTTGTGTTCCACATCTGGATCTGCAATACAGGACAGCTCTCAGATTACTCTTAATGTAAGAATCACGTCCCAAGTGTTTAGCTTTCTTATCACAGGATAAGTGCCAAGCAGGAGACAAGGAAGGAGACTTACTAGAAACCCGTTGGACATTCCAAGCAGTTGCCATCTGTGTAGTAATGTCCCTGCCTGCAGTCTACGCGACAGTGGGTCTGGCAGTCTATGCTGCAATCTTGCGAGAGGGAAGAGGTCCCTAAAAGAAAGCAAAAGAAGTAGTTTTAAGGTAAAATGAACAAACACAGCACTCCAAGCTAAACTACCAGTTAATATTACATCGTAATGGGGTATCTGTACGGTTTTATCACTGTTGTTAATGGCACTAATACTGTTCATACAATTGTTTTTACTGTTAAGAACAATGCTTTGACTTTACGGAGAAGCGGTGTTTATGAATGGGACACAGCATCTCTCTAGAGTAATAACTAAAAGAGGAACGGGAAATATTCTACGCCTGTCTTGTTAAGGGAGCTGAAACAGAACATCTTATGTTTCACAGTCAGACACGCTCCTTGTCATTGTTATTACTGTTACATGAATAAGCTGGCTTCTCAAAGTCACACAGATTGTGCCAAAGCTGGAAATAAACCTAACTTCCCAGGTTTCCATGCATCAACGCTATTTCCCCATCCATTATCACGTTTAGTTTTGGTAGCTAAAATTAAGAAAAGGTTTCTCTTCCAGAATTAAAACCTGTTCCCTTTAGGTTTAAATATTCTGAGCACAAAATTCTAGGGGAAACCCCAGTAGGCTTTAGATAAGCATCCCAATTTCAGACGCTTTATCAAACTAAATCCACTACCCTCTGTGGATAGTAGACCTTCTTTTCCATGTCTTTATCATCTTTTGAAAAGGTCACATTTTGTTTGCCGTAAAGTTGAAAACCTAAGTTTTCAAGAGATTACAAACAGCACAGTCTGATGGAAAGAGCCAAGAGATGAAGGAGGTGTCCTACTGCTGTGTAATCTCAACCTGGATGCTTCATCTTTATCTATGTCGGTTATCCAGTCTACACAGTAAAAGCACTTCCACGCATCACTCTTGACATCACGTTCTATAAGAGAAAGGTCATAAATGCTCGACAAAGAGTAAGATACCTGGAACCTGAGCTTCAAAAATGGAATGAATACTGACTTACTGTACAAGAAAGATGCCCACTCACCTCTCAGGAAGATCCTAAGGCTACAGAACAAAATCAGCCAACTCAAAGCATCAGCCATGGGGGCTTAGAACTTAGGGTTAAAATGTTTCTCAAGCATCTGGCGCTGCCTTTGTTGAAGCCCAATGTAACTGAATCCCTTCCAGGGAATCACTTTCCAATAGAGCCTGAAATGAAATGAACACCGAGCCACAGAAAGAAAAGACGGCCAAAGAGTCAATCCCATAGAAACCTCCCTGCAGCATTACTGATGCTAAAAAGCGAGAAAACTCATTTAAACACGAGACAACGTACACCTTTCAAGCATCCACTAAGCAAAACTCCTGTTGGGAGGGACAGTCCTGCTACGCGAAGAAGGAATTTCATTCTACGGCCTCCTAACTTTATTTTCTGAAGAATTATCTTTACCATTTGGACAAGCACATAAAGTGCACGTTATCCTTGAATCATTCAAGTCCCTTAACGGAAAATTATGTCAGAGCATCTCTAGCCAGCAGGGAGCAGAAGATCTAACCATCATGGTTGAACGTCTACAAAGAGGCCTCACGCCTGTCTTCCTAACTAGCAAAGCACCATCTGTTGCACTTTATAAAGTCTTTAATTAAACTCCTCCAGTAGAACTCAGATGTGTCTGTTCCTTCCTATTCTACAAACAATTCCTGGAAATCTCTGCAATTATCTTATATTACAGACAAGAATTGCCAATTAAAACCTAATCAACACAGTGTAAAGGCAGGCACCAGGCCAAGTGCTTCTAATTTTCTTCCTGCTTTCGACCTGCTCGCGTCCCTTGTACTTCAGAAAGTTCAGAAAAGATGGAAGATACAATAGAACGCAGAAAAGATAAGTAAAAAGGTTATATTCACTTTGCCTCATTTCCAGCTCCCTAATTAATTGTGGAACGATCAGATTCATGCAGAGAGAACTCACAGGTCAAATTTACCCCTGTGGCACATGCTAGCGCAAGACAAAGGAGGGTCTGCTATTTAACCGCAGTCTCATTTGAGGGATTGAAATACTGACCTTGTACTCAAAGTGATCCTTTCTCCATCAGCTGAACTGGAGCTCTGAGCAGAGCAGTGACTTGCTCTAACTCGCACACCCCACTACTATAGCATAAAACCATCGAGGCTTCCCAATTCTGAACTCTAAACCTCCCCAAACAGGTTCTGACATCCACCGGATCTGCACCAATTCTGAACAAGCCCACTTCCACTCTCTCTGCCACAACGACTCCCAGCCTTAACAAAAAGAACCTGGCCTGACGTACTTCTCTCCGAGTGCGCCACTACAGAAATGAACGGCGGAATAACCTGGGACTCACTCCAGGACACTGCGATTTACTTTCGTACAGCAGCAACATCATTCATCGGGAACATCACAGACCCCTGGACTGTTTACACTGACAGTAAGCTGCAGTTATCTATTCCTGGCTATAAAGAAAACAGAGCCTTGCTATTATTTCATCTTCCTCTGCCAAGAAACAAATGGACGCAGATTGAATCTGGGCTGTTGGACGCAATGCATAGAAACACGAAGATGACTCCAGCAAGGAAAATAAATAGACACGTCCTTTTCCCAGTTGCAGGCGTTGGAGTCTACCAAGTATCAGCATATTCATTCCTCTGGGATATAAAACAACTCAGCTTCCAGAACTGACACGCTCATCTTCTCCCCACCAGTGACTCGACTATTGCTTCAGCAGTCCTGACTGTATTTGAAAATGCTTCTATTTTTCTTGAGATGTTTGGTCAGTCCTAACAAAACCAGTCATCTCTGTAATATTAGTAGTCCTTCTCAAAACAAGAAGGTACTATTTTTCTTGATTTGAACAACGAAAGAACCATTCTGCTGAGCTCACTGCTGATGGTAATGAACTCCTGGGTGCACAAGCAGCAGCACTACCTTAAGGCAGGAAGATTTTGCTCTTGCGGTGGATGCACCAGAAGGATGGGAATGACCTTGGACCTTGCAGAAAGCTACAATCTGTCACCCTGAAATTAGTTACCACTTACACGTAGGCAATTGTCATCAGCCATCAAGCCTGATAAAATGTCCATCTTCTAAATGAAGAATATGCAAATACTCAAAATTGCACATTTCATTTCACAGCAAGTCTTCCTGGGGGAAGGGAGGAAAGGAGGCACAGAAAGCTCAAAACTGGGGGAGAGGCAAGAGCTGGAAATCACACTGGGAATAGTTTTGTTGCTTAATCATATAGATAGGAGTTTTAAAAGTGTCAACAGCTTATAGAGATTTCTCTTCAATACAAAATAAAAAAGATACGTAACTTCGAATAAAGCCTTCTTAGTTGTTTTGCAGAAACAGCAAGTACATTTCAACTTTGTGTGATTAAACAGCAGGAATCACAGCAACAGTTAAACATGGACCCCTTCCCATCCGTTTGTTCTCTTTATTCCTTTTTTCCATCATTATTTTGTAGACAGTGATATTCAAAAGCCTGCAGATTAATATATTAAAATTCCACTTCTAGACCTGCAAAATCAGGGTTACATCTTTCTGTCATTCGTTTGTGTCTACATGCACACATCCCGCCCCCTTCATAACAAAGAATTATGCAAGCGCCTTCAAACGATACCCGTAAACCTCTGTATAATTCACCATGGGCTTACGGGCTGCCGTAGTGCCCTCCTGTATGTGCATCCTAATGATCTGTTAACACCTCAGAGAGAAAGGGAGAGGTGACTGAGTATGATAAGATAATGATATTTACTCGTACAAAACCTATGGATGCACTAGGAGATCCAGTAGCGATACAGAGGCTGTTTTCCTTTCCTATAGTCCTACAGCAAGCCGAGCACTGATGACAATAATTATGAGGTTTAACAGGGGATAACCAACTTCAGTGACATATTAAACATACGCAAGCATCATTACAGCCAGGGTGCCAACAAACAGACACACACAAACACAACAACCAGCCACCCTTCTTAGGTAACTGGAAGTTTTCCCCCTTCTGCGACAAACAGCAGCATTAAAACAGTGTAAAATCATACCATAGCTTTATTTTGCATGCTGTGCTGCACGCTAAACTTTATCCTTGCTAAGCTAAGTTCAATGCTGAATTCACAAACAACAATAAACAACAGAGAAAAATTAAATGGTGTCGCAGAGAACACAAGGAAGACCTTAAGATGATTTTAAATTAAGATGCAGTACAGCTTTCCCAGTCATCTCCAAGCGTAGACAACCAGCGGATTAGGGGAGTGTAAAGCAGCAGCAGGAATAGGTGGGGAGGCAGAAAACGAGGGGGGAATCCTAGGTCCAGGAAAAGCAACAACAAAACACTCAGATTTCTACAGGGTGAAGATTTCACACAGAACTGCATTCTGTCAAGGTCAAACCTGCTTACGCCAAACTCAACTCTGAAATAGGCTGTCGGGGCTAATGAGAAATAGCAAACAGTCACAAAATCAACAAAACTTTACGGCATTTGAGTACGAACACAGTTTCAGAGGCAGCAAAGATAGACAAAGGCACTCATCCAAAGAGGCTCAGCTGGGAAAAGCTGTCTTAACCACAGGTGCTCATAGCTCAAGTGAAAAGTGCTGATGAAAACATAGTTATTAATTTCTCTTAAACAAATAAGATGCACTTGGTCTACTCTATACCTACACCAGCGGAATAAATATTTGTCTGCTGTTGCATCCCAAATCGAACCTGAAACCCTTTGCTAACCGTTGTACACCAGGTCAGAGCATTTGTCCCACTACCTGGTCTTTGAAAATGATAAGCGAAAAGTATTAATATGATGAAACGAGCCAAAGCCACCAGGCAAGGATGGACCGACACTTGCCTTGTACTCTCCCATAGCTTTTGATTTTCTCTGCTAAATACGTGTTTGTGAAACAGAGCCCAGGGCTGTCCCGGGATATTGGTGAGAGCAGACAACGCTGCCAAAATTCCATAAAGCCTGCTTTATCACAGGATGTATTTCTCTTGGTGCCACCTTAGATAGCAGCACTACGATGGGATTTGGGCAGCATTTGTTAAAGTGATTACATAATTATGATGAAATTACTGAAAATTATACACTGGTGAGACACCGCTGAAAGCCTCTTATTTCTTTGTGTTGTCCTTAGAGAGAAGGGGAGCTGTGTCACTTCTCATCTCTGTTGCCTACAACCCTCCACTTTCAGTTGTGCTCCACAGCAACAGTAACTCTTGGTGCCTTCCAGTTCTCAAGCCTGATCAGCATCGCACAGAAATTTGTTTTCAGAAATGACATCTGAAATCACACCTAACGCTCCCTTCTGAAGGCAAGAGGTGGCTTACCAAGTGTGTTTTATGTATTGCTGAAAAGTAAATAAATAAACAGAAATGTAATCACTGGTGTTGACTTAGGGCTCTGCCTCTTGCTTCAGCCAAACGATGGGATTGTAAACTCTTCAGAAAACGAAACCAGAGAAACGGGGCCAGTCCTTTGTCACCAAACCAAGCTAATGCTGAAATTGGCTAGAGAAAGCAGGACAAACACGCAGAGGGTTTGCCAATGAGACCAAGGGAAGCATTTTTGAGTACAGAGAATAATAAACAGGCTTCAGCTCCATCGCGTGCCAGGGCAATCCCAGGCTGCCACGACCGCAGCAACATGGAAAACGCTTTGGAAAAGCGACAGAGGAATTCTATAGCTTCACTATGAAGCATCTCAATCACTCCATTGAGACTTTGTGGTCAAGTAGAGTTATTTGGCCGCCCCCTGAGCAGGCTTCAAGGGTCCCAGTCCTTTGCTGTGTCCCATCCAGGCTAAGGTAGGTGAGCCTAGGCAGTCCCTGCTAATAAGCACCATAGTTTCAACAAGCAATGGTGCCCAGAGGTTGACGTAGGATCACTTTGCTAGAGAGCAAAGCAAAATGAGCTGTGCTGCTGACCGCGATGGAAGATGGGACCGGTTAGGATCAGGAAAGGGCTGAACTAGCTAAACAGCATAAGTATCAGATGGGAACACCACGCACAGGGATTAATTCCAGCTGCACTCTTATCTGGCTGGGGTAATAAAACAGTTGATGGTACTAAACTCTTGCCTGCTTGCTTATCCTAAGAGACCTTTCTCATTTTGTGTTTATAAACACAAACAATGGCTCTTCATTTATTGCTCTTGGTAATAAAACAAATGAGAACTCTCAACACCTGTAGCCTTTTCCAGTAAATCTCACCATTTTCAAATAAAGCAACATTTCCCAACCCTGTAAAAAAACGAAAAAGCCCCTTAAAAGCTGTTGCAGAACTGCAGCATGAAATGGGAGAAGCATTTTGGCTTAACTTTTATTTCTGAGCAATGGTAGCCACAAAAAAAAAATCTATTGAGAATTTATGTGGAAAACTGTAGCAGAAGAGTAAGTGAAGCATCTTCAAAACTGCCCTTTGAGAAGTTCTTCAGTTTGAATTACTCACAGCAGAGTGAGCAAAAGCAGACCCACAAATATCTCCAATGCTGGAGACCCTCATCAGCCTTTCAGAAAATAATCTGCAGAGTCGTTTTGAACATTAACATCGTATGCAGCTGTGGGTCACCTCAGAAGGGAACGGTTGTGAAGGTGAGCATTTTTTTATTTAACAAATTAAGAAAGCATTACAGGCACAGTATCTGGGTTTTGTTGGACCTCATATTTGAATACCACAGTCCACACATGTAATTCAACCCATGGAAGGGTACAATGGGCAAAATAAACAAGGGCAAATTAATAGCTAGGGTGTACACAAACGTAGATCTGTTGTATCAAGGTATATAGGAGAGCTGTAAAGACAACCTTTCACCAGTGCCTGGAAGACTATTTCAATTATTGGGAAGGAATGGTACCTCCAACAGACTCTACAATTGTGTGGCCTGTTCACAGAGTGCTTGTGTTTTAATTGCATTTGGCAACACTATCCTGGAGAGCAGATATCTATTATGCGTGTACATTCCCCTTTTCTATGCTGCAGGACTAGAAACCTGGTTCAGAAAACAATGGAGAGAAACATTAGTATCCAAGATACCAGTGGAGCAGAGATGGAATTGAAACGCCGTGGTCAGCTGAGCATGCTGGCTGGGGGGGTTGTCTCTTCCCTCCTCTCTACGAGCGAGCGGGAGAGGGTTCATGATAGGGTAGCACGAAAGCCTGTAAACACCAATAGGAAAATGTAGCTTTAATAACACAAAGAAAACACGAGGACAGGAGTCCAGATAACCCAAACGTTCCATTTCTGTACACGCCAGGTGGTACCTAGTCCAGAAAAGATCACATCTTAAGGATCCTAACAGCACCAAGTCTTCTTTTGAGAGACTTGGCATTTTTTTGAAAGCCAGATTACTACTAATGAAGAAAAGCAGCACTACCTGCTGACTTGAATAAACTTGCAGTTTATTTGAAAGTGGCCCTCGCTTCTCCCGTTAGATGTTGTTTTGCCCATATTCTTAATACAATCATACTTCATCTCGCAGTAGGTACCAGAACAAAGGCAACAGCATAATTATAGATGTAAATATTGAAGAGTGTGGTGCTTGCTTTTTTGAAGAGACAAGACTCTTCTTCCAGAGGACGGAGAAGTTTAAAATCTAGTACATCCTCTTGAAATTGGGATCCCCTCTGTCACCCGGAAAGAGCAAAAGGAACTAAGTACTGCCAAGGCCTTGCAAAAGATCTTAACCGGGGAAATTGGTTGTCAGATGACTCCAAGGCCAAACCAGCAGTGCAAGTGCTAAAGCCTAAGAAGAAAAACAGACCGAAGTGAGTGCCAGCAACAGAATATCCAGGGACTGAAAAAGAATCTGGATGAGAAAACCCACAACCTTTCAAAACATCAAGCTGGTAGTTTATCAAAAGCTGCAAGTGTTATATTAAAGGGACCTCACATAACTCAACAGGAGCACTCGATTTCTGAGCCTTTTCATTCTGAAGCACTGAAAAATTAGGTGCTTCTAATGAAATCCTCAGATTCAGATTAAAGTGATGAACGGCTTTGACAGGACAGGAGAGATGAAATGGACGTGTCCATCCAGGAGGAAAAGCTTCAGGCCAGTCATATCCCATCAGGAATTTAATTGAAAGCCAAAAATATTAAATGTGCACATAGCGTCTGACTGGTTGAATGCTACAACCCTTCAGGCAGCACAGAATTTGTCAAAGATGGTCAGAGTACTGCCACCATCACTCACCTCCTAGGTACGCTCAAGGTTTCCTTACCACACGCAAATCGCAATTCCAAGTGTGTGTAAATTATACACTCTTCTACAGAGTCAAGAGCCAAGTCCAACTTCTAGGACCCAGGCAAATTAACAGCTTAGGACACAGCTCCACTTGGAGCTTCATATAACTCAGCTGCCTCACAACAGGTTCTTACAGCAGAGCAATATGAAAATACCAAGGAAACGGGAAGTTCTTGGGCAGCTGATCCTGCCTCAAGTTTCTTTCTGCATTCGCATCCTATTGTACAGCTTAGAGACTGGGACAAAAGGATGTTTACTACAAGTAAATGCCTGTCAGAAAGCACAGCCTCTAGCCTCTGTAAGATAATACGCACCAGCATGGGATCATGATCTCAGAGATCCCTTCATTGTGTGGCTTGACTCATATTGCAACTCTGGACAAAGATGCTTTGATGCTTATTTATCCCTTTATGTTTTGTACAGCTTGCAGTGTACAACTACAGTTGGAATTAAAGAGGTGCCTTGCATCAGCTAGAATTGTTCTTCAAGAGCAGGGAAAGAACAGCATTGGGCACACTGATTTATCCTCCACAATAATGTGCTCAAAATCATTATTTCTCATTTCCAAGCTTAAACACCTGGACAGCTACTTCACTTTATCTTACTTATACCTCCTGTAAGAGTGTCAGACAGCTTTAGCAATTATGAAAAAAGTATTTGAAGACCTTAAGGTTGGTCCAGTTGCACAGACTCCGTTCTTTTGTGTGTTTGTATTCAGACCTCTTTTCCATTGCGATAGATTCTGGTCACTTTTGCCACTGAATCCCAACCCTTTTTCGAGAGGGTACATAGCACCGTCTCCAGGGCTACATCCACTCTGGTCATAGGGAACTGAAGAGAGATGAAGCTTCCTCACTTACCTGAGAGACAGCTCTAAAGTTATTGTTAAAATAGCTTATTGAACAAAGGCTGTGCTGCATACAATAGCGCTGCTTCTCTGCTGTTGAGTCACTGTCATTCAGGAAGCAGCACTAGAAATTGCATTTAAGTTTCTAACGAAAGATCTGTTTTGCAGGCTTAAAAGGAATAACTTCAAACAAGGAACACATCTTTAATAGGTGACTCTGTTAATGGAGAATCTAGGTCTGGAAAATTCTGCAAAATGAGACATGAAAAGTCTCCAATTCTAAATTCTAGTACTTTTCATTGAGCAGTTGTTACTTTAACAGAAGCAAAGATCAAGATCATAAGGCAAGGAACAGAGTTTCAAGTACATTCTCAGAGCTGTCACGCTTGTTTACAAACTCTCTTAATGTTACCCCGTGCATTCCCCACGTGCGAGTCAGGGCAGCAACTGTATTTTGTGCCTGGGGTACTGAAGCACACTTGATCTAAACATTCAAGGAAGAGCTTTTTTGGGGGTGCTATCATGCGCTAACCAAGGTACACGTGTAACCCTTCAGGCATTTACAACACACTCATGTAGCCTGACAAGTCTTCCACTGGATTTAAAGGATTTGCCTTAAGCTGCGGACAAAAGCCACCTGGAGTCGAGTGCCTCCTGCTCCATTAGTTGACCACTGGCCTTCCAAAAGTGGAGTGACGGGAGATGAAACACCTAAAGCTTCTACAGGTCTTCCTTTTAGTGTCTTGCCTAAGATGACAAAGAACATACAACACAGCAGGAACTCACCTCACCCGAGTCACAACTTCCTAACTTCAGGACCTCCTCCTGTTTGACATGAGCAAAACATTTCTGCAAGTGAACAGTTCCACCTGCTATCTGTTTCACTATGGTATCTGATTAAACACGAGATTCAAACACACATTACCCTATTAACCCCTTCAGAAAAGCTATTTCCATGCAGCAAACATCAGAATATCCCAAACTGGACACTATCAATGGACCTTTAATCCACAGAAGTGCTGCATTTTAAAGACTTCCCTCTGTGTGCTCCTTTAGATACCAGAGTGCATATCATAAAGAAGAAACGTGCAGTCACAGGCTGAAACGCTCCGCACAGCCCTTCAGAGAACAAGTAGGTAAGTTAATGTTGCTTTAAATGTTTGCTTATGGACTGGGACTTATGTTACATGATTATCTGCGAGGCACTAATATATCCTCCCATTCACTCCCTCTTGATACTCTTCCATTATCCCTCCTTTTCCATACTCAGGTTGCATACGTCCCCAGGAAAATATAGCAGGAAGCCAAGTACTTCCATTTATAATCAGTAGCCAACTGTCCCACAGATCTTTACTTAGTTCAGATTGCTCTGAAACTATGTCTTATTTATAGAGCAGATTTGTAGTAACACCTTCAGATAAATGTCTTGCCTTTATTTCTTTTCTTCGTACCACTTTTCTTTCTAAAACCAAAGCTTGGGTTGTGAACCAGACCATGGGGTTTTTTTAATCCCTGTTTAGCCTAGCATGAAATTGTTTTTCAGGTAGCGATTAATTCTGCTGCAACTTTTCCTCCTTGTTGGGTAATTTGCTATGTTTGAGAAAAGGATGCTAAACCTCAGCTTCCCTGTTATCAGCAGTGGCATAACAGCTGTGTCAAACAAGCCCTTCAGCATCTCCTCTCAGTGTCTCATGAGTTCCTGAATATTTGTGAGGTAGTAGGGTATCTTCTCTGAAACAAAACAGACAGACCAGCACATAAACACACAGGGATAATTGTCAGCTCACTGCTTGCTAGGAGGGAAGTGTTTTGGTACAAAAGCTTTTTGATTTCATTCTTTATAATTTCTTATTTACTATAAAATGCCAACTAAGTACCTGCTTCCCCCTAGTCAGTGTTGTTCCCTTTTTGAGCTCTGTTTTCCTTAGAAAAACAACACCAGCACACGTTCTTTTCAGAAGAATTCATCTGGCTTAAGAAGTGAACTGAATGTGTTGGGTTTCTTTAATAGCTCAGAGGAGCTGTGTTTAGTTTTGTGCCTTTCAGTGCTGTAACGGTGTTGGATTAGTTGCCTTGCTCTTGTAGTATGATTCAAATTCCTGTTTCCACTCACTCACTCCTGTCTTTTTTGTCTCAGCTCCTTGTTAATCTTAATTTAGCCCCATCCAATTACATCATTGCCATTCTCCAAACTGACAGAAGTGATTTCTCTTTCACCACATATCCCTTGGCCCTGACCTATTTGGAAATCTTAGCCCCGAAAGTCTTGCAAGTGCTACAGTTCCACAGACATCCCAACAGCCAGTTTCTTACAGGAAGAAATGCCGCTCTCCCCAGTAGCTGGACTCCCTACGAGTCGTCCAGATTACATACAAAGGTTGCTTGACTGATTTCCAAGTATAACACCAACGTGCTAGATTCTCTTACTGGAACTGTAAGAAGATTATTTAGTGAAATTTCAGAATGAAAAACATTTGATAGGGAGACAGAACTGAAACCAACATCCTCGTTTTCTCTAAATATTTACCCATGAGAAGTGTGTCAATTCTACTTAAAATTCAAAGCCTTTTATATGTATTTTTTGTGCTGTTTTCCTTTAAAAGCCACAAAGTTATTCACACAGCATTTGCTGTGAAAAGACAGTTTTCATGTTCATTGTTTTCTTTCCCATCCCCCTTCAGCAGAAAAATCATTTCAAAGCCAGCTCTAAACAGAATTTGTATTCAGAATATTTATTGCTTTAATTATTGTTTGCAGATGAAATTTCCAAGAGCATCCCTCTTAGGGGACATCTGCTGCTTGCCAGCTGAGCAGCTGGATGAGAGATAAGGCTCATGGGCTCCTTTCCTCAAATTACTCCTCAAGAGTTCCCACCAAACACTCCAGCAAGCAGTCCCAGTCTTGGATTTCAGGTTTCGATCTCGCTACCACCCAGGATACAATTGATAGAAAGGAGAGTTCAGATATTCCCTATGAGCTCAGCATAACTTTGCAGGGAAGCACAACCTTACACAGATAAAAGCCAAGTCTCAGGAGCAGACCAATGATGTACCTGTGGCATAGCCTGGATAGATTCAAGCATGCTATAACACTCTCGTAAATAAAGAAGTTTGAATCAGTTGAAGACTGTTGCCCTATGCTGTTCTGCGCAGCGGCACCAAGGCCATCTCTTGGCTTTGGTTTCCTTTTCATTTAACAGAACAACAATACATGCACAAAATATAGTAGACCATATGATACTGATAAGGTATCACAATTGCTTTCTTAAAGCCTTTCAATTAATTATGCCTTCACAAATAATTTTCCATGGATTTTGAAAAGCTCTGTAAAGCCAGACCACAGCCCAAATGCTTTTAAATGCCACCAACTGCTGTGGCTTTTGTTGCGAAAACCGTTTTGGCTTTGAACCTGCTTTCCCCTTTGTGATCCATTCAGACGCACAGCAAACTACAGCTGGCGTTCCACAGCACTATCAAACCTCCGGACTGGCACAGCCTTCCCATGTTTTCCAAGCCAGGAAGAGCACGGAACGCCTGCCCCTTTTATCCTTGAGTCTCCAACATCTGGAAGCATCACACTCATCTGTCTCTACCAGCACCGACATTAATGACTATGCAGGAAAAAGGTGATAGGCACACATTCCCTTTAGGTCACGGCCTCACGAGCTCAGGGGAGCAGTACTTAAACACTTTGCCTCTGAATATACAATCATTAGCAATAGTGACTAAAGGCTTTACCATCCAGCTGTTCAGTGGAAGATGATGGATAAGAACTTTACAGCAAGAGTCTCCACTGCCTCCTCACAACGGGCAATCAGTGGTTTTAAATGCAAACACAGCAGACGTGCCAGATACAAAATTAGTGAAACATAACACGCATTACAGGGCAAAGTCGAGTGCTTGAAACCGATGTAGTCTGATATATTCAAAGAATAGACAGCAAAGGCCAGTAGGGAGATCTGTTATCCCAGTACCTTTCACACAAACTCGGTTATGCTCTGAATTTAAAAGGTAAAACTCAACACCAAGAAGCGCACAACCAGTCACTCCTTAGTCAAGCAAACCCTGCAAACACCAGACAGTACCAGAGCGAGTGGTATCTTCGTTACCATGGTCAGAAAGCACAAAGTGTATCCTGGTAACTACTATTAATACTCACCTGTACAGAAAAAACCCACACCCACAGCCATAGAGTTGCATAGGGAAAGCAAATGGACTTCCTCCAGTCCCCGACCGATGAGCCACAAGGTTGGATTCATCACTACTCTAAGAAGCTAAGCGAAAGAAAGGGAAAACAAAACAGGATCGTGCAGACGGGAGAGAGTGAAAGTAGTTTGATGCTGGGAAAAGAAAATACTAAAACTCACTCACCCTGAGAGAATACGTGTGAAATCTCTTGTGTTCCTCATACGACAACTATTAAAGCCCAGAGGTAAGCTGCTTGATTGTGTTCTGTACTTTTTCACAGCTGTATCTAGCAGAGTTTGTAGACACTTCAATAAAGAATACCGGCAATTACTGCTCTATTGAGTGCAAGGAAACTTAAGTACTTAACTATACTCTGCCATCAGCAAGTTTCTTTCCCTCAAAACTCAAATAAACTTTGGAAAATAAACAGTCACACACAACAGCCTTCTGTCACGATATATTTCATTTGCCAATCTGCATTCCTCTCTTGCTCTTCTCTGAAGCCCTCATTACAACAGACCAGACTTCAAATGAAGCACCACCCCACTACCATGAGCTGGAAATAGAACAGAGTGGAGCCTTCCCTCGGTGACACCATGTGTTTGAAGATACAATGGAGGTCCTCAGAAAAGGATGCACTAGAGCATTCCTAAGATTGCCAGATTGCTTGAGGCATCACTGTAGTGCCTGACAGAAATTAAAGGAAAACATCAGTCTTTCTATGAGATGTTTAAGATAACACACCCTTGCTGTAGAGATTTCAAGAACTTATCAGCAAAGCCTACAGGAAACTCTTTTCCACTGAACTCCATGGGACTTTATTTAAATTAATGCTTTTTAAAGAACTTGCTTACAAATACAGAGTGCATAAGATCCCATTTCTTTGAAATTCCAGTCCTTTTCCTTTTGGATTCAGCACCACTTAACTTTAAGTTACTTCCATTCAGTGCCCAGCAGTTACATAAATCTCATCCCAGAAGGGTGGGTAGAGAGAGCCTTGCAAAGCAGAATTTTGCTTTTCTGTGTATCCATGCGCCCTGGGTACTATGACCACCCTTTAGACACGGAATCCCTGAAGCATTTTCTGCTTTCTTATCAATTTGTTTTAAAGACCACACAGAATCAATAGCAGCAAAGTAGTCAGTCCTCTGCTTCCAAAGCATGTGCAACAAATGGGGGTTGGAACTGGATGATCTTTAAGGTCTCTTCCAACCCAAATCATTCTATGTTTCTGTGACATAAGAGCTATGGTGCAAGTTTGGAACCACTGCCACTAGAAAACACAGTATTCAATTCTCCACGCAGAAGCTGTTGAGAAGTGATGGTAATCGTACCTCTGAACACATGTTCAGATAAATCTATTTAGCTAAGCCTCCTCTCAATATAATTTTGTTTATGTTATACTACATTCCACACATGAAAAGGTATCACCCAGAAACAGGGCTCCCTCAACTACACATTTAAAATTCCTTAAAGGACGTAGCTACAAAAATCCACAGCTCTCCCCCATTCACTCCATCCAGTATTTCCAAGGAAGAAACTGAACTTTCCTTGAATTTCCCATTCCTCTAGTCCAAAGTATACTTTTCCCCTCGCACATTTGACAGTGAAAGGCCATCCTAAAACATAGTCCCAGGTATTACCTTTTACTTGAGGTTATCTATTTTGGTGTACTGGGACATCAAACAGTGATTTATGCTCCCTTTCCAAGCATGTTAGCGGCTGCACAAGATATAGTATCTTATCCATGCCATCTTCTCTCCTTAAGTTACTCTTCCTAAGCATTCTTTTTAACTTGTCCAGAACTCAGTCCTCTATTTTGTTGGCTTCAGCAAGGTTGGCAAGATCAGAGGAATTAATCAGTTTGATCTTTAGCACTACTGAAAGGCATTCACTAGAATGTGAATGAGGAGTTTATGGTTTAGCAAGTTACTGCTTTGACCTCCTCATTTTGAGGAAAGTGAAGGTTAAGTGGATAGAAATGCAGAAAGCGATGGGAATATCTGCCGAAGGATTACATCTAAGTAGCGAACTATCTGGACCCTAAAACAACTGCTTATTCTGAAAAATTCTCATCCGCACCAGCTTGGACTCACCACGCTCCTTTGAGAGGAATTGTGTTTTCGGATATGCAAGATATTCATCGTAATTCCAGGTTTTCAGTTTGGGGTGTTGTGAGCCCTTATCCAAAAGCAGCACTGAAGAGTCCCACATTAAGGCATCAAACATTGAGCCTGGCCCCACTTCAAGGAATGGTTCTGAAGTTGGATCCAATCCAGTAGAAGTTTACCGTGTTTCATACAACTTTCCTAGACCTAAGATTAGTTTTTTCATAAACCCCAGTACACAGGCTTTAGTCTTTTTAAATGTAAGTTGATTTATAGCACGACGTGAAAGCTGGTGAAAACTCAGTGATTTGAAATGCTATCACTGCAGAATTAGAAAAAAATAAATCAACTATTACATTTACCAGTCAGGTTTTGAAATAGCCTTCGATCAATAGGCTTTGCAAACATGTCAAAGTGTCAAATTACTAAAAACTACCCAAGTTTCCCTTTAAAATAATAATTCTTCTCAGTCTAGAGAGATGAGCAGGTATTTGCTAATTTTATTCCTGAGGGAACTGCCCAGTAAAAGTGAAATCTCCAACCAATTTATAATAAATCAGTTAACTGTACAGCTCCAAGCTTGCTGTGCTACATCTTCCACTAAAACGTAGTTTAATCAGGATGACAACCTAGAAAATAACTTATATGAAGTCTTCCACTTCCATGGAGCCAAGTTTCATGCTGCTAACATAGCATGCCTACGAAACCAAATTCTTCCCTTAGTGCCTTACAAACAATGTACAATCTCAGTATTTTATCTGATGTGATCAAATTTAAACTTAGTCAGCTTTTACTGTCTAAATATTTTAAACAATTTTAAATATATATATTTAAAGCCAAGTTCTTGCCAAGTCCCAAAAGTACACCCACACTTCCAGTCGCAGGTGCCTTGTGTGACCTTTAGCCACTGCTTTCCAACAAGACAGAGTAAATAACGTGCCCCGGGCATCTTGTTCCCACACTTTTTTTTTTTTTCAAATGAGATGATCATGAGATTGAGGTGACAGTTCTTATCAAATTACCAGGGGTTTTGATACACCAAGTAAGATATTATATCTCAAAAAGAGTCAGATATCTTTTCTCTGACAAGACAATTTCATACACGTCAACACGCTAAACACCCAACTTGGCAAGTCAGGAAGACCTATTTTATTCTTTTCATTAAACAAACCCATCGAGTATTACAATGCTACAGTTCATCTCCCGCATCAATGGAGAGAGCCCTTAAATTCCTTATCTTCGCTCCTAGAGATCTATTTTCCAGTGCACCAAAGATAGAGCAGGAAAGCAACAGAAGAGTACAGCTAAGATTAAGAACTGTGTAAAGCCAAGCAGTACAAAGAACAGAACTACACAGAAATTCAGATAACCTGGACTTCTCACCCAAAAAGTCAAGGAATCCTAGAAGCTGGAAGGGACCTCTATAGGTAAGATACGCTTTTAAATGTACACTATCCATACCCACAGGTTGCATTATTCACACTCACCAATCCTTCCAAATATCAGTTTTTCATTCCTTACTGAAAATATTCCCTGTTAATGAGAGCTGGTTCGGATAGGAAAGCACAGTATCAAGAAGCACATTTCTATGGGGTGATACTTAGCAACAGTCTGGAAAATCTTCCCAGTTAATAATCAAGCGAGCATAGCAAAGATAAGCTTTATGCCTTCAGTCAAAGAGGGCTTGCAAACAAATTCAATTACAACTACACAACACTTGACAATTGATACCTTTATCAAGTGCTCAGAAAGCCTTAAGAAACTAAGCCTTATTAGAGCTGTTCATTCAGAATTGGTCAGGGCACTCATCTGGAAAAAGGGAAATGTCAATGAACAGAAATGTCACATAGGTAAAGCTGGACGCTCCTGTCGTCAGGCAACGCTAAGAATTGAAAGATTAGAAAGCAGTTCCATGGACTGGATTTAGACTGGGCCCCCCTCAACCTGTATCCAAAGAAATCTCTCATCATCACACTCAGGTGTAAAAGAAACAACATTTTTCCTGCTCATAAATTAAATAGGCAATTTTCTAGCCAGCATAATACAAAGGTTTGAAGATCCTCATCCGCCACGCACTGTCAGAGTGTCTCCAGTATTTGTTTACCATATCCCAGTTTAGGAAGTCACCATTATCCTCCTTTTCTATGTCAGGGACCGAAAGAATTAAATGGGCCTGTCCAAAGTCAGCGTCTCCACAATGCATCAAGGAAACTTATTTTTGGACTCCCAAGCTTCCAAAGCACAAAATCATCCCCTTTCTTTAAAGACAGTAAACTTGGAAAAGTTGTCAGGCAGTTGGTATTGAGGAAAAAACATGCCAAAATAGTCAAGGCAGCATAAGATACTCAACAGAAAAAAGCAGCTAATTTTTGCAAGTATTTGTGACTTCCAAAAGCTGCATTAGCTATGACATGAATTCCTGTAAAATCCTAGGTAGATGATATGTTAGAGGACTGATGCTTAAGCAAATGGGAAAAGTTCCTTCTAGCGCCAGTTTGCACCAAAGCCTTGATGCTGGCTGGCTAAGCTGCCATGGCAAGTCATATTTTCAATCATTTGTTTCACTATTCTGAATTTCTTTTGACATTGCAGTCATTGGAAGGTCAAGAATTGAGACCCTTCATGAAACTGAACTGCAGGCTAATTGATGGCTTGAAGTCCCACAGTGAGACAAAAGCAGAAAAACACAGGTTTGAGAGCTGGGTCCATGAAACCTTAGCAAAGAAAGAACCCCGACAAGATGAATTGTATTCAAAGAGGAATACAACAGAGTAATTTTCAAAGCAGGGGGGATTAATTTTCTTCTTCAGTCTCTCCTTTGGAGCACCAAGACGTGTGCTGCCAACCTAAAAGTCATTTCAGTATCAAACCCAGGAAAATTACAGCTCAAACTCCCACCAAAACAGGAGCAATACGAGCTCAGAAGAAGAATGTTGTATTTTCTGAATATCACAGCAGGTATGGAAATTCTAAAGGCAACAAGAACAAATCTTAATCATCAAAAGAACACAGTAGCTGGGGAAAGTACAGCAGCAAGGGGTCCAAAGAGAATTAAGGAAATCTCTCGCCTACTTTTGGAGCTCTGCATTCTGGTTGGTACAGAATAAGCCAGCCTTAGAAAAACAAAATACACAAAATCAGCATGTAGCAATGAAACCTATAGAAATGTAACTTCTGCATCTCTCTTTTAGGGGAATAATAAGATTATTAACGCATTCTTGCACTCCCTGTGTGCGGAGGGTACAATGCAAGGAAGATCCCATGAGATCAGCTTTGGAAAGCGGCGCACTGCTAACTTTTCACCTAATTAATTGAGCACCTGCACAATTTCATTTAAGAGCCACACTCAGAACAAGGACGCTGAAGGAGAAAGAATGAGAATGCGCTTAAAACAATATTTCCATCGTACAGATAAAGAGCAGAGAAACTCATCCATGAGCTCAAATTGTTCCGCAGAGTAGGAAAAGGGTACAACATCATGTCGGTCTAGTGGAGAAGGTGGAAGCTTTCTTCTTGACCGATAGCAATGGCAAGAAGCTTCACTCCCAGTCCCTAAGCTTCTCAGTGGTGCAACCAGGTAGCCCAAACCTTAATGGACTTCAGTGCGTCTCATCTCCAAAGCCACACCCAAAACAAAGTAAAGCAAGTAAATCCTGCTCAGAACAGGCACTTTCAGCAAGCCTAGGAAAGACTCCAGACATGAACTTCCAGACAGCTCACAGAAGGGAAACAGCAAAGCACCTGGCCTGAAGGAGGTTCTTGCTTCTCACCACACTAGAGAACAGCGGTGTCATTTCCTGATGAATGCGTGGGTTTGTGTAACAACACAGCAGCTGATAAACGAGAAAACACAAATACCCAGACTAACACTTAAATGAAAAAAACCTGTCAAAATCAACTGTAAATGAAATGGTAACCAGTGAAGAGAGACTAAAGAGAGGAGAACGTGATTATATTTCCTTGTTGCAGTCAGATACGCTGCTGTGTTTGGAGCAGCATTAGCAAATTACTGAGCAATCCCAAGAATAAAACATTACAATAATCCATTCCTTCAGTACTAAAGGCATGAGCAAAGCCTTCTGCTTTGGTAGCATTTACTCAGTCCATTATTTCTGAGATAGCAAGGAATGCAAACCTCAGTTGTTATTTATCTACAATTACCTCCTCTGTGCAGATGCATATGTAAGTTGTGGGCTTTTTTCCAAATAAACACTGAAATAAAGGCAGCAACAGAAAAAAGTAATAACAAAAAGCCCCAGTCAATCTCACACAAGCAATGTATTCCCAGATGATCAAGTTGAAAGGGAAACAAACAAACAGCCTGTTTCCCTCTATTACAGCAACTCCTGCCCTTGCTAAGCCTTCCCAAGCAAAAGCATTCACAAATAAAGAGGTTTTGTGGTTATGAATTCCTGCTCGTTAGCAAAGCTTCACACTCTCACTACTGAGTTTGATTTTGCTACCAAAAATCATAGTATTTTGTGATAACAGTGTATATTACTGTCTCAGCCACCTAGTTTTCCAGATAGCGCAAAACACTCCGGAAGATTTTGCATCCTTTGTACAATTCCAGACACAGGAACGTGGTACTCTTCGGGGGACTTGTGTTCATATCTTACTATGCCTCTACACGGGTGTAAATCTTGCAGACCACGCATCAAGATATAAGATCAATGCTTAAAAATCTGGGTTTTATATTTACAAGAGCTTTTCATTTTAGCTTGCATAGCACAGAATTCGGAGTCCAACCAAACTGAAAAAAACAACAAAAAACCAAAACATTAAAAAAACATCCCCTTCTGAACTACTAATCCAATTGGAAATAACCAACCAAACTGGTCTGATATCTAAACCAACTGGCCTCAGAGAAGTGCATCTGTAGTTTATTGAGTAGCTTGCTGCAAGGACAACAGTAACTGGGTACAACAGGAAAGCATCCCCTATGAAGGGGCTGCTTTAGATGAGTTTGAAGGACAAGGATCTGCTGATCTTGTTTCCGTGACTATTTGCTATACACAAACACAGCCAGCTACCTACAGTATCAGTAAGGCAGGGAAAAGACTCAACCAGGGAGTTCCCATCACTGGAGAGTACTGATCATTGCCCGCTGAGATGATTTCAACATCAGTGGGCAGCATTTTAGCCATCATCCTAGGGAAGCATCAAGCAACTATTTAACTCGTAGAGTTTTCATGAGGTATTCAAACGCTATAACATCTTCACTTTTGTACCCATTTTCTACATTCAAATTAAAAACCAGGCAAAAACTACCTGTAACTGAGCTTTCTTTGGGACATGAATTAGAGCCCAGTTAGCATTAAGTCTTACAATGAATTGAGAAATCGTGCATGGTTCTACAAGCCATTATCTCCCTTCTTGTCCGCTTCCACTAATGCAAACCACGAGCGGTGCCACCGTGCTACAAATGGTCCCTGTTGATGGCTCATCTTTTATTGCAATCTGTAATTCAATAAGCACCAACAAAAAAATGTCAGGCTGGTTCTGGAGTAGAGCTTGTTTAATGCTTTAATTGGTACTTATTTTAAACAGTTCATTAGAAAGGCAGCACTGTCTGCCTGATTTTACAGCCTATCTGACCTGACAAGCAGAAGGCCAGCCACTTTGATCAAGCAGGGACACTAATTAACAAGCCCCAGGTCAGCTCTCTCTTTGCAAGCACATTAGGTGCTACAGAAGGGTCACGGGGGAACAGAGGCAGCATACTGAACAGTTAAAAAGCTTCTGGTTTCCTTGTTCCACCTCTAGCAAGACAGCCCACAGATGGATTACACAGGCCAACACCTCCAGCATTTCAGCAAAGGGATTTAGAAAACAAAAATATTGGGCAAGAGGTTCTGAAACAGACTTGCAGCACGGTTAATACGAGGTCACCTCCTTCCCATAGGGGCAGTCCAACACCATCGAGACCGCACTGCGTCAGGACAAGAGCTCTCAAGCGTGGTCTCCGTTGTATTGCTCTGCAGTGGGGAGGGGCAAGCACATCTCTGGCACAGTCAAGCTTAGAGGAGTTGTACACAAATCCGTGAGGTCTACAGTGGTTTACCAGGAAAAGGCTTAGATGAAGTGGAGGCTGGAGTCAAGCACGTTAGCAACCCTTTATGCGTAGTGAATTAGTGCCCACATTTTTGGAGATTTGAGTCTTATTTCCAGGTCCAACACTCATTCATTTCAAGGACTCAATATCAAGTCAGACTGACATCTCTGAACACAGCTGCTTCAGCCTTACTTCAGTGGATTTCGGTCACTTCTGAAGATAATGCTCAAGTGTACTATCCCTACCTTTATCTCAGCCTGAACACCTATCTGACACTGTAATCGCTAACCTGTAAGGATGAAACTTGTATTAAGCCAACTTCTCTTCAGCAGGTTTATCTGGAACGTGACACCCTGATACAAAGCTCGCAGCAGGCTACAGCAAACACAGGCTCAAGCGCTTTGTAAAAGCATCCCTTTTGTTTGAAAATCAGGGAGATCGAGGCTTCACTAATAGAAAACAGGCTTCCAACAAAAATATAAAGACAAAAGGAAAGGCACTACTTCAAAGTCCTACTTCTTTCAGAAAGTCATGTTTCCCCAAGGTATTATTTGCTTCCTGCCATGCCTTTTTAAAAACATGTTTAAGTTGTCAGTGGAAAAAAAAAAAAAAAAAAACAAAACCACCCCACCAAAACCCACACAAACCATTTGGTTCCAATACCACGTTAAAAACTGCCTTCAGGTCCAGCATAGAGAAACCAGAGGTCAGTTCTCAAGGAAACTGGAATTTAAAGGGATTCAACATCTCTACTAGTTCCAGAATGAGAAAAACATATCAGCCAGTCGAACCACACAACAAACAACTATTAGGAAGGAAAAAAGCAGTGCACATTTTAATACAAATGGGATAAAGAGTTTGCACAGTAAGTGTGAGTTTGCACAAATTACTTACTTTGGTATTGATTTTTAGACAATTTTAGGGCAGAGTCATAAAGGTTAAGCCTTGCCACAGCTACTCAGTGTCAAAGTAAAGCCACAAGAGAAGCCAGTGGTCTCACAGAGGGGTATCATGGGACCTCATCTTTTAAAAAGAGATGTTAAGGAAATACAGTTCTGCATAAAGTAAACAGATATTTTCTTGGGAAAAACAAAGCAACTCAGGACTTGCAGGTGTACAATTCTGACTATGCAGCAGAAAATAGTGTGTGTTCAGGTACAACCTTGCAATTTTTAATTACCCAGTTCTTAGAACTGTAGAAAAGCATCGTATTCTTGTAAAAAACCACTCAATTACTCTTCCTGCCACTGCTCAAAAATTAGGGCCTATAGACAGAGCGCCTGAGCTTTCAACATTCAGTTCACAAAAACCACATTTACTTCTTGTATTTCAACTCCTCCAGAAGTTTTTGTGCTGCTGCAGCATTCCTTCATTCCCTTAGGGACTGTGTACAGCAAGGTTTCAGGTCGGTGGCCTTTAAAGGAAAATAAGAGGTGTCTTCTCAAAGCTGTCTTGCCAGCACGATCATAGCTCTTCTGCTGCTACACCTTCACATTATTTTTAATGCCTGGAATTCAGAGAGCAAAATGATTCACTGAGGGTGACAGGTAGTCATCTTTGCAGCTGGATTTTATAGATCCTTCTGAAGTTATGGGGTAAAGTTTATCATTATTTCTGCCTTGGTCATAGAACACCAGCTGCTGGGTGACACTAGTGATGCACAGTCCCTTGGAGACGGGCATTTATCCAAGACTGCCGCAAACAACCAGCGGCTGGGTACCATGAGACATAGGTGACTTGACAGCACTCTCACCTGGTTCCCAGGTCCTCTACCTTCATTCCAGTGTTCCTTCAGCCTTTTTGCACACTGACCACTGCCTTCTCTCTCTCCACCTGGATATGCCTATCCTGATTTATGCTTTTTGCATTTTACTGAGTGACACTGGATCAACTTGCAAACCTCAGTAGAAAAAGGATATTAACACACCCTGTGCCATGTGGTGTTACACGTAAAGATAAAATAGGACTGGGTCTAATAAGGTTGGTGAAAGCTTGACTCAGATGTCAGGTAGCTCTCACAAGCCTACAGAATCATGACTTACCTCAGCTACTGCTACCATTCCTATTGGATGTAGAAAAATATCTTTTCCAGGAAGAACAATTCTATTACAACCTATTCCAAACAGGATTTTTTATGTTTTTGAAAGGCATTCCAACTTCTCTCCAGCAGTAATCCCCAGTGGTTTAAGAGGGGTCATTGTCCAGCAAGGTTTCCAATTAGAAGCTTCTCCCTGCATGAATAATCACCCATTCAAGCTGAATTTTGAAAACCACTGCTTTTAACACACCACCCCAAAGCTGTTTTTACTTCCACAAGTCGAAGGACCAACAGGCAGGATATCCATTCTGAACCATTGTTACCAAGGCAGCAATAAATCCCACAATGTTGTAGCACACTCAATTTGAAAATGCAAAACCAGTGTTGAGATTTAGCCAATAAACTACCGAGTTATTTGCCTTTCTGCTCATTGCACTTGGAGAAAATAAATGTCTGTGTCAGAGGAAAGCAGTGCCAGTTCTACATCACTGAATATGGGTTTAAGCAGCCAGACTGTGCTGGTAGAGAAAAAGGGAAAGCAAGTCAAGACCGAACAATGCGAATAAGAAGGGTCTCTTGTGGATCCTTTCCCATCTCTATTTCCCACACTCCCTGGAGCCCGTTCACAAATCCCGATGTCATTTTCTTTAATATCTTAACACTGGCATATTTCAAGCTCATAATGAAATGTGAGACAGCAGAACTTTAATCTCCTCACACTTACTATAACATATCCACACATTAATTTCCTGTTTAATCAATTATAATACTTCTCACAAAAGAGTTTTCTAGAGAAATACATAAAGCAAAAAATATTTCCCTAAACAGCTCAGTCAAGCCATATATTTGGCAAGTTCAGTTTGAGAGGCATGCTTGAAGAATGAAAATGATACTTCAAACTTAATTGGAAAACACACATAATATGTCGAGATTTAATTCCAGTTATGAACGACAACAGAATTGAGGCTTTTGCTGCTCTGTTCTTCGTTAAATAGCTTTTTACTTGCATTGCATTTATCGTGACAATTACATTGTGACAGGCAAGCTGTGCTACACAATACATCCACATCAAGGAAAGGAGATGATGCAATTAATCAAACCCAGCATAATAGCGGTCAGCAGCATCTTTAGGATACTGTGATGTTACTTTGTTACAGAAAAGAGGACACTCAATCACGGAGCTGAAAATACAACGTTATTTCAAAGTCATCACAGGGTGTTTAAACTTTTTTTCCTTCCACAGCTTTTGCAGCACTGGGAGAGTGAGAAGCATTTTCACAATTAAGAAAACTGAACAACGTAAAGGGAAGCAACAAATGTAAGGTCACAAAATCAAACAGAAGCAGACATAGGATTGGTACCTCTGGTTTAGTCCCATGTCCTTACAGCTTGATCCAAGAGTTTTCTGCAAAAGGCCATCTTCATGCTCATAGATATTAGAAGTTTATTCAAAACTGGGACATGCAGTATCTTCCCTCACAGTTGATAACACAGAAACTAAGATGGTTCAGATGCTTGTAGGAGACGTTTTTACAAGCCAGCCAGAACCAACAGGGCTTGGAATAACACTAACATCACCCTGTGGGACACAATTCTCTCTGGGTTTCCCTGTCACTCTGGAGCAACTCTTGGCCTCAGATGCATGGAAGGCCTTGAAAAAAATCTCTGTATTTCAGATGGCCATCTTCCTGCACCTCCGAGGAATACAGGCTCCTGGGCACGAGAACTAAGATCTTATACAAAAGAAAGAGCAATCACAGTAATTCGTTAAAATTCAAAGTCTTCCATCCTCACACCTAAACATTCCGGCTCATAGTTAAAGCACTCAGAGGGTAAAGCTTCACTGCAGGCTTCCATGAGAGCTTAAGAGCAAATTATTACCTATCCCTTGTAAATTCCCAGTTTGCTATGCATGAGCTTACAACATGACAGTCCTCATTTTATAGGAGTGCAGATCCCACATTCATGTGCACAGTGCACAGGATTCAAGCCGAGAACAACCTCATGTTGCCATGCAAATATAGGGGACTAAACTCAACCCCGCTGCACTAATCCCAAAACTCTCTAGCCATGCCCTCAGTCACTCTTGTTTTAGCGGTAAAGCAGAACACTTATGAATTTCCAGAGGGCCAGGCTAAACCCTCAGCTTGCCTTCATGGCACAAGAATTAAAGCAGGGCCGGTTCCAGGTTCTTACTAACAATAGCGAGCTGGAAGTAATTCTAAGCACGGTAGTTTCATTATTGGATACCTCAATGCGCATCTGAAGAATGCTATTTGCAAGTGATAAATTGGAAGATGTTACCTTATGAATAATGCAAGTTTATCACAAAAATGATGGGTTGGAAATAAATCCAAGTCCTTGAGCATTTCAGTAAACACCTTTGTGCCTAAAGAAGAGAGAGATATATGGAGAGAAGATGCAGGAACATCTCCTTAGCTAGGCTGATGAAGAACAGAGATCTCAAACATCACCACTGTAGAAACAACTGACAAGGCAATCTTACAACTCATTTAGGAGCCATTATTTAATATTCAGTCAAACCCTGAATATTAGACACATGACAACCATCAAACAGCTATGTTCAAGCATTTCCAGGACACTCAATGACATCACATAAAAAAACAGTTGTATATGAAGAGATGTTTTGCTGTGAGGGTGGGGAGGCCCTGGCCCACGTTGCCCAGAGCAGTGGTGGCTGCCCCATCCCTGGAGGTGTTCCAGGCCAGGTTGGATGGGGCTTGGAGCCCCCTGATCCAGTGGGAGGTGTCCCTGCCCATGGCAGGGGGTGGAACTGGATGGGCTTTGTGGCCCATACCAGCCCAAACTCTTCTATGATTCTATGACATATGAAGGCTGTAAAATGTAGCCTGTACTTAAGGTTTCTAATAATTCTACCAAAGTCCTGAGACAAAGCTGTGAATATTATACATGCAAGCCCAATAACTGGTTTACCAAAAAACATTAGTCCTTTGCTCATCGCGAACTCTAAGAGGAGATCCTTTGTAAAAACTGCTGTCCACATAACCTCAAATAGGTAGATTTTTTTGGTCATTTTTTTCTTATTTAGAAAATTTAGGAAGGTTCTTCTTCACCAGACCCTTAGGAGTGCTGGAAGCATCTGGAAAACTCTACCAAAAATTCAGCAGCAACAGCTTTTAGAGCACATTCTGAAGAAGCTGTTTTCAATTTGCTTAGGAGCGAGCCAGAATGTGAATTACCTGCTCCTAAGCTAACTGAGTTGTAGGAGGTCAAAATACAATAACTGTAATTAGAAGTTTCTAATAAAGGGTTACTTTGCTCTGGTTTTTCCAGCATTTGAATATCTCCCCTTGCATATACAGGAAACAGCATACATATAAAATATTACACACCATGTATATTATCAAGCCCCATGGAGAGCTGCAATCTGTTAAAGGATGGCTACAATAGTTTCTTCTGTACAATGCACCTTTTTCCCCTGACATAGCACCTCTTAATTTCATTGTTGTTTGTCATGCTTAATATTCAGTCCATATGATAATTTTAGAAACTCTCCTCCCATTAATAACATGCAGATTTATGCAGTTCTCTAGTTTGCATACTTAATTTTCCCCACAGTTTGTCTGCTTTACTATAATTCCTCTGATGTTTACTTTGTTTTAATATTCTTGCAAAGATAAAAAGGAACTCTCACTTGAACATTCATTATTAATTTTTCCTAAGTATCTCCAATTAATTCTCTGAATAGATTGGTACTTTATGACATTTGTTATTGATTGTTTGGAAGCAAACTTCCAATTACTGAAGAAGCACTGTTTTCCTATCTTGAGTTTGATTATTCTTCCAACTAAGCAGCCTTAAATAGCCAGGGTCTTCCTGCAGCAGCTGCCACGTACCTGTGCCAAAGCCCAAATCCAGGCAGGTTCTAATTCTCTGTGCATTTTCTACTGCCCATCCTGACACCAGGCAGCTCCTAAACTGAAAGAGCTCCCTACACTACAGAGACTCAGGAGGAGGAAGGGAGCAGCTGTGCTGCTCTGACTTGGCCTCGCAGGTTAGTCCGCACAGGTAAAAACCAGAATTCCTGGGAGGTGTAAGAAGGGATTTCTCAGAATTGCTACTCACCAATTCCAAGATTTTATTCACAACAGGATCACGGCATAAAGGAGCCCTGACCGCTACCCGCCCATCCTCTGCTTGGAAGGATTCTCAACTCGACTGTGGAGTTCAAGCTCAAAAACAAACTCAAAAAAAGTCAAATCTGGATTTTATGGAGACTTTTTAAAGCCACCTTTTCCTTTCGCTCACGTCCTGATTTTTGGAGGCAAGAGATCATCCTAGAGAACTTTACAAGATCTTAGGTCCATACAATGGAAAAATGCATTGTGAAGAAACACTGAGTTGCACCGACGCTGCAAATATATTCTGGCCAGGAACACAAAGCAGGGTTCATGGGAATTAGAATTCTAACTGTACGCCTCGACCACCACCAGATAATACAAACCCAAAGGGGACAACAGGTCAGTTTTCCTGTCAGCCAGCTTTCATCCTAAGGCAGATGGATGTTATCAGCTGTCTGCCTCCCTGAGCAGCCCAGCCTTATCTCAAGAGGTTTCCGAGCCCAATAATGACTTCTGAAGCGTTTGAAAGTGTAACAGACATGGCTGAGACTAAGAAGGGATAGAACTTACACAAGAAAACACTTGTGCAGGAGGTTATTGTAGAAAGCAAGCTTCCAACAGTGACAACTAACACGTGCCTCAATCTACCAATAGATAAATAAACCAGGGTACAAACAAAAACATCTCTTCAGGTCTTTTGCTGCAACTTGGACGCTCAGTACAAAGCTCACTTTCCACAGGCCAGCTCTGCTATAGCAGCATCTACACGAAGCAGAGGCAGTGCCAAGCCAGCACTCATCGATTCAAGTGAGGTTCCCTACCTCCCACAAAATACAGAATGATACAAGAGCAGTTTCAACAAGAACTTTCCCTCTCCTCAGTTTGAATCCAAGGCAAGAGGAGCTCAGACAGAACAGTTTCAATTCTTATAGGAGACAAAAGAATCGTTCTTAGAGGACTTCCATCTCTCCAAGGCCATTAAGTGCTACAGAATCCTGTAGGTATTCCATGCTAGAGGATAATCAGAAGCTCAAAGGTTAAGACAGCACACGACATCAGCCCCTCAGTCAAAGAGTAAGCATCTCCGACTCAATTTTTTTTTTCCATGGACACAAGTGATGTGCAGGGAGGATTTCAGACAAGCAAAGCCCACTGCATTGGAGCCATCAATCCTGGCACCCTGAAGCCTCTTTCTATAAATACCATTATTAGGGCCCATGCCCATCCCTTCTACTCCATCAACACATTCTCACTCATTAGAAAACACAGAAGTAAAATGAAATACAGTTGTTGTTCTCATTCAGCTGCCTATGTCAGTCAATAGCTAAAAGCTGCAAGGTTCTCCTCCGCCTTCCGTGGGTTTCTGCCCCTTGTGTTGCACACTGTGTCAAGAAACATCTGACTTCCAAAAGCATCTTTTACCTAGGGAGCTGCATGATTGACACTGGCAGAAAGGAAAGAAAATGCAAATGGAAAAGAAGATGGAAGTGTAGGAACCCGCTCAATCTAACTGAAAAATAACTCATTTAGCACAAATCGTTTAGAGAAATAAACGCTGTCAGAGCTAGAAGTCACACAGTAAATAAGCCTTACCCGGTTTAAACATGTAGTTGCTTAAAAACATTCTTCACAGTAATGTGCTGTTTAAGCACTTAGGAAAATTGCCAAGAGGTGTCAAAATAGTAAAAAGTAGTCTGAAAATAAAATTGCATGTAAATAAATCCCCTTCAGCTCTGCCAAACTACTTGGGCTCACTAACCACAAAGCTGTACGATATTCAAGAGAAAACTACTTTCCAGCCATACAGAGCTTCCTCCTTTGCCACTTGTTGGAACCAGCCACCAGCATAGACCGTCTTTGCTCTGTGCCTTCAGCTCCAATATTCCAGCTTCAATTTAGTGATATTTGGTGTCACGGTACCTTTGCACTCTATCTTTTAAATACTCAAAGAATAAACACAGATGTGTGCGTGCAAGTCTGCATTTTTTATTGTTGTTGGGTTTTTATATTTAAATAATATTCTTAACCATATATCCCCTCAAATACTCTTATTTCTGATCACTTCATTGGAAAATTTGGGGCTAAACAAGAAAGAATACAAACTTTACTGGGAAAATAGAACAAATATTTAACAGGGATCTAAGACATCTGGCAAAATCACAAATAGCATATGCAAGGTGAGGAATTTAATTCCACAGTAAGCAAAGTGGGACTGAGCTCCTTAGGACACCAGGCAGCAGACTAAAATACAAGAAAAACAAATGCTTTGGACACTACACAGTGCTACACTTAGTTACTGTTATTTATTGCACACCTGCAAGATTTATGAAATAATGCTGCAAAAGCCAGAAAATAAATGGTTTCAGAAGAGGTCTGAGCGGATGGGTGGATGGCAGGGAAGTTCTAGAAGAGGTCAAACCACACTTGATGCTCAAAGACGCTGACCAACTCTTCAGGCTAGATGAATACAATCCTTGCATTTCATCTGGTTGTTTTCATCTCCTGTTACTACAACCAGTCACACAACTGTGATGGCTCTGTGCTAAGTCACACAGCCACTGTCCTACAGTAAGTCTACAGACAGCTCCTGGTAATGAAATCAAGTCTCAGAAATGCTGTTAGACATGACAGTTTCTATGCTTTTACAGATTCACCTTGCAAATAAAGACCGTTTTGTACTATGCATCTATTCAAATCCAGTTCTCGTTATTATTCAGCCCATAAACACCACTAAAGTAAAGCTGCATATGCAACATAACAAGCTCCACACATTGTAAACAAGTTTTACACCCTGAAAACACTGAGCATGAGATAGTATGCATTTTATTTCATAAAGAAATGAACCAAAATACAGCCTCTTGATTGCTGAGAGCGACAGCCATTAAAAAGTCTTGAAAAATACTTCAAGCCCTACTTATTAATCCATCTCCCAGCACCATCACTGAAATTTGACTTATAAAACACTAGGGAAGCACGCTCCATCCACAAGAGTCACCTGTTTGCGCGGTATAAACCAAAGTAAGATCTCCATTCACCGTCACCAGTGCTAAGTCTGAAGCACAGCAGAGGTGTCCTGGCCCCACTCAGCAGAAGCAGTCACAGGCTGGCTGTTGTGGGACACTGCAGCAGTGCTGATACACACAAGTGAAGGCTCACCGGAAGAGTTAGAACCTCTACACAAAGTCAATAAGATGCCACAGCCTATAGCATTTATGACCAACTCCACTCCTCCTAGGATAACCCAATAGCTTGTCAGACACACAAGATTAATATCTACAAAGATGCCAAGCAATCCCAATGAATCAATAGAAGCTCTGACAGAGACCTACATGCTGAATTAAGCAGAGCTGACAAGTGGGTTGTAAGCACACCGTGTTTAACGATCAGATGAGATTTCGCTTCTAATAAGATTACTCCCTTTTTAGCAGGTGTCTATGCGCTGCAGAAAGATAATCCCGCACAATCAAGCATTGTACACATGTAAAGTCAAGAAGCAGCCACTCATTACTGGAATTTCTATAGACACAGTCAAGCAGCTGAAGAAAATGTGCTCGACTTCCCAAGTTAAACCACAGAGGACTTGTCCAAAGCCTTTAAAGCACATGCCCCCATCACGCGAGCAGTTGCTTCACTGCTTTATAAGCCCCTGCTTTCCATGTACTTCAGTGACTAAAGGAGAAAACAACACTTGGTGCAGCATCCAACAACACTTGGTGCCAGAATTTGTAGTTTATGATCCCCTCCAAGTTACAATGGCTTTGAGCACGGGGCACTTTCTGCAGTCATTCAAGACCACGTCTGGGTCAAACCCAACATTTGCCTGAACTGCTGTGCCACGTGGACACAAACAGCATTTGATCTGACAGATATTCCAGACCGTAGATATGAACAACACATACTTGATAATGTTCCTCAAATACATCACACATGATCCTGGTAACAGTCTAAGCGATCCCTGGAATATTTCTAAAGAGGGCATTTTGCTTAACAGATTCCAACGCTCTCGAGCACTCATAGGTTATCTGACATGACAAAGAAAGTAGTTGTCAAGCAAATTAGTTCTATTTGTCCGAGAAAAGAGCAACTGGCTTTCTCTCTAACCACTATTTAAGTTAACGCTCATCACTATTCTAGTGTTTTTCACTAGCACAAGTAAGCAGTAAGGTTTCTCAATTCAAGCAGTAGCCCAGTAAAATAGATTAAGGCAGAATAGAGCTGGCCTGGGAAAAAGCTAAGCAGTAGGACAGTTGGAACATTTTCTCTTATATTCTTTCTGCTGCTGACTAAACCCTAATTTAGTGTCGGTATTGCTTTCTCGCTCATCTTTTCCCTTTTTCTAAGTGTGTTTAATCTGCTGTAAAATTGTTTTCATGGCTGCAGTGAATGTTATTGGAACTGTTTTACAATGTGCATTATCTGCACTGTGTAAAGGCTTCTGCCTTCTGTAGGCAAATCGCTCTCTTGCCTGCTGTCATTCAAGGTGCACACCCTACACTAAGCTAAGTTCCACATCACTGATGTCTCAAACGCCAGCTCTTACAGAAAAAGTTAATAAATCACTTTGGATCCATCCCTATAAAGCTGGAGTCTGTTCTCAGAATTGAGCCAAAGCTTGGCCACAACACTGGAGTTTGGGTAACTTTGTCCCGATCCGTAACTACTGTGCAATAGCAAACAAAGGCTTGAACGGAGACGGACAATCACTGGTCTGACAGAGCAAACTGTGAACTACTACAGAAAACATGCCCGTTCTGCAGAGAAAAAAAGTCTTGGTTTAGGACAATCTGGTCATATACAACATCAGGACAACTAGAAAAAAACATGGTATTTTTAATCCTTCCTAGCTTGTAACATTTTTCTGATACCAAGCTGAAGCAGGACTGAGAACTTCAAATAGTGGTCACCAACCAAAGGGCCTTTCTCACCAGCCATCTTCTCCAAAAATAAAGTGTGCACACACACGCTCCATAGGAGAGTTTTCCTAGCTGGAAAAACAAGCAGCACATCCTCAGGACCACTTCTGAGGTGCCAACCGGGCTTCCTGCCACTAGCTGGCTGAATAGGACATCAACGATACCAGCTCCCCTGATACCCTTCCCTGGCGAGAGTCTCAGCTTCGTAACTCTTCATTTCTTTAGGTCTCCAACTTTGTGGTTGGTACGAATTGCTTAAGGAGCATCTGGAGGAGTGAGATAGCCGAATTCTTACACTTAAACACAAAACAACAGCGTCACCTGCACAGAGGTGGTACAGCAGCTTAAAACACAGGCTTATAGGAAAGCCTGAGACTCTCACCCCCTTCACGGCAGCCTGAAAAAGTTGGAGTTTTTTTTTCCTCAAGATATTTATGCACAGCTATCTCATCCAGCGCAGCAACTCGTTTACCAATGTGTCTTTAGGATCTACTACATTTTCAACTTGCCAATTTACCACAGCAAGTAATCACATCTTCCGAGACGGCCCAGAAAAGCCTATTCCTCAATCTGTCAATGCAAGGTCACATGATTAACCAAGAAAATCTATACAGAAAGGAGGAGAAAATCCTACATGCCCAATCCTCAGCCACTTAATCACAACTGCTCCTGCTCTCTGCATCAGAAGCAATATTGCCATGGCAACCATGATACCTTCAGCTCAGCTGACAGGATAGCACAAAAGGAGACGCTTGTCTCCACTCTGTTAGCTGGGTAATTGGTCCTGCTGTGCAGGGTCAGTTTTAAGAAAGATGACAGCAGGTATAGTCTGTCTGGTTACACACCAGGGCCACCTTATCCTTGGAATGGATCTCTTGGATTTATTAAACACTTATGAGGTTAGTGAGCTGTGAAAATCTGATTCACCACCACTGCGGTCTGCTGACTAGAAACTTCCTCCTGTGCTTCATCAACTTTTCATTATCTTTCCATGTTTTTTGAGGAAGGGAAGCTTTGAGGATTTAAGGTGCTGCAATTTTCAGGCTGTGGGATCATTCCAAATCAGCCACCCTTCTGTGGCAGCAACATTTTCAAAATAAAAGACAAAACAGCTGCAACCGGTGCTTAAGATGAGCTCTTCGGGTAGCGCACAGGACAGATCGAGTCTCGCCACCAGTTATGATACTTCCTTGTTCTTTAGTCTGCCTACAAACACGCAAGTCCATTCTAAAGTGTTGATTCCAATGCTCCTGGTTTCCACCCTCATATTTATCTGCCTCAATATAAGAAAAACAAACCCTGACTTTGTCCCTAATCTGATACAAACTGAAGAAGTTCAGACGAAGAGGTTGGATTACGTCAATAAGCTTCAATATGAGCCATTTCTCAGTTCACATGTTCTGCACACCAGGCTGAAGCCCTGAAAAATGTCACCAGCTCCATGGTCATCGGAATTTCACCTTGGGACTTTCTAGGTACACAAAAGAGAAATTTGAAGAAGTCTAATCCATTAGCTCTTCTCTTCAGCAGACCAAAGCATAATCATCACCCAGTTACCAAGAAGCAGCTGAGCCTCCGCTTTCATGCAAAGAGCTCAACCGTAGCTCTAGTTGACACACCCAGAGCAGAGGAAAGTTGCAGCAGGCAACTGTCTGCAACAGGCAAACACTCCTTACCTGTATTAACCATTCACAGTAAAGGCATCCGAGGGGTCCATTGTCAGGCAGTGTCAGAATTTCAGCTTCTTGGGAAGGAGGAGGAGAACACCAGGGAAGCAATTTCTACATCTTAGTTACCTGCCTTAGACACCTTCTCACAAATTCATAAGCTCCATCTCATGCATCCTACAGGAGGCTGGCACACAAAATAGGTGCATGACAGATTCTCCAAGGACTGTAGAGCTTTTCCAAGATCCTACAAATCTGTCTTCCCCAAAGCTTAATAGAAATTGAGCAAGTATTTTGCTGTCAGATATTGACAGCATTGACAAAGTAGAAGCAACAGACTGATAGGAGATCTTATCACAAAGCAGTTTCCTCACAGCCAAGTTCTGTTCAAGGTTCCTCCTCATTGGACAATTAATGTAAACCCCAAAATCTCTACAAAGCTTTGAGCAGAAGCTTGGATTGGAGAACCCCTGAGGTCCCTTCCAGCCTGAATTACCCTACCTCAAGCCAAATCCAGTGAAGATAAGTTAAAAAAAAAAATACATCACTTTTGGAAGTACTCAACCCTAAGGTGAATACTGGTGATGAACTGCAGAGAGCAAACAACATCCAAAAGTGGTCAAAAAGTAAATGTTTCAGTACCAAAGCTACTTCAACAACATCTATTTAGAGCCCAACTGCATCTGCAGTGCTATCAGCCACCCTCTCGAGCGGACAGCATCGAGGACCTAAACCACAACAAATAAAGATGGGAAAACACTGAAGTTTCTTCCCCCTTTCACTCAGCTCACAGACCCTTTAAAAAAACCTTTTGCAGTTCAGTATGTACTGGATAACAGTAGCTAGAAGGAATCATCTCTCTAGCAAGATTGCTGGAAGAGGTTTTTTACCACACTTCCTGTAGCCTGGCCGTGCTTTAGACCAAAATCCGTTTCACTGCCCGCCATAGCCCAGCATGCTTTAAGCCACACGCCTGAAAGTCTGAGCTACCTACTTAGTATAATGCAATATTTACAGCTCAGAATCACTTTTAGCCTTCAAAGCACAGAAGCTGCAGCTCATTTCCCCTGCCTTCCCCAAATCGCTGACAGCAAAGGAGTCCAGGGTAGGGAAAGGGCACCACATTTTTAGCATTTTCTCACAATAACCACACAATTCCAGGGTAACTTGATGGATTAACAGCCATGCTGGTAACAATAAGATGTTCCTTTTCAGTAGGTTCTTTATGTTAAGAGAGTTCTGACTTTGATAAAGTACACGGGCTTCTGTGGTAGAGGTACTGAATGATATCCTTCCTCATAACAATAAATAAAGCCATATCAGCAGTGCAATACAAGAAACCTCTTTAAACAGAAAACCAGCTGAAGAAGTTAAGCACCTGTTAACATTTCATATTAATTTTTAAATTAATGTCTGGGGACTTCTGGCTTCCACTGTATCCTGCTTTTCAGTTGACCTGTAGAGACGGCATCACAATAAAAAATAGCAATTAATATTAGCTGTACTATAAATACCCACTCATTTCTACTTCAGCACATATGACTGTGCCTTTTTCAAACTTTAGAATTCTGTTTTACAGGTCTTCATATCAGCATAATGTCCCCATAAAACACAATAGCAGTGCAGCGTATAGAAGACTAAATTAAAAATTAATGGGCCCTGCCAGTACTAAGTTTTCCTCAGAGCCAGTAAAAGGACAGTCCTCCCTCTCCGCAAGTCCTGCGTACACAAAATCAACAAACATACCCTTTCCCTGCCCCAGGTTTAACAGTCAAGTCCCTGCCACACTGCACTCATATTCATTTTACCCACGCAAAGAGCGAATATCTACTGCACGAGGAAGTCAAAGGATGCAAAGGGCAACCCTAGTTGGCTTAATACGAGTCTTGTGGAACTCTACAGGAATAAACTCAGTGTCAGTGTCTCATTTTTCCCATTCATCAGCAAGAGTCACCGTTAATAACTGCAGCCCGGTGAGAAGTGTGTAGCCACAGAAATATTTGACAGGAACTTCTTGTCAAGGCTTTGAGGTGAGATATGACAAAGGATAATGTCCCTTGTCTGACTCTGCGGTCAAAATCCCTTAATACAGAATGGGAGCCCTTCCAGTACCTCCTCGGGCTCTTAACAGAAAGCCCATTATCCCAACCCCACACTTTCAGAGGTGGTCCACAATGAGGTTTTGAAGAAGGGCCCATACTGAACACAACACACTCAATGTTCATTAGAGAGTGGTTTAGCCATTATTGGGTAAAGGTAGAAGAGTAGGGGCAGAAGGGCATTCAAAAAAGAATCTCAACTTAGAACAGTGATAACTTTTTAAAAGGTTAGATTTCTTCCCCTGCAGAAGGGCACCACGAGCAAGAGGTTCCACTTAGATTTTGGAACTTGGTATTCATAACCCCTACACAAACACATTCCTCTGCCTGGCCCTCAGCAGGGGAGAACGGGAGGGAGACTTCACCGTAGGGAAGAACTTGATGAAGCAATTCCTCCAGTCAGCAGCTATGCATAAGGTACCGAAGCTGCCTCCCAGCTCCCATGGATAATTGATTCTTTCTTCACATAAAGTAGAAAAAAAGGCTGTTGGGCACTGAGGTGCCTCTGAGTTGACAGAAATTGCAAACCCATTCTCCATTCCCCAGTCCACAGTAGCTGTAAAACTATTTCAGCTCTCAATCGAGAAGTATGCACCCTTATTTATTAAAATTGGTAATACCAAGTGTGTGACTCGTGCAAGATACATTTATAGCTAGTAAGGGGCTGGGCCAAACACTCAGCATTTTCTACTCGTTGCTGAAAAAACTCAGCTCCCAGCACTTAAGCTCTTGTCCAAAGGCTCTGTTCACTGCAATTCCATACAGAAGCTACAAGGAACATTTAACTCATCACCTTAAGCATTTAAGGAAAGCACCCCATGGGTCTTCAGAAGAGCAGCCAACATGGAATCCGATAGGACTCCACGCTGCTGTAAGGCAATATCCTTTAATAGAAACTGTGTTCCATTTTAAAGCTCATCCAGTGAATTCAAGAAACTTGCATTTCTACAAAGTTCTGTGATTTTCCCCATTTTTAAGTCCGTCTGTTCAATTCCATATGGCCTTTCCCTAACCACCCTTGTAAAAGCATTCCAAGCTCTTACAACCCCAAAGCCCTACCACCTCAGCAGCACGACTCAAGACTACTTTCCCAAAAGCATTTAGTCCAGTTGTTTGATTGTTTTAAAGAGCATAAATACATATCCTGAGCTAGCACAGCACTTTCCTTACAGCAACGTGGTTTCTACGTTTCACCCTAGCATCAATGGGAGAACTATTCCAGCATACAGTGTTTATAAAGTCTGCCTACAGATACTTGGCAGTCCTGCAACATATGTTATCACCATTCCTTATTTTTGTTGTCAGACTCATCTCTCACCAGGCAACTCTGTTCCTGTTCAGCACCAGAGCAGCACATGCAGTGTTTCAGTGTGCCCTTGCAGTCAGAAATGACAGACTTGAATGCTCTGATACCCTTCGGAGGGAAGGAAACATTATCCTGATCAAACTGCCCTCCGGCACTTCAACCAGATAAAAGAGACAGGCTTGCGTGAATTACTGTAGACCTCTTGGGGTTGCCTGGACAAATGCCATAGTCCTTCATGAGGTGACAAGACACATTGCCTTCATTCCCTTTCATTGCAGCTTCTGTTCATCTCCCCCAAATCTCAAAGTGCTCGGTAGCCTCTCAGGGAAGTCATGGGAGCTTTCTTATGTGGGGATATCTAAAAATAAAGCATTTCTGTAAAAGTTTTTGGCAAACTTCTAAAAATAATCGGTGTTTTCCGATTCAGTAGCTGACATGCTTTGCACCCTTACTCCCACTTTTCTTTTCCCAGCCAGTATCCAAAAAATAACACAGCATTAAGCTGGGCGATGTTCTACCAAGGGAGTAGGGTCACTTTCAAACATGCTAGAAAAGCTTGATGTCTATAGATAGTCAGATGCTTGTTGACCTTTTATTAAAATAAAGGCATCAGTCAGCCCAAGACCTTTGAACAACACTCTGCTTCCCTAAACTCTTGCTGCAGTGTTAGTGGGAAGAGCTGTCTTTGCACTTTCTCCCCTCTTCAGTTTACACTCATTAAAAGCATCCATTTCTATCCTCCTGGACGCTGCACTTCAATACACCAATCTACCCCTACAGACACTGTTATATCAACCTATGAAACACAACAAGTCTTGCTGGTGGTTTTTGAATGTGTTTAACACAATTTAAAGCCACATCTGGAAGTGTCTTTCGGATCTTGCCCTGCATTTCTGTGCATAACCAGCCCCCTCAGAAGTCAAAATGCAGTTTAGAGTAAAAAATTGGAAGTATTGGCTTGTACTGATGACAGCATCATGCTTTTATTCTGCTCAAGCATTGTTTTCCATCGATCCGTTTTCTTCATTTTAAGCTCACATGTGACAACTGAGCTGTTCCATACAGCAGCCAAACATCACAAAAGGTAATTTTGTGCAGAAATATCTCTCCAAATATTTCAGAATCAACACCTATATTGCCCCATAAACCCATGCTCAGACAACATCATCATCAACTCCAGCAAAGGAAAACTAACAGAGTAAAAGCAGTTCAGTGGATCAAAGGGGAAAAGACTTGTCGCACAGCTAGGGAAGTCCTAGATGTCCATCAACATTTTTTTACATTTAAGGACAAAATAAGGCTTATGGCACTCAGACAAGCATTTAACCCTTTTAGCACAGCAGAGAAACTGTCCATCAGCTTACAGTGTATTTCCTATTAAGTGTCTCATTTCTCACGACATTAAGTAATTCCTTAATTTAAGCCCCTATGAATCAAGAGAATTTTCAACACATCAAGCCTCCATGGAGTTCTGCAGACTTAGAAAGCTTTCATTAGGAAGAAAATAACCTAGACAGGTACCTATGGCCCCAACATGTCACCATATATTCCATCAACATCAGGTGAGCATTGCTAACATCCCTATTACTGTCCCCAGCACGGAAAATGCAGCCACCTAGGAAACCATCTCAGAGATCTGCTGGTGTCCAGGGGTAAGGTTCTGCAAGATGTGAACACAGCAATGACTCAGAGGCAACCACAGCTTGTGCCCTTTGGAGAATCTGCTGGAGAGCTGACAGTTTCCATAGAAACATCGTGGAAAAAGCTGAGAGTGAGCTTCCTCCCAACTGTTTCACTTTCAAGTGCAAACAAAAAAGCTCAGCAATAAAATGAGTTGTCTTTTTCATTTGTTAAGTGCAACAGCTGGACAACGAGCAATGAGACCAGAAGAGCGAAAACCACTTTCACATTAGCAGTGGTTCATCTTGGGGGTAAGCAACAGAATCCCTCTCCTGTAGTGACCTATTTCGCTGCTATCTGCATGTTTGTTGACAGCTACTGCCTTTAAAGACATCGTTATTTCACCAGCTCAAGAAGAAACAGTCCTATAGATAGCTCCAAGTTCTTGCAGCAGCTGCATTGAACTGAATTTCCTACATAAGCCTATATAAACCACTCAACTTGTTATCCTACCTGGGACACTCGAGACTGACAGAGTGAATCCTTTTCTGCCTAAAAGCTGCAATTTGAATTGTTTTCTAAGCCAGAAAAGCACCTAAAGGAGAAAGTTTGAAAGCAGAAAAGTCATGTCATCTCCATGATACAGCTTTAATGGGTAGCAAAGTGAAGCTTTAAGCATTGAGCTACCACTCAGAGACATTACTCAACACAGAACCTACCAAGCACATACGTGCCCATCTCACTTTAAGGATAAGCAGCTTCCAAGTTCTACTGCCCAATATTTTCCACTTCACATAAGTTTTTCAACTAGCTTAATGCCAATGCCACTGGTTAGAAACCACGTGGTCTGCCAATGAAATCCTACGCGTGAAGCAGTGGTATGGCTTCAGTCTGTCACACAACACAGGCTCAGAAACCTTTTGCCTATCTTTCAAAAGAAAATCCAACCAAAACTTGGCAATTTATTTTTAACCCCGAAAGTAGTCTCCCTTGTATATCTTGAGAATCCTTTCTGCTTTTCAGAGACAGGGAGCCCTGAGGTTTACACAGCTATTTTACTTCATCAACAAAAGCACTTCTCCATCCACTTCCTTTCCAAAAGGGCAAGGAGAAACATCAAGCCAGTCCTAAAAACCCTTTCTCCCCACCTTGTTCCATCGAGACTCTGAACTCTCCCCTGTTGGTGCCACTGCACAGCCCAGCCCATACAGTGAGGGGGCTCTCTAGCGCACACACAGGTTTGCAGGCTCCACTACCACAAAACCAGCATTATTTCACACCATCAACCACATTTTTGACCTGGTAAACATAAAATGACTGAAAGCCCTAACTCTCTATCAAGTGCAGCAAGTTTTAGTCTCACAGTTCTTAATTAGAGCAAGTCTTAATCCCACCAAAAAAATTATTTATGACTGTGTGACAGGTAATCATTTGCAGATGCACTTACAATTAAGATACATTTAATGGTTTGGGGTTTTTTGTTTTTTTTTTTTTTTGTTTGTTTGTTTGTTTTTTTTTTTTTTTCAAAGCACTTTTCTGACTGAATAATGCATTATAATGATCATTTGAGTAGATCCAAACCCAGTTTTAAGAATGTATGAAGCACTTCATCCTCCATCCACTCCTGCAGGAATATTCCTTCATTTGTGCACTGCTGAAGGCAAGGCAAGTGCTAGATTTTAGCCCAAATTTATGCTGACAGCATATATGCAATGATTAAAGAGAAACACATCTTAACCAAAGGGAGGAAAGTGTTCCAAGAGCAAGTGGAAAGGTCCTTTTCAGTGTGATCTTTGAGCTATTTTTATACTCACAGGGTCAATTTTCTACTGTGTTGGGTTTTACCTGATAGTTTCCAACTAGATCGACAAGAAAGGTTATGAAACTATTTGATTCTTTTTGCCAGCAGAAAGATTTCAGCTGTCTCTACCTTTCCAAAAGGTATTATAAGGCATACAAGGCAGTGGAAAAACAGACCAGCTTAGCTTGTCTTCTCATCCTAGGACCCGCACACTTCCCTCATCACAAAGTCTTCCAAAGGGAACAGGGTTCCCAAAGACCAGAGCTTTCATCGTTGGCTTATCACAAAAGTTTTGAGGAGGCTGCTTGTAGAATCAAGTATTATGCAAAGCCTCTATATATCCATATCATACACTCCTAGAGAGTTAAGCACACATCACCTTCATTCGGCAGCTACAGAGCAGAAAGGCACTCGCAGGTAACAGCAGCACTAAAAATCTGGTCCACATAGCAACTCACTAGTCTTGCTGATAAATAGCTTTTTAGACTAGAAAGAGACAACTCCGCTGCAGTTATTGGTTTTATCCATCTCAGCCATCCATCTATTTTGTTCGTTCACTGCAAACCAGTGCATGAACTGGTACACAGACCAGTGTAGGAGGAATGCATATGCATCATTTGAGGAGTGAAAACAAGGTACCTGCGACTTCACCAGACCTGCAGCTCCTAAACAGAAGCTTATTGAGACCTCCTACCAGCCCTCAGATTTTAGCCCAAATTTATGCTGACAACGTATACGCAATGATTAAAGAGAAACACATCTTAACCAAAGGGAGAAAAGTGTTGCAAGAACAAGTGGGAAGTTCCAAAAACTTGAATTTTTCATTTCCAAAGTACTTTAAGCAATAGGAGACACATGGGAAGTACGACATGAGACCAAATTATTCTTACAAAGCAGGCTAGTCCTCACATTCACTTCAAAACTAGCAATACTATCTGTCCTTTTCCCCACAGAACAGGAGCACAGTGTCACGTTTGGTTCCTCGAATAGACAAAAATAGACATATTACTAATTCACCTTTGGATCAGGTTTTATTATCCTTGGGTGAAGATCACCATATTAAAACACAGTAATTATTTTTCAAGCTTCTGTACCCCGTCAATATTTAACAACTCCACCTCCATAGAAACAGATAAACCAGAGGAACTACTGCAGATAATCCTCAGCCTTCAGTCTTTTTACCTCCACAACAGTGCTTTACCATTTCTGCTGCTCTCATCCAAAACAGCAGGCCTCTCCATTACCTCCAAAACTGAAGGTCAAGAGGGGATCATCCATCCCTCCTGAAAAACACAGATAACCGCTTTATCCTAGCAAAACCATCCTATCCCAGCACGCTAGGCAGGGACACCAAGACATCTTCAGCTGTTTTTCACCATCATCCCTGTGAGATTTCTTCTCAAAGTTTAAGGCATATCTTGTGTTTCTACTCTCATCTTGCATCTGACGTGGAACAAATCCTTCAAGCTCCAACGAGCACATCAGCAAGCGCTGTTGAAAAACTGAAAGCATGTTGATGAGAGAGCAAGAGACTGGGACAGGAGCCCTTGTCCTGTCTATTAATAGAAACACTTTAACAGACCATGAAGAATGGAGGGCTGGGATGACTCTGCCTTCTTTCTAGGATGCTGCCGTCCTGCTCACTGGACCATTAAATGTTGAGCAGAAGGAAAGACAGGTTTGTGTGAATAATAATGAAGGTGTAGCCTCTGCAGTTTTTCATTTACGTCTAGAAACCACTTGTGATCGCTTGACCTAGCTAACAAGGAGACTGGCATTTTTTTGTTCTTGCAGCATTCCGAGAGGACACTTTTCAGGATGCAGTAGGCAATGCTGGCTGTTTTCCGCAAGACCACTCCCTACCCATAGTAAGCAGTCTAGCAATTAATTGTTTCACCTCTAAAAGGAGCGTATACAAGGCCTAAGAACCCGTGGCTCAAGTCAGATCTCTTCCAGCGTAGCAGAGAAAAAAAAAACATTTCCTCAAAACCAATAAATCCTCACCTTTTTTACTGCCTTTTGATGTCAAGACCCTCCGTCAGTGGCAATATGAAGGTTACTGCACAAATGCGAAGATCATACACAGTCCACAGAAAATGAGTCTCTAGCAACCCATTTAAGAGGACTTGAACTTTAAAGCATCAGCAATAATCAAACCGGTGTCTGGAGCGCGCCATGAGCTACCCAGCTCTACAGCAAAGCAAACCAGGCTCTGGCACCCATAATTTCCAATCACTGAAGACCCAGATGCATTCCTAGTTCAGAATCAAACTTCAGACATGCACAAAGTATGATTTGATGCACAAAGACAATAGAGATCAGTTAAAGCACTTCTCATACTGCAAAACTCACCTCTTATGCAACGTTCCTCCTGGCTGCAGGCAAAGATGAACTGGGACCATCCAGCACAGACTGCTTAGATACTCAATTACTCTTTCCACTGTTGTTGCAAGAGGGTCATCGTTGAACACAGTATCTGTTATGTGACAAACTGCTAGGAGAAGAAACCACCCATTTTGGCCAACTATGACAGTAGGAAGGCAACGTTGACGACACTGCTGTTCACTTGTGGAGCGTTTGGCTTATTCAGGCACTTGTCAGTTAGAAGAGAGATTTCATTTTAGCCACCCAAGCCATCTACTGCAGGCACAAGCACTGTGCCAGGCTGACACCAGCAGCTTATTTCAGATATTGGCTCCCACAGCAGCACTAGGCCTCCTACCTAACTTACCAATACACCATAAATCCCAAGAACAAAAGAATAGGAGGCTGGCAGCCTCTACTGGACAGGTGTTAAGATGCAGTAGGTGAGCTTTTTCACACAGGAAGCATCTAGCATCAGCATTTCTGCCTCATTTTAGAGTCTGCATCCAGATACACAGCAGCGTTGAGCTGACGTAGAAATGGCACTGTTGTAACCTACGTGGTCCCTCTGCATACATTGCAACCCAAGTTAAAACAAGGACAGGTGATTTCTATGCAATGTTACCTGGGTTGTTTTATTTATGTCAATTCAGCACCCTCCGCAGTGCCTTCTGTCTGTCACACCTTCCAGGTTCCCAACTCCTTTTCCCACGGAGGCTACTTCTCGCTGCCCTATGCGGGTGACACTACAGGCATTAGCGTGTGTCATAGCATGTACCAGGACCAGTAATGCAAGTTGTCTGGCAGGGTGTCACAGCTGGCAGGCAGCCACTAATGCTATTCCCGCAGAGTACAAGCTGCAGTACACTATGCAATCCTGTTAGCTTTTGACCTGTGTTGACTGCAGCACTGTTGACAGCCCTAAGTAGGACAACACCCTTTGTTTTTTCAAAGACAAAAGTACCTAAATCGACCCAGAAACCTTTCTGCTTTGAATGGTACAGTGGTCTCGCAGACGTCAAAACAAGATGAAGAGCCCAAGACTCAGCTACGCACCGTTTCGTCATTTTGGCAATATTGAAGCACATAAAAGCATGAACTTCCCAAACAAGCTTAGAGTTGCTGCAAGGCATCTTCATTATTTCTTCTTCCAGCAGCAGCTTAGGTAAGGCCTCACCTGTGTTCAGCTACTAGGAATGAAGGAAGGGTTTGATTATAGCCTGCATCATTGCTGTTAGCAGCCACCAGGAGCACAACACAGCTATCCTGGGGTACTAGCTGACAACAGAAACAGCCAGGATGACAGAGATGCCTTTTCCCTCCCCCTGCTCCCCACAACTACTTTCTGAAAATGAGGAAATTGCCCTCACTCATCTCCAGCTATTCATTTTCCCATTATTGAAATGAAAGGGATGACAATGATATTAATTTTAAGAGTGACATGGATGGCTGTGAGAGTGATAAATGGTTAGAGTCTCTAAGGTATTAGAGAATTTGCACGTGTGTCTGCATCACTGGGTATCTGCTCAATGACACCATCTGCAGAGCTGAACAGCTCGGCAAGCTGTGAGCCTAAGCCTGCCCTTTCTCCCTTTCAAGTAGGGGGAAGAGCAAACAGCACACAATGGCTTGGTGACAGCAGGCATTAGAAAGCAACCCCTCAATCTGAGAATGAGAACTACAATGTGAAATAACTTCTTGGTTCAGGCATGGGCTACAAAGAATCAAGGGCAGAATCTTTCACCGTCTCTTCCCAAAGAGTGAGACCTACTGCGCTTCACAAAGCTTTCTCAAACTAAGGACCCTGACCTCACATGTAAAGTAAAGCCGTCAATCGGGCTGTATATTGTCTAGTTTGTGGAGGACAGTTTTGACAATTCAGGCAATCAATGACAGTTAAATAAATACTGCTAAAGGCCCAGTTGTGTCCTCCCTCCCGATAACAACCTCATGGTAAAGCAGCTGAGCCCGATGATATTCACTCAAATATATTTACAGCTGAAATGAACACTTGCACTGAAAAGCAGACCTCGAGTCAGGTGGTACTGTACCATTCCCTGTGAGGTTAAAAAGCATTGAGATTACTTGAGCATCTCAAAACTTGCCACTGCGTGACACCCTGTGTAAGAGTCTGGGTCATGTTTTACTGGCTTTTGATTACTAAAGGACACAGATAACTTCCAACTTGTGGTTTCCATCACTCACTGAAATCAAGAGGAGTCTACTGCATGACGAGTGACGTACACAGGTACATTTAAACATCTTGATCTCAGCCAGTGCTTTAGAAGTGGCTCAGATTTGACATCTGTGCTTCCCAATCATGAAAAGATTTCTTCTCAGCAATATGGCACGACAGCTACAACCAATTTCAAAAAAATCGCTCCACTGGGAAGAGCTGTGAACTTCCCGGCACTGCATGTACTACCAAACAGAAACGGTCTTGCAGGGAAGAGGAAAGCCAGGAAGCAAACGTTAGATGGTTTTATGAGTCCTCATCTGACCAAGCAAGCTCTCATTGTGGAAACACACTATGAAATGAAGCACCAAAAAGCTCAACAATATTCTAGAAAACTTTAAATATCTTCCTGGTATTTCTCAGTTATGCCTTGCCCTACAGCTTCTCAGCTCAAGTCTCCTTTTCCTACGGGGTTTTTTTATTTGCAAGATATTTTATGTAGCAGCACTTCTCCTATCCAAAAACTGCTGCTTTTTAGTATATCAGCATAGTGATAACAAAAAATTTGGGAGTTCTTCAAGGTAACACGCTCAGCACACGTGGAAATTTAAGAGCATATGAGCACGCAGCCCTGATTAAGACACATGGTATTCTGTCATCATGACACAGCCACATAAACCTTTGAATCAAGACTTGCCAGAGGCCAGATGGCAATTCATACCTCTGCCTGGACTCACACTAATTTACTGGATACCTACAGCAACTTCCAGTTGCTAGCTAATGAGACAAGTCATATCTCAAGATTATGATGTTGCTGGATCAATATATTTTATAAACAACGATGGGGAAGCTGTAAAAACCACAGTCTTTCAAGGGTAGGAAAGCCACCAAGTCACTTTACACTTGTCACTTTACACTCACACCATGCATTCTCTTAGGACACACAGATGTACTAACATCAACTTTATGGCAACAGTAATACTTAGCTTTCCAGTAGCTTCTTTTGCACAGAATCTCAGTATGCTTTATGAATACGATAGACCAGACGCTCTGAGTTGCTCAGCGCACCTCTGGGAGCATTCAGAGAGGCCAACTTCAGCTAAAGCAGCCAATTGTTGTGAGCCCTGCAGTCAGGCTGAAGATAAGTCAGGAGTGTTACAAATCATTTCCTATGAGAGTTTGTCTCCAGCTATGCAAGGAACCTTGAAAAATTGGTATTTGTAAATAGCCACCCTTGTACTCACTATTTTAAATGAAGCTTGGGAGTACTTGGAAAAAACCTGCTATCTCCCTTTGGCACTTTTATCAACTATTTAAGTGACAAGTGGTTATGATTTCACAGTATCTCAATGGTAGCGTGGGGAATATCACGGACTGGTCAGTAAGATAATGTCCACTGACTGTTAAAATAATTTTTACTAGACCCATCAAATAGCAATGAAACACCTTCATTTCAAGAGGAGCCAACTCTGCCCTTTATTCTACAAGGTCCAATTATCTTTCTGTTTCCCCTCCCCTCAAAGCCTTGCTACAAGTGACAACACATTTTTGTGGTATTATGCTAAAATTAGAAGGAACAAAAGGAACCATTTGCAACTGTCTTTAACCTTTCATAAAGAAGTTTTAACCACCCAAGTTTCACACTTCTTTGTCTAAACACAAGCATTCAGAGAGGGTTTAGAACACAAATGCTTCAGCTAAGGACACAAGGTTCCTAGAAAGTGATGGTTCTTTGGGTTTCAGAATAGGGAACACCTGCACCGGAAGGACTAAGCCACTAAAAGGAAGCTCTTCAAACTGAGGAGTGCAGTGAAAAAGCCTCATCCTGTATAAAAGTAGATGAAAGCAAAGTGAAAGGAAATGTTTGTAGGAAAAGATGTCTTACAGCTTCCAAAAAAACCACAAGTCAAACCTGAACAAACCACCAAAAACATCATCTAAAAAAACCCCCACCAAACAAAACAAAAATTAAACAGGCAAGATGGTCCAGGCAGCACACTGCCACCTACCGAAAGGAAGCCTGTGGCTTCAGAAATAGCTCTCCAATAGATACACCCATCACTATTACCCAATAGCCTCTATTCTGAAGGCCAAGGAATCACATCTTTGCAGTCGTGGCAGAATAAAATTAACTCTCAAATTAACTCAAGAGGCAACATACAGATTTCCTTTGAATCTTTAAATTTAATTTCAATGCACAGGCTCAGCACCTGCACACCCCAACAGCTGTGTTCAGCACTCTACAAAGCAGCACTCAATGCAAGACAGTAGCAAAACTGGTGCAGAAAGACAAACACCAGTGTGTCTTTAAGCACAGTCTGTAGTCTTATCCGGCGTCTTCAGAGGCAAGGTCTGGGCTTTGGTCCATTACTGCTATTCTTCATTGTTTTCAGAAGAAATCAATACATGACATGGATTAGTCTACACAGAGCACTGTCAGATGCACTGAGTATTTGCTCTTCACTGGCATTTGACACGTGGCAGCTGATGGATAACTTGGAGTCCCCCAGCACTCCACAATAATCTACTCAAATGATGCAGCTAAACTTTCCAAGTTACTTTCTCAGAAAATTCCTGGGACACAGATCAAAAAGTGAATGCGTAAGTACCAAAAAACTAGGAAAGCCTATATCATACCACACTGTCTTGTTAAGATTTTGCATTCTTTTGATGCTGTATTTCACATCTACAACTGAATACCTGTACACCTTATTCTTCCTAACTTCCTTTCTGCCACAGCCTGCCTGCTGCCAGCTGGGACGCTTTGACAATGTCCTACAAAGTATCCACGAGTGTGCAAAGACTGCCGAGTCCTTTCTCGCCAAGCCTGAACCAGGACAAGACTCAAATTCTGAGATTATCAAAGCAGAACAAAAGAAATCAAATATCCAACTGATGAACAAGTACAATACAGAATTGTTCGTAGACAACACAAGCTCATTACACAATATTCCTCCTTCCTAGCCGACCACATTAAGACTCTTGCAAACAATCTGCATTTCCCACAGGGGTTACACACCTGGGCTTCCCTTGAGGAAAACCAGACAGTCATGACCTTGAGAAAGAAAACAAGCACCCAGTTCTCTTAAGGCTAACTTAAGGCCCCTTCCAAGTACCTATGGAGGAAGAGAACTCCATATTCCACAGTCAAAGGAGAAATAAAAGCCAGGCCATCTTTCTAACAATAATTTTAAATGTCTTTTTGCATCCTTTTTTCCATAACTTCAGTTCACTCAGACTTCCCCCACCTGAAAACCATTTTGTAATTCACATAATACCAGCATCTTAATTCTTATTCCTGGCAAGACCATTTCCCACACTATCATGTAAATGAGCCTCCCTGGAGCTCTTAAGCATTATTATACATCATGGTAGTTGTATTACTCTCTCAGCACTATAAATGCAGTCCAGGACTCGATTACTATTCAGATGAACAAAGTATACAGAACATTTACTGAAACTATGGCTACTTAAGGTGTGGAGCCTCCATAGTTATGTGCATTGACTTCTGAAGTGCCTCAAAGGAGAAAATGTAAGTCTACACCTATAAATGTCCTTCAAAGCCAATTACAATATGTCAATAAGTGCCACACTTGTATGCAACATTCATCTCAATGAAGTAGTTATGTTCACAGCTGCTATTCTCCGATACAAACACATTGGTTTTACTATTGCTTGAAGGACTTCAATCACAATTTGCTTTCTAAAATAAAGCATCTAAATTGTGACTTCTAAGTGGCATCTGAAAGTTCAAGAAAAAAAATTAAAGGCTCGCTCTGAATTCTTTTGTTTGTAGCCTTCTGAAAGTATCCTCTCTCTGCTGGCTTTCCTTCCCATAAAGAGCTCCCACAGTTGAACACGCAGTGCATTAAACTATCTCAGTGTGACGGAGGATTGTGAGTACCAACTGTATGTCTGTGGTCTAGAATGTGAATCCTACTCTTCAGTGCCTTCATTGTAGCCTACGCCTTAACGTATTAACATAGTGACTCCCTTCGTCTCCTAAATAACCCCCAGAAATGACTGATTCAAAACAGAAAAAAGGGAGGAGGACAGGCAAGCCAAAGGTCTCCCTTTACCAGTCTAATCTGGATGAGAAAACAAAAACCCCAAACCTCAGCTTGAACTCAGTGGTCCTTTATTATCATAGTAAATAGTTCTCATTTTTTACTCAGTTCCTACAGCTAGATGAGATTAAACTTGGGGACTGTTGCCTATCTGCCATCGTTGTATGGTATTCATCATTAAAACTACCAACATTGACGGAAAAAATGTCATGAACTACAAAGAGTTCCACATCCCCAGCACTTAAGCTTGTGAAATGCATTTTCTCAGCAGATTGGTTCTTGTCTCCGCAAGCATAAAGAAAGGGAAGTGTGTACAAGGTTCCTACATAGCTGCAACTGCTCTCTAGTTGATACTTCACCCAGTAATTGCCCTATTAAGGGATCGTGTGTGGCAAGGTAGGCATCAAATCATCTGTACAATACTTCACCTGCTCTCCAAATATTTAGTAGTAGAGATGTTGTGGTCACCTACCAAACACACATTTAAAAATCTTGAACTAGGAGCAAAGTTTTAGAGCTCAGTCATTGTCCTACAGCCTGAGGCACAAAAACCAGAGCACAACTACTTTCCAGAACAGCCACCGACTGCACAGCCAGATTCACTGATCCAACAAGCACTTCAGCTGCTCACTCGTGGCAAAACCTGAATTCCCTCACTGCAACAAGGCAGGCGCAAAGGTAATTGTCAGCCCTTTCAGACTGTTCTTTGGAACTCTGTAAAGACCTCTACGTATTTGTTGCCATTTCAGTCACATAGGGAGCAGAAAATTACATGCAGCACTGCCTCTCAGTTCTCTAAAGGACCAGGACTTCATTCAAAGCTCCGCAAAACTGACTAATCTGTATTCAAACTATAAACTGAAAAGCAAGGGCATAAGCTTATCACGCCCACAAGAATACACTGTTAAGCCAAGCATTTGGAAGCGTCCCAATTTATAACTTCTAAAACAATGCAGATAGCCTGGAGAGTTGGAAAGAACAGCCTCAGCATTCGTGACTGGGTTTACACAGAACACTCAGCTCACTTCTTACAACGCAGAAGCAGGAATTAAGAGGGAAAAGCAACTCCACAGAACTCGACCCCAAATTCTAAGAAAATGAGCTTAGAACTGCATAGATGGAGATTTGATTTTAAGTACCCCAAAAAAAAGGCCAAACAACAAAACAAGAAGTCTGCCATATGCAAAACCTTTCATCTGTGGATTGTCAGATGTCCCGTTACATTCTAAGTCACCACTAGCACCTAATCCATTTCTGACTGAAAGCCAGGTAATTTCATTTCATTTCTGGGGATCAGAACGGCCAGCGCACACGTTTAATCTGCTTTCATTTTCCTCTCAATAGCACAGTCCTTCAGTGATTGCTATCCCAACTGTGATCCCAAGCACAACCTAATCAGTGTGTTTCTTGACCAAATACACAGTTCTACTATTAACTGCAACAGCAATGGAGCTCTTCAACTACTGCCTTCCTGAAGAGCTAATAGTCTTTCAGCTTTTTCTGTGTAAAAAGTAATTAACTGCCTGGTAAGAACAATTCTGACTGAGCTCCTGTTGCCAGGGCTATTAGGAGTAAATACTTTCAGGTGCTGTGTTCCATTAGCAACAGGACTTTCTTTTGTGCTTCCCTCATCTCTATCAACTCTCTACACCTGAACAACAAGATAAAACCTATCAAGAGACAGAAAGGTTCTTTTTATATATTTATATATATTACAGCATGCCCTTTGCATTCAGCTGATTAATACAAATTCACTGTTCACAAAAGCAAAACCATCTGCAACAAAGAACCGCACGCCCCACTTCTTACCCATGTAGACACCCATCCCCAGCAGCGATTGTACCTCATTCAATAGCAAGTGCTCTGGAGACTGAAGTAAACTCTTTCACAGCCCCTCCTCTCGCAGCTCTAAAAGCAGCATCTTGGGACATGAAAAGCTGATCCAGAAGCTGCAGGATATCATTTTCGACAAATTGCCAAAGAAACCTCACTCCCTGCAGTGGCAGCTGCAAAAAAAAGGGGGACCAATCAGCATAGAACTCATTTATTTGGCAAAGTGATCTCTCAGTTACAGAAGAGCTTTATCTATTCAAACCTGTTATTTTAGCACACTTTGATTCCTTACAGCTGAAAGTGCACCTTCCAATTAAAGCAGTTTCTGCCTAACAAAAGCAGGCAATATTCTGCAGATTTATACACATTAGTCTAATTACACGCAATAAGCAACTCTTCTTTAAGATGAAAATTAATTTTCCTTGCTATCTAAAACCTATCTGACAGTACTAGCTTTTTGTCTTACAAGCTGTATTGTTTCTGCAACTTGATGGACAGCTCGATTAGTCTAATGTTAATTAAACAAAAGGTCCATTTCTGAGATGTCCGTAACCTCTTTGCCAACAGAGTAACTGCTTACACCACATAATGCTCTCTTAGTCCGCGTACAGTCTACCTGCTAAGCACAAGTACCTGATGCTTATGGAAGTATTAAATTACCGACAGGTATACATTATTTAATTTAATGCATGTTTTGAAACCAGAACAAAAGACACCTTCAGCTTTCATCAAATAAGCCTCAATTATAACCAGTACAAAGATCAGGGAGAGTTATTGTCATGGCAAAACCTTTCATCTCAGTTTAAGGCCTTTTTGTCCAATTATGTTTTAAAAGCACATATGGAAAATCCACTTTGTAAGCTATTTTACAGAGGGACTCCATGACCTTGTAACTTCAAGAGCCTAAAGAAGTTCAGTCATCTTGCAAATTTTAGTGCTCAACCTCTACACAAGTGAAAGCTAAAGCCGGGCTTCAACAGGCGCTTTAACTTCACTGAATGACAAGAACTAAGTTCTGGATAGCTGCTGTCTCCAATATTATTTGGAACACATTTTTTTCCACAACTCACATCCTGAGATTTGCCAATTTTAGTATCCTGCCTCAGGTCTCAGATATGGCCAGTGACACTCCAGTTTCCAAGCTTTGACCAGTGCTCTCCTGCCTCTGGTCAAACTGATTATCTTCTAAACTAGACCATTAACCCCTTAACTTTCTTTGTCAGGGGAAATCCCATCTTGCTGAACTTTCACATTCTCTAACCCCCTTTCCTGGGTTTGGATGTTAAGCTCTGTCTTCAGCAACTCTAGAAGTGAGAGAACATGCAGTTTATTATGCTGTCTACCTGCATTTATGCCAAGGTAAGATTTTTTTTTTATTATTACTTGCATCAAAATGGATGAAAATAACCTGTGAGAGCAAGGAACTTATCCTGACTTTCATCTGATACAGCTAAAACAACAATAGATTACTTGTTTTCTTTTCTAGACAATAACAGCCTCATATCTTTCATTCTCTTACCTGGCTTCACATTATTAACGCTCCGTATCATCATCCAGCCTCAGTACATAGTTATTATTAAAATCAGTATGTGAATTTTTCCTCTCTCACGTTAGGTTCAGCTCACCTTCAGACACACGGTTTTTCCTTCCATCCGAATTGCTCCACCTACTACACCCGCTGCCATACAAGAGGACCCCCCCCCCCACTAAATCAAACCCACTCCATTACACTTTTACAGCGACAAAGTGAACACGTGCTGCCAGATTTGTGCACCCATGCAGGAGCCCTTTGCTTACCGACCTGCTTGCCCACTTGTTCCACCGACCCCGACCAGCATCAAACAACCAGGGCTCTCCTTTTCCACAAAGGGGAGACCCCCTCCCAGATCCAAAAGGAAAACAAACCAGACACATTAGCCAGACCAACAAGCCAGAACAAAACCAACAGAAGCACCCATGCCATGGACTTAACAATTACCAATTAATATTTATCTCAAAGAAACATTTTCCTACCTCAGCACCCTTCCTCAAGACTCTCCCTTTGTTCTGCTCTAAATGAAACTCAGCACAGCTGGGCTGAGGTGAAGCCCAGCCCATACCACCTGCCCAGGTGCTCCTTGTTAACTCAAGATGACCTCTTAACCCCTCACATTCACTACCCAAACCCTTTTTGAATGAGAGGCAAAACTTTTAAATTTAAAAATAATCCTTAAGAAAAAACATAAAATAAAAAATAGTATCAAAATAGAAAAAGGAGATTTTCTGAACCACATATGCACATTCTGCTCTTTCCAGAAAGCTCCTTGTTTAAAGTTTTCTCTCACCCTACCAAACAAAGCAGGGGTAATGCGGCATCACTCTGCACCCTGAGGAGCCACAAGCAGCAATTGTCCCATCCGGTCCATCCCATCCCATCCCCAGCCCAGCTCACACACCCACAGCCCTGCCCTCCAGGACATGTGCAGTAGTGTCCCAATGACCACCTTCTAGAAGGTTCTGGAGGGTCAGACACCTTCTTCCTCATCAGCCTGGTGGGGCACAAATACTCAGAGTGATGCCACACAAGATGTTGTCTGCAACACCTAGGAATTTCACTGAAGAAGGTGTGGTCTTTTCTTTTGGCTCATCAAGACCAGCATCTCCCATTTGTGATCGTTCTCGCCGTCCGCCAGCCCTGATGGTCAGTGTGGAAGGAGTGTGCTGCTTTTTAGCAAAATCGATGCTGCTCTTTTCATGTTTCTGGTCTCAGTCCGTGTTAATGTGCCAGTAGCACTTTTTAGTTCCTTATACTTACATATTTTTGACATTGTATAAAAATTTTTCCTCAGCTGACTTTTCTGGAGCAGTTTTAATTATGTATTGGCTCTGTTTATCCACACTGTACACTTGACAGGCCTGGAATTGATGTGTATCTTATTGGTGCCTTTAGTTAAATGCAGCATCCACGTGGAGGAACCATTTTTTCTTTAGCAACTGAATAAAAAATAGATGAAATGTAATTTAAGTGATGCATCTGTGTGTTATTTAAAGGATGGTTGCAGGTGAAGGGTAATTGGATTAAGAGCCGAGCGCACGTGCGATGCTGTAAATGGAGCCTGTGCGTCTCCGGTTCTTGCATTGTAAGGCCTAGATACATCAGTCTGACAGCAACGGGTTTGCAAAGCAGGAAATAAAGCTTTTATGTATTTTTTTATCTACAAATTTTGTGAAAGAGCATAGAATGCTTTCAGTTAAATGACCTAAAAACGTGGGAGAGAATAATTTCTTCAGTAATTTCAATGGCATCTTGGTGCACAGCCTGTACAGCTGCCCCTGTAACCCACAGCAAGGGCTCCATCGTCCAACCCAGAGAAGCTCCGGTTGAGGCACTGCAGTATTTGAGCAGTGCTGTGTCCCAGCTTGGGTGCCCCGTGCTGTGAGGAGGCAGCTGTAAGCCCTGTGGGGACCAACTCTGTCTTTTCAGCTGAACCTGCTGTGAACCAAGCGTGGAGTTTAAAAATAATCTAATAGATGTGATGTTGAAGGCTTGAAGGTTGCAGCTAAGTGGAAAAAAAGCTCTTTCTCACAAACAAGGTGAGATTGAAAGGCAAGCTTGATGTGTGAGATACAATTCTTGTTTAGTTTGGTTTATGAACTCAGTGACTATATTCTCCGCTTGTTTCCACACAATTCTGGATGCACTTGGTGACCTAAAAGTCAGAGCTTTTCTCTGCTACGGTGATGAGGACTCTTTTTAATTTTATTTTACCTTTGAAGTTCTATTCACTCCTATCAGCCCTTCTTTCCAGAATTGTTTGACAGTTCTGTCTTGTCTTCTTCTAAGGCAGCTTTGATTTGCCTTGGTGGAAAAAGAAAAGGCGTGATCCAGACTATTTGCGGCTTTGTTCTTGCAATTACTCTTGTGTTTAATTAATTAGGAGGCTTTATGTTTCTGGGTCCGTCCTCCTTGACCCTCCTCAATGACCGTTTCTATAGAGTGGCCCTGTTAGCTCCAGGAAGTGTCACCAATCCATTTTCCATTAAAGTTTTAACCTCTTTTTTTTTTAAGATTCTGTTTCAATGATCTGGGTAGTTCCAGATGAGGCAAGTGAAGCCTCAAAAAATATGAAACTCAACAACCAGAACTACAAATAGCTGTGCTGCTGTCAGGAGGGCGATCACTGTACAGGCACCACATCTTTAATATCTGCTCTCTAGCTGTACCTACCTGCCTTTGTACTCCCTCTGCCTTAAAGATTGTCTAGAACAAAGCAAGCTGGCTGTTTTCCCTCTTCCCTCAGCATCACTGTTGCACCTCTCCAGTCCCTTGTTGGTTGCTGTTGCCCTCCCTGTTCTGCCTGAAATTCTTCCTTGATGGCTCCTTTTTGCCCTTCTCACCTCTGCCACCTTTGTATCCTTCCTTTCATGAACAAAAATTCTGTGGTCTTCTCACACCTCTCTTCCGTTTAAAAATATGCAACTTAGCTGTTGGATTTAGCTCCGTTTTTAAAACCATGGCTGATGATTTAATTAAGCTAAAACAAAACTCAACTGGTGAAATACCGGCCTGGTTTTAGCAGATGGCAAACTTGCTTTTGATTTGAACCCATCAGCTTAACCTGTTTTGTTAACTTCAAGTTTTCTGATTCTGTGCAAGTACAGCCCAACCTCAATCAATACCTTTCTTATCATAGATGCGCTTTCTACCGACAGCAAAAACATTGGTATCTCACATGTTTTCACTTGCACTACAGGACTTTTTTCTGCGCAGTGAATGAGTGACGTGAAAAAGATGGAATGAACGCCCTCCATCATTCTGTGACAGCCCTGACAAGACCTGCCACACTCTCATTCCTCTTCCCTGAAGTTGTTACTTCCAGGAACGTTGAATCCAAAGATGTGTGTACGTTATGGTACGTATTTCTTCAGCCAGAGGGTGGTGGAGCACTGGAACAGCTCCCCAGGGAAGCAGTCACAGCCTGACAATATTCCAGAAGCCTTTGGCCAACAACCTCAGCCCCACGGTGTGAATGTTGGGGGGTCTTGTGCAGGGACAGGAGTTGGACTGGATGATCCTTGTGGGTCCCTTCCAGCTCAGGATGTTCTATGATTCTATGATATCCATGGTCCTGTTTAATTGCTTAATTCTTCTGTAAGCTCCCTGATATCCTTCATATTAAGAATCTGATGCTGCAGTATCTGTTTAGTTATTAGAATCCTAGAATCATAGAATCATTAGGTTGAAGAGATCTCTGAGGTCATCGAGTCCAGCAGTACCTGTCCCCTTACTAAACCATTTCATTGAGAAATTCATCTACCCGCCCTTTAAACACCTCCAGGGATGGCAACTCGACCACCCCTCTGCACAGCCTGTTCCAATCCCTGACCATCCTCTCAGTAAAGAAATTCTTCCCAATGTGTAGTCTCAGCCTCCCCTGGCGCAACTTGAGAAGATGTAATAATAATAACAACAACAGCAACAAGAAGTGTCATCTTGAGGCATGACACAGGAAAAACGTTGCAGCAGAAATGAAGTTATAGATGTGTGTGTATTTAACAGTTCCTATTTTTCATTAATATCTGGGACTCTTCAGTGAGAAAAAATTTTCAATGTTAAAGTGGTTCACAGGGATCACAGTATTTATATTTGTTCTTTCTTTTAAATTCACCAGCATGATTCGGTTCGCTGTTCTGCTCTATAAAGATTGCTATAGCCATCAATCATTTATGAATTGCTGTGCATTCTGTATAGTAGCTCGATGGTAATAAATGTAGTCAGGGAAAAGCAAAACGAAGCAAACAATCGGCAGTTGCAGCTCATGTAATCCCCTATCAGATTAGGGGCTACCTGAGAAAATGTTTGTATTGCTGGAAGTGCTATTTGCTCATATAAAGGTAGTGTTTGGATGTGCAGTTTTTCTCCAGAGAACTTATTGAAGCTTTTATAAGGCGACTGCTACCCTGATTTTGGTGTAAATTATCTGTATAATCTCTTGTATTTTAGCAAGTTCAGACTCTTGGGTAAAAGTGAAAAACCACTGGTAGGCTCTCACCTGATGTAAATGGCAAAACCTCAAATTTAATTCCATGGATTCAAGTGATATAGTCCTAAACTCAGTCATGTATTAAAATCCAACAGCAAAATGTTGTGGGCTTTATGCTAGATGTGCTGCTGGTGTTGGAGCACAGAGTACATTGATGTTTATCTAGGGGATTTTCGGATTCTTCTTTTTTATTGCCATCTGAAATTGGAAGGCAAAGATTCAGTGAAAGACAATGCCGTGTTAATCCACGAGGAGTGTGCTGATCCCGTTAGGGGTATTCTTTCAATCAGCGAATGTTTGGTCACAGCAGAGCTGGTTTAGGAAGCTCACAGGTGGGGAGCGAGGTGCACCATGCTGATCACGCACAGGAAAAGCAACAGGCTCGATGATTTTTCTGCCTGTAGCTGAACAGCTGTTGAATTTTCACAGTATTCACTCCAAAGCTGAATTCTGACACTGGCCTAGAGACTTCAGGGTGCTTAACTCCACACACTGAGTAACCATCGCTCTTACATGGGCCCTTTGGAACATATTAAACATATTTTTACAGGATCTGGGCTTTCTGCTTAGTTTGTGAGAGCCGGTGCACACGTTTTCTGCTGAATTTTAGCTCTGTAACTTTGAAAGCCACAAAGTAAGTTCTAGTACTGAGAAATATAAGAATACAGGAATTTGAGCCATTGTTTTTTTCTGTTAGTTCTGACTTTGCAATCCTTAATCAAGGGAAAATAAGGTTAACAGTATGAAAAATACTATCATTTGACTGTGACACCGTTGGCTGCAGAATTCAGTACTACCGTGTGCAAATGCATTTGCTTTGACTAACCTGCTTTTAGACCAATTTTAAAAGACTAGCATGCATGTTTAGCAACAATCTGGCAAGTTGAATGTGTTGGAGAGAGGGGACAATACTAGAAGGCTGCCTCAGCTCGTTGGGAGCTGCCTAATTAAGCAGCGATTCATGTAACTGTTAGTATTACATGATGGGTGTCTATGTATTTTAGAGTTCTTGAGGGCACAGATTCTGCAGCAGCTGTGTGACAATCTTCAACCACATTATAGGTGTACCACTTCATTTCTTGTTCTGTAAACATACAGTGTGACAATCTTAGCAGAACTGATATTTGCCGTGTAGGTGAAGATACCTCCCTACTCAATCTAAATGAGGAAAACTTAATTTTCTGAATTAGAAGTACTCATCACAGAAGAAAGAAAGTACAGGGTGTTGTGTTGGCAATATTAGACTTTTTATCAGCTTCTTCCATTGGAGTAATTTTATGTGGCAGCTGTTTAAAGTTTTTAAATGGGTTGGAATCAAGGTACATTAATTTTGAAATTAGACAACGTAAATTCATTTGGAGCAGAGTTACCTTAAAATGTCACGCTATCATAGTTGTAAATTGACAGGAAGAGTGGTCCTTGGAGAAGCAGGAGCTGGATCTGGCAAAGGGAGATGTGTTAGAAAGTGTGATCTGTGCACCTGTCCTGGTCTTAGCCATGGAGTGCTAGTCTGGCTCTCCAGCCAGAAATAAGCGCTAAGGTAATAAGAGGGAGTCCAGCCTCATCACAAAAGGTAGAGCTCGTGTATTGTCTTGTCTTTGACAGTCAGGAAATCATCTGGGTTTCTTGTTAGTTTGGAATTAAAAATGCAATTTTTCACCCCCAATACAGAAATGGACACAGTTTTGGCTTCCATACGTCACTACTTCATTAGCACCCCACTCCCAATTTGAGGTTGACCTGTCTTTCTACAAACTACTTAAGCTGCCACCTAATTGGAGAAAACTCCTTTCCAGCCCTTCTGGCTGTGCTATTTATCAAGTGACACTTGACAGCTGCTAAGAGGAGATGAGTCTCAAATTTGGGATAAGGCTATTATCTGAGATAGCACCGTTGCCAATTTCTGACTCTGTGCCCTTTTAACGGTGCGTTACCTCAGAAGCCTCTTTGTCCCTCTGGAAGTACCTCTTAATTAAATTTAGGTCACAGCACAGTGACCACACCGGTAGTGGAGCTGCTTAGTTGTGGCTATATCTATGCAAGCAGTTTAACCTCTTCTCAACCCCCAAAGTGGCTTTAATGTGGTTTTAACCCAACTGTGAGATTCTACCTTGCTGAAAGCTTGAGGTTTGCCCTTCCAGGAGCGTTAAGGCCAGAGTTCAAACTGGAGTGCTGGTATCCGTAAGCATGTGGATGTGAAGGCACTAAAGAGAAGTTTGGGTCAGGATATATCATTTATCATCCTGCGTGCACATGGAAGTTGGCCTCGGATGCTGAACTGTATAAATAGATTATTTTCTAAATGAATAGCCTGCTGCAATCTCCTGCATGATTACAGAAGCGGTTTCAGTGGGATGGGAAACTAAGAGCAAGCTGGAGAACTGTAAGATGAATTTATCCATATAACCATTCATACTCTGCACAAGAAATCATATCCAAACTGAGCTCCATAACACATAGGAGTCTATTTTTAAGCCTGACTTGGCATCGTAAGATGCTTTAGTGAATGAACAAATGCTGATGGACTGCGATCAGTGTTGTATAGAAATAAGTGTAATTAGGGAGAAACAAATAAATAATAAAGAAGCCCAACCACATTTAGCAGGTCCTTTATTGTGAGCACTAGGATGTGTACTCCCCTAACAGATTTAGAAACTACATTGGTAGGTGGTGATTTGTACTGCTGCCAATATAATTCACTTATACGAGGATGATCTTGATAGGGGTTTGCTGTTCTCCAGAGGCAGTTTCTCTCACAATGATGAGACTATCCCAGCTGTATTAAATGAGTCAGTTATGAGCAATAGAATTATTAATGTGTTAACAGATCTCAGACATCAGACTTTTATGTTGTCCACTATGCCCCATTGTATTAAATGTTGTTGTTTATGTTTTCCCATGGTGCCTTCAATCCCACACACAGTTAGAAGGTAATGGTTTCCCTTCCAGATTGAGACCTGCTCTTTTGGGGTTTAGACTAAAAGACATCTTCAGATAGTGATGCTTCTTACAAGGGCTGCTGTCTTCTCAACAGCAGATTGCAGCCTTGTAGAAAGGAGGGGTCCCTGCACAGATAAGTCTTCCTAGAGAAATTTGGGAGTAAAATAGGTAAATTCTTTTTTCTAGAAAACCGCATGCAGGCTGGAGACAGGCAGGTGAGATCTCGCTGCTCTAGTTCTCTTGCAGGTCATGCAGTGGGAAAGACTGGAGCTTCTGCTTCGCATCGCTGCATTTGGAAGATGCTGGGTGTCACCTAACAGTCTCTCAGTACCTGATTTTCCATACCTGCTCAATAAACTTCCAGGTCTTTGGAAGAGAAGAGGGATTTCACGGCAGCTGTGGAATCTTTTGTGCGTAACTGCATGCTGGGTTCTTCCCCTGACAATATGTTGTCCTCTATGGTTTGCCTACTGTGATACTTGCTTTGTGATAGCAGGTATGCATACTGTTGCTCCTAAATGGCCTTACCAATGTCATTTGTCTGTGCTGGATGATCTCTGGTGACTTGAGCTCCCTCCTACAAGCTGTGTGTTTGTAACCCAACTGATTCTATTCTGTCTGTATTGTTACACGAGTAACCGCCTTTTGGGAAACTGTGTAAATACTAGAAATGTCTGTTAAAATCTGAAGATATGACTGAGTTAATAAATACTTTATGCGCAATATTTCCAGACCATCAGTGAAGTTCCTTAATGCATCAAGCCCTGTCCTTCCGAGACTTGCTTACAGGCACTTGTATATTCTACAGGTTTTGCAGCTTTAATGTAAATGCAGTTGTAGGAAGGCCATGGTTGGAATCAGTGTCATGAAAACAAATGGAAACCTGAGCTCCGTAGCTGGCACTCTAGTTTCAGTAGTTTCATCCTGTCTCAGTCAACCAATTATATCAAAGTAATTTTTTTATGTGATGCTGTAACTAGACCTAAGGAGTCCCATTGGATAATGGGTGGGGGGAAAGATGAGTCTAAAAGCTGAGCTAATGTAGCTCTCCTGTAATTTCTGTGGGCTCTTTGCAGTGTCTGAACAACAATAATAACTGCAATAAGGTGAAGAGAGGTCTTGCTCTCTGATTGAGATTGTCAAACCGACACTTTGACTTTCTCACTTGAAAAGGAAGAGATGTTTGCAGCACGGATTCTTCAAAGCTTTTTGAACCATATGCTCTCTCAAGCTGCATTTGTTAAAAGCAGTGCTTTTTTAAAAGTACCCTCTTTCACTTACTGTGCTGCTAAATTGTCTCATAGCTCTTTCATCTATTTGCTAAACTTGTCCAGTACAGGTGGAGGATGTGCTTCAAGGTTTCTGCAGAAAAACATCATTTTCACCCCTAATTGCTGTTGGTCTAAAGATGGTGCTTTCATGAGTGCTTCCTCCAAATCTGGGCTTCCAAGGTTTGTAAGTTCTTGAAACAGTCTTAAGTGAGCTAGCTTGGCTCACCTATAGGCAAAACACCTGGAGGCTTGAATAGAGTTCCTAGAGAAGAGTGAGAACAGGATCTGATATCAGCTATATGAGACGCACAATGCAGAATCTTGTTCTTTGTTATAATTTAAGCAAAGCTCAAGCACTAAATTCATGCTGGGTGGGCAAGTCACAACAAAGGTTTGCAGTGGGGCTTGATCTGCAGTTAAGTCATAGAATCATAGAATTTTTAAGGCTGGAAAAGACCTCTAAGATCATGAAGTCCAACTATCAGCCCAACACCACCGTGCCAACTAAACTATGTCAAAAAGTGCCACATCCACATGTTTTTTGAACCCCTCCAGGGTTGGAGACTTCACCACTGCCCTGGGCAGCCTCTGCCAGTGCTCCACCACTGCATTTGAACATACCATCCAGGCAGAGTTTACTGGGTTTGGCCCAAAGGAGTCATTCTTAAATGTGGTAAAAGTCATGAAAAAATGTCTGAAAGCAAATTAAGAACGTCCTTACAGGTTGTGAAGTGTGTTAAGTCAGCTAGAAGCAGTCAAATCTTACAGAGACAAATATTTATATCTTCTTGTTTCATATTTACCTCCTATTGGAAAAGATCATTTACCTATCATGTCCCTCCCCTATTAATCTAGGTCGAGGGTGATCCATAAATAAAACCTTGACTTTTATGTCTGTTATTTTATCCCCTATTTAGTTTTAATGGAATGTACCTGTTTAGTATTAATACATGAACACACTGACTCCACTTGCACTAGCAACATGCTTATTTCCGGCGCGGTTCTGTACCTTGGCTTTGGCCCAGACAATCCCTGCTCCCTCAGAAACATCGTGCTGTGATGGGGAGGTAGAAAAAAGTATTTTATGAGAGAAGGTGGAATTTCTGTCCACCCAGAAGAAATCTGTGATGGTTTAAGAGCCACAATCAAGCAAACTTGTAAAAGACAGAGGCTGCCCTGAGAGTCAAGGGAGCAAAAAGAAAAGGTCATCCCAGTCCTTTGCAGCGCCAGGTCAGGATCACTCTTGGGGTGTTTATGTTCTTCACTAAGCAAAAGAACGATGAAAATGCATAAAACTATGTGAGGAAAAGTTATATAAAACCCTTGAGGGTGCCCTCTCCTCACTTAGTAAGGACATGTAATTCAGGTAAGATCTCCAAGGACATGACTAACACTGAAGACACAGATTTGGCCTTTTTTTCTTGGTAGGGTGTAGACGTTCCAAGTGGGCTGAAAATGCAGCCGTAGCCCGGATTTCAGCCTTTCTGAGCTCTGAAGAGGAGCCCTCAAGTGATTTGTATTTGTCTGCAGCAACAACTAGGGGAACCACACAACTCAGGGACCTATTCAGGTCCAGAAGCAAATCATCCAGAAGGAAAACTTCATTTATCCTCCTCGCATCAGCCACTTGGCCTTGGGTACAACAAGGACTGTCACTGCTCTTGTGTCTGTACTCATTACTCACACATCGACCCCTCCATCACATCAGCCTTTTACCAGTTTTTCAGAGCCTACTGCGATGTGAGATGGGTGTCACAGCCGCTAGGAGACAACTTTGTAGGATGTCCAACCCCATTTCCACTGCGGCAAAGCCAGCAACACTTTGGAAGCCCCTGCCTCTGCAGATGGCAGACAGAGTCAAGGAAAGTGCCTGACACAGCCTTCTCCTTGAAAACCAGCGTATGTCTCTGCCTGCCTTGCTTTACGAGAGCGTGCTGTTATAGTATATTGCTAGTGATCACTCGTTTGCAATAAACACAAGCTGCATTTGAGTTTTACTTTACCCTCTGATAAAAAGCAACATGAAATGGCCAATAAAGCACCTTCAGCTGTAAAATAAAGGATGTGGCCGTAACAGCTGCTCCCAGAAGAGCATGAGGATGGGAAGGAACTAAAGAGTTGGGAAAATGATGTTCAAGGAGCTGGGGGAAGCAGATTTGTGTGACCCTCAGTACTATTTAAGTTGAGCTTGAGCTCTTAGAGATTCTTGGGAAGTATTTGAGTTTGTCCTGTTGTTTTTACTTGCTGTAGATTGGTAAGTAACCATTTTAATTTCAGAGGGAGATTATTTTTTTTCTAGCTCTCTGTTTTTTCAGTAAGTTAATTATGATGTTTGCTGCCAGAACAAAGATAATGGGGCAATATATAACTTGCAGGAGGCTGGGATCATCCTGTGTGGTCTTCAGGTCACTTTGGATCCTAGAATTGTAGCATGTGGGATTTTTTGAAATAGCGGAAGTGTCATGGAAAACTCAGGTTCCTTCTAATGAAATGAATCTTATGGGTTTAAGTATTCAGGGACTGTACTGATGTGTTGAGAGGGTACACAATCTGCTTTCTCTTGTCTTCTTTTTTATCTTTGAAATAAAGTGTAAATATAGAAGCTTGGAGGAAACCACTTGATATTGAGAATTTGTCTTCTTAAGGAAAATATTCTATTGTGGTGTAATTGGAAGGCTTGAACTTCAGGCATATTTTGGTACCGAAGGGCACTTTGCTGAACCTACTGCCTTAAGATTTTTATGTTTCTATCAATTCTAGTGCTTTTGACAGAGATGTTGGATGCCTGCTTTTAAGATGAGAAGTATCATGCCCTGGAATACTCTGAGCTTGGTGCATGACATAATGAATGGATTATGAAGTAGCTGTTGCCCATAGTCTGAAATTGTCTCTTTTGTGTGCTAGCCCTGGAAAAAAAAAAAAATAAGCCTATGTGGCTTTAATTACAATCAAGTCTTTTTCTCTGGGGAGAACAACTGTGGGCAGTTAAGTCTTTTATCCTAAACAACAAAGACTGCTTGTTTGGTAGTTTTGTTGTTGTTTTATAGGGAGTCTAGCTGAAAGTGTGAACTGGGCTTCCTCTTCAGTTTGAAGGAGTTGCCCTTGTAAGCCTGCTGCACCTGAACTATGTTACTTGGCAGAATTAACCCTAGCTACTCCTTGGTGTTAATTGCCACCTCACCAATTAACAACTTTCTTGGGTGACTCATATGAGTCCTTGATTAAGTGCAGAGTTGAGAACTCCGAAGTGCTCTAGCACATCTCCTAGCATTAGGCTGGTTGATTGTGCAGTGGTGCTTTTGTCGCTCCTACCTTAATGATGTTTGCCCAAGCTGTGGTGGGAAGATGTTCTTTGGTGTAAAGGGTGAGCTGTCCTTTTGTGCAGGACCCTGCAGTCTGTCTGCAAGCGTACGGCCTCTGCAGGGGCTTAGCTAACAAACCTTTAGCGTATGAGGAAAGGTGGTGAAATCATCATCACACATGTTTGTTTTTTCTCGCAGGTTCCATTGAGTGACAACATGGGGAGCGATTTCAGCAGGCAAGTCTGCTGTGTGAATTGTGGGACATGTAAGAACCAGGAGGTGGGGGAAGCAAATGAGGCCAGTGAGACCAAGCCAATTTTGCAGACCTCGAGGGAAACATCGATGTGTGGCGATGGGCAGCCTTTCACACCAGTCCTGAAAGCCTTCAAACAAGAAGAGCAGTCACTGAGACAGGACCAACAGTCGTCAGCTGATGCTGCAGAGGAGAACATGGAGATTTGCTCTGCTGCAGATCCCATGGGGATGACTGAGGGATGGGAGGCAGTCTGGGACTCCACAGACTTCTTGGTGGCTACTGCAGGTGGGCAGACCGAAGGAGAAGTTAAAATCTTAACCCAATTAGACAACCAGCATGAAAAAGAGGAAGTGGGTAACACAGAAAAGCAAATAAAACTTGTTCCTCATGCTTCTGAGGCCCTGCCTGTTTCACAGGCAGCTCGGATTGCAAAGCCTGTCGCAGACAAAGAGCAATCTGATGTTCAGGTGGAGGCTTGCAGTGAGGGCAGCCCACATGCTGGAATAACTCTCCAAGAAAGAAATATCCTTGACTTCATAGAAATAACCAATGAAGTTGCAGCTGGCCAAGGCTCTGAGATCAAGCCTCCTGTGGAGAGTGGACACAGTATCATAGAAAGGAACTTGCCATTATGTGCTGTGCAGAGGGCAGAGGAGAATGAGACCTACCTTTCTGCTGAGCGTATGGAACAGATGGATGGGGTTAAGCTTTCTGAAACGAGTCCTCCATCCACTGAGAAGGCTGAGCTTACATCTCTGGTAGAGGCAGCATCTCTGCTGACTGTACAGGCTATGCAGAACACTAGGGAGGAATTGGATCCTTTGGAAGCCATAGTAAATGCTGAGACATACTCTACTTCTGCAATGCCTTGGGAGTCCCTATATGCAGAAGGGGAATCTCTTGAGCCAGCAAACCAGCTGCTTGACTTCTTACAGCAAGAGACCCAGTCTAGTGAGCCAACTGCACAGGAGATGCAGAGCCGACGCTGTGTAGAGCCTGCAGAACTGACTGAGGTTTTATGCCCATCAGCCAATGAAGATGGAGTCCTTGGAGAACAGCGAGATGGGGAGAGCAGGGAATGTGATATGGGAACTGCAGCAAGTGAGGCAGAGCTGCAGCACAAGATCATGCAACAAACAATAGAGCATCCAGAAGAACCACTAACTTCTGTTCAGATTCCTGTAAAGCAAGAAGCCGAGTTCCTAACTGTGGCACCCTCGCTGTCCGAAGTGCTTGGGAGCAGTGGAGAAACAGTCTGAAAATGTTGACATTTTTAGACACCTGAGGACCAAATGGCTTGATATCAAATATTGTTTTCAGTGACAGGAATGATGTACCTACCTTTAGGAATTTCAGTCACAAGAAGCAACTCACTCAAGCTGTTGAATTCGGGTTCTTGCCAAATGTCTCCTAGACTTTAGAGAACAGTCTTGCCAAAGAGATGTAAAGTAACAGACCTTTCCAGATGTTCTTCTGAATTACAGCTTAGTCCTAGTTCTGTCTTGTTTTCAGTAGCTGTTTTTTCAGGAGATCATGTGTTACTGGGAGAGAATGGATTCACTCAAGATATGATTTCACTGAAGTATTGTCGGACACTCCCTTCCCCTGGTGTGGTGATGTGAGGCTTCATCTCTTTATCTGAAGAGTTTAGGAACAGAGTAGACAGATGCTCCTTGAACTGATGACAGTCAGATGTTTTCTGTAAGGCTAACAGTCACTTTCCTTGCTACCTTGAAATGATGAGATGTTTGAACTACCTCCCTGCTTCTCTTGTACAACTGATAGTCCCTAGTTTATTGTTTGATATTGAACAACTGTTTTCACAGGAAGGTGATGAAATGCTAATTCTGGTTTGTATCTCTTGTAACAGTGGAAATGTTCATGTGATCTGCTTATCCAGAAGCTAAAAAAAAAAAAAAAAGTAATCTTGATCAGAATACATTAAGTCGGTGTATTGCAGCTGAAATCTACTGACTTTTAAAGTTCCTAACTTTGTACTACCAATAAAATATTTTAAGATCATGGCAGAACCTCACTGGTTATGTTTTTATTGTTGGGTGAAACTACTCTGCACTTTTCCCTATATGCTTCAAATGAGAGGTGGTGACTGACTCCTTAAAAGTTCTTCCAACAAACTCTGTGACTGTAGGAAATAAAATGCCCAGTTGTGTCTGGGGGGGGTGTGGTAGGATGGCATGCTGGAGCTCTTTCAGATATCTGAGTTTGCTTGAGGAACAGGACTTAAAGATGCTGGAGGGGGAAAACTACAAGACAGTTTCACACTGGTGACTTCATTAGTTTTGCTTGCACTGAGCTGAAAGCTGAGGAGGTGTGGGAGTTAAGTGCATCAAGTGATCTTGGGAATGAAACAATGCTTTGAAGAAACTGCTTTGGTAAAGGCTTTTTTTTTTTTTTTTTAAACACTTAGACTTCTGTCCTTCCAACTGCACTGAGGGTGACAAAGCATTCTATACATGAGACTTGGCAAACAAGTCTTCCTTCACTTATGGGTCTATAAACTGCAAAGAAGGAAGAGCATGTAATACTTTCTGTTCCTTAAAGCACCTCTCTAAGGTGATCCATAGTCCTTGCTCAGGTGGGCTGTCTCTACAGTGGTATTAAACAATGAGCTTCTTTGGCTTAAAAGAAAGGGGGCTATTAAATAAACACAGTTCTGCAAAGCTTACTGAAGCCTCATCTTCTCAAACTTGCTTGTCATATTTGATTTGTTCTGCCAAAATTTGCACAGTCCTTGCTGTTAATGTCTAAGGTCTGTCCAGAAAGGAACCGGGCAAATTAACCGCTATTCTTTCTTCTAGTATCCCCCAGAAACTTCACTGCAGGCAGGCGAGAGGCTTGAGTCAGCAACCCTAAGAGAAATCAGACTCCATCGTGTTTGTGCCTGCCTATGGGCTGATGAGTTAATTCAGTTTAGAAGAGCTATAAGAACTAACAGGGCTACAGAAAATGTTCCTTAACCATTTGAAGTCCTGGCTATGTCATTTCTTAACCTGAAACAAAGGGAAAAAGGCAGAAAACCTACTGTGAACTTCATGTTATGCACCATCTGGAAAAGCTAAGCTCTGGCATCCAAACCGTGCTGCAGAGCTCAGTGTTGGAAAGCCCTTCTCACTCTTTGAAGAGGAAATTTTTCAAACATAGCCTGTCATCCTCTTGTAATGTCAGTTGTGTGATGAATGAGAGAAGCCCCTGGGCAGATCATCCAATGTATCTAGATGCCACACTAAATGTTCTGAGAGGCCCTGCCATGTGCAATGGAAGGAAGAGACAGTTCTAGTAAGAGGGAGCAGATTGAACTCTGTGTGATAAAAAAACCCAAAGCACAAAGACTGATGTCCTGAACTGACTGCAGCACACTCCTTATAAGCAATGATGCTGTCTAAAAGGCTTTGTAATGGTCCTGTTGCACAGCATTCGATCATGCAACACAATTCCTACCTGACACCTGAGCCAAGCTCTTTGCAAGGTTTATGGTTTCTTTCTTTTTGGCAAAAAAAATGAAGCGTACGGGGTTTTAGAACAGCCCTTTTAAATAAAGCAAAGTAGCAGAGGTCAGAAAAGGCTTTTGGAATAAATACTAAACCTAGTCAAGAGAGAAGATGTGATCGCTGTGACAGTAAGGTTTTCCTTCCTCCACTCTGCGTGTTTTGTTGCCGTCTTCTGTAGTGTCTCACATGCAAGAGATTTTCTGGTCTCTTTCAAACATTAAAATGTCTCCTGCTTTCACAATGATACGAGGGTAAGAAATGTCATACTTTGAATTTTAGAAATAGTCCAAATACCTGGTGAAGAGCTGATGACAAAGCATTTTCCCATTGCACAGTATCTACCAGATTTGCAACAGTAATTTTTTCTCACTTAACAATCAACAAATTAACTCAAAAGTTCTCATAACATTTTCAAAACAAAGGTGAACACTATAACATAGGTAGAGGCTCAAAAATCTCCCCTCATTTTTTAACGGATTTACTGGTTCCTTTCATTCTGTGTCTTTTATGATTTAGCTGTGTCTCTTAGCAGACAGCAAATCATTTGGAAACACACTTGCAAAGCTTCATGAGATGCACTGAATAATATTCAGCCATGCAGAAGCAAGTGGCGAGCTGTGGATGCATTATTGCTGTTCTGCAAAGGACTGATGTCCCTAAGGGCACCAGAGTTCTTCAGTCACTGCTCTCTGTCAGTCTTCACACATTGTCACCTCTGTATCTCACACATCAAACTCGTGGATTAATTTCAGAGAGGTTTCCAATAGTCAAAGAAACCAAGAACTCCCTCTGTATTTCAGTTCCATCGAAGCCCAATAGGAAATATACAAAAAAGGCTTTTGAAAAGCTGCTGTATAAAACCCCAGACACTAAGCGGAACCCTTACAGCCAGGGTAAATATGCCATCAGCGTGGCCACCGAGATGCAGAAGGCTTCTTATGGTCATGCAGAGCAGATGTTGGACCTCATTAAAAGGCAAGATGTGCATGTTGTCATGTTATGGTCCCAGAACCTTGCCAAAAGCTACTTCTGTGTTTTCTCCATTAAGGGAATCATAGTAGCTGGGAAAAGGATAGGATGCTGAACCAGATTTGGCACCAAAAAATACAGGTTTGGGGGGGGGGTTATGTAAAAAAAAAAAAAGCAGCTTGGAATCCAGCTCTTTGAATCTTTTTGGTTTTGTTTACGTCCATTGCTGTTGGCAGTGGATATTCCGATCTGCCTTTACACTGATGTGTCTGAGATTAGTTTGGTTTTAATGGATATTGAGTATTGCCCATGTGACCTATTTAACATTACAACTCACTTCCAGTCAGTAAACATAACCAGGGCAATACAGTAACGTTAACGCCAACAGAGGGTGATCAGCTGTGGCTGCAAAAATTAAAATAATCAGCAACCACTGTAAAACTGCTAATTGCATGACTCGACCAGTGGAAGACAGCTCAAAAGTGGAAAAGGGTATAATTTTTCACCTCTAATGGCTCAATATAAACTAATATGGGAGACTATAATTCCAGTAACTTCATTTGTAAATTACAGGACTATTCATACATAGCCTGCAGTACGGCTGCTCCTCTGCTGCTTGGCATTGCAAGTTATAAATAACAGTCAGTTTCCCTTGTCCATGACTGCATCATATTAATATTCAATTTTATCTTAAGCATTTGACGCCAGTTACCAAAATACCACAATGAAGCTAATGATGTATCAGATGCACTTAGGAAGTACAGACATACACTGTTCCCAATGGCTACGGAATGGCTGGGAACAATAGAAAACACAGCATAAAGGAACTCCAGAACCTGCTGGAACTAACGTTGGGAGTCAATGGGGGAAGAGATTGTGTGTGACCACCTCCTCCTATTTAACCCTGGGCTGGGGGGCTTTGTTTTGCAGGTGTTGAGTGTTTAGTAGGGAGTGTGGAGCTGTGCTGGTAAGGAGAGGATGCCTTTGGGTGAGGGGTAATAGTGGTGTGGGTTTGTGCAGTTTATGAGTCTGTCTGCTGGCTTCCTGTTCAGGTTTTATTTTTATGGTATGGGTTCTTTGTTTTAATTCATGTACCCTTTTAGAGCGTGGGTCTCTGAGTACAAGTAACTTTGTTAATTTGTGTAAGTGCTTAAGGCAGACCTTGTTACTCAGTGCCCAGGAGTTAGCTTTGTGCTGGGTGATTTCTTTTACTTTTGGGGTTGCTTTGTTCTTCTTGCAGTCTTCTCTTAATGGTCTTATTAAGGAATAAGCTGTGCTGTGCCCTGTGAATCTTGAATTCATGTGTAATTTTTTTTTTTTTTGCCTGTCTTTCTTCTCTCCTGCTCCCATCTATTACTGGTAGTTTAAACACTTCCTTGACTGGAGTGATTGGGGTCTAACAGAATTGGCAGCTTTGCTACACAAGTCTGCAGTATGATAGAATCCTATTGGCACTGCAGCCATCCTGCTGAAAGACAGTAAACAACAGTGTCTGTTTGGCTCCTGAAAGCTGTGATTGTTTTCTAGAGTGGTCTGGTTGCATTGACAGGGAGCCTGGTTTTCCTTTCTTCCTCAGGTTTATTTCTTTAAAGGTCTTTACGCCCCCCTGCCTGCACTCATATGCAGGTTCACCTGTGTTTGGCTCATTTCTGTGACCTCTGACAGTGTTCTACAGCCACTGCTATGTGAGAACTGGACAGATAACTCTCCAAAATGATATGGACTACTAAATATTTATGTCTTGCAGGTGTTAAGCCACTTCTTCGAGAAACAGATCTCCCTACTTACCTTCAGGCAGTGTGTGACTCCTAGAAGGGTGGGAGCCTCTCCAAAAGAAAAGACAGTTAGTTGAGGTGCTCCTTTCATCTCTGGCAATGGGAGGTATTTTTGGCAAGAACAAGAGGCTCCGTGTGTTTCCGAAGACAGTCATTCTTTATAAGGCCAAAGGACAAAAGACATCAGAGGCTGCACCTATGTTCTGTGATGCATCAACATGGACCGGGGAGAACAATTTTCACTCAGCACGTATAGGGAGAACTCCAAAAGGCCCTGAAATTTCTGCTGCAAAACTTGTGTTTAACACTCCTGAAAGTGAATCTGCTGCCCAGGCAAAACAGGACACAGGAGAGCAGGTTGCATCTGCACAGCATCCAGAGGCCCCACTCTCTGTGACTGCTAGAGATGCACAAGATGTTGAGGTGTCACAGGACCCTGAAGCCAAACCTAGCACGGAGGTGATGCAGCACCAGGAGCTTGCTGAACAGGCAAAACAAGAAGGCCAGTCTGCAAGGAGAAACACACAAGAGAGCAGCAAGACTGAGGCTGTTCTGCGTCATACTGGCAGCTGTAGATCCAAGGAGCAGCTCACCTGTGAGGGTCATGAAGTGTCACCTCTTACACAGACTACGGTAAAGGCTGAAGTTCACATGTCTGCAGATGTCCAGAGTGGACCTGGCGAGGCCCAATCTATAGTGGAGTCTGAGCTGCTGACTGCTGCAGAGCAAGAGGCTGGGATTGTGCATGCTTCGGAAGAAACTTGTGTTGGGAAGACTCATCAGGAAGCACCTGTGCAGGATGCAGCTGACTCTTCAGCTGCTTTGTGCACCACAGAGGAGTCAGAGCTGCCTTGGAGAGCTACAGAGTCAGGAGAGGGCATTGCGAATGTGCAGCAGTCTGCAGAGGAGCAGGCAGTAGAAGAGCAAGGAAGCTGCACTGCTAAAGCCCCACCTGATTTCCAGTTGGAACAAAATATAGAGGTTCCTATTTCTAAAGATGTAGAAGAAAGTGCTTTTGAACCAGAGCAAGTTGAAGAAATGGCTGAGGTCTGTGACGATGGGCAGACATCAAAAGAGAACCCATACTGTCTGGCAGAAACCCAGGCTGCTCTGCAGGATAAGGAGATCAAAGATAGTAATGAAGGAAAACCAGAGGAACACTGAAAGAGCACATGAAGTCTGGTGCAGTGACCACTGAGCAGACTGTTTACAGCCAAGTGATGAACCTGCTGCCTTCATCCTGCAAAGGACTAAGATGCTGGTGGCTGCTTGTACTCCAAAGGACCCAGAAAGCAGGGTGTTGGTAAAGCCTACTTTGAAAAGTGATGCTAAACTCAAAGCTGGTATGTTGTCTTTTGTAACCTCCTTCCTCCTCTCCTTGGGGAGGGATTGTAGGCATGACCTAAGTGTATCTCTGTATAAAAAGTATGTTTTTGTAGAAGACACTTGCTTTTTTTTCTCCACATACACATTTACCCTGGCTAGAGCTATGCATGTCATGATCATTTCCCTCTGTGTGACTGAGGGAGTCTAAGGCTTCTCTGCCAAACAAGCCAGATAGGTTAACTACACTTTTCTGTACACCCCACTCTGTTGTAATGCTCTGTGGGCAGTGGAGTCTGTTGCAATTGGAATGAATAAATGGGTGCATTTTAACTCTTGTTGTCGTGAAAGTTGTATTATTAATGACCACCTACTTTATGGTTTGTTCTTCTGAATGGAGGTGAACTGGCTCAGACAGGAGGACCACAGAAGTAGCTGTCTCCAGACTGTAACCAACAAGAGAAACATCTAGTGGTTGCTTTGCTGCAAGTAATAAATACATTTCAAGCCACTGTATATACAATGGTAGCATCTAATTATATAGCTCCTAAACAGAGGGGAGTCTTTCTGTCAAACCTGACTAGTTGAGCAATTGTCACTGAATTTACAAATGATGTGATGCTGAAGGGGATTGGAAAAAGAAAATCATCTAATTCCTTTCCCTCTGTTTCTACCAAAGAAGGGGTTTATGCGGTTAGAGCTCCCAGGGACTTAAAAGTGAGATAATGACTTGCACTAGACAGCTGGAAAACTACAATGCAAAGGAAAGTAAGATCTTCCCTAAGGAAAGCATTTCCAGCTCTTGTGTTCTTGCATGCTTCCTATAGTAACAGTGTTCAGAGGAGGAAAAAAATCATAGTTAAAGGCAAGTCAGGCTATGAGGATTTTGATAGCTGTGTATCTATTTAAAGGATGATTGGTTTTACTGTCTTTACGTGCTTAATCACATCAGGAAGATAGCGTACCCTTAAAGATTTCCGTTGAATCAAAGGACCAGGCTGCCACACTGCGAGTCTATCTACTTAAGCCAGGCTTCCTTAATATACTTTCCCTTACGACCAAATCTGAATGGAGCCCCTGTTTGTAGAAATGTTTCTTCTCTCATCCCTTTACAGAGAGTGTGTTCCTTCCTTTTGGCTGTTACTCAAAATCCTGAAGGCACGTACATCAGTTGATTATGTTGACAAGCTGCCTGAGGTTTGGTTGCCTCTAACAAAGTTGCTGCTGTTATTCTAGAAGAATATCTATGCCTTCCTTACATAGGGTTCAGATTCAATGATTGGTGGATGGGAAGGCTCCTTCTTACCAATGCTGGGAGAGCTAAGATGCCTGAGGAAATCATGGAAAAAGAAACGATGCTAGCAAAGGGTAAAAAAAGCTTCTGTGCATCATTCTGCCTCTGCCTTAGGTATTCAGATAAGCAACTATTACTAATTGCCAAATATTTTCAAAAAGCTGGTGTTAATCATCTGCTGTTTTGCAGTTGCTGGGAAAACCAAAGGATGCTTGACAATGTAACAGAGTGTGGGAAGCAAGAAGCCTAAGTGGAGAGAAAGGGACACGTGCTCTTCTTATGCTGGGCAAGTGTTAAATGCCAGGAAGGAAGAGATTATCAGGGACAGATGAAAGCAAAAGGTAGATGGAAGTTGATTTGCATGTAGTTATGGCAGAGGATTGTGGAAGTGATAGCAGTCACATCACAGGATTCTCAGGGTGATGATCAGTCACTGAGTTTGGGAAAGCATTTCAGAAAACCTGGAGCAAAGTTCTCTCTCTGTTTTGGGCAGAAGTATATTTTTGCGTTCTCACATTAAAGAATATTTATTTTCAAATAAGCTTAGTTTCTTATTTTGTACTTGTGATTTAGTAAACCCTTGCACCTCACTACTCGTTAGGGAACCACCCTGAGAGTGATCCAGTAATTCTCATTCCCCCTATGACTAGGGGTAGAGCATAGCTCAGACTGAAGGCATCATTCTGATCTCGAGTCACAATAAAATGTATAATTATCTGACACTGCTGCTGACACACTGAAACAAACAGGTGACGGGGAGGAACTTTTCACAAGGGCTTGTAGTGGTAGGAGAAGCAGGAAAGGCTTTAAGATGGAAGGGGGGAGATTTAGATCAGACATCAGGAAGAAATTCTTCACAATGAGGGGGGGGAGGCCCTGGCCCAGGTTGCCCAGAGCAGTGGTGGCTGCCCCATCCCTGGAGGTGTTCCAGGCCAGGTTGGATGGGGCTTGGAGCCCCCTGATCCAGTGGGAGGTGCCCCTGCCCATGGTGGGGGGAATTGGAAGTAGATGATCTTTAAGGCCCCTTCCAACCCAAACCATTTTATGATTCTACAATCACTTCTCACCACCAAAAGGTAGCAGACAGGATAATATTGCAGGCTGTACTTTCACAAACATTGTCCCTAAACCAAGCCTTGTTCAGACTGACCGCTGTATGGCTGTTAATCTGTCGGCTAACATCAGATGTTGTTCAGTGGTCACAAATGTGACAATGTGTTGCACTTCAGTTTTACTTGGATTTAAGCATTTAAATCAAATTAGCAAATCTGGGAAATAAACCTCGAACCTGAATATACAGCTGTTCTGCTTGTGCTCTGGAAAAGGAGTAATCTTTTCTTAGAAAAATCCTGCTAGAAGGGAATAATCCCCTGTCAGATGTAGCACTGCAGGAATTCGAGGAAAGAAGTTTTTGTGCTGTCCTCTCTTCGTTACATCTTATTCAGTGTAAGATATTCCTTGGTAAATGAGAATAATAGCTGAAGTTCCTCTTATAACATATCTATTCCAGTTCTGATGTCCTTGATCATAATCCTTTGGGCATTTTAGATCACAGTTATCATTAGGTTGGAAAAGACCTTTGAGATCATCGAGTCCAACCTATGACCCAACACCTACACCTACTCCTACTTGTCAACTACACCATGGCACTAAGAGCCTCATCCAATCTCTCCTTAAACACCTCCAGGGACGGTGACCCCACCACCTCCCCGGGCAGCGCATTCCAATGGCCAAGCACCCTCTCAGTGAAGAATTTTTTCCTAATATCAAGCCTAAACCTCCCCTGGCGAAGCTTGAGACCGTGTCCTCTTGTTCTGTCGCCGGTCACCTGAGAGAAGAGACCAACCCAAGAACCAAACTTTACCCTCAAGATGTCCTGGTTTGTGTTGTCCTGGTTTAACCTACTCAAAATTGCACTCGGGGAAGATTTTGCTTTGGCAGTTCTAATGGCTATAATTGCATCTGTCAGAAGAGGCTCTACCTCATTCCTGATATTTGCGTTGACTCTAATGTCAAAACTAATGTTTTTGCCCTTTTCATCTCACAAAGTATTTGGGTAAAATACTGAATATTGATATCGCTGGCCTGAGAATGAATGCTACTTGTCTCCTGATGATTTCTTTGCAAATCTTTTAACACTAACCATGCTCACTGTATTCGAGCTCTGCTGAAAATAGAGATTAAAATGTTAAATTTTCAAATGTGACTCCTGTGAGAAGAACAGGATTTGTTATGAAAGCACTTTAATGGTTTTAAACTACTATTCCCACCCTTAGAACAGGGAAAGATCATCTTGTAACAGCAGAACAATTGTACCATCTAGCACAGCACATCTACAAGTCATCCACGACTGCTTCACGAGAACTAAGCTCTCTTTGTCACCAAGGACTGAGCACAAGTTATACCTTTTACTGCTGTTTGTCTCATCTCTTTAGGCAAGATTTAATTGGAGAATTTATTAATAATGCAGCAGCACGAACATAACTCAGCTCTGTTCCCAGGCTCTAGGCTGCCCTCTTAAGATGATAAGCAGCAAATTCTGACTGGTAAATCGACTATGAATCACTGCAAATAAGTATAAAGTAACATTACTGATTCACATAACTGATAACTGCCTTGTGGATCGTGTGGATTGTAGTAATATTTGGCTTTCTCAAAATCTTAGCTCCTGATGTTAAGAATATGTGCTTATAACTTCTATAAATAAGGCTTTCTGTTGTTTAGCAGGAAACCTTGAAAATACAACCTGGCCACACTTGAGAAAATAAAAATCCAGGAATTTTTAGGAGCCTAACACCTGCTACCTGCTTGTGCTGTAAGGAACCCCATATGTGTCTCTTGCTTTTGGAGCAGTTTTGTAAAAAGTTATCAGCATCTTCATCACAGTAAGTCCATTCCTCCTGATGTTTAAAGTGCTTACACAACTTAGTAAAAAGTTCTGAAATCAGCTGGTCCAAAAATAAACACTTCCCTTATCCAAGGCTGCAACAGCTGGTCAATATTGTGGTCAATACAAACCACTTTCGTATCAGTTTAGTTATTGTATCCCTTCTTGGCTTTCAGACACAAAATATTTTCCTTGTTTCCTTGTATAATTCTCTCTCCATAAAGATGGGAGAAGCCTAGATTTCGAGCGACAATGTCTGCCAGTTATCTGATAACCAAAACAAATCACAAAGTGGAAGTTAGAAAAGTTCTGAAACAGAAGCCAGTTGAAGCACCCTTCCCAATGGAAAGAACTCTTCAGCCGGAGAAAATAACAACACAAATTCCCACCCAGCTCTGCCAGCTTTGCTGCAGAATGCATGCAGCCAACAGCACCTCATGGCAGCTGAGAAGCACCTGAGATCTGCTATTCCTGCCCATGAGGGAGATGTACTGTGCCTCTGATCCTCAGTGTGACACCTAAGCTAAAAACTGTTTTTCCTGAAGCCTATTGTGTAGCTGTTGCTCACTCTACGATACTGGTTCTTATTGTCAGTTTGCAGAAAGATGTACCCTACCACATTCCCTTCAGTTCATATAAAGGGTTCTTTAAGGTCCTTCTGCTCCCTTACCAGCTGCGTGCTGGGAGATTTTAGGGGCTGTTCCTTTGAAAGCTAGCAAGGGCACTGGAAGATACGAGTTTGAGTGGTTTTCTTTTGGGAAAGAGGGGTATTTGCTTTCCATGTTTGGGGGTCTTGTTTGAACTCTCTAGCAAGACAGAGCTCTATCTTCAGGTTTCGCCAAAACCATAGTTATGCTTTCTTCCGTCTGAGATGGCTTTGAACAAAATTCTGCCAGCGGCAAGAGCATGGGGCTAACAGCAAATGAAAGAACCACTCACGATCTGAAATGGCCAAAAGAAGAAGGGGAAACAATTTTAAGATATATGTAAGAAACATCTGGTTTCTTTTTGTACTTAGGGTGATGAATATCTACATCTTTATGCTTGCCTCTATAAATAAAATCTCTCTTCAGACAATGGCAGTAGGATCTGTCAATTGTCACATTTCGAACCACTTCTGTAATGATGACAACATCTAACAAATGTAAATACGCCAGAGAATAAACTCGTATTTTCCTTTCCTCTCCTAGCTTTATAGTGCCCTACCACGATTACATGAAACATTTCCCTGCTATACTCATTTACACAAAACCACCGCTGTTGATATAGCAGCTCCTTACTCTGGAAAGTCAGCCTGACAGAACATTAATTCATTTGTAAGCTGTCTTCTTCCTGGCTTTGGTATCAAAGCTCTGTCGTTTCACATTTTGGTTTTTCCCCACAGTAGAGGTGGCTGCGCTAGTCTTCCCTGCCTTTCCGTTCTTACAACTGTGTAGTTTTAAGTGATTAAGTTCACGTAGTATTGTAAGTGAGTGCCTAACCGGCATAGAATCACACATTTTTACAGATTCTACCCATAAAAGCAGCTCAAACAGTGCAGCAAAACTGCTCTGGATCCATTAGCTTCACTTTAAAAACTGTAATCCCTAAATTATAGATCTGTTTTTCTGTAGCTCCTCTTATTCTATGCTATGATGGTTAAGCTTTCTGCAGAACCATCCGTAATCATATCATGTTGTGTGGCAGTTATATTTTACTTTAAATATTTAGCTATAAAAAGTGGCACAGGAGCTCTAGTGGAACAGCACTTTAAGGGAAGTAATGATCTGGGACTTGTGGGGAAATGGGTTTGGTGTCACCGGCTGTGCTTCTTAAGAGCAACACCTTATCACCCTGAATAAGAAATGAAGGCTGAGAAGTTGTCATGATGGAAATGGTTTAAGTAATGTTTGCTTTGTAGGTTTTCTGCCAGAAACAGGGCACAGCTATTGCTATTTAATTATATTATGAGTTTAAATTGTGTTTGCCTTTTCCTGGCAATAACAGTTAATCTGCATGACATAGATTTCAAATCAAATTAATAGACAGATCTGTACTTGAGTCCCTCTTTCACTTTTCAACAGATTTCTGCTCTTTGTTTGCAAAGCACTTGATTTGTTTTCTAACAATGCTGAAGTTTTAAAATGGCACTCAGTAAATACAACTTGAGGTAAATTTTTCTCTGCAATCAAAATATACTGAGTTTGAAGTGATGGCATTGCAGTGGTTTCTAAAAACTGAGTAAATGCCTGATAAAATAATGACCCAAGGGCCTGGTATCCACATATTTCTCATCTCTCAATAAGGAGACATTTTGCCTTTTCTTTATGCATAGCTACTTTGACTAAATGTGAACTTCTTTCTACAGTTAATAAATGGTCTGGGAAGTAAGAGGAGACCTAAATAGTATTTACCTTGGTAATATAAACTAATAACTGTAAAGTGCAGTATTGGCTGGGAGTCATGGTGAGTAACTGACTTCCTAAATGCCCTTAGTGAGAGCAACACACTGTCCCTTGAAATAAGACTGACTTAAAACCAATAAATCTTGCAAATTATGTCAAACCCACGCTGAAAGGAAATGTGAATCTGATCTTCATTTTAGGGGTTACTTTCCTCATCAAAATAAATATGAGATGGTATCAGTGCTTTGCCACAGGTGGACCCAAAGACACATTCCTGTTCTTGCTCCAGATGCGAATAACAGTGAATCCACGTTTTGAAACCTCCTAACAGGATGGGGAAATCTGAAGAGATTGTCACATGAAGCTTTAAACTCTTTTTCACCACTCTGCTCCTCAGAGAGCTGGGCCAGAGCAGAACACGTGTGGCCTTACACAGGGCTAGGGGGTGGGTCCTAATGGATTTCTTCCTGACTTGCAGGTGTGATGACTGACCCAGGAGTGATCTATCAGCTTGGTAACAAGGATAAAACTCGGCTCTGTGTCTGTTTCTAAATAAAAGCTCTGTTGGTGCCAAAGTCATTCAGTATCACAAGGCCTCAAGGTTCCCTGGAGAAGGCTGCTAGCAGGATTATTGCTGTACATCTTGATCATGGGGAATGAAATCAGTCGCAAGAGATATTGTGGAAAGCCCAGGATGCTAGAAAAGCCAGCAGCACAGGAAAATACAGCAGCTGATCTCCCCATTGCCCAGACAGCCCAGGGGGATGTGTTGTGGAGCAGCGTGAATCATCCTCCGGAGGAGAAATGGCAAGATACTGCTACTGGGATGGGCAACAAAGATGAAGGAAGAGAAAGTGGAACAGCCTCGTCTTCTCTGCCTGTGGCACAGATAATGCAGAGAACCACAGAGCTGGAAGAGCTTGGTGAGACCCAGCCTTCTGCAGACCAGACAGAGAAGAGTGAAAACAAGGCCACTTCAGTGGGGAGTCCAGATGGACAAACTTGTGCTCCAACTCAGGAAAGACCTGCAACAGCTCAGCAAGCCGAAGGAGACACAGGAGTGAGGACTGACTTCCCTCTGCAGGCTGCAACAGAGACAGGAGCTAGAGATGCAGAAGAAGTGGTGGTGACTGACCTGGCAACAGCGGAAAGCGGCTCAGTCGTACGCAGGAGGCCAAGCAGCAAGCTGTGCAAGCCAAGCCCTCTCTGCAAGTGGCTGAAGCAACTCAGGTCCCCAGCTGGAAAAGCCAAAGTCAAGCCTGAAGCGATTACTAGCCGAGAGGGAGGCTTCCTGGAAAAGGACAAGTGAGTGCCTGGTGTGGTACCCTCAAAAAAGACTGATACGGGAAGTGTGGCTTGTGTATAAAAAGAGGAAAATATTTATTGTTATCTTTAAGCTGTATTTTTACTGTGTAGTTCTGGCTATCTTACAGCCCTGAGGGGAGTACAGAGGGCATTCCCTCTGGAAGTAGTAGAAAGAGGGAATTAAATGTCTCTGTTCCATTACCAAGCAGAGATTTGTTTGGCTTGTCTTTCTCTGCTGCTCACTGGGGGTTTGTCTGTAATAGCTTCCTTTTTGAAACTCTGCAAGGTGCACTGTACAAATCTGTATCTTCCTAGTGCTTCCTGCCATTATTTGACTTCCTTTCCCCTGCTTTTAATAACTTGCTCTGCCTGATGGACCAAGATAAGTGCATTAGTATTATTAAATGAAATAAATACATTATAAGCCCACTTGATGTTTGTAAATGCATAATAGGAATAGTGGGTGTTGTGTGGGAGGGTTGATTAAAAAACAAAGGGCTCTTGTTTTGCCATTTGAAGCAATTGCTGTGTGTATAGTTTTGTGTTTGTAAATCAATAAAAGCTAGTTCCATTGCCTCAAATGAAGTGTTGACTACAGCTGAAAGAGAAATAAGGGAGGGGAAATAGGCTGCCACTATCTACCCACAACTGCAGAGAATGCTACTGAGAACTAGTAGTGCTTCTAGCAGGACAGGAGAAGCAAGGAAGGTAACAGTGTGTGCTCTGGCTATGATGGGGCTGCCTCCTGAAAAGAGAGGGAAGTACTGCCTAAGGAAAACTAACTGAGAAGAGTCTTTAATTTGATTTCTGTAGGTGTGTGCTGTCTGTATGGTTCCTGTGTGTCTTACAACTAACCTAAGCACCTTTGCACTAATGAAGAGGAAAGGCATCCCGGGATGCTAAGCCTTGTTCTGCTATAGAAGCCAGTTGATAACCAAAACTCTTCTAGGAGCTGAAAAAAAGCAGGGAGCTGACTTCTAGGCAAAATAAAGAGTAGTCAGCAGAGGCTGTGCTAGAAGCATCCCAGTACATTAGGGCATCCCCGCCTGCACCTGAGAAGCAGGGAGGGTGAGCTGGTCTGCCAAGAAAGCTAATGAGCCACCAGCCTGGGCCTGTGAAACTCACCATCAGCTTCCTTCAGACTTCCTAAGGTAGTGATGTTGCTCTTAACTGCAACCTGTCCCTTGCTGCTAATGTGAAAAAAACACTGCTCTTAGGTATTGATGAGAATTTTATCCTATTCCTAGCTGGACCATAATGAATGGAAGGAGGAAATTCACCACTCTTGTCTTTCTCCTTCAGCTCTTTCCTTTACAGAAGATAGAGTTTGGCATTCTGTCTTTGTGTGCCTGTCATTGAGGGGTGCATCCCTGGCTTCCCTAAGGTAAACAGGGACAGCAAATTGTTTGAGTGTTGTTGATCATTGTATTGATAATATAACACCATATTTAATAAGCTTCAGACACGCCTTAAAGCTTCTCTTGCAGCAGAATTAAAATTAAAAATAAATAGATTCACCATATCTCTTTCTATACCTCTACCTTAATCAAAAGCAGTTTGCTGTGCAAGCAAAGAAATAAGGATGAAAGCAGCTGGTTTTCACCATGGGCTCTTAAGCACCATCTGCTGCATTGCCTCTTCTCATGCAAAGAGAATTCCTTGGTTGCTAATGACCTGTAAGGATAACATTTGCTTCATGTAACCTCTGGGTCCCCCAAAAAGCATTACAGGAAGCTTTTAAAGCAAAGCCCACCCCAAAGACTTGATGTATTTATTATTATAGTTACCAAAGCTATCTGCTAGCATCATGACTGCAATAAGCACTTGGGAAGGTGTGCTGAGCTGGTGGCTCTTGGCAGTTGGGATGGGATCTTATATGGGTGTATTTTGGCCCATGTGCACTCTCTGATGCCCTTGGGACGGCACTGCTGAAGTGACACAGGCTGCTGGCTTTATGGGCTGTGGCCCAGGCAGTGCCTGTATGGGTCACTGCACTGCATAGAGGTGGGATGGTGCTGGGAGGTCACTGCAGGGCCAAAAGCTCCTCTGGGTGCTGTGGTGAGACCAGGGCAGAGCCCTGCACAGAGCAGTGTGCAGGAAAAGATGCTCACGGTTACATAGACATTGTAACCTGCACGCAGTAGAAGAGTGTGCTTGGTGTAGCTTTGAATTCTGCAGGTAGGAGGTGCAATAATCTCCTATATAAAATTGCAGAACAGACTGTGTCAGGATTATCGCGCTGCTTCATTAGGCAGTTGTGTTTCCCTGCACTGGGAAACCTGTCTTTTAACTGAAAGTCATCACAATCAATCTCACTGCACAATTCAACACAACAGCTCAGTGCTGTAGCTTCGGAGGCATTTGAATAGTGTACAGTGAAAAATCCTGAGGTAGATCTCACCATTGAGGAGGTGGCAAAGTTGCTGAAGGTGGCTACCAAGCTCTATTAGAGAACAGCATGAAACTGCAAAGGCTTTTATGCAGAATCGAAGAGTGTTGAACAGCTTTCTCTGTTTGCTGCTAATAAAATGCCTTTGCTTTTTCTTTTTCTTCCTCTTCTTCCTTCCTTAAGTAGGACATTCCTGTGATTCCTTGTTTCTTTGTTGGTTCTCCAAGTATAGGCTGATTGTTTATTTTTAAGAGGTGCAGTGGAACACAGGTATTTGTTGCACTGAGTGCTCAGTGCTTCCTGTAGAGATCTATTTGGAAAAGCAGTTTGTAAATAGGGGTACTCTGTTCTATATTTGTTGGAAATTGTTTTTCTAACATGCTCTCGGTAAAAAGAAGTAATGCTGGTGATGGAACACCACAGTTGGAGCTCTACAGCAATCAGGAAAAACTTTGATTCTAGAACATCAGCAAAAACCTAAACCTTAGGGCTTTGGTAAACTGATTTAAAAGTCTATTATCTACTACGTATTTCAGCAGATGGGAAGATAATGTTATAACTTCTTTCCTGGGTAAATCACAGCAAATCAATTAGATAGAAAATGTAAGGGCCAACTTGGATCACGTGCACTGGAATTAGGTCTGGTGCTGATGTTTTAGCTTCTCGGTGTAGGGAAAATAGCCTAGCATAGATTTGTTCTCTCTGTGTTGACTACACAAATGACCGAAGCTAACAGTGTGAGTACTCTTAGATGCATTTGAACCTCTTGCATTCACCCAAATCTTCAAGTGGATAATAAAAAAACCCAGTTGTATTAAAGAACAGTCTTTGATACAATTTGGATCAAAAAATACCCAAGGTTATTTTAAATTTTAAGAAAATGTCAGTGTTTATTTTATTTTCAGCATTAGCTTCCTAAAAGAAAAGCAAGGCCACTGTGTAGCCGTAGAAAATATCTTACACATTAATTGCAAGCTGTTGGAGGCTGAAGAGCTGTTCTGCAGGGCTCATTCCTGTGAACAAGTACCACCCCTTAAACTTATGAGTAATACAGAAATTGCATTTACAGCGCAAGAGCAATCTTACTAGCTTGCATACATTTGTCCTGCCTAACTGCTGAAGCAAGATATTAAACTTTTTAAAATTCATCTACCTAACCATATGAAAATATTCTCACAGAAAGATGACCCAGCATGGTTCCTTTCTTCTGCGTAAGCTTGCAGCACAAGAGAGCCATCCTGTTCCTTTGTGAACAGAATCTCCTCGAAAAGACCCCTTGAAAAAATCCAATAACTGATGCTGCCTGTTTAAACCAGAAACTGTTTTAGAAATGCAGTAAATCAACTTGATGGTGACTGCAAAATGCTAATAGTTATGAACGCTATATATCTATTTAACTCAACTCTGCTGTAGTGCAACCATAAAATACTTAATTCTTTTTTTTTCTCCCCTTCAATTAACCAGCACTTTCTGGCACTTGAAGGAATAAGCACTAGACTTTTTCTGAATTTCTTGCAGGAGAACCAAAAAATGGGAGGAAATCTTAGCAGGAAGAAAGGAATCAATGTTGCTGAGAAACCTAAAGGGAAGGATGCTGCAGCAGCCACCACTGAGCAGGGAGATTCCACTGAATTGAATAAGTTGCGGAGGACACAGAACCAAGAGTGTGAGAAATGATGGGACAAGAAGCAAGAGGGAAAGGCCAGAGAGTTTTCGTCTGCCTAAGCACAGATACCAACTGCCAGAAAGATTTGGCATGGAACAGCGTTCAAATCCAGAATTTCAGAGAAAACTAACATAGTAAGTCTGCTAAAAGCTAACCGCTAGGCAAAAGAGAGTTTTTATACTCCCAAAAAGCAGCGAAGCTTATCCCAGAGTACAGTTAATGTGGAGTTTCTAAAGCACTAAGCAAAACACATGCTTCCATTCTCTAACAGATTTTCATAGTTACGCCAGCCAACTACACACAGTAACTTGCTATATAGGTCTGTAAATTGGCAAGGACAAAACCTGCAGGGAAACACAAAAGGCCATTTATTTCACCTAGCTTCTCAGTCTTTTTCTGGCTCTGTTCAAGGTCCCGGTCCATCAGAAACCTTTGGCACAGACAGCCAGGCAGAACACAGGCTTTTTAAATAGGTCTAGGAGAGTGCAAGAATGCTAGATTTTATACAATGTGAGAATAAGCTGAGTGAAGTACAGAAACTGGAACTCAGGTGCTCTGCACTACAGGCTCAGTGAATATACTCTTGGGCATTCACACTCATTAATAAGCAACTTCTTATGACTCCTGAAATATGTATTTTAATTCATTCCCTTTGCCTTTATGAGAAATTCTGCTTTCAGACTGTGGCCCCACCTGGGTAACGTAGCTTGCACTGCTGTTTTGGTCTCACATCAACAAGTCACTCCAGAGGAAGTTCAGTAACTGGCCACGTCTGTATCAGGTCAGTGCGTGTCTAGGGGAATGGCTTAGACATGGAGTACTCACAGATACATTGCAAGGTATCCACATCTATATGAAGCTCTTAATATTAAGCATGTAGGTGGAAGAGAGGGTTCATTATGCTCCTAAGTACACTTTTGGCAAGCCTTGGTTTCTGTTGTGTTTCTGAATCAAGGAAACAATCATTGGGTTCTCACTGCGGCACCTGTGACTTGTGATCGCAACAGAACAGGTAAGAATCCGAAGCAAAGGTTTTCTCTGCTGCGATGGTACTTGCAAAAGAGATTCTTGTGCTTTTGGTTGCAGGTCCTTGTGGAATTCAGGAGAAAAGAATAAGGATGGGGACTAATCAAGTGTCTCATCTAAAAGAAGCCTTGCTCTAAATTTCTCTGTGACTCCAGCCTGTACAACACTGCACCACCTCCTGGTGTGGAACTGAAGTAAAAACAGAATTACAGAATGTATATAAAGGGATGCGGTATCTCTACTAAATACTTAACAACAATCACAAAATACTGAACAACATTCACAAAACAAACAAATGGTAGGAGAAATGCTCATCTAAACAATGAGGGAGTTGTCGATTCCAAGCTATGTGCAGTTAACAGAACAGTAACACACCGACAGGCTTATCTTTTTCTGCCTAAGGTCCCAGTGGAACCAGGTAAAGGAGTTGCACTGGTGTGATTTGCTTGTAATAGCTGTTAGCTGCCTTGGAGAAGCGGCACCGACTGTGTTGTCGAAATAGATGGGATGATCTTAAGTCAGCTACACTTAGCAAAGAAGTTATTTATCTCCAGCACTTAATGAACCTGCGGGGAGCTGGCTGCTGTGGCAGCAATACCTGTAGCCTAACCTAGATCCCATCGTCAAGCCTTAGCCAACCACCCCTATCTTGTGTATTTTTACTGTTACTCAGGCCATTGAACCACTGCTGCTGTCATCGCTTCAGGCAAAAGCAACCCTAGGTCATACAATCCTCTTTGACTTGTGAGAACAGACAATGGACTGGGATTGCTTCTTCAAAAGGAGATGATGAAGCAGACTCCTGTGTATCTGGAATTTCCAAGTACAGACAGAGAATTTTCTGCTGTAGCTTCTACAGTGGATAGGACATTGAAAAGCTGAGGCAAATGTCTAGCACCTAGATACAAAAAATCTTTTGACACTTACTCACACCCATCAACTTAGTTATTCATTTCAGTCTTCCTGGTGTAATTATACTGATGGCTGAATGTGTGACTTACAACTCTTTTTCCCATCCCATAAACCAATCCTGGAACCCGAGCTAGCTTCAAAAGGGCAAAGCTGCTCATCACTTCTAAATGGAAGGTTCTCTCTACTTACCTCACTGGAGCAGAAAACATCTGGTGAAAACCTTCAAAACTGAAAGGGTGCAATTCTTGACTTTCCACACTCTTTCAGCTTTCCTGATGGAAGAATATTCCTACCCACTCTTGAAAATCTAAGCACCTGTGAAACATGCCATGAGATGTCAAAAGAGTGCCAGGGGTTCTTCTGGCTGTGTATGGAACAACAGACTAAACATCTCCACCCAGAACAAGCATCTCTTCATAGGGGAATGAAAATAAGTGTACATACTTCAGTCCACAGCCTACTCCTTATCCTACTGGCCTCTGCGTTTCTTCAAGGAGACGTGTGAGAATGGGAGGACTGTCATTAACATACACGCAGACTGGGCTGTGCTGGTCTCTCTCTTCCCCTGAGCAAGGTTAAGGGCTCAATGAATAAAGCAAGCAGAGACTCCAAACAGCACATTGGTGAGCTTCTATAATCTGATAATAAACCAGCCCAGCTTGAAGTTCCTTTTTACATTACACAGACCTTTAGCCAGTTTAAGGCAGTCCCAACACTCACCTATTATGCACAATAAAACAACATTTTTTTACCCTGGTATGTTTTCCTCCTTACAAATCTTTAAGGGCTTGAGCAGAACGTACCGAGATAAGGGCCAGAGAGTGTTGTATGTGCATATTTAGGCCATGTTCTTCGGGGAAACGTTGGGAGAAGCTTCAGAAATCCACAGAGGGAGGCAGAAGCACCAAGTTTATAATATGCTTGCTTTTGGAAAAATTCTGAATGAGCTGCACAGGGACCAGCTGATAAGGGAGTGGCACATGTGCTGAAACAGTTTAGTCCTATCTCCTTCTCAGGAACATAAAAGTGTTCTAATTTAGGTGTAATCTGCATGAACTGCTCACCCAGAAAGCCTACCAAGGAGCAGGTCTGTGACCTCAAGCTTTTTGAATCCAGTTTGCGCTTTAAACACAAGTCCAGTTACCTACACCTTACAGTTTCCTCCAGGAAGGGAGGAAAGCATAATATCCTGACAGCAAAATAAAGAAGGAAATCTAGGTGCCCTGATCTCCTGTATCTATTTGACTGCCAAGATAACAAAATGCTAATACTGACATTACAGAAAGACTCATAGCAAGAAGATCCATGACAGAATGAAGGTACTTCTCAGATGCGACGCTATAAATAAATCAGTTTGGATGAGTGAAACAGAGCTCACCTCCTATACCCACCCATTGCATTTATTAGCCTTCCGAATGCTTTAGCTGTATTACAGTAGAATAACTCTTTACAGATTTTCAGGAGAGAGAAAATCCCTGAAGAAACTTGCTTGCTCTTTCTATGCAGGAGCACCTGGATGTTGTCAGCCCAAATTTGTTACAGAGGAAACAGTAGGTAAGTAAAAACCAAAATGCAAATATGAAACCTCTTTTGTGTTTATGGTTTGCTGCATAAATTACTCAAACAACATTCCAAAAGCCACGCAACTAACTCTCAAGTGCTTAAATAGCGTCAGAAAGTTAGTGCTGGGTACCTGAGTAATTAAAGAGCTTTTTGAGAAGGACTCATTTGTTCTACATGCACTTTGCACTGGGCTGGCTCTGTCCCCTGATGCTGACTCTCCCTTGACAGGATGTGAACCTCTCCCTCTTGCACCTGGTAAGACATCAAAGCCCAGACTTTCAAAAACAAGCACTAATCACTACAGTTACGTTTTAAATAAGTGCCCTGATTTTTGCTCCATAACCTCAAGAAACATTGGTAGGCACTCAGCATTTCTTTTCAAACTGTGCCACCCATTTTAAATTTAAGCTTCTATCTCTTGAAAGACATATGGCCCAGATTTCTAGTGCCTCTGTTTTTCTTTCCCTCCATGATTGCTTCTCTAATGGCATTTAACTCTTCTAGGCATTACTCAGCCACAACTTGTGCTGTGCATCTCCCAAGACGTGAACGCCACAGCTTCCCCTGACAACTAAAATCTGTGACTGTATCAGTGAAAGTGAACAAAGACATAAACAAAGGTCATAAACTGAATTCATTAGACTTCTGATAAAACTTCTTCTGACAGGTTTGTTGGGTTTTTTTCTAGCTGACCATTTTTCTTCCAGTACTGAGCCCATTTCGGGCTTGTTGCCTGATCACCATGCCTGTGGTGCACGCCTATCAGAAATACATCACTTGCTGTCATCAAAACAGAAGGGTAGGCAGTAATTAATGGCATGTTCTATAAATTTCATCTCTTTCTCCTTCTCCTCTTTGCTACTAAATATGCAAGAGATGGCTGGAGAGGTGCTCTGACAACACTAAGAGAAAAGAGTATGTCCATTACTCACATCAATAAAAAGGATCCTGAGGATGAAATAACTCTTTTCTGTTACCTTATTGGTTTGGTTTACTCTTCTCCCCATGTTAATCAAGTGCTTTGTGCTTCTGAGTTTGTTCCGACCTTTCTGATCCTTCTGTAGCCCTGAGTGTTGCAGAAAACCAACCTCACACTTCTACTCCCAGCCTTTCTTTGTTCTGGCTTTGTTTTAAAAACTAACTTTAGTGTTTTCTTGGAGCTGAGAAAGCCATTACAGAAAAGACCAAACCAATTTTTCTTTCCAGTATATCTGATTGTTTCCTGCTTCTCTAAAAGGTTAATGTTTAAAATGAATAATGGGTAGTGGGGAAGAGGAGAAAGAGAGGATTGTCTTGCTTGCCTTTTTGTCTCAGCTCACACAGTATGGAAGCATTGTTCTTTTCCTTGCACTGCTAGCACTTTTGCAGCCTACAGAGTTGTTTGCCCTTGGGATATGGTCTCCAAACCAGATTCAGGCATACTGATGGATCTGCCTACAAAGGGCATCATTTTGTCCTCTTCTTTTCCTCGCTTAACTCCTTTTGGTCAACAGTGTTTGCTGCTCCTGCCTCCAGGGCTTGCTATTTCCTGCCAGCAGATTGCTTACTAAGGCCCCTGTACAAACTAGCACAGTGAATCCCCAGCACTTTCACTCAGTAATCTGTGCTAATATTCCTCCTGCTACCACTATACCAATGGGCTTAAAGGAATGAAGTAAATAGAACTATGGTAAGCTAAAAGAATAGCTTAAAAAAGCCACCGAAAATGTAATAGTTCGCATATATTTAAGAAGAGCAGCATGAAATGTACCCATCACCAATGAAGATTACCTACTGCTTGTGCTCCTAACTTCACAAGAGCAGTGGGAAGAGAACTCTATTCTTCTTTCTTCCAGAATATGATCCAAGCTGGCAAACCAGAGGAGTTCTGCGGCACAAAGCAGCAGGATTCAAGCCAACAGGAGGGCAGCAATGAAAGTCGGGAAGCCATACGGTAGCCGAGCCCTATAGAAATAGTATGGTTCCATTTTGAAAAGCCATTGGATTATCCTGGAATAAATCCACATTGGAACTTTATTATATATATTACATTTTTTTATATTATTTATAAATCAAAACCTGCTGGCTTGCAGAAAAAAATTAGTAGTGCTTTGAACCATCCTGGGGGTTGAAAATATAACAGAGCCTGACATTACAGACAGAGCTCTTGAGGTGCAGCAGAACATAATTCTTTGCAAGAAGGAAGAAAACAAGGAAAACTATGAAGTCAATGACTAGTTTAGACCACAAATACATGGCTCTAAAGCTCAATATAACTATACCATCGTCTAGAGTTCCTGTTGAATACATTAGCCTAAAAAAACCAAAATGTTGACCCAACAGCGAAAGTTAACACATACATCATGTTTCAGGAGGATGCTAAATGCAATGCGTTCAAAATAACAGGATAAACATTTAAACTTATGCAGTTGGTGATCGTGATGTTTATAACAAAAAGGAATAATTTTGAAACCAACAAAGCCCACAGATGATGATGAACTTCCTCTAGAAACAGCCTGGTTATTTAACATAGCTCAACACTCCAGGCTTCTGTGTGCTACAAAGCCAAGGTATATCTTTTCACGTACTCAGTCTTTCCTCCTCCTTGGAATTCATCCTTCTAGAGTTCACAGGTAAAACTATGCAACTGCTGACTTCCAGGCTAAAAGGTGTGCAAACCCACATATTTCTCATAGTTACGCGGCAAACCCAGGTTTTCCTGGGTTTTCCTTGCATAATTTTCTACTACTCAGCTGCAGACTCGCGAAAAGGACCCTCCTCCTTTTTCTCTACATGTCCTTGCTACACATACAGAAACAACTGTGCACTCCCTGGAGATGGATGAAGGTATTCCTGAAATGTGAAGGCTGTGGGTTTGAGAGTTAGTCTGGCACACTGACTTCTAATTGTAAGGCAAAGGTGTTATTAATTCATGATATTCAGATTTCTGCAAATGCCTCTGTCAGAAGTCAAACTGAACTGGAAGTCCAGTCTTGTATTTCTCTCATCTAGATGATTTCTTATTTTTCTGTTAATCTCTTCCTTCTCTCCACATATCATCAAATTGGATTCATTCTCTCCTATATTTATACTTAGATAAATTCAAAGCATGATTGAGTGGTCATAGAAAAAATCCCGGTAATAAAATATCTAGGGTCATTTTGCTCATCTGTTGTTGCTGTGGATAATAACTTCACCTTTGCATTCCTTAATCCTGTCTGTTTCAATCACAGCCTCCTTAGGGCAAAGACTACACTCTGTGCATGTGTGTAATTGTGTAAGCTTAGGTGAGAAGAAGCCTGTTCCTTACTTAGGGCCTGTAGGCACTACTGTGGTACTAAGGATAAATCCAGAGAGGCTGCCTGACTACATAAGGCTGTAAAAACCCCCATCAATGAGTATTGTATGTCATGGTGGAAAAGTGATCAAGAGGAAAAAAAAAATTACCTCTGTGGATGGTATAGCCGAGTTGTACTTCATTATATTGCACTGGTGTCACCCAGCGTGTGATACATTGTTGAGACAAAAAAAAATGAAACCCGTGTCACAGGCAGTGTGAGGAAGTACACTGCTACGGGTGCATTAAACTTTGATGGCTCCACTTATACATTATACATGTGCAAGTCAGCAAAGCTGTACTGGTGGTAATTTTCCAAAGGAATCAGCTAATAATGTTACAGCACATGCCGGAACAAATCATTGCACAGGTTGTGGCTGCTTTTTCCTGTTTTTCTTTTGCTTATTAGCACACAAAATATGTAATGCTCCACACTATTTTATGCCCTAGTGTATGAACCAAAGAGCAAAGCAAAGGGGAGTTGTAAGGAAGATTGATAGGGATATGTTTTGCCTCTATAAACAGCATGCTGATGAAGAGGAGACGAGAGAAGATTAAAACTGGAAGTCCCCTTAGATTTGAATCACCTGTGATTCTCAATCTTATGGAAAAGCCCACTGCAGACATTATGCAAACTACGCAAGAAGCATCAGCGCTCTTAGGAGGGGTTGGACTCCTTCAAAGCCTGAGGCCACAGGTGTTTAGAAACCATGCTGACAAACAGTATAAAATATCCTGATAGAGACGGGCTGACAGCACAGAAACCAGATGATACTTCAGTCGTTTTCTCCTTTGAAGCTGAACTCCAGCTGATTACATGGCTGGAACATGGAAAAAAAAGGATGGTATGAGTTTTCTCCTCAATATACCATTAACACTGAGAACAGTCGTTGCTGCACCAGCAAGGGCAGGTGTTCTAGTGAGACAGGAGAGGGTAATAGCAAATCTCAGAGAGATTTCATCCCCTTGTTAGGAGAGTCTTGAACAAAGCGTCAACAAGTCCTATTCCAACATGTGCTTTCCTCTAGTAATTCTCCAGTGCTCCAATGATTCACACGGTATTTGAGACAGACCAGTAGGAGAGGACTAGCACCTGAAAAACTTCAGTTCCATAACAGTAGGTGAAAAAGCATCATCTGTCTCTGTTATCTGCTGAAGAACCCCTAAACCATATCAAATTTTCCAGACTCCGAGGAAAATGTAAGACTCGCTCCATTGTTTCTGTGGCAAATAAAGGAATGAATTAATATTCTCCCTATCCAACATATACTAATCTCAAAGATAGGAGAGGGACTAACACATTCTGAATTGCAGGAGCAGTAGCAACATGTTAATCTGCAAACAAGTATTTCTGAGGTTTGAAAAAGTTGCCTTTAAGAAATAAAATGGTCCCATGATTTGATTTAAATACCTGTGGATTCAGAGAACACTACAGGAGGACTGACATAAAAATGCTTTGAGGCAACAAGTATGTTCTCGTTCTCTTTTTGTCCAGCTGCTGGCACAGTCCTCAGTGCTAAAACTTCTTTACATGCTACCGTAACAAGTAATAAAAGCACCAGCAAAAGTAATGAGAATCTCTAGTTGAAATGAAACTTATTCCACACAATAATTCGGCAGGATTATGCTCCCCTTCACCCAGTGTGGAGTGAAACACAAACACACTGTAACTTGTGCAAGTCTGCTCGGTTTGAATAATTCGCTCTCAAGACTGAGGATGCTCAACACTCATGTACTGAGGATGTTGCACCCTGAATTTAGGTGCTGCTGAGCATTTTGCCTATTTCCAAATCTCAAAAGCAATTTTGTGCTCATTGCGGGATAAATCTCTGCTGAAAAATGAATCCCCCTCACTACAGAGACAGTGATTTGTTTACCATACACTGCTATCAGTTTGACTCTTACAGCCTCTTCTTCAGGTTACTCCCATTTTCTTGTTATTCCACTCTCACACCTTGAGTAGCTTTTAAGAATTCTGAATTCTATGCAGCATCACTTTATTTTACACAGCACCTTGCACAGCAGGGCTGTTCTCCTGGACTGCTGCTATTACAGACAAGGAAATACAGAGAAGGAGGCTCCTCCACTCAGAAGTCCCCAGGTGCTATCTCAGGAGCATATAACTATCACAAGCACTGCTTGTGTTTGCAGGATACAAAATTGAAATTCCAACAACAACGTCAGAAACATAAAGAACAAGCACTGGAATTGCTTGTGCTTTATAGATACTTGTGACAGGAGCTTATCTCTGCCTGTACAATGTGTTGTTATTCCGGTAAACACTGCATGTTGGTTTATTACGGTTAATGAAATGCAGTCTTAACAACTCATAAGATACGGAAGGACTATTAGAGCTTCTTGCAGGGCCTGGATAATTCCATGTGCTGTGGTTAACAGGAAGAAAAATGTGGGAAAGAGAAGAGTATTAGTGGAAGAAAAGCAAACTAGGGGGAATTTGATGACCAAAGGGAACTTTTTGTGGCTTTCTGACGTTGAGGTCTCAATTATCAGAGACACAGCTCAGATCATAAACAATATTTCACTCTGGCAGAGAAAGGCTGCTTTATTACAGACCTTGAAAAGAGTGAATGTTTTGATAATGAAGTTAAAGGAAAACCAGAACTTACCAATTTGAGAGTAGCCTTTTCCAATCATGATGCTAGTGCTGTGCTAGGTCAAAAGTAAATCAATAACACAGCCCTTGGGAAGGCTCTATTTAAGAAAAAATCTGTAAATTGATGCTTATTTGCTGCTGGTGAAGAATAATATTTTCTTTAAGGGGTCTAAATCTCTGGAGATAAAGAGAGGTTGCATGGAAGTCAAGGTATATTTGTACACCGACTGTGTAAATATACACATTGTGGCTGAATTTATCAAATTTAAAAGAAAGGAGACAGAGGGAGGTTCAGGGAGGACAGCACTGCTGAAGCGTGCAGGGAAATATCTGTTTCCTTAGAACACAGAGTCTGACCCACCATGTGTGAGTTAGCAGTGGGAAAAGGCTCATAAGGGACCTTCCTCCGTCCTGTCGTGCTAGAGCACAGCAGGTGAGTTTTGTAGGAAAGGATTTTTGAAGCTTTAGTGTTTTTGAAGAGAAAATCCATCAGATAGGGGTGAAGAGCAGCTGGGGGTTGTATCACACCTCTGCAGCAATCCTTTCCTACTGCTATACTGCCCCGCTCTACGGTTTGTCCAGCTTAGCTTGTGTGCAGAATATTATTAAACAAATGCTTTTGTGGTTTCCTTTTCCACAGCAGTTTTATTCATGGCACATAAATGATGAAATGTCTCTCGGCTTCTACCCTTATGAGGCCAAGGAAATCCAGCAGGATAGCCATATTTTAAGACTCATTAAAAGATATAATTGAATTCTGGTGAGACGAGTGTGTGCATGTGTGTGTTTGCACACACCCACGTGTCTCTGTAAGGGGTCTTTTGTTGTTTCTAATTCAAGGATTAAAGGGGGCTTTCAGAACCCCGATGACAGACTCTCTGCCACTCGGCTCTCACAGGCTGCATGCATCCTCCTTCAGTATTTTCTCCTTGTGACGGGTGGTGGAATGGCAGCCTTGTCTCTGAATGTGATGGGCCCCTTCCGTTAATAGCGTGTGCCTGCTTCCTACCTCGTGCACACTTTCTCTTCTGAGGTATTTTGCATTGGTGTGTAACGGTCACTTGCCTTTACCAAAGTGATTAAAAACAGAAGTTTGGTATTTTATAGCTATCACCTTGCATTTATCACTGCTTAGGTTCAGCAGTTCCCCAAGGTGACCACATTAGCATCTTAATTACTGCAGGCTCATTCCCATAACCAAAGTAGTGTCTTCAGATGGGACGAGTTGTGCTCTACACTTCTCTCACTCTTTCTACCAAGTTCAGAGAAAGCTCAAGGCACCGGATTCCTACTCTCTGTGCTCCAGTTTGTTATAATGTGGGATAAACTTAGTAGCATTTTTGGTTCTGTATTCTCAAACCATATTGCAAGTAGACTCAAAGAACAAAGCATGATCAAACCTTCACAAGAGAAACTACCCAGACGCAAGTCCATTATTAACCTAACCAGCTACTTAATCTTTTTGAAACCATTCTTATCCTCCGTGCCTTTTTGCACTCCACCCTGCAAAGGCTTAGGAACAAGCTTAACATTAACTACGTGATTTCCCATTAAATGCCTAAATCCTTACATTACGAAACCTTTAGATTATAAACTCACATGGGTTGTTGGTTTTGTGCAACACCACGTTCATAACATTAAAAATGGCTGGGGAAACCATTCAGGTTTTCGAGAAGTTTCTCCTACTGTGTTTTCAACCATCTGATTTATTGCTCAGCACAGCTCCCCCCTCCACCCTGAGGAAAAATATAATTATCTCAATTTTACAAACAAAGCATGAGCTCAAATAACTGTTACTCATAGGTCACACAGGGAATAAGTAGTAAAGTTGGAAATGGATCCCAGGAGGCTTGCCTACCAGTTCCCTACTCTAATTTACATTAAGCATGAGGAGAAAAAGCCTGCCCATCTGGACATCCACAGGATGGGGAAATTTTATTGTAAAAATATCTCTAATCGCTGTTTCGGCAGGAAGGTTTGGAATTACAGATGGAGTGGAAATTTTCTTGCCTTTGCTGAAATTAGCTTCAAAGCTTCTGCTTTTCTCTTATTCTATAAAAGCTGCAGAGATGCAAATTTAGGATCAAACCATGTCAATAAACAGACCATGGATGCTTTAACTGTTCAGTTGAAGAGGCCAGGTCATTGCTGCAGGATCTGTCTTGAGAAGGTACTCCTGCTTTTCCTTTTGTATTTCAGCATTTTTAGCTGCCTGGAGATGGTACAGGGCTAAAACGCTGCTAATCCTTTCTATTGTATTGAGTACAGTTTCCTTTCTTAATACACACACAGCTTCTAATGTGAATAGGAGTCCACACCGCATTGCAGTTTGGGTGTTGGGTTTTTGGTTAAAGAAATCAGCTGGGTGGGCATGTAGCTGGTACATAAAGCCAGGAAAGAGGTAGTTGTCTAATGGCAATGCCTTGGCTTGAGGGTCAGCATACATAGGCTTGTTTCCTAGCTGTGCCTCAAATATCTTGTGGGCTCAAATGCCTCTATTTTCCTTGATTTCTGGATTAAAGGACAAGTATGCTTTAGATAACTCTACCTACTTGTCTGAATACAGCAGCAAGAAGACACATCACGCCATGGCACGCACAGGCAATCAGTCAATATACTGATCTCAGCAGAGGCCAGGTCAGGCACCAGTGGCAGTGAGTCACTGTAGTGTGACCTCCTTGTTTCTCAAGTCATTGCTGAAACAAAACAACCTCTTTGAAGTCCGCCCTGTTCTCCACAAGCCAGATCAGAGAGCATCAAAGCCAAGATGTAGGGGTCAACGGCTCTGGGGAACCTGACTGTTACAGTAATCATAACAACAATATAGGTGTAGAGATGTGGAAATCAAGTACGTCTCCAGACTACCAGAACTGAAAAGCTGGAGCCAGCTGGTCATGACAATAGTGTGATTTATTAATTTATTTCAGTCTGCTAACATAGGGAGGAGAAGTAATTAATAAGGCTATGAGAATAATGTTTCTCCTGGATTCACTCCAATCTCAGGAACACAATCAACACAGAGGAGGATTATTTTGTTATTCTGCCCATTTCCAGGTGCACCTGGTGTTTAGAAACTAAGAGAAAAAGACCCCAGGCAATTTTAACCACAGCAAAAGTATGAGAGAAGTAAAAAAAAACCAAAACCAAAACCAAAACCAAAACCAAACAAACAAACAAAAAAGAAAGGAAAAAAACCCCCACATGACTGACTTCCCCTGTTCAGATCTAGGAAAGCTGAGTTTTCTGGAAGAAATGTTTCCGAATAGTCAAGTATTTTATGTTGTTCAAAAGGTTTTTTAGAAAAAAGTACAGAATTTGGCATGAGCAAATTTTGGCTGCTGTTAAAACCAGTAAAACTCCTGCTTTAGAAAAGTTGTTTGTAACCCAGAGCAGCTCACAGGCTCTTCTACTGCAACACAGCAGCCAGAGCTCCTGTGACCTGGGAGGCGTTTCCTCCTCCTTCCTGTGAGAGACAGTGTGGTGAACAGCAGAAACGCCTCAGTGTTTGCCTGTCAGAGGACAGTAACACAAGTATCTGAACAAACCTGAAGAAGCAGTGTAGAAGGCATTTTCAAAAATGTCGTGTAAATTACAACCACATGTGAAAACATATTGGGGAATAGAAATTCAGGATGTGTTTCTATGTACGTTATCAGAAGTTAACACCCTGAACTATCAGTTTGCTCTGTTAGGTCTCTTCTCTTAGCTCAGACACAACAACTTTTTGCTTTTCATGCACGATCGCTTCCAAAATAATACTTTTTTTTCCCCAGGATTCTGTATGTGCAGAATTAAAACATCAAGGGTCAGACTGACAGCCCTCTAAAAATCTGACTATGGCTGTCGTGGTTTAGACTTGGAAAAAAAATTCATTCCCCTAGCAAGTTCTCATGATTAAACAGATAATGCATTAATTAGAGCACAAAGATGCTCCAGGCTTGACCTCAAAGTTACAGTCACAGTAACATTTATGGCACCATTTTAGAGACTTAGCCCTTTCAGTGCTGCACGCACCCTACCTGATCTCCTGGACTTAAACCCCAGCACAGACAGAGCTTCCTTGCCTACCAAGGAAGACTTTCAGAATAAAGGCAAGCCTGTCTGTTTAATTAAGACATCTGGGAAGTGCACGAGGAGCTCCTTCCATGTTCACAGCAGTTACAGCCTGCAAGATGCACAGAAATAGTTTTCCAGCAGGTTTTGAGCACTGCGGGGCACACGAAAGGGAACATTCAGTCCAACAACGAGCAGAAGAAAGAGAAGGGCTGTTTAAAGAAGCATTGTGAAGGTTTCAGAGGACACTGGTTTGCATTCAAAAATAACTGGAGGAAATAAAGTATTTGATATTGAAATTCTTTCAAGAAGCTACAAATCCCAGTTCAAAGAAAGGGAACAAGCATGTAGCTGTGAACTTGCCCTTGAGCACATGGACTAGAGCAAATACTTTGGCTTCATTAGGAATTCCATTGCCTTAACTGGTACAGGGTCAGACTACAACTTTTTTTTTCCTAAGGTTGCATTAAAATAAAGTTTTAGAACATGTAATAAAAATCAATGTAAGCGGACTCTTCTGCCTACAGATTTATTGAAACACACAGGTTTTTAGGCTTGCTTCCCATGAAATCAGCACTGCTTTTACTGTCATTTTATGCCTTAATCTGCAGCTTTGAGTCTCCAAATACATTTGAGACAACTTAGTCAAACATGACAGAGGGGCAGGGGATACAGACCACAAAATCCCCGCAGAATTCTTATAAGCAGGTAAATGTAAATGAAGACATGAAGCGAGTGTACTGACAGAAGGAACATGACAGTATTTCATTAGAAAGCAAAACCTATCAAAGCTCCAAGTCCAGACAGGTTTTCATCCGATCTACCATTTATTGTGTGTTTAAGTCAATTAACCATGATGATTAATCCATAGGAAGCCATGATTCAACCCTTCTGGTATTCAAAGAGTAAGAAACAGCTGTGAAGTCTATTCAGGAACCTTATGGGGCAGTGAAAAGAAAAAAAGAAAAAGACAAAACAAGAGAAAAGTTATACTGGACTATATTTTACAACCACATAATTACACTGTAATTACCCCAAAATTACAGTACACGACGTATTTGTTTGAGGCTTTTTGAAATTACCATTAATTTATGTAACTGGAAACATACCAAGCAAGTAGAAATAATTACAACATAAATATGGCGTGGTTAAATATCTGGAGTTTAATAGCTCTTCATTAAGAATAATATCCAAGGCTGTTATGTTGTCATGAAGTTAACCTTCTAGTCAGAAGTATAAGCATTATTTACATATTTGAAAACAAAACTGGAATGTAAATCCACTGTGATTGCACATAGGGAACTGTAAAGTTATGCCAGTCACTATTATAAAAAGTGACTTTATTCTCTATGTTAATCACTCACATCCTCGAAAACGTGTTAGTATAAATGTACTACAAAGATGCAAAGAGAGGAATGTCTATGAGACAGTGTTGGCCCACTTATTTCCAGATAACTCTGACATTTTTCGATCATCTGAAGTTTACATTTCCCCTGTTACTTTCGTCTTAAGGTTTAAACTGAGTCCTCAATAATTCCAGCTTGCTGGAACCACAGTTCCTGAAGAGGTGCCTCTTTCCGTGTTCTCTCTTTTCTGATTCTGTGCACACAGATCACCCAGAATGAACTTTTTCCATGAGCAAATATCTTGCCCACTGCATTAAGCACAGCAGTAGTGAAACACCTGGGGAAACCCCCCTGCTCTTTAGGTAAACTGTTGCATAACTCTCAGGTTTTCGCAGAAATTGATTTCTATCTCTTACCCCAGCAATGGAAAAGCCTGGAGGTGATGCAACTGGGGTGATACCTCTGAAATATGTGAATCTACACAAATCTGACCAAGTTCAAATCCATTACATTGACTAAAAGTAATCAGATTGTTGTTTTCCATTCCACATACAAGGAGACTCTTTCTTTGCAATTGTCAGATTAAGACAGTCGAGGTTACACATTTGTAGTACACCCAGCACTTGCAACTTTGGAAAACTCTCAAGTTTTAGTGTGTATAAGAGACAAAAAATATTTAAATATTTAAATCTACTAACTCTCACAGAGGGCCGGTGGACAAGTCAAGTGGCACAGCGTTAACCTGCTCAGTTGTCATTTGTTTTTCCAACATGCTGAAGTACTATCTGATTCTTCTAAAGCAAAACCAGGATCCCACACCAGCATCTCTCAGCTGTAACCCAGCCTACCTGTACACAACCAAATGGAAGGTATTTTTTCGAGAGCTAGCATGAAGTTCCGACTACTATGAACTCATTCGGTGCTGTAGCAGTGAAATCGCTCAGGAGAATTTTACCAGGGAGTGCAGGGATAGAACAAGGACAAAGAGTTTGAAGTTGAAAGAGGGGAGATTTAAATGAGATCTTAGGAAGAAATGTTTTGCTGTAGGGGTGGGGAGGCCCTGGCATGGGTTGCCAAGAGAAGTGGTGGCTGCCCCATCCCTGGAGGTGTTCCAGGCCAGGTTGGATGGGGCTTTGACCCCTTGATCCAGCAGAAGGTGTCCCTGCCCATGGCAGGGGGTGGGACTGGATAGAATTTAAGGTCCCTTCCAACCTAATGCATTCTAAGATTCTCTTCTGTGATTCTATGGATTCCACTCAGCCCAAGCTCCCCAAGTCCTCCTTGTTCCCTTTACTGCCCTGGTTTGGGCACAGCCATTGTGAAGTTATCACTTATGACCATGGAGGCAAGTGGAGGCAGAGCGCGCCAGGCACCTAACAGGACACTTGCACCTGATGGTGCTGGAGAAAAGAAGCCCCATCAGGGCACCAAAAAAACATCTGGGAAAGTTGAGCTCAAAGGAAAGAAACAGCAGAGGCAGGACTTCATAATCATGACTTTGCTCTTTGACTCAATACAAAGGTTGTAATTCAATTTCAGAGTTCTGCTTCAGTGCATCTCTTATGATGTTAGCAGAGAATCTCTCAACTGAGTTAAAGAATTGTATCAATCAGCAGACAGATATTAATTTATATAGAGAGAAAGACAGTTTATATGTGTGTGTCTATGTTCCAATTTAATTACTCATAATTATAAGGTAGTGGGATGTGAAACGCTAATTGAAAATTCTAGATGCTTACGTCTCAAAGTCAGAGAAGAATTTGTGTGCCCATCTGGTTAATAGAAAAGGGATTTTATTTTCTAGATCATTGATTTATCATCATTAAGAGCCCAAATACAGAGTTCTGTAAGTCAGCTTCAGGAATATGTTTTTTCCATTACGTTTACACTCTGTCTAAAATTGCCTCTAGCGCTGTGAATGTTAAAATTGACTGGATTCAATTTAGTGAGATCGCCTTCTTGCTCTGTCAGAGGTTATTTATCTCATTTAGCTTTTGTAATGGAAGTTTTTTTGAGGTTTTGCTTTTTTAAAAAAAAAAAAAATGAAGGTGCATGTAATTATTCTTTTTTATTATTACTAAAAAACAAGCCCCAAACTGTATTGATTTCAAATGGTAACAATGTCTTGATGGCACCTTTTGTATAAATACACTCACCCTTGCCAAACAGCATCTCAATAATCAGAAGTGAGGCTATTGTTTTATTACAGGCTACACAAGAACAAATCCCCTTTAGCAACCTGAAATTCCTTTCCCATCCAGTGCAAAGATCCGTGGCGCACTTCAGAACATCTTATGAATTAAGAGCCAAGCCTATCACACCTTATATCAACTTTACTTACCATCCAGACTCGTAGAAGAGTGACTGCTTATAAAAGAGGAGAGAGAGTGACCTGAAGGAGGTAATCTTTACCACCAGAATGTAGGGCTAGAATTAATACTAATTTTGGATGTTCAGCATCACCTCATCAGCTTTCAAAGCAGCTAAAAGTGATCCAACACTACGTTAACTGGCCAAAGGATTCTGGTTAGATTTTTAAGTAGCCAAAAGATGAATATCATAATATCCTGAATGGTGCAGGATACCATGAGGTTTCTTTTCAGCATTCTGTTCCACAAATGCCAGCTAAGGATGCTTTTCATGTTGATAAAGTTAATACACGAGAAAAAAGGGAACACCAGTCTCTGAGAGGAGGGAAGATGACCATTGTAATTTACAGCTCACCATATAAATAATGCAACAATAACACATATTATTAATATAAGACTACATGAAGAATGTGGTCTTGCAGTTAAGCATCTGTGCCAAACTCAGGACAGATGGGTAAAACGTTGGATTTCTCAAGTAATGATGTAAAAAGAGGCATTGTGTTTAATTTTCCTGGGCCTTGGTCCGACATGTGCTGTACTCTCTGTTATAGCACTTATTACAACACATCAGTTACTAAGAACTATTATATACAGAATACTAGAGTCAATCATACACATAAAAGTATAAATCCATGCCTATCCAGCAAGAGCAGACTGAAAATGTCTATTGCTTTGTCATCTTGTAGGCAAAAAGCTTTGCACCAAGCCAGACTTCTCCTTCGTATCAGCAACAGCGAGGGGACCGAGATCCCCTTGTAAAGGCTGTGGTAGTTCTGAGAAAACCATCTTAGTACTCCTAATGATTTATTTATTCAGTAACTCCTGCAGGAACAGCAATCCATTCACCTTTCTGCCCTCCTCCAGCTCTAAAGAACTTAATTTTTTCCTTGATTTTCTTTTCTTTCTTTTTTTTCCCCCACCATTCACTGAATGGCTTTTACCCAATAAACAGGTTTTGATTAAAGTTTTTCAAGGATACAATTCCAGAACAAAAAGCACAAAGATTTGCAGTCAAAGCCTTCATTTTCACAAAGATATATTGTCAAAGGGCCTTTTTCTGTAAAGTACAACTCTCATCTGCTATAAGCATGCATCTTTTTCCTAGTCCAACATACCTGTTTTCCCCTTCCTTTTATAGGGGAGTATTTGGAGGAAAAATTTAATTATTCTGCTGGGCCAGTGGGCATCTCCCCCCTTAAAAATTAATCATAAGTAAAAAGAAAATGTTAGTCTAAAGTACTCAATATCTTGCGATAAGTGTGCTTCCCTCAGGTTTGGTTTGAAAACTTCCTTTTAACTACAACTCAAAAATCAGCTTGCAGCATTACAAAGAGATTCATAATTGAACACGTGCCTCTGGCCTTGCTTGGGTCCTGTTATAAGAAAAGTCCCTGCATCTTTTAAAGGGCATCAAAGGACTTTGTTCTCCATAACAACGATTTGCCCTACTGGGAATCTACACAGGGATGGGAATACCTGCTTTACCCACAGCAGGGGTGATGAGCATATGTCCTGCTTTTCCAGAAGACACTCCAAAAGCAACCTGGCTGCCACTGCCGAGATAAGACTTGGCTGCCTATCATCCTTCTGCACATCCTGGTTTCCTTTGGCAGCTAAATCCAATGAATGGGCAGGGAGAAAAGGAACACAAGGTAGGCTGCAGAGGACACCAGTTCTGCAGGCCAAGCATGGCCAGAGAGTACCCACAGGGACCAGGGCTTCAGGGCATACTGCCAACCTCACCACGAAAGATGAAGGCTACAGGTTTTGTCAACTCTTCCTTCTTCTAAAGACAATAAAAATAAATACATGCATGAAACTATTTCAGTACAAACTTTCACTTTGGATAGAATTATCTCATCTCTGTAGTGGAGAATGCTCAAACAACAATTTCACAAGCATAACTTCTTCAAGCATTCTGGCGTTGTCTTTCTCTTATCTTCCCTAGGCAGCAGGCGAAAAGCCCACTCTCCATCAAAGACCGCCTGGTTTATGGCAGGTGACTGAGAGCAGACTGCGGCATTTTCCGTGAGTTCTTAAAAGTGCAGCAAGGCTGACAGCAACTTGTTCTTCCTCCCCTGCTGAGCCATTCGCCCATATCTCTTATTTCTCTCACCTCCTACTAGCACAAGCAGTTACATCCTTACCTGCCCTTTCGCTACTGCAAACCTTGCATGAATTTGCTATTTGATTTCTTCCAGCAGGAGCCCTGTGAAAGCTCAGATTGGCTTCCTGTAGAGGAGAGAATACCAGACTATAAACACTAGGCTAGTGGAAATCAAATTTGCTGTTACAGGTCTTGAAATAGAGACCTTTTTTCTGTAGCATTAGCTTCTGCACAGGTCTGTCTTCCCAGCTGGGCTTACAGCACTGAGGATACTGATTGCTGAACACCTCTTGATGAGGACGTGTTAGAATTCTGACATTTACAGTCATCCAAACCAATCTGTGGAAATCCAGTGACAAGATGCTCTCACATTTACAGCCGAGCTTTTAAACCTTCCTCCTTGGTGTCTGCAGCTAGCCAGCCCCAGGCATACATTCATGCACTGACAGCGTTACAATGGAGAATACAAGCTAAAAAAATTATGCTAAAGTGTACTTATTTATTTCTACTCCCCAGTTATACTCATGATTTCATGAGAGCCTTCTGGTTAATCTTATATTAATTTGTAACTTCCTAAAATAATCATGTTTCCAAACCACTCTAGAAACTGCTGTAATGAAAATCTCAGGTATCAAAACACAACCAGATGCAAGTTAGCTCACAATCCACCACCTGGAATGTTCCCTTGAGAACCTCAGATGTGACCTTCCCTCCTCAAATAATCATATGCAAATGTTAACCTTTAGATCTGAGCTTGTGATTAATTCATTGAGCTTAGGCTTGCAAGACCTCCGTTGTGTTCCTAGTTCCGTCAGTGATCTCAGGCAAGTAATTTCATTTTTTCTGCCTTAATTTTCTCTTAAATGAAGGAATCAGCTGCTTTTAACAGAAGAAGTTGAAAAGAGGGGAGAAGAGAAGCTAAGTCTGTTGGTACTTAGGCTGTGCTCAAATGTAGTATTGGAGATCACAGTGGCACACTGACAACTAGCAACGTACCCAAATGCCTGAGGAGAAAAATGCCACACATTTCCTACATTTAAAACAGGAAATCCTCACTATCAGTATTTGTGGAGCAGCACAGAAGTTACTGCTTTCAGGCAAACACTTTTGTATAGATTACGTATAAATAGCACATATGGAGGTAAGGTAAAAAAGAAAAATGGGAGAAGGGCAAATTTTCCCAAGAAATTTTCCACATTCAACTATAGAAAAAGAAATCCCTCATAAGCAGCATCCCAAGAACTGCAGTTTCTGCCACCTGGAGCTTATTATTGTGAGGTGAAATAAACTGCATATGTATACAGCTCATGGTAAAGGTGTCATGGCAAGTACAGCAATCACTGTGGAGCAGTTGAGAATGCTACAATGAAGAGTCTAATGAAGTCCAGTGAAAAGAGAATACGGGCACAGAGTCCTGTGTCCTGGAGGAGGCTCACTCCAGGGTAACCCAACTGTCATCAAGTGAGATAAAACACTAACATCTGGCAATGATAACAACAATCTTTGCCTACCTTCCCACAATCAATCTCGAAATCAACTGTTAAATGCCAGCTTTGTTCTGGTAAGCACAGGGAAGGTGATACCATATTAGCCTTTTGCCTGCATTCAGCTCTGTCTGAAAGCACATATCCATACTGGACATTAGGAAGAATTTCTTGCCTGAAAGGGTGGTCAGGCATGGGCACAGCTGCCCAGGGAGGGGGTGGAGTCATCATCCCTGGAGGAGTTTAAAAGATGGGGGGATGAGTTCCTTAGGGACAGGGTTTAATAGGGAGACAGGTACGGTTGGACTCTGTGATCTCAGAGGTCTATGATTCTGTGATTCTATGATTCTATGCATGTCACTGTTTAGTGGACTACACTTGTGTATACCCACAGTCAGCAAATGCTTGAAGGCCAATATATGTCGCTTGAGTATATCAGTCGATGAACATATACATCAATTTCTGTCTGTTGCACATTAGTTTTGAAGTACCGCATACCTATTTGTGTAAGCATTTGTGCGCAAGTTCAGATCCTTATCTTTTCATGTGTCACCCCTGTGCAAGAACGTCCCTATGAGAACATGTGCATAGATGTCCATGTCTGAGTGCGTATGTGACAGGCATACACATTACCTATGCACCTCAATCAGGATACGTGTGTGCATGAATGTGTCAAATGGCTGGTGGGTCTTTTGAAAAATGAGGCTACAGGGCTACTGCTGTAAGCTGTCTCTTGATTTGAAGTAATAAAGCAATCAGCCTTCGTGCAAGGAAAAATCTAGGAGTTTTAGAATGATTGCACCGCTATCTAACGAATTCCCTCTGATACCTGCTTTTCTTCTACTACAAAATTAGCATGGACCTGGAGAGCTTATTAGCATGGGCTCTAAACTTCATCTGTAATGTGCTCACATCTCAATATTGTAACAGGAAGGCAGGGAAATGCATGAAGGGTGAAGATCTATATGCAGAGAAGCTTCAGGCATTAATGAGTGAGGCCTGATTAAAAAACAAACAATCCTCCCCACCCACCCGCCCCTTGGGAACTGTTCGTCTGTTGGGTACAGATGATTTTGTGATCCGTTTAGTAACAGTGATATTGCTTACCTATCAAATACCACAAATGTGGTTTTAAGTTAAAGCCTGGTACTACATGTCAGAAATGCAAAATCCACACACTCAAGTACAGCGTGATAGCTGCACAGAACACGATATGGTAGTCTGGGACAATATATTCTCAATTCACAGTGAGAAACAGACAGCTGATGCAATGCTTCATTTCCAAAGTATAATGCATGTTCATTATTGTCCATATGAGTGGGCAGGACATTCTACACCCTTCTCAGCACTGTAGCAGTGCAATTTATATCCAAATCTGGAGGAGCAGTTGTGTTTCAAGGGTGTTTTTTAAGAGATGTCTAAGAAAATCTGGCTCCTGACAGGAACCAGGTAACGGGTGGATAATACACAAACCCATTTGCTAAACGCCACTTGAAAAATCACAGGCAGCATAATTGACTTTTACAGCTTGGATAATGTAGGTCACTGCATTAGTGCAACAAGAAAATGAATGTATGTTGGAGGGAAAAACAGAAGGGAAGTAATTACAAAATATAGATTAAATAACCATCAGATAACAGACATTATAATAAGAACAACTAGGGTGAAGATAGAGGAGAAAATTTGTTAAATGGATTGTAGCTGGGTTCTAAGAAACTGCTGGTCTCAGATGCTGAGCTTTTTTCTCCTCACTGCAAACTCCACAGAATAAAGTATTCGTTCCCTTTTTGAAGCTGATATCCTGCTTCTTGTGGTATCAGCTTACAGCTTGCTCAGCCTAGAGGGCTATTAAGTCAAAACCTGATTGTATTAACACACAGTTCTTAACTCTCACAGAAAAAGGAAGGCATAAAGTCTCCAACAAGTAAGAGACGACTGCCCAGTCCTGGAAAGCCCTGAGTTCTGGCTAAGGTTTACTGAAAGCTTTACACTGTTGGTGCTTCTGCAGTTTAGCTTAAAGTAGTTAATAAAAAGCATTACCAAAAAATATCTGCTCTGTCCCTAATCAAATGAACAACCCAAACAAACCCAAAACAAGGGAAACATGGCATGGGTGACTAAGGATGCAAGTATGATTTATTTTTCCCCTTCACATTAAACTATTTCAGTCCAGCCTGGCTTAAAAGTAGTCTGAACTTGACAGTAACAGAGAGTTGTTCAGTGAGCTCTGAGAGTAACATTCAGAGGACTGCCAGCAGTGAGGTGGTTTTTTGTTTCACATCAAATCACCATCACAACAACCACTCCTTTGGGAAAGGCACATAGCAGCAAATAAACACACAAATCTAAACTTCTATTTGCTAGAAAGGGTCTGTGCAATCCTATACTGAACGACACCTGAGATGATCACAGGTGAAGAGGACAAGACAGAAGGGACACAAAGTTGCTGCTGCTGCTGGTACTCAGCCAGTACCTTGTATCAATGTTATAAGGACACTGACCTGCACTCCAGAAGATGCTTTTGTTCGTCTCAGCTCCTGCAACTCACATCCTCTAGCTGATGTGCAGATGGCACTCAACAGCATTCTGATTGTCATTCTAATAAGGCCAGGGATGGAAGCTGGAAGAAAAGATTGAGAGTCACTGGAAATTCAGTGGAAGATGTGTAATTTTCATATTGAAGAGGAACAAAATCCATCAGCTCAGTGTCCCTTATGCAGCTGCCTCTGAATCTAACTTTAAGGTCAGTGCAAGTTGCCTTACAGCCACATATAAACCTCTAGAACTGGGAATATAAAATGAGCCTCACAGGTACATCTGTGCCCCCAGAAAGGCACAAAACATCATTATACATACAATGTAAAAGGCTACCAGCCCGCTCCTCTTTGTCCCACAAGTGTAGAAAAAGCATAGCCAAGGAAAAAGGGGACACTGAAAAGGGCTCTATAGAAGAATGCCCAAGGAACAAACCTTTTGTCCTTTTGAATGCAGGAGAAGCTACAACTATCCCACTCATTGCTGCTTTGTACAAAGCACAGAATATCCTTGCCTCACAAGAACTGTTGAGTTCTAAAGTTTTTCTCCCTTAAGAAAACAAAAATTTAACATGGTCTTGTCATTGGCACTTGGTTGTGTGCTAGGAAAGCTTATCACAGCGTGGGGACGGTCTAGGGAGAAGGCTTTTCCTCATTCACTGCCTGAGAGTGGGAATAAGGAGGAAGTTCATCTCCTAAGATCTGATTCTTATCTTTTACCACAATGAGGGGCAGCATTGCCTCATCTGGTGATTTGTAACACAGGGCCTAACGTCCCTTCTCCCGAAGCATATCTTCTGCTGTATGCAGCTCATAGCCTGTGGGTGCATTGGATCATCGCTGTCCTCTATTGCTCTGTTCATTAATCAACAGCTCTTATGAATGCGAATGAGTTCTGCAAAGAGCCAGGTGAAAGGAATGGCAATTTGCTCACAGCTTGATAATTACACATTTTTCAAAATAAATTAAAGCCAGAGCTAACAGCAGCACACTGTTTTCAGAAGTCCTGCTTACACAGAGAAATTAATTGGAAAGTACATTGATTGGAGGGGCTGCTGAATTCCAGCATGGAACTTATTTCCACATTGTTCCACAGCAGCTCCCAGATCCCTTACCAAACAGAACCTTTCACCTCTGCTCAAACCAGGAGGGAGATAAAAGGAAGCATAAGTAGAATCATAGAACAGAGTGGGTTGGAAGGGACCTTAAAGTCCATCCAGTGCCACCCCCTGCCATGGGCAGGGACCCCTCCCACTGGATCAGGGGGCTTCAAGCCCCATCCAACCTGGCCTGGAACACCTCCAGGGATGGGGCAGCCACCGCTGCTCTGGGCAACCTGGGCCAGGGCCTCCCCACCCTCACAGCAAAACATTTCTGCCTAAGAGCTCATCTTAATCTCCCCTCTTGCAGCTTAAAACTGTTACCTCTTGTCCTATCACTCTACTCATTCTACACCATCTTTAGGGAAAGCTGGTTTCCACACAGTTTAAAGCAATGCTTAGGAGGGAAAGGGATCACAGTTTTCAGTGAACCTTGGCTTTTGGGTTAACCAAGGCAGCAAAGCTCCAAGATTAATTAAAACAACAAGGAATAAAGCAATGAGTAGTTTTACAATAGAAACACTTCAAAATAGCTCTTGTAGCTGGAGTCACACAAATGAGGGGTTTGGATGAACAATTAATAGATAAACACCATGTGTACAAATTGTCTATCTTCTTTATGTCTTCATTAAGAAATTTCACAAACAAACAAAAGAAACATTCATCTACTCCAAAACTACAGGTTTTCAGTTTCTCGCTTTGGAAAGGTAACTAAACTCCAATCCAAACACTTTGGTAGCTCACCACTCTGTCTGAGGTACAGAAAAGAGGGAACTTCAGAGATTCTGGGGTTATAAAACACCATAGAGCACACCACCAGGACCCTGATTTAGGAGAGAATCCTTTCCCCTGAGTGTGCTAAGCATACTGACTGACAACAAGGTTAGGACATCTCCCAAGCTGTTACCACGGTAAATTACCTACTGTAGAACAAATCCTGGGTTGTTGTTTTGTTCTTTTCTTTGTGCAGCCCTGCTCGCCTTCCCAGATTGCAGGCATTTAAAAGGGCAGCTCTGCATAATAAATTGAGTTTGTGTAATCAAATATTTTAGGAGATGAGATTAGTTTTAATCTGTTGTTCTCGCAATTCCTCCCCCACTCTTCATAAAACTGCACCCAGCGCAGCAGGAGTTTATCTTAACCAGGGCCATCCAGATCTAATGCTGGTATAGACAGGCAATTATTGCAAATAAGTTAAAGATGGAATACACAAGAAAAGTACACCTACTACACCTACTTCATAACATTTATTTCACTACACTGGAAAGAAAAAAATTCCTGCTTTCTTCCGAAGAGCAAGGCAGGGGAATGCTAAGAAAATACCAAGAAAATGCTCCCATTGCAGCTTGTTTAGTTTAGATATAGGACACATCTTCGGCTATATCCCTTGCTGTCAAAAACAAGGGCTCAGTGTTTATAACGCAGTTGTACCGTGACATCTGAAGCAAAATATTAAAACCTGATCTCATTCTTAAAGTCGCCTGAATTTGCTTATCTGAAACTCTTCGTTTGCCCCATTAGGAAGTGATGACCACAAAAACAGTTTCCATGGAGTCTGCATGTGGCTACACCTGAGATTTTGATTCATATTCTTAATATCTATCTTCAGACTTCATCTTTTCACACATCACAGTAGTGTCTGAGTATTTGAAAAAAAAAAACCCAAAATCTGAGTAACAGCAGGTATCCTTCCCTTTATTCAGTGCCAGGATGAAATGGATTATGTTCTGTTCCAGCTGAAATTGCTTCTCTTGGCTAAGATAGAAGACATTTGTATGAATTATTCCTGAGATCCTTGTGATACGTGTTCAGGGAACAGGGATGCGAATTGGCAAGATGGGAGCAGCTGGAGACCACTTCTCATTGCCTGAGCAGGACATTGTCACAATAAAAATTAAGATAAAACAAGCCCCATCATCAACCAAAAGCAGGAGCCACCTTCTGAAATATCACCTGTAGGAACCTTTCCTAGACAGTTACCTTCTGAATAAGCCACGTGCTATTTTCACATGGAAGGCGGAAAGGCACTAGGGCAGGTGGCTGGGTTGCAGAGCGCAGTGGCACCAGGCCAGGCCAGTTTTCTGGTCTGTTGTACGCCCTGCTATGCGCGATACTGCTGTTCGCTGCTTGGAAAACAGCTACAGAGCAATATGGCAAGGGTAGTAAAAGCTGGGTTTCACAGAGCTTTTATCGCCCTCTAAATGACACTTACATTTCAGGCAAAGCACAGTTTTAACTCTGCATCTCGTCTACATTAGTTATTCATATCAAGGCTATGCGTACTTTAGGAGTAAAATACTCGTGAACCAATGACAGTTTGATGATTAATGCCATGGGAACTGTCTGCAACTCTGAACTTGTTCACTGCTGCACACACAGCCCTCTGAATTACTGACAAAACAGTCTGTCCTCTACAGCAGAACATATGAACTCCCCACAGACCCCTCCACTCTTCATCAGTAGTCCCTCGACACAACGTCATTAATTCCTTATCAATTCACCAGTTAACACCGTTAATCAGTTCTTATGTTAATGGTAAAGCTTCCCCTCAGTGTCACAGTGCCCAGCAAAATGACAGATCTAGTAGATCAGAGATAGCCAAGCTTTCACAGAGCTTGCACCCTTCAAAGTACTTTTAAGGGGGGAAAAAAGACTCCAACAAGATACTCAAAGAAAATCTGAGGGGAAAAAAAAAAACCCAAGCATAGTGCAGGCTGCATATTAATGTCAATAACACAAACTTTAAGTTGTTTCAAGTTGACTGAATTTCACAGGCCGTGTTTTAAAAGCTTCCAGTTTAAAGAGAGTTACCAAGTTTTTTTTTTAATTATTATTTTTACAGTTGAATTCCATGTTTTCAAAGGATCAACTGAGGACACATGGAAAAGCCTTTCTTTCTTTGTCTTATCCTGCACCAGACAAACTGTATCAATTAATATGCAGGGTACAAGCCAGCCTGTAGGAGTTTCTATTCATTCTCCGATTAACTTGTTTCAATTGAGCCAACTTGGATTTTGCTGATGTGTAGAAACCTTGTGCTAAGGGACTGTGTGTTTCAGAAAGGAAAGGAACAGACCTCACACCTTCCAGAAATACAAAGAAACACCTAAGCAACGTTTACCTGTAACTTCAAGACATACTAACTCTATATTTATGGATCTGAAGTATAAGTCTTATATCCAAAATATGGTTCCATTTTGGAAGCTGAGTCCATTTCAAGGCAATTTGTGAGATTTACACTTGCTATATTCCATAGGGCTATTAAACACACGGACGAAGTGGACTCGGTGACTGGCAGTAACTGACTTTTTCATTCCTGACCCTTTTGAGATTCCCTCGAGTGGGCTGAAGTTATTTACAGCAGCCTTTCATTTGCGCTGGTCTGGAACATCACTGCTGGAGCTTTTGGAGCCTTAGAGAAACGCAGCCACAAGGGTGGAGTAGCACCCATGGACAGACCCATCTCTGCCCGAGCTCAAGGAGGGGAAAAAAAAAAACCAAACCAAAAGAACATCCCTTCTGTCTCACTGTTCCTTTGAAAGATCTTTGTGGTTTTATTTTCTAAAACTTTTTACATTCAGTGGGCATTCCTACCATCAGTCTTATGACTAATTAGTATCATTACGGAAAGGCTCTGGTGGTCTAGACACTGCAGGAAAGGTTACATCCTCCTCCTAGAAGTGATGCCTGAGATGGTCCTTAACCCGAGTTACTGTGCATAATTATCACAGCATTTCTTATTTATGTCATTAAGATTTGCACCTATTCAGGAAACCACCCCCACACACTATATCAGCTTTTTAGAAATGCAGCTGCATCAGGAGGAAGGAACTTGGCACCTCTCAACAAATATACAGCGAAACTAGGCAACTGCTAGAGACAAGGAAGGGTGCCATACAAAGACCATAAATGCCTCTGTGCTGACAGACATCACTGCTGGTGTCAGCCAAATACTTGGTCCATCAAAGCAAATGGAAAGTCATCCTCTGCCTTTGGTGAGTGCTGCGCTACAATTCTAAGTGTATCAGCCCTTCAATACAACTGATGATGTCAATGGATGCAGCTGCAGCACACAGCAGGAGCAGAGGGGTCAGTGTGTCTGAGCCACGTCTCTACAAACCCATGAAGGAGCCAGCAGAGTTTCGTCCCTTGGTGCCTGGGAGGTCTGCCCAGCACCATGTCTGGAGGTTTGCAGCTCCCTGGCAGACCTCCACAGGTCTTGCTTCATTAACTCCTCGGGGCTGCTGCACTGCAGAGATAGGCAGAGCATCAACTATCCTTTTTTGAAAAATTCATTTATACAGCAGAGCTGGGTGGGACTGGGGAGGCAGCAGCCAATTAAGGAACCATCAAACTTCTCTTAAAAACCTCCCTCAATAATGCTTCCCCCTCCTGCCTCCAGCCAACATGGTAATTGTGTCTAATTTCTAAATTTTCATGCAGTTGCTGCATTTGCCTCCCCTTAATGAGATGTAAATGTGTTGCCAGTTTGTGGATTTGTTTAATTGCAGGGTAGCTAAACTGTGATTGGCCAGAAGGTTCATTTTTAAATTTATTTATTTAGCACACATGCAAGGCATTTTTAAGATTCTTTTCTCCAGCTAAAAGAAGGAAGGGAACATACTCTATTTTCCTGTTACGTTCAGGGTGCTGTCGCAAAGAAACCATCTGGTTTTCCATGTGTTCACTAGTGAGCTTAGAAGACTTCTGCCACGTTCAAAGCATCTGAAGTAACTGTGAGTACCTCCTGTTTGATTCAGGTTCCTAAGCTGGACTGCAATGCTCAGGGATCTTTGCTTCTCAGTGGGCACAAGAAACACACTCAAAGCATTTTAAGTGGCTTTACTACACAATAATATTCATTCACTGGGCTTTTCTTCACCCACCTCCCATAAAGGCATTTCAAGGAAAGCATGAAACACTGGGGTACTAAACTGGGTAAGAACAGAGTCATCTATCACCTAGTCTAACTACATAAGATCCACTAAAGCTTGAAGGAAATACTAACCTTTTTTTAGTACCTTTAACTTACTGCCACTTCAGTGTTTTCTCCAATATAGGAGAGCAGTGAGAAATCTAAATCTCAACAAAACTTTGCAAGCTTAGGTAAGCCCCTAACTTGCTCTGCAGAACCTTTACAACTGCAGATGATGATCCAGAAAAGGCCTGATTTGATCTGCAAATCTCAAAACACCTGGAAGTGAGAAATCATCTCCTACAAATTGTGTCCACCTGGTATCAATGACATAAGCAAAACCATACAGAAAAATCAGAAAGTTCTGACTTTGCTGCTCTGTAACACAGATCAATTCTTCCAGTCTGCTGCTGCTTAATAACAATTAGTCTGCTGAGAAGGTATAGCTTTTTCAATACTAAGACCACTGTATAAATAATATATTAATTTTCAGCGTTTCTTTAACATTCAGGTTTCGATCAGTTTTATAGCACCTAATGCTGCTTTTATCACTTACTTTCATGTAATGACTCACCCGTACAATTCATTGAAACTTACACACATAAATTTCCCCTCAGCCTCTTCCAGTAAAATTCTAAAGCAGCAATACTCACCTTAGCATCAGACATCTTAATACAGCACCTAGCACAGTGGATTCCAATTACCATTATCTATAAGCCCCAACACCTGGTCTCAATAAGTTAATGGTCCCTTTCCCATTCTGATGTCCTACAGGAATATCTGAGGCTATATCTTGCCCCTAAATTGCTATTCCTACAGAAGCAATATAAGCCTATATTTAGAGCTATATATTTCTACTTGGGCTAGAAGGCCCAAACAATAACCCTGGACCAGAAACACTTACCACACTCAGGAAAGGTTCATTTCTTATCAAAGCCATCTAGGAGACATCTGATTGCTTGTGAAAGGTATTGCCAGGTAAGTGGTGAATATCTTGCTGTACAAGTCACTTCTCTGTATCCTACAGAAAAGAATGGAAGTTGATTTCAGCTCCATCTGCCTGGTTTTCCACCATAAACAGATAGCTACAAAGGTAATCAGCATGTCCCAGGGCCAAGGGCATCACTTCTCCCGACCATTGTCGGTAATGGCCAGTAACACAAGCCAGAAAAGTAAAGGGAAGTGACAGCAGGAAAATAATTTAGCCTTTAACTGACACGTTATCCAGTTAAAAGCCATTTACCTTCTGCTGCTCAGTGTGTCATTGCTCATTTTAGTTTTGAAGTGACATCTCCCCAAGTGTCATTAACATGCCAGCAGCGAAAGGGAATTTATAGAGTGTGCACCCTCGAGAATTGTAGCCTGGGTGGTTGTGGTGAAGGAAAATATTTTATGGACTCTTTGTTTATCCTTACAGCACCCCTTCCAATGCAGAGCATCCAGAACAGGAAAGATCCGGCAACTCCACTGTCATCACCTTCTCCCTGCAGCATAGTATGACCTGATAATGCATTTCAGCAGCAATTATCATCTGGGAGGATCTCCCGGTATTCAACAACGTACAGCACTTAAATCCCTCTTTCTGGAGGAAGAAGGGGTCTATTCCACAACACTGAAAGGCCAGCACTACTGAGAGGACCATGGTAAGAACTTACCAGTTAATCTAACTGTCCTGGGTAAAGCACAAAAAATGATAGTGTAAAACTGAGGGGAATTTTGTACAATGACCCAAAGTGGAGGTTTTTTCCAGAACTAGATTCCTGCAGTTACAAAAACGTTGCATGACATTGGATGTCCGTATGGTGTGAAAGACAGAGCTCAGCTCACAGCTACGTCTTTTCTTGTATTCGACGTAGGCCTAGGACTGTCTTCCCTTTTAATCATCCAAATGAACCACAAATAGCAATAGATTTCATGCTAGTGGACAAACTATGGATCTTAATGGGAGTCAAAGTAAGGATAAAAGACACCATTCACCGTAAGCCAAGGAGTCACAGAAAAGCCCAGGTTACCTTGCAAGCCAGAATTAATAACGCTATCAGTATCAATACTTACAAGTTCAAATTTGATGCAGCAAACAGATAAAAGTCTGCTTTCTCTGCAGTAAGGTCGGGCAAGATTCAAACCACACCAACAGGCAAGTTCCACAGGAAACCATGCACCTCTAGTTTCTAAGTAGGAGAGGGGCAAATAGTCACTAATTGAATTCACAGTTGCCCTTTACTCAGATATATTCAGATGACAGATGAATTTCCATTCATTTAATGTGAATCACCCAGGATAATGGAAAACAATACTTATGCTAATGAGAGAACAGAGCAAAAGCTTTGCAAATGAGATGCCATTTGTTCACCAGCTGGGGTGCAGCTGATTAGAAATAGCACGATGATTGATAGCTACACCCATCCCTGCTTCTGGTGTGCCACCTCCATGGGGCATTCCTGCAGCACCCTTCCTTCCCCAGTGCCTCCCAGGCACCCCGGAGGTGCAGCCTAGCAGGGGAGAGGCACCCCAAGCCATGAGATTCATAAAGTGTCTTGGGTTGGAAAGGACCTTCAAACCCATTCTGTTCCAACCCCCTGCCATGGGCAGGGACGCCTCCCACTGGATCAGGGGGCTCCAAGCCCCATCCAACCTGGCCTGGAACACCTCCAGGGATGGGGCAGCCACCACTGCTCTGGGCAACCGGGCCAGGGCCTCCCCACCTTTGCAGCAAAACATTTCTCCCTAAGATCTCATCTCAGCCTCCTCTCTTTCAGTTCAAACCATTTCCCTTTGTCCTGTCCCTGCACTTCCTGATCCAGAGCCCCTCCCCAGCTTTCCTGGAGCCAGGAAGAAAGAGAAGCTGTGTTCTGGGAGCAAAGGTGTGAGGTAGGCCATGGGGCCAAGTGGGAAGGGAAGAACCCACATAGTAAAAACTAATTAGTAAAAACTAATGCTTGCCAGCAAACCTGTGCCTCCCCACGAAGGCACAAGCACTCCTTCTGCTGTGGGTGCCTGCTTTTCCCAACTTTACCTGGACCCCACACCACCCGTCTTTGTCAGGTGCCATTTTCTGCCCTGAACCTGGTGGGCAGGCAGCGGGAATGCGTGGAAACGCTTGAATTTTGGGGTGTTTCTTTTGCACAGCAATGAGGTGTAGAGTAGCTCCTCTCAGCCCTCATCTTCTGTCGGGAGCCACCAACCCCGAGGAGAGGAGTGGGGGTGTTTTTTTCCCGTGAGGCACCAGCCGGAGGAACAGGGGGTCGAGTGGGGTGAGAGGCTCTGAGGGAGCATGCGCTGAACCTGCGGCTTCCCCTGCCTTTGGCAGCTGTGGTGCCGCAGGAGGCCTAGCCATTCATTTCTGGAGATACTATTGCTTATTAAACTGCGAGGCACCATCCAACAAGTTGAATATATACAAGTCTGTAAGCAGAAGGGCTTGAGGCAGAAATTTACCGCTAATGCTTCAGGGGGGGTTGCAGCAAGGGGACTGAGTGAGGTTTGCTGTTCTCGCTCCTGCTGAGCAAAGCCCCAGTCTTAAAGTCGTTAGTTTTGTGAATAAACTACCTGATGCTTTGTGAAATATGTGTACAGAGGAGGGGCTTCTGCCTCAATGACCAAAAAACACCTTGTGTGCAAGGTCGAATTGTGTGAGGATTGGTCTTTTCAGCAGTGCTTTGTTTGTGTTTTTTATAGAATGAATGATAGAAGGAAAGCCTCACGAACTTACGTAAATTCACAGCACAAGAAAACATTTAAAAACCTAGAAAACCTTAGTGGAAATCTAGTAAATGCTCTTTGGTGTTCACTGGATAGTTTGATGCATTGTCCTGGTACCTCAGAAACACGAGGGAGCCAGGAAGGAGGCGTGAAGAGCAATTCCATTTAGCAAGGTGAGAGGGGATATGGCAACAAATGGGAACAGAATATGATGCTGGTGCAAAGATGTGGGCTGAGCAGGCCAAGCTCAGAAAAGACTTCAGAGCCAGCAGGCTGTTTGCAGGCAGAATTTGTGCTACGTGGGCAAAGCTTTGTGGAATAACCATGCTGTGGCAGGGTATGGTTCAGAGGCTCTGTCACAGCTGCATAGGGATTTATAACCTTTTATACTACTGAACTATAATCGTATTGAATTGTATGATGGGAATTTACCCTGCTCCTGCCTGTGTGACCTCTGGAAGTTTGTTATTTCCTTATTTCTCACACCCACTAAGAAAGATTTAAAGTACTTATGTTTTTAGGAAGGGAATAAAGGAGCAGGTGTATAATGGCATGGTTGGGTTGGCTTACTGTACCCGGCACTGTACTTTCATTGTTTCCTGCAGTTATTATTTTTGGCTTTTAATATTTTTTTCTATAAATATTCATCAAATACAAAAGCACACCAACCCAGAACAATGGAAATCAGCATCTCCTGAAGGAGGACTGGAGGTAGGGTGCCACGTTATTTTGGGATTTCCTTGATTATTTGCATTTAATTCCTGAGATTTCTAAAGAAACTGAATAGCTTCAGACACAGGGTGGTACAGGAGCAGAATCTGTTCTTTTTGTAGTTGTTATTCCAGCAGGGCTAAGATCTGAATAAATGAGCACTTGAGAAATGTCTGAACTAAGGGAGCCTGTCCCACTGAGAGATGCTGACCCGACTCTTTAAGTAATGTAGCTGCATGTTTCCAAGGGCAGAAGGGATAACTGCTCAGCAGGGGAGGGAGGATGCTGCTGGGAAGGTTTGTCCTGTTTTGCCCTTTTTTATTCCTTTCCTTTCCTTTCAATAGTGTCTCCTCCTGTGATCCATCGCACCAGGTTAGGCAAATCACGATCCTTAATGCAAGCAAATGGAACAGCTTTTCTGGCTTCTGCTCTCTATGATCTCTTGCCTCACAGTAATAGAGTCCGGCTGGCATTGTGACCTTGTGTGGGACATTTGGCAAGTTTTCTGTTGTTGATCGTTGCTGGATAAATTGCTCTTCTAGCAGTGTTTTGGCAGAGGCAGTAGTTTCAGAGGAATGCAGTGACGGTTTTTTGTTTTTTGTTTGGTTTTTTTTTTTTTGAAAGTTGCTCACTCGTGTTCAGACCAAATGATGAAGATGCTTATATATAGCCCCTTCCCCTGGAGCTCTGCCAGTATACCCAGTCCCACCACTGAAGTTCCTGCTGCTGCTTGGAGACTGTAAGCAGCTGTGAGATTTTACAGCATTCATCAGCTATTGCTTTTGTTTTGTCTTGCAGCCCCTACAAACATTTGCACCAGACTCCAGATCAGAAGTGCTAAACTTCAGGCACCACTGAATGAACCACAGCCTCAAACACCACAAGAACTTTTTGACTTGCTGAATCTAAATTCTGAATAGTAACTTCTCCAGTGTCTTGCTCCTGTGCTTCTTCGTAACATATCCCCTTGGAAGGTGGACAGAGCTTTTCTCCCGAACTCCTTTACCCTTTTGTCTTCCAAGGAAAAGTCATACTAGAATGGAATTTGCTTTAATCTGAACACACAGTGCCTAGGACTCTCCTGGGACCTTGCTCTCTGTTGAATACATTTTTATTCATCTATCAAAAAGTATTAATTCTCCCTTTTGCATTGCTTTCTGCCTGGATTTTTTTATATTTTTCATTATCTTTTAAAGCACTGAGGAACCCCATCCCCTTCTGCTCAAGCTGCAAGATGATAAAGTTGTTTTTCCCTCCAGCTCTTTTCAATGCATCATTTAGCAGACCTCCTCTAACATGTTCTGAAAAGCCTCTCTTATCCCAGGTGGAGGGTGGGGAGGAGGATCTGTAGGCTGGTGGGACTACAGAGTTGAAATCCATCTAGGCTTAAATAGATCAAGGTCAGCTCAAGATGGAAAGGACAACAGCAGATTTCTGGAGGCTTCATTCAATGAATTGTTGATTGGAAAAGCTCTTTCAGATCCCCGTAGAGCAGAATCTGGAAGAAATGTGTTTTCCAAAAGGAGGACAGCAGGTGAGTCGTTAATGATTTCAATAAAGCAAGAGAAGGCACATTAGGAGGTTGGCCATAAGGGTAAAAAAGGAGGCTGGTGTATTGCTCATTAGTGGTTTGCTAAAATTAACTCCATTATCGTGTTTGCTTTCATTGCAAGCCTTCCATTTAATTGCAATTACCATTGAACGGCAAAGAAGGGACCCTGCTTCGTGCTACAGGTCATCAGTATCAAGAAAGTACCCAGAGCTGGTATGCATGAAGTGCTGTTTTAGGGATTACCCAGTGGTACAGCTGAGTCTGTTCAGCCTGGTTTTGCTATGCTGGTAACTCTGGAGGAAAGGGGGGAATTTACTGTTGCTCCTTTCCAAAGTTACAATACGTATTCTTTCACAAGTATGGGCAGGGTGTTTGAATTAAAATGAAAAAAACAAAGGATCTGATCCAAAGGGTAGTGAAATCAGTGACGGCTGTGCTATAGCTTTCTTTCAGCCCTGTATTAAGCCCAACCCACTACAGATTCACTTCCTGTGGGATTTTTTACCTTTTTCCTCTCTGTATTCTTGCATTTCCTTTGTTCCTTTTCTCTTTCACAAGCTGTTGATTCTCCTCTTGTCTTTTATTTACTGCCAGTTCTCTCATTATGACAGGACTCCTATACTGAAATGCTTTTCCGTTTTGCATACACCGTTCTGTTTGCTGCATTCACAACCTTTAAATAAAGAAAAGGCTTTGCTGTTCTCTGTGAAAGTGGCTGCCAGTTGGCTTGCTTGTCTTTGCGTTTATAGGATGAGAAAAGGGAATAGCTGGAATGCTTTTCCAGCCCTGGGAGGTGTTTTGCTTTCATCATAAATATCTAGTCCATTCAGAAAGCGATGTCAGGGACAGTTCTGGCTAAAGACACTGGGATTTGTTGGACATTGCATTTCCTTCCAGTGAAATCCATGAGGATTTTAGGAGCCTACCCACAGCATGAAGACAGGGAGAGTGCTAGCCCTCTCTTCTTAAGGGCTCCCTTGAAACCTCCAAGGAGGTTTGCTGCTCATTTCAGCAAGTTCAGAAGAGAGGAAGGCTGAATTATATAGATTTGAACTTGTGAGCTTTACTTCAAGCCTGCCATTCATTTCAGCCTCTTTATTCTCCTTTGCCACTCACAGGTAAGCGTAGGGCCATATGGAGGTAGGTTTTTCTGGGAACAGGAACCAGTTTGGGAAGGGAAGTCTGCAAGTGGCAAAGTGAATGGAAAGAGAAAGAAAATGACGTTATAACAATTCTTTGATGGAAGTAGGTCAATCTTTAATGCTATGGCCTGTCTCTCTGGTCTCCTTAGGAACAGTTATAGCTCTAGTTTGAGATGGAGATTGCACTACGAACTGCAAGTGGATGTTCTCTGAAGGCAGTTAGCTGCTAGCAATAAAATGCTAAGTGTTTGGAAGATGCAGTAATTCAGTCATGTGATTTTTATTTCTGTACTTTGGTCACTGACCCTACAATGACACTGAAAAATGACAGTAGATTGTATTTAGGAAGAAAATGGAAGATGGCTGTCAAAAAAATAAATAAAATGAAATAGCTAAGCCCATTTTAATTAAAACTCAGGGTGAAGTAGTTATCTCATTCTTGTAGATGGTTCCAAAGCTCTACTTCCCATTCTATGTCGATGTTCTGTGTCTGTGGATCTGATGCAGATAAAGTTAATTCATAGACTGATACAAATACGAAGCTACTTCTGGTAAGAAACTATGTTATCAGCAGAACTGCTGCCAGGAATTATGCTGCTGCTCTCACCAATTAGAGCAAACGTGTGGGGTACTCATAAATACAACATGAATTGTGGGATTCTGTTTACCTGATTGTACAGGAATGTGCTCGGGGAGTGTGGAGCATTAGGAATGCCTTGCTAGCTCTCTGCCGTAGGTTCGGGAGGGCATCGATCTATTGGTACAGCTCAGTAGGTAGAAGAACTAGGGAATGGAGCAGGAGGGAATGACCACAAGTGAATCTTCCTTCTCTGCTTAGCCAGAGGCGGAAATATCAGAGTGAAAATATTTCAGTTTTAGCTCTAAGCTTGTCAGACCATACATACCCGTTCTTGATTGAGAAAGCTGAACTTACTGAGCTTGTGTCCCGACAACACTGTTTTCTCCCTGTGCTCTTAGGGCTCTGCCAATGGGCCACAAATGAGCTTCAAACCTGGAAGGCTGTTTGTGGCAAGTGGATACTGGTTGTGTGGGAGAGGTACAGCCAGAAATCAGTGGCTGGCTTGGTGGAGAAAGAGCTGTCATTAGAGAGGGGCTTGCTATGCAGGTTTTCTGACTGTGCAACAGGTTTGCCTTGCTGTGCATTGGTTTCTCTGGCAGAAAAAGCAATAAATGGAGCCGTGTAAATAATTAGTGCTGATATTCAGCAATGTGCTGAATAGAAGAAAGCACACTTTTGGGGAAAGAAGCATTTGCTGCTTTCCCAGAGGGTGGAGGGAAAACGAAGACGGAAATATGTGTTTCAGGTTGAATGAAACATTGATTTGTTTGGAGGAGAGGGAGGGAAGTTATCCATGCTATTACAAATCAGTGTATTTTTAAAATAAAAATCTTGGTGATGGAAAAAAGAGAAAGCATTGATTAATTTATTTTAAAAAATGACAAAAATCTTTCAACTTTATTCAAATTTGTTTTATTTGATTGAAAGTATCTCTAAATTCATGTCATGTGTGTTAGTCCCTCTGCATATCCCTATCAATAAAGCCTTTAATAGAACCACCTCCCTTTGTCAATTAAAAACATTTTGTCCGAGGGGTAATGGTTAATTAGAGCCAGCAGAGGTTACTTAGTTAATTTCTGTGTGTTTGCACAGTGAAGAGGCTCTAACATTTTCAGAGTGCAGGCGTAGACTCAGCCAGAATCAAAAGATATAAACAATATCTGTCTCTACTGTGTTTATCCCTATGAGACCTAATAGTTGCTGGAGCTGACAATAGCTGTGTCGTTATTGATGCTGAAGGGGACTCTGTTATGTTGTTATGCAGGTCCAGATACCACTTATTTTTTGTGCTTTCTGGATGCTGCTCTTGAAGGACAGGCAGCTTTTGAAGCAGACCAAGGTTAGGTCTGGTGACCTTTACTGAGATTTTTTTCCCTTTTTTGCCCCCTTCTCATCCATTTTAAGCATCACTTCTGTGTTGGAAGCACATTGCGGGTTGAGCAAATCTCTGGGTAATTCTTTCTCAGCTGGGGAAGGATAAGCAAGAAGCCCACACGTGTCAGGAGCATGAGGCTTGCTGGGAGATACCATTGATTAGCTAAGACAGTTGGAATTGTTTTCGGCAGTACTCAGACACCCAGGGAGAGAGCAGGAGGAAAAGCACACCCTAGGTTTAAGTGCAGATCCCATGCAGGTAATAAAATACAAGGGCTCTGTATCAGAAGCAGATAAATGAGCTGTTAAGTCATGTGGTCAGTAGGTAGGGGAGCAGACAGAATCAACTGCGTTAAGTTCAGTTGCATCTCTGCCTGTTTGCTTATTCATATGGATGAGATGGAACGGGGTGTGGGGGATGGTGAAGGCAGCAGATTGCAGGCAGGATGGATGCAAATAAAGTATTAGGTGGAATAATGTGTGTGTTTGTGTTCTCTGTGTGAAGCCCAGCAGAAAGATGGGACATATAAGAGCCAGTTATTGGCAAAACCAGTAAAGGAAGAGTAAGGAGCTGTCAGCTGTTGACCTGACTGATGGGTAATGCTGACTGTTCACTGGTCAGTGTCTTGAGTTGGAGGAGACTGCAGCATTGCCAGGGCATGCTAGTGCTTTACGGCCTCTTAAACACATGGGGAGCTGAGACCGTCTTGTGATATTCTGGGTAGAGGCAGAAAAACGAGATGGTGAGGAGAAAGTAAGAAGGACTCATGACCAAGTTGTAATTTGGCACTTTCTGTACATTTGCTACTGCCTTGTCAAATGGAAGTGGAGAGAATGAAGTAAGCAGATGATTTAAAAGCAAAACCAAAAATTTTAGGTATCACCTTTAATAACCACAAATGAAAAGGGCAACAAAAGAGTAACCAGCAGCTTCTCAGCTGTTCCGCAACCAACAAACTGGTTGTGCTTCTTGCTGCTGGTTTGCTGGTAGCCTGAGCTCTCCAAGTGTTACTGCAAATAAATGTCTGCACTCCAGAGCCGATTAAAAAAATCCCATGCAATGACAAAGGTAGAATAATGGAAAGGAAGTAATGTGTCCTGGCAAAGAGAATTCCTTGTTCACCAAGCTGGTGTCCAGTGAGCTCTGAGCCCTCCTTTGTGAGAAACCAAGTGAAATGGAACCTACGCAGGCCGGGAAGGGATGTGGAAAAGGATGAATATGCATTATGTAGGAGTGATAGGAGAGAGGGTTGAACATAGGAAGGCAGCTGGGGGAGCTGTACAGAGTCAGCATACAGAGAATAAAGATAAACATTCAGGGAGAGAGAGAGAGATGGAAAGTTAATATACAACTGTGATCTGTAGGAAAGCTTCGGGGGGTTATTTTAACGAGGCCTGAATGTCTGTGTGTGTTGGGGCTGAGTCTGCATTCTTTCACCTTCAGGTTGCAGCCAAGCACAGTATCAAATGAAAGTTGGTGCCATCCTATGGCCCAGAGTGAAATGAGTCAGGAGGTGGTGCTCACATCCCCAAAAGAATAGTTCTACTCCGCATTGTAGGTTTCAGCTGCAGGGTTAAATAAGCCTGATACAGTTTATGTCACTATGGAGATGGCTGCTGAAGGGCACGATTGGGTCAGAAAGGCACTGGAAAGCAAAGAAAAAAAAGCACTGGAAAACTGCTGTGACAGGTCCTGGCTAAAAACAGGCTCTAAGACTCGAGCCTGCCCTTTCCCATCTTTGTTACTGGTCTAAACAAATACATCTTCTGTGGGTGACCAGTGAGGCAGCAGGAAAATGGTTAGAAGATAGTGATGTGCTGCGCTGAAGGACAGTTACCTAAGCATCAGCAGAGGAGCTAATCCAGCCCCTGTGGTACCAACTGGCTTTGATGTGGTTCTGAAGGCAGCTCTTACCGGGTCTCTGAAGCAAGACATTGCTTCAGCAGTGCAAACTGCTGCTCCCTGCAGAAAATTAATAAGGAAACTTCGGATTCCGCCCTGCATCTGACCTAAGAAGCTAAATAGGTTACACCAAGTTTTAAGAATCGCCCCAGTTTTCCTTTTAATAGGCAATTTTTCTGCTTAATTTGCAGAACAAGCAAAAAGCTATTATGTAAAATTTATCAGCAGCAATTGACTCTCATTAGAGATTGGGAGCAGGAAGCTTTGTTGTAAGGATCCTCTGGATTTTCATATAACAGCCTTAGTTTCCCAGTGTTTGCGTTGACCTCATGCCCTGAACAAATTCAGACACAGAGCCATCAACATTTCTTTCCTGTTCTCACAAGAGCTGTTCTCACCTTCCTTCAATCTGGTTTTAGAAGCCCTTGAGCAGTTGGTAACCAGTTCTGCTTCAAGCACATGATCCAGGCTGAATGAATTGCCTGCAAATTGCGGTGCTATTATTACATTTTGCCATGTTGAGCAAACTCATCTCCAGTAGAATTATGTGTTAGAGTGCGGGTGTGTGCAGAGCTCCTTGCTGGGCCAACGAGTTGGGCCATGAGTGTCTGATTGTACCTGTGTGACATATGCAAGGTGGGCCTTTTCGTGCTGCATAGACTCCAGCAGTTTGGGTCTGGAAGCTCATTCCTGAGTCTAATATCTTCACCAGAAGTGATGTAGTTACTGATACCCGGAAGGCTGCTTTTTTTGCAGCACTCTTCTCTCCTAAGTCCTGTGCTGGATACAGCAGACATGGAATGAGCTGCTGCTCATACTTCCTGGAGACCAGAACACAGCATGGTCTGAAATCACTCATGTTTTCCTCACGCTGTAGCAGGCTTTTTTGGCTCCAGTTGAAGACAGCTGTGACTTGTGTTGTGTAGGGGGACAGGTAAACTGTAATACACCTTCCTGTGAGAGACATTAGAGAAGTGAAGATGATTATTGACATTGAAACAGTCAGATGGGGATTTTTCCTTTCCTTTTCCCCCTACAGTAAATGTTAATTATGCATGAAGGTTCACTACAGCAGAAGGGATTATAATTAATTCATATTTGAACTATAATAGATTTCACTACAAACTGCATTTCATTGCAACAAAGTGTATTATGACTGTTGTTTGCTGCCAGTAATTTACATAAAGCATTGCATCCATTAATCCTACATTAAGGGCAGCCACAGGCAGATAAAACTATGGAAAAAAATAAAGCAAGCCTGTTTAAACTTGTGAACAGAGACCACGTACTTGTTGCAGAACATGTGCAATGTAACCTGAGGAATGCAAAGAGGTGTGCATTGGGCAACACAAATTTGTTAGGTAACATTTGGATCCAAATCCATGACTGAACTTGACATGAGAATTTATCTGTGTGTTTTATCTCTACTAGAATCCATCTGAAAGAAGAATAACCTTTTGTTCTTCTTGGTGCCCTGAGTTATGCGTCAAAGCAGCACGAAGACAGTAGTGACCTAAGGGACAGGCAAGCAGGTTTTTATTCTTGACCTGATGAAAAATAGTTTACTTCCCTGTGCCTCTCTCTCCTTTTCCAACATCACTTACCTAGTTTTATGAGATAGGATTTTCTCCAAGGCAGAGATTATGCTTACAAATGTAGGCTGGAGCAACACCCAAAGCACAGCTCCTATTACAGTGCAAGTATTAATCCAAATATGCTAGACAGTATATTAAAAGCATAAGATGGCAAGTCGATAACTTTTAATTGATGTTTCCTAATTTATTGCTGCTAGCACACGAACCTTGCAGCTTGTCATCTTTTCCTGATATCCCAGTGATATCAAGCCTTGGACCTCGGTCTCTTTGCCATCAGGCGTACCCTGACACCTTACAGCCCTTGACTAGGTTGTGTAAAATACTCTGTTGATGCTATCTGTTGCACCACATGCTGTCGCCTTCTGTCTCTGAACATAATATAACAAGCTTTCGTCCACAGACAGGAGCTTCATCCCTGATGATCCTTTCTCAGACTGTAGAAAAGGGCAAGATGACTTGTCAGGGACTTCAACAAACAGCTCGACAGCTGTTACAAAGAGCCAAGAGGAAAGGTCAGAGCAAGCCCTCTTCTGCCACTGACGAATGTTTCCTCTCCTGCTTTGCCAAGGTTTGGCCAAGGAATGTGAAATGCAGCAGAAAGGGCCAGGAGAGAGAAGAGTCAGGAACAAGCAACACAGATAATGTCAGTTTGCCCAACAAAGGAGAGAATTTGGATATTGGAACTGTGGCTGGGCTTTGCAAAAAAACTGAGGCTATCTCTCAAAATAATCTTTCCAATTAAGGATTGATGGCTGTTTCAATTAATGGCCAAGTTGCTGATTATGCCTTTTTCCTTTATTTTTTCAAAGTGCTTTGGGATTCATTTGGTTGTTGAACCAGTTCTCTGCTTCTTTTGGAGTCATAACGGAACAGCTTTGCCTGGAGAACACAAGGCATCAATGCAGCTTTTGCCATCTTCTTGGGAGCCTGGTTGCCATCTCTTCAGGCCAGGCACTCTGCAGTAGGTGGTAATGAGGAGTTTCCCTGTCTGCCGTTGCTGTGCCAGTGTAGAGCAGCATTCACGTGTGTGGTTGACACGAGTGTGGTATGACCGGGAGTAACACTTCTTGGGCTGTACTGGTAGCCTGACGCAGGAACCAGCATCAGGCTCTGGACATGCAAGTCACCGTCACCTAGAGGAGCTCAGATGCTTGAGGGAGTTACTTGTCAGCACTTCTGTCTTCCACAGAGGGCTATTAAAAGCCATGCTGATATTGCAGATGGGGTCTGTGTACGTGGCACATCTGGATGTACTCGAGCTATCTTTATGCTAGAGAGCTTGGGCACCAAAAAATCAAAACTGCAGCAGCACAACCCTCAGTGCAGTCAGCACAAGCCTGCCCAAGACCCTGGAAAATTAGCTGTTAGTTGAAGCGCTGTTGTCCTTAGCTCCTGTGCTCTTCAGTCCACCTGGATCAAGCAAGCCTGTGTTGCTGTCTTCTTGTGGCACAGCTGAAGCACACTCTCTACATTGTGGCATTCCTTGTCCCATTTGCATTCTAACTATGTCGTGGCTATCCTGAAGGCACTTATGGCCACTTCAGCAAAGTCTGGTTTGCTTCCAAGAGCTTTCTTACACTATTCATACTTATACTCTAGCTGTAAAATTAACAGACTGTTTTACTACGAAGGCTTTATTATTCAGGAGGACGCTGAATCTTGCTACGAAGATTTTGTTGGAGGTGTTTGCTGAGAAAGGGAGAGAAGTCCTGAACAGGCTACTGTGGCTCTGCTTGACACAAGAAGATGCAGGATAGGGTGCTATAATTTTAGAGGAGCACAGAGCAAGAATGAGGCTAGTCCCTTCCTAGGAGATGCTGTGGGAAACAGAGAAAAGGGACCCTGGTGGCAGCATTGCAATGCCTACTGCATCAAGCAGAAGCCCCTGCAGAGTGTGTCGTGACATTGCATTTATTAAAGTCCTGGCACCATTTCCTTCCCACGCACCCCATGGTGTGAATCAAGGTGTAGTGAAAAATACCCACAGAAGCCACTTTTCCTGTGCTGTCTGAATATGTACATTGTCCTAAAATGAAAATTGCTATAGTCTGAGGTGGGGGGTCAGAAAGAGCTCCCAGAAATACCTTCTGTCCTGCAGTGAGGCAGAAGTGACAGTCCCTCAATAGCCGGCTGAGTGAGGGCGAGTCATCTACCCCCTGACTTGCCTCTGACTCAGCCTCTGAGATAAAAGTCCATTTCCAGAAAGCACTGGAGGTGAAAATATTTCAGTTTGCTGCTGCTTTGCAGTCGCCAGCCTCACTAATTTCTACTCTGATGTCACCAGCAGTGGCCCCATTAATGTTATTTATAGTGTTTGTGCCGTGGGCTTTGGTTGAGCTCAAGGCTCTGTTGCTGGTCTGCAAGGGAGGGAAGAGCAGCTCAAACACTTTCAGTGACACATCTCTCAGCCTGGAGCGTATTCCAAGTTCTTCATGTCACACCTGGGCTGCCTGGATCTACCCCATACTCCTGTCTACACCTTGGTTTGCTCCAGCAAAACCAAGCCATCCTGGGGCTTATTTTAGTTATTTAGAACTTGGTTTAAAAAATGCAGTAAGTCATGAAACCAAGAAAATCCGATAAAGACGCTTCAGGGGAAGGCAGTCTGCAAAGCCAGATGCAAACGCAGACAACCAGAAACCAAAAATATATTAGTACTGAGAGAGCAGGCAATTATTCTCCTATCAGAGTTGCAGGATTTTCAGTGTGTGTGACTTCAGTGCTACTTCAGGACAGCCGGGCATCCGGTTTTGGCTGCAAATGAGTAGAGCCCATGTTTTTCCCTGCGTGACACCCACGAGCTGCAATTAATCGATGCGTTTAATAAGCACGTGTCAGCCTATGTGAGCAGGACCTTTGCAGCTGCTAATCTGAAGCACTGGAAAATCATGAGTCAGGCTTTTTATCTGATCTCGCTAATCCTAAAATTAAAATAAAAGAACATGAGGAAGCAGCCAGGGCTTTGGTGATTACCTGCAGAGGTTTCAATCTCTGGAGTTTGTGTCTGTAAGCTATTCTGCCTGAAAGCTGAACTTCTCAGCTGATCTAATGACTCTGGGAGCTAAGACTTTTTAGAAAAAGCAACAAATGTTGCCAGAAACAGTAGATCTGTAAGCACAGGAAAGTGCAGTCAAAACATGCATCCCAGAAAAGCCGTTTCAGCACTCCAACTGATCTCCAGTATAACGTGTGCAGTGGTGTCAGCGTACAGGGGAGAGATTCGGGCAGATAACGTGTCTACAGAACAGGCCCTTGTATCTTTAAGACATCACATAAACCACATGGCCTGGAATCAGCCCCTGAGTGACAAATATTTTACAGTGAACTCCTGCCCTGTTCCTTATGCATTTCACATTTTTCTGCAATATTTCAGCTTGTAAGAAGCCACTCAATGTATTAATGATCAGGAAATAATAACGTTCTCAACCCAGGGCCAAGTATCCTCCATCTCCCTGCCATCTGTAATAACAACGCGCTTAATGGATGTGTGCGAGATGGTCCCCTCTCTTAGGAGCCCTCAGGGAAGCACTAAGCTATACCGAAGCCCAGTTGCTGAGCTGTTGCTGGAGAATTTAAGACTCTTTCCAACATTTCAATGTCAGTTTGCTGTTGTTTCCTGACTGACCTGGGAGCCCATTTCCCTGTTGGTACAAGGGTCTTGCGTGTGTGCAGTGAGCCCCCTGGAGTAGAGACTGGTGGTAGGTAGCAAGAACCACATGGTTGTAGAGTCTCCCAGCAATTACCATGTGTGATGGAGGAGCCTGTCCGTCAGCAGTATCAGTGTTACGTTAAATCAAATACACCAGAGTGACTGCTTACGCTTGTAAAGTGCCTCTGGGCAACAATTAATATTTGCCAGATCACTCATGAGCAGCCTTGCTCCATACTGCCCATATTGCATTGCCCATGTCGCGTGCTTTTCATGGATTTAAAGACAACATATGATATTGCCTCCCAACCCAAAGGAAATCCCATTTTGAGGGACACTTTTCAGAGTAATTGGTCACAACCGTTAGACCTAACACATGGCTTGTTCTGCTATCTAATTCATCTTTAGTTATTGAAGAGAACAGCTCTAAAGAAAGCACAATTACTGGGCTTGATCTAGGAATTGCAGACTTAAAGCTGATGGCCTTTGTTAAGTGGTATGAATGCAATGGCCTCCACTTGGCATTAATCACTATGAGACTTTGAACACAGGAACTTGGGCTATTTTTCACAACCCTGCCAACAGTGAGCTATGTGGTTTTGGGCGTCTTGTCTTTTCCCGGTGACCCAAAAAGTCCCCCAGATGAACAAAGCATGTAACAATACCAAAGTGCCTCTAAAGACTTGGTTGTTGATGAATTCATTCTTACTGCATTTCTTTTTTTTTGAGATTTTTGGATGTCAATCACTATTTTATTGCAAAGTAGTATTGATTATCATCATTCATATGTAATACAGTAAGTTGTTATTCATTTCCTTCTTGCTTCTCTGGCATGATCCTTATTAGGGGTCTCGGGGGCAGGTTAGTAAAACTCTGTCTATTTACACTAAACACTAAGGGAAGCATTACCCTTAGTGCAATCCCACTCACTGTCCTAGCAAAACCCATCCGTTTGGCACAAGGCTCCAAGGCACCATACCAGCACTCCTCCTGAGTGTCAGGTTGGGATTCTGCACTGATATATGTTTCCTTTCTTTTTCTTCTGCTGCATTTTGTATCTGCTAACCTGGCCTGGCATTGCCACCTATCATAGAGAGAGGCTGCTTTTTTTCCTGAGTAATCTCACGGTACTTATTTTTATAGATATATTGAAGATAATCATCCTGCTTCTGAATGGGAGATAAGAGTGAGACAAAGACAGAAATGCCAGCTTTCAGCTCATGTGAAATGCTTCATGTACTGCTGTGATGAGGACCATATAAGAAGACAGAGCAGTGTCATGACTGGTAAGAGAGTGGGCAATGTAACAACTTTGATAGGAACAGTGACCTTCTCAGCATTAAGCATAGTGCATTATGTCACAGGAATAAGACTTAAGACCCAGAAGACCCAGGCTCACAAAGGTGCCAAAGTGATGTTGAATTCAGCAGCATTTGAGCACCTAAACACTTTTGCAGATATGGACATAAATGCCTTATTTAATCTGAATTAACATGACTGAAAAAGTGAAGCATTAGCGCAGTGGAAAATGCTCTGTCTGCAGTTGTGTCTCCACTTGCCGCTGTAACTGCCATTTTGTATTATGGGTTGCACACGTTGCCAGCCTTGCCCCAGGCAAGGTTAATGAATTGCATTCCCTGTGATCCGCCTGGCTTCGGAGAGCTGTGCCGTATCTTGTTGAAGGATCATCACTGGGAAACTATCGCAAGGCAATCTGGAGCCATCGGCTTTGATTGCTTCTCAGTGGTTGGCCAGACGCCATGATCAACAGATTGGCAACGCGGCGATGCCAGTGTGGCCGATGCCTCCGTCGCTTCTCAGCCCAGTACATGGCGAAAGGCTGAGGAGAGCAAGCAAGCCAAAAACTGTCAGCTGGAAGCAAGGCAGTACAGGAGACAGGGCAAGAGGAATGCTGCCAAGCCACAATACCCATAAAGTCTGGGGTAGCAGGGAACATTAATATAGGGTTTAGATAGTTACTTTCCTTTTATTTCCAACATTTCCTGGTTCCTATCTCTTATAAGAACAAAGCTGGTAGAGCTGGGAAGCCTCCTTCCTCCTTACCACACTACTGGTCAGATTGTGTCTGAAATCTGGAGTGAAAAAGCAACTGGAGCAATTTCACCAACATTTAACCTATTTATGCCCTTTGTAGTGTGCAAAGGACTTGTTTTATGACTTACTTTGCCATCCTTTCCCATACAGAGAAGGAGAAGCTTTCTCATTTAATATTAATCTCCCCTCAGTGGATTCAGGCTGCTTCTGACAATGTATAAATTATTTAAACTTGTTTAAAAAATTTCCAGGATTAAAGAGATTATTTTCTTGTTGATTTTGGTAATTCCTCCCACTTTTGCATCTCTGAGGCTGAGTACAACACAGCTACTGAATTCCTATTTGCTCAGAGTTAACCCTGTCCTATTCCATTTGTAATTGCCAAGTTCATGTTTGAGTGGTGAGCAGCTCCAGCAAACTGGGATTAGCAAAGCAATTAAAGAACTTCTAGGTGCCATTGTTAGGTGAGCAATCACTTACTTGTACCACGACACAGGCAGTATTAACCATATGTTTGTGTGTACAGTTAGAATTTTACACTATGAAAGTAAATATAAAAAGATGAAAACATTTGCAGTTTTCCATTGTGATGGTTTGCGTATTGGTTACATAAAGCGACCAGTCCTTTCCAGGAGACAGTCGAAGTTACTCCACCATCAGATCAAAGAATCTCATGTGGTACTGTCACAAAGTTAAATCATGTCTAAAGATCATCTCTTGTCCCCCGCACAATGTGTCTTTGTTAGCTGCAGAAGAACAGCTCACTGGCTCCAGCCTCCAAGTCAAAATTAGGGCTGCAATTGGTGCTTCAGGAACTCTAGATAAAAGGATTAAAAAGAAAAATCAAAGAACTTGAAACATCAAAAAGCAAACAGGTCGATGAAATATACATGCAAACACACTAAAACCTCAATCCCAGCATTATCTGTCTCCCATCCAATCATTAATTCATATTTTTTTGCTACCAGGGAAAGCGAACTCCTTAAATGAGTTCTTAGACTGGGTCTTCTCTTTGCTAAGTCAGAATGCCTGAACAATCCCGTTCACCACTCTGGTAGAAAGGAATGTTTGTGGCTTTCTGTGATATCCCATAAACGTACCTTTGCCTTAATTAGCTGATCAGACAACCTTGCTTAACAAAGGGAAGACTTAGGGATATTCACATCTAAAAGCAGGTTTCTGTAATTACAAATTAATCAGGGAAAACCCTCAGTAAGATTTTCTTGCTAAATATTCCCTGTTAGGAAGAATCAAGATGGCCCATTATTTTTCTTCCCAGCTGCTTCATGCTGCATGAAGGACTTTATCAATCAGCCCCAGGAACCAATCTTCTCCCAGTCCCCAGCACAGTCATCATCAATCACATCCGTGAGCAATGGCACTTGGGCCTCATCACCACCTTTCCCCTGCTAGCAAGCGTCGCAGCTCGGAGAGAGAGCTGGAGATGTACGTTTGCGGTATCGATCATTCTCTTCTGCAGTGAAAGGGTGGTGGGATGGGAGAAGAGAGAGAGGTGGCACGTGTTAAAGTGTTTTATTTTTGTTGTCAGTGTTTCTGGCTAGAAACTGCTAAGCTTCAGGAGCTGAGAGCACAGAGAGAGTCTGGCGTGAATGGTGTGTGGGAGGAAGGTCAGGAAGGGAGGAAAACAAAATGTCTTGTTGTTACTACCATTATTTGTATCATAGCGGTATACCAGGCACTTCGATTGCGTGTTCTGTCCACTTACCATGAAGACCTTTATAAAGGTCAGGATCATTATCTCCCTTTCCCAAACAGAGAAACTGAGGAAGGTTTAGCTTGCATAAGGCAAGCCGGCCTCAGACAGAGGTGAAAAGGAAAGAAATCAGCCTTCTTGAGATGTAAAACAGCACTCTGTCCCCCAGATTGCATCGCCTTCCCTTTATAGAAGAGGGTGAAGCTGACCAGGGTCTTGTTGAGCAGAATACAGTACAAGCAATACAGGAAGAAAACAGATTTCCCAAGGGTCCCTCCATTCTTTCCATTTCCTGAGCTCTCTCTGTCATTGTGGGTCATCAGTTGCCTTGTGGTTTTCTATCTCAAAGCTTTATTTCGTGCTTTGTATACACTGATGAGAAATGCGTTCCAGCTTCACATCACTGCAGTGTGAACCAGTGGGAATCTCAAAGAAGTGAGGTGCTTCTTCAAATGCGTTTCAATTTGTAAGATCAAGGGAAGAAGTTAGGGAAAAAATAATCCCAAATACAAAAATACTGATTTATTTTGTATGTATATTTCATACTTCGTTGATTTTACTTGAGTACTTCCTACACAAAAGGTAAGGCTTAGTCTCCTGGGTCTGGTTTTCCACCCGTTCATACTAACTGGATGTCTGCAAATCATGCCTATAATGTCTGCAAGGGAGGCAGGGGACAGGGTGTGTTTCTTATGCCCCATAACACTGTTGATTCCCTTCCCAACCCTGACAGCATTCATTCACTTGAGATTTCTTTAAGCCATTCTTAGATGTTGAGGATTTAATCTCTGAGTTTCTAGTCGTCTGTGTTGCCTGCTTGAAGAAATCAGGCTAAGGCTGCACAGCCAGTTGAAATGTGGCTCCTTGTCAGATTTAAGGAGGTTGAGAATTCTGAGGCACGCATTTGCCATCTGCAGCATCGCCGTGCTGTGGTCTGCGAGTGTCCCTGACCAGGCTGATGCAACCTGTTTGCATGGAGTTATACTGGATGTTGTGCTAGGATTTGAATTTTGCTTCAGGAACTTTCTGGAGAGTGAATGAAGCCTGCAGCTAACCAGCTGCCTGTATTTGCAAAGCATAAATGATAGACAACTCAGAGCTGGAGAAAGGGCTTTGGATGATGATACAGGGCTGTAGGCTTCTGTCTTTGTCCCTCTGAATCACAGATGCTATGTTAGGTCAAAATAAATGGTTTGTATGCGTATCTCTGTATTTAAGTTACATTTACCACACGTGTCTTATCTGGAAATCCATCAAAAAGGGATTTGTCAATCTTTTTCAAACTTGTTCTTTGGACAGTCCTATGTGCAATAGAAAAGCAATATATTTTGTAAAGCTTTTGGGTTTTTTACATTGGTTGAATATTTGACGCTTCTTCTCCGTTTGCTTCCCGCCTGTGTCAGTCTGGTTTCTTGACGATCTCAATTCTTCAAAAGCACAGAAAGGCCTATTCCTTCTGTCATTAGGCTTATTAAGTATAAAGAATGTCTATTTTGTCCAAAATCAGCTGTGGGATTAGTAGCTCAGGTGCACAGGCCTCCCCACTCCTGCTTCCCCAGCTACCTGTGTGCCACACTCTCTGAATCGCATCCCATTCCTTCATCTCCTAAGCAGAATAAGCTTTCTTTGGGACCAGTGAAAAGCAACATTAAGAATAAAGTGCCCAGGAAGGGGATGGATGGAGATACAACAGTAATTAAGCTGGCAAAGAAAGTTAGGTGGAATCAAATCACTTCACGCTTCCATGCCTTTCTGTCCTTTAAAAAAAATACCCTGGATGCCAGTTTACCCTAATTGGCTGTTCGTTCTGGCAAGCCAAAAAGAGATCAGCTTCTTTTTCACTCCCTTTGTGTCCCTGCTTCCCATCCTAACCTAGTGTAGTCTTCTGTGAAATTGTTTTCTCTGCAGAGATGGAGTTGCCTCCTCTCTTGTAATTCCACTAGAATAATCCTTGGCTCTGTGCTAGAAAAGCGCTGAGCGTAGGCACTGATGGGAACGCTGGGGAAACATAGGCATCTGCACACATACACCTTGGTGCTGGGGGAATTCAGGCAACTCCGAAAACATGGAAGATTTGCAAATATCTCTTTCTTTCCTTTAACGCTTGCTCTGTGGTAAAGCAGAAAAGGCTGAGGGAGCAGCCAGCCAGGGAGGGCGTGCCAAGTGAGCAGAAAGAGTGGGGCGCTGAAGGCAAAGGCTGGGGTGAAAAAGGGCCTCACCACATAAGGAGCAGGGTGGTTTGCAGGCACAGCACACAGAGACCTGGGACTGCTCAGCACCAGAGCTGAGCACAGGGCCAGACTGTCAGCGCTGTAACTCCACCGACCTTACCCCAATTAGCGCAAGAGGCTTTGTCCCAGAGTGCTCATGATCTCATGAGATAAAAATAACCTAAACCTGTGTAACTGTGCTACAAAAGGGCAAGACCTAGTCCTAATTATTTAACTAAATAAAGGATCCTTATCAACGTCCTCTGACCAAGATAAGCATTGCCCTCATTTTTCCACAGACATGCAGAGGTAAAGCGTGATTCCTTTAATAGATCTCACAGTTCCCAACTCACCACCATCTGAAGCCCTTAACCATGAGGTGCCAAACCAAAAGGAGGCATAGCTATGAAATGTGTGTGATTTAAAGCCAGAAGGGAACACTGTGATAGGCCTCCCTCACACAACTGAGTAATTCTTTTCCCCTTGCTAGATAAATGATGACAATAATACCGAGTTTAACAATTCCCAGTTACACTAGAGAGCATCTCTTTCTGAGAGTTAGCCAATAGCTGTTTTCAGATATTATCGACACAGCCTAGAGTTGCAGCCATATCACCCCAGAGTCCTGGCAGACGGCTCATTGCTCCCTGTGGAGAGAATAGGACTTCTTTCAGAGGCTATTGTCACCATATCAGTGCTACGCCTCGGGTTATCAGCCAGCATCCAAATGGCAATGCTGAGGAAGATGTTTATCCGATGGTCTGATTATTCAGTAATTTCCTGTTATTATTCTCTTGTATTTGCTCTGAATCCTGGCCATTGCCAGCAAGAAGATTTGAGAGAGATAAGCACGCTGCAGGAAGTGTGATGCTGCCCACTCTCATAAGCTGGTTGTGACTCGTGACGCACTGAACCTAATGAAGTCTGATAGGTAGTTGAAAATTTTCTGTAGTTGTATCAGCCAGAGTAGGTTTAAATTTGAAATCTATTTGTAGACGTGGCTTTGACATGGTTCGAGACAGAAGGGTGTGGAGCAGGAACCTGCTGTGTGATCATGGGTTCTGTCACTTAACGTTTATATGTGATGGATGTCCTTAAAGAGAGGTTGTCAGTTGCGTTATGGATATGTGAGTTCGTCATGCTGACAGACAACAGAATCCCAACTCATACAACCCTTGTAACTAATTAAACAGACAGAACAGTCCACTGATATGGCAGGTGAGGAATTTTAATATGAAGAATTAAATATATAGAGTGATCTTGCAATGGCGCTTGGTATAATTTTGTTTAATACCCACGTCTTAGCAGGAAATTACCTTAGAAAGCACATAAAGCACGACAAGGCAGTAATGAAAATTTTGCCAGGGTTCCATAGCAGCTTTCATCCAGAGGGATCCCAAAACAATTTATCAACCACCTAAACGAGAATGCATTAAAATGTAACTTGGATATGAATGTGCTTGACCAGTTCTAAGGTCAGTTCAGTTTCTGATTTAGTTCAGGCATTGAAGATTAACCCTTTCTTTCTTTGTCTATCCATCTACTTGGTCTTGCTCATCAGCCGTGAACTGTACTATGATTAAAGCAATATGAAGAAGTCTTTCGTACAGCCCTCAATTTTTATTTTCATTTTACTTGTTTCCAAGCAGCAGATATGGTGCATCTCCTGTAAAGGAAACATTATCCCATAGCATGAGGATTTATCTCTCAGCTTTGTTGCCTTAAATGTGGTGAACTGGGCAATCTATTTCCTGTCTCTCATTCATAAAGCCATCTGGGTACATCACCTGTGATGGATCATTTCAATATTGTGCCTTCTATCCTGGAAATGGAGGTTTTCCTCCCTTTTCAGATAAAAGCTGCTAATATTTGAGTCCCCATTCTAGTCAACCAGGCCATAAGGCTCCCTGACAGTGTATTTGTCGCGAACATGTGACACTACTCCTTGCTTCACTAGCCCAGACAATAAATATTGTGGAGCCAGAGCAAGAAATGAGAAGGGGGATTTACAGTGCCTAGCATCATACGGCTTGTAGGCTAGGTTCATCCCTGGGTTAGTGCTGTTCAATTCAGAGGAATTATCCCAAGCAGTGAATCTGCTCCAATGGCAGACTTGCAAGATGGGAATTTCAGCTCTGTTTTTTTTAACTCGCTCTTGTCCAAAATTCATAGAAGAAAGCTTAGCACAGAGTTCTGGGGATATATACTGAGCTTGGCTAATCTACTGTGGAGGCTGGGGAGAATTTTGAGACTGGGATTTTACATCAGCTCAGGTGGTATCGAGTTTCTAAAGCTATACAACTTCCAGAGGGATCCAGGTAACAGCTAGGATGAGTATATTGTCAAAGCTGATAGGAAAAGGAGTTACAAAGGTAAAGACTGAGGGAAACTGAGGGAAGATCCCCAGCAAAGTTTGGTGAAGGGGATAGATTAATTTCTTAATATATTTGTTGGCATTGATTTGAGAAATTCAAGGTAAAAGTTGAGAAATTCAAGATAAGTTATTGTAAAAAAAAAGTTATTCTACTTGCAAACCACTTTGAAATTTAACTGAACTTTAAAAATTCAGTTTGTTATTAGATTGCTCAAGAAAATGTTCTTTGAGCACTTGGAGCAGTCAGGAAGCCAACTATGAGGCATAGGAACTAACAATAGCAAATAGTGTTGGCAATGCTGTAAGTTATTTCATCCCTCATAGATAATCTCTTTTGCTTGAGAAAGTAATGAAACTGGAAGGGGTTAAATGTTCAAATATTCAAATTTTCTAACCCTCTCCAGCCAAAGGTTCAGAACAAATAGTTTGAGATATGATCTACTCTCCTTTTTCAGTCAAGTTTTAGTGTCTTTACAATCATTCTTAGAATATTCGTGTGCACATAAAAAGTACTAAAATCAGTTAAGGTCTGTGAGTATTTTTTACACAGGATGAAAGATGTTCGTGCATACAGTAGCTGTGCAGTGAGCTCCCAGTCGAATTCCAGGCTACATGGAATTTACACATTAGACTTCGTTTTGGAGAACATCAGTTCATATGGAAATCAGTGGAATTTATCAGATTGTCAGTTTGCTTCTTTACAAGAAAATTAAGCCTGAGGATATTTGCAGTGCAATTGGATATATAAGCTTACAGAAACAAACACCTACCCACTCCCTAGTAATGTGAAATCATGTACACTTCAAATTGGGGGTTCCTGAAATCAAAATTCAAAGGCAGCCCTTGCCAAAGGAGGTGCATGGTGTGGGGAGTGAAAAGAAAATGACAGCTATCGTATCTGTCTGAATGCCTCTGTGGCCTCTGTTACCATAGCATCTGAGCTCTTCAGAATCGCTAACCAATTTTGACTGCACAACCCTCCTGTCCAGGATAGAGGCATTTCCACTACTTTAAATTCATTCTTCCTATGGAGAGTTAAATGGAGAGGAGGGGAGGGAGAGAGGCATGCAGAGGCCAAATAAATCAGCACCATTTACAAAAAGGTTGAAAATTAAAAGAGAGGGAGGGGAGAGAGGCAAGTGCTAACAGTAAAACGAAAAATGAAGAAGTGCCATGATAAAAATGATACAGCGTCCAGGCAGCCTGGTCCTCAACCTTGAAAACCCCATGAGTAAAACATGGCTCAGTGAAGATTAATTCTTTCAGTTAACCTTGTTCACAGCAACATCTTCGCAGGTCAGAAAATTATTACTTTCTCACTTTCCATCTCTCAAGTGTGTTCCTGAATACCTCTGCATATGGATGGCTAGATTGGATTGGCTTAGGCTGAACTGAACTGGCAGACAGATTCCTTAAATCTGGGAATAATGTGCCGCATCATTCTTTTTCAGCAAGAATATAACAAGGGAAAAATCCTCCCTGAAACAAACAAAAGGATCTCAATATGTTGCCATCAGGCTGGTTTTAAGCCATTGACCAGGCTGAAACAGCTGCACTGCAGCAGAAATGCCTGGAAAAATTATGAGGACTTCAGCAAAACTGCAAAAGCTATAGGAGCAAGTTGGTTGTGAATGCTTGTTCCCTTCCATCTAAAAGGATTCATGCACCTTCCTTCTTCGTAGCTCAGCCCTGAATGTGTTTTCAGCTCAACGTTGCAACTATGCAGTATGGAAACACTCATCTTCCCCTTGCCCGCTTTCACTTGGCAGTTGAGGTCTTTTGGTTGTGAGGCTGGATGCTTAGGTTGTCCCTTCCATGGGGGGCTTTCGACCCTAGATAAAATCAACTCTATGCATTTTCATGTCACTGATGTTGCCAAAGTGATGCAGTGGGGCTGTCGTTCCCCCATGAATCTGGGACGGCAAAGTCTCACGATGTCCTGCCTCTTCTCCCATCCCCAGGCAGAGAAGATCTGGGGGATAATAGAGTGTCATGTTTGTCTAATGGACTTGTTACTACCTACCAATGCAATTTCATCAGCAAAAGTAAGCACAAATTCATAAAGAGACAGCTAACAGAGCGCTGCTGCATGGTGTTTGTTGATAATCTTTGCCCACTGGATACTTCTGATCCTGAGGGAAACATGAGAGCCAGAATGTCCTTAGGCACTTGCTTTTAGGCAGATCCACAGCAGCATGCTGAGGAATAAAGATTCTTAGCTACTCTGAACACTGAGCGTTCATCTTGAATAATCAAGCCACCGGGTCAGAGCTTGCAGGTTACAGATCCTTAGGTTTCACTGAACAGGCTTTAGAAGGGGACCACGCGTTCAGGTCTCGGAAAGTTGGATGGTTCCCTGCCACAGGAAAAACAAACAAGCAAATATCTGGTGTGCCACCAGTGTACAAGGTGCTAAGGTAAAAACTGGCAAGAAAAACTTGTGTAGAGGCAAAAAGAAGCATGAGAAATTCTTCCTGATCCTTTTAGGATCAGATTTTTTTTGCTGATGAATACAGTAATAGATTGCAGAATCATATCAGATCATTGGAAAAAAAGATAGATGGAGAAGCAAAAGCATATGGCAATGAAAAAGCCTGCCCTGAGAAATGGAAAATAGACCTTTTCTGTTTTTAATAAAGTGTCAGCCTTTGTATAAACTGGCCCAGAGCCCAAAGAAATGGACTGTTGATTCCATTTACAAGAAGACCAGGTCTGGCCTTCTGATGGCTCTATAAATAAATGCTCCATTATCTCTTACAAATATCTTTCCAATATTTTATCTGACCCTAGGTTTATTCGCTTGCAAATTTGATCAGCTTTTATAGCAGAAGGTAGTCTCTTAGTTTTACCCAGGAATTCCAAAATGCTCCACGCATATCTGTGATTTCAGCTTGTTAAATATTACCGAAAAGGAAGCTGATACATGGAGAAATGAATTAAATGTAACCAAATTCATGCTGTGAGTCAGAAACAGAGCTAGGAATAGACTGACAATGAGTTATACCAGAAATGATGAAAGGTCAGGACAAAATCCAGGACTCACTAGTTAGACAAATCTGCCTCTTTATAAAGTAAGACACTCCCTAGAGGTAGGATTCACCATGTTTATGAAGAAAAGCTGATAAAATGGGTATTCCTACACTTCTACTGTTCTTATCTACACTTTTCTCTAGTTTCCTAGTCTACATGTTTATGTCTTTCTCCTCATCAGAAGAAGGTGCAAAGTGTTTCACTGGTAGCTTTGAAACACTGTTAATTTTAACCTTCCAAGATCTGTCATTCAAGTGAAGGAAGGGAATGCCTTCACTTTACTTTTCTTGCAGAGGTTTGCTTCGTGCGTAAGCGTATTATATAAAAAAGGCACTGCTTGATGCAATTTGTGTTAGTTCATTAAGCACAAGCTATGATTAACATGAACTCTTCTTTAATCAACCAAAGATGCCGTTGCAGACACTTAAGAGCCCTGTGCACTTCTAGCTGTTCCCTTCTCCATATTGTTGCTCTGCCCAGGTTTGTGGGAATGTTCAGCTCACAGTCTCTAAGTGCCAGCAAAGAGTGATTACGAGCCATGGTAGCAGTTTCATTACTGAATCAGAGAAAATGCAAAAGAATCTGCTTCTTCCTCACAAATAATTCCCTAGGTTTTGCACTTACACCGTGTATCTGGGGTGTTATGCACAAGGAAGGAATTGTTCTATTAACTGAGGTATAGAGAGCTGTGTAACGCTTAAGCAGGGTGAGGAAGGTCAGATTACCAAAACCCCTGATCCACCCAGCAAACCACTACAACACGGGTCTGTTTAGGCTAACCCAGAGAGAAACAAACCCGTTTTTATTATCATCTTCTTTCTTCATTCCCTCTGCCTTCAAGTCATTTGGATGTAACAGTTATTGTTTCCATCATTAGCTCCGTAACGATATCAACAGACATTTGCATCTTACTTTGTGATACCTTGTCCATACTTCAGTACTCTTTATTACCAATTTTGTTATTTAAATAAGGAATTACTGTCTCTCCCAGTTTCATTCTTCCTTTCCTCAGCTTAGATTAGCTGAGGTCAACTGCATCTGCCCCAGCTGCCGTGGCTCAAATGTGTAGCTTTGCGTCCCTATGGTAATTGGAGTTACTTGGCGTCTCGTTGCCCAGTCTGCTATTATCAGACTACAGCAGGCTAAACAAAGAGGCACAGATGCTGCTTACAATTCTCTTTGGCTACTCACTGCAGTCTGGTGATTCTCCATTACATCTCTGCTCATTATGAATACAGATAACAGACTATCATGAGCTGAGTAGCCTTATCCTTAAGAGATAAAACTAATCTGTGTGCTTAGATCAGCAGCCTTGTTCTTGCCTAATCTCACCTTGGAAAGCGCAGTAATTGCAGAAACACAGAAAGGAAGTAAAGAGCAAGGGAGTGAGAAATCCAGTGAAATGGATCCCTTTATTTCTACCTCCAAATCTGTGGGCTTGCGCTGGTTCTCAGCCATATCTTTTCTGAATATTGTGCCCAGTATGACCCAAACAAGGGAAATTAGGGGATTGTAACAGTGCATTTACACCCTGCATCATAAGGAATCAGTCTTCTACAAGAATACTTTTGTACAAATAAAACCAGAAATAAACCTTATGCACAGCTTCAAAATAATCACACTGGGTAAAAGAACCCCTTGTCCTCAAAGCTTAACTGGTACAATGGGCACCATGTGCGAAACGCTTCCCTTTTATACTAGATTTCCTCTCTTTTCCCTGTTTTGACGTTCTCTTGTGTTTTTCTCAGAACAAAAGCAACATCCGTGTGTTTTGAAGGCCTTGGTGTCAGATGGTTGTCTTTTGACCCTACTCCAAACAATGAGAGCAAGGAAAACAAGGTTATTCAAGTTGGATTTTAAGCTCTAAACCAAACAGGTCCAAGCAGTGCACAGTCCTGCTAATCCTACTTGTAGGTTGCAAGGAAATGCCTGACCCAAAGGTCTGGAGAAGGCAGAGCTAGAAGCATGTTTCCTAGGTGGGGTTCTACTCTTATTGTGGCCTAGGCCAGACTTTTAATCCTACTGCGAGCTTTAGGAGAGAAATTCAATATGACCTATAATCCACATCTAAAATTCCTTCCAGGCTGACTTTGTAATTGTTATCCTGAAACACCAGTCATGCGGCCATTTCCAAACTCAATGCTTTTGGTAAACGTTTATAGCAAAGCTTTTGAGACAGTTTTGTCCTCTAAGCTCATGCCATTTCCGCCTCCAAATGTGAGCTGAGACTGCAGTTATAGATGAAAAAACAAAAAGGCATCCAGTTTGTAAAATCTATGACTTAATATTGATTTTGGACATCCCATGAATTGAAACAAGCCTTCTGTGCAGAAATCTTCCAAAGATGCCATGTTCACCTCTCCTCTTTACACATTTTATCGATCTCCACGTTTGTGCCACATGAATGATGGATTATTGCATATCAAACCTTGCCGTATTCATTTAATGCTTTTGAATAAAACATTTCTCACAGATTAACCGAGAAGTTTTAAGTGAACAACCATTTTCATCTGTTTTAAATTTTCATGGGTACTTTTCTGGAGAACAAGTACGTTGTTAATAATTGAAGGAATGAGACCTTGCTAATCTCTTTGTGTTTTAATAAAGTCTTGTTGCACCCCATTCGTTTATTTTTAAAATTGATAAAAAGTTGCTAAATTTACTTCCCTCCCTTTGAAATGAATAATCCTGAGATTACGTGAAAAGAGGTGATTATTTATGTACCAGGGAAGTGGAATTTCGTTGTGTTCAGGGAGCTATAAATGTGGCTGTGATAGATTGAATGGATGAGAGGAGGGAGAAACACTGTTCAGTGGAAGCGGAGTTGCACTGGAAAAGCAAGTTTAGGAAGAGAGAAAGAAGCAGGAGGCTGGAAGAGAAAGAAAAGATAAGCGGTTCAGTCATGGAGACAGACGGGCACAGAAAAACAAGATGAGATGTGGGCAGGTAAGAATGCAGAAATACGTGCGTAGATGAACACATACATCTCTCTAATATGTTTTTTCTCTCATTCTGTCCTTTCATCCCTCCATCTATGATGCTGTTCCAGGGAGCTGTGCAATTCTTTCTCCAGTTCACCTTTTGTCTTCTGTTTCTCAGTGTTAACCCTTTTCTGTGCCTCAGACTTCAATTCAAATCATCTCTGCTGCCTGTGTTGACAGCTTCTCAAAGCTTGGCTTTACCCGGTTCCATTCCTCTTTTTTTTTCAAATACAATTACTTCTTTACACACAGCCCCAGGATTACATTTCAAAGGAGAAGAGAAAACCCGATATGTACATGAGTTCTTTTATCATTATTAAGACAGTGTCAACCCTTAGAGTGCTGGTCTCAAAGATATTTCATTCCAGCAAGTTTCATTAAATTTGATGATCAGAGAGAGCATGTTTGGTACAGGAATCTGCCAAAGAGAGTCCTGAAGGCTCCCAAAGATGCTGTACGTTAGCCATACATGGTCAGAACAGCAAGTGAGTGAAGAGGTTTTGACAGCAGGAGTGAAAAAAACCCACCTTCCCCCCCCCCCCCCCAAATAAAACACCTCCCCCACAAAACCCAAATTAAAGGCATCCTCCAAGGATGCCAGTGCACACAGAGACAGGGATTAGTTTTCTGACTCCGTGTTAGCACAGATTTTTGTAACCAGTAGATTTTTGCTGATTCCAACAACTCTTGAACTGTTCCACTTTCAGTTCTACGTTTGGTAATTGTCCTTTGGTTTGAAGGGGTTGTGGTGGGAGAGTAGTAATCAAACACTTGTGCCATAAACTGAGACCTTGGTGTCCTCCAAGAATATCTTTGAAATGTTGCTTGTAAATTGCTTGTTAATATTTGACCACACATAAATCTTTCCCAGTATTAAAACCATTGAAAATATGCTGGAATGATGAGGTGAGTTGATGTATTAGTGGGAGGAACAGAATCAGACTGGACAGCACAGCTTGTGCTTAGACAGACAGTTCTGTGTGAGTAATTTCAGGCAACAAGTCATGAAAGCCAGTTGTGGGAAGGAGCTTAAAACAGTTCTGCTTTCAATCTTCCTGTAGAGGAGGAAAACTTTTTTTTTCACATTTTTAATCAAGTTTCTGCTCAGCTGTTTACCTGGTGAGCTCATGACAGGGGATAGTAAAAGGCAAAATCAGTGCATGAGACAGATTTTCAATAGAGCTGCTGTTATTAAGCTAAGTAGGTTGAGTTTGATCAGTGTTTAGGGTGGGACTTCTCAAAAAAATGCTGTGCTGCTAGAAAGGGTATTGTTCAGCAAGAACATCAGTGTGTTAAGCACCCCTAATCAGGTCCTTGGCAAAGCAGTGTGGGCACAGAGGGCAGTATCAGTCATTGCCGTTTGTTGGATACAAAACTGCGTGTCTGAGTGCCAGTGATCAGGGACACCTTCCCTTTCGTAGACTAATATTCTTCCTATCTGTATTCCCCTTGGATTTGCACGACTTACAGTTCCTTTCACTTCCTATCTCAGCCTGCATAGCATCATCCTTAAATAGCTGTCATATTCCACCCAAGGTGGAATTTGCTGCGTTTCGGTGGTGGATAAAGTGATTTCAGTTTTAATATGGGAGAGAGATCACATGGAAACTGGGCAAAGCTCTGGGCGATGACCTAACAATTTATGCTTCATCTGTGGCACAAAGCAGTGAGGAAACAGGGTTATACATCTGCAGACAAGTTCTCAGAAGCACCTGCAGCTGGCATAGCTATCTGTATCACCCCATCCATGCCCCTGCAGTGGCACATCCTTGAGATTCCATCTCATAGTGTTAATGACTGCTGGAGTGCTTCTTGGTCATTCTCGTTTGTGTCATGGGCTGGTACCTGGTGGCATGGGTGACAATGCAAGGGTTGCACTTTCACGTCAGCTGGAATTTTGTCTTGACCTTGTATATTAAATACACAGGACCAGTTTCATCTGGGGTGAAAGCTCCCCTGAATAGCAAGGGAAGAAGCATACGAGAGCAATTAATTGATGGGATAGTTCACACATGCTCAGTGTTTGTCCAGTTGTGTCGTAGGGTAAATCAGTCCCAAAACCTAGTCAGGCAGCACTGAATTCTTGGGGAAACGCTGCCTAATTTGAATTTATTGCTTCCTTTGTGTCTTCAGTTGTAGTATTTGGGTCATGTATCTACAGGCAGTGAAGAAGGAGGTTCTCTCAGGACCGTAAATGGCATGTCCTCTCCTTGAAAGTGAAATAGGGGCCCGTTTACACCTTTCCATTATGCATTTGTTTAGAGCAATTGCCTTTCTACCAGGTCAGCAGTTCATCCCAATGTACTTACCTGTCTCTAAAAGATATGGATGGCCGCTTTCCTGCAGTCCAGCCCAGCTGACTGTGACTGATGGCTTTGCTTAGACCTTGGGAGCTTCAGACCAGTGGTACATCTCGGCCAAAATAAGGATTTAGCCTTTTTAGAAAACAAATTACTTGTCTGGAAGTTCAGTGGCTCTCTGGAGTATAACACAATCAGTGCCCACATGGCTGCAGCACACGCTCCCTGTGACCACAGGCTGGAGAGTGGTGCAAACTTAGCTGCAAACCCTTTGCACTTCGGTGACCTGGGCTTATTTGGGCTTGAACTGCAAGTGATGTCAGTGCTGTGGTCACTTGAAGCTCTTGTCTCCTGATGATCCTATGCTTTCAACTGTCTTATCCCAGCCGGACCTCCATTAGCTGCTACTTAGCAAATACAGTCACCCACACACTGTGACACCTGGGCACGCAGTCACACAGTCCCAAATTCTTACAAACCAATTCACTCTCTTGTCCCTCATCTCTTTGTGCTTAGGTGCGTTTTTATGATCTTACAAACAGAATCACGAGGGTTAAATCTCTCCGACACACAGGCAGTTATGGGCACTTTCTTTCATGCTTGTAGGTACAGCCAGACACACAATCCCAAGTTCCCAATTAGTAACAGTTACAATACAAATATTCATACTTTCCCTTCTTGTGCATCTTTACACACAGGCATAGCCCAAACACAGTCACTTTCATCCCTCTGTGCTCTGAATCACATATTTCCCCAACCAAAGTCTCACACGCCCTCAGATATTGTGTGTCTTGCACAAGCAGACACAATCTCTTGAAATCACCAGATTTGTGTGAAGACCAGTGTATATATAACACACACACTGTATGGCAGGTAAAGCTGTCCAGACCACCCTCCTCTGCAGCACACACCCACCATCAGTGTAGAGACCACAGAAAACCTGTTATTATTTTTGTTTTACTTAAGATGGACAAAACTAATGAACTGAACTTCTCTCTAGGGTCAGTAAAGCAGCTGTGGGAGTGTTCTGAAATCATGTTACATTGAAGGTCTGTTATTTTTAATACCCCCATATCCTCAGGTGTATTTTCCAACACAATCTATGGGTGAACACTGAGCCAGCTGTAACCCTGACAACAGTGACCCAGATGGTAATCAGCAAAATGGACTAATTGAATGATGTTGAGCTCAAAACAGTGCTTTGCAGAACTCTGTTAGACCCGGCAGTAACTCAATATAATTTAAAGATGTTGAGTGAATTTCACATTCTCCACTGTGGTCCCACACCTGGAGATGCTGGAAGGGAACTGCGTATGGACAGCACAGACAATACAAGAGAAATAGCCTGGTGCAGTTGTGTCTGTCTGGTGACAACCTTCTGGAATTGAAAAAAATGGGTTTATCTATCCCTGTAAGACTCTTTGAGGCCCTTGAATAACTTAGAGACACGGTATTCATTAGCAGTCAACAGTCACTGGGGGATAGATCTGCTGTATCCCTTAGAGGACTTAGTGCACCATGGCTGCACATTTTTAGGGCTTTCCATTTTTAGGGCTATCCATTTTTAGGGCTATCCATTTGTTTATGAGGCTTATCTCGGTGCTGAGAAGGAGGGACACACAGCAGGTTTGTGTGTAATTTTTGCTCTGCTGGGATACTAAACCAGGCTGTTAATGTGAAACCCGATTTCATGTGGGAAACACCGCAGCGCTGCACAGGCTGGGGATGTTGCGGGGCCCTCTGAGCATCACTGCTCAAAGGGACAAGGGAAGCTGGTAGGATGGGGTCCTTGTGGAGCTGAGCACATTTGTACTAAGGGCCATCACATGAATGCAAGCAGGAGAAGATGTATTAAATGAGTCAGCCCACGTAGAGAACCATGACAAATATCTGGAGACAAATAGGAGTTAAGAGTTTAAAAATGGTTGCTAAAAAAAAAGGATGAGGAGGTAGTTCAGGCCTCTGCACCCATTGAGGCATCGAGGGTGGAAAAGCTGCACCCAGCTTAGGGAGCAGAGATCTGTTGCCAGTGTTGACTGAGAGGTCTGGGCTAGCGGTGAGAGTGGGAGGCTGTGACTCAGCCACCCCCTGGGCCTGTGTTTCTGCAAGCTCTGAATCAGCCTGGCTACAGCAATAGAGAGCCATGACTGGAAGCAGAAAACAAAGCATCTGTGAATGGGAAGGCATTGACTTTCTGGCATTAACCTTTAAGACTCTTTTTGGCAGCCCTAGCAAGGAGAATAATGAGCAATGGCCGGTGTTGTTGCTGTGCAGAGAACACTCCAGCCAACTGATTTATGGGGCAACTAAATAATTCAGTCTGCCCTTGCAACGCTGTATTAATTCTTGTTCTGTCACCGTACAGAGGTGTGCCTGGGGCGTATGGGCTTAGGATGGTTGCTTGACAAGCTCCTCTTCCTCCCTGTACCCAGAAAACTAGAGCCAAGCTGGGACAGAAGGGTATGAAAGAAAACGACAACTGGAGTAGCAGCAGAAAGATGCTGCTGGTGGGGAGTGTTGGGAATAGTTCTTGGATGAACGGGGAGCCAAAAGCAATGAAAGATAATTGCCAAGAATAAGACCAGGTCAGTCCAAGCCTGCAGCATCCATCAATTTAGCCATGGTAATTCCAGCCGACATGCACAACTTTGTCCCTGCTTGAGAGCAGAGACCAAGGGAGCCTCTTAGCTGCAAAGGTCTGAAGACCTTTCTCCTGTACCCAGTCATCTCAGCCAGGGTGATTGTGTGCTGCTAACTCCAGTAAACGTAACACCAGCCGTGCTACCACAGCTGTAATGAGGTGCTACCCCTAACGACTCCATAAGTCAGAATTGCAGTCCCCAGTGTGGAATACGTTTTCAGACTACATTCAAAGGTCCATCGGTGGAGAGGGGGGTTGGAGTCAGAATTCAGGAGAGTTGAAGACACCCGGGTACGGAGACATGGGAGGGAGGCTGATAATGTGCTTCTGCCAAGGTAGTCTGGGTGGCATCTCACATTTCAGAAAGCTGTAAAAAGCCAGAAAGAAATCAAGGCTCGTTAATTCCGACAAAGGCCAATGTAAGTAGCTGACAGCTTCTGCTCTTTCCTTTAGCTTTTTCCCTCATTGTTTAAGAGCTTCCTTACCACAAACAGCTTCACAAATTGCATAACAAATAGAGATTTAAAATATTTAAAGAATAGTATAGTGGTCAGAAATCCTGATTCCACGAAGTGAATCTTCTTCTTCCTTCTTTCTTTCCATTACCATAGATCCTTCCCTTTCTTTCTCCCACTTCACCTTCTGTCTCTGCTCCTTGATGTCTTCCTTGCTTTCTGCTCCTGTTCCTCTCTCCATCTCTCATTCCCTCTGAGCTTCTCACTCTGCCAGACAGCACGCACGTGTTCCCAGTGCCTACGGTGTTCAGAACAGTTACTCTCCTAGCTGTTAGGAAGAGACGTGGGGGGGGAAATTTAATGAGGTGATCCATAAGCCTGCTGTTTCCTATTTGTGTTTGTTTCTTGCTGGAATGAGGTAATTTGTACATCCACTTGTCAAAGAGAGGGATAAAGTGCCAAAATCAAGCTCTGACACATACAGACTTTCACGTGCCTTTGTCCATGAACGGTGTGGGAGATGCAGAGCTGTAGCACAAGGACATGGTTAAACCCAAACTAAGCCCCACCCCAGGCTATGCCTGGCATAAAGCTGCCAGGAAGAGATGTGCAAGCAGGGCACCTTTCAGACAGAGGAAAGCAGCTCTAGAAAGCAACTGACATCGAAGAACACGCACAGCAATGACAAATATAATTTGCAGAGGTGCCAAATCATTTCCACAGGCTATTTCAGTTCAGGCACGGGGTAACGAATCCACAGTCCCTCATAATAACCTGTCGTGCTGAGGAGTGCCTGGATATGGATGACAATTCATCCAGGGGTGCTCTCCCTCTCCTTTCTCAGGACTCATCTGTTGGCCCACACGTAATATTAGAAGATGCTGTATTGTCAGACATGAAACATCATGTTCAGGCATGAATTTATTTTCAAAAGTGGAGATTTGTAGTCATTCCTGTTTGTGGAAAGATCCCGTTTTGAATGACCTGAACCAAATAAAGACACAGACTCACCTATGAACACTAAAGACAGCTCTCCCACTTGAGAGAGATCTTGGGGGTTTTTTTGCTGCTAAATTCTGTGAAATCTGAACTGGGCAAAAGTGAATATTGCTCAGCCAAGGATTGTTTTATTATTTAACAAGCCTACCCAGAGTTATAATCAAAGTGAAGAGCAACTTGGGAGCGTATGTTTAATATCATGCTTCAGGATTATACCACACTGTGTCTTAAGGCTAGGATGTAATATTGGAGGTTTGGTTACTCAAATCCACTGAGGTAAGAGTTCACACTCAAAAGGATCAGACGAGGTGATGTGACAGTCTTATCTTGTGGCTATTGGCCTCCTGCATAAAGGAAAGTAGGTGTAAAAGTGCAGTTATTCTCATTTTAAATTAATCTCGCGCTGGTATGTGATATGAGAGTAGCTACACAGAAGCCCTGATTCCTTCCCAAGAGTTCAAGAGTGGTCTTCTCCTCAGCCTGCTTGCCTGATCTCTCTGTTTCTGCTCTTTTTATGTCAGGCTATGACACCAAGGCTATGCAGCACAGTGAAAATCCTTCCTTGGTCCAAGAATCAGCCCCAAAGCAATTGCCTATCTCCCGTGGCTCTCCTGCCACCGTTTCAGAAATTTCCTCTACGTGAGCCTGGAATTTAATTCTCTGCTACCACGGCTTGTGGTTAATAGCACTGCTAACTTCAGCGCCAGTGGGATCTTTCCTCCAGCTGGAGAATCACCATGGAGACCCTGATGAGTCTGTGCACCCAGCACACCTCTTGGCCCTGGCATTAATCCTTTTGCAATGTACCACAAAGTCAGCTTTAGCTTGGAGGGGCAATCAAATAAATATGAAAACTGCTCCCAGAGGAGGTAAATATTCGCAAGACAAGCAGAAAGAAAAGCAATAATATACCATGTAAGCTACTGCCTTTTTTTAGCTCAGCTCCCTTTTCTCCCCTTGTAAAGTATTGTTGCATTGTTATATTAATCTTTACTCTGAAGCGAATTAAAGCAGGGACAGTTGTCAGAGTATTATTAAGAACATCTGTTTAATTAGGGCTGCCTTTGCATCCATTTGAGAGAGAAATGTAACACTCCTGTTCATCCACTCCTGCTGCCTCACTCCCCCTTCCTACCCTTCCCCAGCTACATCCCATGCCAGAGGAAGAACGTGTAGTGAATACAGGAGCACCTGGGGCCTTTATTACCTTCCTTTTCCTCCATTCATAGGAGGTGCCAGTGCTTCCCATTAATGATGGGGAGGGAGGCGAGGTGGGCAGGAAGGTATCGCTGTCGGGGAGTAGTTCAGTGATCTCTGTCTTGAGAGCTTCTATCCTACTTTCTTCCCCTCAGAAAATAATTTGGGATTCTGTAAAGAGATCATGAATAACTATTAATTATCATTAGCAATTTGCCATTCCAGGCCAGCCTTTCATCTGGGAATCTCAGAGCAGTTTTACAAATGCTAATTAATTGAGACTACTTCATGAAGTAGTCTGTTAAACTCATTTTACAGGGGTAAATCAAGGCTAAGAGATATGAAGAGACTTGCTTGAGTCAAAGGTGATGCTGTCAGTGGAACCCAGGCTTCCCAGCTACAAATCCTGTGATGCAACCACCCCACAAGTGAGGTTCTCAAGCTCTCCCACCTTCCCTGCAGTGCCCCATCTGGATGATGGCATCCTTCCTGATGCCCACACAAGGCCACATCAGGTGATAAAAAGTCACCAAAGCTTTAGCTTAGTCCAGTTCTTTGTTTTCACGTGATGGTTCACTAATAACAATAAAATACAATGATGTAACTGCAGTCTGCCCACCATTGCAAGAATGCGGAGGGAGATACAGGTCTGCTACAGACATGTTCTGTTCTTCCTTAAATGCTTGTTGCTGGTCTTTGTCAGGGCTGTGATCCAGCAAGGCTTTTGCTCTGACCCATTCAACACAGTTCTTACAATGTTGCACCCACTTGTCTCCCTTTCTCCATATATCTCCGCATTTCTGTGTCTTTCCAGATTGCAGGATCTGACTTTCTGGGCATCATTTCTGTATTTCTATGGCTATTTACCCAGGCAGCTGACAGTGAATTAATCATTATGTCTTCACTCTCAGCAGGGAGAGGTATTGACTCATAGATTCAAGCCCAGGAGGCCAAGAGCTTGTTTGTTACCTGATAAGAATAAACTTCATTTGGGGCTGCCCAAGATGACACAGGTGGGTTAATGAACTAACTTTTTGCACTGTGAGGGTCGGAGATTCACTCTGCATTGCTGCGCAGGAAACACCGTTTGTGTGTCTGGTTGGTCCTGTCCTGCGTGCAGTAATTCAGGACGCTGAAGATCCCAGCAGTGCAGAGGAGATCAGTTACAAATTCACAAGGACTGAGAAACGAACTTCTCCCCCACAACACTTTCTCTTCTCCAAACTCTGTCTGTTCCATCATGTGTTTTTGAAAATTAGAAATTTCAGTTGAGTCAAACCTTTTTCTCCATTTAGCATGGACCATTTTCCCCTAAGAGTATATTCCCTGAAAGTTCTGCCTGTTCAGTCCTATAAATTATCCACAGACACAGGCTATCTGGTGAGTTAATCAGATTTAGAGTTATGTCAGGTCATGCTGAAGTTCAAAGCAGTCCGTACCTACATATGAATCCAAATTCAGCGAGTAGTCTGAGATATTGTAGCAAGAGATGTTCCACGTGCTAGAAATAGTAAAAGCTCCATCAATTCTAGCTCAATTTACAAGTGCTTGAAAATATCTGGGGTTCTGGGATAGTCTAAAAAATCTGGACTCTGAATATTTGAGGCTTTCCCATCATTATAAGTATTAACCATATAATTAGGTATTATCTGAGAATTATCCATAAATACTCACCACAACATGATATTTGCTAAGTAATAATTAGGCTGTGAAAGGAACTCAAATAATACCTTTGTCTAGAAAATTAAAGGCCCTGCATTACATTTATACAGCACCATGCTGAGAGGGTAATAAGGTTTAAAATTGCAGTAAATTACAGTGAGACCAAATCTCAGCCCCCTTAAGTGTAAAGAAGCTACAGGGAAAAAGAGAATCAGGCCTCCAAAGGAGTTTTGGAGAAAGCGATCTAGATCACACTTCCAGGCAGTTGAATTCCAGGCAGTGAAAGAAGTCACCCAGCTCCAGGGGAGCTCTCTGCTTGTCCCCCATAGGATGAGAGGTCCTCGGGCCGTATTCATACATTTCTGATACCAGGTTAGGGACTGTGCAGGAGCTTGTCCTGCTGTCCCCAGCTCCCAGGGCCCTGCACAGAGCCGGGCACCAACAGCTACAGCATCCCTCATGGGCTGACCATGTTATATAAAAACCTAGGACAAGGCACTTGGTCTGCTCACCAGCACCTGTGGACTACACCTCCTTCAACATTTCCATTTTAATTGAAGTCCCTATTTTCCAAACTCTAGTTCTTCTCGGAAGTACAGGATTTTTCTTCTCTAAATTTCCACTGTCTTAAGGTGAAAAGAGAGCTACCAGACATGGAGATGATTTCAAGGACAGAGTTATATTTTGCTTTGGTTTGTAATGTTTCAAAACTCCCCTGATGACCACAGCAGAATCTTATGTATTTATTTATCGTCATTAGAGATTCTGAGTTGAACCTAAGGAAGAAAAGCATGCAAATTTCATTGAATTTCATGTTTCCATTTGATCCATTTCAGAATCACAGGGCACAAGAACATTTGAGGCAATCTTTTGCTGCATAGGACCAAGTGCTGAGTGTCTCAAAGCAGACTACAAAATTAAAGGAGAATTTAAACATTAGATCATTTGTATTTCAACTTTGCCCTCCCTCTGCCTTTGAACACAGTGTAAAACAGGGACAGTAACCTTCCATATGAACTCCCTCCTCAGTTCTATAAATATAAATCCACTCATGTTTGTGCAGATGTGTACAGATAAGCACTTCAGAAGAGATGAGGAGAAAGTGAGCAGCTCTGCATGCGTAGCAGGGCTTGAAAAGCAAGCTGCAAATAAGTCTTAGGGCCATGCAAAGAGCTTTGAAGAGCTGTGGGGCACCATGTCTATTGGATGAAGGCAGAATCAGTTGTGGATGAGGATGGGGTCACAGGGGTAAGGTATGGCAGGACATTCTAGTGTCACACACCTGCAGGGAGAGCAGAACTAAACAAGGCTGGGTAAGCTTGGTTCTAAAGTTACCCTAAGTTTGCATGCCAGAACTTGGAGTTTTCCCAGGTAAAACAGTGAGTTCCTATATTTTGAATAGTCATTTTCTATGGATGAAACCCAGCTCTTGTCGTGCTTCTTCTTTGATGGCTCCTTGAGATCTCTCCTTACCCAAGAGAGAAATAAAGGACATTTTCCAGCAAAGAGATGTCTGCACTGAATGGAAATTCAGTCTTTGTGTACTTTAAACACTTTCATAAATAGATCAGAGCTGATGAAAGCTGCTAGTGCAGCAGTTGTAGCAGTTGGAATCCTCTGCAGGAGGGGAACAAAATGAGAAAATTCTCACTCCACACCTTGTAACATCATGACGCTTCAAAACTCCCCCTCTAGCCTCTGCAGCTGAGAAAAGGCTCCCATTTCTGGTCAGCAGAAACCAGTGGAGTAGAGTTAGTGCCACCTGAAGTGGACATTTCTTGATATAGAGACCTACCTGTTCCCACTGGGATTGAGCCTGGCCAAACTCAGCTCATGCCATCACCCAGCCTCCACCAGTTAGTGCCAATCAGGATTTATAGAAGATTGGGGCTTGGTTTCCTCTAGCTTGGAGCAGGTGACATGTGACATCTGAATTTATTTCTAACCTCTTTTGCACTCACCCTCTGGCAAAGACCATTTGCTTCAGGAGAACCAAGTCCTGCCCTGATCTTTCAGTAAGAGAGAGGCCATGAAATTTTCATACTATTAGGAAATAACAGAGCCGCGGAAAGAAGACAATTTGTCTAAAGTAAAAAAGTGTGTGAGGGCATCGATGGTGCTTAACTCTGTGCAGAAAGGGCAGTATAAACATTAGCCAGTGTGCAGGAGGCTGAATCAATTGAAATCTCAAACAGATTTTAAAATGTTTTTATTAAAGTTCCCCTTTTGTCCTTTTTATTGTAGGTTTTAAATTCTAATGTGCAGAGAGGACAAAGTAGGTGACTTAAACCCGCCACTGCCTGGTGAACTCTGGCTTTTTATATAGAGAGTCCTCTGCCCAGAAGGCTTCGAAAAGAAAATGTGTTTCTGTGCTCTGATCCGTGAAGGATCTGTGCTATGTTTGTTCACTTCACAGGAATGAACACCTACGTGTTGAGGACAGGAAATTTAAGGACAGTGCCATGCTGGTCACATTAAAACCAGCTTGAAACTCCTGAAAATTTGGTGAAGGATGTTTTGAAAACCCAGTCCTTATTCAGTGTACACAGCTATACTGGCTCAGACTGTTCAGATCTGCATCGATAGCGGTGCCTCAGATGCCAGATGCCTCACGCTGGTCAGCCTATGGGCAGGTTTATTTTGCAGAGCTCTGTGGGTTTGAATGCTGCAGCCCTGCCCCAGCTATTTGTAACCCATATCTCTACCAAAGACTACTGCCTGCATGTCTGCGGGAGGAATGTTTCATGAGTGCTCTGTAAGCTGCTTCCATCAGACTCAGGTAACGCTCAGGTTAGTGCAAACGTATCATTTGTGCCATCTGAGCTAAGCTGACCGATTATGGCTGAAGTGGATCAAGGAATGCTCTCAAGATGCAATCTGTCTGCTGAGCTGCAGGGATGGAAACTTCTGACAGAATCATAGAATGGGTTGGGTTGGAAGGGACCTCAAAGCCCATCCAGTGCCACCCCCTGCCATGGGCAGGGACACCTCCCACTGGACCAGGGGGCTCCAAGCCCCATCCAACCTGGCCTTGGACACCTCGAGGGATGGGACAGCCACCACTGCTCTGGGCACCCTGGGCCAGGGCCTCCCCACCCTCACAGCAAAATATTTCTGCCTAAGAGCTCATCTCAATCACCACACTTTCAGCTTAAAACCATTCCCCCTCGTCCTGTCCACGCACTCCCTCTCATCATCTTTGTGGCCTTCTCTGGACTCGCTCCAACAGCTCCAGGTCCTTCCTGTGCTCAGGACTCCAGAACTGGACCCAGGGCTCCAGGTGGGGTCTCCCCAGAGCAGAGCAGAGGGGCAGAATCCCCTCCCTCACCCTGCTGGTCCCAATGCTTTGGATACAGCCCAGGACAGGGTTGGTTTCTGGGCTGTGGACGCATGTTGCCGGCTCATGTTGAGCTTCTTATACACTGGCACCCCAAGCCCTTCTCCTCAGGGCTGGTTTCACTTCATTCTCTGCCCAGCATCTCTTTGTGCTTGTGATTGCCCTGACAATCATTTTCCATTTCTCATAATCTTCTTCTCCACCTTATCTCTGTTTTCTCTTTTTAAAGTTTAAAAAATCAGGACATGGTTCTGAGCTTTGGAGTCAGAGTCCCTGGCGGATTATTAACACCAATAATGAAGAGCACAACTTTACGAGGATGAGGAGTTTGTTAAACTCATTAATTTTATTCATAATAGGGAATTAATGTGCAGAAAGGCAATGCCACCCTGGCAGTAATTGCTTTTTGGTTTTAAAGCGCTAAGTGTGAAAGTTAAAAGTAATTTCCAGTGGCTGCTTCCTTCCTCTTCTCCTCCACCCCCTCCTTTCCTTCTCTTATTCTTCCTGTCTCTTATTTTGTTTCATAAGAATTAGGGTTTTTTTTTTCCTTCTGCCTCATCTTCATTACGAGTCATTATATTTCATCATTACAAGACCTTGGTCATATTTCATTGCTTTCCCATTATGTTTTCATAATTCTTTCTCCCAAAATTGCCGTACAGAGCAGAGCAGGGCAGGAAATATAAGCAGCTCGGGCCTGTTTCAGTGCCTTAGCTCTTGTTGGAGTTAATGAGCAGCCATATCTCTGGCCACTTTTGGCTTTTCAGCAAGCAGATACAATTTGTTTTCCCTCTTTCCTCTCACTGAATACACCACCTCCTTCAGGCAATGGGATGTCCCATGATTCAGAGTTAATGCCTTGTGAAAACGTAAATACCATTTCACGCTCTCTTTAAAGTTGAAATAGCTTTTTCTCCTGTAGTCTTCAAAATGTTGGAGGAGGGAAGATTATTGAATAAAACAATAGAAGGGGAGCACTGACCAGCCTAAAGCTCACTTACCATTGTCTGGCGTTGTGGTCTTGGAAAGGAGAATCATTCGGTATTTACACTGCAAGGAGAAAATTTGCCACGCCAAGCTTCCTGCCTTTGCAATGCTGCAACCCTGGACTAAACCACGGACTTTCTTTTAGGTTTGGTAACACTGTCATGAGTTCATCTGGGTCATGGACTGGGCCCAAAAGTTCACAGTCTTTGTGGTTTAACGCAACTAAGTTTTATGAAGAAGAAGGTGTGTAGTGTGGTTGTCAAAACCTCACGTATTCTTGTGCCCAAATGCGTGCAGTCAGCTTCAGCTTTGCTTGAGGACAGAATGGGAACGGTGGGAAGAGGTCAGACAGGTATCACTCTTTGGCAGAAAGAGAGGGGTAAAAAGTTTAATCTTCTTATTTCAATTTTCATCGTTGCAATAAATTTTCTCCACTTCCTCAATGCAAGCAGATTCTGAAAAACTTTAAGCAAAGTTCCCAGAGCCTCACAGGAGGACTGGAAAATTCAGAGGTGGCTTTGTAGTGCCTTTCTACCAGGGAGCTACAGTGGTAAAGAGAAATTCAGAGAACCGCTCTCAGTCAGACTCGGTGTTTGTTAAGGAGTCTTTGTTTGGGCTTCTTTTTAATTCTTTAGACCACAACCTTAAGTCTGAAAAAGTCCTGTCACCAAGTTCCAGATGGAGACCTTATGACTCATCTCAACTGCACCAAAATATAAAAAAAATAGGTTTTATCCTTTTCTTGCTCATTTCCTCTCCTCCTTTGTTACATCTTCAATGTGTGTATGGCTTAATTTTATTTCCGATAAAAGCAAATGACATTTTAACTTTTATAGCATGATTTATTGTCATTTGGGTTTTAATTTATGAAAAAATAATTGAAAAGAAAAAGAAGTTTAACCCTCACCAGCATTCTTGATAGCTATGAGCCATAGCTATGAGACTGTAGCCAGTTCAGAACATATTTTATTCACCTGAGCGGGGCAGGGCTATATCATTTTTTGATACTGGTTCTGTGCAAAGGTCTAATTTCTTGCTTGCTGGCTGAAAGGAGACACAAAAAAAATAATAACCTGATGATCACAGTACATGTTTTTTTCTACTTATTTTCTGCAATCAAAATGAAATATCAAGGAAGTATAATATCTATTGTTTATTGTGTTTCTCTGCTCCATCACAGACCTCCTCTGTTGCTCTGTGGTACAGCCACTCCGTCTGATAGTCACTGCCTTTCATCTTCAAGAGTGAGGAAACAGCTGCGTTTCCATCCAGCAAGGTCTACTGCTCTTGGCGCATATAAAGACATCCTCACCTGCCCTTTGAAGGCTACACTTCTCCTTTTCCACTCCCTGGCACCTCCCTGTGATTGCAGCATGCCAGGACAGAGAGTAAAAGAGCATCACTGCCAGCAGCCGTGCCCCTCCTTGCCCACCCTCCAGTCGTTCAGGAAGGTGGATCTCCTTTCCTTCCTTTGGAAATCATAAATTCTGCTCCACATCACCAAAGATTTGTGTCTGTTAGAATTTATAGCTTATTTAGAGAGCTTTGCATCTTCTATCCCTCCTCCTTGCATGCACTGGTCCCGCCAGCGCTATCTGGCAAGGCAGGAAGACTTTCATCTCTAGCTGGCTGCAAGGCTCGCAGTTCTGTCCAGGTCCTAAGCAGATGGTGGCTGCCTCTTTGTCAGAGTCGTCTGTGCCTCTGCAGACCAAACTATACGGTTACCAGGCTGCCTTGCTAACTCCTGCTATGCTCCTGCTCTGTGAACGGCAAAAGGATTTCGGCTTCCTGCAGGGCTGTGCCTCTCAGAGCCTGACCAGGACTTGGCAGCATCCAGAGGTGCCCTAGAGGCCCATAAAAACAGCACAGGCACATCCACTGGTACTTCTGTTGTTGTGTGAAGATGCACACGGTGCCAGCCATGCTCCGACACGCAGGTCAAACCCCGAGGGTTCACCAGGGATCCAGCCTACATCAAACAGGGCAGAGCTGTGACCTCCAGCCCTTCTGCAGCAGCTTGCTGCCCTAGCTGGCTGCAGGAGCACGTCCTCTGCTCCCCCTTAATGGAAGGTGACGTTGTGGCTGTGCTCCATAGCATGACCATGAGGCACTTGGCAGCCAGAGAAGCAGCGTGAGTGTTTGGACCCAGCCCCAGTGTGAGTCCAGGCCTAATTGGCACAACTGGTCCTTGAATGCTAATCAGGTTCCTTATTAGCATCACCCAGCAAAGGCGGACACAGAAAAAAACAGAAGCATAAGGAGTGCTACCCGAGTCCATTGGAAGGGTCCAGCTAATCCTCTGTCCTGTCTAAATGGCTGGCATGCACCCAGCTGCAAAGAGGGATCTTTCCTCTAATGCTTTTCTTTATCTTTTACAGCAGCTGTGGCCAAACTCACTATTTATATTAGCTCTTTTTTAAATCCTCTTGGTCTCTATTTTATCTGGTAGTGAATTCCACAAACTTAATTAAGCATTTGAAAAACATAATAATTTACCAGTATTCGCAGTAAATGCGGTGCTCTTTCCTCGCTCCCCTCCCCTCTACTTTATTTTATGTATTCACAAGTTCACACATCTTCATGGCAAGATGCCATTGCAAGGTGGATGTTCTAGAAGGGTTTGCTTTGGTGCCTGATGTGTACAGTGCAGGGAGCACATGCCACGATGAATGATGAGCATGCTCAGGGCTGCAACTCCTTTTTTTCCTCACGGTAAATGTGTCTCTGTGCACTTGGTCACTGGGGATTTATGCAATGTTTTCCATGTATGAAAAATGCATCGCAAAAAGAGTTTGGCTGCTCTTTCACCTGCAGAGGGAGCTGTGTGAGGGCAGGGAGATGCAGCCTAGCATTTTCTGCAAAATTCTACACATTTATAACATTTCAGACCCTGGGCTGTTAGTCAAATGCCTTTCACCAGGACTAAACTCATCTGAAGGGAAAAAAATCCCACTAAATTAATTCCTAAGCCAGCTCCCCTGATTTTCTGAGTTTTAAACTTCTTTGACTAAACTGGTGGTGGTGGTGGCATCCTCTCCTTCCCACCCTCCACGAGGTCTCTCTTGTGAGCACCGCATAAGTGAGGAACAGCGAGCAGATGTTTGGATTACACACTGCACCTCTCCTCCCTCCCCATCTGCTAGTCCTGGAAGAAGGTTTTTGACCAATAAGTGTGATGGGGATTCTTAATGAAAAGCCTCTGCTAAGCCAGGAACGATGTCCTGTGGATACTGAGGGCAGCTGATGGGTTTGTGCTGGTGCTGAGGGCAGGATGCTGGGAGCTGCAGGGGTTTCTTGCTTGGGCAAGATGATTCTGGGTTCCTCCAGCCTTGTCTTTAGCAAAGGGCATAAATCAGGGACCGCAGAGCTTTGTTGGTTCTGTGAAACTTAACATGACTGTCAGGCTGTTGAAGGACTGATGGTGTGAATCACTGGTGCCTGACTGTCTGAGGTCTTCTTGTATCTAAGAGGCCAAGAGGAAGAAGCTTTTGGTTTCCTTTCTGAAATGCCCACACCCTCATGTATCAGGAATTATAATCCTGGTCCTAATGTCCTGGCTTGACACCAGGACAAAAATGATAAATATCATTTGAATGCTGATATTTATTTGTGCAGGGAAGGAAGTGAAATCCTAACCCATATAAAGCAGGTTTCTAAAGTGCCATTCCAGCAATACGATGCAATATTCTAGCAATAGATAAAATCACTCTCCTTTGCATATATTAGAGATGTGGTGATAAACCAGACATTTAGATAGCCCAGAATTCTTAGTGGATTATGCTAGGAAATGCAACCACTAAAATGTGATCTGAAAAGGGAGCATTTTTCCAGCTAACGTGGTCCTGGGATGATATAAAGCCATGGGCGTGATTTCTTGTCAGTCTGAGCATGTGCTTCCTACAGAAAGATTTTCCTACTTTGGAAACATTCTCTCTGATTGTGATTCCTCTCAGCAATTTCTCCCTGACCTTTGAGTTTAGAAAGCCCTTAAGTACCAGGAAGAAGGAAAGCAAAATATTTGCAGTGATAAATTTTCACCCTTGCTGGCAAGTCAGTATTAGTCCTATTTTTGTGTCGTTGTCAGGCTCTAATGGATCAAAAATGGATCTTGTTTCCAATAACTTTGACTCCCCAGGCAGGTTCCTGTGCAGAAGGCCACATTTTGTCTTGAGAATGCAATAAAATTATATGAAATTTTATAGACATTACAAGTTTTATTTATGTGCTTTATTTTATACATTTCAAAGGGCTAAAAATAACAGTGCTTTTGCAAAACCACACCCAATTGCCAGCAGCATCCTAAATTAGAGTACAAGTAAATAGGCTGTATGGCATTTGGAGAGCCTTGCTGCAGGATGTTGTGTGTCTAAACAGCTCCCAGTTATGCAGCTCTGCAAAGTGCCAGCTGGGACAGCCTAAGCGTGGGCACTTGGGCTCTGAAAACCCAGTGACTCAGCAGGCAAGTCCCATGTGCATGGGCACCCAAGTTAGCACCATGGTTTTCCAGTGCTCGTTGGCAGGGTCCTCCTGCATGTGTGTTGAAGAAGCAGCTTGGCTGCAGCCTGCAGACAGCAAAGAACCCAGCAAACTCTCTTTTAGACACGGCTCACCTCAGCACCTTTGCTGTGGTCTGCCCGGATTGCTTCTGCTCGCTTTAAATCAGTTCTGCAGTTTCAAACAGATGTGGCATGTTTTACAGTCGCTGCCGAACTGCGTGGTTGTCTGGCAGTGTCTGCTGTAAGGTCTGCTGCTTGCCATGCCCGTGCTGGCTGTATTTCAGTGACAGATGACATTTTCCTAGTGTACGCATAGTTTATAACCAGCTTTTATTAAAGCTTTCTCCTTGAGCAAAAGGACACCTATTAGGAGGAGCGGCTGACAATGGAATCAAGGTCTTTGATGCTGTCCTGTTGATTGACAAAGAAAGTCTTGCTTCTCAGAGAAGAGCAGGAGTCAAGTGTCCAAAGTTATCTCCTTTCCTTGCATCTTAGGGTCTCTCTCAGCCAGTAGTTGGCCCAAATATTCTCCCTTCACTGTCTTTCAGAGCTGTGCAACTACTCCTATTTCTGCCTCTGTATAGCTTCTCTCTTGGCTTCCTCAGCCTTCTTGCTACTCTTTCGCAAAGATACAAACCATCATGAAAAACAGCCAACTACGTCTTCTCAGAATCATAGAATCAATGAGAGCACCTTGCCTGTGCATTTATTTTTGGCAGTCATTTTTCTGTTTGATTGATGAAACACATTAATGCTTTGAGTCCCTGATTCCACGTGTATCTGCATAGCGGAGGGGAAAGGAGGTATGGCACACGAACACATGCAATACATGGATTTTGAAGGAGTGTGGACGTGAATACACATTATTTATATCTTTAGATGCCTCTGAGTCTGCACCAGGCACAGTATATGACAATACGATGATTTTATACGTGTTTGATGCATTTCTGTGCAATGTCAGTATTGTTTATTCTTCATGTGAATTCCTGATTTAAACAACCTTCCTTTCCTTCAACCAATGGATTGTTTTAAGCTCTGCCTCCCTGTGAACTATGAAGGACGGGTAAATAGGGAGCCAGAGAATGGGATGAGGCAGCTGGGAGATTATTACTATTGAAAATATCAGCAAGCATCAGCCCTTTGATCACAAGGCATGTTTACAAAAGGACCTTTCCACTGAATGAGGATGCTTGCACACTCCACCAAGCTAGTTGGCATTCAGTGCATGCCATAGCATCTGGTTCTGTCTCTTGCTCTGTAGCTGTCCAGAGAGAGATTGTAAAATGAGTCGACAGGTAGATAAATAAAGAGAGAAAACTAGGCTATCGTCAGAGACAAATGCAGGTTTATGTAGATGTAACTTGACAGGAGATGGGGAGGAATAAGTCACGTTTGCAGGCTGTGTGTGGAGGCATCATGATTGCTCTGGAGCTTGTGGTCCAAAGGGTCTGGGAAGCTGGCTGGGAAGACTGCGAAAGGATCGGGGAGAGGCAGGGTAAGCACTGTCAGTTAGCTTGACCTGGTGCCCAATTCCAACCCTTGGGCCACACCTGGTGTGAGCTGTGCCACACCACTGCTGCAAAGACTTTATGCTCCCCTAGGTCACGATCTGGCTGTCTTGATGTCGATTGTGGCCTCTGAGCTGTTACAAAACAGAAATAATGAACAGCACCAGCCTGCTCTGTGCTGCATCCTGATCTGGGTCCTGACCTGAACCTCCTTCTGAACCATCTCTTTGGGAGAGGGTTGGAATCGCTGCAAATCAAGAGCACAAGAAGAACTGTATGATCACCCCCAGGCTGGTCTGCAGATATTAATACAATTTCTGGGTTGTTTTTTCCCCATGGGAAACTCGTGTATGACTCTGATGGGTTTATTTTTTCTTTCTTTTCAGACTAGGGATCAGCAACATCCAACAAGACACTGGATCCACTTCAGCATTTCAGAGCCTTCACCGAGGTATGTTGTGACTGGTAGAAAAACACCTGTAGCAGGAGATGGCATTGTGGAATGTCTGTTCCCTGGCTCAGACTGCCGGATGCTAATCAGAGTGTAAATACTAATAATTAATAATAATGTATGAGTAGCTATCTGAAACTCTCCCTTGCTCAGTGCCATCCACATTGGCAGGCTGTGGCAGGAGATGGCTGAGGATTTCATAAACAGCATTTGCAGGCTTTTGTTCAGGCCGAGTACAGATGTTCGGTTCAGCCGTGTTTGTGCCCCTTTTTATTTGCCTGTTGGCGAATACACTGGGAGAGTCCGGCTGTTTGGAGGAAAAGGTTTCCTTGTGGTTATTCAGAGCCCGTGAAGAAAGGCAGTTATGGGTAAGGTGAGAATGACCCTTAGATCGTGGGTGTTATAAAGAAATCTTTGCCGAAGAACCCTTGCCAGTGGGTTCATCAACCTCTCTACCACACGGGGCTCTCGATTGCAAGCTCCCAGCAGCCCTGCAGATTAAACCAGGTTTGGAAACCAGTGAGTTCTTAATGCTACAGGTCTGTGAGGGGAAAATATCCCTAAGAAGGAAAAACATCTTACATTTCACTGAGGTGATGTACACATTGAAAGGATGGGAACAGAAGAGGAGGGACAACTCACCTGTCTCGGAGGCTGCCAGTTTCCAGAGCTCTCCCATGATGTACAGAAGGAAGGTTCTGTGCTTTTAATGCTGAATCTCTCTATCCCTCTTTCTTACTCACAGAAGGTATTTTTTACAGATTTAACCCCCCTTTCCCCTGTCTTTGCCTCACACACAGGTTATGTTTTACAGGTTTAGGTTCTGTGTCTTTCTAGCACATGCAAATTCCTGTACTCAGAAATGCACACACAAGTTGATTTTATAGATTTAGCTTGTGTGTAGATCTGCTTTCTAGTTCCTATAGCTTTATCTTGCTCATGTATAAATAGTCTCTCACATACATTAAAGGATGCTTCTGTGCCTTTAGTTCTGGTGTCACACAGAAGCAGGTTTTGCTCCTTTTGAAAGCTAAGAAGCGTGGGAGGGGGTTGCCTGGCTTTATGCTACTAGAAGTCAAATTAAAAGCTCTGCAGAACTCTTTGCTGTGGCAAACCACAGCTCAGCCATAGGAGATGGAACTGCTTTAATTTAGCTGAAATTCCTGGACTTAGTAGAGGTAAATGTCATGTATGTCATGGTAAATGTAATATCTGTGATGTACGAGAGATCATCCTAGACAACCAGCTGGCTCCCTCTTACCTTCAATGAAAGGTTGTGTATTCTTTTGTCCTATTTGCTTCTGGAAGAAAAACTGCCAAAGTAATATAAGGTTGTATGGTGATGGTATTTGTTTCTCTGCTTTCCACAACTAGAAAATGGCACTGGAAGCCAAATCAGTTAGTAAAAACAAAGAAAAGCTCATTTTTCAATAGTAGATAACATTCTGGTTTCCAGCAACTTTGTTCTTTTCAGGGTTTTCAATTTTCATTAGTCCAAAACAAGCAAAGCAGTGAGCAAACAAGCAAAAAAAAAGAAGTATTCAAAGGGAATGTGGGGGGCAGGGAGCATTTTCTTCACAAAATTTTTGCCCCCAAAAAATGAGCATTTTTTTTTGCCAGCTTGTCCATCAGCTTTTGATTTAGTCCTACATTTTGGTACCTCTAGTAATGACCTGCTGTAATATCAGAATCAGAAGGGGTTTTCACATTCTACCTCACACATAATTTTAGTGCATTCTTCATACAGCGTTGCCCGCTTATGCCAGAGATAGTTCTACCCACAGGAAAAGGAGCCTTTAGTGGGAGATGCTTACATGGGGAGGGAAGATAACTGCTGCCGAGTGGACAGACATGAATTAGCTATAAATTTCCTCCAGGGTGAATGTTACTCCAGCAGCATTTTTAGTATCTTTGCCTGACAGAGAACAAGGAGCTGAATAGCTGGTAATATTCTGACGTCATTTTAAATGTTCTTAGGGCTATCTCTAGTCACACTGTTTATACAGTTTAAGGTCTGAAATGTAAGTGTTACTGTTATCCTAAGATAAGATACAATGAAATGGTGTCTGTAGCTGGTGAGGGTTATTTCTGTGTATCAAATTATTTCATGCTACTAGGTTTTCAAATGGACTCTAATTAAATTAAACAGCTTTCTTTTTTTTTTCCTTTATCACCACAGGCAGATCGAGATTGTGTTGCAATTATGGGGGAAGATCTATATTTACAGCGTGGAAAGAATTTGTATAGAAGCCACAGTTGTCTCTCTGCCTGGCATGACATTTTCATTCTGCACTAATGTTGTGTAACCTCCTGGTAAGTAAAACAGGCACAAAGTATTTACCAGTGTCGTAAAACAAAGCTACAGGTCTTTCTTCTCTTGTGCTTAAAATATGACAGCAGGTGCTAAAACCACTTTCTTTCTAAGATGTTGGTGGTTAGAATTTGGAAGCTGAAATTCACCCTTACTGACATGAATGCAAGAGCTTCAAAAGAAATATCAGCTATGCTTGGTTGCAGCAGAAAAATATGCAAGAAATATAATACTGGTAATATTTGCTATGACTTTACAATTGCACTTTGGCTTTCATTTGTTATCTTATACGTTTGTATCTGAGCATCTTCTAATCTTTCATGTACCCACCCTCAGAACATCCCTAGGAAAAATTGCTGACCTATTTTCCCAGGAGTCACAGTAGAGATTGAGAAAAGGAGTTCATAACTTTTCCAATATCAGCCCCTCATCAATTCGCTGTTGACAAAGATTACACTGGAAAATTGGTTTCCCCCAGCACAAAAACAACGCGATTGGAGGCATTTGGTATTGATGAAAGAGTCTCTTTTTGTAACAGGCCTTGCCTGGGGAGTTGTTAAATCTGAGCTTAGTTTGTTAAATCTGTTGTAAAATTTGAGTTCAGTTTTGGATCTTCCTTAGTGTATGTCCTTGCAGAAAGTGAGTCTCTCTCTGCCTCGGTTTTTCCATGTGTGAAATGCACAGCTCTATCTGATTAAGCACTCTCATTAGTGGTCCAGATGCACTGGGATATTCAGGGATGGAAAGTGCATTACTTCATAATTGTGTGGATTCCAGCAGTGCTTTGCAAATAGCATTCGGACACACAAACGCTGGCCTGGGAAGCTTGCCTGTCACTGAGCTTGTCGCTGGGCTTTCTCGTTACCATAATCAATACAATCTACACCCAAAATAATCAATGAATAACCATCAGGAGCATTGAGAGCTGTGTATCTAATCTTCTGCTCCAATTCTGGTCACTTTTTCTATACTGTTGGCGCTAAAGCTTGCATTGTTATAAAAACCCCTAGAAATGGAGCATAATAAAACGCCAAAAAAAAAATCATATTTAAAGTTAAAAGTGCAGTCTCATTTAAGGTTTCCAGAACATCTCAGTTTATACAGACACTTGATGTCAGCTCCCGTGGCCCATGCCTAGTATGAAAATATTCTAGAATAGATTTTTTAATACATAAAACATAAGTATAAATGCAGAACCCAGGTTCTTTGTGACTTTCTGGTGATAACAATTCAGATTAAGGAGAAATGAGAATTAGCCACTGAATCTATTGCAGCAAACAAATTATAATACTCGAATGAATATGTCCTTTTTTTACTTTGCTGATTTTCTTTTAACAAGCTGTGCTTTTTAGCCTTCTGCCAAGGCTGCGCAGCTTCTCGGCGAATTGCTCAGTGGGGCAACTGGCTGGTCAGCTCTCAGATCATCGTCTGACGGCAGGAGAGGAACGTACACCAAAGCTCTCCATAGCTGCATAAGCAATGTACATGATCTGTGCACACAGAGAGGATTTGATGTATCCCAGCGGTGCCAGGTTCTCTGCGTGCGTGCAGATCCGCTAAACTATCCATGTGCACTCAAAAAGCCTTCATCCTGCTCCCTGTTTGGATTCAAGGAGCACTTTGCAAGAAAAAAAAAAAAGCTGCTGGAGGTGGTGCTACTGCTCGCTCATCTAAACAAACACACGCTCGTTATGCAGCAGGAGGGGAGACTGCGGTTCACCATGACAGTTCATTTACTCTGACACCTGAGGGACTGCTTAGAAAGAGGGACATCAGAAGCAGGCTTTTTGCCCAGCAAATTGTCTCTCTGTGATGTATGTCCCGCATTCACAGGTGGAGAATCTCTGCCTCAGGGAATGGATACCTCTGAAGAAGAAAATGACCGTAGTTTAAAGTCATTTTAGGCTTGACCCACAAAAAGACATAGGGATCATTCATCCGATCTTCATGCAAATGATCTTTGGGAGACTTTGTACTTCTAAGTGTCTTGCCCAAAGACTCATGGCAATTTAAATTCGATGCTGGAAGTAGCAGCTATGTGTCCATGACAGCTGCTGTAGCTACCAGGCAGGCCTATGGTCTGGGAAAACCAAGGATGCTCAGCTGTAGCCCTGGCACTGTACTCCTAAGACAGCACGAATTATAAGTGAGCAGAGTCGGAAGATCAGCTGGGTAAGAAGGTGAAGGCACTGGGTCTCCTTTTAACATCTGGAGGTGAGGATACTTCTAGATGACTGTAGAAGCTTTCCAAATAGAAGATTCTTGGTCGTGTTCACCTGATTGTTTGCATGCAGAGAGGTCTGGGACATCTTTCAAACGCTGCTTAGAAAAGCAGTACATTAAAACACAGTTAAGAATGAGAGGACAGAGGGAAATGGTGCCAAGTGTGTAAAATAGTGGTTTAGGTCTACTTGAACTCGATGATCTGCCTGTCACACTTATCTGGTTGCTGGCTGTAAAAACAGTGTGCTTGTGCTCAGGGGCCTCAAGGTAGCAGCACTGTTGCATGTCTGAAACGAGCGGGCACCTGAGCACTTGCAGGCAAAGTACTTCTGGAATAACATCTCTCCTGCCTCATTCCATTCATCACAGAGCCAGTTCTGTCCCCCCATTTAACATTACTTTCCTTGTTCTGCATCCCCAAAAGCTCTCCTGGCTTAGGATTTCCTACCCTAGCCAAGTCACTAATATTTTGAAGCCAACCTCATTATTATTAGTGGTTTTCAGTGTGATCATTTTAATCACAGTTGTGCTTAGAAGCCACTCTCAGATTCCTGTTTTTGTTCTGCACGCCCAGTAAATAACAGCACCTTTCCAAAATCCAAATGTGCCAGGTAACCCAGATGAAAAAGGTCACCACTGCATCATTTTGCATCTTTCCCACAGTCTGGTCCATGGTATTGACTTCTCATGTCAAGTTCTTGCCACGCTGACATCAACAGAAACTTTGCCACAGACATCAGCTGGACAAGGATTTCATCTCGAATGTACTGAGTGTGATCCAGGGCAGTTAATGACACTTGGGTTTTGTCTCCGTTCACAAGGGCTGAATTTATTTATGTATTTGTTTATTTATTTGGGAGTTTACTAATGAGCAGGTGGCCTCTGATTCTTGACTTGTCTTTGTATTGAAGCCATTTGCAAATATACTGCAGAATTGTTTACTAAACAAAGTTCACTGAGGTTTTGGAATAAAAACTACTTAAGATGTCCAAGAGCTCCGGCTGGTGATACGCCTCATACGATCTGTTTTTCAGTAATGGATTATAATTCCAAACACGACAGTACTTATTCCACTCTGTGGAGTCTAATTAACTGTCAGAAATGTATTGTTGAAGGCATGATGGATTATACTGAGGAAAACATTAATGAAGCTCATTCCAGGCAGCCCACGTGAAGAACACAGCTGATGTCACTGGCTGCATGGGAAGTCCGTTCCTTTTGGTTTTCAAGCAGGGAGAACCTCAACTGGCTGTTAATCCCACCCAATTAGGAGCCCATTAGATGCACCTTTTTCTTTCACTGTCACGATCAAGGTGATTTTTGTCTTTGGAAGTAGCTAGTTTTACTGCAGAAACGGAGACTCTGGAAAGAGAGCTATGACTACCTCGTAGTCACAGTATGGCTTCATTACTCCTGACCTGACAGTGCTTCCTAACAGCTGAGCAGGTGTAAAGTGTCCTAGGTGAGACAATAAACTATGCTTCCTGGAAGGTCAGATTCCTTTTGCAGAGTTGGGGCCAGCTGAAAAATCTGAAGAACAAACAGCGTTCACCTTTTCATGCTTCCATGTGTATCCTCCCACCTCAGGTGAATGATATCCCACACAGTGGGTTATAGGTTGGACTCCACGATCTCAAAGGTCCTTTCCAACCCTGTAATACTGTGATACTGTGACATCCAGCTCTGACACTGCCATTCTGACGTGAGCCATGTGGCTTCTCCTCCCGCCCGTGGCTGAAGGTGGTGTCTCCTTCCCATCTGAGTGCAAAATACTTGCATGATCAGCTTTTCTTTGCCTCTGATCCTATTGCACCATTGCCAGCAGAAATGGTGCAGAGCTGGTAGTGACCTGCTGTGCTCCCTCGCACAAATTGGGAAGTTCTTTATTTCAAGATCATAGCCAAGACTGGTCTTCCCAGTGGTGAGAGCTCCAGCTTCCCAGACTGCCTGGTCCTCTCAGCAGGGATCTGCTGCAAACAGGACAGAGAGCATGCATTCAACAGTCACTACGAGATGTCTCCTGCTGACCAGGGCTGTGCCATCTGCTGAAGAGAGAAGAGCATGCCTCTCCAGCCGTTCTCCGGCCTTCGGGTGCCAGTCCAAAGGCAACAACAGTGAATGTGACAGCATGTAATTAAGTGGGAATAGATACTCTTGTGAACCCAGCGGACAGAGGTGAACATGAGCTGCTGGCAGAATTCTTCGCACCTCATCCCAAGCAGATGGCACCAGAGTAGCCCTTTTTTTCTTTATTGTTTTGTAACCTTTTAAATAATGAAGCAGCAACCTACCTAAAATATCCCCATCTGGATCATATAATCCTAATCTTCCTCAGGGTTAAGTGCAGGTTATCTCACCAAGGGCTGAGGTAAGAGCATGGTCACTGGCACACTAATAGCATGGCTGGAAATCCATCCTGTTAAGCAACTTCCTTTCCACCCGTGTTAAAACTGGGATAGAAATGCTCCCTCCTAGCTAAAAGCCTTTGACCAGAAACCTAAATGGTTTTTATCATTAGAAGTTATCTCCCCACTCAGCAAATCTACAACAGGCTGGAAGAACAAGACCTTTCCTCTCAATTTAGCTGAAATCATAGCATCGTTGAATGCTTTGGATTGGAAGGGACCTTAAAGCCCATCCAATCCCAACCCCCCTGCCATGGGCAGGGACACCTCCCACTGGATCAGGTTGAGTCTGAGACTTGAGCCTTCCATTTCCTCCTTCCAGTCTCTGCAGGACCAGCCTGGGAAAGGTGGTGGGTACCAAGACAGGAAGGGGCTTAAGGGTGATGCAGCAAAGTCTGACTAAAATTAGTGGGATTAAATAAAGCACAGAGAGGTTTACACTATCGGGAATTATATCCTATTAGACTACAGGATAATCCCAAGAGAGGTGGCAGAATGCAGCAGACAGTTTAAACCAAATTGCTTATACGAGCTTGTGAATACTGAAAGATAAAAGGCAGCAGATAAATTAATTAAAAATCCATGGTTCAGACATGCCTTGATACGCCTCTTACTGTCCCTGGAATTCTTGAGGAGAGAGAACAGTACAAAGCAAATGGAGTACCACAAGGGCAAGGCTCCTAGCGGGTGTATTTTTGCATCTGATTATGTCAGTTAATTTAAGCCAAAGACATTGCAACACAAAAAACCCAGTCCAGCAAACAAAAGTCTTATCTGAACAAGTCATTTTTCACTTTTTTCATGACTGCATTTATCAGACAATCTCTCTGAAATAAAGTTCACCTCGCTTATATCTCATCATGAAGACGCGGTGTCTGCTGAAATGAAAGCAATTAATTGAGGTCTTTTACAGAGAGTCACATTACTTTCTCCCATGCATCACTGAGTTAATTATTCAATGACATATAAATCCTAATGGTTCAAAAGGTCTGAGGCTGTGCTGGAACTACATCGCAAAGCTGTCTTTCATCTATCTTTTCTCACAGAAGAGTGACTTCCACTTTCTTGTGAAGAAGGAGCTATCTCTTTGAAATATTGTTGTGGCAGCCATCAAAAGGTGTGATATGAAATGTTTATTCTCACACAGATACCAGATATTAAATGAAATGAAACATATGTGATTTCTTGTTTGTTTATTATTCCCCTGGTAAACCCTAAAGACATTTTCCTATCACTCTCTCTTGTTGGATTAGCGGTTGAATAGCGTGCGTCTGTTTGATGTAGTGTGTTCCTTTCATTAGATAATATTTCTCATTAAGGAAATATCACAAATTAATTAATTTGTAAAAAGACTGAACATTTTGTTAATAATGCTTTGGGTTTGTTTGGTACCTTTTATGTAAGGATCTTGGAGTGCTCTGCGGAACTGAATTAATTAATGCTGAAGTTGCATTTTCTATCATGCAAGTGTGATCTTGGCACCTTCGGGACTGCAGCTTTTCATTTGTCCTTTACACAGGGTATTTGGACCCACCCCTGGCACGTGCTGGTTCCCCTTCCTCACTGCTTGCCACAGGAAGGCATTGACTCTTTCATGGCCTTGGGCACACCATGTTTTTATCTAAGTGTGGGTGTACTGACCCTTGTTCTGCAGAATCTTTCTAGGGACACTTGCTGAGCTGTGTTTCTGGGTTCTTTTGCTGCCTAGAAACGGCTTCTTTTTGTGAACAACTAGACCACAGCGAGGGTATGGTCCTTACCTGTTTAAGTGATGTGACACTGCTGAGAAAGTGGACTGGAAGGAGTTCAAGTCCTGGCTCCCAAAGTAACAGTAAAAGCCCATCACTCAGAACTGCCATATCACCTCCGTATCCGTGGTCTGAGTGCTGCTGTGTGAGTATATCCCGCTTTCTGTCCTTAGATATGAAAGGTTCCTTGCCAACAGTTTGGGTTGGATTTTAGCCCATGATGTGTTGTGCTTTGCTAAGTATGTGAACAAGCTTCACAGACAACCTGAGCCCGCAGGCTGAGATTAGGCTTGACTTCCCTTCCAGTAGCGCGGAGATGTTCTGAGCTTGGAGCAGTGTGTCTTATACCCTGCTGAAGTAAAAAAGCACACGTGGCCAGTATGAGTTTCCCTGAGGTAATTTTTTTCCAGCTGACACTGGCTTGTCCTTATTTGTAGCCATTTTGTGAATGGGATTGCATGCCTTTGTTTCACAAAAAAGAAATGGCTGTTCCTCAAGCCCTTACTCCAGAGGCTAGAAACAAATCACTCTTCATTGCAGTCCAACCTTTATAATGTGTAAATTATCTCGTGTCCATTACAATCAGTTAAAAATCCAGCACAGATATATCCGCTGTGGCTGGGGAAATTCGAAGGCATTTGCAAACATCCCTTGTCTGCAGCGGGAACAATAGGCTGAGCACAGCTGCCTGGAAACAGCTCAGCCACCAGCAAACAGCTGCAGCTTCACCACGCCTGCTTTTCTGCGAGATCACATCTGCGAAGGTACCATGGCAGTTTTATGTGAGGAGAATATCCTCTGTGTCAAAGCACCGAGCCCAGGCGACTTTAGGGGCTACTCTGACATTAACCAAAGAGTTCAGTGTGTTCCAAAGATCTGTTGAGGCTGTGTTGTTCCTTCTTACATGATCTTGGTAACTCATCTCTTTTGGAGCTGCGGAAGCCCTTTAATACCAAGGTTGTGTGCAATGGAAATAGAAGATGAGATGGGAAACCAGCCATAGTTTCAATATGAAAAGTACCTGGAATTTCAAACACCCACCAGAGCAGGACTTTTTCTAGTGCCAAGACTGTGTGCTAAGACGGGGATAAAACAGGGCAGAGAAACAGGGCTTTGGAAGAGGCTGGCCTTGATTGTCTTCTGACTTGTGTCCACCCCTGCGCCGGAGCACACGTACTGCTCTGGGAAGGGCAACTTCAGTGTCTCGGGAAGTCAAGCTCACTCTCCTCGAGTGCGGGGACTCCTCAGTGCACCCACATTTTTGCAGTGCCTTTTAGAAAAGATCTGTTGTAGCCTAGAGGAGAGGTCTGAAAAACCTTCTATTTAGGGACCATTCTGCATGCACATCAGATTGCATTTCTGTTCCCTTTGCTATCCGTGCGGCAGGGGCCCTCTGCATGAAAACGGGAGCTGCCTTTCTCCAGTGCTCCTAATTTCAACTCACTGCTTTCTTCCCTACCCAGCTCAAACGAGGGCTTTCCACAGCAGTCGAGATCACAAAGTATTGGAGAAGGGTCTGAGCTGTCTGAAGAGTCTCACTCGGGTCAATACTTGGAAAAGGCTGTGAGAATCCAGGAAGAAATGCAAGACTTCTTTGTAGCAGCCTTCCAGTACTGGAAAGGGGATGCAGGAAAGCTGGGGAGGGGCTCTGGATCAGGGAGTGCAGGGATAGGGTGAAGGGGAAGGGTTTTGAGCTGCAAGAGGGGAGACTGAGATGAGATCTTAGGGAGGAATGTTTTGCTGTGAGGGTGGGGAGGCCCTGGCCCAGGGTGCCCAGAGCAGTGGTGGCTGCCCCATCCCTGGAGGTGTCCAAGGCCAGGTTGGATGGGGCTTGGAGCCCCCTGATGCAGTGGGAGGTGTCCCTGCCCATGGCAGGGGGTGGCACTGGATGGGCTTTGAGGTCCCTTTCAATCCAAACCGTTCTATGATTCTATGATTTTTCTAGGTCATTTGTACGTGTTTGAAAATTACAGAAACACAGGAATGGCTGCACAAGTTAATGGGGAAAAAAAGGAAAAACCCTTCCTGCCCTATGAAAGACAAAGATGCCACCTGTGAATCAAGCAGTCTTTGAAATGCTCTTCTCTGGAGTCTGCGGGATTGTGTTGAGGAGAGGTGCGCTTCCCCTCTGGTGACACATTTTCCTTGAGGTTGGGTTTTACCCACTCTGAGAGAAAGCATCTTTGGTAAGGTGGATTTTTCATGGGATTTGGGGAGGCTCTGCAGACAAATTGAACCCTTCTCCCTCTCCCACTGAAAATGCTAGCAAATCTCTCTTAGTCTTCAACATAAGTATCACGCTTTAACCCTTGCGCAGAGAACTGTGAGGCAGTGATTGCCACAGCAGGACTGATCTTAGAGTAGAACATTTTCCAGGGCATGTTTTTTAATAAAAATACATTTCCAAGGACCCCTGCTACTAAAGAGATCAAAGAAAAAGCTTAGCTGGTACAAAGGCAGTTGAAGATATACCTGGCAAAATGAATATGAACAGAAATTAGGCAGGAGAGTGAGGACTGCTCTGAAAATTATTCCTATCCCTGATAGAACAAGAGCTGTGCCGTCTTAGTAATTATTCCTAAAGCAGTTTTGAGGAGATATCCTTTTTTACCTGCTTGCTTTCTGATGCCTTGTTTCAGCCACAGCTATCAGGTTCTCTTCGGTTTCCTTTCCTCAGGGAAGGGGCTGTAATTGAAAGAAAAAAGGAGAATGAATTAAACAGATCCACTTTGAAAGAGAATTGTAACCTTTCAGATTTCCCAAACTCAGACAAGCTCCCCAGGAGATCAAGCTTTTGCATCTGTGGGAGAGAAACAACTGGATGGCCAGGCCAGGAGAACCACTTCCAGTACATTTCAGCTCTGCTTTCTAAATTAAGTGTCTTAAAGATTCCATTTAGATTCTGTCAGGCAGCTTCTGGGTGTTAATTAAATACTGCCTGATTATGGAAAACATATTTATGGGGATACTAGACCTGCTGATGCCTCTAGGAGTATTTAATAACATATCCTACTTAGAAATAATTTTTTTGCATTGATTTTTCTGTACTCTTTTTTTTTTTCACTTATATTAAGAATATCATAATGAAAAGAAAAATGTTTCTTTCTTAAAAGTTTTCCTGCCATAACTTCTAAATTCTCTGCATCTTAGTGGATAAGCAGGAGACTGCAGGCAATAAATCATAAACTGAAGTTAGGAATATTTAGACTGTGGAAATTTCAATTAAAAAAGAAGAGACATACGAACATTTTCTTCTCTTTTGATTTGTGGGGTAAGACACATTTTGCTATGAACAACCCTATTTTTATTGTGAGTGTCAGCAAGTGAATAGTTAAAAGCTGACAGAGAGGATTAGACATTCAGAGACTCAAAATATTCGCAAAACCTCTTTGTGGCTTCCCTGCAGGAAAAGCACTCACAGAAATGCAACAAGTTCGTGTGGAAGTCTGGTGATTTATCTTAAGAACATAGCTCCTGCGATCGTCACTGTGATGCTTCACTGTCAGTAAACAGCTGAGATAAGTAGCTCTTCTTTCCAAGCCTCCGCATAATTTGTCTGTCTGTGGGCGGAGGGGCAGCCTTTGCAAGACTCTGACCTTACAGCAGGCTCCTGGCGTGCTTTGTGCTGGACCAATGGCACTGCTCATGCACGACCAGTGTGGGAAATCCTCGCAAAACTTAACCCTAAGGGGCTCTGGATCAGGGAGTGCAGGGATAGGACAACGGGGAACGGGTTTAAGCTAAAAAAGAGGAGATTGAGATGGGATCTCAGGAAGAAATGTTTTGCTGTGAGGGTGGGGAGGCCCTGGCCCAGGGTGCCCAGAGCAGTGGTGGCTGCCCCATCCCTGGAGGTGTTCCAGGCCAGGTTGGATGGGGCTTGGAGCCCCCTGGTCCAGTGGGAGGTGTCCCTGCCCGTGGCAGGGGGTGGCACTGGATGGGCTTTGAGGTCCCTTCAAACCCAAACCATTCTCTGATTCTATGAATCTGTTAAATAATAACTTGCAATAGACCACAAAAATGACCTCCAGATTTGACTCATACATAGGAAATCCAACATAACACCAACATTTTTCTTGAAACTATTAGAACTGAGATTGGGAACACAATCCGAAAGAACAGGAAAGGCAAACAAACACAGCCAAAGCTCAAATAGAACAAACACATCTCTTTTAGGCTGGCATTTGCTCAAGAAAGCAGGATGAAAAACTTGACTTTGCAAAAAGCATCGAAGGTTGCCAGGGACAGGGTTTAATGGTGCATCAAAGGAAGTGTGACCCCTTCCCTAAGTACAGGTTCCTTGAGCATCACGTTACACTGCAGATGGCCTGGTTCTGAGTCCAGATGAGCAATGCAACCAGCTGAATCACAGAGACAACCTGATATATCATCATTTGGCTTTTATTTAATACACAATGAAATTGCCTTTAAGCCTAAATTAATTGCAGAGTAGTACATATGAGTCACTTAATTGTAATTGTTATTACCTTAATTTCTACAATTACAGTGGATAAACAACTGTACTTCATTTTCCAAGTGATGTGGCTTATATTTCCAGCACTTTTTCTTTCTACTTTGCACATTCCTCATAACAATTCTCTAGAAAACTTACATAATGTAAATCCTCCCGAGCAGAGGATTCTGAAGCATCATAACACAGTGTGTTAAGAACTTACCCTGGGACACGGTGACTGATTAACACCAACGTGCCCTCCTACGCAGCAGCTCCAGCAAGTAGCTGAGGAACCAGTGCAGCTTACACTCTCTTGTAGTCTTTTAGTGGCCGTACCCCACAGAGAGGTTTATAATTCCATTGTGCCATCAGATTTATAAGGGGTTTTTATAGGCACTGTCCTCTTTTTGACTTTGACTAGTAAGTATATGTTTTGTAGATCTCCTGGTCCTGGGTTCAGTTCTAGTAGACGATTGAGCCAGGAGGGGTGTTTCCTCGTGACTGAATGGGACTTCCCAGCAGCAGAGCTCTAGACGTGTGTCACCACTGCTGCACACATGCAGATCTATAAGAGGAGAGTTCACTAATAACTTTAATTCCTGTACTCTCCCTTCCAGCTACAATCCCTTTAATTACAGTGCTGTAACATTTTTCAGTAGTTCTCGCTTCCCAGCAAATAGTTTAGCTAATAGTAGCTGTATTGATGGACCCATCTAGCAGAGCAGAGAAAGAACCAAAGCTCATAGATTTAAAATGAATGGAGTGTTTACCTGTACATCATTTTAATGGATGGTGAAATTCATTCTCATGATAGACCTATAAATGTCACTTTCTGTCTGCCACAGCAAAATACTTGTGTAACAAATGGCATGCTGCATTAATACCCAACAAGAGGACATTCAAAGCAGCTTGACTTGCATTACACACGCTAATAAAGGCTCAACCTGGGGTTTTTATTCATTCCGTTGGCTCAGGGAGCAGCAGAAGCACATGGGTGGAGGTGTAGCAACAAGGAAGATGAATGATACAAAGACAAATAAACCAGTCTGACTTCCTAGAAAACATCTCTCTTTGTTCAGCTTGGGTTTATTCCAGATACTGTGGTAGAAACAATTCTATTTGTTCACCTTTAGCTCCTTTTTCAATTCATACACAACCCACTGCGAGTTTGCTCAGCTAGCCTGTGCTCCAAGAAGGCTCTGCGCCTGACCAGCTTCTTACATTCAGCAGCGGGAATAGAGAGTCACATCTCTGAAATCCCAGTGTCCAGGGAGGCGACGAAATCAAAGCCCTCAGGCTGACACGGGGCGCGCATGCAAGAAGAATCATAGCGCTTTGTTCCTTTACATCCAGATTTACCACAGTCTTTTAGGCCTGCAGCAGTGTCTTTGTGCACGCCTGCAAAGAACTTTGGGCACTGTGGGCAGTATGCAAACAGTAAGCATCAAAAGCTATTGAGCCTTTTTTCTGTTTTCCAGTCTGTCTGTGTACTTTCTACGCAGGAAAAGGGTGGTGACGTTGTGAGAGTGGGGAGGCCCTGGCAAAGGTTTCCCAGAGATCTTGTGGCTGCCCCATCCCTGGAGGTGTTCAAGGCCAGGCTGGGTGGGGATTCGAGCATCCTGATCCAGGAGGAGGTGTCCCAGTGCTGTTGGAATGGATGGGCTTTAAGGTCCTGTGCAACCCAAACCGTGCTATGACTCTATGAAAAACTTTACTCCGGTTCCCTTTACTGGATTCCCCTGACCTGGAAGCACCAATACTGCTCATCAGCCTCTCTCAGGCTCAGGGGCTGCAATGCAGCAAACAGCATCGCCGTTGCTCACTAGGGAAAGGACCACAATGGCTGTACCAGTACTCAGCTCTGTTTCTGTCCTATTGTTTTTTAAAAATGCTGTTTGTCTGCCTCACAAATCCCTGCTAATATCTTCAGAAAGGTCTGTGGAGTTTCAGAAGGGTGAAACCAAAACAGAATTTAAGAGGGTCTTTCAGCAATAACTCAAAAACTGTGTCGTTCTATAGAGATTAGGTCCTTTCTACACCTGTAACTCATTCACTAGACTTTAACAGAGAATAATATCTTGTATAAGAGATTGTAAAAGTAAGTTCAAATGCAGAGAAAATAGCCTCTCTCTCTCTATTAAGTTTCCCATAAACAGCTGTCTTCTTGGTATTTCTGATGTACTTACTACCCTGGAAAAGGGTTGGATGTTTCATGAGCTATAAACAGTCCCACCAGCACTTTGCATTTGAGGCTCTTCCTAAGAAAAAAGTCCTGCAAAACCTTTCTTGAATCAGCCCTTTATCGTTCAAGAAAGGTTTTCATTATAGATGCTGACTTAAAGAGAACGCTCACTCTTTGTGCCACCCAGTCTTTCCCTGGCAAGGTAGGTCATAAATTGGGAATGGGGATGGATTAGGAATCCCTAATCACGGGTGCCCAAGGTGATCAAAGTGTGATGCTTTCCTGTTACTCTGTAGCAGGAAAAAGGAAATTTAACAGGACTGGAGTGACTGGGTTGAATCACTTGATTCGCAGAAAGCTCCCCCTGCCAATTTTCTGTTAGACCTTCAGTTTTGTTTGAGGTTACTTTCAGCCCCTGTGTATCTAAACTTCGGAAGGGTGGGTCTCCTGCTATTAAAAAATGCTGCAACTCAGTTTCCAAGGCTTGCACAGCTCCGTCAGTGATCCAAGTGGTTAGCAGGGTCGGGGTGGACTATTTGCTAATCAGAGTTTTCTTTGCACCTTCCAATATAAACACCCACCGGCTACCACTGCTTAAAGCTACAAACCCTTTCGCAAGAAGAAGCTGCCAGGGATAAAGCACGTGTACTGCAGAATCGTTTTCCCCTGCTTGCCAATTACCATGATCGAGAGCCATTTTCCACAGCCTTGGCTAGAGCTCAGGTGGCCCCAAAGCATCCAGAAGGGCAGTGTTGCTCCGTAGCTGGATGGGGTCATACCTTAGGTCTTCATCAGAAAGCCAAGAGCATCTGTTAATCTCTTGAGCACTGTCATTGGATCAGGACATATGGCAACGACAGGCCCCCAGCGATCGGAAGCGTTCATCTGCTCCTGCTATTTTCTCTCGCTTAGCTGTTGTGAGAATATGTTTAAGGCAAATACCTTTGCTCCACTCTGATGGCCTCTCCAGCTTTTTATGTGAGGAGAGTGGTAATTCCATAGTGATATTTCAAGAAAACTGGTTCTCTGTATTTAAGAGCTTTGAATTGTGAAGAGAAAAGGAAAATATAATCTTCTTACATTACCACTAAAGGCATCAACTAATCCTGCTGCAAAAGGTGTGATTTGCTGATCGGAAGGAAAAAATTTCTGCTGCATGGGAATACATATCACCAGCTAATGGATACTTCTTCCTTAGTTCTTCGAATGCTTATCTGTGTCTGATAAATTCCATCTCCCTGCCTAGTTAGTACAAAATCCCCACGTAGCAAATGATATGTCCCTTTCTCTAAATGTTTTCCTTTTTTTCACTGCTTATGTAAATTCAGCCTGTGTAAAAACAACAAACTAATGATGCTGGCATATAAAAGTGCTGCAGAACAGGTAAGAGGTGGCATAGTAAGGTGGGCTCATCATCAGACCTTCAAGGATCACATACGCAGCTTTTCATTTTGCTGCTGACTTAGGCAAATCACTTCACCTCTTTCTACTTCATGTTATACCCACAGGGAAAATAAATATCAATATATTCAGCTTTGCTGCACTGCTTTTAAAAACAGAAAATAAAAGATCTGGCAACTGGAAAAGAGGAGGCTGAGGGGAGACCTCATCACTCTCTACAGGTCTCTGAAACGAGGTTGCAGTGAGGTGGGTGGTTGTCTTCCCTCAAGTAACAAGTGATAGGACAAGAGGAAATGGCCAGAAGAGGTTTAGGCTGGATATTAGGGAGCATTAATTTACTAAAAGGGTTGTCAGGCCCTGGCCCAGGGTGTCCAGAGCAGTGGTGGCTGCCCCATCCCTGGAGGTGTTCCAGGCCAGGCTGGATGGGGCTTTGAGCCCCCTGATGCAGTGGGAGGTGTCCCTGCCCATGGCAGGGGGTGGCACTGGATGGGCTTTGAGGTCCTTTCCAACCCAAACCATTCTAGGATTCTATGACCAACATTTCACTGGGCATTGAGCAGTCAGTTCTGCGGTGGCTTCAGGAAAGTGCTCCATGGTTGGGATGGGCTTTGTATAAGGAAATGAGCAAAAATGTTGGGAAATGGCTAAAATGGTATTAATAGAAATGGAGTTTTGAGTTTGGTGCAGGTTGTGCAGGAACGTAAGTCAAAGCTAAGAACGCCTGTGGAGGTGTGTGGGCTCAGGGCAATAACAGAGGATTTAGTTCCAGGGAAATGAGATTTCACAAGAAGACACACGAGGAAGACAAAGGCAAAGGGGTTACAGCTTAGAAGGCTGGAGGAGTTGAAGCATCTAATTTGCAAATGACAAATAGCACGTTAAGAAGCCTGAGGCTCACAGGGAACCGCAGTTCTGAGACAATGGCTTGAATTGTCTTGGACATGTGGGTTGACCATCACCAAGTGCAAAGATACAACCAGCTTCTGACATTGCTGTCAGCAGACTTGAGGTTTGCAGCCAGCTGGCAGCAGAGGGTAAATCTCTTATTTCACCATTTATTTTGCGCCAGTGTTTTGCTGCTCATCTGAGTGATGGCAGCACTATTTGAAAAATGAACAAAATTATTTTGGATTTCCCATTTCTAATCTTTTTTTTTTCCTTAATGACTTGCTTTTAGTTAATGAAACATCCTGCTTCTTAGGAAAGAAAAGAATAGACCATGATTTCCAGCCAAATGCATATGCGTTTGCCAGTGCCTACCAGTATAATATCCCATTAAAGTTTGTGCATGGATCTGGACGCAGGAACTGATTGCAGAATCAGGACCTGAGACTTTTCACTTGTCGAACCCTTTTTGTGTGTGACTTGGAATTCGAATTTAGGGCTTTCTTGTTGGCTTTCTTCCAAGATGTGTGAAAATGCTGATTACCATTAGTAATCTGGGTGGGAACACCAGGAACTGAACTAGGAACACACAGAGAGAAAACTAGACTTTCTGTATCTACCTCCATCTTCTGTGGGCTGGACACAGATGACTTGTATAATCCTGACTGAAAAGTGGGTATCAAGTGTGATTCTAAAAGAAAGCACTCTTTGTTAGGTTCTCTGGGGTTTTTAAAAGCTTTTTTATCCCATATGTGGGGAGGAAAAAAGGAAGGCTGCCTCTGAATAGCAACTGCGTCTTGGAAACATTTTTAAGATCCCTTTAAATATAAACTACAACATATTTCTAGGCTGTATGAACAGCTATTATATTAAAAATGTAGCAGTGGTGTTTTATGAAGGGGAAACATTTTTAATGCAAAAGTAGTGCTATTTTAAAATGAGTTTCTTTTATGAAATGGATGAGGTGGTTTTATTAAAAAAGACCATTCGAGAGGGAAAACTGTGGCTGTATTTCTGTCCTACAGTATAAGGCAAATCTGTGGGTTTCGCCCACCTCCTCTTTTCAAAAGCAGAGACAAGGCTCTGGTCATTTGGGTTTTCTATGGGGACAGTTCAGGCTCTGTCTGCACACAAGGATGCTCTGCGGTTCGACATCAAGGGTGTGGTAGTCACTGCTGACAAAGTAATGTGTTTCTTTGGCCCAAATATAGACTGGCCTTGTGGAAAAACTGTGCTCAGGCAAAATTTCCATTGAGGATAATTGTAAATTCTTCCTCTTCTCCTCTTCTGTGTAGAAACTACTGTGACAGCAAGTGCCCATTACTCCAGGGTAAGGACGGGAGCAGTCAGATGTCAAATGTACCACCGCTGAGTTCAGGGTGCATCTGTATCTCTGGGAAACGCTCTGCCTCACCATTGCTAGGATCATCGCCAGGTCTTTGGCTCTGGTAATAAAGTGCTTTGCTTCCAGCCCAGAGTAGGGAGACAAGCCTTGCTATGGCCCAGATCTTGAGCATCACTCCCACATGGCCTCCAACAGGCATGCCAGCTTACGTCTCCACAAGAGGACTGGAAACATAAACACTGTGTAATTCAGTTAAGTGGGAAGAGAAGGCAAACTCATCATAATAGCTCAATATAAGAAACCCAAAACCAACAACCACCCCGAAAACAACAAATAACAGCTGCTTTTTGCAGGAGCAGCAACAGCCAATTTTCCTTCTCATAAAAAAAAGCAATGATGTGTGTCTCTCCCAGCGTGCTGCAGCTGCAGCCATCTCTCCGAGCACCGCTCTAACCAAGTTTCGGGAACAATACAATAGATTGTATCTGCATAATCAGAAGAATGAGGATCCTAACCGAGCCAAATCGCTAACAGGCAATAAAGCCAGGGCACTAACACCCTCACCCCAAACAGCACCTACTCAGCTACCTTTATTGTAGAACCGTGGAATGGTTTGGGTTGGAAAGGACCTTAAAGCCCATGCAGTTCCAAACCCTCTGCCATGGGCAGGGACACCTCCCACTGGATCAGGGAGCTCCAAGCCCCATCCAACCTGGCCTTGAACACCTCCAGGGATGGGATGAGAATTTATCTTTACAGAAGTGCACTGCGTATGGATATGAGTTTGGTTGAGTGCAATGCATTCATGTACTCTTTGAGCAAGGGGGGTGGAACTGTTCAAACAAAAATTAGGGGAATATATACAACTTCTCTCCCGTCTCCTGTTTCCTGAAAGCATTCTACTGTTTCCAGCTGCACTGCTGTTGCTTGAGACCAGCTTGCTGAACTGCGATTCATAATACCAGGTTCTCATCTGCATCACCTGTGGAATCCGTGTTCTCCTTAAAAGCTCTTGTTGCTAGAATTGCATTTTTTTCCCAGAATCTGAGAGTGCTTCTTTCTCTCCACCACCCCTCGTCCCCTGTAGTGAGTGTAACATCTTCATGGTTGGGGGCAGAGGGACAAACCTTGGGCATGCACACTCCAAAATCAAAATATTAAAAAGCTGGGAAAATAAGGCTTTTTAAGTGCACTTTGTTGCCTGAAGTTGTGAATGTAGAAAAAACTATGTAGCTGTTGTAGAGATTGTGACGCAGATCCATGCTCACACAGAATGATCTTGAAGACAGACTGTGGGTGGCACAGGACCAAGGACAGATTTAAACTCTGTTTTCAGAGGTGAAATTCATCCTTTCCTTATGTACAACCTTGGCTCATCTTAGGGTGTGTAGTGACTTGGTCGACGTCCTACAGAGATGCTGCCAGAGACGCTTTACCAGTCACGACTGACCTCAGGTGTTAGCAATACTTCTATGGTTCTGTTATTCACCTCAGGAAATCTGTGTTACTGAGCAGAGAAAGAAACCATCCGTCCTGTCACATCATCATCCAACAACACCCTCCACGTGGGAACTCTACAATCCTCTCAGTTTCCAGCAGCCAGCGTTGCTGCAGTCGGTGCGCGCAAGGGGCTCAGACTGTCAGAAAGCACCTTGTCTGCAACGAGCCCGGCAACATCTGCCAGGACAGCGTTAGACACATCCCCTAAACACTGTACGCGTGTCTGCAACAACACCATCGGCTGGAACTGAACTCTCCAGAAAACCCACGTCTGGCAATTCCCTGTCAAGGAGTGCAGGAGAGAAAGGACACTCAGGTGCCCAAGGAAATAACTGCTGAGTATACATGATCTCTCCTGACCTAAACAGCTGTGTGTTGCTGCTGCAGTCACATCACTGGTACATCTCTCCTGTCTTACTGTTTCATCAAACACTGCAGGAGTCATGAAGTATCTTTTTTTTCCCTCCACAAATCTTCAGTTTCTAGCAGTGCACAAGTCGAGTATATGAATATCTCCGCTTTCTGTTCAAATTAAGAACATAAATAGTTATGTAGATCATCTGGTTGCAGATGGAGTGCGCTTCAGGTTAAGTTTCTGTAATTGCTGGAGTTGAAAGGCAAGGGAAAAGAACTCCTAGTGTTTGTTTTGTCTTTAATCATGCCTTTACAAAGTCAGTTTTGTGACTCCCTGGGGTTTAGCTGGATATTTTTGCATATCTAAGAGAGGCGGTGCTGCCTTCCCCCTTCCCTCTCTATTATTTCTCTATTCCTTTGTGTCAGGTCCAGCTTAAGTTGTGAGCATTCTCTGGGTTGGGGTGATAATTATATTTATTCCTCAGAGATGGTTTTCATCGGGTTTGCAAACAAGGCAGGGCCTCTGGGATCCTCCTGTCTTTGGCCCTCTGATCACTTTTGAACCATTTGCAAATCTCAAACAAATTTCTCCAGAGTGTGTCAGAGACAACTCAAAGAGAATGTTGTTTTTATTACCCAGAGGGGCTGACAGAATCCTATATTTCTATAGGCTTCATAAACAGAAGTGGCCAGAGAAAAGACTGCTAATCCCAGTGCTGGGGCTGCACTGTAAGGTCACCCTCATTAGAAACCAAGATCTACGTGGGAGGCATTGCAAATGCCCCAAGACCATGGAAAGCTGCTTTGTGGGATGCATCTTGCTCAAAAACAGTGCCTAAATCTACATCCATTTCCATAGGAAACTCAGAGTTTTCTTGTTCAGCTGCTCACAGAGTGACCTGGGTGTTAATAGGCTTATATATATAGCTTATCTCTCTACATGGTGTTCCTTTCACTGTTTGAGCAATATAACTGACAACTATCACTGTATTTGGTTTCCTCTACCCTGGGAAAAGAGCCTCTGAGGACTGGAAGGAGTATAGATTTTTGCTGTGTTTCAGATAGAGAAGGCAATGTCCGAGAAAAACACCTTCAAAGTGCTGAACACACGGATCCTTTCCCTTCCTGGAGACAGAGATACTGCTGGGGCACAGAACTCAAGTTAACTTAATGATTTAGTCTCTTTTATATCTAGGAGAGCTGGTCCAGCATCCTCCGGGATTAGCAAGGATGACCTCATGTCTGGAAGAGCACAGCGCACCCTGTTCTGTTTCTGGCACGAACAAGTGCGCTTTCTGGATATTTTGAGATCTGAGTTCCAGTGGTGCTCTGTGCTGAGCATCTTCCTGTAACAAACAGATGTGCAGAGCCTTATACATCCAGTTTTCAAGGGATCTGGAGAGTCACAGTTTCCCGCATGAGGAAAAGTATAAAAAAATTACATTTAAATACTCTGTTCCTTTCATGTGTGCATCTAAACCAATGAGGTACCTCTCTGAAAAATGCTGGGATCTCATTTAATCAGCTGTCTTCTTCGCCACATTTCAGCAAGCTCTGAGGGCAGACAAAAAGCCTCTTGCGGGGCGAGCTGGGAAGGGACCAGCAGCCTTCTCCCCCCGCTAGCCTTGTGACACAAGGACAACCATTGCTCTTCTCTGTCGAAAGCTCTAATTTCTAATTTAGGAGGTAATTCTAGTGCAAATTAGAGCGCCTTGCAGATAGAATTAGAACCTGTGTGATGATTTGGAAAATACAATCAATTTACTCCAATTGTTTGTACATGTCAGATCTCTCCTATAATGAAGAATTTACTCCTCGTGCATGAATACAAACAATGAGCTATTAGCCGTGCGAGATGAGAGCGCCTGTCAGAAGCAGCAATCCCAAGCTGCGATGCGCTACATTTGAGCACCGGTGAGGATGTGCCCAGGGCTGTGCCGGAGGTTTCCGGGCAGAGAATCCCACCGTGTGCAGAGCCTGCAGGTTTGAAACGCTGGGTGTGCGAGGAGTCCTAGTTCAGGGATGAAAACCTGCTTCCTATTCAAAATGATGCAGGGAGAGGGTAAAGGGAAGGCTCTCAATGTTGCTGCTACAGAGATGCTCTACAGAGAATCCAGTGCTGGGTTCCAGGTGCCACTGGGGGATCATCTCTCAGCCCTGCCCCCGTGCTCTGCTCGCAGTGTGGTTGGAGCGGCTTCTTTGCATCTCCTGTGCTCCTCAAAGACTTGCTTTGCCCCTGGAGCTTGGAGAGAGCACCACTGTGCAACATCTTCTGAAGTCCCACCTGGGGCTTTGCTGATGCAACCGCTGTTAATAGCACGAGTGTGGTGTCTCTGTTGCAATAATACATTTTTTGAGGTTTTGCCCTGTGTGGACAGATTGGATCTTCAGCTGGGTCAGAGAGGTATGGATTATTTCTCAGTACGTTGATTTATTGTTACATCAGCAGAGAGTGTGTCTGGTGCTCCTGCTTCTTTTAAAGTTCTATCCCTTTGTTCCACATCCATCCAGGGCTCATTAGAGGTTAAATAGAGAGTAACCATTGTTCTAATTTTTAATTTCTGGTCTTTTCATGGTCTGATCTAAGCAGCTTTTTAGGAAGCAAACAATATGCATATTTCATGAAATTCACTTCAATATCTGTGAATGCTCTCCGTGAGGCTACGAGACGCTTACTGCTCCTTGTGCATCGTTTGAGCTAACAAACAGGGAAACTGATCATGAATTTCTGACCACCAAGCCTTCTTCAGTCTCCTGCTCCTCTCCATCAGAAAATAGCTGTTTTGCCTGGTTCGAGGAGCAAAAGCCTGGTTGCCTTTAATCCCCATCGTGCCTACTGGAAATGGTGACTGCTTTAACAGGGGCCCATGCTGGCTTCTGGTGCTGGAGGCCAGGATGCAGAGATCCCCTCTGTGCTGAATCCAGGTAGGAGATGCTCGGGGCTGTAAGTTACTTAGGCGTGCAGATGTTTAAGCGTATGTATCTTATCACTGGGGCCAGCCTTAATGCTGCAGGAAATGCATGAGATGGTAAAACCTACATTATCTGGGATTTAGGATGTTTGCTTTGCAGAACAAGGGATTAGAGAATAGAAAGCCGAAATGACCATCTGTCTGCAGAAAAAGGATCCTGTGAATTAAAATTTCCATGGTCACTTTCCCTAATCTGCTTGACTTGATTTGATATCTCCTACCAGAGCTGAGGTCCTTGTGCCCCAATCAGTAGCAGAATTCATTTTCCACACATGGAAGGTTTCCTCTACTTATGTCTTTCTGCAAGGAGTTACAAGATATCTGTAGAAAGCATTTACTTACCTTTTGCTCTTGGAGTTCCCCACCCTTTGCAGCCCTGTATAATCTTAGTACTCCCAGCACCTTCTGCCTCCAAAGAATGAGAGTTGTGAGCATGTGTGTGGTTACTGCATGGCTTCTCCATCCAGTATTGAAATGCAATTGCCTCTGGGGTGGGATGACTCACGTTGCACAACAGTTTATATCAGGACTAATACTTAGTGCTTATATACTGGCATTGTCAATTTTTGCGATGGGATTGTCGATCTAATGGTATTGGATGTTTCTAAAGCTTTTTCTGGAAACACAGGAACCTTGAGCTTTTGTTTTTAAATAAGCTTCTAGGCCTTGTGGCTGCAGAGAAGAACTCTGGAAGCATGCTAACAGTAGAGCCTACAGATTCACTATCCAGAAACCTGAAAGCCCCAAGCTTATTAATTTTAAATCCCATTATTTTTAAAAGCAAATTATATTTCCCCTTAAAGTAGCAGGCGTAATGCCTGCAAAGAGCCAGCAGATCCGTGGTTCTCGGGTGGAGCTGCACGCTGTAAAATGCAGAGGTATTTACACCCAGCAGAACTGATAGCGAGATGCTTTGAGTCTGAACGAAATTAAGTTCTTTGTTTTTAAACGTTTCCTTGCTCTCTTTGACGGATATAGTTCTGACAGCAGAAAGCCTGCCTGTAGGCAATTAATTCTGAGTACCTTCAGGTGCTGAGCACTAATCAGGGTTGGTGAATGCCTTGCACTTGTGCTGGTGCTACCGTGTGCTCTCCGGAGGTGTCTGCAGAGTGAAACACACACATCAGATTGGGGTTCTCACCTTTGTGCCGGCTGTCTTGCAGCACAGGAGCTTGAGATGTTTTTCCTGTACTGTGTGTTTTCCTTTTTCTTTATTGTTTTGTTGTTGTTGTTGTTGTTTTGGGGTTTTTTTTTTTTAATTGAAGCCCAGACCAGCCCCGCCACTTTGCATTTCCTTGTTTACAGCAAGGTGAGTCATATTTACAGTGCCGGGGAAATTGTCGGGAGCTGCATTCTGCTCGTCATCTGTTTCTTCCCCATTTCAGAAAGCAATTAGCAGGCGGAGCATGTGAATAACAAAATGTGCTGGAAGGGGCTGTTCACCCAACTGTGCCGAACCGAACGGCTGCCTGTCAGTTGCTGCCAGCGACTGACAGCTCTGACACCAGGGTACAACCCAGGTCCTGTAAATAGAGATGCCCTGGACTGGCAAATCAGCTGAGAAGGGAAGAAAGAGATCCACATGAAAAAGCAGCTGAGCTTTAGTGTGCTTGAAGAGACTGGGTTTGGAAAATAGTGGCAATTAAGCGTATACAGTGTAGAGCTTCGTCCTTCCTCTTTCCATGTAAGGTGATGAGTTGAGCATGCAGGCTTTTACCAGTGACCAGAGCTGTTATTATCTTAGAAAGGAAGAAGAGGGGGAAAAAAACTTCTTTTGCACTGACTTTTGCTATTTTAGATGCAGCCTGGGCTGAGACAGTGTGTGTAAGTTGTGTTGTAGCTAGGGGAGAGCTTAAAAGATGCAGGACAATGGAGTAGTGTTTCATGGACAGTTAAAAGGAAATTATCTGCAAATGTAAGTTAATATTTTACTTCAGTTGCATGGGACATTTCACTGCCCTTGGAGTTATTGTATGGAGTTTGGATGCTGGGTTCAAACAGGGAATTGTGAAGCATAAGGATTTAATCTGCTTTAAGTGCAAATGGCTCTGCAAACTTAAACATGGAGCTGCTACAGACTTTTCCATTATTCATATATTAGATGCATTGCTCTAAGCATGGACTTGGTATTTCCAAAACTCAGCCTCTCCTCTCTATTTGCAGCTTGTGGGAGGGATAAGATTACCCTTCTTGTTTTGGAAAAGGAGCATGGTCAGGGTTTTTTGAGCTGCAAGACTGCAATACGTGTATATTCTTTGTCCAGAGTTGTGCAAGTCTCGGAAGAGCAGGTTAGAGCAGTGCCTGGCAACCAGGAGGCTTGGGTTTCGTTACTAACCTGCTCTGGAAACTTAAGCACACTGCAAATCCAAAGCTTGTACTTCTCACTTTGCTTCACACAGGAAGGTCTGGACAATGGAATTAGTTATTTGCAAAACAATCAGTGGTTGGACAGGCCCTGTTCTCAAAAGAAAATGATATCTCCTCAGGTGAGGGACAGGAGCAAGAGCATCCTCTATCCCAGGCATTTCAATTCTTACAAATCTTTTCCTTCCCTCGCGGATTTATCGTGGCATCTTTTAAGTGAGTAGGTCACCTGCAAAGCAGGACCACTTCATAAAGCTTTGCATCCATCCAGCTTACTATAAAATAATAATCATACCATTTAGAATATGAAACCCGTCAGTACCGCCCGAGGGCAGACGTGCCCTTGCAAGGGGAAGTTAAGAGTGTTTGTTCAGAGCAAGAGGGTGGCAGGGAGGATGGAGCTGAAGGCAGGCAACAGCTCCTAAGCCTGATGCTTTCTGACAGGCCTTGGCTGCTCCCTCTGTCAGCCGGTACCTATGGGAATCCATCCTGCTTCCCACCTGAGGCCATGGTGTTCGGGTGAGCGAAGGTTTGGCTACGTGGGCAGCACTGTGAACAGCCTGGCTTGTGTGTGCAGCTTGGTGAGTAGATCCAGAGCTTGGTCTCATGAAGGGCAGAAACTGAAAAGCAGCTTTCTTGGGAGTGGCTGAGAGCAGAGGATTCCTTCCACGAATCCAGAGGTGTTTGTGGCAGCGGTTTCTCCGGTAGGAACAGCACTGAACATCATACAGATGGGAAATGATTGCCTTTGCAGGGTTGTTTCTCGGTGGAGCGCTGCACTTTCTCCTTTCAAAGCAAGGGAAAGATGTTTTTCTTGTCCTGTCTGTTTGTTTCTCAGCTGCTTGTGGAGAATGTTTGCACCTATCAGAACTAATCAGGGCAGTATTTCATTTACTTGCACAGACACGAGCAGCAGAACCGCTGCAAGCAGCGAAACCATAGCGTGGTGTCTTGGTGCTGCAGCTTGCAGACCTGAAGCGATGCACCAGGACTAACCAAGCCTCTGAGCCCCTGCTCTGGTCCTTGGTCTTATGCTGGCATTGCACAGCTGCATTTGTTGGAGAAGAGATGGGAGGAGGAACTGTGTCAGCACCGAACTCAGCATTAATTTGAGTATTTGCAGATCCATGATTATTTAGTTTTAGGGACGCTTTGGGCCAGTTTGGAAATGTCCTCTGTGAAAGTGGAGGAGTCCAGATCTCTTTCCCGTCTCTACCATCACGCGTCTGTAAGAGAGGCATTGCAGCAGCTGTACCAAAGGGCTTTGAGATTCAGCAACAAAGGGGTTATTTAGAAGTGAGATGTTTGTTGCTTTTATAGTAGTGCATTCCTCTGAAATGAAGGGCTCAGCTCCTTGGCAGAGGGTGCTGCTTGGTGTGAGTGCTGCGCGCAGCCCGCACGTCCACAGACACCGCGGATGTAAGTGCTCTGTGTGCTGGAGGCAGCTCAACTTGCAAGGGTTCGATCTGTATTCCTGCAGGAGGAGGAGTGCACGTTTGTGTGTCTGTGCTTGAGTCCATATGCTGTGCTTTTTCCTGCCTGTCCTATGTCATCAGTGAATGCCGTGAATAAGATTGCTGTAGGTCTGGGTGCTCCTGCAAGCTCTGCAGTCCTTTCGGCTTCAGGCAGGGCTTGAGCCGCTCCCTTCCTGACACGACTTGGGCAGCCCCTCACCTGGATCACGGTCTGTTCACAGATGGAGCAAGACTTTAGCTTGCTTTTGGCAGGTCTGCTTTGGAGATTTGTTTCTCTCTTTCAAGATGGGAACGAGTAGCTGGGAGATGAGGAAGGAAAGAGAAAAGGAGTTTGAATAATGAGGAAATGTTAAATTCCTGTTTGTTTTCAGGCTTTTTCAGGCTTTTTGATTAGTTTGTAGCCATTTAAACAGTGCTCCTAATAAAATACAGACTCTCAGAAAGGCCGGTTCAATTCTATGCCGAACATGGATTTGCAGTATCTGAGATGGATGAGATGTCTCCTCTGCTTTCAGGAGAAACAATTTATTTACAGAGTGATGCTGTCAGACCTGCATGAGCCCTGCCAAACCTGGCAGGTCTGCAGAATAAGCTTTTGTTTGGTTTATATTTCTAGCTTCTTCTTTCAGCCAAAGTGGCCGTGCTTGAGCCACAGGCTTTGTTCTGAGAAGTATTAGATGGCCAAAAGACAGGCTTGCCTGCCAGCTAGCCCTGAGTGTTGCTGCCTGTGCTTGGCAGTGTGCTGTGTGGGCTGGCTCGGAGCAGAACTGAGTACTGCAAAGGTGTTGTCGCTTGAACCTCCATGGAGAATAAAAGTCTGATTTCTCTCTTTAGCTGAGAATTAGTTTTGGGAGTGACTCATTCTGCTGTCCAAGTAGCAAATACTGCCCACAGGATTATCCTGGCCGCTGCGGCTTGGACTCCCCGCTCGCATCGTTCCAGTCACTCAAGCGAGTGACACTTGGCTTTATTTAAAATTTGTAATTGGAGTTGGTTTTTCTGTACTGCTTGCTAAGTTAATGAGGTTAACAAAGAGAGAGGTGGGAGGATCCACTGGGAAAAGTCGGAGATCTTTCACGGCATCTCCAGAATGCCACAGCTCAGGCTGGGCTAGCTTGTGGCATCATTTTTATCAGGAGAGATCAAACACCATGAGCTCTGCATCCACTGTCTGTAGGAGATCAGTGTTTCTGTTCTGCTGGAGCTTTTGGCTTACCAATAGTGACCTGGTGAGAGGCACACCAAAACAGTGTATAAAAATTACAGGAGAGTAGTAAGTGTTATTAAATATTCACAGCAGCTTATTCCTTTGTAAGGGTGGAGGCATCCCATTTTAGAGCGGAGCAGAGGTCATGCTATGGGAAGATGATGAGCATATTTGTCGCAGGTGATGGATTCCCTGACTTGAGCAGGGTGAGTGTCCTCATGTGTGTTCAGGGTAGTGCAGGAGTCACCACAGATGATGAAGAAACCTTCCCTTACACCTGCTGTAAAGGCTGTGAGGCAAGAAGCTGCGGGACGTGCTGGTGCTGCGGAGGGGAAGCGAGCACCTGGTGACAAATCCCAGCAGTGGTACCGGTCCTCTAGGGAGAGAGAGCAGCAGCAGCGTGCAGAAGCTTTCAGCATCCTTAGTGCAAAGATGCACATCCTTCCTGGCTTCAAGATCTGCTGCTGCGATGCCTCTCCATTCCTGGGCTGAATCTAGTTGGTTGGGAACATTCCTAACACCAGTGGCTTTATCTGCTGCGCTGCAGGCTTGTTCCTTCACCTCTGCCCAAGGGTTTGTAAGCCTGCATCCTCTACTATGCAAAGGCAACATTTAGCTGCCAAGGTGATGGTGTAACTGAGATTTAAGGCCTGTGCATGTGCAAAACCCTGCAGTGTTTGAAATGGAAGTAGAAACGCAGTCATTTCAATCTGGATTTTTGTAGGATTCACAATGGGGCTTCTGGGCCTTGAAAAGAAAATGCATACCCCATGCCAAGAGGTAAATTTTGCAGTGCTTACCAGTGCATTAGCAGTGTTCTGAGTGCAGGATTAATGTTAGGTGAGTGTGTAAGCACATCCCATCAGCTTTATCAATGACAGTGTTGTTGCAGTTGAAACGGGTGAGGAAGCGGGCTCCGAGTTAAGTGCTTTGCACATTTGGAGTCAGCGGCAGAGCTGGAAACAGGACCCTGGTGCCTTGGCTCTCAGTTCTCTGCTATTCACAGCATCAGAGGTGAAATGAAAGACTTCTCCCATCCTCTGTCACCAGTGCCCATGGCTGGGAGGCACGTCCCCTCCCTCTTGGAGTGTGTGGAGCAGGGATACTGATGGAGGGCTGTCAGTGCTGTCTGCGCTGAAGAAACTCATCTGGGATGCTTGGAGGTGTCTGCTTCTCTGGCTGAGTTGGAGGGACTGCAGCAACACTCCCTGCTATTAACCCCGGACTGCTGTTGTTCAGTCCTCTCATTCTGTCAGGAGGCAGTGTGTTTCTCTCCCTTTTTGTTGTGGTGGTGGCGTTTTTGTTCAACAGCAATTTCGCCTTTGTTGCCAAAGCTGCGAGGAGGGCTGGGCCAGGCGAGGAAGTGTAATTAAAGTTTGCTCAGACAAAGGCGTTTGGTGACGAGATGCAGTGTTGCTGAATCCACAAGGGGCACAATTAACTGATAAGAGTAAACTAATTGTTATTCATATTAAATTAGGGCACAGGTGATTTGGAAAATCTATAGACACTCCCATATGCTTTGCGATTTTGCATTGCAGATTATGGCTTTATAAGGCCCTTCTGGGATTCAGATTATAGAGGCAAAGTGTGGAGCTGTATCTAAACTGAACATACTCTTTCCTGATTAACTACATGATAAAAACATAAATGTGTACATCAGAGGATTTATCACTGTATTTGCATACTGATTTTTCTTTCCAGGCATGAACATAACAGTTTTTTATCTGGAGTCCTCAGCACAGGAAGGAGGACATGGAGCTGTTAGAGCAAGTGCAGAGGAGGCCATGGAGATGATTCAAGGGTCGGAGCACCTCCTGTACGAGGCCAGGCTGGGAGAGCTGGGGTTGTTCAGCCTGGAGAGGAGGAGGCTCTGGGAAGACCTTAGAGCAGCCTCCCAGTACTGAAAGGGGCTCCAGGAAAGCTGGGGAGGGGCTCTGGATCAGGGAGTGCAGGGATAAGATGAGGGAAATTGTTTTCTGCTGAAAGAGGGGAGATTGAGTTGGGATCTTAGGCAGAAATGTTTTGCTGTGAGGGTGGGGAGGCCCTGGCCCAGGGTGCCCAGAGCAGTGGTGGCTGCCCCATCCCTGGAGGGGTTCCAGGCCAGGTTGGATGGGGCTTGGAGCCCCCTGACCCAGTGGGAGGTGTCCCTGCCCATGGCAGGGGGTGGCACTGGATGGGCTTTGAGGTCCCTTTCAATCCAAACCATTCTATGATTTATGGATCCAAGTGGTTCTAGTTAGTGGCAGCTGGGTAAACCCAGAGAAGGTGACGTCATTCCCAAGTTGTCACGCGATGGTTTTGAGATGGAGGTTAATAGGAGGGAATGGGCACATGGCAGGGATGTGGCTGCCACAGGAGAGGTAGAAGATGCTGATATATTTGCTGCTGGTTCTTTTGTGCTGTGCTGTCACGATCTGTGAATATCTGTAGGCAAGGGGCAGCAGGACCATGCCCACCCTGGCAGGTTGGGGTGAAGCTGCAAAGAGGTACAGTTCACCTGCACGCTGCACGGGAATGGCAGGATACTTGGGCTTTTGGAAAAATTCTGCATCAGACTCTGAAATGAATATTTATAAATGGGACATGAAAAAAAAGAATCTAAATTGCTTGTGTGATCTTGGGACATGTGAGATATTATGATTATTTATGCGCTTGTGTGTCTTGCTTTATCAGTTCATTGTGTTCCAATCCCGGAGTGTCACAAGCTGCTTTTGAAGGAGATTTCGTCTCAGAAAAATCCAAGGCCTCCTGGAGAAGTAGTGGTAGAAAATGTGGGGACAACAGAGCAGGAAATGGGGCAGAGCAGGTTTCAACTCAAGTATTAAGGCAGATAGAAATGCACACCTTGGGCTTGGACTTCTCAGTCTCGGGAGCCCTGAAACCAGAAAGAGCCTGTACTCTGTTGTCTGGAATTCCCTTTTCATAGTTGTCTCACTTAACACACCGGGAGGTCCAGCAATAATCCCAGCAGTGCATGCCCGTTCTTGCTTCCTCTCCTCTCTCCTGGTTTCAAGCTGTGGCACCCAGAGCAAAGACAGGAGTTTCTGCTCTGCGTGATGGGAACATGGAGGGTTGGTTTGGAAACAGAGCTGAATTACAAAGCAATGTGGAAAGAGCTGGATTGCTGTTTGTTTGTTTGCTTGCTAAGAGGGTGCTTCCCAATAAATTAAAACCCCTCAGAGAACAGTTTGGATGTATGTGATTTAGCACCGTCTGGGTTGCACTGGTCTCTGAACAATCTCTGCCTTGGATTGTGGCCAAGGTAACGATCGGAGAAAGGCTGTAGCTGGACAAGGAGCCTAGGGGTTATTGAATCACTCCTGCCAACTCGCAGCAAAGTGCTAAACCATTTCCTTTTAGATGCTCCCCTGAGTTAGGTTTACCTACAATCGGTCTTTAGCCTATGAAGAGTTTCTTCCAAGATGTTAAGAAGCACCACTGTCCAAGGGGAGCTCTGTGCAAAGCAGGGCTCTCCTTTCCTGGGCTCCAAACTGATGCCAGCTCTGTCATTCTCAGCAGTGCAGAAAATGAGGGTCTTGTGTTACCTGAAGTAGCTTTACTGGAGGAAATCTCAGTGGTAAAATGCTGGGCTAGGGCTTAACTTGTTTGCCAATTCGAAGAGGAGAGCACCACCTGCTGATACATCACCATGGTTTTTCTTTTGGTCTTCCCAATGCTTGCTCTGACCCACTCCTAAATATGAAGCGTCCTGAGGTCACACTCCATCCACATGTTAGGGTGTGTAAGTGCCATCTGTGCACCTAAAGAGCCTTGATGGGGTGAAACAGCTCCTGGTGGGCTGTGCTGCCAGGAAGGGGAGCATCTCCTTGTCTTGGCTTCAGGGTAAGGATGGGCTGTACTCGGAAAATGGTTTTCCTCCCGTGGTCCTTTTGGATGTTGATGGTATCAGGTGGATTGGTGCCCTGCCCATCTTCCAAAGGCTGTTGTTGGTGTCTGGTTCTTGTATCTGTCTGAGGGCACCAGCTAAGAGGTGCCCAGTGACCAGTCTGTGCCTGTCCACCTCTCACTGGAAGGCTGGTTGCAGAAGTCAAGCTTGGTGATGAAGAAGGATAACTTGTGTGGGTGAAGCCCATGAGACAGACTTTTTGAGTAGAACATAAAGAGGATTTGGATGGGACAACAGCTTTTAATGTTGCTTCCTATACCTTTATCAGAAGAAAAAGAAACCTTGGCTTCAGAGTAGATTTGTCACAGAATTAACTGCCACTTTCCCCCCCACCAAAGCCCAACGGACCGAGTCTGTAGTTTCTCTTTGTAGCACAGCAACAAGGGCAACAGCAGCGTGCTCTGGAAATGCTCTGTGCAAACAGCAGGATGTGTTGCTCCACTCCATAAGAAGCTTATACTCTGCTTCAAAAGCTGTTGGCTTCTGTTTGGTCCTTGGTGCGTAATAACTGGGCTGGCGAGTACTTGCTGCAGGATCTTATACCCAGTATGCACATGATAACCAAAGTAGGAGCAAGGATCCATTCCAGAGAGTGGGATGAACAGTGATGCTTAAAGGGAGCACCATAAATAAGTTGAGGAGCTTTGTTGCATGGAGAGTTAACAGGAGTGATGAATTTGACTTGTGGTTATGAACAGCTACTGCTCAGCCCTCCTGTGGGAAGAAAGGGAATTGTCTAAGGTTGGCATAGGAGCCAAATTTGGTTTTTATACTCCATGGCCCCTCCCAGAGTTTAGGATACCTCTCACCTGCGTGGCAAAGTAAGTGGAACTATCAAAGGAGGTTCTTCCTTCCTGATAACAAGAGCTCAGACATGTCATTTCAAAAACTGGCCCATCTCTTTCCTCATCCTATTTCTCTAGATAGTCGTATCTCAAGCCTGACACCACAAGGTGTTACTAATGTGGAGCCCATCCTGGGAAACTCCCAGAAAGCCTGAGGCAAGGTGGTTCCCATGCTCAGCCTGCCTGAGGTCTGAAGACAAGACAGCGCTGCTGGAGAGAGGGAAGCTGTGTTTGGGGCAGCAGGGGAAGCTATGACAGGGAAACGTGGACCACATCAGCCCTGAGGTTGCTCCAGCTGGTCTGCTGCTCCCTCCCAGCACTGCGCTTGTGCGTGCACTGCTGAAGTTTGCTGTTTGCTGAGTATTTGCCCTCGCACTCTTCCCTTTGCCCTGTGCTGTCTCGGCTAATGAGGTTATTGTTTAGCCGGAGAGAGTCATCCGCTCATGTTTGTGCCTGGCTGCAGCGCGGTTCCAAGCAGAGATGCTCCTGACAGTGCCAGATGGTGAGCTGCAAGCACAGGGAAGAGGGGGAAAGGGAGCTGCAGCGCTGTCCCCTCCCGGGAAAAAGCCTGGTGGGAGCATGTCTGCCCTGGCTCTGCTTCTGTCAGGCTTTGGAGTCTGGAAACGGGAGGTGGAGCACAGCGAAGGACTGTTCCTTCGGACAGCTGGGGCAAGCAAAGCGGGTCTCCTGTGAGCATCCAGTTTAGGTTTTCTTCTGCCTCTAATCCCATGGTAATAAACCTTAAATAAACCTAGCCAGAAGCATGACATTAATATTTAAAAAAATGACATTTAAGGTGTTGAATATATGCTACGTTCTCAAGAATATCTACGTGTGCGTGCTTGGGGCTCTGTTTCCCTTTTATTGTGCTGTGTATGTATTTAACTCAGGGTGTTTTGTGCTATAATAAGAAGGGGGAGGGAGCAGGAAAGTACTGCTCTGTTTATATACGCTGCTGTCAACAGCGATGCTGCGTGTTTCAGATTCACATCCTTTGTGAAGCACTCTGGATTCCAGGCAAACAACACCCTTCCCCCCTTTATCCCGAGATCCTTCGGGAGGATTGCCTGAGCCTTTCCTCCCATACCCCTCTTGCTGGCGGGTTTATCTTCTCCTGGAATTTGGCTCTGGTGGATGTGGTACACTCCGTACCCAGCATCCAAACAAGTTGACAGGCTAAGGTTCAAGGGGACAACCTTGAAAAATGTCAGAGCAGCATCTCGGCACCTTTTATGCGGCTGCTCTGGTCACAAAAAGCAGCTCTGAGTGAGCCAGGCTGCTGGTTTTGGATGAGGGGGCAGGGAAGGGATGCAGCAATGCCTCTCTTTATTTGTCTATGTCCCTCCTGAGCTTCTTTGACTCTTTTCTCAATGCCTTTCACCTTTGTGAGTCTTCGGAGACGCTGATACAGGGCTTAGTTTGAAATGTTACCGTTCACCCATAATTTTTATAAATCCCGGGTGCAGCACTTCTCTTTTCCCTCCTCCCTGAGTTTTTATGTGTTTAGCTTTTGTGGCAGAAATGTTTTTATGTCTTTTCTCCCTTGCTTTCCCCTCTCTCCCCTAGCCCTGAAACAGTCAATGAATGTGCCCTTTATCTCTTGATATAGGCCCCAAGGGATGGTTCCTTCCTATCCATCTCCAGAATGTCACAACAGCAGGTAATGTGGGACAAGTTGGAAAAGAGCTGGGTCTGAAGCCCTTTTGATATAAGTGGACATTATGCATTTTTAATAGACATAGAGTTCAGCGAAACCCTTAGTACTAGCTGAATTGGCACAAAATTCCCCCGCAAGTAGTCTTTGGAGCTGATCTCTCCCTAGGTACCTTGCAGAAAATGAGACCAAGGACAAAAAAAGGCATGTTCCCTTTGATTGCAAGAGCTGCCTTGTTTTGCAGAGGAGGTGGCTGACCAGAAGCTAGCCCGGCTGTGCCGCCCCTTTAGCTCTGCAGGAAGGATTCTGGATTGGCAGTTCTTGCTCGTCCACAGAGTTGGTGCAGAGTGAGGGGAGAGGCTGTTATAAAGCGCCTTCCTTCAGGCATCCCCCTCCGTGGGCATCATCTCCCTGGTTTGTCCAGCGCAGGCCTTGCCACTCTAAGCAAAGCTCACTTCCACCTGAGCAGTGGCTTGGGGCCATGTGCGGAGTCCTCCAGCTTGCTTCACCTCAAGGGGAAAGGGTATGGGATCTTCTGTCCGTGGGCCTGTGATGGTGCTGTTAGGATCTGTCAGAGAGTCTTGATGCCTGCTAACTTGTGGGAGATGCTTTGACTTCCAAGATACGTAGCAGACACCTCTGCTCCCAGGTGCCCCTCAAGATCCACAAGTTAAAACTGGAGTTTGAACACTACAGGTTCAGAATGAAAAGCCTGGTAAAAATGATGGGAGTCTCTGGTGAAGATCACTGAAATTGCTCCGCGATGCGGACTTCAGCTTCCTGAGTACTGAAGTTTTTCACAGGAACTGGGAGGTTGTGGGGGGGGGTTCGTTGTTCCTTTTCTTTTGGTAAAGGATAAGTAAATATCCCTCTACCTCCAGGTTACCATGGTACTACAACCTCACCAGATCTGTAAGGGAAGGAGTCACAAGGGAGTAGCTGTAGTCTGTGTCCACTGTGGAACACAGCCAGGAGGAGATGGTGGTACCTATAGGGGGTTGATCCAGTTGGTATCAGGTGAGCAGGCAGCAGAGGCAAGACAAGGAGAAGGTAACTCAGCCCCAAGATCAGGACTGACTCTTGGCTCATGTTAAACTGTCCAGCTGCGAGTCTGGCTTTCAGAGACAAAGGTATTGTGGTGTTCAGCCATCTCAGAGAAATCTGCTGCTGAGAATGAGTCAGCCCTGCCTGGGTTAACTATTGAAGGGCAGTATCAGGAGATAAGATCTTTTCTCTGATCCCCGGCCCCTTCAAGCCCTGTGTCCTCCAGGTGGTCCCTATGGAGGAATGGAGTATCCCTGGGGTCCTGCTGCATTGGTAGAGGTCCTACCTGCCCACTGGGGCTTGGTGCAATTGTACCCAGGCTAGGGGCAACCCTAGTTACATCCAAAGCTTCATTCCCATGGGGGAAGCGTGTTCCTGCTGTCCTCTGCCCAGTGCCAGGGCCCTTAGTCACCCAGTAGAGTGGATGTAGGGGTACCTTGCTGTTTGGGTAGGGATGGCTGAGTGGGACCATGGAAAGGCACGGTGCTAAGGCAGAAGGGGAGTTGCATGAGATCTAATGAGCGTTTCCCACCGCTTGCAAAGCCCAAGTGGACTCGGACAGGGACCCGTAAGTTCGAGCTTGGAGACATACACGAGGAGGACTGGAGGGTGCGTAAAGTGTGCGTGCAGAAAGTAGAGCAGAGCTCCTCCTGCCTTCTGGAGAGGCTGGAGGGGAACCTTGCTTTCCACCAAGCATTCAGTCACTGCTTTCTCTCAGAGAGGTGCTGAGCCTCCTCACCAGCAAGACCCTTCCCTCATGCCCAGCCCTTCCTAGCCTCACACTTTCTGTTTGCTTTCTGAACTGGGAGAGCGTCTCCCCTAGGCTGTGGCTGCAAACTCAACGGGCGATGCCATGGAGTGAGGAGAGCAGGAACCAATTCCTTAAGGGGCCATCTCAGAGCCTTCCCTGGCTTTTCCTCCCGTCGCAGGGAGAAGTGCCCCTGCCTAAGTGGAATAAATTGGTACAGACCATTAGCAGCGCAGGTCCTCCTCTGGCAGGGGGGAGGGAAGGGGCTGTCGGCACTGCTCTGGATACAAAGCAGCCAGCCACGCTCTGGCTCCTTCCTCCCAAACCCTGTTGGCCTCCTCTTCTTCCTCCTCCTCCCTGTTTGCACGCTCCCTCCCTCTTCCACTCTCTTTCTTTCCCTTAACGCCACGCTGCAGAAAGGCAGACCTGGGGAACTGGAGGAAGGAGCTCTCCAATGCTGTTTCTTTGCGAGTGAAACGCGGAGGCAGAGAAGCGATGAAGGAGCATCTCGGTTGCTGACTGGATTAAGAAAGAATACGTAAAAAAATATACGTATCCGGACCCAACAAACGAGGAAAAAAAGGAGGAGAGGAGGAGGAGGAGGGTGCTGGGGGGAGCCCACTCCAGTGGGTGAGCAGCCGCTTTGAATCGTGCCTCTGTTCCCAGGGATTAAAGCATGAATGGGAGCAGCTTCCCAGCCACGATGGAGCGAGAAGGCGGCTCAGGCTATGGGAATAAGGTAACTCTTGCCTCTTGCAGGCGTTGCATGGCTGGGCTGGGCAGGACAGACATCCTTTATGCACAGGGCTCTGTGTGTGCATGTGTACGTGTGTTTGCAGCGGGCAGGGAGTGGGAGGAAGCAGGAAAGACTCAAAGCGATTTTTCTCCCTCTCCCAGTGTATTTATAGAATGCAGAATGAGTCCCGGGGGCTGCAGTGCCGGAGATCACTTTGCCCCCCGTTCTCAGGCTGGGTGCCGGAGGATGCCCAGCTGCCTTGCCTGGGGAAGGCTGGCTGGGTTATGGGAAATATGCCGGTGTCTCGCCTGCAGGAGCACTGGGCTCCCAGCATTGCCCTCCCAGACCTGCACCTGCTCCGGGGCTCCCCTCGCGGACTTGTGTGAGGCTCTCAGGGAAGCTGCATGGGGACTACAATGGCCCCGCGCCCTCCCAGCCCGCCGGTGCATCCATGCACAAAGGCAGGAGGGAGGTAAGAGGTGACTGAGAGAGTTGGTTTGCTCTTCCCTTGGTCATCCTTTGCCTTTTCTTCGCAGCAGAAAGGGACAGGATTTAGGAGGAGGGAGAACTGACAACCCTTTCATTCGTGCCAGCAGTGGCAAGAGCCAACTTGGAGACTACTCAAAGGGAAAAGCTTTCTGAGTGCTATCTTTCGGAGGAATAGGAGATGGCTGAGGGATGCGTTGCCGTCTGAGGAGTGATCTCTGTGTCACATTATGTGATGGGAGTGGGTGAGGATGAAAAATAGTGGCTATGGGGGAGAAAGCCCATGACGATCAGTGAAGCTGTCCACAAATGATGCTTTCCTTTTCCCTGCTGGGCCTCTCTCTGACTCAATTCCTTGATCTCTGACCAGGAAAGTCTAATTTCTCTCAGTCCAACCAGAAAGCGCAACTTCAAATAATTATCGGAAGGTGGCTTAGCCCAGACGTTTGGGAAAGCGCGGAGGAGAACCTGATGTTTACAGCTGTGGAGTCCATATCCAGCTAATCTCAGCAAGTAGAAGTCTTGGCTGGGTGTCACTAGCTTTGGCAGAACCTTGCTCCTGCAATATCCATTTGTTCTGTGCTGTACATCAGATTCCCCCTCCTCCCCTTACCTCCTGGGGCTTTTCGATGCGTCTTGGCATGGGATTAGTATTTGCTTTAGTTACTTAGGTAATGATGTGTCACAGAAGCCCTCACTTAGGTGCACACTGTGCAGAAAGTCGTGAGCCCCAGCGTGCTGACAATTGATGTGAAAGCTTGGATACACATCTCAGGAGCTTAGGGTCCAGAGTTACAGGCTCAAAGAAGCTATGTGGTCTGTTGCATAGGTCCATATGTACTTGTCTGATTTGTTAGTGTCCCTGAACATCTACAGTGAGGTGTCGCCAACTTGTGTAAATGACTGAGGCTGGGTCTGTTTGTGCACACGCATAAATATGGAAGAAAGACTCTAAATATACAGTGGGGCTTCAAGCCACTCTTTTGTTTTGTGAGTAATCCTTGCTCGTATGAGGAAATTCGAACTCGCCAAGTTGCATCTTGCTTGCCTTGTTCGGGTAAATCAGTGCTTCTCTGTACAGGGATCTCCAATGCAAATGGTTGAGCAAGATCTGGCTAGAAGGTTACAATGGTTGGGATTCCTTGGGTTATTTGACAGTGTTGGGATAGAAAAGGCGTGTGAAAATGGGGAGACTCAGTAAAAGAGGGTAAAATATCTTCTTTCTGTACGTAGCACTCAACTCTGTTCTCTGTGTCAGCTGCAAAGCATTGAGGATTTTGGAAGATGTACCGGTGAAGGAAACGAGTAATTAGAAAGTGAAGAAGAAAGGTGTTTCTCCCAAGAAAGTTAATTCTCTTATAGGCTCTGATAGGAGCCAAGAGCTTTGGAAATGGCCAAAGCCAGCAGGAAAGTGCATGCTATTAGAACAGGAAGAGAGCTAACCTGTGATTTTTATTTTCCTTGTTGAGGATGAATGGGTGTAGGGAAGACAGGGGGGGAAAACTAAATTGGTGAAGTTGGCTCTGAGTGCTTTCCCGTTTCAGGCAGCTGAGTTATAAACCCCTCCCTGTACCCCCCATAGGTGTTCCTAGTGAAACGCTGTCAGTGAGCACAGTGAACCTGGACTCATCAGCAATGCAGGAACAGCTTTAATGAGCTTTAATGAGGCCCTCGCTCTGAGCCAGGCTGGCCCAAGGAGGGTGCAGAAGAGGGAACCCGGCTCCTGTGTCATTTCAGTTCTCTAGGACAGCAAAGTGAGAGGGCATCTGTAAAAAAGGTTGGAATGCTTTCCCACTTGTTAGTTGACATCCCAAAATTTCCTGACCCATCCAGGTGCCTCATAGAGTTGAGTGAATGCAAAGAGGGGGTAATGCCCCAACCCTGAGCAGGGACTGTCACCTCGTGTGTGTCCCAGGCCTGATGTGGTGCCACTGGGGCTGGTGGTTCTCTTCTCCTGTGGTTTTGTCCTCATCAAGGCTCCAGCCACCTCCAGCAATGCCTGGATTTGCTCCACTCCCTTGACCTACAACATTGTTCTGTGACTTTTTGGTTCTTACTCTACAATTGTGCACCTTCTGAGGCCAAAAGAGCAGCAAGTGCCTCCAGCATGCGGTGCCCTGTCGGTGTTCAGCACGCTCACAAGTGCTGCATCTCCCTGGCAAACAACTGCTGTAGCTGGGAGACCTGGGCGAAGCTGACCAAGAGATCTTCCAGTGACGAAGTGTGAGCGCACACTTTCCCCGTGTGGAAAGCTGGCTGCTCAATGTCAAAATAATGCTTTCTGAAAGAAAAACAGAATGTCTGCCTTTTTAATCTTTTCCAGTACCCTCATGTTGCCACAGCAGAAGCCTTGGGAAATGAAAACTGCCTTTTGGGGGATATCAGGGCAAATGTCGCGATTCATTTTTTAGTGTTTCTTGGAGACTCACCTTTCGCAGTGCTTGTGCTCTCTCTTGCTCTTGTTCTATTTCTACTAGCTCAAAAAACTTGTGCAAAAGCAGTTCTTTCTTCTCCAAACAAAACCCAGTGGGCAGATTGGAATACACAGGAAGACAGAATACGGTCCTTTCTGGCATCACTGTGCATTTTGTCTTGCAGGGATGAGCAGTGACAGAGTCTGCCTGGCTTCCAGGGCTGCTTTTCATATGGACTCTGACCTCTGGGGATGCAACAGGCCTTGGCCAGTATCTTTCTATGTGGGTGATGCCCTCTGTGGCTTTCTTATCCTCCACTTTTTCTGCAGCCCTCCATTGCACGCTATAATGGTTAGGTGGGCTGTAGCTGTAAGGCTTGTTTGGGGACATGGGACGTTCATTTGGTGTGGCTTCAACCACAAGACATCTTCTAGAAGCATTGGAAGGGCCCTTGGCAGTGTCTTTTCCATGAGTCTTTGTTCTCTGTTGTGTTCTATGCTTTGCTTGTGGGGATCTTGGTTACCTACCTGTCTTTTCTTCTCTGGAGGCAGAAGAAGTGATCTTTGCCAAGCACAAGGTCTGCAGCGTGAGGATAGTTCTCCCTTTTTCTCCTGCGAGCCCCAGCTGTGTGTGTTTGGGTTGGCAAGATGACATTAGGGCTGGATTCACCTTGGGAAGCTAATGAGGGCTTTGCTGAGTGGCGATCACAGGGTGTGGCCCATGATTTATGTCCATATCCAGATCTAGGCACGTGGACCACCCCCAAGTGCTCTAAGTAATACGATGTATTAGTCACTATTGAATATATCCTCCTACATTTTTTAATGTGAACTCCATGCCTCCAAGGAACTGAGGCACAGAGAGATTGAGGAAATGAGACCAATCCACTGTGCCGGGGAGCGGATCCCGGTCTTCTACAGTGCTAATGGCTTTGTCCCACAAATTTAGCCGGTTTAGTCTTCCTCATGTTCTTGACCCTCTCCATCTGTGGACAGGATAGTTGTAACAAGTGGTATTTTCCAAGGCACCTTGTTCACAACCTCAGAAAATGAGTCTTGTTCACTTGGATGCCCCGTGGATGGCTGTGCCGTGCCTGGAGCACGTTGCACGGGCAGCTTTGCACACCTATGCTCTCCATCCCTGTCTGTGTATAGAAGTGTGTGTTCCTCCCCTGGCAGGGCTGTGTGCAGGTGCACACATGTTCCGTATTTCTGCCTCAGAAATGCCCTCTCCTGCCCGTGTACCACAGTTTTACGCAATTTGCCAGCTGCAGTGGTACTTCAGAAATGCCTCCAGCTATCCTATCCATATAAGCCGTGGGGAACACGATGGGATGCCTGGCAGCGACAGCAGAATAAATAGGAAATGCTCAAGATCTCCCTCCTGCCTGGATCCCAGCCGTTTTCCTAAAGGCAGGACAAGAGCTAAGCTTCTGTACAGGGCTTCCTGTGCTTCTTCTGCTGCTCTTTAAGAGCAGGTGATGTATTTAGCTCTCAAAGTGTGTGTTAATGCATTGGTCGCTGCTGGCCCAACTCTAGCCTGTGTACTGCCCTGCAGCGTTATTTATTGTTAGTTCCTGAGACGTGGTTCAGTACTCCAGAGTCCTTGGGGCTGTAAAGTCTCTGCACTGGAGCACGGTGTGTGTGTAAACAGGACGGACAGAGGAAATACCACACACTTGGTTTTGATGGGAGAGTAGACAAATATTGACAAGGGAAAGGTGGTTGGCCTGTGTTTGTGTAAGGAGTGCAAAGAGACGGGAACCTAGAGAAGAAATTCTGCTGGTTATAAGAAGACAGTTTTCAGAAAGTCATCACTGTCTACAACCCCTGAAAGAGGACTGGAGTGAGGGGTGTGTTGATCTCTTCTCCCAAGTAACAAGTGACAGGATGAGAGGAATTGGTCTCAAGTTGCACCAGGGGAGGTTCAGATTAGACACCAGGAAAAATTCCTTCACTGAAAGGGTTCTCAGGCACTGGCACAGCTGCCTGGGGAAGGAGTTGAGTCACCATCCCTAGAGGTGTTTAAAAGATGGGTAGAAGAGGTGCTCAGGGTTCTGGTTTAGTAGTGGACAGGTTCGGTTGGACTTGGTAATCTCAAAGTCTTTTCCAACTAAATGATTCAGTGATTCTAAACTCATTAAAAAACTCCATCTCTGAAACCTCTGAGGAGGGGATTTGTACCTTCACATCATGATTGAGAATTCTCTCTGTTTATCTCTGAGCTGTTGCAATGACGTGTGTGCAATGAAGAGCCCACAGAAGAGAGATGCTGCTGATCCCTGAGTTTCTTCCAGAGTGTCTGCTGGAGCCTGGTTATCCTCTCTGAAAAAACAACAGCTGGTGCCTTGCTAATGCAATGTGGAAAGTAGAGTTCAGACTCTTCCCTTCCATTCCTGCCTTGTGCACTCTAGGCCAGTGGGTTGGGTTGTCAGAAAAATTTGCTCTTCTGCCCTGTCTGCCATTTGGGAACCCTATTAGAGCCCAGCGGAGAGGGAACTGAAAGCTGTAGCTCGGAGAATGAAGTCTGCCTACCCACAGAAAGGTGGGAAACCCATTGCTTAAGCACACTTGAGCAGTGCACGTGGGCTCGTGTAGATTCAGCTGTGTGATAAAGAGAAATGGGCGTTTCCAGGGTGCAGCTCACCTCGTCTGAAGGCACCTGTCTAAAATAGACCAAATTAATTCTGCAAAAAGAACCTAAAGTGAGCCCTGCTGTGAGTATCTACACCCATGGCACTGCAGGAAGCAGGGGGTGGTGTCTCCCGCACGACCCCTGCAGATGGGTGATGCCAGGCCAGTGCAGCTCTTGTCGGACCTTTTGTGAGTGGGAATCCATCCAGAGCCAGACGTCCACAGCTGCAACACCAAGGTCTCCCCCAGGCCAGCTGCAAATTCTCACTCCTCCAAACTCATGAACGTTTTGTGTTATGTCGAGTGGGTCCAGCGCCCATTTTTCCAGTGCCACAGCTGCCGTGGTTGTGGGGGACAGAGCTCATGGACAATGAGCCACTTCCTGGCAGGAGAATGGCGAATGGGGTTTGTCTTAGCTGCCTTACTGGATGTCATTTTCTAATGCCCTAGCACAGTTTCTTCCTCTGAATGCATCAGAAAGACAAAAGAAGGTTAATCTGGAAGAAATACCTTGACTCTGCCTCACCTTCCATTCAGCTGGAAAGAGACCAGGAGCAAAAGGATGGATGCTGAGGCTCTGCTCTGGATTTCATGAATGGATGAATGTAGAGACGCAAGTGGGGATTTTGAAGGGATTTGGAAGCCTGCTCCAGGATTTGTCTGGCACGTAAAGCATTTATAATACTTCCAGCATTATCATAACATAATGCCAGTGTGATTCGGGGCCCACTCTGGCTCCTAGCGAATAAAACGCATCACTCCTATCACCACCAGGAGAACAAGGAGCCCACTTTTGATGAGTTGTAGTTTTGCATAGCCTCTTCCCTGGTCCTGGTGGCACAAAGCGAGGGCTGAGATGCTTTTATGTGCTGCTGTGATGAGTGGGTCTGGTTGCACATGTGTGTGGGTGCTGAGCAAGCTGCAGCAGTAACGCTGCCTTAGAGCAGCCCACTGTGGCCTCTCGTGGAGACACGCAGTGTGACAGCAGAGTGGGTGCCTGGGCCACCTCCCCTGGGCTTGGCTATAAATACCACCTCAGTGCTGAAGCTCTCTGACTAAACTCCTTAGGTTTCAGCCTCTGTTTTTCCATCTGTTTAGCAACTTCTAAAGCTAAAGAACTGTGTTCCAAGCCATTTCTCTTAACACAGGTGGCCCTGTGAAAGCCAGGACTGTACTTAGTGGAGGCTGCATGGGAAAGTCCTTGGGGAAGTCCAGCTTCTCAGGCATGAGCAAAAACCTGTGAGCACTGGGGAGTGACATTGCTCTGGAAACAGGACCAGACTAGACGATCTTCTATGATTATTCCATCTCAGTCCCATAGACTGTGACACAGTATAAACCTGGAGCTGTGCTGAGACACAGCCCTGCAGTGCCTCTGGTGAGTGCATCCGAGTGAGTTTTTCCAGTTTCAGCTCCTATCTTCCCCATCCAACTGCAAAATGTAGTGCTACCCTTGTACTGATGGAACAGTCCTACTGCAGGAAGGACTGTGGGAGCCACTACCCCGAGGCCTTCAGCCCATCCCTGCACAGGAGAAGCCCATCAGAGTGCTGTACCATTTTGGGGGCTCCAGTCCAGGATTTGGACCCTTTTTGAGGTCTGCATTGATGTGTTTGCTCGTTTTTAGAATGGCTGTGGGTGCTCACAGAGCAACAAAGGATGCACTGAGCTTGCACGTCTCCTCCTGCCTCTTTCTCTCTGTGCCTGCCCAGCCAGCTTTGCTTGTCATCCACAAAGGAGCAGCACTTCTGGAAGGATTTTCTGTGTGTGTAGATGAGGGCGAATGCTGAAAGAAATCATTCATTGGGCATGGGAGCCATGGTCCAACCCAGGGCAGCTGCTACTCTGTCCTGAGCAGCCCAGCACTGCCGCATTCAGACTCGGAGATGATGGAAGGGAAACATCACTTTGTGTGTGAGCCCCTGCGTGCCTACTCTACCCGGTGCCTCCCCGGTGTGTGAATAACTCTGCAGGGGCCTGGGACAACGAGCTGGATAAGTCATTGTCCTCCTGTGGGCACCACATCACTCTCCATGCCCTCTTTGCCCTGCCATCCCTCCCTCCCTGTGGGGAACTGTAACTGCAAGCCCAAGGGAAAGGCAGGGGTTTGTGGAGTGTACGGGAGGTGAGCGATGCTGTGAGCGATGCTGTGAGCGATGCTGTGCCGCAGCTATTAACGAGGAACATTAACCAGATGATGAGGGAGCGGCCTGACAGGGTTGTTAACTCCTGTCCCTCACCGTAACAAAGCTGTAAAACCCTCTGGAGGGATCAAAGTGAGAGCAGCACTGGTGAGCCCATGCTGAGGAAAGAACAGCTTTGCAGGAGGAATTTTGTTAGAGACAGGGTGCGGTACCTGGAACCTATTTTGGCTTATGAATAAGTTGATAGTTCTTTTGAGTAATAGATGTATGGGGGTTGCCGAGAGGCAGATCTGTGAGTGGGCTGAGCCTCCGAAGCGGGGACTGAGACATATGGAGTTGAGCTGCAGTCCTGGTCTGAACTGGGAGCTTGCTGGCTGCTGGGAGCTTGGCAGGACTGTGCAGGGAGGACAGTTGGCTTCTAAATCTGCATGACTGAGGCAGAGAGGGTGCCTGTTTGCTCTTTTCATATCTCCTATAGTCGATGTTGACCACTACCCAGCGCAGGCTCCAGGGCTGGGGAAGACAAACGTTCATATTGATGCCATTCATTTGCCTCCATGAGGGGCTTGAATCAGGTGAGAAAGGCACTGTGATTAAATCCTAGCACAGTTTATGGTGGTTGTCAGCAACCATGACGTTTGGGACAGCACAAATAAGGCTGGGCCCTGACAGCTCTGGCTAGTTTTGGGGAGGCGAAATCAGTGCTCCAGTTAAAGGATGCTTTAAGATGCTGCTTCTCACAGTGGTACTGAGAGGCAGCCTCTTGCTTCCTTGAGAGACAGCTTTCACCTGACTTTCTAGTGGCACGTTTTGCTTCTAATTTGGGAGAGAGGAGTCTAATCTGGCACAAGCCTGCCACCCTTGAAAGGCTGCCAGCCAGTTTATGGCACTCTCTCTCTGCATGCTCCATACAGCCTCGGTGAGATACAGGAATATTCTATCCTTCCTCCCTCTGCTCTTGCAGTAGCTGCAGAGATGCAGCGCCCCAGGAGAGGCTGACTTTGGCTGGGTGCTGGGGGGTTGTAGGAACATTCAAACATTTATTTTGATGGGCTGGGATCAACTTGGGTGAACAACGGCTGTTTATGGAGATTAAAGCTACAGAAGTCATCACTAATGAATAATTCTTCCAGTGTCTTTCTCATAATAGTGGCACATCTGCAAGGCCTGACTCCAACATAGTCATTTTCAGAGAGTACGTGGCTCCTGGAATGACCCTCTTCAAGGGTTTGGATGTATTTGTTTCTGTTTGTCAGTTCAATGAGCATTGTTTCTCGCATGATTTTTAGCAGGAAAAGATTGAAAGTGCTAAAATTAGGAGCATTGAAAGGACTGGGTGGAATCTGAGTGGTAAGGGTTGAGGCCAGGACGACTCTACCTGCGTGGGAAGATGTTCTCTGCAGGTGAGGTGTCTGTTTGGTGTTGGGCTATTCAGGCATTGGGAAGGATGCTGGTAGATTTGTTTGTGCTAGTTTGGTCCACACAGTGAGATTCAGGCATTGCAGGAGATTCATAGAATCACAGAATGGTTTGGGTTGGAAGGGGCCTCAAAGCCCATCCAGTGCCAACCCCCTGCCATGGGCAGGGACACCTCCCACTGGATCAGGGGGCTCCAAGCCCCATCCAACCTGGCCTGGAACACCTCCAGGGATGGGGCAGCCACCACTGCTCTGGGCAACCTGGGCCAGGACCTCCCCACCCTCACAGCAAAACATTTGTTAAAAGACACTGGGTAGCAATGTAATCAGAGGTCAACTCATCCTTGGGTGTCTGGGTTTGAAGTCACATCTACCTTAGTGTTGGTTACTCTAAGATATTAGTTACTTCAGCTCTGAAATTCTCCAAGTGCAAACAGCCAGCGTTCAGCCAAGAGCACTGAGAAAAGGGCCTGGCAGGCAAAACTGTGACTAGAATTACTCTACAATGAATCCCTTGGCAGCAAGGTGGAGCTGTCTGAATCCTGGAGGTGTAGATTCTATCTCTGCCTCCAGCCTGGCACACTAGCCTCAGGGAGAAGAAAAATGGCCTTAAAAGGTACTTTTCTATAAATAAAGCCCAAATGATGGCAGGAGAGGGAGCTGCCAATTTCTGTTCTTCCTGCAGGAGTCCATGGCATTGTGAGGATATTGGAATTATTGTCATCGTAATCATGTGGAGAGGAGCTTGGGTCAGGAGAACATTGTACACGTAACCCTATTGCTGTTGAATAATTTTGGGATTTTACACCATCAGGATGTGTACGTGGAAGGGATGTTATGAGCTGTGGAGCAGGGGGACCTAAACTGTCTCCCTGCCACTGCCCTGTCCCCTGGCTTTAGAAAATTTGACAGCGGTAAAGCCCCTGGTGGAGAAGGATTTGTTACAATCCTCTGAAGCTGTCACCCCACACATACACCTCCTTTCTTCCTCCAAATTATCTTTTAATAATGCTGCCAACATTATTTCTCATCGCTGTCTCGTGTGCTCTCTGCTCTGCCTGGCAGTCCTTTTTGTCTCACCCAGGCATCTCGTACCATAACGCTCTAATGGAAAGAGACTCTGGCTGCTGAAGTTAATAACTTACCCGACAGCCTGAGTCATTCCTGTTACAGAGCAAACTGTGAACCGTGCAGCAATCCAGGGCTGAGACCCCGGTCCGTGGGGAGAAAGGGGCTGTGGAGTAGGCAAATGTTCACGTTCGGATCAGTACTCTGCTGCTGATGCTATGATGCGCTTTTGACTTGTAAACCTTGGGATGGCTCCCAAAGCAGCGTTAAATTGGGTAGATGTGGGAAAACAGAGGATCGAGGAGCCGGGGAAACCTGTTCAAAAGGGTTCAAAACAAGGTCTTCACTCTGCACTGAGAAAACCAACACATTCAGAGACTGACAAGGGAACTGCTTCTCTTTTTTGTCAACACGATGGCGACTTGGAGAAGCGTGTTAAGATGTCCTTACAGATGTGCTGCATCCCTGTTTTCATAGCCTGCATTCTTTGTCAGGAAGCCCCAGTCCCTTGAGCTGCAGAAAGGCTTCAGGGCCACGTGGAGCACTGAACCCCTCTGAGTCCAGCAGCACTGATTTCTCCCATTCTGTCTCAGCCATCGTTACTGCTCTGGCTCGTTACTGACTGAGTAAAAGGCTTGAGTAACTCTTGTTTTTCTGAAGATTAGTCATCTGTAGGAATGACATTTGAAAGACTGACGGTTCCAATCAGATGACAAGGGCTGTTCTTGTGCTTGAAGATGTGCTTGCTTAATTAAAGAAAAGGTAAAATCAGCCTAATTAAGTGTTGTACCTTGAGATACAGCCTAGGAAAGTATAGATGCAGTCCTAACCGCTTGAGGAAGCTACCTGGCTGCCATCACGTGGATTGGACAGATCTGAAGGGAGTGTGGTGGGTTCTGTTGATGTTCTCCTAACCCTGTTCCCTCCTTGGGCAAGGGTTGGCCTGCTGCTCTGTCCCTGCCATGTAAGGTTGGTGACTGTCGTAATAATAACGATGTAATTTGCCTCGTTGATTTGAGATGCACCGCAATTACTCCATGATTACAATATTCTTAGAGCAGCCATTACAAAACCCTTCAGTTTCTCAGAGGTCCCCGAGGGCTTCTCTCGCTCCTCACCTTGCAAGCAAAAATCCTGCAAGGGAGTCTGTCTGTCCATCAACTGTGTCTGCATCTCTCTTTGCATGAGAATACACGCTTTCAGCCACTTGTAGGTTGGCGTTCCCTGGTGCTGGGACACTGTGGACCACAGGGAATATTTCCCTGTGTCCCAGCCAGTTTGGTGGTGGGATGGTGCTTGGCCAAGCAGGTCAAGTTTTTGCAGGTGATGAAGATGCTCTTGGAGATGGCAGGGGCTGGTGAGTGGTGGTGGGGAGGTGGGCAGCAGGGAGAGGCGCTCGTAGGTGCCTGTATGTGTGAGGGCTGTTTCTTCACTGCTTTTTGGAGTTGGGCTGTAAAACTGTTGGCTTAAATCTGTCTCCATCTTTTGCTTGGCTCCTCCATTTCCCATTCATATGGAGAAGATCTGGGCAGGGTTTGGCCCGTGGGTAATTCTAAAATTAGGACAAATGACCTTCCCCAGGCACACCAGGCCATCGGATCAGTGTGAGCAGCACTGTGCCAACACCTCAGGCATCAGTGCTTGTGCCATATCTGTATTTAGCCTGTGAGCTACTTGAGCCTTGTGACTCCTGTCCAAAAGTAGGCAGCTATTTCCATCTCACCTCTAGAGCAAGCTGAGGTGCAGGTGAGCCAAAATAACTAAGCCACAGGGGAAGCCAGAGTCAGAACCACACTTAGATTGGAAGCCTTTCCCACTGAGAGACAAACTAAGGGCCAAAATTCCGCCTCCTTGGGCAATGCTGGAATAGCTCTGGGTTTATTGGATTGGCATATGGAGGGGTTTACGCTCGCAGAAGAAATAATTTCCTTCCAAATGCCACTCAAATGGGAGACAGGCCCTGTTATTCCGATACGTCAAAGGTTCCCAGGCAGGCAAAAGTCTCTGTGTTCATGGTGGAGAAAGGATGTGAGGGAAGAAGGACGAGTGCATCACGGGAAGCTCTGTGTGCTTCCTTTCAGCAGGCACAGTAGGGTTAGGAGACCCTGTTGAATTTCACTGGGGACCTGAAATTGAAGGGCGATAATTTTAAAATGACCTTCCTGTTTCCAAGGAGAAGGTTGTGGAGGTTTGTGGTTGAACTAATGGACTGCAGAACTGCAAGCTGCGATTGATTGGGTTGCAAGCTGCTGAATTATAGCTGGACGTTTGCTTTATCATCGCAGATCCGCCCCCTCTTCCCTTTCCACGCTGTAGCATGAAAGAATCAATGTTAATCCCTCAGTCCCATTAGTGACTTCTGCAGAGGTCACAGGCTGTCGGGCTCTCTGTGCCCTGTTTGACCACTCAGCACTGAGCAGGGCTTAGGATCTGAGCCTCAGCTCTTTTTAAAAAAAAAAAAAAGCCATCTAATGGGGATGGGAGCTGGGGATTTTCTCTGTAATAGTTTTGGCTATAATTTTTTCACCGACTGTTAACCAGGGGGCTGAGAGAGCTCGGAGTGCCGTGCTGCATCTTTGCTAGATCTGTCCTGCAAGGCTAGAGGAGAGAAAACCTGCAGGAAACATGTCTGTGTCTCAGTGCATGGCCCTGTCCCTCCAAGCATTGCTGCTGCAATATAAATTTATTCTCAGTGTTGGGGTGTGCAGAGATGCTGGAGGGTTTGTTGCTTGGGCAGCAGCTAAGAAGGACTCCTGCACAGGCTGCTTGAGCAGCTGACCTGGGCACGCTGGCCGCGCTGCGGGCTTGTCTGCAGTGAAAAGGCAGTTTGCAATAAAGCAGAAATTTATATGCCAATGTATAGCCCAGAAGCTCTTCAGCTCGAATTACCTGTGTGGCTGCTCTTAGTGCCTCTGAAATACAAAGCAACTCATCCCAGGCTTCCACAGCTGCCTCGTGAGCAGCACGTGTTGGAAGTGGCGTTGTGGGAAGGAGTGCAGAGGAGATGCCGTGTGTGAATTTACAGCGTGCTCGGAGCGCTCTGTGTCCCCTAAAGGAACAATGTTGTTGTGCTCCCGTGGCAAGGGATGCTCTTCGCTGTCTGTCTGGAGCACCTCTCAGCCTAGATATACGCACATCATGAAGAAACTCTGACAAGGGCTCCTGCAAAGCAGCTTTTACTTCTTTGGCATCTTCAGGGACCTGTGTCTGCAGCAGCTGGTGTTTTCAAAAGCAATGGAGAATTTGGATGCCTGCATACCTTTTTCCCCAGCCTTCTTACCTTTAAGGTACTTGATGTTCTATCAAAAATAGAAAAAATAGACTTTTGAAAACTAAATGTCTTTGCAAAATGTTCAGGGTACACAGTGGTGGCTTGCTGCAGTGGGACAGAGCTTGCTCACCAGCTCTGCAAGGCTTCTTTTTTTCCCCCTTTTTTAATACATTAGAATCAGGTTATTAATAACTCTATTTAAATAGAGCAGGATTTTTTTTTTCAGGGGTAGGGAAGAACTCAGTAATTAAAAGTGCTAATGGCTGTGAAGTCAGATCTCAGGCACAGAGCTGTGTTCCAGCTGCTGTGGAAAGGTGCATGCCATGTGCCACGTGCCCTGACCACAGCTGAGCAGGTTGGGGGGTCCTGCTGCGCTCCCTCGGCCTTATCTCCTCCTCAAGGCAACAGTGTGTGGGAGGTGAGCAGTCTCCTTTCCAGCTCTGGAATTGGGAACATGCTGCCGAGCCAGTTGGGAGATAAAATTAAGACTTGTGGCTTGCTGGGCACAACTCTTTATATTTGATGGTCGTGGTCGTGAACTTTCCCTGGTGCCAGCGTGATGGGAGGCAGCCCCCAGCATACCCACCAGCCCGGGGGTTCTAAGTGCACCCACACCCTGAATTCAGGCAGAATATAAAAGCCTGGGGCTTCTCTCAACCTCTTAACCGTGAAAGTTGTGCTCTGCATTGTGGTGAAGCAATTCTTACTCAGCATTAGCGAGTGCCACAGCCTTTCTTCTGAAAGCCATGTCCATTCTTTCATCACCCAGCTATGTTACGCGTGTTTAACTTGTTAGGCTTCCTCAGGTAGAAGAAGAAAGGCAGGTCCACAGGGGGTCTGGTGTTAGCTTGATATGTTTGGCTCAATGATTCAGTCTTGCATCTGCTGAAAGACTGGCCTGCTGGTTGGAAAGGCGAGGCTTGGTCGTTACAGCCTGCCGCCTCCCTTACGTGAGGCATCACACAGAAACGTGCATCTTCAAACCCGTCGGACAAAGCGTATGCAAAGCCTATTACGGAGCTGTGGAATTTAGTCCAATCATGTTGAAATTGGGTCACCCTTTGTTAATGTCACTTTTTAAAATCTGTGGAAGTCAGCGGTGCACAAAATATCTGATGCGATGCAGACCACAGTGGTGGAAATAGAGGCTGGAAATGTGTCTGTTTCTGACAACGCTGGTGTGGTCTTCGCTGAGCAAAAGGGAAAGCTCAAGATATCCTTGTGCCACCAGTCTGAAAAGCCTTGATGTCCTACATTAGATCTACATTAAACCAGATCTATATTAGATTATCCCTTTTCACGGATAATTGTTGGAGCACTCTTTTTCCCAGCACACACTCAGCATTCACCCACGAGCAACCTTTAAGAAGGCCAGACAGCTTTTCATAGGTGTCATCAGCCTTTCCCCTAAGAAAACAACTCCCAGTTGTCTTTCTATTCTGGAAGTGGGCTGTAAGTCAAACAGCTTTTCATCTTGATAGAGATGCTTTTTAAAAACCATCTGTGAAGTGCAGCCATTTATCAAGAATATTGGGTGCTGCACATGTTGAGCCAACTCAGAGCTTTCCTGACTTGGGGGAGAGCCTGGACCAAGCGTTGCCAATCCTGACTGACGGACCAGTGCATCCTCAGAAGGCGGTAATGGCAGCACTGCCTCTGCACAGACTGGATTTTCCAAGGCTGATGAGATTTCCCCAGGCCCACATCAGTCTTGGCACCTTCTTTTGCCGACGGCTTGACACGTATTTTGCTTCTGCCTGGCTTATCACAAGAAGATTGCAAAGCCCAGGTTCAACGCTCTTCAAAAGCACCCTGATAAAACGATACCTGCCCTTTCCAAGGCAGTCCCTCATGTGTCTTCAGAGCAAAAATGAAAGGAAGTGTAGTAACTGTAGCTAAGGATCTTCAAGAAATCCCAGTCAGCACTTGGGCACTGTGGTCATGATTGCAGCGTAACATCCTGCACAAGAAAATAAACACATTTACGTCAATGCATGAAATCTTTAAGGATTTAACAGCCTTCCTGTTGGAAGCAGTGAAATCTTGGGACCTGGCAATGCAGTGAGTGCGAGAGCAGTGCCATCGCCTCTCCTATCCTATTTCTGGCTCTGGCCACTTCTACTACCTGAAAGGAGGTTGTAGCTGATGCCGAGGTGAGTGTTGGTCTCTTCTCCCAAATAACAAGTGATAGCATGAGAGGAAACAGCCTCAAGTTGCGCCAGGGGAGGTTAAATTGGATAGAAGGGAACATTACTTCACTGAAATGGCTGTGAAGCACTGGAACAGCTGCCCAGGGAAGGGGTGGAGTCACCATCCCTGGAGGGATTTAGAAGATGTGGAGAAGTGGCCGTTAGGGATGTGGTTTAGTGGTCGACTTGGCAGTTTTAGGTTTACAGTTGAACTTAATGATCCTAAAGGTCTTTTCTGGCCTAAAAATAGAAATAATAATTCTGGCGTCAGCAGAGGTGGAGCAGCGCGGGGGGAAGATTAATCTGAGAAGAGAAAGTTTCTGATGCTTGTTAAAATTTGGCTGATGCTCTGAAACTCAAGGGTTTATATGTTTTCCAAACTGGTGGGTGGTTCATTCTAATTCTGGATATGCAGTTTATTCACATACACAACTAATCCTTTTTCGAATCCTGTTAAGTTCTTGTTCTTAGTATCCTGTGGCAATAAATTACAGAAGCTAATTGTGCTTGTGTTGAGCTCCCTTGATCCACTTTGCTCATGCTTGCTTTGAATTTTAAGTGTTGTTCTGAGAAGCTTGGTTAATATTGTTTTTTTTTTCTTCGAGATAATCTGTGTTCATCATCCCATTTGTTGCAATTGAGTTCAGGGGTTCCAGACTGAAAGGGGAGAATGGGTCAGGTTTTGCTTCGGTTGTTGAAAGGCTGGGGAAATTCTGCAGTCTCTGTGTCTCAGTTTCTCTAAGGCACGCGGTGTGACCCCTGTGTACGTAGCCAAGGTGAGGGCAATGGCAGAACCAAGGTTTGCAGGGAAAGCCGGACAAAAGTATCAGGGAAAAACAGCCTCCTAAAACTAAGCTTCCTTTCCAGGCTTTTCAATATTTCTGAATTTTTTAATTTTTCGTGTTTAAGAAAGAAAAGAAGGACACATTTTTTCACTATTTTTGGCCTTAGGAATTATTTTAATTTTTTAAAAGAAGGAAACAAATGCAGAATGAAGAGATGATACAAACCCTCACCTTTCATCGCAGATCCAGGCTGCATCGGCTCAACAGTTTTGATTCCTGTGGATGAATCTGGTTCTCCTCTAGCAGCCGCACTGGTAATAGTGGTCTGAAACATTTCTGAATCATCCTCATTCCATTTCTGGACTCACAATTCCAGCTTTGTGTTGTGCAAATCAGCTCTAGCTCAAGGACGGTACGTTGCCCCTCGCAGCAGCCTGCAGCCTCCTCTGTCCTCTCCTCCCACGGGTCGGGAGAACCTGAGGTCGAAGTTAGCACCCTGGTTAAATCCTGGAAGAACAAGCAATTCTGCACGCTCATTACTCAGTTAGAGCTATGTTCTGCTTAATAACTAAACAGTAATTAGCTCCATAGCTTTGCTACTATGCTTATAATAGCCCCCATTAAAGTTATGGGGGTTTTAGTCAGTAATGGCTTACAGAGTAATTAACAAGCACAAAGCTTTTATTACTACCTTTATTTTTAGCCTGTGCTTTGCAAACTTTTTCTGCCAAATACCAAAACAGGACAGAGGCTCGTGGTGCCCATCCCCTGTGACCGGTGTGGAGAGGAGTAGGGCTGCATGCCAGGTGCCTGGAGCTGGGCAGTGGCAGAGCCCTCGTCCCCAGTGCCTGCTGTGGGGTGGGATTGCAGGGAAGAGCAGGAACCGCCCCGTGCCTCAGTTTCCTCATCTCTGAAACGGATGTGACCCTGCTGAGTTCACACACGCGCAAGTGTTTTCTGTGCAAGACAACTGGCTCAGGCCTGGAGACTTGGATATCAATTCAGAAGGGTTTGGTGTGTGGCAGGGCTTGTGGTCCAGCTGCTCAGTGATTGGGGTGGGCTGAGCAGAGGGACCAACTCCAGCTTCTGCAGCTGCTGCATCATTTTTCAGCAGGGATCAGAACCAGTAGTTATTGCGAAGGTGAAAGAAACTCTGTGTTTAGGTGATTTCTTGCCCAGGGGGAAAAGCTGATAGTGAGAATATACTTTATATTCTGAAGTATGAGTGTTTATTCTCCTTGTAAGGCTTTTGTTGTAGGGTTTGGCAGTGTTTGCTTGTTATTTCCCAGCTGTTTTGTAACACAAGTAAGTGCTCGGTATCTTTGTTTGAGGTTTTTGTGTGTGCTTTTCTTACATCGAGACAATATTTTTACTCCAGTGACTTATGCGTCTACACAAATTCAACTCAAGCAATTCTTTAGTTCAACATGTTCTAAATCGCTTCTGCTCAATGTGTGAGAACCAAGGAGTGACGACCCTGGGGCTGATCAGCCCCAGAGGAAGAAAGAAGGGAAAACTGACTATAAACCAGATTGCAGATGGAATCAGTGTTTCCTTTACAAAGTGTCAGAGCTGACGCCAAATAACTTGATTTTTAAAAAGAACCTTCAGCATTTAATAATCCAGCGCGTTACTAACACATGGCTCCAGGATTTATTAGAGCTTTTTTATTAGATGAGTGTCCTTTTAATATTGTCATGCCTTGACACCATTGCCCTCTGCCGGAGGACGTGAAATCTCTTTCACCATGTGCCAGAGTCCTTCTGCTTCCAGGATGTCAAAATGTATTTCTGCCAAGAAAAGGCTTTCCAAACTAAGCAAAACACCTTTGTTTAAAAGTATTTTATCCCCCAAATACATTACATTTGCGCTAATGATTTTTGTCTTTTGCCTGATATACTTTCTGTAGTGGAAAATAGTTTGCTCTTTTTAATTAATTCTTGTTTAAATTTGTTCCTCCTTCTTCTTTCCCCCTGTGGAGGAGGAGACAGTAGAAACCTAAAACTGAAAATCTGCATAAAGCCAGGTTTTGGTCTGAGCATTTTCAGTGGGAAAACGAGATTGGTGTTACAATGAGGCAGGAATAGAGTGAATGCCTTGAAAAGTATAATTTTCCTCAGACTAAATTTTTGTTTGCCTCGTTTTTATGACAAACAGCAACAAAAACCTCTGTCTGGCTTTGGCAGCATGGAATTTTTTGCATGCAGGTCAAGCCCTCAGTCTTGGGCTGTGAAGTTGTGACTTCTCTCACCAGCAGTGCAAAATCACAGGTGACCACGTATTTCCTAGCTGATGTTGTTCACAGGAGAAAATGGATTTCACCTTTTGCAGCTTTAAGATGTGACGGTGAGATGGGAGCATGGCTTTGTTATGCTGAGAACTGGCATCACCCTGCACTGAGGCTCTCGATTGCATTAGTGTGTTGGGAGGGAACAGGCTTGGAGCGCTTCTTCTGGACCCAGATTCCATGGTGTTGCTTCGTCTGGGTCCAGATTTCATAGCACTACTTTGGATCCAGATTTCATAACACTGCTTTGAATCCAGATTTTATAGTGCTACATTGGATCCAGATCTCGTAGTGCTCACAGCAGCCCCAAGTGAATTCTTGCCACGTCCTTCAGTCAGGCTTCTCAGGGTCATCAATAAAATCAGATCGCTTCAGGAATTAACAGAGAGCAAAAGCCTTTGCTGCAGAGCAGAGTTCATGGTGCCATGGGTGCCTTCAGGCAGGTCAGGGTGCAGAATGTGGGTCAGCAGCTGGGGGTCAGGCTGTGGTCTGTGGCTCCACGTTCTTCCCCAGCTGAGCATCGCCCTCTGCGATTTGGATCCAGACCGGGGTTGTGTCCCTTTGGGCATGTGGAGCGTGCTGGGTAGGGGAGGGAACATTAATTACAGCCACTGCGCGCGGGGTTATCTGCGGGGTTATCTGACGCGCATCTGCTGCCCACGGTTGCCGATGGTACAAAAGGAGCTGAGCGTTCAGCCAGGAGGCTGTTCTCCCCAGGAGGACACAGGCAGGAGGCATTCCATAACGGAGAGCACTGTCCCCAGGAGCTCTCTGCTGCCAGCCCGAGCAGAGCTGGGGTACAAGAGGGCTATGTTGGCCCTTGACAGCTGGAGCCCCAAAGTGACAGATGATTGACCAGGGAGTTGCTAAATGCTGTTTAGCAAATTAAAAGGAATCGATCCCAAAGAGACCAATGCACAGATCGTTGCAGCCTGCTCATTTTCCCTTGTGTTGAAGGGATGGAAATCAGAGTAGCACCCCAGCCCAAAGATGCCAGTTCTCCATCACACGAAGCCCAGGGTCAGGCTGTCCTATGGGAGGATTCTGACAATTTGAGGCTGGATTGGCAGGAAGCAAGGAAAAGGCATCTGTAAGGTAAGAGCACTGTGTTTGGAGGAAGCTGTCCTTGACAAACGGGGCATTTGATGCATGCCAGCCTGCTGTGGCAGCTTGCCAGATGCTGTGAATTGACTCTGAGTGGCTCCTTTAGCATGCTGTTTCCTCCCAACCCCTCTCTGGTGGCAGATCCCTTCCCTTGGTGCATTTTCACTGAAGGTGCTTTACCAGGCAAGGGTCTTTTCACAGCTGCCCCTTAAGTCTCTGCCCTACAGGGATGCTCAAGGGACATGTTCTGGCTTTATCAGAGGACCCAGAGCATGCCAGCAGTCCGTGCCCTCTGTTCAGGCACTGATGGCAACTGCAGGGACAGCAAGGATGAGGCCAGATGCTCTTTCCTGAGAGCACTATGTGCTTTGGCAGCACTCGGCCAGCGGGATTTCTCTGGCTCTGAGAGCTGGACAGGGATGCAGCAGAAGGCTGATGTTTGCTGGAATAATTTCTTTTCTTCCTCTCTGGTTTATTTTGTCTGGATGAGGCCTCTTTCTCCAGTTCTGAAAAAAATAGGGACAAATCTGCGTTGCTGAGAGATGCTACTTGGAAAGTCTGCAGGGTGTCTGGCTGCACGGGGAGTGTATCCTTGGGCTGTGAAAAGCTTTTTCCTACTGGTTCCCTGTAGTTGACAGCAGGAAACCCTGCTTTCCGAAGAACTAGAAGTGTTTGGTTGTTGGTTTAGAGGTTTTTTGTTGTTTCCTCTGGAGATCCTTCCAGAAGATCTAGCTCCCTCTTATCACCCTCGCTAGCTTGCCCAGGACTACCACCAGCTCCTTCCATACCATTAGCTCCTTGTGTTTCCTAAACATGGTTTGCCAGCGCGTCTGCTGATCGCATCCTCTAATGAGGGTCTTCAGAGAGAGGCTTTGCCTCTGTGCGTGGTGCTGGAGGAGGACGGGTGCACATGACAAGAATGGGTCCCCAGCTCCGTAGATCTCTGACACAGGTTTTTGGATGGGAGGTGACGGGGCTCTCCCTGGTGAGAGACCTTGGGGTGGGGAACTGGTTCTTTGTTAAAGAAACTGGTTCTTTGTTAGGCTGGAAATATTATTGAGAAGTTGGGGGTTTGTGTGTTTTTGGATAAAGAAATGGATTACCTGATGCTTTTGTAACAGGACATTCACATGGACAAAAGCCAGCTTGTGTTTTCCTGATTTTCCCTGGTAAATTAATGCCTCTGTGATTGAAGTGCTAATTTGGAAGAGCCAGGTTCTGTCCAGCAACTTGAATATTGCTTGCTTGCACTTTAAAAGGACAACACATCGGTTCTTGGAGCTGTTTCATTTCAAGTCTTCCACGGGGCTCGGTGCCAGAGGCAGACTGTACAGCCCAGTGGTCAAGGCATGGCCAAGGGGAATTCAGATCAATCCAAATTGGGTAAATCAGGGGTCTGAACATGGATCTCTCCATGACTGCCCCATGCAACCAAGAAAAAGCAAATTCCAAGAGTCTTGGGAAAAACATTCGCAAAGAAGCATCATATCTGCAGCTCCCTCTGATTTAAGGAGGGGATCTGATCGTTTCCAGGGCTCTGCAGTGACTGACCAGCCAGCCAGCGGCTGTGCACTGGGAGATGAGAGCTCTTCCCCAGAGCACACCGCTCCCTGCCTTCGACTGCGGTATTCTCTGGGCTCTCCCTTCTCTGCAATGCAGCCCTTTTAGCAGTGGGCTGATGCGTTCCCCCACGTGGGAACCGTGGTACTAAACTGCTACCCATGTTTGCAAACTGTCCACCGTGTGTGTCCCTGCTAAGTGATGTACTTTGCTTGCCAAGATACTCGGGTAAAATACAGTCTGCTTAAATCTTGTATGTGCTCGTACTGAATCAGACTAAGCCATTGTGGCAGTTTAATATACTCCAGTCGCCGCACCTCTGAGATGGAAGAAACGAACCTGAACGGGCCGTTGGAAGCCTGAGTTAAAAGAGGCTGCATCCAAGATGCCAGTGGGATGGTTTGAGCTGAGAGGACCACAGTGATGGGTAAAACACAAGGTCTCCAGCTTTGCTGGAGCTGCGTCCCCGAGAAAGCAGGCACAGTCAAGCAAGAGGGTCTGGTGGGTCAGAGAACTTGCTGATGTGTCAGGGAAGTAACGTGGTCATTACGGTCTCCGCTTTCTCCTCGGGGCTTGGGCCCAGCATGTGGTGGTGTAAGGCTTGGCTGGCTTGTGGATGAAGGGTCCTTTTCCACCAGGTTCAGACACTGGCACTGAGCAACTGCTGCTTGAAGCAAGGACCTTGCTGGACAAGGGGATGCAAAGGAAAGCAAGGCTCTGGGCAGCCAGGAGGTATCTCTGCCTGGAGGGGAGGGGCACGTTTCTGTTGCTCACTGCCCCAGTTTGGTTTGCTCTTCTTGAGGAGGATTTGTGAATTCTATGGAACAGCTTTCTAGTACTTTTCTCTACCTACTCAGCTTTGCTCTGTGTTGCAGGTCTCCTTCCAAATGAGGTCCTAAGGTTCCTGCTGGCAGCTCCAGCAGTCTCCTGTAGAAGCGTCCTTCCAGTCCTGGTCCCAGCAGCTGAGGCCCCTCCAAACCTGCTTCTGCAATGGGTGGGTTGTAAGCACTGGTAAGACCTACGAGTCGTGTCACCTTTGCTGCTCTCTCCCTCTCTCGCGTTCTCTCTCTCTGTCCTTGTTCCTTCTTGCCCATTTATTTCTGTTCTCCATGTGCTCTGCTGTTCTGTCTCTGGGGTTTTCACTGTCAGGTAATGAGGAGCTGTGGGTCCAGTCAGTCTTGGAGATGCCGAAGAGACGAGACATCCTGGCTATCGTGCTGATAGTTCTACCCTGGACACTACTAATCACCGTCTGGCACCAGAGCACCATTGCTCCACTGCTTGCAGTGCACAAGGGTGAGAGAAATCAAACCAGCCCATGCCAAGTCTGTGCATCCCTCCCTTATCCTCATCTCCTCTTTCATTTCATTTCTCCATGGTAGCCATGCCCATCTCAGCTCCCAGTCCATGCTCATGCAGAAGCCTCCCCACTTCTGCTGTAGGAACAGCCCAGTGTTCATAGGGCATCAAACTCCAAGCTATGGGATGTCCGTGCTGCACTTGGAGAGCTCTTTATGGCCTAAATCCAGAGTACTGAAGGAAGATGCTTTTCTTTGTCCCTTGGTGATCCATAAGAGAGGATTCCCTTCCTGCTGGCCTTTGCAGCATTCTGCACACAAGTTAGTCCAGCAGGAAAACTGGAAAAGAGAGAGTAGAGGGATCAAAGCTGCCACTTGAGACAGCTGCTCTGGGAGATGTGAGGCAAAGAGCGTTTTTTAAGTGTCCTCAGGAAACCGTCAAACTGGTTTTCTTGTACTTGAAGGAGAAAGCAAGAGCCAGCATCTCATCTGATCGTTTGATGGAGTTACAACGCTGTGAGAGTCAGCTTCCACGCTAGCTGTCACACAGAGCTTTGAATGGAGCCCTGCTCCAGGTCAGATGAATGCACGACGTTCTCAGGGATCCTCTCTGGCCAGAAGGGTCCTATTTTTCATCCTGTTCTTGGCACAGCAGAAATGTCTAAGGGCTGTGAGAGCTCTTGTGGGTTAGAAGAAGCCATGCTGCCTGCTGCACTCTTCAGTCTTGGTTCTGCCCTTCTGCTGAGCACCAGGGCAGGTGGGTCAGCTTGGGAAGGTCTGTAGGGAAAAAAGGTCTTTTCATTGTCCCTCTCTGGTCCCTTTCTCTGGGAGACTCTCTCCTCTTGTCATTTTAATGTTTGCACCCATCCTCCACCATTGCTTATCCTTTCGCAGAACAGTCTGATGTGCAGTTTGGGTTCTCAGAGGTCCAAGGTCTGTCCTGAGCAGCTTTACCTCTCCCTCTGGAGGACTGACAGCCACCCATGAGGCTTGGGGCAGTTGTTAAGGGAAAAATGACTCAGATCCCCTCTGGAAGGTGGGCAGTGTTTCAGAGGATGAGGGATCTACTGGGCTGTAAAGCCCATCTTGAAAGACTACTAAAAATATACTGTTTGTACATGAGTTTGATTCAGTGCCCTAAAAACTAGGAGCTGTTTCTTGGGGATGGCCCCAAACACTGAAGTTACAGCACAGAGACCGCTCTGCTCTGACTCAGTCCTGATCTTACTGATGACCTTGGTGAGACAGTTCCTCCACTTCTGCTTCTCTGAGCCCCCAGAGCAAAATGAGTGGCAAGAGAGATCAACCTGGAAGTTCTTGGGAGAAACAGTTTTGTTCTTATAAGGTGTTTCTGAGATCCTTTGGTAGCAGGTGCTGCAAAAGAGATGTGCATCTATACGCTAGCGAGCACGGAACAGCAGGGCTTCCACACGCCAGGATTTACAGCTGAAGGTTTGACCTGCAGGGGTTTGCAAACTGTCTCGAGCACCGTTCTGGCTAATTACATTTGGGGCTGCGTCCAATGCATTTTGCATATCTATTTTTGAATTGATTCCAGTGTTCTCTGCTTTCTGAGAGCTCTGCTGGGTGATGCTGATGTGTTTGTCTGGTGTAGAGCCTGATGCCAACATGTACAGGCACCTTGTCCCTGTCCCCCCACCCCAGATATGCACCTTCCCTCCATCAATGCCGTGGAGCGCGAAGCCTTCATTCAGTTCAGGGCTGGCATCAAAGTCTGTGCTGCTGGAAGAGTAACACACTATGAAAAAACCCCATAGATAGTACCCTGGTGGGTCAGATCTAATGTCTGTCTGTTCCTGTTCTCTCTCATCTGAAGTTCCTCGTAGTAGCTGGTTTTGCAAAACCTATGGCTCAAAGCATTATGATCCCACTAGAGAGCAGCTGCCTTATATCCCAAATGAAGGTGCCCCTTCATCTCCACCGGTTTCTGAGTGTAGGCCATGCTGTTCCTGCTGGCCTGCAGTGGTACAGAAGTGTGAAAGTCGCACCCTGGAGTAGCGACAGGCGCACGGACCGTTTTTTGACTCAAGCTGATGGTGAACAAGTCGCTCTCTGCAAGGGTTTTATAGGCTTGGATCATTGTATCCTATACACGAGCTGTTCATTGTTCACATCACACTGCCGAACGGGCTGTTATGTTCAGAGATCTGTAGGGGCTTTTTGAGGAGAGGTTACTCAGACGCAGGTGGAAGCCTCTGTGGGAAAAAGCTTATTACAGGCTTTAATTTCTACTCTCAATTTCTGGATCTGAAGAGTGTCTCTCCCCACTTTTCTGTGCCCCATCCCAGGCCTGTCAGGAGGGACTGCAGTACCCTGGCCAGATGATGCTGCTGGGGGATCTTCTCTGCCTCAGTATTTTCCACCAGTTAGCTCCCTGCCTCCCAGTCCAGGTGCTCCAGTGCTGGAGTGCAGAGCTGAGTCCTGTCGCACGGTGCCCAGAGCGCTGGAGCTCTTCGGGAATGACAGATCGTCAATCCATGCTGCTATTTGCTTTATCTGGATCTAATTGCTCTACAAGCCTGTCTCTTCTGGGCATTTTGCGAAGTAGCTTATTCCAAGCACTCAGCTACAGGATTGTCCTGGGCTCCCAGAACTTGCTCGGTGCTGCTTTTCTAATAGCAGGAACTTCTTTTCTCACGTGTGTTTGTCCCTGATTCCTTTATTTATTTATGTAATTATTTATTAAAGCCTCCATCCAAGCTTGTTTTCTTTCCTCTGAAACCATGAGGGGGACCTGCTCCTAGCAAGCAGCCTGCTGGCTCAGTCGGGGGGTGTTGGAGGACTGAGTCCATGCGGCTTTTTCTTCTCTCCCATACCCTTGCTCAGATGATGGTGGTGACTCCCGGCGTGATCTCGCTGCAGGCTTGGACTCCAAGGAATACTGCTTGTCGGACCGGGACATTGTGGAGGTGGTGAGGACAGAATATGTTTATACCCGCCCACCCCCATGGTCAGACACCCTTCCCACCATCCACGTCATTACGCCCACCTACAGCCGGCCCGTACAGAAGGCAGAGCTGACGCGCCTGGCCAACACCCTCCTGCATGTGCCAAACCTACACTGGATCCTGGTGGAGGACTCACAGCGGCGCACGCCTCTCATCACCCGGCTGCTGCGGGACACGGGGCTTAACTACACCCACCTCAACGTAGAGACACCCCGCAACTACAAGCTACGGGGAGACATGAGGGATCCTCGCATCCCCCGGGGCACCATGCAGAGGAACCTTGCCCTGAGATGGCTGAGAGAGACCTTTAATAAAAATAACAGCCAGCCTGGGATTGTTTACTTCGCCGATGATGACAACACCTACAGCCTGGAGCTCTTTGAGGAGGTAAGACCTTGCTGGGAGGCCCTCACCTGGCCAACACAGCAGATTAAAATGTGGGGGGTAAAAGATGCTGCGTGTTGAGCTGAGGGGATGCTGTGTACATCCTCTCCTGAGCTCTGGATCGGTCTTGTCTGCACATGGTGCCACTGCAGCTGTCCTGAGGCTTTCTCTGGGCTCAGTTGCTGCACTGCAAAGTGTGTGTTTCCCAGAGTCAAAGGGATCCTGCGTGAAGGAACAGGAACCTCCGTTTTCCCTCTGACATGTGATCTGGAGGCAGATAGCTTTTTCTGTAAAGGAAGCTAATGAGGAGCTGCCTTGCCCTGTGGGGAGCCTTGTTAGGGCTGGAACATCGCCTGCTGTCTGACATGCCTAGCAAAAGAAACCTCAGCCATCCTCCTTCCCTACCCCATCCTGGAGGAGGTTCCTCATCTGATGTTATCCACTTTTCTTCTCCGCCACCCCCTGGCTGTCTGTTAATTCATGTTTGTTCTTGTTTGAGGACTCTCTGGGATTTCTCTTCCTTGCTTATTTCTTCTCATCCCAGAGCATCCACTGGCTAAATTCTGTAGCTGCCAAGAGCCTGGTGCTTGCTCTGCACGGCTCTCCAGCTGAGGTAGCATTGCCCTTTCAGAGTTACGCCTGAACGGTGTCAGCGCAGCCCTAGTGCTTGCAGGACATCTTGTTCAGAGCTGCTCTGGGCTGTTGTCTCTGGCTTGTCACATAAGCAAGGAGCTTGTGTCTGCCAGTGCTTGCTTCTGCTACCCTAAGAGTGAAACCCCTCAAGTGCTGCCTTGGAGAGAGCTGTCTCAGCCAAGATAGAAGCACAGAATCATAGATGTGTGCAGAGTTCCTTTCCAGAGCTCTTCCTCTCACAGCATCAAGGGACAGATGGTCTCTCGTGCTCTTGGGAGTAAGTGATGGGGCTGAGACCTCAGCCTGGAAGTTTGTGGCTCTGGGAACTGTGCTGGCAGCCTGAATTTCAGCATGTCCTGACAGTCTTGTCAGGCTTGAGCAGGGGAAGGTTCCCGTGTGCTTTTGCACCCTTGCTCTTTGTTCCACTCCTACTGGGGCCCTAAACGAGCTCCGGTGCCTTTCCCTGTCTGCAGGTTTGCAATGCTCCTGCAGAGCCAGGCGCACTGCACCTCACCTGCCTTCCAGCTCAGAAATTACTTGTTCCATTGCTCTCCTGAGGTCAAGCTCTTGCAGCAGGGGACAAGAAAGATGCTGCCTCCTTCCCCACCACTTGCTAGTCTTCATACCAAGGATCTGTTTGCTCCATACATCTCCCCTTTGCCTTCCCTGATGGCTTTTACTTGAGCTTGGACAGCCACACTGTTATAAACACTTTTAAAGCTGAAAGCAAACTCAGACTGAATGTCTTTCTTCCACGGTCCCCTTTGAGGCTGGCTCTGGCAGCATCCCGAGACAGACACTGCACGTTAACAAAGCAGAAAGGGTTCCTTCATTCCCCCCGTGTGCTTTGCTTGTAGAGCCTCCTCCTCTCTCATATGTAGCTGCGGTTAAGGTCACACGGAGCCAATGAAATGTGCTGTGAAATGCAGAAGACACGCAGTATCGTTCCCTGTGGACAGGGGCTGCCGCTAGCGTGTGTATAATGCAGAAGGGCAAGTGCCAGAGCTCTTCTGGTCTCGTTTGCAGTAATTAGCAGTGATGAGATTAGCTCTGGGAGATCCCTGATCTAAGAGACTGGGCTGAGAGCAGAAGCGAGGCTGAGCCTGCCAGCAGAGCAGGACAGGGAGCTGAGGGGTGAGCGGGCAGACTGGCATTCAGAGCATCTGCGTTGGCAAGAGTAGGCATCTGAAGTGTCCCCTGGTGGCTCTTATCTATTCCTGTTGGCTCTACAGGGAGCAGAGCCATCCAGTGTTGTTCTGCTGGGGAGCAGGAGCAGCTACAAAGCCTCGTCCCGCATGCTGTGAGCTTCTGGAGGGGCTTGTGCTTCTCTGTCCCTGAGGTTGTGGGTTACAGCTGCCGTGCCCCTCCCTAAAGATGCTTTTAACCTTACTGTGGCTTTGCAGATTGAGATGGCAGCTCAAACTCCTTAACTTTCAGAGAAAACACCTTTCTTCCTAGATATGCCATTCCTGCTTTTCCAGGCAGCCTTGGATGAGGTGCTTCCCTACTCCGTGTGCCGATTTCCACAGGAAGGCCAGATGCCCTACAGCTCTGAAGACCTTTGGACAAAAAACCACTCTTAAATTTCATTTATGTTGATTATTGGCAGCTTTGTTTCTAGCGCTGAACTCATGCTTGGTTCCATAGCCATCCATTAGTGCTTTCCAAAGCACTTTGCTCCTCCAGCTCCAGGATGTGCATCCTCATACGGGCGAGTGGCGAGCTCTGCAGCTTGGTCCAAGCCACAGGAGGGAACATAACCCAGGCTCTCAACTCTAGGGTTTGTGCTGAGGCTCGAGGATGTTCAGCTCCTGCAGGACAGTGAGCAAGGGGAAGCCTTTCCGCTGAGTTGATGGTCTGCTGGAAGTTGCACGGAACCCATCATTCTGTGTGCACCCACCGTCCCCTTCTCTTTCCTTGCCTCCAGATGCGCAGCACCAGAAAGGTGTCGGTGTGGCCAGTAGCCTTCGTCGGTGGCTTGCGCTATGAGTCACCCAAAGTGAACGCCGCGGGCAAGGTCTACGGCTGGAAAACTGTGTTCGACCCCCATCGCCCCTTTGCTATAGACATGGCGGGGTTTGCTGTGAACCTCAGACTGATTCTCCAGCGATCTCAGGCGTACTTCAAACTGCGAGGGGTGAAGGGAGGCTACCAGGAGAGCAGCCTGCTCCGGGAACTAGTGACCTTGAATGACCTCGAGCCGAAAGCTGCCAATTGCACTAAGGTATGGTCTTTTCTTTGTATGGGGGGATGTGGGGATCCAGAGATAGGAGAAAGCCTGGTCAGCCCTGTCACTCAGTCACTTGTCCCTTGCATTTGGAGAGAGCACCTCCCCAGTGCAAGAGAGCTGCGAATGAGTGAGTATGTATTGAAATGCCTGGGAGGGCACCTAGCTGTTCTGGTTGCAAACTGCTGGCAGTTGCCATCGGAATTGAAATACGGAGTCTTCTCTCCCCTGTAACTGTCCCACTTTCTTCTGTTACCTGTGGAAAATATCCTTATTGTTTTCAAGATGGGCTTATCTGCAGCCTCGCTAACCGCCAGGGCAGGGAGCTCTACAGGTGAAATGTGCGTCAGTTGCTTTAGTGAATTCCTGCGTGGTTCTCCTGTGATAAACCAGCATCATCTGAGATTGGGCTCTCTGGAACCCATCTGAACTGTAACCCAGGAGAACCAACCACGATGTTCCCTGGCTGCAGGGAAAGACTGTTTACACAATCACTGCCTTATGGCAAAATTGCCTCCACCCTCTTGGAATTTATGTGGTATCACTGTACTTGTCCACAATAACCCAGATCTTTCTGTATCAGAGACAACGTAGAAATGTTTTTTAATGCCTGGAATATTGCCCTGAGCTCCAGGAGGCTTCCAGGAAGCTTCATTATGGGAGATTTTACTGCTGTTAAACAACTGCTAATTATTTGACTGTACCCATTGCCTAGGAGCCACCAAGTCATGGAGCAGGACCTTGATGTGCTAAGTAACGTAGAAACTCAGAACACAATGATGATTCATGCCCTAAAGACTTCCCGGTCTAAGATGAGAGACAGCAGATGGATATCTATCTGGAATGACAGGAGAGCAATGAGACAATGCTGGTTAGAGTGACAGGCGTCAATCACAGCCCATCAGCAACAGAGGTGCTGTCAAGTGCTTTTGAGAGCTTTGTGAGTGGAGACTCTGAGCACCTCAGAGATCACAGAGCCCTGTGTGCCACTGCCATTCCTTTGTCTGTAATAGGCACTGGCCAGTCTGATTTAGGGAGTCTATTGCTTAGTTATCCCAGGAGGATTATTCCTTTTTCTTTTTTGCAAATAAGCTTATGCTACCAACGGAGCCAGAGTTGGATGCAAGCCTCCATCCCTTTTTGGGGTAGGAAAACATTCTGAATAATACCCAGTGTCTCTGCTTTCCATCTGCACTGCCCCACAGCCCCCAGCCATGGAAAAAACAAGGATCTCAACATTCAGTTGTGTCCAGGATTAAGGAAGAAGAGCTGAGGGGCAGGAGCAACATTTTTAGTATCTGATACCCACTGTGCCTGCATGGCTGCGGTAAGGGTCGTCCAGCACTGGGATAAATAGCACAGATGGTCTCCCAAGGGTGGGAAAAAGAGTTTGGCTTCAAATTAGATCTCTGTTCTTGGGCGCTGCATGCCCTGCTGGCTAAGAAGAAAGCACTGGCTGGAAATAAGTGTGTTTGCAGCAGAGCACAGTTGATGCACAGGTTACTTTTAGTCTCGTGTACAGAGGATTAGGGGTGTTTACTCCATGGCCAGTTATGCAATCTTGGGTCTGTTGTCCCTGCTGTAAATAACTATTGGAAAGAAGCTGTGTTAAAAGGCTGGGGATAGAAAATCGGGGCCGTGGAGGAACACGTGGAGGAAGGAGGGGAAGGAAAAGGTTGTTTCCAGGCAAGAGGAAAAAAATGGTGCTGTCAGTCAGGCTGCCGTGTCGGTGCTGTCATGCAGGAGCTGCAGGTCAGAGATGGAGAGGAAGCAGGATTTGCTGGCCAGAATTTGAAACAGACTGTGTTTCCTTTTTTGGCTGAGCTGTGGGGATCTTACAAGGGTCCTTGTTGTGAACTGAATGCTGTCTGCTCCTGGCAAATTCTGAGTGTAGCTCTGCCTTTCTGCTTTTAGCTGTGATGTCAGCAGCCTCCATTTCCCAGTTGCTGTTTTGCTCACTCGTTTGATGAGGAAGAGGGTCCAGACAAGCAGAAGATGAGGACAGAAGTAGGCTGTGGGCTGGGGTCCTCTTGCCCTGAGGTCAAAGCACGAGCTTCTTTCTCACTGTGTGTCATTGTGCTCCCATAATTTGCTTCTGTTAAGCATCACCATACTCCTGCTTTGCAGTGAGGTTTACATTAATAATTATGATGTGCTGAGATACAGACGTTAAGGAGGGCCCAGGGAAGTGCATGAGATATGCATAGGCATCTGCTCTCCAAAAATGCTGCTGGTATTTGTGATAAATATCAGACTTCATCCTACTCCTGTAAAATGTTTAAGCTTTGGCCAAAGATGCATATCCTGCTCGCTCTCTTTGATTTGGGATCTGTCCAAAAAGAAGGAGAAAATTAAGGAAGTCGGTACCAATTGCTGAGGAGAAAGGAGAGAGTTATCCCTCCAGCTGAGGAGGGAAGGGTTGGTTTATACTGGGGTTGTAAGGAAAAAGGGCTTTGCAAGCGAGCTATGTGTTCTGTGTTCTGAGCTTCTGCATTTCCCCACACATCCAAGGTAAAGAATATTCTTTTCAACCCATTGGCACAGGGTAGAGCTCCGAGATTCTGTATTGCCATAAGGTAGATGTAACTGGGACGTGTTCTGCTCCCCATTTTCTAACAACATCTAAGGAAACAAACTGCAGTGTGCTCAACCAGGGAGCCCTTAAAGGAGAGACCTTGAGTGGCCCCAGCTATTGAAAAAAACTCAGCTCGGGGCACAAGAGGACAGATCACGAAACACAAGGCCATTGGAAATGAGGCATTTCTCATTCCAGCTGCTCCTGGAGCTCCGTGTTTCTCCAGGGAGACAGACGTTGGTATGTTGTGTTGGGTGAGGCAGGTTTCAGAGCGCTCAGGAGTTCTCGATAGCAATTCCCTGGGATTGAAGTGGTGTCTGAAAGGAGTCATTCCTCCTCTCTCCTTATCTCTTGGCTGAGTCAGATCTGAGATTGAATCTGTGCGTTAGCAGCTGGGTGTTCGAGTGGATGTTAGGAAAGGGAATCTGCTGGCAGCTTTGCGCTGGACCGGGACCGGCTGTCGCTGAGCCTCAGGGTGTTCAGTGCCACAGTCGGTGTAACCGGCTGCGATCAGACTCAGGGACAGCAGGGAGCAAAGAGAGCTCTCCCAGCACCATCTGAACCACACACTGATGCTGTGGCTACCGTGGCTCTGGGACGGAAATAAATCCTTGTGCATACAAAGGAGACCAAGCCTTTGGGCCCTGCAGCAGCCAGGAAATTGCAAAAAGCCAAAGGAGACCAGAACTGGCTGCTTCATGATGTCACGGAGCTAAAACTGGCTCGGGATGGGCAGGAGGGAGGGAAAACGTCAGCCTAAGGAAAGAAGGCTTCGCTTCCTCCTGATTTTATCCTGGTGCTACATATGGCAGGCGGGGGAATCGGTGTCACGAGCTCTTTGTGTTCTCTGCCTCGCAGGGGCTGAGCAGCAGGGTACAGATGGAGCGGATTTGTCCTCTTTGGGGTCAGCTTGTTCCTCAGACTGGGCTCCTCTTCTCACATGGGCTTGTGAGCAGGTCTTCACAGGGAGCGGTCAGTACCCTGGCTGCTGTGTGCCAGCACCCTGCGGGTTCAGCTTCACGCACACCAGCGAAGACACCAGCTGTTGATTTTTATGACAGATGTGCGGCACTTGGAGGGTTCTTTTGGCCTTGTCTTGTCCCAATTTGGCACCAGAACTGCTGTGCCAATGCCATCCCCTGTACCACAGCTGAGAGCTGTAATTTGTGTCACAGCAGTTCAGGTTTTGCAGCACTGGCTGCCTGCTCGATGGACCTTCAGATTAGTGGTGCAGCTGCAACAGCTCAAATCAGACCACTCACACCCTTCCTTGTCTTGTGGTCCTGTATGTTTTGCCTGTAATACCCATCACAAAGTACCGCTGTGGAATTGCACGGTTGAAGGTTACTGCTTGAGCCCTGGCTCATTTAATAGTAGTGGCCACGATTCTTTTGCCATATGAGAAAAGCAAGAGTTATAAGGAGAAGAAATCCGTATTTTTTTTTTTTATACCAACACATGTGTTTTGGGGAGAAGAGGGCCTCCACGATGCCCAACAGAGCCTGCAGAAATCTGCTTCAGCACAAGCTGAGAGGAAGCAAATCTGTCATTTCAGCTTGGTGTCTCTTTTTCTTCACATTGTGTAGCCTCCGTTTCGAATAACGGTTACTGGAAGCCTCCGCAGAGGCTCCGTGTGCTGGAAATCCTGTGACCTCCTCCAGCTCTAGGTCAACTTGCCTGCTGGAATTTTACTTTCCTTTTAGGAGACAATGAAGCAGTACAAGGTGAATCCTTGCAACCTCTTAGATCGGTTTCGAGTCATACAATCATAGAACATCCTGAGTTGGAAGAGACCCACAAGGTTCATTGTGTCTGACTCCTGTCCCTGCACAGGACAACCCCAGCATTCACACCATGTGCCCTGAGGGCATTCCAAATGGAATGTTGTCAGGCTGTGACTGTTTCCCTGGGGAGCTGTTCCAGTTCTCCACCACCCTCTGGGTGAAGAACCTTTCCTTGTTGTCCAATCTAACCCTCCCCTGGCATCTTCCTGCCATTTCCTTGGGTCCTGTCACTCGTCACCAGCGAGAAGAGATCAGCACCTGCTCCTCTTCCTCTACTTGTGAGGAAGCTGCAGAGCGTGATGAGGTCTCCCTTCAGTCTCCTCTTCTCCACACCAAGGCTCTGAATGACTAGAAATGTTTTGCAGTAGCAGGGATTTTTAAAGGGGACTCCCCCAGGTGCCCTGTACGAAACCACTGCTCAGGGGAAGTCAGACGGTCCCCCTTCGCAGTTTAATCCCTTGCAAGCTGCACTTTTTTGTACAAGCCAGAGCTTCCCTGAGGCAGAAAACAAACACCTTGTTGTGGAAAAAAATCAAGCAATTGGCTGAAAGCAAAAGCAGGTGTTTCTGTACTAAATGGTGATCTCCCTCCCACATTAAATAACACAGCATGAAAAAGGGTAGGAGCTGCTGTATCAAACGCTGCAAATCAGTCCATTTGAGTTCATTTGATATGACTGTATTTTTTGACTCTTGGCTTTAACAATGCAAAAGTCTAAAGAAAAGCAAATAACGCGCGGTTGTGGTTGGCTGTTTACGAAGAATGTGGTTAGAGCTGTTGAATTGCGAGGCCCGCTCCTGGCAGAGCGCAGCCCTTGGCCATCAGTAGGGTTGAGTGTTCATGTGTCAGAAGCGGAAAGAGCTCTTACCTGCTCATGCTGGAAAGGAGAATTGGTTACAAGATTTTTCTAGCACCTGGACTCTATTAGGGTTTATACATTCTGTTCGTTGGATGAGGAGCCCGTAACTGGTGCTTGCGTAGCCCTGAGAGCCACTTGTACAGACCTGTTTGGTTTTGCCTCTTTATAGGAAGGTAACGCAGTAATTGCAGCAGCGTTGCTGCGATGGGTGAGTAGGACTCTAACAAAGGGTAACTTTGACAAATGGGCTTTGAAGTGGTTGTGGGGAGGGCTGAAATGGCTTTTTGGAACCACTCCAGACAGCGGTTGGTCTCTACTGCCTTAATATTAGCAGGTGAGATTTAAGACCTTCCGTAGGTGACTGCTCACATCAGAGGCAAATTTGGTCAAACAGCTTCTTGGGAAGGTGGGGGTTGCTCCTGTTTAACCAGAAGGGTTTGAGAAGTGCTTTGTTCATCCTTTAGAAAGAGAACATGCCCTCATTTTTCAGAAAAGCAGGGACCGAGGATGAAATGGTTTGCAGATACTCGAATTAAATGTGCAGTATTGTCATAGCAACAAGAGGGAAACCCCCGCAAGGTAGGAAATATCAATGGGAACAGGTGAAGGGAAGCAGGAAACTGTAGCTCTGAAGGGATAAAGCTGCTCCCAGCAATCCAGGTTCTAGAAGTAAAGCAATAAGGATAATTGAATCTAGCGAAGGGAGAGTATTCTAAACAGCTTCCAGAAGGATCTGTGCCAGCAGTAGAGCACAGCTACCAAAAACTGCTTGCCTATAATACTCCCCCCTGCCTCTAAAAACCATTAAACCACCTGTCCAATTTATATTTTTCCCAGTTCCCTTAAACTTTGCTGCTAAGACTGAGGGAAGCTTTTAGTGGCAGCTTCCCATCTGTTCTAAGCGTTGGAGAAGGGCTTTAAGGTGATGCGATGGTACAGAATAGCGGCTGGCAGCACGGGGCCAGCGTTCCAAAGGAAACAGGTATGGGATTTTTGGGGTGATCTGGCAGGGTAATGCTTGCTGGGTTGAGAAAGGGCTGTGTCCAGCCCAGAGCAGGAGGGAGGAAGGTTGTTCTGCTCCTGCGTCTCGCAGCTCTGAAACAGCAGAGGTTGCGACAGAGGCACAGAGCAGCAGTAAGAGGTTCTCAGATCAGTGCCACTCGCATCTTTTTAGGGTCTTGAAAGAATTTAAAAGTCGAAAAGCAGTGATAGTGAGGTTAGAGAGCTGCCTGATGACTTCCCTCCAGTAATGGGTTTTCAGAGATGCACTGAAAAATCCATTTTAATATTTCACACAACCAAAGGCAACGGGGACGGCCAGAGCAGCTGGTGGTGCTCAGTGTCACTGCTTCTTCCCTCTAACCCACCAGACCTTAAGTGGCAAGAATTTACATTTCCATCCCGAGCCTAGCAAGTAGCTCCACGCTGCCCAAGGATGTACAAAGTGATAACCAGGAATCAGGGTAAAGAACTTGGTCTGCGGGAAACGTGTCTGTGGTTCTCTGGTTACGAAGGAACCGCCTTACATCACTGAAAAGGCTGATGAGCCTTTCAAGGAAGATGGTTGATAACTACATGGAAGGAGCAGGTTAATGTCCCACGACAGCACCCTGTAAAACGGGTAATTTCTGTGCACTGTGCATTTTGGGCAGCAGCAGCCCTGCCTAAATGAAGTTTTATGCAAACCTCCTTGCGGCTGTGAACGCGCCATTAGGCTCCAGGGTAGATGGTTAAATTGCACTATTGATTTAATGTGCAAGAATATTTGTTAGTGCAGTGAGGAGATGCAGCTAATGACTTCTGTTGGCTTCTTCAGATTTTAGTCTGGCACACGAGGACAGAAAAGCCTGTGCTGGTGAATGAGGGGAAGAAAGGATTCACAGATCCCAACGTGGAAATCTGACCTTGCATGGCTGAGCAGAGACCAACACCAGGTAAGGAACCACGTTTGGGAACAGTAATGAGAATCAATAGTAAAAATGGAAAATACTAGACAGTGACAGGAGAAAGACAAGAGCTCTTTTAGATTTGCTTTTTATTTCCCATTTTTCACATATCTGACCTTCCCTTACATCAGAACTTCTTGAGATTATTAGTTCATCTCTCTTCTAGAGAACATGCTGCTAATGGGGAAATTATAGAATCTTGGATTGGAAGGGGCCTCAAAGCCCACCCAGTGCCCCCCCATGCCAGGGGCAGGGACACCTCCCACTGCGTCAGGGGGCTCCAAGCCCCATCCAACCTGGCCTGGAACACCTCCAGGGATGGGGCAGCCACCACTGCTCTGGGCAACCTGGGCCAGGGCCTCCCCACCCTCACAGCAAAACATCTCAGTCTCCCCTCTTTCAGCTCAAAACCCTTCCCCTCATCCCATCCCTGCACTCCCTGATCCAGAGCCCCTCCCCAGCTTTCCTGGAGGCCCTTTCAGCACTGGGAGGCTGCTCTAAGGTCTCCCCAGAGCTTTCTTCTCCAGGCCTGGAGAGAAGCTAGGAGCATGAGGAGAAATCCAGGCAGTGAGATCTTAGGCAGAAATTACATTGCTAAAAACCCAACCCCTTGTCTAAACAAGAAGGTGGCCTTATCAATGTACTAATGTAGCCAAAGCACGAGAGTGAAGGATGTGGATTCATCCCCCTGCAAACACCCAAGGAAAGCTACGGCAACGTCACTGAAAGCATTTTTAAGTCAGGCAGAAGCTTTCACCGGGGAAAGAGTTTAATGTATATCCACATCAAAGCCACACAAAGTCAACACAGAGCAAGGGAGGGTGTGGATCAATCCCCGCGCGAGGTATTTGTTTACCCAAGGTGAGCACGCTGAGTCTCCTGCAGTGGAAAGGAAGAGAGAACAGGCACACTGATGGCTGATGCCCTGCTCGTTTGTCCGTGCCCTGGCTTCTCACCTTTAATTACCTGCGCAGCCTGGTGCATTTTGCCCTCTGCAGTTCCAGAGCACGCTGTGCAGTTGGTTTGCTAGAGTGAAGGATGGGCTGTTCATTTCTGTCTGCACACAGGCTGTGTTGCTGCTCTTCATTATTATGGGGAAAATAAAACAATCCCATAACTCCCTTTAACTGGAGCACAGAACCAGGCCTGGAAGGGAGAGAAGGCTGCTGCTTGTTCTTTCCCTCTCGAATACAGCGAAGTAAGAGCAGCAAAGGCAAGGGGTAGATTTGCTCAGCACCAGTGTATTTTTAACAGTAATGAGCTCTCCTGTAGCACATTCCCTCAGGCTAAGTGGATGGAGCCCTGCTGCCTTCGCAGCCCCTTGGCAGGACAGCAGAGGAAAGCCTGCGCTGCACATTATCTGCGCTATATATAGCGGGTTTTGCAGCGAGGCCATAGCTCTTCAGCACTGTCACAAGTGCTTTTCACCAGCACCCAGTTGCCTAGCAGCGGTACTCACAGATCTGCGAGCTGAGATGGGTTTTGGGATCCTTCCAAGGGGTGGCAGCTAACTGCAGCGAGGCAAAAGGGTAATAAACATGCTGGTTGTGTCTCTCTTGCAGAAGATTTCTTCATGCACAGCCTGCAAGGTTCCTCTCCACGCCAGACGTGCAGTAGCCAGGACCTCTGCCGGCTTCCAAGAGTTTTAGTGTACTGAAAACAAAGCAACACTGCATACATAAACTACCCGGATTCCCCAGACCCTTCCTCCTGGACTCTGAGCAGAACCAGACGCTCTGGAGGTGGAGAAAAAGCACAGAAAAACATAGGACTTGACATCAACTTTGGTACAAGACCAGCTGCCTCGTGAGATGCTGGGTTTGGGAGAAGCGCATGCAGGGCACGAAGCACTGAAGGTACAGCTGGAATGGTAATCCAGGCCGAGAGGGTTGGTTTGCAGGACCTGGAAGCGAGGGTGAGAATGCGCACAGGAGCGTGTTGGCCCCGAGGACTTGTTTTTCCAGAGACACACGTACCTTGTGGCTATGTGTGCAACAGCCTAAGCAGCTCTCTGTCCACGCAGGGGACAGCTGCCTTCCGAGATGGCACCTTAGCCCTTAATTTTAAACCCACTTTAAACAGAGTTTGTTACACTGCACAAGACAGAAAGGTTTTGGGGGAGGGGGAAAAGCAAGGCAGGTTAGAACAAACCCGTTAAGTATCTCTCTTCTCTTTGTATTCCCTCTCCTTCCCTTCATTAGTTTCGCAGTCTGGAGGGCACTCTGAGATCCCTCTGTGTTCCTGGGTGGAGTTATGTTTACAGCATGTGGTTGTCTATTCATCCATGCTAAAATAATTGGAAGTGGATTTTTAATGAGATCGTTGTGGCCCTACACCATAACACTTCATCCAGGCCCAGATCTTGCTTCTGGTTAGCTCTAATTTGGTTCACATGAGCATTAGGTGTGGGACTCTCGGAAGGGTGCTCCTTCATAGCTCCTTCAGATTCTTCTGAAGGCTCCTCCTTTATAGTTAAATTCCCACTCTTAAAAAATAAAGTTAACTGCTTAAAACTTGTGATTGAATGATAAAAGCTGATTTTAGAGCATTTACCACCCTGCTGGAATGTATTCTTCAGCCCCAGACCCTTTTTCAGGGCCATGCCATCCTACTGCAGAGCTACTGGTGCGAAAAGCAGCTCAAGAGGGAACTTCCGATGGAAGAGCAGCACCCTTGTAGAGAGGATCCTGTGCTTAATGCTCTGTTCCAGCACCCGGCTCGAGGTAGGGTGAAAAATACTCTATATGAACCATCAGTCACATCTTCCCTGTTCTGTAACGTCAAAGAGCCCGAGATAGCACTGATGCAGGGGTGTTCCCTGATGGAACTGGTTTCCTTCTCAGTGAGACACACAGGACTGAGCAACGCAGAGGAGGAACCTGGGTGCTCCTACCTGGGTTGACTCTGTGTTTGAGGTTGACAAACTCGCTGAGGAAGAAATCGAAGTACAACATCCTCCTCTCCGCCTCCAGCCCCGTGACAGAAACCCAAAACTTGCCTCCCCCCTCAGAGTTGTTGCCAAACCTTTGATCAAACCCCCACTGCCCCAATTCTTTCAAAAAGCTCTGAAGCACAATTTTACCTTTGAATTGAGGGAGGAAAAAAAACGTAATCCTGGAAATAGACTTGGTTATTTTTCACCCTAACACACAGAACTACTAAAATGCTATAGATCTGATGGTTCGCTTCACGGTGTGGAAGCTTCCCCTTGGACTCATGGCATTGTGTATTCCCTAATATTTAAAAAAAAGATATTTTTTATAAATTATTTTCTCCCACTGTATATCAAAACCACTGGGAAAAAGCTGTATTTCTTAGTTCCCACTGCCAGAAACCTTGCTCCAAAGCTTTTACAAAAGTGTTCCTTTAGATGCATTGGCTGAAGTGCTACTTGGATAGAGCGGATTCGATGCTGCCGGCTGCTCTATGGGAACGGGTGTCGTTATCGTGTATTAAACCAGTAGCTCTCTGCACTCCAGCAGATCTATTCCGTTACTGTTCTAGCCTCCCAAGTTCACCTCAGTCTGCAAACCCTAGAGTGGAAAGAGACATTTTTAAAAGACTACAACATTTTCATACCTTTTAGAACAGTTCCCACCTGCTGTCCTCTCCTAAGCTGCATGTTTTGTTTCACTAATCTGAATTCCAGTCCCTGCTTGGGTTGCAACCTTCCCTCCTTGGAAGGAAATAACTTCTAGAAAAACGCAAAGGACCGAGTCCTGAACACAACCCTGCAAATATGCTCCACTCTCCTCAAAGTTGGTCACGCGAACCTGGGTCTTTCCAGCTTGCAGAGAGGCTACCGTGGTCCTGGCGAGCAGGGATACAGATGCTCAGTGAGACCAGCTCTGGCCAGGATGGAGTGTATCACAGCTGCACTGTCTGTTCTCAGTTTTAAACAAACTGTATTTAAATTTGTTAAATAAAATTATGGTTTCTAAGAGCCAGAATACCCTGCAACTCCATTATCAGAGACAGTGTACATGTTTGGTGTTTCTCTCATAGCCCAAATCCGGCTACTGGAACAGAAAGCAGAGGCTGAGCGGTTTCTTGGAGATTCTAAACAGTTTTGCAGCTTGAGTTTGATCCCTTCTCTCCTTAAAGAGACGGCAGCTCCTCGGTGACTGCGGAGCTGGTGAGTTAAAAAAACCATAGTATGTTTCCCAAATCCTGTGCTTCTGTTTGGAGGGAAAAAAGAAAGCAGGACCCAAGATCCCAAGTTTTCTCAGCAGGTTTAACTAAAAAGTAAGGGTGTCCTCTCCCATTTGCAACCCCTTCACTTCTTCCCCGACCAAAATCTAATTCCTGCTTGTTTTACATGCGGGAATTTCATCTTTGGGTGCTTCACAGTCAGAGCAGGGCTGGAAGGATGAGTGCAAGACTAACGTACCCATTTCTCCTCTCGTACCTCCTCCTTGGAAGTTCCCATTCCTGCCTGGTCTGACACAGAACAAGATATTTGACAGAGAACAAAACACATTTCACTGTTTAAAACTTTCTTTTCCTTGTTGAGAGAGACAATCTCCACAGTAAAACTTAGTGGGGAAAAAGAGATCCAGATAAATTCATTTGACAACCAACTCGGCTTCCAACAAGTGAACAAGTAACGGCCTCTTTGCAGAGTAAGTTGCTAAATTCTGCCTGGAAGCACAACAAAATGATTTTCCACACCTGGTTCCTCATATGTTCACCAACTATTTTCTCCCTATCTAATTATAAAAACGAGGAGGCCAGTAATAACATGTTTTTTAAGTCACTGGAGAGCTGAGCGCTCTCTTTCTCCTGCCTCCAGCACCTCTTTACTCCCCCACGTTCACCAGACAGCCCGTAACATCATGCACAGCCAGCCAAGCTGTGGGTCCTCAGTGGTGTAGGGAGATGAGTTTCCACATCCATCCATGAAACAATCACCTCTGGCTCCTCCGGGGCCCGTTCTCTCTTCTGAACTCACCGCCAAAGAGCAAATCCTTTCCCTGGGTCTAGTGGAAATTATCATGCCCAAGTGCCTGGGCCATCGTGTCCCCAGACATGCAACCAGGAATATTCAAGATGAACCAAACATGGGAAAGAAGCTCTCCTCAGTCCACATACTGGGTCCTTCCTAAATAAGGGATGTCGACAGATTGGATTATCCGTCCCGCAGTGCGTTCTTCAAAAATGACAATCTGCAGAAGAGAGGGATATATAAAGTTCTTTCACACAAAGGCTGCGTTCCTTTAAATATTTTTAGGAGGAGAAGGCATACGATCACAGCAGGGGAAGGAAGCATCATTTAAAGAGCTCAATCAATATGAATCTGAATAGTAGCTGTGATTATTCTTCAGCACCACACGATGCAGAAAATGAACCAGCATCAAATCAGGTTTGTCTTGATTTTGGACTCGATGCGGTGCTTTGAAGTTTAGCTGCCATCCTCATCATGTCTTGAGGGTTGTCAGAGCCATATTGTCAGCTTTAGAGCAGCACCTGCCCTAATTTTCACACGTCTTAGGAGAAAACAGTCTCCCTCCTCTCTATTGCATTGGTTTTCAGTTAGAGATAGGTAATTAATACACTTTATGTCTCTAGCTCTTTGGGACAGGACTCAGTGCAAGATCTTGAAGAATACAGGCAAGCACAGAGAAATCCCACCAAAGCCTCTCACCTCGTTGCTCCCTTTCCGTAACCAGGGGCCAGGAAGGTAGAGTGTTTCCTGAGGTCCAATCTTCCAGTAGCGGCCCAGGTTCTGACCGTTGACGAACACAACTCCTTTTTCCCAGCCCTGGTCCAAAGACAGCACATGGAATTACAGATGCAGCTGGATTGCTTAGATAGCATCCCCGCAGAAAACTCAGTCTGCTTTCACACTCACATTCTTTCAGGCCCCTTTCTGCAGGTTTTCCTGCTTGCTTTCCCTGCACAACTCCCTAAAGCCACGCACGTTTAAGTAAGCCCTTTTGAACAGGAGTTATCCTTAATGTACTAATTAGAAAGATAAAGCTTTCAAAACTGTGCAGTTCATGATTCGTGCTTGTAGAGGAAACTTCATCCTTTTGAACAGTACCTTTATTTCTTCCCAAGCACAGAACATTTCCCCTCACCTATTTCCCAGGTGACATAAACACCATATTGCTAGTGACTGGCGTAACCTACAACAAAGCATGAACTGAGCAGTCCGATAATGATTGGCATGAACCCTGGCTCTCAGGGACTGAAATCAGAGGAGGAAGTTCAGTAATACTTAATATCTCCTTTTAAGTTGTATGCAAGAGCAGCGAACTCCCACAGAAGGAAGACGTGAACGCTAACTCTCATGCCACGTCTACAAAGAAGCCACCCTTTCCATATCACACCGAGGAGGCAGGGATAAAACCAGCGCCTCCTTTGTTTTTTGTGCCCACTACTCTGCAACTAAAAAAAGAAATAGCGTTTGTGTGTCAATAAAAAAAAAGACTGCTCGTTAGCTGCTCAGCAGGGTCAGTGTTGCACGTGTTCCCTCACCAGCACCACTACAGACTGAGCAGAATTGCCTGCTGGCTTGAGAAGACTACTCTACCCTCAAATAATTCCCTTTTTCTCCAAGATCAAAATTACAGACTACAACACAAGGCTCAGTCAGAGCTATTTTTCTCTAACCAGCTTTTTAAGAAATCTCAATCAAGAAAAAAAATAGAGGTGGGGGGGAGTTAAAACAGGACTTGCCTGTAGCTTCAAGAAAGTGTCCTGTGGCTGATGCTCTACCCACAGCCTTCCGCGAAAAAAAGCCGGACCAACAAAGTAATCCGGGACTGCGCTCCATCCAGCGGTGTTTCGCAAGCTGAAAGGGAATGACCAGTCACAGTGAGGAAGAGCCAGGCAGCACCGAAACCCAACACTGGTCACAAGATCATTGCAAACCCCTGCTTACACCCTGGGGGTGTTGGTTGGCAGCGGCTGAACAGGAGCCAGCAGTGGCCCAGGTGGCCAAGAGGGCCAGTGGCATCTTGGCCTGTGTCAGACCCAGCGTGGCCAGCAGGAGCAGGGAGGGGATTGTGCCCCTGTGCTCAGCGCTGGGGAGGCTGCACCTCGAGTGCTGGGGTCAGTTTGGGCCCCTCACTCCAGGAAGGACATTGAGGGGCTGGAGCGCGTCCAGAGAAGGGCAACGAGGGTGGGGAGGGGCTGGAGAACAAGTCCTACGAGGAGAGACCGAGGGAATTAGGGTTGTTTAGCCTGGAGAAGGCTGAGGGGAGACCTCATCACTGTCTGCAAGTGCCTGAAAGGAGGCTGTGACGGGGTGGGTGCTGGGCTCTTCTCACAGGCGACAGCGATGGGACGAGAGGAAATGGCCCCAAGTTGTGCCAGGGGAGGTTCAGACTGGACATGAGGAAGAATTTCTTCCCTGAAAGGGTGGTCAGGGACTGGCACAGCTGCCCAGGGAGGGGGTGGATTCACCATCCCTGGAGGAGTTTGAAAAACAGGTGGGTGAGTTTCTGAGGGACAGGATTTAATAGGGAGACAGGCACGGTTGGACTCAGTGATCTCAGAGGTCTCTTCCAGCCTTACGATGGATGGATGGTGTTATAAAGCTGCTGTTTCCTTGCGTGCCCAAAATGTGAAGCAGTTGCTTTCTAGTGGGAGGGCCTAAAGGTAACATTCACGCTACAAAGGGATGTAGTGTTTCACTCCTGTGAGCATTCAAGGAAAGCACGTGCCTTATCTCTGCCTTTGCTTAAGATAAGTGTACTGGTGGTCCACGTCTCAGCCTTCATTGTCCTACGCTTGCCACATCACTGATAGGCCAGCTTCTGGTACAAGAAAGGGATGTATGGGGCTATCACCATCTCTAACACTTTACAGCAACGTAAAAATCTCTGCTGCACGCTGGCTGCTGAAGTGCCCATCATCCTGCAGATAGGGCAGTGCCACAACACACCCTTCAAATGCATGTGGCTTGCACAGGGTAAAGGAAGACCCGCAGAACTGACAGGATTCAAACCAGACATTTCTGCCCATGTTCCTATCGAGGAATGTGAATACATATCATAGAATCATAGAATGGTTTGGGTCAGAGTGGAACTTAAAGACCATCCAGTTCCAGCCCCCCCCCCCGCCACGGGCATCCCTGCAAGTCTGAAGTAATTGGGGGCAATCTGGCATTATTTCTTACCTGTGGCAACGATTTGGGACTGGGGGACAAACAGAAGAGAAAATAACGACTGCAGAGGTCCAACAGAAGCCTTGAGATGCTGTCAGAACGTGTTCCTTCCTACCCTTACAAACTGCATCTCTTGGATTCCGGGGAGTTATTGATCCAGTGCAGCTTGCCTGCTACTGAATTATTCAACTGAAAGCCTACGACAATTCCTTTCACAATGCCACGCGCTCCATCCTCCTCCGCAGTGGCTGTAAGCTGATTGCGTTTCATTGCTGCTGGTCCATTGCCAGTAACGGCAGGGTTGACTAATCGTGCTTTTGTTTGGGCACGGCACTTCGCTTCCTTTAACGTTCCTCGCTGGAAATATGTTTCTAAAACCCTGCAGTCAAAGGTTGTGCGAGTTACCCCATCCATAAGAATCCTTCAAGTAGCCCCCCAGCACCTGCTAACATTGTCCTTAGAAATTTCAAAAGATGGAGTGGTTTTTTACTTTAAAAGCCATTTCTCCTTCCTACACAAAATGCGGAGCTGTGGTATCTTGAGGGATGCACATGTGTTACTTGCTGGTATTAACAACATAACTGAAAATAGTCTGGATTGTGGCCAGAGTCCATAGGGCATCTGTTGCCTTCAACGTTTGCTAAGGTTCTCTCTATCTAACAGAGGCTCCTCGACTTACCCCAGCTCCATTTCTTTTTTCAGTCTTTCTTGAATTAAAGCAATATAACTTAGAAGAGAGGAAGCCATCTGGACTTGTTAATGTACTATTAGTAGCTTCCTAGAATTAATCCATCCCTTGCGTGTTTGAATTACTAAATATATCAGCCATATTGCTAATTTCAAGAGAGACACAAACGTCTCCAACGTGTGGGTGTGATGGAACCCACCTCTCTGGGTAACCCACGCTCTACCCAGCCCATCTCACCCTGCTGTACACGCTGTGAGGAAGTCTTTAAATCATAGAATCACTTAGTTGGAAGGGACCTCAAAGCCCATCCAGTGCCACCCCCTGCCATGGATAGGGACACCTCCCACTGCGTCAGGGGGCTCCAAGCCCCATCCAACCTGGCCTGGAACACCTCCAGGGATGGGGCAGCCACCACTGCTCTGGGCATCCTGGGCCAGGGTCTCCCCATCCTCACAGCAAAACATTTCAATCTCCCCTCTTTCAGATCAAAACCATTGCCCCTCATCCCATCCCTGCACTCCCTCATCCAGAGCCCCCTAGGTCTCCTGGAGCCCCTTTCAGTATTGGAGGTCTCCCCAGAGCCTTCTCCTCTCCAGGCTGAACAACCCCAACTCTCCCTGCCTGGCCTCACAGCAGAGGGGCTCCAGCCCTTGGATCATCTCCGTGGCCTCCTCTGGCCTCGCTCCAACAGCTCCAGGTCCTTCCTGTGCTGAGGACTCCAGAACTGGACCCAGGGCTCCAGGTGGGGTCTCCCCAGAGCGGAGCCGAGGGGCAGAATCCCCTCCCTGCCCTGCTGCTCCCCCTGCTCTGGGTGCAGCCCAGGACTGGGCTGGTTTCTGGGCTGCAAGCACACGTTGCCAGCTCATGTTGAGCTTCTCATCCACCGGCACCCCAAGTCCTTCTTTTCAGGGCTGCTCTCAAATCCTCCACCAGGAAAACACATTTCACTCCTAAATAACAGCATGGATGATGTAGTATGATTTCCTGCATTTTTTTTTGGTCAAAGGGATCAGCAGGGAACTTACCAGTGCACAAACGTACCTGCCTACTTTTACTTTGTGTTGCCTTTTCGATGCATTTATCCGCTACAGTTCGATTTTGCACTGCTGGTAAACAGTTGGTTTCAAATGAGGAAGAAAAAATGTTTAAATCCCACAGACCTTTTCATGAAGCCAGGTTTCATCTCCAGACTGTAAATCTTGAAGTTCCTCAAGGGGGTTTTATTCAAGAAGACGTCACCAATTAAGCCTGCAAGAGCAATGGGGGTAATGAAGAGTTGAAAAACAGCTAAAGCTGATAGAGTCTCCTATTTGAATGCGAGGAACAGCAGGAGATGGAAAGCAGCCACATTCTGCAATGGAATTAGAGTCCATATGGTCCCATTGCTCATCCAGATTGAGTGGGGAACATTACTATACTTTGGCCTCTCCACTCTCTTCTTTGCTTCAACTCACCAAGCCGTTAAAACACCCTCCAAGCAGAAAACATCGTCGGCACACGCAGATGGGGTTTTGTTACGGTTGTTTTTTAGCTAGCTGTCCGTATGTGGATTTTTTAAAGCAGTAGATCAGTTACTTCTGTAACAGGCACAGCAAATTAGAACCTGGGCAAGCACTGAAGTCCAGTGCCTATCCAGTGTTTTTCATCCTAGAATCTTACAGCTCCTTAATAAGTAATTTACTGTTAGCATTCTCTTGTTGGATAAAGTTATCCTCCATGTAGCAGGAAAAGCCTGGGTCCTAATCCAGCCTCCTAATTACAGGACTCTACCTGGGTACTCTAACATCATCTACTGCAGAATCAGAATGGCCTCAAGTTGCACCAGGGGAGGTTTAGATTGGATATCAGGAAAAATTTCTTTACTGAAATGGTGGTGAAGCCCTGGCAGAGGCTGCCCAGGGCAGTGGGGGAGTCTCCATTCCTGGAATTGTTCAAAAAACATGTAGCTGTGGCATTTCAGGACACGGTTTAGTAGGCACAGTGGGGTTGGGCTGATGGTTGGACTTAGGGGTCTTTTCCAGCCTTTATGATTCTATGATCAAATTCATCAATAGCCCTGAGTTTAATTGTAACCCTATAAAATCAGAAGCCTTAATGCAAGCCATCAGGCAGCCACTAATTTCATCTACATCCAGACAGCAGCTGAGGTTTTTCAACAAGTTCTCTCCAGCATACCCACTCCCACCAACCCCCAGACAGCAGCCTTGGCTGGCACTACGACAGCCGTACTGGGTCTTTCAGCTTGGTTCTGTACAAAGCACCCAGACAGTTCTACAGTGTCTAAACGCAAGAGAACTATCTGGGACAGTTTGAGAACAAAGAACTTTGCCTACCTTTCCTCTGTTCATTCAAAGCCAGGCCATAATTGACGCGCCCGCGGTTCTCTACCAAGAGTCTCAGCTGCCTGAATCCCTGTACAGAAAACAAGGAAGAGCATCACCTGGACTGGGACGTGGCATGTGCTGTATCAGCCACAACACCGGGTTAGCAGAGGTGTTTCAGAGGGGAGGTGGCACCAATACCTTTGCCAGTTGCATATTATCTGTTTAAAATTCTGGGGTTTGCTGCCGCAAAGAGTTCTGCCACTGAGGAGCTCACAGCCACCTCATAAAAGTTTCCTTATTCTCCTGTTGAATTTTTAAGTACCATTTTGCTGTCACCCACAGAGCCAGAAACAGAGTTTGCCACTGTACAGGCTCATGGCACAGAGTTTTCGCACAGGTCGTAAGGACAACCAGTACATCCACCCCCTCGCCTGCTCCTAGGAGCTGTGCTCAACACCCATTCAAGCGATAGAGTGTTCTTATTGCTCAGCACCACCAGGGTAAGGCTGATCTCAGAGACAGAGAGACATTCCCCCTCATTTCATGAGACTCAAAAGGTGCAGAAGCCCCCAAACCCCCTTAAAACCTGCTTTGTGTGCTGGAAGATGAAGCCTACATGGACTTCTCCGCGCAAACAGGGTACTGGGACTCGGTGTTTCCAGCTGTGGGTGCGGCAGGAAGGTTGGTAAATTTTGAGCAGCAAGGACTACAATGACCTGGATTATCTCCATGGAAAAGTATTCAAAAACCACTTCCCATGCACAAATAGTAACTCAGCAGTGAAATATATATATACACACAGTAATGCTGTATTTCACTAGTGAAATAGTGTCTAATTAGAGTATAACAACCAGTCCCTGTGTCAGGCCACCATACCAGGAGTTAAATGGATTAGGTGGGAGATGACTTCTTGAGAGCTTTGCCTCTTTAGCAGATTTTGGCTCTGTTATCCCTATACTGTTGCTATTACCAGTCCTCAGGTAGTTACCTGTCCTTCAGGAAGGGAGAGTTCCACTGTGTTGTAGTCCAGCTCACCAACATACATAGTGTTAATAAACACCTGCAGAAGAGAGGACAAAAGAGGAGAGCAACTACTTAATAAGACTATAATGATGTGTTGCATAGGTTACTGAAGTTGTATTTGGGGAAGAAATTGTTTCTATTTGAAACTACGACTCAGCATCCATAACTGTGTCACTGATTCAGTCTAGGTGGGAAAAAGTCAACCATAACATTTCTCAGAAGAGCCAATATTCTGATGTTTAAAGGTATTATAATTTTTAATAGAATGGAACCTCAAGCTGCTTTACGATCATAGAATAGTTCGGGTTGGAAGGGACCTCAAAGATCATCCATCCCCCTGCTATGGACAGGGACACCTCCCACTGGATCTTCCTGAAGCCCCTTTCAGCACTGGGAGGCTGCTCTAAGGTCTCCCTAGAGCCTTCTCTTCTCCAGGCTGGACAACCCCAACTCTCTCAGCCTGTCTACATAGCAGAGATGCTCAAAGCACTGCCCTCCATCCCTTACCTGCGCTCGGTCGCGGACATGGTCCCTTGAATGCAGATGTCCACCACCAAACACGACGGTCTCGTAGAGCACATACCCATAGGACTGCCCGCTGCTGCTGTCATTTAGATGCAGATTCTCCATGTTAATAGGAAGCTCTGACTTAATGGGCTGCAAAGGAGAAACCAATTTAAGGGCAGAAGTGGCCTCTCAATTCATTTCAGGTAGGTGTTCCACTCTACTCCAGCTACATTCACCCTGCAAGCCTCTAGAGGGCTGTTCCACCCTAAAAATTCCTTATGGCTCTATGAAAGCTACAGCAATGAGGACAAGGCACCAGAAAAGGCAGCCAAGGACTTGCATAACCGGAATTCCAAGAGAAGTAGCAATAAAAAAGGGGACATAAAGCATTCACCTCCTTTGCATATGCCTAACAAAACATTCCACAGCCTTATCCTCACGGGATAACAACCTAGTGCACCAATTCCCTTTGGACCTAAGAGGTGAAACCTCTTAGTACTGTGATGTATTAAAATAGGCAGTAGTACCTGTACAAGAGACGGCAACACATCCCAGAGAGAGATGTACTGATGCAACAGGATTGCACCGTACGATGCCTTGCTTTCGATCATTGGAGGGAGAGGAAGAGGCTGGCCTGCGATGCAAAAAGAAAAATGGAACAATTATTTCAGATGCTAAAAGCCAATACAGATTTAAGGCCCCTCCAGATGTCACAGTATTGCAGTGTTACAAAGTTGGAAAGGACCTTTGAGATCATCGAGTCCAACCTATAACCCAAAACCAGCACCAACTCACCATCTAAACCACGGCACCAAGAGCCTCATCCAATCTCCTCTTAAACCCCTCCAGGGACGGTGACTCCACCACCTCCCCGGGCAGCGCATTCCAATGGCCAAGCACCCTCTCAGTGAAGAATTTTTTCCTAATATCAAGCCTAAACCTCCCCTGACAAAGCTTGAGACTGTGTCCTCTTGTTCTGTCACCGGTCGCCTGACAGAAGAGACTGACTACAGCCTCCTTTCAGGCAGTTGTAGAGAGCAATAAGGTCTCCCCTGAGCCTCCTCTTCTCCAGGCTGAACAACTCCCGCTCCCTCAATCACTCCTCACAGGGCTTGTGCTCCAGCCCCTTCCCCATCCTTATCGCTCTCCTCCGGACATGGTCCAGCATCTTGACATCTTTCTCAAGTCCTCAATCTTTTGGTCCTCCCTCCCACCTTTAGGAAAAAGCACCCAACCAGCCAGCCAACCAGAGTCACGGGGGCGGTTTAAAGAAGCTGCTGATTTAACGCTGTAGCTAGAACACTGCTTTGGTTCTTGGATTTATAATTACCGATGATCTTGCTGAAGAGTTGTCGGAGCTTGAAAAATTTGGATGTATAATCTCCAGCTTCTGTCAGCACAGCATCGTAATCTGAAAAAGAAGCACGTATGTTTTGAAATAACACACGGCAGCTCTGGGACAGCCTTCGTATACGTTGTCATCAAAGAAGGAAAAGCCCAAGACACAATTTTCCTGGCACTGTCTCTATTATGGAAACCTGTACACTTTTATCTGTGTGAAGGCAGCTAGACAAGCACAGAGTTGCTTAATTTGGAGAAGAGCCACTCACCGAGGAGCAATGTACTTTTAGAGATGTAATTTGCACGTACTCAGAATTTCGCACAGGATAAAGTCAAGAATTAGCAATTTTAACAAAGGACTGTTGTGATGAAAAGAGTGCAGTTTGACCTGGTAAAATTAGAGAACAGAACTGTATCTTGGATCACCATCTTTCTCTAGAAAGAAGGGTTGGAATGGAGATAACACAAAGCCAAGTCATCACCTGTGACTTCTGCTCCCAGTTCAGAATGAGGGGATCCTGGAATGGGTATGGAAACGGGAAACACACACCTTTAGACAGGTATTTCCTTCCCGGCTACGTTCCAACATGTCTCTCCAGGACAAAGTGATTGTACTGATTGTTTCCCAACGCTTCTGTCAAGCACAACCAGACCAGTGTTTCCCAATAGATGCAGTGAAAGAAAAACTCACCATAACTGGTGACATCCGACTTGTACTCATCAGCCTGCAAAGCCCCATTCATGAAGCCAAAGTTGGTGCCTCCGTGGAACATGTAGAGGTTGATGGATGCGCCCACTTTGAGGATGCTCGCCACAGTGTTCACCATTTCTGTAAAGGAAGGGCAGTGCCAGGAAGGCCACAGACCAAGAAGCTAAGCTAACACTCTTCCAGTAATTCAAAGGAGACACAAACAGTCTGATCCTCGTCAGCCTCTGTGTAATTACAGCCATTTGTATCGTGATTTGTCTTTTGCCCTCAGTAAGGGCAGCACATCTATCGGGACACACGCACAAATACACCTCTCCTATTGGTCAAAAATTGGGCAGGAAATTTGCTTTTAAGCAGCAAAGTTGTAAGGACTACTCAAGTCAAACTCCTAAACTCAACACAGCGCTGACCCAATTACAAAGACAACTGCAAGAGGATGAGAGAGTCACTAAAACAGTCTCTTATAGCTCTGTTTCGCTGTGCTTTAGATGCCCTGGGATTTCTGGGGTTGTTGGGGTTTTTTAGTACGAGTCTGCCTTCCTAATGAGCTTTTAAACTAGAAAGGAAAATGATATTTTTCAGGAGGTGCTGTACTTGCAAGAGGGTTAAGTTCCCACATTCCCACAAAAGGCAAAATAACCCTCTCTTAATGAGTTTATTCACTACACAAGTGACGTCATTAGGGTGGAGGTTTCACAAAACTTGTGGCATTTTTACAAAATAAAAATCTCCACAGGATTTAGAGGGGAAGGAGACAATTTATATCACTGGGCTGCTTATTTAAAATCAACAGAGTAGCACAAGAACTCAGCATATATTGACACCGATATCTGAAGATGCCTGGCTCTCCACACCCCCCCCAGAGTCTCCCTTTGGGGAACGAAAATGAAAACACAGTTTTTGTTTTAAAAAGAGCTGCTGTTTACTCACTACTAAAGAAAACTCAAGGCACGGCGATGGGACCCACTCACCGAGAGATTATTCATTTACAGACTCACAAAAAGCAAAGATTAGAGCAGGTCAGAAAACTTGACAAAGTCGTGGGTGTTTTTTCCGTGACTGTTGGCCAAGCAATAACACCCCGTATCTACACAAACAGCGCACGGTGCTCACCGTCCGCGTCGAAGACATAGTGAGGGCCTCCCCAGTTATCAAACCATCCGGTCCAATACTCCATCACCATCTTTGGCTGATCCCTCTGCACCAAAAGAGAAACAAAGAGTTAAAATAGAGACCGGGCTGTCCTGCACTCATCCCTGTGGGCTAAAGAAGCATTGTTCAAATGCAGGCTGACAACGTGCTTTGCAATCAGAAGCACTGAGGTTTGAAAAGACCTCCAAGATCATCCAGTTTAACTGCCAGCCCAACCCCACCGTGCCTACTAAACCACATCTCAGAGTGCCACGTCTACATGGTTTTTGAACCCCTCCAGGCATGGGGACTCCCCCACTGCCCTGGGGAGCCTCTGCCAGGGCTTCACCACTCTTTGAGTAAAGAAGTTTTTTCTAATATCCAGTTTAAACTTCCCTTGGTGCAACTTGAGGCCATTTCCTCTCATCCCATCATTAGTTACTTGGGAAAAGAGATCAGCACCCACCTCCCCACACCCTCCTCTCCAGGAGCTGTAGAGTGCCATGAGGTCTCCCCTCAGGCTCCTCTTCTCCAGGCTAAGGAATCCCAGGTCCCTCAGCCACTCCCAGAATCCCTGGGCTCCAGCCCCTTCCCCAGCTCCATTCTCCTTCTCCAGATGTGCTCCAGCCCCTCAATGTGTTTTTTTGTACTGAGGGGCCCAAAACCGAACACAGAATTCGAGTTGCAGCCTCACCAGCGCCAAGCACAGGGGACGATTCCTTTCCTACCCCTGTTGGCCACACCATAAAAAAGTGTTTTCTTCCCAAGTTGGCATTTTAAAAAAGTAGCTAAGAAACTCTGAACAAGTGAGGGAGAAGATGCTGTGGGCCACCAATGCCCAAAACAGGCAAAGCAGAGCAAAGAACTCCACTAGGCAGAAAGCAAAAACCACAGCACACAATCGGGTGAAACCAAACAGGTCTGGATACTGTTGTTTGGTAGAGCTGTAGCAAAAAGACAAACCAACTGTCAGTGTTTTAGTTTCTGCTAGAAATACACATTTATAAATGTCTGCTTATCAGCTCTGCCGCTGCCAGCTGAGAGTTTGCAGGTGCACTCGCAGCCAGCGCTTGCCAAGGTAGGAACAGCAGACCTTAGCAGCTTAATGCCTTTTTAATGCTGCATATGGTGTTGGCAGGAAAGAATTAGCCTTTGCAGGAATTAGGTCTTCATTAAAAAAGGCTCTGCACACAGAGCGATTGCTTCCCATTTGTCACCGCTCGCCAGCTCCCTTCGTTCCTGTAGAATTCCACCCGGTCCCATCACACCGGACAGGACAGCGTGCGCTCAGCCTGGCTGGCTCTCCCTATTTATTTCTAGTCAAGGCAATTTTGTCCTTTATTTGATAGGGGCTTTATCTGATGCCACATGAAATTTCCAAGGTAAGTGGCATTAAAGAAACTCGTGTTTCATTAGGAGAAAACAACGGCAGGTGTCTGTAATAATCTAATTGTTCCAGGTTCAGACCAGCTCTTGGAAATATGTTTAATTAATCCACCTGCAGTAAACGAGTCAAAGAAGGAGTTTTATCACCCTCTGGAATAAAAGACATTAAACAAGGAAAAGATAACAAAGCTTCATAATCCTTACAAACACGAGTGACAGGCTTCCCATCTTGTAATTAGTAAGTGTGGCAAGGGAGGAGCTGCTTTGATGGGGCCACATTGCATTCAGCTGGTGGGGAAAGTGCTGTCTTCTGGTTATTTGTAGGGTTTGGGGAATTTTGTAAGACCTAAAGAAGGCAAAAGCCCACGCAGCAGAGCCTCTCCTGCCTGTACAGGAAAGGAAAACAAATTAAAGCAGCAGGATTCAAGGTTCAGCACGCCAGCAGCAAGGTCTCCTTTCACAGTCCAGGCAAAAGCCAAGGGAAGAGATCAGAAGAGAATCGATCACGGCCAGAGGCAGATGTCAGTTGTTCACATCTTTCCAGGCTGACGTTTGGAGCAAGCAGAGCAACAGGGAAAGAAGAGGACAGGATGCAAAGGGAGAACCTGTCACTAGAAAGCAAAGCTTGTTGTTGCCTCACTGCTCCGTCATCACGCAATCAAGGTTCTTTGCACATCAAGCGTTGATTAGGCAGTTCCCTGCCCCCAGTTCCCATCTCCAACAGCACAGGGGGTTAAAGATGCTGCATTTGAATGTTTTTCCACAGTGAGGACTGTTAAATGCCAGGTAGGCTGGGCTGCAGTGGAGGCAGGAAGAGCCTAGGACTGTGTTGTGTGGAAGGTGTTTGGTGAAGTTACTGCGGAAGCGTATCTACAATCCAGGTGTTCCTCTGCCTGGTTCTGCTGCCGGTCCTGGCAGAAACAGGACCAAATTCCTAGCAGAGCCAGTACTCCCTGCTGCACATCACCCTCATTAATACAACTTCACATATCTACAGTAAATACAGGGTACTGGAGATGACTGAAAGCTGAAAGTTGATCAGCACCCAGCATTTGAGGATTACAGATCAGTGCTTCATTGCTGATGCTGCCCTGGAAAATCTAGGTCAACAAAGCTTTGCCTGCATCCATCTTACCTGTACTGTGTCCAGATATTTCAGTATCCCAGGTTCCAGTTTCTGAAAGTTAACAGTGGCCAGTGCTGTTGGGAAAAGAAAAAAGGTTTATTAATTGAGACACGTACAAAATGCCCAGGGAAGCATCTCCTTAGGCATCAGCCCAGCCCACGCTCAGGGGGGAACTGGAACATCTTCTGAACCACCAATCCACCCTCCTTGGAAACTTCCCATCAAAGCCTTCGCTTAACGTGCAGAATCGAAGCAGACCACAGCACACAGTGGAATCCTTGCAGGCCCTCTTTTTAGCCATAACGTTCAAAGATACTAGAAAGAGAAAGCATCAGAGCAGCTCATGGAATGTCACAAGCTTTAATTAGAGGCTGTAAAGTACTTGGAGATCCTCAGATAAAAGGCATCACATAAAGGTAAGCTTATTATTAGAAAGTCATATCTGGATGCCACACTGATCTCCCAAGGCTTCAGCTGCAGGAATCACTACCCAGGCAATATCTTACAGCTTGTCAAGTCCGTAGGGGTGGGCGAGAGAAACCACAGTAGAAAGGAACCAGATAGAAACTGTAATTGGAAGACTTATCTGTGCTCCTGCCCTATGCAGCGTGGAGGAACCAGCAACCAGTTTGTGTGTGCTCCACGTACAGCAAAAGTCACTACATGATCTTCAAGCCTTGAAGTGGGAAGACCTGTCTGCAGGAGCTGATGCATTAGAAGACACCAATCTGGTATCAGTGCCCCAGCCCCTGGTTCATATTTGAACCATTTTCACCCTTTCCTAGCCCTTGGTCACATTGATGACACCTCTCCCTCAATGGGGAGGGGCTCTGGATCAGAGAGTGCAGGGATGGGATGAGGGGGAATGGTTTTGAGCTGCAAGAGGGGAGACTGAGATGAGATCTCAGGAAGAAATGTTTTGCTGTGAGGGTGGGGAGGCCCTGGCCCAGGGTGCCCAGAGCAGTGGTGGCTGCCCCATCCCTGGAGGTGTTCCAGGCCAGGTTGGATGGGGCTTGGAGCCCCCTGATCCACTGGGAGGTGTCCCTGCCCATGGCAGGGGGTGGCACTGGATGGGCTTTGAGGTCCCTTCCAACCCAAACCATTCCATGATTCTATAAAACACGGGAGCAACGATATGATTGTGTATTAAAAACTGACTTCTTACAAGACAGCAGGTATCAAATCCAGCCCCAGTTGTGTCAGGCAGAGCACTTCAAACAGAATACTTACAGGAGCAAAAGCTCACTTCTCACTGTTTATTCCTTGATTTTAATGTATTGTGCTGAGCCAAAGAACCTGGCACAGGCAAACATGCTGGGAGAACAAAATCAGCCGTGGATTTAGCATTGGTGTAATACATCAGTTGTCAATCCTGAGGGTGAATGTGCCCAGTTCTGCTCCTCATGCAGATTCACAGCACATCATTGAAACCGGTGTGGAGAACCTGTCCCTAAGCCTTGTCCCTCCTTCCCACAGCAGGCAATTTTCACATACATCTGGCTTTCTACCATGATATTTTAGCCTTGGCCGGGAGGGGAGACAGAGGTTTTATTTTGCCACCCATCACTCCCAGAAGGGCTGTCCCAGGCCAGATGAGAGCCACTTGGTTCAGGATTTTTGCCATTGCCTGTGCTTGTGAAGGCACAAGAATCGCAGGGGCTGCACCAGCATTTAAACAGACCGAGACTTTTCCCCTACAGCACGGGACATCCCCCTCTACCTATGAACACAAAGGGTACCCCTGGCAAAAAAGGTTTCCTCATCCCCCAAAAACGTGCTGTAACCACTGAGCAAGGGCTGCAACACTGTAGTCTCAAGTCCTTCTCCAACAGTTTTCTCTGCAGAGCACCAGACCACTCCTGGCATTAACAAGAACCTACAACCACTTCTTGAAAAGAAATCAGTGCATCAGTAACGAACAGAATAAAATAACACAATCACTGTGTTATTTTCCAGTGCCAGGATGGAGCCTTCTATTTTCTTAACCCATTTCTACAGCGGATTTTGTTCTCTCTCCTTTAGTGCCTTCATAACCACCTTGCTGCTCCCCTGCTTTGAGCCTTGGTTACGCCACGCATCTGATTACTTGACACGTTGACTCTAATGAGCAGATTGTTATGACATCTACGAGGCAAATTGGTATCAAAGAGCTCTCAGCATGCAACACGCTGGCAAAAGACAGCTCCAAACAAGAAGGAGCTCTGAGGCAGTAAACATTCCCACAGATGATGAGGAGGGTTAGACAGGGATTTCCACAGCAGCCCTTCCCCACATCAGCCTGCTGGCAGGGAGAGAGTGACTCTGTGTGGTCACGGCTGGAAACTGCTGCGCTCCCAGAAGCATAACTGGGAACACTGTACTGGTGAAGGGCCATGGGAGGCAATTTGTCCCTCTCCTACTGTCACATAAAACAAGAAGAGATGTGATGGGGAAGCCACAACTTCTCTGGGCAACTGGGGCCAGGGCTCCTCACCCTTACAGGAAAACATTTCTTCCCAAAATGTCATCTCAATCTCCCCTCTTGCAGATGAAAACTGTTCCCTCTCGTCCCATCCCTGCACTCCCTGATCAAGAGCCCCTCCTGGAGCCCCTTTCAGTACCGGGAGCTGCTCTAAGGTCTCCCCAGAGCCTCCTCTTCTCCAGGCTGAACAACCCCAGCTCTCCCAGTCTGTCCTCATACGGGAGGTGCTCCAGCCCTGGGATCGTCCCCATGGCCTCCTCTGGACTCAGTGCAGCTCAGGGAATGAATCCAGCTGCTCTCAAAGGCTACGTTTCATCAGCTGCCGCAGACGAAGACCACAGCCTCACCTCGCTCTCCCATACGCACTCACCTCCTTCCACCAAGCCAAACGACAGCCCGTTCTTGTTGTCCGAGGTCATCAACAGTTCCACAATCCCTCTGTTTATCAGGGCCTAAAATTAAAAAGAGGAAAAGCCCCTGCATTAACAGCCTGAGTTTAGCATTCGTCAGGACATTAAAGCAGTAAAGTACATTATCACCTTCTCTGGGGACAGCTTGAAACTCTAGGTAGCAGCTTGATATGAAATATTATTCCTGTGACATCTCCCATTCCTCCCAAAGCTTCTCTGCCTACTTTTTTCCATCTTAAAAACAACTACAAAATACTATTTTGTTTTAGAAAGTTGGATCGGTTTCTCACTGATGCAACAAACTTCAGGATTTTATCTGTTTTCTTCTGAGTTTAATCAATAGCTTCCCTGCTTGCCATTAAAAGAGGGCTTCAGGTGGAAGAAGAGAAAGAAAAGCAGCTCCCCTTCCTGCCTAACGACAGCAGCTGAAAGGAGGAAAGAGCTGCTTTGCCAGGAATGCCATCACGGGGCAGGTCCGGCACCTGTGACCTCAAACAGTCAAGCCGGAATGAATTCACTGGTTCTTCAGTATCACAGCGCCGTAGGAAACAGCACCCTGAGGGATTTGAAACCTATTTTGGAACCTGGGGCTGTTTATCCTGGAGAAGAGGAGGCTGAGGGGAGACCTCATAGCTCTGCAGCTCCCTGAAAGGAGGTTGTGGTGAGGTGGGTGTTGGTCTCCTCTCCCAAATAACAACCGATAGGAGACAGGAAATGGCCTCAAGTTGCACCAGGGGAGGTTTAGATTGGATATCAGGAAATATTTCTTTACTGAAAGAGTGGTGAAGCCCTGGAACAGCTGCCCAGAAGTAGGATCTTTCTCAGAGCTGTTTTTTTTACAGAACACTGGCTGATGTTTGAAGGAGACATTAGGAAATCCTAATTAACCCCTCTTTTCACTGGAGCTGCATTAGAAGTCACTCCTTCAGCTTCGAGGCACTTCGGAAACAAGCTCTTAATTCTAAATTACTCTCTGTAAAAAGGTGAGAAGGACACACCAGTTCCCACAGGAGTTACCCGCTTAGTAAACGTCTGCTGAGTGTTTAAAGAACCCTTTGCCTGTTGCCCGTGCCAGGGCACCCTGTGCACCCAGAGCGGACTTGAGCACCACACACAGCCTGCAACAGAGAGGCAGCCAACACGGAGTCTAATAATAACCCAGTTCAGAGGCCACAGAATCATGGAATGGTTTGGGCTGGAAGGGACCTCAAAGCCCACCCAGTGCCACCCCCTGCCATGGGCAGGGACACCTCCCACTGGATCAGGGGGCTCCAAGCCCCACCCAACCTGGCCTGGAACACCTCCAGGGATGGGGCAGCCACCACTGCTCTGGGCACCCTGGGCCAGGGCCTCCCCACCCTCACAGCAAAACATTTCTTTCTAATCAAAAATCCTGGTTAATCAACCAGTGATCACTAAATCAATACCTGAACAGATGCTGGTACCTGACAAACTGCAGCTGCTGAGGGAACTGGAATTTCTAACCAACTTTATTAAGACAATTCTCTGAGCACTGCATTTCTTCCCCTTCTTCTGAATATAAGTGCAAGATGCAGAAGCAGCAGAGAGCTGCTACACATTGAAATGCATCACAGGATTTCAGGGTGCAGCGGAGAAACCAGGAATAGAAACAGCGTCTAAGGCAGACACAGGTGTGTGCTCGGCTAATCCCAGCTCACCCTCTGCTGCTGAGGAGGGGAGGAACACACCCTTTCCTGGCCGAAACGTTGCAGAAGGCAAAGGCACTGTACCCAAAGAGTGAGATAAGGACAAGGGTTTCAGGTTTGGTGTGAGCTGGGGGGGGTCTCTAATGTGTATATTGATTCCAGGAGAACTGCAACATCCCCTACATGCTGGATGCAGATGTGATTCAATCAACTTGCCACATTCAAAGCCCAAGAACAAAGACCAGGAGCTCCACCTCACATTAGATCCCACTCCAACCGAAAAGGAAGCCCTGCAAATCCTGCTTTCCCACATTTTCATCACTAACCACTATAACACACTTCCTCGGAGGCAAGTTGTACACAATACCAGAACATGACAAAACAGCACTGCAAAAATTCACCCACGGGCCTGGCAAGGAAACCTCATCTGTTCTGACAAGCCCGCCAAACATCACAAGCTCCCTCATGATTGAGATATGGAAAAGCAAGCCCCGAGCTGGCACGCTGTTCAGGCACAACAGTCTTTATGCCCCGTTCATTTAGGGCTCTAAAAGCCATTTGTTTATCTGCTGGCCACTGGTGGGCCACAGGGAGGGAAAGCGTGTGGATAGAACAGATAATTTTGACGTTATCAGCTCAGGTTGGCAATTAACTCTACCACGTTAATATGTACACTTCACATTTAACCTTCCAAGCAGCGTCAAATCGCTCCACGAGGTGGAGTTGGTGCAGGAGCAGGCACCGCTCTAAGCAGATCCAGACTCCTGCCATGCAATTTACTTGGTTGAAGAGCCTCTGTTTACCTTCAGCAACAGGACAACCTGAGTCAGAGTGAACCTCAGGGTGAAGCCAACGGGTTTCAGGAGGATCCAATAATGCTGTAGCAGAGGAGCAGGGAACATACAACACACAGCACACACACAGCACCGGGTGGGTAACCTCTCCCACAAGCAGCGACGCTTTTAAGCATTCAGTGAGAAGAAACTGAACAATGAACCTTGTAAAACACGCTGCAGATCTTGTTAACTGTCTGCCTTGCAATTGTACTGGGGGCAAAGGAACAGGTCAGCCTCACATCGGGTCCACCGGGATAACCTGGCCTCCTTGGGCGCCGGCCAACTCTTTATCGCTCAGTTCAGAAGCAGGAGCCAGGGCACAGTCCGGTCTCCGTTTGACAAGGGGAAGGGAAGCGTTCAGCAAATTAACCTGCCTGATGCTGAGCTCCAGATCACACAACTTTAGGTTTGTTCACATAAACCTTCCTCCCAGGAAAGTCACCAGAGAGAAACCTTTTTGTCTAACGTCATCTAAAGAGGAGCAAAACAGGACGAGCAGGAGACGGCTTCCTCAGGGCCAGCCGTGGATTACAGATGCTGCCCAATTCCCCTACCACCCTCTTCTCTGGAAGACAGAAGAACACAGGTTTATCAGTATGGAGACTCACATCCCATCTCTCCCATTCCAGGAAGAGACATCAAGGCAAAAGCAGCTGGACTACGCACTGACACTCTCCAGGGTTTCTGAAGCCATGCTCAGAAGAAATAAAACGCTGTAAGGAAGGTGGTTTATGGGACAGATTCGTCACAGAAACAAGTAAATATGCCAAGATTACCATTTTAACATAGGTCATGTAGCTTGGGTCTTTGGCATAGGAACCATATTCGTTCTCCACTTGCACTGCAATGATGGGGCCTCCTTTCTTGTACTGTTGGGAACAAAAGGGAGACGTTGTTCCTCACGATTTCTAATCAGAGGGACTGAAATCACAGTGGCACTGGCTTGCAGGAAAGGTGAATAAGTGGACTCAGCTCCACCTTCTCATCCTCCCAAAGTCTGAATAGCTACATCTGGAGCCCCAACAGACAACAACAGCCCACGCTGGCTCCTAAAGCAAAGCTGGCAGATTTGGCAACCTGCTGCCATCACACAGGGCTCACACCCATCCGTGCAGACAGCCCTTACAGGTGGACATGGAGGGACACAGACTGTACTCACCTGAAGAGGGACAACAATAGGCATCAGATGATCGAAATAGGCATCCACAGCTTCTGTGAAGCCCTTGTACGTTGTCCTAAGTTGCATCTCTGGGTCTTGCAGTAGCCAACTACGAGAGAAGTAGCAAACAGAATCTGTCAGAGCCAAGGCTGCCAGAGGTGCCATCGCCGACCGGCATCACGTCACAGTTAATTTCATTAACTTTCCCAGCAAGATTCCAAAGGCTAAACTCCTCAATTCAAAGGTTACCTGCATCCCCCAAGGACACCCTACAAGCAAGTGCTCCCTCATAAAACCCCAGCCACCGCTCAAAACAAAGCTTACAGGAATTATTCCCAGGGCTTCTACTGCTGATCTATACGACTTTGTTGACTGGTTTGGGGTTAACACAGAAAAGGGCGATTTGTTTGAGCAGAACAAAGTGCTACCACAACTTAAGCAGAGCAAGCTTGTACCTTCCTTGACTTTGGAAAAGGAGGCATTAACTAATAGTGCTTCCAGAGCTCTGAAAGACTCAACTCCTGTTTGCTATAGGCAGCTTGGTGGCCTTATAAAATCATCACCTCTATCTGTAAAATGAGAACAGCACTGTTGCTCTTAATCAGAACCTTTTATCTGTCTGATAAAAAAATACAGGGGTGGTGTGGCAACAACTGATGAGACACGTGCTCCTCACAACCTACTGTGGAGCTGGCTGCTGCTTCTGCTCGCAAGAAGCCACACAAGTCCCTGACACCTCCGTAATTTTGCACTTGAACCCTCTGAAAAATGGAAAGATGAAAAGCCATAACCCCCAGATGCTGTTCAGTGTCCCTGCTGGCGTTTAGGCTCTGTGAAAGTAAAGCAAACAAGCGGCACGTAACCTGGCACTGGTTCCACTGGGATCCAGTAACCAGGCAGGTCTGAGGGCTCAGGTACTCAACACGGCTCTCAAAGGCTCTTCCCAGTGAGCTGTGTGCTTTAGAGAAAAACACAACAGCAGGCTGCAAAAGTTATGGGTCTTTATCACTGCCAGACGTGTGATACATACGTTCTAGGCAGGACATCCAAAACAGCCTCGAGATGATGCAAATTCTTACATCAAGCTGCAAATACTGTTCATGTTTGTATAATGCTGTTCATACTTGTATAATTCAAGCAGCAGAAGATGGGCCTCCCCAATCCTGTTTTCTTGTTGTAATTATCCCATAACACAATCATTAAAGAATAACCAGTCCGAAAAAGTTACGAATTCAGGGTTATTATTGTACTGCTTAGGAGAGATCCATAATATAATGAGTATTCACCTGCTTTGAGGACACAGAACATAAATGCTGGAGACACAGAAAACCAATATTCCCATCTAAGAGCCAGCCAGTCTAAATGTTTGAAGGAGCCTCAACAGTGCGATCAGAGGTTTTGTTGTTTTCCTTTTCCAAACGCTTGCCTCAACTGAAGTATTTACAGACTCACCTGGGCAGCCCGCCAAGGTCCCATTCGGAGCAGATATAAGGTCCAGGACGCAGAATCACCCACAGTCCATTTTTAGCTGCCAGTGAAAGGAAGGCCCTAGAGATTCAAACAGAATAATTATTGCCTGACTGCAGAATCCCCACTCCATGCACTCCTAATACACCAACCACCATGACATTTAGGTATCAAAAGCAGAAGAGAATACAGCAAATATACTGAATTGGTACTAAAGCTGTAAGGTCCCAGGATTCCAGAAAGCAGGGGAAGAAATAAGTCTCCATCCGATCTGATCATCTCCATGATCCAAGGGCTGGAGCACCTCCCGCATGAGGACAGGCTGCGAGAGATGGTGTTGTTCAGCCTGGAGAAGAGAAGGCTCTGGGGAGACCTTAGAGCAGCTCCCAGTGCTGAAAGGGGCTCCAGGAAAGCTGGGGAGGGGCTCTGGATCAGGGAGTGCAGGGATAGGATGATGGGGAATCAGTTTCACCTGCAAGAGGGGAGATTGAGATGAGATCTTAGGGAGAAATGTTTTCCTGTGAGGGTGGGGAGGCCCTGGCCCAGGTTGCCCAGAGCAGTGGTGGCTGCCCCATCCCTGGAGGTGTTCCAGGCCAGGTTGGATGGGGCTTGGAGCCCCCTGACCCAGTGGGAGGTGTCCCTGCCCATGGCAGGGGGTGGAACTGGATGGGCTTTGAGGTCCCTTCCAACCCAAACCATTCCATGATTCTATGATCCATCGCCTGATCAAGGTATGGGCTTCATTTCAGAAGCTGGACATGACATCTTCACCCAGAACCGACACGCACACCCTCCCCTCCAAACCCAAGTATTCAATAAGAGAGCTGTCTGTACCACATACTCTAGATCCAGGTTTCGGCTGAAGTCAAACTTCCCTCTTTGTTCTTCATGGAGGTTCCATGGCACATACCTGAAAGGCAGAGTTAGGGCAGAGAGGGAAGGGGCCGAAACGGGCACTGTGTTTGTGAAGCACAGCAAAACACCAATGCCCTCCCTTTGCCAGCCGATAACAGACCCAGAGATTCCTGCGTGTCCACACTACAAGTATCTCCTTACATGTTATTTGTGCCTTTCTTTCATTTTCTTCACAAGCCCTGACTTTCTCGCACCCTTTTCCTGTATTCTGCAATATCTGTGTTTCTCAAGACCATCAAACGCAGGCACAGCTTTCATTCTCCAACCCAGAGCAATTCCCAAATCCCAGCTGTGCCAAACAGCCCTTTTGGAGCCCGACCCTTCCACATTGGGTCATCATCAAGAAAGCACTTTCCCAGTAGGTCCAACAGTCGTCCCTTCCAGTTGGGACTTGGGGACAGTGCAGTTTGTGAAGGTTAAAGAACACCCAAGTCCCCGCTACTCTTTCCTCTGTCTTTTCTCATAATAACAAGTACAGAAAGACATCGTTGTGGTCCACTGGAATTAACAAGGTCCCACCAACTACTATGGAAGAGGGGAGAGGTGTGAATGTACACGTGACAGAGCCAAGGCAGTGAGGACACTTACGTTGTGAGGGTGTTCAAGCCACATGCTTTCATCTTAAGCATGCGGTCTTCCCAATATTCCCTGGGGACTCGGAAATAGTGCATTGAACCTCCAAATATGCGGAAAGGCATGCCTTCCAGGAGGAACTGTGAGTTTTCTGTCTGCAAGCCCAGGGTCCTCCCCCATAGCTGCAGAGGGATCAGCTCGCTCCAGTTAAACCTAGAAGAGAAGGAGAGGCACATCAGCATCCACCTCCAGGAAGGAAATTCGTCCCCTAAGAGAGGCTGCTCATTTCACCCTGCTGGGCAGGAGCAGCCCTGACCTTCTTCCTTCTTAAGGAAACCATGCTCTTTGTCACACAGAGCATGCAGACTTTCCAGAAGATGATAAAACAGATGAAAGACCTGCCTGAGATGTGTATTGAATATTCACTTCACTCAGAGTTTCCACCCTGAATGCCCCGAGCCTCTCTGCCAAGCTCTGCACCGCTCCGGCATGAAACCAGCTTGTGGAAAACACAGGATGGGGAAGTTTCCACTCAAAATACAAGCAAACACTTCTACAATTTAGGAAAATTAAGATCTCCCTGTTCTGCAGTAGGATGACATGCTGGCCGATTTCCAGCTCCTCGCTCCAGCGGTGGCTGCATTTCAGTATTGTGACCCTGAACACCTCGTGGTCTCCAATCCCCTCCAGCTAAGGAACCCTCGCCTGTTCAGTGTGAAAGAGAACCTTAATTTAGAGAAAACCCCTGCGCTACATTCATCTCTCAGGAAAGATGAGGTCTGCTGTCATCACAAACTTACCTGCGTTAGCTCATAAGTTATTTTCCATAAGAACCGGAGCAGAGGAGGTGCCAGGTTGCGGAGCACTTACCAGTGTCAGTACTCACACCACCACAGCTCCGGTCTGGTCGGTTCCTCCATGCAAGAAACTACTTCCTATTGCTTTACCCAGCTCCTCACTTCATCTCAGCTGAACTGGGAGCATAATTTCTGAACTCGCCCAGACCCGAAGCTGTTCCCCTGCCACCACCGCACTCCCCAGTGCCACAGCTCGGAATGCACGGCAGGGTTAGACAATAGCAGCTTGTTCCTCTGAGATGTTTTTCACAGCCGGAGGCGAGGAGTGAATTCCCGTCTCATGAAAGCAAGAGTGACCCGCATGTTAGAGTAAAATGTCACATTCGGAGAAGAGGGAACCGCCTGAGCCTCGGGCTGTTCTCTATGCTATGGATAGAGCAGTATTAGCAGAGGGTGAGGACTCTCAGAACGAGGATTGCTAACCTGCAGCCTGCAGGGTTACCTGGCCTCTGGCACGAGACAAGGAGACTACAAAGGAACTAAAGCTAAGGCTTCCAGGATATCGGATGGGCTGGCTGACAAGCACGGAGGGTACCTGTAGAGCTCAGCGTTCTCACAGGGTTCTGAAACAACCGGCAGCAGGCATGGGTAATACCTGGAAAAGGAAGTGCGGATTAGATATTCACTGCCTTCAGCCAACCAGCACTCATGTGCTTCTCATGTCAAACCATTTGCAATGAATAGTGCTGAGCACGGAGACCATAAAGTAGCCCATTCGGAAGGTGGTGCAGTAACAGCAGAGCTTTTATGGAGGTAGCACAGGAGAAATAAGCATAAAATACCCAAAAGAGGGGCTCTTGATCAGAGAGTGCAAGGACAGGATGACAGGGAACAGTTTTCAGCTGCAAGAGGGGAGACTGAGATGAGATCTTAGGCAGAAATGTTTTGCTGTGAGGGTGGGGAGGCCCTGGCCCAGGTTGCCCAGAGCAGTGGTGGCTGCCCCATCCCTGGAGGTGTTCCAGGCCAGGCTGGATGGGGCTTGGAGCCCCCTGATGCAGTGGGAGGTGTCCCTGCCCATGGCAGGGGGTGGCACTGGGTGGGCTTTAAACTCCCTTCAAACCCAAATCATTCCATGATTCTATGAACTGTTGTACTTAAAAAGGTATCTGCCCAAGTCAGAACAACATTAAAAATGCTCATCTACACAGGAAACCAGGTGATGAGAGGCTCGGAAAAGGCAGCACTGCTCCCAGGGAATTGCTACGAGCAGTGGGAGGTGGTTCTCAATCCACGTACAGGACATCCTATGGCTCCCTGCCCATCCCTCCTACTAGGACTACGTCTCACAGAGATTGTGACTCCAGACCTTGAAACTGCAGCTCTGTCTTCTACTGCTCGGTGGCAAGCCTGAGGCAGAGAGCTCAACAGGCTCCGAAGATGCAAAGCTCTAAGTTTTAAAGATTAAGTTGGAAAGCCCCTAAGTTTCCAACCAGTTTCTGAGCCAGGTAAAGCCCTGAGTTACCCCTGCACACACCACTCCTGCTGACCACCACGGGGGCCGGAGCCAAGGCTGTGCTCTGGCAGCACAGCAACCAGATAAAAATAAACAAATCACTTAAGCTCATCGTCTTAATCCCGGGCATAACTTAGTTGGCAATTTTCCACCAAGTTTCCAATACTAAAACTCCCTGGCTCCAGTGTTTTTTCTCAGCAAGGAGGACTGGTAGGGAAGCCTGCAGGCTCCCGATGTTTTCTACAGGTTCTCTTGCATATCCTGAACTCCACATCTCTCACTGGGATCTATTTGAGTGGCTTCTCCTGCAGAAAACTTCGGTGACTCAGCAGAACTTTATCCTGTTACCCTGAGCTGGATTTCCACAGTCCCAAGCCTACCTGGGATAGCAATGTTCACCTCCCAGTAGCCGTTTTTCTCACTTCCATAGTGACAGCACAGGTTGCAAAGAACCTTTTTTTTTTTCTTTGTTGAAGGTCCCTTCCAACCCAAACCATTCTGTGATGCTATGATTGATTCTTTAACTTGAAGTGCAAAACGCTCCCAGCAGGGAGGACAGGAACGTCGCAGTTAGCTGCGGAACCAGGCAGCTGCACTAAAGCATCCACACCTGGAAAATAAAAACCCAGCTGAAGTCCCCTCTGCATGAGACTAAGCTTTGGAACTGACCTACCCCATGGCCAGACCAGTTGGGAGAAAGAGCTAATGGAACAGAAGAAGAAAGTCAAAACAAGGGGGGAAAGCGTGGAGATTGCGAGCTTGCTTTGGAAATGACAAAGGACGCGCTTCAGAGGACAAGGGACTTGACCGTTAATCCCTAAGCCCTGCTTAGACCTGTCTTGGGGGGCTTTGCTGTCTATTCCAGGCTTCCTCCAGCCAGAGGAAAGTGAAAGCCTTGAGCTGCCTCCATCCACTGCCCTGCGAGGTCCCGTGTCAGCCAGAGAAGCCCCGGGTGCTCATTCAACATAGCTGGGATAACGATCCCAAACCAGTTTATTCTCAGGGGACCCAGGCCATGGAGAAAAACACTGGGTACCAACGGATCCGGTGCTGGACAGATACACTGACACAGGAGACAGACTGCCATGCCTTTATCCGGTATCGGTTTGCAACAATCCTCTGCTAAGAACGTACGTGGCACAGAGCCAAGCCCAGCCACGAAAGAATTCTGCTTCTAATTAAGCAAAGATTTATCAAGGCTTTCCTATAACTTTGAGGATCAGGTAACTTCCTACCATGAATTTAAGAGCCGGTTGTAAAATATCCAAGTTATAAAAAGGATCTGAGCAGTAATAACTAACTACATCTTCCCTGACCTGAACATGATCTCCAGCACTTTGCTCTCAGGAATGGGAGAGCTCCTGCTGCTTGGCAGGGAGAAGCTGCTGTGTGGACACCTCTGGCCAGAACACGAGATGAGACAAGCATCGCCCTCCAAATGAACAGAATCCAAACCACATAGGTTTAAGCTAAGACCTTGAATATTTTCTTGTACTACAGGTAGGCTGCAGAGGAATGGGAACTGGCCCGGAGCACGCCAACAGGACCTGGAGGAGAATATCCACAATGATGTGAATGGAGAGGTGGTCACCACCACCGGCTGCAGCCCAGGTCTACGGGTACCACGGTGCCCAGTCTGCACTGACACCAATGACGCAGTCACCCAAACTCAGAACTGAGAAGAACCAGACACAGAATGAGAAAGGACCAGACCTGGAAGAGGAAGAACCAGACACAGAATAGGAAGAACGAGACCCATAACAGGAAAAAAACAGACCTAGAATAGGATGGAGCGGGAGAGAAACTGTCCTGGTACAAGTGAGGCCGCTTCAGCGATGGGTTAGATCTGAGTGAGCGATTGATTCGCACCATCCCTCAGGGCTGCGATGATGCAAAGCCTGGCGAGAGCTGAGGTTGGCAGCGATGGCATTATCCTAACGCGTAGTCTGACTTACAGTCACTGGCAGTTGCTCATTCCATATCCATTACTTTTTATGATGGACAAGAAGTTGTGTGTGTACGCAGAACATTTATTTACAGCTTTTAAACCACGTCTGTGTGGAGGCAGCATCACTCTCCCCAGCGCTTCCCACGCCCCATCCCACTGGAGGAACACTCTCCATCGGGGACTGATGTGAAGATGTTGGATTGCATCCAGTCCGGCTCCATTAATCTCCCAGGCAGCCAGAGGGAAGCACGAAGTTAATGACCCTTTTCCCGGTTAACGGGAAGCCCCCGAATGACATCAAACATGACCAGGGCACAGGCAGTCCTGCAGGCTGGCACTGGCTGCCCGTGGTACCCCCAGTGCCGTACCCCAGGTACAGTGCCCCTAGTACCCTGGGTACTGCCAGTGTGGTGCTCCTGGTGTAGCATCCCCGGTGCAGCATTCCTGGTGTCCCTAGTATGGAAATCCTGGTGTGATGCCCCTGGTACCCTGGGCACCCCCAGTGGGATGCCCCCAACACAATATGCCCAGTGCGCCATTCCCGGTGCCCCTGGTGCAGTGCGCCCAGTTTGGTACCCTGGTGTTCCTGGTGCGGTGCTCCTGGTACCCTCAGTGCAGTGCCCTCCGATACCCCTGGTGCCGCATCCCCGGTGCCCCAGTACTCCCGGTGTGGTACCCCTGGTGTGGCATCCGTGGTGCCCCTAGTGCGATGCTCCCAATACGCCAGTACCCCTGGTACGATGCCCCTGGTATCCCGGTAAGCCGGGGCGACATCCCTGGTGTGGTACCCCGAGCACCACCAGTGCGGTGCGTCCAGTATCCCCAGTACCCCCGGTGCAGCATCGCCGGTACCCCCGGTGTGGTGACCCTGGTACCCCCAGTAGGGTGACCCCAATTCGATACCCCCGGTATTCCCGCTGCGATGCCCCCGGTGCCTCCGGCACTCCCTGTACCCCCGCCCGCCGCCCCGGTCCCCGCAGTGTGGTGCCCCCAGTGCGTTACCTCGAGCACCCCCGGTACGGTATCCCCGGTCCTCCCGCTCCCCCCGCCTTCCGCGCCGGTCTCACCTGCGCAGCAGCAGCCACAGTCCCCCGAGGAGGAGCGCGCAGCCCCCGAGCCGGCGCTGCCGCCGCCCGCCGCACGGCCACATGGTGCCCACGCCGCCCCGGCCCGCGGGTACCGGTACCGGCACCGGCACGGCCGCGCCCCCCCCGCGCCACAGCCGCCTTGGGCCGCTCCGCCCGCCGTGCTCCGCCCCTCGCCCCCGGCGGCGCCGCTGATTGGTCGGCGGCGGCGCTGCGGGCTGGCGGAGCCCATGTCAATCACGGGGAGGGGGGGGTGTCTGGGCGGGGCGGGGGGAATGTTCGGGGTCTGCGCTGCCTGCAGGGACCTTCCGTAAGCTGAGCGGGCGGGAAACACGCACCTCCTGTGCGAGGCCAGGCTGAGAGAGTTGGGGTTGTCCAGCCTGGAGAAGAGAAGGCTCTGGGGAGACCTTAGAGCAGCCTCTCCCAGTACTGAAAGGGGCTCCAGGAAAGCTGGGGAGGGGCTCTGGATCAGGGAGTGCAGGGATGGGATGAGGGGGAATAAATTTCAGCTGCAAGAGGGGAGATTGAGATGAGATCTTAGGGAGAAATGTTTTGCTGCGAGGGTGGGGAGACCCTGGCCCAGGTTGCCCAGAGCAGTGGTGGCTGCCCCATCCCTGGAGGTGTTCCAGGCCAGGTTGGATGGGGCTTGGAGCCCCCTGATCCAGTGGGAGGGGTCCCTGCCCATGGCAGGGGGTGGCACTGGATGGGCTTTGAGGTCCCTTCCCACTCAAACCATTCTCTGATTCCCTACCATGTACTGGGCACATGAGATGGAAAAGAGGAGCTCGATCCTCTGGAGAGGCCAGCAGAGTCACCGAAACTAAAATAATTCAGAAGCTGAGCTTCTGTGCAATCCCAGCTCGTCTGAGCTGTTGTTAAACATCTGGAATACTGCAAGAGAAAACCGTCACAACTTCATGCAGTTTTATTGATTCCATTGCTTTATTGATTCAAATCTGAGGGGAAAACAGTCTAATTCATCAGTGTTTCTGTTCCCCTGACATTGTGCAGATTTCAGGCAAAAGAGTTAAATATTTCTGTGCAGGACCTTGGGGTTTGATCTGTTCTTCTGTGTGGCAAAGGCTTCCTTGTGATGAAGCACCAGTTTGTGGTGGGAACATGGAAAAGGAGCGCTTGGTACCTTAGAGCAGGGGTGCCGGGAAAAAGAGAGAGAGGAGTGCTTCTGGATAAAGGAGAGGCATCCTGCTCCTCAATTAAACCTCTGCAAGTGTTAATACTGCAGGACTCAGAGCAAACTCATTCCCGGCACCCTGGACAGGTTTTAAGCAGAGCAACCAATTCCCTAGAATTAAAGATTTCACTGAAATTCCCATTCCAGTGGTTCAGCAGATATGACCAACAGGTCTAGTGTTTCTGAGAAGGTTGGGTGCCAAGCAGCCCACAATCAAGATTGGGAGACAGAGGCTCGTATTCACAACTGTGATTTGTATCTTCAGGCAACAGCAGCTCTGCCAGGCACAGGGTGGCAGCTGTGGCAGCACGTGGGTGGCATCCAGCTGTGCTCCCAGTCCATGTAAGGCAGAAGGACTGTTTCCACCAGGGTTTCCCCCTCTCCACTCTCGGGAGAGAGAGTTGGTGAATAGGGGAGGGAAACAGACCGAGCTGTGGCAGAAGAAGGAATTTAAGGCTGGAGATCAGCTGCTGGCTTCAGCCCTGTAGCAGATTCCTGGCCACAATCATCCGCATCACCTCATTGGTACCTGCAGCAGGTTGAGGATGGAACAAAAAGACAGTTAGGAGATGGTTCAATTCTCCCCCCAGTGAAGGCAAAGAGAATTCTTCCCTGAACTGCAGTTTACAGCACGGAAAAGCTCTTCCCACCAGTTGAGGTGGCTTAGAAATTAGAAAGAAATTCTGCACGATGAGGGTGGGGAGGCCCTGGCCCAGGTTGCCCAGAGCAGTGGTGGCTGCCCCATCCCTGGAGGTGTTCCAGGCCAGGTTGGATGGGGCTTGGAGCCCCCTGACCCAGTGGGAGGTGTCCCTGCCCATGGCAGGGGGTGGCACTGGATGGGCTTTAAAGTCCCTTCCAACCCAAACACATCCCTTCTCAGGTACCCTGGTTGCAGGTGAGGAGATTTCAAAGAGGGGAAAACATGTTTAGGAGGCTGAACTGAGATTAGAAAAGGCCAAACACTCTTACGTACACAATGTCAGAATGGGGATAGACTGGAATCACAGGAAAGGAATTGTTGGGGAGCGTCAGCACGTGTCTGTAGGATGGAACTCGACAGTGGCACCACTAACATGCAACTGGATATCCCCCTGCTGTAAGACTCTTATAATACACAGGAATTGCTGCAATACACCATGAGCTCTTGGCCAGGGGATTCACACACCCAACATCCAGGGACACCTCATGCTCAGAGCACAACAGGACTCTGAAACCCAAGAATCAGTCATGTGGGAAGGTGGGGGCCTTCTGGAGGGACTGTTCCCTCCTGGCTTCACTGCCAAGTCACTGCTAGTAAGAGTGTCTTTTACCTTCCAGGATCTGGTGGACTCTGATGTCTCGCACAAACTGCTGCACAGCGTAATCCTTCAGGTAGCCGTAACCCCCGTGCATCTGTAGAGCCTGGTTACAGATCTGAGAAGATAACATCGGTAGTGAAGCAACTTGTGTGGTGTCGAGGACAAGTCAGCGACAGAAGCTCGGTAAGAACCCAGGAACCTGGGCTCATTTTTTTTTTTCACCTAATCTCATCTATTAACAAAGTTAGGTCTGATGGCAAAGCGCTCCTGGTCTCCATCCATGCTGCTCTCGGTGCTATCCTGTTACCTAAGTGCACCATTAAGGCGAACACGATAGCTCAGAAATTCCCAGGAAACACTTTACTTTTACTAAGGCAATTTTTGCTGCATTTCTGTGGCGCTGCTGATGCAGACACCAAACCACCAGATCACCACCTAGTGGTCATCAGGCGAGGCACCTCCTCAGGACTCTGTTTCTCCTGAAATATTACTCTGCGTCATTATCTGTCGACTTGGGGCATAAAACATAATAAATATCTAATAAGTATATAAACAATAAATAAATAAATCTAGGAAGGGTCACGGTGCAGATTTCCTTTTCCTTTCTTTACCTCCTCTGTTCATGGACATCTTGCGATAATGTTTTATTTCTCAGTGTTTTAGGAAAGAGCTCTTGCTACCTAGGAATAATCAGCGTGTGACATGCAAATTATCACTTAAAAATAAAATTGTTCTGCTCCCTGTCCTGTCTCCCTCCTTGGTCCCCTAGAATGTGGTGTAGAAGCTCTGGAGGCCTGAACTGTGGAGAAGCCAATGCTGCTTCCTCCACAGGGTGCAGAATTCTGACCCGTAAAATATCCTGGTGCTGAAAATCAGGCTTCTGGTTTCAAGAATGAGCTTGGCTCTGGGACCCTACAGTGTCCAACTTCTTTCTGACATCTTGGGTACCAAGAGAAGTCTCCAAGCTTTCCGATATGATGCCAACTGAGGTTTAACCTACCATAAAGCATTCATCAGTAGCGAAGAGCTTAGCCATGGAGCAGAGCACGGCCGCATCCTCCCGTTCCTCCTGCAGTGCCCGCGCTGCATTGCGAACCATGAGCCGCGCTGCTACCAGGCGCGTCGCCATCTCCGCCAGCCTGAACTGCAGGTACTGCCAGCACGAGAGGAAAAACTGAGTCAGCATCTCTAGAGGGATCTGGGTCCTGAACCACATCCCACCACCTTCAGGCAGGTCTCAGGTCTGACACGCTTGCTTAGTCAGAAAAAGCATGTTCCTGACTTCTCCAAGGAAGACTCTGTGAAGTGAGTGGTGGGACCAAGATAAAGACAAACCCAAGATAAGAGGTTACCTGATTGTTTGCTAGGGGTTCTCCAAACTGTTTGCGGACAGTGAGATGTTCCTGAGCCAGAAGAACAGAGGCATGAGCAGCTCCTAATGAACAAGAAGCTGGTGGGAGAAGCCAAGGACACAGTGTGAATATGAAGCTAATGCAGAAGGGCAACAAGATCCTGCCCTCCTCTCTTTGCTCTCAGCTGCCTTTCTTACCAATATTTATCCTGCCTCCATTCAGTCCTTTCATGGCAATGCTGAAGCCCTGCCCTTCGGCTCCCAGTCGGTTGCTAACAGGAACAACACAGTCCTCGAAGATCACAGCCCGAGTTGGCTGGGAATTCCAGCCCACCTGGGAAAAAACAGAGCACCCTTGACCTGCTGGTCATAGTTCTTTGGATGCAGCCCAGGACACGGTTGGCTTTCTGAGATGCAAGCACACATTGCTGGTTCATGTGGAGCTTCTCATCCACCAGCACCCCAAGTTCTTCTCCTCAGGGCTGTTCCCAATCCATCCTCCGCCCAGCCTGTAATTGTGCTTGGGATTGTCCTGACCCAGGTGCAGGACCTTGCACTTGACCTTGGTGAACTTCGTGAGGTTCGCACAGCCCCACCTCTCCAGCCTGTCAGGGTCTCTCTGGAAGGCACCCCTTCCCTAAATTGTTCACTTAGCAAAGGGACCGGGTATTGTGCAAACCTCACCAAAGCTGGACTTGGCTTGGAAAAAACCCACCAGGCCAGGATTCTGGTTCATATCCAAGAACAGACCCCCAAGGCTTTGCACAGGTGAGCCTGTCTTTGTCCTGCACTTCCCTCAGGCACACAGGAAGTAAAAACCAAGCCTCTCACCTTCTTCTCCTTCTTCCCAAAGCTGAGCCCCGGCGTCCCCTTCTCCAGCACCAGGCAGGAGATGCCCTTGGGGCCAGGGCCTCCTGTGCGACACATGACCACGTAGACATCGGTGTCACCTCCCCCACTGATGAAGGCCTGCAGAAGGGCACAAGAAGGAAGGAGTGGATTCCATAGGCTAACCCTGAGTCTGCAGCAGCAGCCAGGGTACAAAGTTGGAGGGGCAAAGACCCCACAGCCAGGAGGTGTTTAGGGATCCAACTGTCCTAAGATCTTAATGCTCTGCAGAGCAGAGAATACACAGAGATGAGGAGACAGTAGGAAATGGGAAGGATGAGACCCTTGTGCATGCAGTGCCATCCAGCAGCTTTAGGAGGAGCAAAGAGGTACCTTGGAGCCATTCAGGACATAGGTGTCCCCTTTCCTCTGAGCCGAGGTCAGCAGGGAAGCTGCATCACTTCCACTTCCTATAGGAGAGGGGAGGAAGCAGCCAGTGAAGCAGCAGGTCTGGAGCCTTGGAATTCTCCTGGGAATCACACCCAACAACACTTGGATTTGTACCAGGAGCATCTCAACACCATCACCTGCTCCTTGTGAACTTCCCGTTGATTGCCCAAATGAACACGAAACGAAACTCTTCACCTCAGCTCTGTGCAATGTTCATGTCTGGTTAAACCACGTTAGGAAGGAGGGAAGGAAGAAGACTTCTTGGCTGAGGATGCTCACCTGGCTCAGTCAGGCAGTAAGAAGCAAATCTTTCCATGCTACAGAGCGATGGGCAGAACCTGCGCCTCTGTTCCTCGCTGCCGAAGGTGTCGATCATCCAAACACACATGCTGGAGCAGGAGAGAAGGAGCAGCGTTACAGTACATGAACACAGGCACCTCGTACGAGAACATCTCTGGCTGAACAGAAGAACAAAGCTCCGTGGGGTTCAGTCAGAAGCACCATGGCTTGAAAGTGCATTGCTCCACCTCTGCTGCAGTTGATCTGAGGTGGCCCCAGCACGAGCCCTCCTTCTCCCTGCTCTGACTGAGAGGCAACAAAATCAGGTGCCACAGGAGCTGGGAGGAGGAAGGGCGCTTTCCATTGACCACCAACTTGCTGCCTTGTGGAACACCGGGTTCCCACTTAGCCTCAGCGTTCTCCTCAGCACTAAACCCTTTGTCTCTTTGGAAAACTGCACCTGGAAAAGGAAGCATCATGGCCCCATTGCTGTGCAAAGCAAGTCCCTCACTGAACATGTCTGTACAAGCAGGAGAGGGCTCTGGTATCAGCTGGCGCCTCTGTCACGGTACACCCAAAGCACAAAGGCTTTTTCCAGGCAGGTTACTATCTATAGACAGCTTAAAGTGGAAGAGCAGGGAACAAAACCCAGAACTTAATCCCATCTTACGTGCCACAAAGCTAAAATTACTTCTTGGTGGCATCTCAGTTTTTGTAGCCTGCTTGTTCACTGCCTTCAAGAGCTCCTCACAGGGACGTGTCTACTTGTGGTCCAACTTTAAATAATCAGGAGCATTAGGAGAGCCATCTCCAGCTGGATTTAGAGCCCACAGAACTGCTGTCACACTCACTTGTGGATGCTCATGTAAGCAGTGGTGCTGGTACATCCAGTTGATAAAGCTTCAAAGATTACGGAGGTGTCGAGTCGTGACAAGCCAGAGCCACCGACGTCTGGTTTCACATAGATCCCACCAAATCCTAGCTGGGCTGCCTTCCGCATAGTTTCCACAGGGAATATTTCCTATTGGGGCAGACAGAGCCACCCTGAGTGAATACTCACAATCAATTAAATCTCAATATTCAGTCTCTTCTTGCTGTACACCTGGGCTACCAAGTCCAGTCCCAAACCCCGGCAGAGTTTAAGTTAATGGGCTGGGTCCAAGAAGAGGTGGCTACCCGGACATTCCATCTTCAGAGGTAAATCCAGGTTTTCAGATGACTGAATAGCCTGGCTAGGAAAGCTTCAAGGAATTTCTGATGGCTTCCCACTCCAGCTACAGTGGCAGCTTCAATCAAAACCTCTACAGATGGAATTACAGCACCGAAGAGCTACAGCAGGAACCCCTCTGATGAGACCCAAGGATCCTTAAGGAGGAAGAAGTCAGCAATACAACTCTCGTGAGGTTGTCATACCTTCTCATCCCACTCAGCCATGTAAGGAGCCATCTCCTTGGCAGCAAAATCAAAGGCAACTTTCTGGAATTCCTTCTGCTCCTCAGTCAGGCCGGCAGACGCTAGAAAAGCAGGAAGAGGTGAGAATATGTGTCTGTTCCAGGACAGCAAGCACTACCAGCTCTTCTCCCTCAAACACTTTCAAAGTATCCCTTGACTCACAGAAACAGTTCAGCATCTCTGCTGAACCATTTCTTTGTTCCTTGGGGCCATCATGAACTGTGCACAGGCTTTGGGAGGGGGCTTTCCCAGCTATTCCTGCCCACCCACCACTAGTTGTGTTGCAATACCAGGACAGGGAACAGCCCTGGAACTGTTCCCAGGCCTGCCTGGACTCCATGGCAGCTGTCACTATCTCACCAGGTCTGCAGAAATGCAAGAGAACAGCCCTGGGACTTGGAAGAAATGACACTGGGAAGCAAGCAATTAATAAAGCAGCCCTTTGGAAACAGCATCTAAAGTTTTGGTTACATCCTCCACTTGGAAACTCCTGCTTCATCTGCACATGGATTGAACACTGCTTTGTTAGCTCCTCTCCTAAAATTCATAGGGACGCTGCTGTCTCAATCCCAAATGTCATTGCATTTGGACACATCAAAATGGAGTTGATGATCTTAAAGGTCTTTTCCAACCTAAACAATTCTGTGATTCATCTGCGAATCACAGAATCACAGAATGGTTTGGGTTGGAAGGGACCTCAAAGTCCATCCAGTGCCACCCCCTGCCATGGGCAGGGACACCTCCCACTGGATCAGGGGGCTCCAAGCCCCATCCAACCTGGCCTGGAACACCTCCAGGGATGGGGCAGCCACCACTGCTCTGGGCACCCTGGGCCAGGGCCTCCCCACCCTCACAGCAAAACATTTCTGCCTAATGTCTAACACAAATTTTCCACCTTTCAGTTCAAAACTGTTCCCCCTCATCCTGTCCCTGCACCCCCTGATCCAGAGCCCCTCCCCAGCTTTCCTGGAGCCCCTTTCAGTACTGGGAGCTGCTCTAAGGTCTCCCCAGAGCCTTCTCCTCTCCAGGCTGAACAACCCCAACTCTCCCTGCCTGGCCTCACAGCAGAGGGGCTCCAGCCCTCACATCATCTCCATGGCCTCCTCTGGCCTCGCTCCAGCAGCTCCAGGTCCTTCCTGTGCTCAGGACTCCAGAACTGGACCCAGGGCTCCAGGTGGGGTCTCACCCAAGCGGGGCAGAGGGGCAGAATCCCCTCCCTGCCCTGCTGCTCCCACTGTTCTGGGTGCAGCCCAGGACAGGGTTTGGCTTTTTGGGATGTGAGCGCACGTTGCCGCTTCATGTTGAGCTTCTCCTCCACCAACACCCCCAAGTCCTTCTTCTCCGGGCTGCTCCCAATCCATCCTCCACTCAGCCTGGAGGTGTTCAAGAATCCCTTAGGAGTCCGGCTCAGGCACAGCTCCCATGCAGGTAACCAGAGGCCATCTCCAGCCACCAGAAGATGCCTTCAACCACAGGGCAACCCAGATTTATGGACGGGTACGGCCAGCCTTGCCTGCTTTCTGCAGGAGCAGACATCCCAAGCCTCCTACCCGAGCAGGACACCCCGGGCAGACCCAGCAGATGTGGAGGGAAGTGCAGAGAGACCTCCTGGATGCTGGTGGGCACCATCCCACCTTGCGCGACCACCACCTCCCTCCCGGTGGCACCGAAACCGCCTCCCCGGGGGCAGTGACAGAGGGGGTGTCCCCTGCAGCCGGTGTCCCTGTTCCCCACTCCCCGGGGTCCTTACGGTCGATGCAGGAGGCGATGCCCCTCCGCCCAACCGGTCCCCGCAGCAGCAGCGGCCGCAGGGACAGGAGGGCTCGGGCAGCCATAGCGGGGCGGGCACTGGCACCGCCGCTCCCGGGGCAGCTGGGAGCTGTAGTCCTGCCCTCGGAGAGGAGGAGGAGGAGGAGGAGGAGAGAAGGAAGAACACAGGCAGTGCTTTTGCATAACGGTCACCCGCTTCCGAGGGCTCCCTCCGGCACCCCCGAGCATCCTTCTCCTCCGCGGAGCATCCTTCATCCTTCTCCCGGCGAGGGGACTCCTGCTGGCTGAGCGGTGAGGGGGGGCCGGGAGTGGGAGGGAGGTTGGCATGGGAAGTGGAAAAGTTGATGCCACTCGCTGCAGGCCAGCGCGAAGCCAAATAAGTTCCCGCGGGCTGCTTGTAGAAGGGGGGCAGGGGCTGGACACGCCGGCTTTGTGCCCTTTCTTGAAGGGATTCTGCACCCATGAACTGTAGGAGCAGCCCAGCTGAGCTGGACATCCCTGGTGCGGGGCTGGATGGGTTCCATAGGCAAGTTATTCCCCTCTTCCAGCAGAGCAGCCCCCCCCTTCCAGCCCTCTTTCAGCAGAACAGCCGCCCTTCCACAGCACAACAACCCCCCTTCCGCAGCAGAGAGGCCACACTTCATCCACGCACCTTCCCAGACTTTCTGCAGCAGCTGTGGAGAACATGAGCGGCCCACTGCCCGTGTCCATCACCGTGGCGGGCTGCCTGCCTGCCCGGGGTGTGGTCCACAGCCCGTGCCAGCGCTGAGCTTTGAGGAAACACTGAGCGCGCGAGGAAGGGCGGTTATTCACTCCCCACTTGCTGTTCTCCATCTAAGATCTCTCTACTTTTTTAGCTTGCCTCCTCCTCTCATCATCTCTTCGTCCTCTCATCATCTCTTCCTCCTCTCATCATCTCCCCCTCTTCCTCTCATCCAGCAGGTGCTTCTCGGTGAACAGAGGACAGTCCAAAGAGAGCAGAGATGCCTTGGCCGAGCAGGAAGAGGGACAAAGGAGTGGTAGCAGGTCTGTGTGGCATCATAACTGTCGTAGCATCTCTCACTTGGGGTTCCAACCTATAGTGAAACTACAGGCAATCATCTCAGCTGTCTGGTTTTCAAAGCTGCCTGTCTTGCAGGCAGCATTTCCTCTGTAAGCGGGCTGAGCATCCATGTGTGACTGAGACAAGTCTGCGAGACACACGGTAGGGACAGTGATTTACACTCAGCACAAGGCCGTTAAGAAATGTAAATCACATTTATGAAAAGCTTTCACATCCTACGCATTAGAGATAGTCGAAGTATTCCCAGTGTAGCCCAGGCAGCTGACGTGGCACCACCTGCAAAACACAGTATGTGGTGTTTCAGGTGTGAGATGAAAAAAATTGCACGGTTGCCTCATCCGTGCCACTCGTCTGCTTCATCAGCTCCAGCAAATAACCACCTTCTTACCCTTTAACTGCTTGTTAACTGCTTTTCGCTGTCTGGGTCCTGGACAAACAGGGATATAGATCCTTGTAGAACAGTGGAGGCTTAATCTAAGTTTTCCAGCTACTGCAGTAAATAAAACAGTTTGTTTTGCTTCTGAATTTTACTGTTATTCACTGGATTCACTTGGATGCTTGCAGTTGATTTCTCAGTGATTACTTGAAAACAAATTCAATGACACCTCATGTGAGCAACGTGGTCCATCCTGGCTTTTTTTTTTATGATAAACTATGACCATTAAGCTACATTTGTGCACAGCACACAAAAAATATATCCTTATTCCTGATGCAAGCCAGAACTGCTACCTTACCTATAGCATCTGGGGTGCTCAAAATTCTGCTGCAGTCAAGTACCACTCTGTGAAACCAGCTGGGACCACTAAAAGTGTTTCAGCACAAGTCCTTATCAGAAACAAAATGTGTTTTATCTGAAGGGTCTTTTTATGTTGTTTCTTTTCAGATAAAAAGGAGCCTGATGCTAAAATTGCCAAAACGGAGGAGGAGACTTCAGATAAGGAAGAAGAGGAGAAGTCCACAAAACCTCCAGCTGGGAGTTCCAAGTCAGGATGGAAGAACTGGAAGAAGACAAAAGAATCCGACTCCGGTGGGGAGGAAAGCAAGATAACGTATTGCCACTGGCTTCTCAAATCAGAGCCGGAGAGCAGGCTAGAGAAGGGAGTGGACGTAAAAGTAAGCACCAACACCCATCCTTCCTCAGCAAAGTGCAGGAGCAATTTCACTGCCATCCAGAGCTTTAGTGCCTGGACACTGAGTTCCAGGATCAAATGATTCAGCTTGTTTGCGATATTAATGCTATTGGGCCTTCGTCTCTCCAAAACCACCTGTCTTCCTGGAAGGATATAACGTTGTTCTTTTCCAGGGTGACAGCCCCAGGGTTTGATATTTGTGATAAAAGAGGCAGTTGGGTCCTCAGGATGCTCAGCTGTTGGCTGCATCCATTTCAGACTCAGCCTTTACATCACTGAACTGTTCCTTCGTTTATGAAGGCTTCTCTGAAGCCTCTGTGGAACGCAAACAATTGTGCCAAGTTTGTACTGTAATTGAAGCAACTACTAGGAACAAATGATTAGGCACAAAGTAGTCAAGGAGACATTAAAGATCGAGCTGCCTCCTGATCTGAACCTATATTTCCATTCCATTTCCAGTTCAGCATTGATGACTTGAAAGCTCAGCCCAATCAGACAACCTGCTGGGATGGAGTGAGAAACTACCAGGTAAGGAGCATGAGTCAAAGACACTGAAATACCAAAAAGGTGAAATATATGTGGAAAAAAAAGATGAAAAAAAGGTGAATTATTCCCTTTGCCCCAACTATTTCCTTCTGCTTCACTCTGCCTGCTTTTCCAGGTGCATTTTGTCAGGTGTTAATGCTCCTCTAGGTCAAAGGTACATTCAGCTGGGTAATATTTGTCAAATCAATGGGTTTTTCTTTAGCTTAGACCAGCCTTTATTTCCCTGGGCACCTTTCAACAAGTCTGTACTTACCCAAATACTGTGCCTTCTCAGCATGTACAGCTTTGTTCCAGGCTTCTCCGCAAAGGAAAACCCACGTGTGCTTCCCCCTTAGATAGGATCTGCTCTGCTGCTTGTTTGCTGACAGCTGACCCAGGCCTCCTGCTATCTCTGAACGAGGGTGGCTGAGCTCTTGAATTCCCACACACTTTCTAACCAACAGGATCTTGCTCTTTAGCCTTGATTTTGATTCGTTTCATTGCAGCATAAAATATCTGTACAACAGTAGGAAACCTTACCTGAGCAGTTATGAACGCACACGGCTCTTGTTGCTCGTTCCTGTTCCTGGCTGCTTCTCAACCCTGAGGGCACGAATCAAAGAGCTCAAAGTCTCTCTTTTACACCTGACAGGCAAGAAATTTCCTGAGAGCCATGAAACTTGGGCAGCAGGCCTTCTTCTACCACAGCAACTGCAAAGAGCCTGGCATTGTTGGCATCGTCAAGGTGGGTGCCTCTTGTTCTGTGTTTTGGGGAGGGAGGGGAGCAATAATTGGTGGATTATTAAGCAGCTCATTAGCCCTGCTTGTGTCTCAGCACCAAAGGAGGGCAAAAGCTGCCTAATGAGAGCAGAGAATGAGCTTAGGGCAGCCACACTCAGCGGTACAAACCATGGCAGGGCTGACGAGCGCATCCTTCCCTGGAGAAATGGAACCACGCTGCTGGTTTCCTGCTGACGTTCGGAGCGCCTCCAGCCAAGTGTTGCTCCACGCCCTGATTAGACTCTGAGTCACTAAATTCTACTCAGCTGAGCCTGCAAGGCATTAGTGGAAAACCTGGGGCACAGAAAAGATTTTAAGAGGAGAACTCATCACAGCGACTTATCAGTCTTCCCCATTTTCCTCTGTTGCGCGTGCTCCTTCCACACTGCTCTCCAAAGAGCGAACGATGCTTCCTTGACAAGTGCTTCAACCCAAGAGATGTAAGGGAGGGAAACACACTCCACCATTAGAATGAAGTTCAGGCTGATTTTCCCACCAGGATTATTCCTTATGTCCAGTCCCAGCTTTCTCAAGTGCATTCCGTACCCTTTGCTGGCAGCGGATGGGAACTCATCTCACGTTCTTCTCCCCTTCTCTCCAGATCGTAAAGGAGGCCTACCCTGATCACACGCAGTTCGATCAGAAGGATCCTCATTATGATTCCACCAGCAGAAAAGAGAACCCCAAATGGTCCATGGTAAGGTAGTGCACTACACAGAGCTGCTTTGAGCTATGTGGCCAAGCTGAGTGTAGCTAGAAGCCTCTTATCATCATATTGCAGATGTTCTTAAGCATCTGGCCTGGCCTGACCACCTTTCCCAGTAGGAAACTCTGATTGTTTTCCCTACCTTTTCCTCCATCTCTTCCAGAAGGCTGCCAAAATATCTCCCTAACTTTTCAAATCTTACTGATGCTGATCTGACCTCTGTGCGTGGCAGAATTCTGGGTTAGCAGAGAACCAACATCTGTAGGTACCATTCTTAGCCCACCGCAAATAAGCTGTAGATCTGAGGGACACTGAAGCGCAGGGAAGTGACATCCACGGGCTGGCTGCATCCCACACCTGGGGTTTGTATTGTCTGTGACAACGTGAACACACGTTGCTACTGCACAGTGCAAAGATTCCTGCTAACAGATCACTTGCCAGAAGTGTCTGGAAGTTATTTTAGCCTTGAGCAAAGAAACTCTTCCATATCATTATAAGCCAGTTGTTTGCTTCTGTTTAAAATCTTTATCCCCTCAAAGATCTGTGACCTCGTGGGGCTACATCCCTCTCCAACCACGTTCCTTTGCCGCCCATCCCTTCCCAGGTGGACGTCCAGTTTGTGCGGATGACAAAGCGTTTCATCCCGCTGTCTGAGATCAAGACTCACCACCTGGCACACAAAGCAGATGGAGGCCCCCTGAAGAACATGATGCTCTTCACCAGACAACGCCTTTCCATCCAACCACTCACACAAGGTAAGGACCTTCTCTGGAGTCCTGGTACCACTCCCTCTGAGAGGCAACCCTTCCAGAGAGCCTGGAAAACCCACTGATGGATTTTCCTTCCTTACCCTTTCAACACAGAGGAATTTGATTTCATCTTGAGCCTGGAAGAGGAAAAGCCACATTAAGAAACCGAGAGCAGCGCAGCTTCTGCCCAGCCCGCTGATGTCGCCTCCTAAACCAGTGTAATTCTCAAATGTACTTGCTCAATCGCAGCGACGAGAACGCGCCCGCACACGGTTCGCACCTACACGTCCCTTATCCTGACATACTGTTATTTTTGCTTATTTTTGAATAAAGCCTTTTAGAATCAACTGCACCTTCTCCTTTTTAATAGCAGAAAAATCTGCAATTGTGTCTTGCAGGACGGAACAGGCACATCCTCTTTGAGAATATTTACTGTGGGAATCAGTGCAGGGGAATGTTCTTCCACAGAAAGTTATCACTAAGCTTCTCTCTAGAACAAGAAAACTGTGATGTAAATGCACATCCAGCTGGATTGCTGCAAAGCAGATCACAGCTTTAACTTCCTGCAGGGATAAAACTTCCCATGTTATTTTCATAGAGACAGCAGGGAAATAGAAAATAAAGCTTGATTAAAAAAAAATTAAGCTACTTGTGCTTCGATGCAGTGACATAGAATCACAGAATGGTTTGGGTTGGAAGGGACCTCAAAGTCCATCCAGTGCCACCCCCTGCCATGGGCAGGGACCCCTCCCACTGGATCAGGGGGCTCCAAGCCCCATCCAACCTGGCCTGGAACACCTCCAGGGATGGGGCAGCCACCACTGCTCTGGGCACCCTGGGCCAGGGCCTCCCCACCCTCACAGCAAAACATTTCTCCCCAAGGTCTCATCTCAATCTCCCCTCTTGCAGGTGAAAACCGTTCCCCCTCATCCTATCCCTTCACTCCCTATCAAGAGCCCCTCCCCAGCTTTCATTTTTCTGGGAGGCTGCCTAGGGTCTCCCCAGAGCCTTCTCTTCTCCAGGCTGAAGAACCCCAGCTCTCTCAGCCTGTCCTCACAGCAGAGGTGCACCAGCCCTCTGATAATCGCCGTGGCCTCCTCTGGACGCACTCCAACAGTTCCATCTCCTTCTTATATTGGAGACTCCAGAACTGGACCCAGGGCTCCAGGTGGGGTCTCCCCAGAGCGGAGCCGAGGGGCAGAATCCCCTCCCTGCCCTGCTGCTCCCACTGCTCTGGATGCAGCCCAGGACACGGGTGGTTTCTGGGCTGTGAGCGCACATTGCCAGCTCATGTTGAGCTTCCCATCAATCAGCCCCCCCAAGCCCTTCTCCTCAGGGCTGCTCTCAACCACATCGTCCCCCAGCCTGTAGCGAAACCACAGATTGCTCCAACCCGGGTGTAGGACCCTGCACTTGTCCAAACCTCACGAGGTTCACACAGGCCCATTTCTCCAGCTTGTCCACATCCCTCATAGCTTCTCATAGCTTGAAGACAGACCAAGAATTTAGGAAGATAACATAGGACAGACTCCTCGAGCATGTTTGGGGGGGCTACAAAGTACAGCACTGAAGAAAAATGTCTTAATATCATAAAAAAAGCCCAACCCAGGCCATATAAACCATACCAGACAAACTCGTGCACAGCATTTGATAGCCAGGGCTGGCTCTTTTTAATTTGAGAGACAAAAACCCCAAGATTTAAAATACAGCCATTGAAAAGACAACGAATTAAGAAACATGTAAACACAGCAGAGGCTTAATTACAGGTTGCACTGCTTGGTTGAGTACTTGCAGACTCCCCCCTGCCTGGGCCGGGGAGAGAGGGAATGACCCAAGTAGTGAACAGAACCACCCAGCTCAGGGGCTGCTGGAGCAGCATCTGCCCCTCACCATGCGAATGAGATGCTTTTCTGAAGTACCTTGTCCTGGAGTGACCTCATGCTTCACGTTCTCTCTAAAGATGCTCGGCACGTCTGCTCCACCCAGAGGGCCCAGCGGGTGACAGGGTGAATGGTCCATTTAGACTAAGTAAAAATGGGTATTGTTTCTAAATTCTGGTTCCACAAGTAGGGACACAGGGGAAAGGGGCACGGAGTAGGAAAAACAACCCAACATATACGCTCATGCATCTTTTCCAAGTCATCCCTCTGAAGTGATGAACAGACATCTCCTTACAGCACTGTCATCAGACAGTTATCTTTCACCCCATACTGAAGAAAACACTCCTGGAATGCAGAGACATCTCCATCCATGGGTTTCTCCAACACCTCATGGCCCACCACCAAGAGGAATAGGCAAGGAAAAAAAAATTCTAGGCAGGGTGGGAGCTGAGGGAAAGCTGGAGGTGCTGCTGTGCTCAGCTCAGCCGTGGAAAGACAGCCTATCCCCAGCGGCTCCCGCGGGAGCTCCGCTTGGCTGCGAAAGGTTGTGTGTTGCCACAGCACGGGTGGTTCCCCCACACAGAGGGGGCGAAGTGAGTGTCAGAAGCAACATTGAGATCCCTCTGCCACGTGAGATGCACGGCTGGTTGCCACCCTGGCTAAAGTCAGCGTTCGCTTCAGCCTTAGGAAGACTTGGCTCCAGCCCACGGCACAGACCTCTCGTGGGAAGAAAAGCAAGCCACGTCTTCACTACCGCAGCGCAGGAACATGGTGTGACACGAGCACTCAGCAGAGATGAGATCATTAGTGTCCTCTACAACAGAGCAAGACTGTCCAGCTCTACTAACAACCGCAACCTGACACGGGGTGAGTAAAAGACACCTTACTTGGGCAAGCAGAAACACACATTTATCACTGAAACACAGTAGCTGTCTTATCACACAGAAAGCTCCCCTTCCCTCCCAGACCCCATTCCCTCCACAAAGCAGAAGACACTTCCATTTCCCACCTGCAAGACAACTGTTCCACACTCAGCTGCAGGACAGAGGCTGAGATTCCTTCCAGAATCAAAAGGAAACTGGACAAAAGCCCAGTGAGCCACAAACTCACAAGGAATTCCAGACAAATCCCACTTGCTAGAGCTTATATCCCAGCATTTCGTGCAGGCTTGTCTCCCCATCCAGCAGAAGGTCCAACCACCTGCTTCCTGAAGGGCTTCTGAACAGGATGGATATTCTTCAGATTCAGTCAATCAAGTTTACAAAGCCACATCTGATTTTTAACGGAGGAGCAATTCCCTTCTGGGAAGGTTCTCGTGATTCTACTTAGCTGAAGACTAAAAGCAGCTTATTTTAGAAGAGAAAAAAATAGCCTCCAGGTTCATGGCAGCCCCTCAGCCCTCGCTGGTAACTCCAGCTCAGGCCTCGGGAATGCGTCTCTGGAATCAGAGACTTCCACCACCCTTCCAGTTCCTTGGCTTCACCCAGCAGCACACACAAGCCAAGAGCTTCTTGAAACGGTCGCATCCACTTTCTGTCCTTACTAACCCACATCCCGCAGGCACGAGGGAGCAAAGCAATGCACACGCGTTTCTGCACTGCTGCGTGTCCCTACTGCAAAGCCTGCTCTGTCACGAGGACACAGACGTGAGCAGGGCAGCGTGCGCAGCGTAAGCCCGCTCCCAAGGGAGCCTCTATTTATTTCTGACATCCCAAAACTGTTCTCTAGACGTCTTACAGCTGCTCTGCGGCAGCAACTGGGACCTGTATGAGTGCAGCAAGCAGAGAGGCAGCATCTCGGGGGCACTCACGCAGCTACAAGTCTGGGACAAGACTAGGAAGTCACTGCTCTTGGCCAAGAGCCTTCCTGCCCACCCAGCAGCACTGGGATCGTCACCGCTCTGCCACCTCCTGCTGCACCCATGTGCCCTACTCCCTCCTACCAGCCACAGCTCAACGCAACCACCTCAAGGCCATGGCCGCACACCGACTGCCCGTGCAGAATTCCCAGGGCAGAGTCAACGACATTACCTAAAGGAATCCAGCACAAAGAGGAGGCAGCGAGGGGAGAACACTAAGCAATTTCAAGTTGGTTCCACCTCAGTCTCTCACTGTGTCATTGTCCCTCGTGAAGATTTCGGAAAGGCAAGAAAAATATCCATCCTACCCAGCCCCAGAGCAACTTCCACACCGCTCGCAAGAAGCAGCAGATTTGGCCTTCACTTCGCTCTCTCCCTCCCCGCTGCTGCACTGAAAGGGTCTCGGGGCAAAGAGGAAATCAGGCAGCTCCGCAGCCTCCGGACACGCCTCAACACATCCGACTCCAGAGGAATGTAGTTGATTGGGAAGCACTGAGGTACCTTCAACTCTGCACGACCAGTGCTCCAGCTTGCCTTGCCCTCCCATCCCCTTCCCACCCTACGAGTCCTTTGAAGAAAGGTATTAAGTCAAAAACGGATATTTAATTTCCATGAAGTCTCTGAAGTGTTTTCTTCTTCCTCCTCGCTGCTGTCCCCGCTGGTTCCACAGCAGCTTTCCTCCACGTGGCCTCTCACTGCCGGCCGTTGTTCTCTGCAGGCTGGCTGGGAGTCTTGGCCTCGGCGTGCGAGGATGTCCCCTCAAACCGCTGGGACGCGATGGCTGCTTGGTGGGACATGCTCTTCCTCACTATGTCTCCTTTCCGCCAAAGCACCACCTCCTGCAGTAAGACAGGCAGCAGGGCTTGTCAGGGCTTGTGAGACCTTCTCCTGGTCCCACCCCAACCCAACGGCTGAATCGAGCTGCCTGGAGAACAGCTTGTACCCATGGAGATCTCAGCATATGCTACAGCACCAAGCAGAGGCTTTGCAATGCACCCACCAAACATCCAGGGCAGCTCTGTCCTAATGCCATCGGCTCCCACGTTGGAATTCATAAGGTGAAGCACAGAAGCTCCACTGTGGGGCAACAGAGTGGAAAAGAAGTCCCATATGGGCACCTTCTATACACATCCCCACCACCATGGACATCTGACCTGCATGGACAACTCCTCTTTGCATGCTCTAACTTCATAGAACCACAGAATGGTTTGCATTGGAAAGGACCTTAAGCCCTTCTGGTTCCAAGCCCCCACCACGGGCAGGGACACCTCCCATTGCATCAGGGGGCTCCAAGCCCCATCCAACCTGGTCTAGAACACCTCCAGGGATGGGGCAGCCACCACTGCTCTGGGCAACCTGGGCCAGGGCCTCCCCACCCTCATTGCGAAGAATCACTTCCTAATGTCTAATCTAAACCCTTCCAATCTAAACCCATTGATTTGTCTAGTCCTTGCATGTATTCAGTCAAGAACATGATTCTCCCCCATGGGAATCCCAAATTCCCAGAAGGTCCTTATAATGCAGTGTCCCAAGCAGCAGCCTACAGGCCCAAGAAGAACCAAGAGCTCTGTTTCCCACCTGCTGTTTAAAGTAGCGTCTCTCTTCCTCATCGATCAGCACCAGATTGAGGTAATAACGCACTGAGAACTTCTTATTGATGTCCCTCATCGTCGGAGTCAGCTCGTAGCCAGCCAGAAAGAGTCTGATGGGAATGGACTCCCCTACAAAGAGCACAGAACCATCAGCACAGACAGAATGCATAGATACCAGCTAGGAGAGCACCAGCAAAACATCTCACTTTGTGAGCATTTCCACAAGGGGAGGAAGATGAGCTAAAAGAGCTCAACTCCCTTCAAAAATCAGGATGCACGGTCCATAGCCAGATCCTGCCCTTGCTGCCAGCTGTTCCATCCAAACTTTAACAGCACAGGACTCATTTGTGACCTGCATCAAGACAGTACTGCAGGAAAAAATGAGTAAGGTGACATTTTCTCTGGCAAGTGACTCTGCTGGGCAATGGAACTGGAAAATGAGTGGCACAGGAGATTGGCACAGAGCTGGAACACCATCTCTTTCTGCTTTAAGCTGCAGCAATGCCAGCTGGTGGCCCATGCCAATAGTGAATTTGCATCTATTCCTGGTTCTGCCACTGCTTCATGAAAAGAATTAAATAATCGCAACTCATTTGCCCCTCGTCACACCAAAGAAGCAAGGGGACTGTATTTAACCACCTATGTAAACTGCCGTGAGTCCACCAGTGAAATAGGATGCAGAGCACACAAACTCAGCTGAAGACACTGCAGGACTCATATTCCCACCCCAAAAGTCTCCAGCAGAGAAATTCTGAAGGGTTCATCTGCTTTCTCACCTCTCACGGGTGCCCCATCCATGATCTCGTATTTAGCTATTGTGTCATTCTCATGATACACGTTGGGTCCAGTCCCTGTTGTCTCTCTCTTGATGATATCTATCTCCATGTGTTTGATCTTGATTCGCACCAGCAGGAAGTAGATCTTCCCCACAATCACGTCTTTTAAGTGATACCTAGCACGCGAAGGAAGAGAGCACCACAATCAAACACTGCGCAGAAGACCAGGGACCCCCCCAGCCGAAGAGCAGGAACCTGCTTGTCAGGCACTTTGCTCTTAACCACGGCCCCAGCTGTAAACTTCAGATGCCAACCAACCCCCTCCACCAGGCTGCTGGAAACAGCACTTTTATATTCCCTCCTCTGGTCTTTTGGAAATGCATAAGAACATTTAGCGCAATCAGATAAATCAAAAACAGAATTCCAGGCCGATTACCTCCAAGAAACCCCTGTGACAGCAAAGCCTCCAAACCCAATTTTTTAGGTCAATTAAGACGAACACAAATGTTCCACAGCAGGAGGATTTGCTTGCATCAGCTGGGGGAGATGCATTAGAAGTAGTTTAAACGAGTTGTTTCTAAATTCTGTGCCTGAATTAAGGTCCCATGGCAGCTGTATCGCCTGGTAAAGAGCAAACATTGTACTTCGAAGACATTTGGAAATACTGATCTTGCTCTTGGATATTGTGATCTTGCCAAGGAAACAGGGAATGCGAAGTTACAGCAACAGCCTCACGCTATGTTGCAAGCTCAAAATGCCACAGGCATCGCCTCCCACTCCTTGCTTCAAAGAGCACATCTCTGGGCAAGGAGAGGACCTGAACGGTGTGCCAGCCTCGTGGAGCGCACAAACAAAGAATCCCTTTGAGGATCACACGCCAAACACGTGTTCAGGCTTCCAAACCCAGCCGTCCCCTGCAGCAGAGGGTTCCCCACCACCACTGGCTGCTCCTGAACCACTTACTTGGACTTGTTATACTCGAACTCAATGTGCAGGCAATCCTCGATCCCCACTTCCATCTTGATGGAGGAGTTGAGCTCTGGGTAGGTGCTCAGGGTGTGCACGACTATGTCCATCTCCTTCACCACATCGTTGAGTCTGCGGCTGACAGTCGCCCGGAGGAAATACCTGCAAGTGGAGGTCCCTGCATTACGGCCACACAGGCAGCAACAGAGACAAAGCGGGGAGGGACTGGGGCCGAATGGATTGCACTGGGCTATCCAGCAGTCTTACTGGTACCTCGGCTTCTGGAGCAGCCAACATCCCATGTGAGAAAAGACAAAAAGGAATTTTCAAATGGAAAAGCAGGGTTTTTTAAGGCTTCTCCAAGCTTTTGTGCATTTCTGAGCCCGAGTTACCTAAGCAGCAATTTGGGGATGTGAGTAAGAGCTTGCACATGTTAAAACCACTGCGCTTTTGCAAGAGATTAGGTCACACCAGACTCCACAGGCACACCTCTTTCTGCAGATCTCAGAATTTTCCAACCCCTCCATAGCCAGTGACTGGAGTTCAAGTCAACACGAGTGCCTAGATGCAAAATATAGTTTGCAATATATGAACAGGACACAAGCTAGGCATCTGCTTGCATTAGAGCACAATTAAAGTTGACAAGACTGATTACGAGACAGCGAAAATGTCCCCATTGGAGACCAAAGCAAACAATTTATTTTGGTTTCTGAATTACCAAATAAATTAGAAAGTATTCCATTGATTCAGAGAGGATGATTATTCTTGACACTCAAATGAGGTAAATGAGTTCCACAAAGCACGATGCACGTTTATAAAAGCAGAGCCCTCAAACACAGTCTTTTACAACTCACCCCACCAAAATTCATTTGGAGTGACATTATGAGCTTACAAGGATGTGTGGGAAGGGATGCTGCCCTCTAGAATGACCACAGTAAATATCTGCACCTGCACAGGACCACAAATTGGGGTCAGGGAAGGGAGAAGATGAGAACTGGGGTCAGGGAAGGGAAAAGACTCACCGTAGCTTCACGTTCTGCCCCGTGTAGGACTCATAAGGTTTTTCCACGTGTGTGAATTCAAAGTCAAATGTCTGTGATTGAGTGAATTCCCCAGGACGGGCCAGGTCCTTCACCAGAGACACAAATTCGTGGTGGTTCCCTCGGTCATAGTAGAGTTCTAGGAAGACATAAGTCCAGGTTAAGCAGTGATGCTTAATCCCACATGACATGGCGAGGAAAGGCAGATTTCACAGCTACGAGCATTCTCTTGTTCAGATCGCTGCTCCCTCCACCACTGTTCAGAGAGCCTGCACTGCTTCACTGCTCTCCATCGCAGCCAGAGGCAGGTCAGAACTTTCCTCCCAGAATAGGGAAAGAAGACGTCCACACAGCCTCACCTGCTGCAGGGAATCAGGACTCAGCTCGCCTTAGAGTGGCAGGGATCACATATTATCAATATTATGTCCAGACTGTTTGAGAAGAGGAGCCAGCAGCTCATGCAGCAGCTCCAATAATTTTCTACACAATATTCCAAGCCAAAGGCATCACCACTAGAAACAGAGTAAAAACCACCACTGCTTCTACAGAACAGCAGACAGTGACAGAGCAAAAATGAAGGGCTAAGAGGCTTCCAACCGCTCCTGCTTCTCCTTTGAAAACAGAGTGTGAGTGGTCTCGATCCGCACTGGGAATAAGTAACTTGGTGTGACTGCCCAGTGCGTGGGGAGGCAACTGAGCCAACCGTTCCCCCAGCCCCTGGATAACACATTAACGTGAACACCAACGAGGGAAGAGCAGGGACCTTTGGAAGCACTGCTCAAACCATCTCAACTAACCAGCAGTCACATTGCTTCAGTTTTCCCTACAACCTTCTTGTCAGCAGGAAACGACTACAGGTTTCCTCATTTAATGAAAGCAATCCTCTCCACACTTCCACAAAGTTTTCTCCCTTCAGCCAAAGCAACAGAAACTTGGAACCCTGCAATTTGCATTCCCAGCGCTGTGTTATACGTAACCACCAATGCAATTTGCCCTTCCCAGCCCTGCGCCCGAGTTGGGTGACTACACGACACCCACACAGTCCTGAAAGGTAAAGCCTCAGCCAATCTGATACGTGCAGATGAGGAAAGACCTAAGTCATCAGACGATCTCATACACACAAGTTCACCATCAGCACTAAACTGTGCAGAGGAGGCTTCGCAGAGGCATTAGCAGAGTTCAGGAGCTGCAGGGAAATATCACTGAATTATTTGGTTGGAAAAGACCTTTGAGATCATCAAGTCCAACCGTACCTGTCCACCACTAAGCCAGATCCCTGAGAAACTCGTCTGCCCATCCTTTAAACCCCTCCAGGGATGGTGACTCAACCACCTCCCTGGCAGCCTCTGCCAGTGCTGAGAACCCTTTCGGTGTAGAAATTTTTCCTGATGTCTAACCTGAACCTTCCCTGGTGCAACTTGAGGCCATCTCCTCTCATCCCATCACTTGTTACTTGGGAGAAGAGACCAGAACCCACCTCACCACAACCTCCTTTCAGGGAGGTGCAGACAGTGATGAGGTCTCCCCTCAGCCTCCTTCTGTCAAGACTAAACAACCCCAGGTTCCTCAGCCACCTCTCATAAGGCTTGTTCTCCAGTTGTCTTGATTCTCTGCTCCTTGGGATGCACGATGAGGTATCAGCTTTTAAGTGACGTCTGTTTCTGACACCTTTTTGTTCACCTTATCTCTATAATGGAAATATTGGCACCAGAACTCCCCTCACTTATGCAGAACAGCAAGTGCCATCGAGCCGGGCAGGCAGGTGACATCAATAAACCAACTCTCTCCGCATTGAACACACGACCGTTGAGAGGAAAGTGCCCGTCAATGTGACAGAGAAGTCACGTGCCACAGAAAGAGAGGAATATTTCATCTGCCCACACGATACAGAAGGCAAGGATCGAATTTAAAGCAAGGGGAGGCAAATGTCAGAGCACCAAGTTCTCTGCTGCCTCAGAAGGGCACAGATTGGCATCTGTGAAACAGGAAGGGTTGATGTTTCCTGCACTTCATTGACATCAGCATGCTGATAGGTACAAGGTGTAATTTCAGGTTTTCAGAGCTTTATGGTTTCCAGATTGAAAAAAAAAAAAAAAAAAAAGTGACCTGCCAATGTTTTAGTGCCACACTCGGGACACAAAGGAAAACTGAAATTTTAAATGTGTTCACCAGACACCACGCAGAACAGTCCAGACTCTGGGACCCTGTCTAGAACAGCCATCTCCCCTCTAACGCATCACTCCGTGACATCCCAGCCTTCCTACCTGGTAAATTGTCTCTCACAGCTACCAACCTCATGGCAGCGCGAAGTCAGAACACCACGCAAGCTGTTCCAGCATGGAAAGCATTAAGGAAGTGCCACAGAATCGTGGAACGGTTTGGGTTGGAAGGGACCTCCAAGCCCATCCAGTCCTACCCCCTGCCATGGGCAGGGACACCTCCCACTGGATCAGGGGGCTCCAAGCCCCATCCAACCTGGCCTTGAACACCTCCAGGGATGGGGCAGCCACCACTGCTCTGGGCAACCTGGGCCAGGGCCTCCCCACCCTCATTGTGAGGAATTTCTTCCTGATGTCTAATCGAAATCTTCCCCCTTCCAGTTTGAAGCTGTCAGCGGCGCAAACTTCAGCGCTCTACAGTGCGATGAGCAAAGGGAAAAGAACAACGTGGAGTCCCAGCAGCTCCCAAAGACACCTCTTGGGCAATACCATGAATTCAAACCACTTATTCAAAACATACACAGCTCAAAAGTCTTCCAAAACAGGGAATCAGAAGCAGGTGAGGCAGCAGGGGAGAGAGAGAGTGGAGCTGGAAGTGAATTTCATGCTTAATTCCCAGTGATGATCGTAATCAAATAGGAGGTTGTGAGGCAGCTCCTGATGAATGGGCTCACTTGAGCTCCCTCGTTTACAGGCTCTCCCTGCCTCTCCTCCCTTTCTTTCCAAAGGGTTGTGTTATGCTGGCTGGGAAAACCTTGGGATGACCTGCCTGCACCGCACAAGTTGCAATGCAGACACCACAGGGATTTTGGGGGTTAAATTACGGCGGGCACAGTTGCATCCCTGGGAACAGCCTGAATTTATGATGGCTTGTGGCTCTTGGGCACATCCGTGAAAGACGGACACCTCTGCTCCAAATGAAGAGTGAGCACGGCAGCTATTTTTCCTCTAAGAAAGCAAGAAACAGGTAAATCTCAATTAGTGACACGCACAGACAACCACAAGTTCTGACCACACTCACTGTGCAGGGACACGGGGTCACTCCAGGAATAAAGCCTCAGGAAAGCTGATCTACCCAGGGAAAATGCATTGTGGGATAAGGGCTAGGAAGGGACTGGGGACCTTCCAGTACGGAAAGGGCTACAGGAAAGCTGGGGAGGGACTGTTTACAAGGGCATGGAGTGACAGGATGGAGGAGGATGGCTTTAAATTGGAAGGGAGAAGATTTAGATTCAACATTAGGAAGAAATTCTTCAGGATAAGGGTGGTACAGGTTGCCCAGAGAAGTGGTGGAAGTCTTCAGGGCCAGGTTGGATGGGGCTTGGAGCCCCTGATCCAGTGGGAGGTGTTCCTGCCCATGGCAGGGGGTGGCACTGGATGGGCTTTGAGGTCACTTCCAACCCAAACCATTCCATGATTCTACGACCAACGGAAAAAACCCCTCCGGATTCACCATCCTCAGCAGAGCCATCACTTCCCGCTGTATCCCAGACCACCCGAACCAACAGGCACAGGAGGAACGCACACCGACAGCTGCAAACAGAGACAGCCTGGAGAATCCCACCGGAGCGCTGGCATTGCCAGGGTGTCCTGGTATCTGCAGGATGGAAACCCAATTTTACACCATTTCCAAGCGTGTGCAAAATTGGCGACCAAGCAGGAGAGAGAAAATAGGACAACGGAACAATGACCTGGAAAAGGCCTGGAGTTCCCTCCTTTCCCAAGCCAAGAGAACAGACCAGGTGGCCCAGCTTGCATGGTGGGTGGAATAATTCCCAGTGGCTGTGGGAATTGTGCAGGCACTGAAGCCACGGGAGTGCTCCGTGTAATCAATCTACAGGAATTCTCTGGGCAAGGAAGCAATGGGAATGCTCCAAGCAGGAAATCATGAGAATTCATACAGTGAAGCAATAGGAATGCTCAGTGCAGGGAAGCGCTGGGAATTCTCTGGGCAGCAATTCTACAGGAATGCAGGGAAGCACTGGGAATGCTCCAACCAGAAACCACAGGAATTCTCCGTGCAGGGAAGCACTGGGAATGCTCCAAGCAGGAACCCACGGGAATTCTCTGTGCAGGGAAGCACTGGGAACCCACGGGAACTGGCACTGCCAAGGCTGCTCGGGAGTGCCCACCGCACACTCCACACTCCCAACCCGGTTTGGGCTGCAAGGGCCCCCCAAGCCCACCCAGCCCCGACCCGGGCAGGGACCTCTCCCACAGGGACCCCCACCACTCACCGATCTGCCCGATGAACTCCACTTTGATGCCCTGGTGCTCCAGGCGGCGGTTGGGCTGCTTGAGGGTGAGCACCACCCGCCCGGACACGGTCTCGCCGTCGTAGAAGAGGAAGAACTTCTCCTTCTTGCCCTCCTCCGTCTTGTGCTCCACCCGCCGCCGGCTCTCGCCATCGCTCAGCACCAGCTCCAGCTCGGGCGTGGGGCCGAACCCGAAGAAGCTCATGGCCCCGGTAGCCGCTCGCCCCCCACCGGGTGCGGGGGGCGGGGTGGGGGGGGTCCCGCAATGCGGCGGGGCCGGGGGCGCGGGGGGCGGCCCTGCAGAAGGAGAGCCGAGCGGCCCCGCTGCCCCCCCGCACGGACACAGCCGAGCCGGGGCCGCCGCGGCGCGCAGGCGCGGGGCGGGAGGAGGGCGGGGATTGGCTGGAGTGGGCGGGTGGAAGGCGGTGATTGGCTGCGGCAGGGGCGGGGGGCGGAGATTGGCTGAGACGGGCGGTGATTGGATGGGGTTGGGCAGGAGGCGGGTGGGAATTGGCTGCGGCAGGCTGGAGGACGGCGGAGATTGGTTGAAGCCGGCTGGAGGCGGGCGCTGATCAGTTCCGCAGGCGCGATGCGGGAGGAAGGCGGGGATTGGCTTGGGAGGGTGGGGTTGGTGGTATCGGCGGGGGAGGTCGGTGTTTGGCTGCGTCGGGCAGTGATTGGCTAAAGCTGGTGGTGGAGGGGCGGGGATTGGCTAGAGAGAGTGGGGATTGGTTGAGACGAGTGGAGGCGGGCGGTGACTGGCTATAGCGAGCAGGAGGAGGGCGGGGATTGGCTGAGGTGGGCGGGGATTGGCCGAAGCCGGCGGGAGGCAGGCGCTGACCAGTTTCGCAGGCGCGATGCGGGAGGAAGGCGGGGATTGGCTGAGGCGAGCGGGGATTGGCTGAAACAGGCAGGAGGGGGGTGGGAATCGGTTGGAACAGGCAGGAGGCGGGCGGAAATTGGCTGGAGTAGGCAGGCGGAGGGCGATGATTGGCTGGAGTAGGCAGGCGGAGTGCGATGATTGGCTGGAATGCGCAGGCGGAGGGCGGGACTTGCCCTAGGCCGGCTCTGATTGGCTGAGGCGGGGCGGGCGGACGGTTCGAAGCGCGGCGCAGGATGGCGGCGGAGCTGTGCCGCACCCTGGCGGAGTGGCGGCTGCGGGACGTGGCCCGCGGTGCGTCCCCTAGCGCGGTTCGGGGTTGGGGACGTGGGGATCACGGCTTCCCCGCGCGGCTCACGGGCTGTTTCTCTCGCAGTGTGGGTGAGCGCCGTGTGGGAGCTGGACTTCACGGAGACCGAGCCGCTCGACTCCGGGACACGCGAAGCCATCGCGGGGGACGGGCCCGACGGGTTCACCCGCCTCCACCGGGCCCTGAGCCCCTTCGCCGCGGAGAGCCCCGAGAGCACAGAGGCAAGAGGGGGGCGAGGGGAGCAAAACCGGCTTCGTGATGGTGCCCTCTGGGCTGGGCTGGGGCCTCCCAGTGAGCCCAGGGGTTGTGGGAGCGGCTGAGGGACCTGGGGCTGTTTAGCCTGGAGAAGAGGAGGCTGAGGGGAGACCTCATCACTGTCTGCAGCTCCTGGAGAGGAGGTTGTGGTGAGGTGGGTGCTGGGTTCTGCTCCCAAGGTGATAGGATGAGAGCAAACAGCCTCAAGTTGCACCAGAAGAGATTTAGATTGGATATTGAGGAAAACTTCTTTACTGACAGATGAAGCACTGAAAGGGGCTGCTCAGGGCGGTGGTGGAGTCCCCATCCCAGGAGGGGCTTAAAAATGATGTAGATGTGGCCCTTCTTGACATGGTTTAGTAGGTGCAGTGGGGTTGGGCTGATGGTTGGATGATCTTGAAGGTTGCGGGGTTCTGGGAGGAGCTGAGGGATCTGGAGGTGTTGCTTTGAGCAACCTGATCCAGTGGAAGGTGTCCTTGCTCACTGCAGCAGGGTTGGACTGCGTGACCTACATGATCCTTTCCAATCCAAACGTGATTCTATGAAGTGAGAGGATAAGAGGAAATGTTCTCAAGTTGTGCCAAGGAAGGTTCGGATTAGATATCAAGGAAAAAAGTCTTCTCTGAAAGGGTTCTCAGGCACTGAAACAGCTGCCCAAGGGAAGTGGTAGCGTCACCCACCCTGGAGATGTTTAAAAGACAGGCAGACAAGGTGCTCAGGGATCTGGTTTAGCAGTGGACAAGTACAGTTGGACTCAGTTGGACTCAATGATCTCAGAGTTCTTTTCCAACCAAACTATTCTATGATTCTATGAAATAGTGAAGTAGTATAGCATACAGTATTACATATTTTATCATATAGTGTCACAGCATAACTATTAAAGCATGTTTTGAATTATATATGCTATATGTAGGGGGTTCGTTGCAGTGGAAGCTGTCAAAATGATGATAATTTTCAAAAGCTGTGTCATTATGGGTGTTCTTGCTCTTCCCTCAGAATGTCTGGACCTTGTTTGCCGAAAACAACTTCTCTCCCAACGTGCTCGTGGCTGTCTTGCATCACTTTGTCGATGCAGGCCAGCATAAAAGAGCAAATGCACAGGAGAGGGTTTGTGCTCTTCATGCAGCTGGGTTGTACTTCCTGCTGCTGGAAATCCCAGGTGAGCGAAGGGAGGTGCCTCCTTAGTGTTGGATAAAACATCACTCAGACAAAATCAGCTTTCTGTTATATATAAGGATTCCAGGTGGAACAAGTGATGGCTTTTGAACTGTTCAGTTGATGTCCCTGAAGTCCGTGGGGATCGAGCTCAGCTGCGGTGTTGAGTGCTGAACAGCTGTTACAGTCTGATAGGAGCTTGCTCTCCTGTCACGGAGTGGCTGGATGGTCTCAGTCGGGCACTGCGCTGCCGTGTATCTTTCTGGTACTTCTGTGACAAGGTCGACAGCCGAGGCTTCGTGGTGCACAGAGCTGGACTCACACAAATCCCTCTGGTTTGACAGTAATGCACAGTGAAGGCAGAAGCTGATTCCTCTTCCTGCTCTATAACTAGAGAGGATTCCTTTGGTTTTCACCAATGACCCTGTGCAAAAACGCTGCACAAAGTGTTTAAAATAACCAGCGGTGGAGCTTTCTAGCGGGTTAATTCACAGCAGAACCCTTTGGTATTCAAGGCTGCCGTGTGCTCTAAAGCTTTGTTGATCTCTGCTGTGCAGCACGTTACCAGCTAGAAGGGGTCAGTCAGCTGGCAGTCCTGCTGGAGAACATCACCACTGATGACATTATCCTGGTGCAGTTTTGCTTTGTTTAAATAATTCTTTTTCCTTGTCCTGGACTCTCTTAGGCACCCAGGAGCCTAGTCCTGGCCATCTCTTTGTCAAACAAATGGGAAGATGGCCAGATGATTTGATGCTTTCTCTGTATTTTGCCTAGAGGGTGGCTGATGATGTCTTTTCTGGGCAGGCAGCGTGGCTAACCAGCTGTTCCATCAAGTGATGTTTGATAAATGTCTGCACACCCTGACGAAAACTTGGCCTCGAGAACCGGATCTAATGAGGAAAAGAAAGAAGATGCATGCTCAGAACTCTCAGACCAATGGAAGGAGAAACGGAAAGAAAGGAAAACCATGCAGGAATGGCAGTGTAAGATGTTTGTGTAATCTCTTCAGGTATAAATCTCTGCTAATAAGGAAACTGTTGGAAAGCTATTTCACTTCTAGGTCAGTGTGATATTCTTTTTTCACCCCTCTTTCAGTTCTTAACCTTTTATTCAGCACTTCAGCTGTGTCCCTGTTCCTCTACCTATTATTAGGAATTTCAGTGTTCTGATGATTCAGTGTTGGCTGCAGTTTCCTAGCTGCTGACTAATAGAAAAAACACAGCTTATTTGTCTGTGACATATTGTTAGAAAGTCTGGTAGTGGATGGAGCAACTAATTTATATCAGCTTCTTCAAGAGACCTTCAATTTCTGAGCAGCTTGCAAATGGCATTTGAGTTTCCTTGCCAACTCACTGAGGGGAAAGGTGAAATGCTTTGGTTCGCCATCCTCAGCTGCGCATTCTAACATTTATAGGATTCAGTTTTTTAACAGAACTGAGGATTACACATCAGAAAACCTGAGACAACACCGGTGCTGCAGGGTCATGGCAAGCAAAGTTGAGACACAATGGGAATTACTTGAGATGGATCTCCATCTAGATTAGAATTCAGATAACTGTTTTCAGTTCTGAAGGACTTTCTCCTTCAAAATGAGAATAGACTGTGTTGGAGCTTTCTTTTATCATATCCACCTTAAATCTTTCTGTCTGTTTTGGGTTTGTTTCCCCCTTCACTGTGTTAACTTAATCTGAAAGGCAAAGATTTAGAATTTTGAATGTGAAATCGCATAGGACCCAGCCTGAGAGCTCTGTGCAGCACCAAAAGGTGAAGAGTGGTCAACCAATGCTGTGGAACAGGATGATGCTGTTTCTCTTTTCTATCAATGTAGATGGAGGAGATAACAGAAGAGGACGAGGAGGAAGACAATGGTGAAGATGTTTACTTTTCAACGGAAGATCTTCTTCAAGTTCGTGACTCGATCTTCCTTCTTCTGAAAAACTTTTTAAGACTTCTACCTAAGTTTCCTCTGAAAGAAAAACCTCACTGTGTGCAGAACTGCCTGCAGGTAATGGGATTCAGCTCAAGGAAAACTGTGTCCTCTACTGCAGACTTTTGGTGGATGCGCAGCGCTCCACAGTCATGGGAGTAAACTGCCTTTTGTAAACTGGTTTCCTGATCAGACCATCCTCAGGGCAAATCTGGGAGTGGGATGTGTGCTCCATGTCAGTCTCTTATGCTTAAGGCCGTGCAGTTTGTGTTCTGCTCTGAGGTGCTTAACCGTTGTCACACAGGGGAGGAAAACACACGGTTTCTCTCTGGGCTTTAGGGTCTGCTTATGCTCTGCTTCCAGGGAGGAACTGTGGGTTGAAAATTAGACTCAGGCTCTCTATGGTCACACCCCCAAGCATCCTGGACCTTCATTTATGTGGCCTGGCTAAGCCTGCCTTTCTTTCCTTCCAGATCTTTGTGCAGATGACAAACTTTGAGCCAGCAGTACAGGAGTTCGAGTTTTCAGCAGCAATGTGAGCAGATAATTCTTAATGCATATGTTTTGAACAAACAAAGCCCTCAATGCTTGTGTTGTTATTATCCTGCTTATATGAAAATGAAAGTGATGATTTCTTTTGCTAAAGATAATTAGAAAGTGTTCCACCTAGCTAACAGTAAACATCATTTAGTGAATATTGAATGTTTTGCAGTCAATGAGCACGTTTAGTTGTAGTGATGTTTCTCTGATGAGAAATGAAGACGCCTCTTTACCTTCTTTTGCTTAGGAATGTTAATGAAGCCAAGTACATTCCCGCGCTGGCCTATCATGGACTGCGACTGCTGTGCTCCCCTCTGCATGGAACAGAAGATAAGGTAAAAGTTGGACAAAAATCTTTACAAACCTCACTGCAGTGTTGAAAAGGAGTAGCTATCTCTTTCCTTCTCTGCACACCACTTTTGCACATTGTTTACATCAGTTTTACTCTTTGTGCGTGTGTTTGCCGGGTCAGTTGCAAGGTGGGTTTTTTCCACCCCAATCCTTATTTCCTTTGGTTTCTAGGATGATGCATCTTGTGTGCACTGAATTCTGTGCTCCAGTGACTCTTCTGCCAAATGAATCGGAAACAGAGGATAGCTACAGTGACATTAGAGATCTCTGTCTTAAAAAAGAGAACTCCAGGTTACTGTCATTGCTTGGAATTGTCTCGTTTCCTGCTAGGTGGAGCTCCAGCACTGCTTGGCAGATGCTGTGGCGTTGCATTGTGCGGCAGTGGAGCATGATGGGGAAGCGCTATGCGCAGAGGAGGATAAGAGGGGCTGATGCTTCTTTGGAGCATCATGGAACATCCAGTTCTACCAGATATGTGTCTGCAGCTTTACATGTTTGTTTTATTAAATTGTCAGGTAGGCTGTGTCATCTCCCACTTACCTGTGTGCTGCTGTGGGCTTTTGAACCTGGGGTGTGACCGTGCCACTGTGTTTGCAAGTCCCTGTAAATCCATCTCAACTAGTTCTGAGCTACAAGCCAGGGTATTAGCGGCTGTCTGCTCAGGAAAGCCTGGAGCTTAGCGTACGCTCACCTGACATACACCTGAGTGTCTGCCCAGCTTTGGCAGCCTTAGATCTGTGTGTTTCCACCTCCTTGGTTTCTCGGCGCAGCACAGGCTTTTCAGAATTGCTGGTGTTGTGCTGTCAGGAAGATGTATCTCCCCTCTGCAAATCATCTTCCCTACCTCTCCGGTTTGACTGCTCAGTCGGTGCCAGGGTGATGAGGCACGTGTTGTCCCAAAAGTGTTCAGGGAGGAGGCTCTAAAAGTTCAAGTGCACACAATGGTAAATACTTGCATTTAATGCAAGATGTTTTCTGTACAAAACCCAGTGAATTTCCTCATATTCTGCATGTTTCCTGCGAACTGAAGTGCTCTGCTTTGGAGTGGATCTATTGTTGTTGTCAGGAAGCCTTTCTTGGGCATTTCTGAACTCATATGAGGACGTTTACTCTTCAGAAAGATGTTATGGGTATTAATGGGTCCTCTTTGAAATCATTCTGCTAGAAGTCATAGTTTGACCGGTGCTATTGTTTGGATCTGAGATTGTTTGGTTCAGAATTATCTCATAAACCTGGTCAGAATACTTATCCACAGGCTCAAGTGGCAATTGAAGTCAACCTGAAAATAGCCCCCCCCCTTTTTTTTTCCAGATTCTTCGTTGTGTCTTCCAGCGAATCCTCAATGTCATCCTTATGCTGGAAAGTGGCAAGGGTTCCAGAGGCACCGTCCTTCCGATCACTTCGGCTGTGATCAGTGCCAGGAATCAAGCTATAAAATTCATCAGGTGAAGTACAGAGCTCTGGCACTACCCTTACTGGGTATGTCTGCTCTTCCTTCTGGCAGGCCTTCGCTTTACTGTTTCGTTGATAAAGGGATGCGACAAACTTGCACTGACTTTGAAGTCGTTTGTGCAAATGAGTTTTAATTAAAGTGTCTGTAATGGGTATTTACTGAACTTGCTGACAGAGAGGAAAGGAGGTGCTGTTTGACAGAAGCAGCAGTGAGTGGAACGGACCCACCTTCTGTATTTTGCATTGTGTGAGGTTTTCAGGGCTTGTCGTTCACTACAAACTGTAAAGAAGAAAAAAGATGAACGTAGATTTCACTTCTCGTTTTGCTTTCTTCTGCTTAAAGCTATGTTTTTCCTCTATTTATTATTCCCTGAGTGTGGGGATCCATTCATGTTGTTGGAAAGTGATGCAGAGACCCCCCAGACAGCACATGCTAAGAAGATTGAGAATGAAGAGGTTTTTCATAGGTACTGGAAGAAATGTTTTCTGCCTGCAAAGCCAGGTTAATGTAGAAAATGTGTAGGTCTGCTCTCTGACCTTATCCTGTTGCACTCGCAATTCCAGAATGCACGCTTTTCTTGACTTTTGAAGTGTAGTCCAAAAGGATTATCCTTGCCTTGTTTTTTTTTTTTTTTTTCTTGCTCTGTTTTAAAACCAGCCCTAGTAAAACCTGCTTGTTTTTCTTTTGTGCAGCTCTGTAGTAGATGAGCTGAAGGAAGCTGTTTTTCCTGTTCTTCGGATATTACTGCAACATATCTGCACCAAGGTACGCTAAGCTTTGTTGCATCTTGAGCTGAAGAACGTACGTGTGAACAGATTGCAGCATCTGTGACAGCTTGGAAATCCATTTTCACAATGTTTTCCAAGGAATTAAAAGATTTTAATCGCTTCCAAATTTCTTGACAGCCTGATTGTGTTTTGTTTTGATCTGAGTTTTCAGATGTCTTCAAAGTACTGTTGCACCCTAGGAGAATACTGAGTGTTGAACACCTACCCCCTCAGTCACAACTGATTGTACCCTACTTGTGCCCTTTCCAAAGTTTTCAGTTGGTTTTATCACTGTTTTGGTAGAGGAAAATGAGATTTAAGAGTTCTTTGCCCAGCTAACTGTATGTCGTGTTGAAATACCACCTCTGGATTTAATCTAAGCTCCGTCTTTGTCTTAGGAAATTTGCTTTGTGGCTGTGGGTGAGTGCTGGAGGAGTGACCGAGGAGGCTGTAGTTGTTCTCTCAGTCCTTGCTGAATGTGACCACGTTGTCTCATTAAATTAAAAAATACTTCTGTTAAGCCCTGAAATGCTGTTCTGGTTTCTAGAGCAGAGCATTGAAATGACATACCATGCAATTGCCCTTGCTTTTTAGGTCCCAGATAAGTCTGATTATCGCACGTATGCTGCGCAGGCCTTGGTGAATTTACTGAATAAACTCCCTTGTACTGAGTTTGCTGACTTCATCGCTTGGCTTTATAAATACTCACACAACACCAAAGTAAGTGCATCTCCTTGATGTTCTGGGGTTCAGGTAAGGCAGTCTTTTGGAGGTCATGTTGGAAGGGACCTCAAAACTCATCCAGCTCTACTCTGCTGCCACGGGCAGGGACACCTTCCATGGGATCAGGTTACTCAAAACCCCATCCATCCTGGCCTTGTACACTGGCAGGGATGGGGCAGCCACCACTTCCCTGGAAAACCTGGGCCAGGACCTCCCCACTCTCACAGCAAAACATTTCTTTCTAAGATCTCATCTCAATCTCTCAGCTGAAAACCATTCCCCCTTGTCCTATCCCTGCACTCCCTGATAAAGATGAAAGGTTTGATATCAGTACTGAAGGACTCAATGTCAGTACTGAACAACATTGTTATTGCTGGTGTCTAAAAGTGGGTAAACTGAGTAGGCAATGCCTCTGCCTTTGTTTGCATTAACAGAACACCTTGTGTGCTTTTTCTCCTGAACAGATCGCCTACAGAGTGTTTGCTCTTGACGTAGCGTTGGCTTTATTGGATGTGCCAGAGAGGAACTTGGACGGCTCCTTGTCTCTGGATCACCAGAAGTTTCTAAAGCATAAGTTTTTAGTACAGGTCATGGTGTTTGGCCGATGTTCGGACAAAGCACCCATGGTCCGCAGCAAAGCTCTAAGCAGCTTTGCCCACTGCCTTGAAATGAAAGCTGGGACTGCCTTGGAGAGTATACAGGACTTACTACAGAGCTGTAAGTACTGTGGATAAATTAGATGGTGAAAATATTTATCGAACTTTCTGGCAGCCAGGAGAAGCAGTTGTCAGGAGCTAAAACTCGGTACACGGGGTCCTTGTGTGCTGTGTCATAGCAAGAAGTAAAGGATGAGTCTTGTTACTCGTGAAGCTTTATATTTGGAAGGGATTTATTCTCATACATTGGCTCTGAACAGATTCCTCCATGAGATACCTTTGAAGGATCTTTACAGATGACTGAAATTGCTCATTGGAGGAAAAAAAAAAAAAAAGCATTGATTCTTGCCTGACAGTTGATTAAATCTTGAGTTGCCTTTTGCTTCTGCTAAGTTGTCTTGTTCATGATTGGCGTTCTGAACTCCCTCAGGTGTGGTAAAGGCCAGATGGCAGAATTCAGCAGTATGCACATAGCATCCCACGGTTAGATTACTTGCCTGAAAAAAATTTGGGATGACAGAATTTCTGTGCTTAAAATGCTTAATTTAATTTCTTTTATTTCTTCTTGGCAGCCTCTGACCATACAGTCTTGGAAGCGAACACAAACACTGCGAGTTTGATAGTCAATGCAGAAGGTAGAGTTATTCTCTTATAGTAAGACTCAGGCTTTTCTCGGCATGCCATTCTCTAAAAATATGCATTTCTGTGAAGCCTAGGGCATTCATGAGGCTCTCGCTTAGCACTGAACCATCTTGCTGAGGGAACACAGGCCTTTTTTTCTTCTTATACTCTTGACTTTTCTTTCAGCTCTGTACAACCATCGGCTGAAGACCTTCCCGACTTTCAAAACTATTGAGCTGACAGACAACAACGATACTTCTGTGCCTGATGGTATGTCAAAACTGTAATAGCCCTTTCAGATAACCTCTCAAAACCTTAATTGAAATTAGACTATCTGAAGTGTATTCATTGTCTGTTTTTCAAAGAAAGTGGGGGGAGCTTTCTGTAGAGCTGTTAAAAAACACTTACGGGCGACGAAGGGAGTGCAAGTGCCAGTTGTACAAAAATACTACTTCTGCTCAGGTCTGAAAAGTACATTTAATCTTGAAATACTGATATTTTTATGAGTGTGGTGGCAGTGTTTGTTGAGAAGCAGGTAATTTATTCTTTCCAAAAAGTACGGTAATTGATGTGGGATATCATACTTGCAACTCCATAAATTTAAGGATAATTAAATCTCTTGCTCCAGTGCACGAAGAACTAATATATTTTTTGCTACATAAAGCACAGCACCTTTGACTAGTGCTGTCATCTAGGGAAGAATTCACTTCTTTGCAGCATCAGGAGTCGAAAGCAAAGTGTGAGGTTAAACGGACTGATGCAGAACAGCAAGCAGCCAGTTCTGTATTGTTGATAGCATGAAACCAACTTGGAAGTTGACTTTTGTGGCCATGATGTTCCTTCTTTGAATCTCTTCCTTTCTTTTCCTCTTCCATGTAAAAGCTTTTCTTCCTAACCTTTTGGCCTCTGCCAGTATCTTTGCTCTCAGTTCTTGCTGTTCACCTCTGTTGAACTGATGATGATTCAATTCGCTGCCTGGTTCACATCCTGTGTTTGTGTCTTTGTTACACATCTCATGCCGCTCTTCACATGGGATCTCTCTCCCTATCTCCGTGAGCCAGGCTCCAGTCTTCTCCATTGAGAGCTTCCTTTTAAAACATTTCACAGATAAACTTCGTTAATCTGCTCTCTCAGACAGAAACGTCCTCCGGGCCACTTTATGTATCATGCATTCCCTCTTTAGTTGCAGACTCCTTGTGGCAGAGGATGCCTGGTTTTGTATCTGATACCCAGCTGAGCATACACTTGGCACTTGGCAAAGCAACTTAAGGAAAGGATTGAATTAAAGAGGACTGTCTGGAGCTCAAGAGGATAGCTGGAATACAGGGCACTCCGAGTCAGTCAAGGTGCATTAGCAAAGCTGTCTGGCACGCGCTTGCATTTGGCTTATGCCTGTGCTAATTTTGCACTTCTGTGAAGACCAAACAGCTCATAATTTGGAAGCTAAATAAATGTAAGCTAAAGATAAGTAGAACATGCTAAATGCATGAGGGCAAAGGTAAGGAGGGTAGGAATAATCTGCAGGGTGAACTATGTGCTGCAGAATCACCATTGCCCAATGGTATATAAACATATAAACAACGTGGGAAACCTCACCTGGCCCAGACACGGATAGGACTGACAGATTGAGAGTGCTTTCTGCATTCTTTGGTTGCTGCTGTGTGGCTGTTTTTACTCGGTGGAGAAATGATTCTGGTTCATTCCAATAACAAACAAGACTCTGGCATGCTGACTAGTTAAGCGACCCCCAAGCAGTCAGCATCTGACTTCTTAGAGGGACAAGTGGTGTTCAGCCACGTGAGATTGAGCGTCTGTGATGCCCTTAGATGTCTGGGGCTGCACGTGTGCTATACTGACTGGCTCAGTTCTTGCCCACCCTCTGCCAGCACGCGCAGGTAACACATTGAACCCCATTCACGATGGGGATTGGGAATTGCAGTTCTTCCCCATGAACGAGGTGGGAAGTGTCTCTGCCCGTGGCAGGGGAGTTGAAACTGGATGATCTTTGAGGTCCCTTCTAACCCAAACCAGTCTATAATTCTATGATTATGTTCCTCGATAGCTCTCAGCCATTTATAACTCAGGTTTTCTGTTTGGTTGGTGGCTTGGTGGGATTATTTTTCCCTCTTTTCTCTATCACTGTGAGTAGAATCAGTGTTACCTGGCAAAGCATGATTATTTTAGCAGATCTGATCACCTTCAGAAGAGCTGAACTATTTTAATGGCAAAATCTTGCAATAAAAGAGTCTGTACTTTTTCTGTCAAGCTGTTCTCAGGAGGAAGATGTGATTGTAGTTAGCCACCCGTTAAGAGAGCGCAGATCAAAGTCTTTTTGCTTCCTTTAGTAAAAATTTATTTTCAAACTCCTTTTGATTAGTTCCCTATGACTAGTCTTATCCTTAATGGCAACAGAATGGATCTCCACATGAATCTCTCTAAGTAACAGATCTCTGAATTTGGCATATACTTGGGAAATCTTACTTAATGCAGTAAGAAATCGAACCAACAGCAATAAACAGAAACCTTAAAAGCAGTGGTAAAATGCTTGAAGTCAGTATTGCCAGCTTATTAGTTCTGCATTTGAATGATTCAAAAGGTGAGGAATAATTGATTGTTGCTCTGTGTATTCATTTAATAACCTGTCGCTTTGATTATGTGGTTTTCCCTGAGAACAAGCAGAAATAATTCTGAGTGGCTGTGGAAAGTAAGATTTGAAGACCTAACTTGATGCTCAGGGAGGGGAGATGTGTTCTGGTTTCCTTGTAGACTCTTGGGTTCTTCTTTGCAGCTGCCATTCTACAGCCTCAAGGAATTCGGTCAGTTCATGAATGGAGTAACTTCTCCTCTGTAAAACACAGTAGTTTGTGTATTGATGCTCTGTGCCGAGGGGATACTCGCAGAAGGTGCCAGGCATTCTGAGCTCTCTGCTTCCAAGTCTGTTAACCTGCCTCGGGTCTGCGTTGCATCCATTTATCTCTCAACGTGCTTTTCCCACAGACGGCAGGGTCACCTGTGCTGCAGCTTTTTGTTAGGAGTGAGCGTGATTCATCTGGTGAGCTTTCAAACTGTGAAGGCCTAACGACTTCCATGCAGAAAAATAAATAGGTCACAAATTACAGGGGTGTTTTTCTTTTTGCTGCCTGTATCAAATGAATTAGTGTATCGGTTTCCTTTATGATTTGTCCTAAGATGTATTTTCAAATGAAAGAACTTGGAAAATTGGGTTCTTTTTTCCCCCTCTGGCTTATGCCTCAGTCTGAATTATTTTGGGTGCTTTTTTGTTGTGTTTTGTTCAGTCTCTCTGAAACTCTCCAGTAACAAATTGGTGCTTGGTTGAGTTCAGAGCTGTGTTCCTCCTTGCTGCTGCTAAATGACAGTGTAGATCATTTCTTTTTATCACTGTTTTGGATAGGAAAAGGAGTCATGGCCATGCTGAGACTGAGAGCCGGAGATGAGAAAACCAACGTGAGGAAATCTGCTCTCCAGGTACAGTGGGTTTGCGTGCTTCCCTGTTCTCGGCGATTACCCACGATGTCGTTAATATAAATAAATAGGCCATAGTACCGTACGAACTGGATGTAATTTTGCCCACCTGTAGGTTCGTGCTGTTCCTGCAGAGTGCCTGCAGGCCTTAAAAAGGCCTTGTTTACTAGATCCTGATAAGTAAATGATGCAGGCATGATGATGGAAAATTTTTCTAGTACCCTTGCTGGCGTTCTCTTGTTCCGTCATTTAGGAGGAGAGGCTCTTCTCAAATGTCAATAGGCATTTCAATTAAGCGACTTCCTTATAAACTGAAGCATATTAGCTGCTTAGTTTGGTTTGACCTTGTTAACAAAGAGATTGGCTTATACGCCGCCTCTTTTTGAGGTAGGCGTTGCTTTCCTTGTTGCTTATTTTTTTAAAAGCAGTCATTAGCTGTTAAAGAGAGCTGCTTCAATGAAAGTTTCATCTTTTTAAAAAGTACTCGCCTGCTGTTGGCTGCCTTCCCCTGTTCATTCTCCTCACCCCAACTCTTCCCTCTCTGTTCACAAATGATTGGAGCTTCTCAAGTTAAGGCTTTACAATTACTTTGTTTTGATGCTTTTTGATTAAGAAGAAAAAATAATCCCTTTTTCCCTAGTACAAGGAAAAAAAACCCATGGTTCTTACATGAGACACGTTCTTTCCAAGGGGAAATGGTGACATTCACTCTATCCAAACACTTTCTGTTTCATTCTACATCTCTCTGGTTGCGCCCTGTGCTCATAAATTTTTAATGTGATGTTTCGCTCTGGGTGAGGTAAATTAATCTCTCGTTAAAGTTGGTAGGGGGTAGATTGTATTTTTGATTTGCTACCCGATGTACATGGCCTGTATTCCTAACAAAGTTGTGTGCTGGTCTTTGACTTCCAGGTTTTTACGAACATCCTGAAGCACAAAGTGATCCCTTGTACTGCAGAAGATCTCTCCGCTCTCCAGGATCGTTGCCGGGACCCTGCGGTCTCTGTGCGAAAGCAAGCCCTGCAGTCCATAACAGAGCTCATTCTGGTGAGAAAAATATGAAGCCTGATGCAGGCCTGAGATGAGTGAACTGTGGGTTAAAAGGAGGGGGAAACAGACAAATCTGGTGCACGTCAGTTGCTCACTCAGTGCATTTCGTTTTATGACTGTGCTTTAATTTTTTTTATTACCTTTTGACTCGTAAGCCATGAGTCATTCCTATAGATGCTTGTGATTTATGTAGGATGCTTCCAACGGTTGGAAACATTTATTTTCCTGGCTGTTGAGCTATGTGTCATGGAGAAAATGTTTATGTTGCTGGCCTTCTCAAGTTAAAAAAAAATCTGAATCACTTTACTCAGATGTAATGTGTAGATGATAGCACTGCAATATTTTTCCTTCTTTTCTGTTTATTCACAAAGGGTTGGTAATGGAGCCTTGGATCACAGGGTTTATATTAAGCAAAGCTCACTTTTTTTACTAAGTGTTAAATCATCTGCTGTACAGCTTTATTGCGATACTGTTATAATTATTTATAGGGCTTCAGAACAAAGTATTACAGTACTTTAGCTGAAGCACCGGGTAGCTTGATCATAGATATGATCAAATACCTCATGGTATCAGGGAAATACAAGCTCCCGTGTCCCATAAATGATGAGGGGGGGGCTCTTTATCAGGGAGAACAGAGATAGGATGAGGGGGAATGGTTTTCAGCTGAAAGAGGGGAGGCTGAGATGGGATCTTAGGCAGAAATGTTTTGCTGTGAGGATGGGGAGGTCCAGGCCCAGGTTGCCCAGAGCAGTGGTGGCTGCCCCATCCCTGGAGGTGTTCCAGGCCAGGTTGGATGGGGCTTGGAGCCCCCTGATCCAGTGGGAGGTGTCCCTGCCCATGGCAGGGGGTGGAACTGGATGTCAAACCCAAACCATTCTGTGATTCTTCTATGATTCTGTGATTGCAGTGCTGGTTGAGCAGTAGGCTGGGCTTTTTTTAAATTTCTTTTCTAATAGCTGTATCTGGAGGTTTCTAGGGCTTTGCTGATCTTACCCCTACATATAGGATCCTATAATGATTTAAAAATGTTTCTAATACACTGTGTGTTTCTCTCAGTCTCAGCACAATAATGTTCTAGTGCAGAAAGCCTGGTTAAATGGAGTGGTGCCTGTTGTGATGGATCCAGAAAGTTCTGTCCAAGAAAAGGCCTTGGATTGCCTAGATCAGCTCCTGTTGCAACATATAAAACATTACAGTAAGTTCAGGAGTGACGATGGAAAGCAGATTCTAGCGTGGGATCTCCTTACCCTCTTGACTTCAGAAAGCCAGGAGCTGAAGTAAGTGCGTTTTTCCCTCGTTGTTGGTTCTGATGGCTTTTCTGTAACAGCCCTTTGTCTGATGCATTGAGCGTTTTTATTACCTTTACTATGTTAGCATTCAGGGACAAAATCCAGAATTTCTTTTACTTTTAATCCTGCTAGACCACACAGCTTTTCCTTTACAGAAGGAAATTGCCTATTGACTGGAGGGCTAAGATAAGAGCATGAGTTTATCCTCTCAGTGCTCTCATTCACTGTGCAGCCACAGCCTGTTGGGTGTCACAGTTTACATGTTATTTAAATGCACACGGCCATCTATTGTGCAAGGACTAAAAGCTACATTTATTGGGTTTTTTTCTTAGTCTATTTGAATTCCCTGCTTGAAACAGAGTGAGTGCATGTTACTGCTAGAGATGTGAAGGGGCTCATGTTGCTCTGCCAGTTCAAGGATGAGGGAGATGCAGAGCATGGACAAACTGGCAGCTGGCGAGAAGAGTGCAGTTGTCCTTTGTGTCAAGTATCGTTACCTGTGCTCTCTCCCTGAACTCGAGTGTTCATACACAGGGGTGTTACATGCTGTTCTTGATGCGGTGATAGCAGCATGAATATTTAAGTCAAATGGAGGTGTTCTGATGACAGAACGGAGAGAGGATATATCAAGAAAGGAGAGCATCGCCTTTTATTAATACTGATGTACAATATGTTACTTGTCTTATGACAAATAGAATTTTTCTGCCTTTTGCAGAATGCTGTGGGTAGAAGCAGGAGAAATGGGATGACACACAGTATGACAAGGACACAACATTGATTAAAGACAGCTGTATGTTTATTAGTCAACAGGGCATAATAGCTCAGAAGGAGAAAATGAGATGTGCTGCCTTGCCAACTGTGAAACTGTCGATGTTCTAATTTGGGCTATTTTATAACAGAGTTTGCAGATTCACGGCACCTTCTTTTTCATGACCTTGGAGTACCTTGCAGCTTGATGAACCTCAGAACTCTTTCCATGTGAAGTAACTAGGGTTAAATCAAAAAATGAGCAAGTTTTTGGTGCCTTAACTTTACAGTATCCTGACCCATGATGGGGTATTAAATAACTACTGGAAAGAAAGTCTTTGTTACAGGTTGCTGAAACTGTATTTCCTTGATTTGTCATAGTATCAGTTGGACCTTCCATCTTCCTGACACAGAGCACTATGTCTGTGCTTATGTGCCAGGTCTGTAGACCGTTAGGATTCTGAACTGAAGGGCTGAAAGCATTGCTAGCAAAATACGTAGTAGAAATCCCTCTCTATTCTGAGTAGTGGGAATGCCAAGCGATAGCAGCTTTGTTGTCTTGTCCAGTGCATCCTGGACAAGGGCGTTGGATTTTATTGCCAATATCTAAATCTAAGTGTTTTATTTCCTCCTCCTTTAACTTCCTTTCCTTTTCTTTCTTCCTTGTAGCCGTTACTTGAACAAAGCTTTTCATATGTGGTCCAGACAGAATAAGTTCACCTCCACTTTCATCAATAATGTTATGTCTCATGTGGAAACAGAGCATGCTATTCCAGCCTGGATGTTGCTTGCTAAGGTGGCAGGTTCTTCACCCAAGCTGAATTATTCCAGGATCATTGACTCCTGGGACAGTGTCAGCAGGTACGTGTGTGCTTTGAACTCCATCCTCCATTCTGCAGGAAAGAGAAGTGATCAAAGAGGAGGAAGAAAGCAAGTGGAAGTGTTCAAGGCCAGGTTGGGTGGGTCCTTAGAGGTCCCTTCCAACCCAAACCATTCTATGAAGTGAGCATTTTCTGTCCTCCCCCAGGCTGATTCCTGTTCACTGCTTAGGTCACAGTTCTTTATTTAGGCCATCCCTTCTGCAGCCTAGAGGCAAGCAATGGCCTGCAGATTTGTGCGGTAACCAACTCCTACCTTAAGCTTTTTGAGTTTTCATTTGGTTTGACAGGTGTGCCTTCATAACACATATCCCAGATGAAAGGGTTTTTTTACTGTGATTTGGTGTTCCTTAGCATTAATGTTAGTTTGTCTGCTCTGCTGTTTTTCAGGCAACAGAACACAAGCAGTGACACTACGGGACACGTGCTGTGCGTTATCGGTCATGTCGCAAAGCACCTTCCTAAAAGTGCCTGTGAGAGGCTGATTGGTGAGTGGCCCTGACAAACTGCAGAGGGGGAGGCAGGTTCATACCTTCCATCTTCACAGTTATTTCTTCTCCATAAGCAGTTGCTAAGCTTAGAAAATGCTCATTTTATGTGCGTGATCTCCTTTTCAGATAGCATCAAGTGCTGGCTGAGAGAATCTCTGTGTCCCCTGGAGGTGATTAGCCCAGCTGTAGAAGCTCTGCAGAAGCTCTGCCACGCGTATGCAGATGTGCCGGAGGAGGCACAGGTGCGGCTTAAAACACATCTTTTAAAATAGCTTGTTTCACACTTAGGAGGGCTGTCTCTGGAAGGCAGCTTCAGTCTCCAGGCTGTCGGCTGATTAGCACTCTGAACAAAGAGGAGCTGATTCCAAGAGCAACTTTAGTCTGTTCTGCTCAACTCTTACTTGCTCTACTGTAGCTGTGCTGGAGAACGTCCTATAGCTAAGGGTAGGCTTGTAAGGCATCTCCTTTCTTCAGAAGGACTTTATACACACACCTTGCATTTCCCTTCTGTCAAAGTTTACAGAATTCCTAAAAGAGACCCGTTGCTGTGCCTTTGTGATATCAACCGTTTGCAGGCTTGACTCCGTTCAAAGCTATAGGTTTATTCTGCAAGCTCTGATTAGTCTATATCAGAGCTGCTGTAGATACTCATATTTTCTAGACCTCTTTCTTAGGACTGAACAGGGATTAAATAACACATCATTTGGACATTTCTCTTTCCTGCCCCCATTTGTTTTATGCCATAGTTTTGTTCCACTTCTGTAGTGAGAAGGTGGGCTATTTTTTGTCAGTAAAATAGAGGTCTCAGCTTCTTGGCAACTGCACTCAGGCTAAAACTGATGCAAGTCTCTCCTGCTAATGATTTTTTTTTGTGTATGTGTGTTATTTCTCTTTCACTATCGTTGACAACTATTTTCTAATAGAAATCCTGATAAAGTTTAATAAATAGTAAGCAGAACTGCACACTGTGCTTCAGAGAAGCCAAGATGGATTGGTGGCTTCTGGTTTGTTTTTTTTTTTAATTGACAGTCAGAAAATCCTTGTAGATGTAGTGATCACAGTATCTGACAACTAAATGCAGGAGTTCTTGTACGCTGGTCACTGTAGCAGTTCTAATAGCTTAACTGCCATAAATACATGTATTTCATTTCCGATGTTACCTGTTTTAGCTGATAGAAAAATAGAAATGAAGTTTTATTTTCATTACAATCTGGTAGATGATTAGCTTTTTTTTGGTTTCCCCTCCACCCCTTGGATTTTGCGCTGTGTTTCCATTTGAATGGAACAATATTTTAAAATTCATACAGATAACCACAAGCGTCTCTGATATACATGGAACAGTTGCCTAAATCCGTTTTATTTAAAGCTGTGTGATTTCTATGATGAAATAAACTTAGGCCTGCGGATCATTAAAAGCCAGATTCTCCAAGGTGTTTTGATACTTCCACACGTCCTTTGATGTGCAGGAAGAATTTTAAAGCTCTAAGGCACTGTCTGATTGATTTCAATACAACATAGATTATTATAAGCATATGAAGACTTTCAGATTAGTGATTCATGTGTGGACAGATAGAACAGCTATATTTTGTTTAGTTAACAAATTACCAAATTAATTTTGCTTAATTATGGAACAGGAGCGGCTCAACCAGGTGTGTGGAGATTTAGTATCCACCTGTGAAAACTATATTTCAACTGTAGTCCTCAAAGAGGGTGGAGCAGAGCAGCTGCAAGAAGATCTCTTGGTAAGTTTGGTTCCCCTCAGAGATTGGTCAAAGCGTATAGAATCATTGAGTCACAGAATGGTTTGGATTGGAAGGGACCACGAAGGTCATCCAGTCCAACACCCCTGCAGTGAGCTGGGACATCTTCACGTAGATTAGGTGTACTTTAATTTAATTTTCCTCAAACTTCATGCCAGTAATTGTTATGTAGGATAGTGCTGATGTGCATGCCTTATATGTATGCTTGTAATGAAACCATACCTTGGGCTGCATCCAAAGCAGAGGGACCGGCAGGTCAAGGAAGGGAACTGTCCCTCTGCTCTGCTCTTGTGAGACCTCACCTGGAGCCCTACATTCAGTTCTGGAGTCCTCTGCACAGGAGGGACATGGACCTATTGGTGTGAGTCCAGAGGAGGCTACAAAGATGATCCGAGGGCTGGAGCACCTCCTGTAGAAGGACAGGCTGGGAGAGTTGGGGTTGTTCAGCCTGGAGAAGAGAAGGCTCTGGGAAGACCTTAGAGCAGCCTCCAGTACTGAAAGGGGCTCCAGGAAAGCTGGGGAGGGGCTCTTGATCAGGGAGTGCAGGGATAGGACAGGGGGAATGGTTTTCAGCTGCAAAAGGGGAGATGGAGATGAGCTCTCAGGCAGAAATGTTTTGCTGTGAGGGTGGGGAGGCCCTGGCCCAGGGTGCCCAGAGCAGTGGTGGCTGCCCCATCCCTGGAGGTGTTCCAGGCCAGGTTGGATGGGGCTTGAAGCCCCCTGATCCAGTGGGAGGTTGGCTTTGAGGTCCCTTCCAACCCAAACCACTCTGTGATTCTATGAAATATGATATTTATAGGCTTGGGAGCCTACAACAGTTTTATCCATCAGCAATAGCTTGAAGGATACTTGGTGTGTTTTTAATAAAATTACTTGTTTTTTCTTTGCTTTTCCAGTCATACTTCATAGATGAGCTGTTTGGGAAATAAGTCTGTAAAACACGTAGAAGGCTGTGAGGGGTATTTCAGTGTTATTAGTAGATGTAGGGGGCTATAGCACACACCTTTTCTGTTTCAAAGTGTCACCTTCTGTTCTCTAGCCACTTTCTTCTTGAAAGGGCTGGGGGAGTTGTAAGTTGTTTTTGGAGAAGTATGGTGCCGGCTCCTGCTGACTTCATTTGCAGCTCAGCCATTGCCTTTTGACTGCAGTGTTGCTTTTTCTCTGTAGGTGAGGCACCTCTTCATCTTGGGTGAGGCTGCACAGCTGTGTCCTGCCAAAGTGGAGAAACGCATCTTTCTTTTGATTCAGTCCATCCTGGCTTCTTCTGTCAACAAGGACGAACGTGAGACTCTCTCCTTACTGCCTTTAATTTTGCATTCACAGGCAACACTGTTGACCGAAAAAGCAGTTTTCATTCCTGACCTGTTCTTTTCTAGTGTCCAGTTCTCTTGATAGCGAGGAGATTGCAGCTTCTCAGCCACTGTCCCAGTTCAGAGGATCAGCCATGCCTCCAGTGGTCAGAGCTCACGCGTTCATTACTCTAGGTGAGTGCTATCCTGTAGCTGAAGTGTGCTGTCCTGCAACCAATTCCCACCCTTTCTCGTTAAAGTTCTGCTCAAAAGCGGTTGTACGGATAACCACAGGCTCAACATTTGCCTTGCCTCCACTCATAGCTTTTCGCAATGCAAATATCCATGGTAACAAGTTGAACAAACCACAAAAATACTACCCTCTACATGACTGCTTCACAAGGTGGTTAATGCATTAATAGTAATTAATAATTAGCAACATCCTTCAGAGTTGCGCTTCCTTTGTACTCGGAGTTGGGTGCTGTCTGGCTGAAGGGTTGTTTTACCTGTCAGTAGTAAGGGGCTCAACAGAGGATGAAGAAATCTGGGTGCTTTTGGTGCAGTTTAGAGCAGAATGACTACAAGTGGTTACCTGTTCTCAGTGTGAATGAAGAGCTGCTTTGGTAGAAGCCTAGTCAAGCCTGCGTCTCCAGTGTTTTGGGAAGTACCAAGTGAAAGTTCTGGCTTTGTAGTATCACTGTCCCTTGTCTTGCAGATAGATGGTAGTATTCTTTCCTTAACTGCTCTTGGAGGCCTAATACTTCTGTACAGATCTTAGAAACAGGGAGAAGTCATTTAAAGTGCAGGCTGTTTTATTTTAAGTTGGTTTAGTGATGCTCTTCAAGGTGGGTGTCTCCCTGTTACGCCTGTGACAGCTGGGGCTGTTCTTTTTAGCTGCTTTGATTAATACCCTGCACACAGAAATAGTTCTCTGTGAAGGAGGGAATTTGGCATAGAGACCCACACTACAGGTCTAAGAGGAGTTTGGAAGAACTTGAAGTATCATCTCTCTGAGAGATCGTGCAGATTGCTCATCAAGTTCCAGTGTGTGTTTCATGTTTATTCCTCTGTTTACTTCCTGATTCGTTTCTTGGCTCACATGGGGCTCCAAGGAGGCAGTAAGCTGGGCTGTGGTGGTTGAGAAGAATATATTTATGGCACTGACAATCTCATCCCTGTTTTGCAGGTAAACTGTGTTTGCAGCATGAGGATCTGGCAAAGAAATGCATTGCAGCTCTAGCACGAGAACTGGAGGTGTCACATGATGTGGCTGTGCGCAATAATGTTGTCATCGTTATGTGTGATCTGTGTATCCGCTACACATCCATGGTGGACAGATACATTCCCAACATTTCGTTGTGTCTGAAAGACCCAAATCCCTTCATCCGTAAGCAGACACTGATCCTGCTTACCAACCTTCTGCAGGTAACTAGAGGTCCTGGGCATCTACCTGAAAGCCCACCTCAAGTACCTCTATTGGGCTGATGACTGGCAGCCTGTCCATGGGGTGCATTGCTTGTATCTGGGTTGATCGATGCTTAATCAAGGAGACTTTAAACTATGTATTTTGTTACTGCCTTTTTTTTTTTTGGCTAGCTAGGCAGAAATCACATTGAGGACATTTGACACTCTTGGATAATGAGATTATTTTTAGTCAACAGTTGCCTCTCTTCTTGTCTTCTCTTTGTTTCTTTGAATTCCCTGCAGTTTCACTCCTATATGAATGAACGTAAGCAGCATCACGGCACTTTTTTCGCCTACTGTCTCTGCTTATTGTTCTAAAGATGTAAATGTGAGAAGCTCAAGATGTTTCCCCTCCCAGTGTTCATGTGAAGCCAGCCAAGGCAGATCTGGAGCACGTTAGGCTCTGAGAACAGTGTTGAAGAGCAGGTTGAGACGGGAGAACAGATTTTCCATGTTCCTGCTCTTTTTATTCCTACCTGTGGTAAACATAGATGCTTGCTGGTGTGGCGTTCATGCTGTTTAAAGCATCCCCCAAAACATTGTCTTCTATTTTGTGCACCTCCAGCAGAAGTTGTATGGCTTGTGCGTTTGCCTGATGTACATTCTGCTGGGCTTCATCAGATATTATCCTGACTGCAAGTCTGAAAGTTCACACTGGTTTTTTTTTCCTGATTCAAATTAATAATTTATTTCTGCTGATTTCTTATAGGAGGAGTTTGTGAAATGGAAAGACTGTCTCTTCTTCCGTTTTGTCAGTGTCTTGGTGGATCCAAATCCAGATATTGCCAGGTAAAATACTCATCTGTAAAGAAATGGAGTTGGAGATCAGAGATGTAGTCAGAGGAGTCTGTCTCGCACTGCTAGCACGTGGAAAAGAGTTTCAGCCAAGGAGCAGATGATGCTCCTGTTGACCTTTTCACCTGTACATTTGTTCAAGCTTTAGGGTCTGCAGTGGTAGCAAAGGAGTGGTGAACCTCTTCCTGAGTCATTTGAAGGTCCCAGGGTAACAAGCCGTGTGTTCGTGGCTGTCTTCAAAACATGCAGCTCTGCTCTATTTTTGACTCTCAGTTATCCAGATAAAAGGAATTTTTGAAACAAGCCTTTGTGAAATCTTCCTCGTGGTTTTCTAACAGGCTCTGTCTTGAATGCTGGTTTTGTTCTAGGAATAGGATTAAATATTCTCTTTTTTCTTGGATGGCACGCCTTGTCTTTTTAAGCCTTCTACCACATTTTGTAATACTTTGAAATGTAAGAAGAATTATGCACTCTGGCTTTAAGTGCATATTTGTGAAGTTTTTGAAGGCTTCAAAGTCTCTATCTGCTCTGTTACACGAGATAAGAGTGGGGCAGGTTTCTCTAGGGATGGTCAGTCATGTGGTGATGCTGAGGAGTCTTGGACAGCTTGCTTCTTGCTTCTACTTGAACCAGTCCCTCTCAAGACAGGTGTTTCCAGGACCGTCAATCTATCATTGCTTTCTAGTGCATATTCACACTTTCTTTTCAGTGAGTTTTTACATATTAAAAACATCTTTCCAGTAGATGGTGACATTGCAACATCACATTCCTAAAGGTTTAGCTATGGAACACGGTGCTATTTCTTTGGGAGCTTTTTTCTTTGCATCTACACACCATCCAAACAAAAAAACCATTCTTCAAGTCTGGGATTGACTTGCAGCTCTTGCAGGAGATTCTTTTTTTGCAAAGCATCTCAGCCACAATAGAGCTTAAGTTATTGAAATAATGAAAGTGTGGTTGTGCCTCAATTCAAGTTCAAATTTATTTCTGCCTCAGTTTATTTTAATGGCAAAAACATGAAGTAATATTGTGGATGTTGAAAATGTCTTTCTCTTTCTGGATGAAAAAAGGCTTAAAGTCAATAAGCTGATATCTTTGTTCAAGCCTAGATGGAGCCAGGCAGGAATTAAATGTGATATTGACAGTGCCTTGGCAGGAAAAACCATACTATTGCTTCATGGCTTGTGACCCTACGCTGGGTTTCAAGGGTGGCTTTTAGAAGCTGCCGGATGATACGTTTTTCCTTTTCCTTCTTTCCAGGTTTGGAGAGTTCTGCTTGGTGCATCTATTGCTGAAGAGGAATCCAGTAATGTTCTCCCAACATTTCATTGAGTGCATCTTCCATTTCAATAGCTACGAGAAACATGAGAAGTACAACAGATTCCCCCAGAGCGTGCGGTCAGTGGAGCACATTTGTATTCCTTTTTGTTAAATGATGGGCTGTCTGGCCATGCAGGTTTTGGTTGCAGCAAAGAGCTCATGGAGCTTTGTAATTACATATGCAGTAGGGGGTAAACAGCTAGGGGAAACTGTCAAATTAAGAGTGTCCTGCCTTCCCTGTGACACTTCTGGGAGGACTTCTGCATGTGACTTCTGGCAGTGTGTGGTATCCTAACAGGTTTATGGGTCTTGAAAGTGACATTCAAATATTCCCTTGCTGATTTTAAGTCTTATTATTGGTGTGAGTTTGCATAATGTGACTTGGCCCTTGTAAAATGTCTTGCTCTACCACAGGGCAAAGAATCTCTTCTCCCTGAAAGGAAAAGATAACAAAGAAAAAAGGATGCGTATCTACACGTTCCTGCTCGACCACTTTACAGATGAGCAGAGGTTCAACATTACAACAAAGATCAGCCACAGCATCCTAGGTGAGGGTCTGTCCTTAAAAATCTGGCATACAAAGAACTGGTGCCAGTATAAAATCATTAGGTTCTCGATGCAGCTGTGTTATCTCCCTGTCATTACTGGCACTGTTTCCAGTAAAATACCTCTTATTTCTTCCCTGTGTGCTCCAGCATGCTTTGTGGATCATGTCCTTCCACTGGACATGGAAGCCAGTGAGCTGCTCTCCGATACCTTTGCAGTCCTTAGCAGCAAAGAAATCAAGCTATCAACTATGAGATCAAAACCTGGTGAAGACATTCAGCCTGAGGAAGATGAAATGGCAATGGCCAATGCTGTCATGCAGGTGGCACAAAAGAAGCTCATCTCACAGGTGAATTGCGCGTGACCTGGTACTGGGAGGAATTTTACCTTTCTGTGAGGGAGAAACTTGTACAAAAACTGTCCAAATAACATAGTGATGCCAGTGATATACTGTGCCTCTAGGCTGTTACTCCTGCTCTGGCTGTACTTCCACTCTGGTCCGAGGACACCTGTGGAAGCATTGTGTGTTGTAAAGACAAAATGTTACGGCTAGGTTTGTGAAGGATGCTTGTACCTGAGGGTCAGTTGGAGTGACTGGAAATGCGTTTCCTCTGAAGTCAGTGAAGCTGGGCTAGGCTGGGTCGGTGCCACAGATCTCTTATTGGCAAAGTATTTCAGCGTAACAATGTTTTTTGGTGCACCTTTTGGCAGTTTGCCTTCGATATGGGAACCGACTGACTTAGTGATATATCTTAAAAGACTTCACTTAGAGTAAAAGCCTGTGTAGTGTAAGAGCAGGCTTAGTTGCAGTAATTCCCTTGCTATGGAGCTATTTATCTAACCTCAAAGTGGCTTCTCCTTTATTGCATCATGTAACTGTCCATGCCTTATTCAAATAAAGGTTCAAAAGAAGAATTTTGTAGAAAATGTGATCCCCATAATCACATCACTGAAGGCTTTGATGGAGCAGAAGAGGATCCCAGCTCTTAGGGACCTTATGAACTACCTACGGGTAAGGGAACTGTTTTCTTATTGGGTGGGTTTTTTTCCTCTCTTGAGTTAATGTGTTAGATGTGCAACCAGTAATGGAACAAACAGTCTTCTTAGAAGGAGATTTAGAAGACGTATGATGTTGTGACACTGCCACTGTGTTAAATAATGTAGGAGGTGGAGGGATTTTAGATAAGGATCTCACAGCGTGTTATGTGTGAGCCCCCTCAGTGGGATGTGGGCAGAAAGCTTGAACGCTGGAAAGCTTTTTCATGTTCTGAAGTACAAATTGGAATTGAAACTCTTAGTCTGTTAAAAACACCTCTGCTGTACCAACTGGTATTTCCTTTTGCACTTAAGCAGCTGTGATCTGAATGGAGACGTGAATCAGTAGTCAGGAGAGATTTCTGAAAGGGTTTAAACATTCCTTATATTGCTCCAGGAAATGATGCAAGACTACCGAAATGAAATCAAAGACTTCTTTGCTGTGGACAAGCAGCTGGCGGCCGAGTTGGAGTACGATATGAAGAAATACGAAGAGCAGCTGGCCAGGGAGAAGGAGTCGAATGAAGAGCAGGTCTCAGCAGCGCAGTCAGAGGTTGTTGGTGCCTTTAGCTCTGTACACGTACGGTCTCCTCTGCTGAAGTTTGTGTATGAGTAATATCCCAACTCTGTGTCTGTGGACCTCGTTACAGCACTTCTAATAGAATGGTTATGTAATGCTCTCATATCTCTTCACATTTGCTGATGGAAGCTTTGGTTTCAGAGTCACTTAATACACTTAGAATGACAACAAACAACACGTGTTATGTGAAGATGAGCAGCCAACAGTTAATGTAAAAAGAATTCAGTTTAAAGGGAAAACTAAGTCTAATCTGTCACTGGCTATGCTTAAGTGTTGAATTGCTCTCTGTTCCTGGAGTGATAAAGATGATAAATGGGTCAAAAAGAAAAGGGTTCGTTTTGTCTGACTTCAGGTGTACACAGAGTAGAAAACTAAATGTGTCCCAGTCACGCACATCCTCTTTTAAAGTCAAAGTAAAGAGATAAGTGGGTGCTTGGGCCAATTGTCCTGAACTATTTTAGATACCTACCATAAGATGAGATGACTTTTACCCTGGAAGTGCCTTTCTCTCTGCTGAGTTTAAAAGAGCACCTATATATAGACCTCTGAACTAGGGCATGCCTATCCCATCAAAACTTCCTATTCCCTTCTTGTCAAAAGTTTGGCCAATAAGTTCTTTATTTCTAGCACCCCTTTGCACCCATCACACAAAGGGCAGTTCCTAATCACACAGCATTTACGTCTAAACGTCTTGCATGTGATGTTTTCTACATTAGATCAAATGTCTAACAATAGATGCTTTTCTCCTCTTTTCTGTAGCCAACTCCGTCTTTGGAGACAGCTGTACCTTCTGGTGCCTGGAATAATAATGCTCAGTCTCCTGTAAGGGGGAGACGGTCCTTGCCACCTGGATCAAGCCTTTCTCCTGTGCCTCCTGAGTTTGCTACACCTAATGCCAATGCTCTGAGGCAGCCGTTACTGGGTCACAGGTACGGGCTTGTGATTATGCTGCCAATTATGATATTCTGCAGGGTTTCTGCCTTGTTATTCCACTCTTAGCAGTTTGAAACTCACCAGTGTTGCAGAATAACCTTCTCCATTACGTTTGGTGTTTAAGCTGATAAAGGGGGACGTGTCTCTCTCCTCATTACATGCATCTCACCTGGGCTTGCAGAAGGAAATGACTTCACTGTTCCTGTCACGATTTTTGCCCTGTAGGACAGCATCCCTGAGCACACTTGCCATCCTGAACTCTGCCAAGAAAGCGATGGAAGCCGGAAGCAAGAAACGCAGCAAGAGTGTTGGAGGAATTTTATCAGCTGTATCGCTTCCATCAAACACAGCCAGCAGCAAGAAAGGTAGGGCGCTTGCTGCAAACTGATGTGGTGCTGGACTAGATCTATTGACAGAGCCTGATTGTTAGGCCTTTGAGGTCTCTGGCTGAACACATTTCTATCCTTAATTATTTCCTTGTTGTTTCTAGTTTCCTTTCAAAGCCTGAATCCACCATCAACGAAAGAAAATGTTTTTGTGGTGGGCCGAGCAATCAGCACACCAGACCGTAAGTATAAGGCAAAGCGACCCCTTCCGAATTGGGCTGAGCATTCATTCTCTAAGAGAAGTAGCAATACGTGGCTGCCCTAGTGAGCAGAGATTAGTCACTGATAGCTAGAGATTATGTATTTATCTACATGGTTGTAGTAAATAAGAACCATCCTGAAATTGAAGGTCTCAGATGAATGGTGTCCATAGGAAAGGACAGTTTGTGTCAGAGGGTGTTAGAGAATTGAGTCAGTGCAGGAGAGCACTTATTTTGGGCTGCTGAAGTAACAGAGCTACTGCCCTTTCTTCTTTCATTGACTCTGAGGTGCCGAGGAGGCATGTTGTTGTGTTTCCTTGATTGTATGTATTGCCCCAAGTGTGCTGGATTCCATTGCATTGAGACACTTGCTCTCCTTAACTCTGGAAGCACAGCTTAGCATTTTTAGACTGAATTACAGAACCCTGCTGGAGAGGGAAATACTCAAGGTCTGGTCCTTTTCAGCTTTGTTAGGGGGCTTCTGTTGTCCACACAAAGGATCTACTACCTCCTTCTAGAGCAGGCAGTGAGCTGTGCCAACTGCAAGAGAACAGAGATCTGCTCGAGTAGGATTAATAACCTGCACAGTCATTTCTGAGTGTGCATGTGTTCTACCCTAAGAAAGAACCAAACTGAGCATTGGAGAAGGAATGATTTGGGTTTTTTACTGTGGAAATACACAGAGAGGAATCTCCAGTACACAAATTGTGAGAGTCGGCTGTGCTTATGTCCATTGCAGCTGAACTGCCATCTCACAAAACCTGACCTTCAAAAGTTAGGCTTTATCAGAATGCTTTCGGACAGCCCCCCAGCATTCTGCAGTGTCACTTTCTGCAAGTGCAAGAGGCAGTTATAGTAAAACACCAATGGAGCTGAGTTCTAGCAGTAGATTCCCTTCCTTTATGTCAATTCACTGCTGAGCTCCTTTAGGGCATCTCTGCTGTAGAGCGAATTGTGAGAGTGATGAACACCTTCACGCAGCTCTGGTTGGGAGTATAGGTGAGCGTTTGACTGGTCATCTCACATTAGGCAGCGGTGGATTGTTGCAGAGATGTTCCAGAAGCACAGGTACCCGACTGCATTCTGCCTGTATCTCTGCAAACCCCTGACCTGCACGCACACAAGAGAGCAAACAACATGTAGCCAATAAGGCAGTCAGCGGTGCGGCAGTCTGCGAATACCTGACATCGCGAGCAGGCAGGAGCAAACCAGCAGCAGTGATGTGCATCCACTGGAAAATGTGACCCTTCTCTTCCTTGTATGCTCCGCTGTGTGGCTAGATTTGTCTGCCTCGTGTTTCTCTCTGCTGCCTGAGCAACAAGCAATGATTTTTGTGCAAAAAAAAAAACCAAAACTGGGGGCATGTTTTTAGAGAGCAGGAATCTTTAAGCGCCATATCTCTGTCTGGAAGCCTGCACGGCTGTTTCTCTTAAGCACCATATGGTGAAAAAGGAGGAAGAATGTTAGTCTGCAGTGCTACTAGGGCTGAATTCCTGCTTTGCTTGGAGGCAGCATGTGTCCTTCAGTGGGGAGACAAACTGTACGGAGCGGTATCATCACTTCAGTTTGCGTGTATTGAGCCATCTGCGTGGTGACGCTGGGTCTCGCAGGCTGACAGACAATCAAAATAAAACATTTCTACTTCTCTGGCATCTCTAACTATTAGAGATGCAGTTCTTTGTAAACCATTTTGTACTTGCAAAGTTAACAGCTGCCTCCTTTCTTTGCCTTATTCAATTGTTCTGAACGTCACTTCCTCCCCTGCTGTCTTTGGGTCTTCTCAGCTCCTGCTTCTTACTTTGGGAATGGCGAAGTGGGCCTGCGCAAGAGTGAAGTGTTTCACGTGTTGTGCAGTTATCACCTTTGATTGTATGGGAAGCTCTACTTGATAACAGTTCCTCACCATTTCCTTCATGCCACATAAAATTCTCATTAACCAAGGTAACTCATTAAGGTGGACACTGCACAAAGTGAGGACACTTGCAGGCCAGTAGGAAGAGGTGCAGAGGCCATCCATGACAGATGGGTGAATTGGGATTTCTGCTACAAGCTTCAGTGATTCCCTTCCAGGACAGGGAAGCAGTTAAAGAGCAGACCCAGTTAGTCTGTCGAGAGAAGTCCTTTTAGCAGAGTTTCCAACTCCTGTCCTATAAAGCACTTTCTACCTTAATTCCTTGTGAAAGATTCTGGGAAGCATAAGCATAAAACAGAGCGTTGAATAAAATAAAATCAGAATATTGTGACATCTCTCCCGAGACGAATGGCAGGAAAGAGACAGCTGACAACTATGGCCTGTTCAGTCAAGCTAAATTCTACCTAGCTTCCTTGTCAAGTGATTCCTCTTGTCTGGCTGCAGCCAATTCCTCACAGGAGGGCTGTTCGGGTCCTTTGTCAGCCTTCAGGGGCCCCATATTCTGCCTTGACGAGGCAAAGCAACTGGTCTGAATCTAACGTGGTGCTGAAAGATGGCAGAGCTTCACTGGAAGGTGTGGCTCTCCCACCTAGATAGGACAGAGCCGCATGATGGAGGCTCTGTGTTTAAATTGATTTCCTCCATGTACAAGGAAGACTCTAAGGCTGGAGTAGGAAGCCAATGTGCGCAGATGGCCCATCAGATTCAGCACGTAGTTTTGAGGCTGGATGGGAGATGCTGCAATCTGCTGGGGAAAAGAGAGATGAACGTGTAGGATATACCTACTCAGTGATGCTTAAGTGTTCTGTTACAGCATGCCTTGCCCTCTGGCTGTGTCACAAGCTGAGTGATGATACATGATTTTCCTTTCAGAGACCATTAATGAAGTGACTTTTGGTGCTGGGGTCAGTTACATCAGCTTGACGCACACACCTGGTTCAGATACAGGCAAGTTACCTTTGATTTTAACTTGAGGAGGGTGAAAAACCCCAAATGACCAAATCTGTGGTGTTTTTTAAAATATGAAAATATATGCATTATTTGTAGAGAAAAACGAGGCTGAGGAGAAGCCGAGAGATATTATCTGTTTGACATCACCAGAGAAACCGTAAGTTCAATGCAGCTCTGAAACTGCAATCACAGTGAGAAAGACTGGTAAAGTGCTTCAAAATAAATGACCACTCTGCTGCTTTCTTCTAGCCCGTCCCTGCCACGGGAGTGGAAAGTAGAATCCCTGGCAAGGAAAAAAACGAGCCAACAAGTCCCTCTGAGGCGGTCCCAGCGGAGAACTCCCCTGAAACCAGACAACTGATCCTTTTGTTGAACATCTGTACAGAATCATCATGTTGCCTGAAACCTGTCCTTTTCCTTTGTAATTATAAATCATTGTGGGCAAAGTCCTTCCTTACCTATTCTTACTTGGTTTTAACGTGAAGCTGTCTAGGATGTGGGTATAAAAGGCTGTAGTTGCACGTGTATATATTGTAAGTTACTGCTTTTGGCAAAGTTTACTGGACTGTTAGGGAGTGGCAGTATAACGGGAGGATTTCTCTTCACTCACAGGATGTATAACTTGTCCATTTGGAAAAGTAAGAGCATAATGTTGCTACAAGCTTAGCAATAAATGCACTTATCGCAGCTTGCAGGGGAGTGAGTGGCTCCGCTTATTCACTCGATCCCTTATTGTCCCTCGTGGTTATACACTAGAGTTGCTTTAATTTGAACAAAGGTAAAACAGCTTGGCTCTGCCACACCCCTAAATCTGGTAATTGCACGCTACATCACCTCTTATTTGGTGTGCAAACTCCTGCGTGAATGAACAGCCTTAATGTTCTTTTATATGGAATATTTCCATTCTTGAGCTCTGTTATTTCCAGCTATTAACGTTTTATGAAAATAAATGGTTATGGAATTAATTCCACCCCCAGCTTCTCCCTTCTTCTTGATCTGACGGAAGAATTATTTTTTTTTTTCTATAGATTTCTACAGCCTCAAAGTCTCTTCTACTATGTCGCTGGTATCTTAGGCGCTCAGTTCAATTAATGTTGGACCCCGCAGCTTTTAAATATAGACTCTTATTTGACTGCAAGCAGGATATGAGTAAGTCACTAAAATTAACGCTGATAAATCATAGGCATAGCGTTGAGCCCTGCACAGGTGACTTGTAAATGCTGGTGATCGTAAATGCTGGCATCTGACCATTCATGAATCTCTCTGATGCCATGTGAATCTAACAGGTTTTTCCATTGTTAACTTCTATTACAGAGCTCTTGCACTTGGTTTGATTGAAACTTGAGAAGGGAATCTGTTTTATTCATGCTGGTTTGTCTTATTTGGGCATGAACAACAGAAGCAGAGTAGGCTTCCCTGCACAAGTGGACACAAAGAAGCTGAGTGTGCTTTTGCCACAGCCCTTCCAGAGGCACTTGCCTCCTGCACTGGCATCCCATAATTTACCCTTACTTTTCCTATTCTGTTTTGAAGATCATCGAAACTTTCAAGTGACTTTAAACTTCGTTCTCAAAATCAAAGTCAAATTCTGGGGACAGGGCACATATGGAATACCTTTGACTTAAGCAATGGTCAATTATGGCCACATCCATTTATTTTTCTACCTTCTCTCCTGCCTTAAAATATCATTTAACCACTGTGAATGGTAAATTGGAATAGTTTATTTCCTAACTTGTGCTTTTGTAGTTCTTGTTCTGTCCTCAGGCAGTGCTGAGATGAGCCCTGTGAGCATTAATCTGTCTTCTCTGGAGAAGAACCAAGGACAGACAAATGTCCAAGAAGAAACTGATAAGCAGCAACATGCCTTGGACTTTCTGTAACCTTCAGCCCCACACAAGTACATGAGTGCTTTAACAGAAGAGACTTGCCCTTATTTCACTGAATTGGAAACAGAAACCTCCAATATGGTTGTTTAAAAACAAAATTAAAACCAAACAAACCCTATAAGAATGCTTTATAGCTTGGTATTTATGTAAAACATTCTTGGCAAAGTTAAACATAATACATTAGTACAAACCTGAATATTATTCACAATAATACAACGAATTCCATCAATCAGATCTCATAAGCTGTATCAGGGGGAATCATCTCCCCTTTTCTCGTTAGAGATGCCACTGTCACATTTCAGAACTGAAAGATAAGTGGATTCTTAGCTTGCTGGCTTTTCACGTGAAGGCTGCCTTTGGCTCATGGTGAGACTGCAGATTGTGCTCCCATAGTGCCCACAGCTACCCTGTTTCCAACCTTTTCTTTCTCTCCCTTATTATAGGTATCCTAAAAGCAGCATAGAAAAGGAGTAGTGGATATGCAGAAGGTGCAAAGGAATGTTACCCTCGCTGCTGTCATAATGATTAGAGGCAGCGTGCAGCCAGTGAGCAGCACTGTGGCTTGGTGGCAGAGCAGAAGGTAACCATAAAGTACCTGCAAGATAGCAGTGGTAACATCCAAGTTACACAGAGAACATGTGGTTATCACTGCCCCATCCTTATTTTTACTTTCTTCAGCAAAAGGAGAAGTGGTAACACTTCGTTTAGGCAAAACAAATGCAGCAATGGCATGTCCAGCGAGCCCCTAGGGAACACAGCAGGTTAATGCAGAACACTAAAAAATAACACTGACAGTCCAAGTCATCAAGTATCCAAAATACTGTATACAGGAAAAGTTAAGACAACTCAATTCATATTGGAAATACAAGAACACTAAATTATGCTACATTAAAAAAATCCTTAAACCACAGCACAGTTCTAGTGTTGCATCCACATCTTGCACTTTTATATTACCCAGCGCTGGTCAACACTATCAACTCTGCGAAACGTGTGTTTCCAATTCTCTCCAAAGCCAAGAGAACTAGATTTGTTTTCTTTTTTTATTCTTTTTTTCCTTTTACCACCTAGAGAAAAGTTGCAACTGACACTACAAAAGTGCTTTTGTATGGAGCTTTTGCTTGCCCAACTCCGGAACCAGTTGCCTTGGCTATGCAGTTTAAACCTATAACGTTGCCGTAGCTCTCACGCTGTGTTAGTGCTTTAGGGAACTTGCAGAGGGGTAGCAAACATTGAAGTCACTCTGTCACCGTGTTGGAACTGAATCCAAAAGCCATCCCTGGATATTTCTTGCAACAACAAAAATAAAAGTGTTGGTCACTGGCAAGAAAAGGAAGTTTTAGATATAAAAAAGTTGATAGCTCCTGCCATAAATTTACAAAAACTATCCCTGAGTGACTCTGTTCTGTGTCTGTAAGACCTCTTGTGACAAGGAAATCACTGAAGCTAGCTTAAAGAGGAAAGAGATGCTGTTCCACCTGCAGTTGTTTATTACAATTTGCAGTAATACTGATATGCTCTGACAGTGCCATCCTAGAGCAACAGTTGAGCTCTCTGTAGCTTAAAGAGTAAAAAAATAGCTACATTACTTATAGACTGCTGGCATCACGTATTTACACTTTAAATAGAAATGTTACCTTTTCTAAAGTAATCAAAATAGATCTTTGCAAAAAATTTAGAATGTGGGATTTTTTACAAAATAAATGGAGAAGGTAAAAAAAGCTTAAAGATATCTCCGTACCTTTTATGGCAATTGTAGCCCGGGAAAGTATTTGGCTTTAATTTTCCTGAAAGGGATGCCTTAGCACTAGGTTCTCTGCCTCCACTAAAAGCCTCTTTGAAAACACCAAAAGGTGCGAGAGGCGAGCCTGCCTTGTGCGGATTAGAACAAGGGGTTACCTGCACGCAATGAGTTTGCTGTAAAGCAGCGAACAGTAGCAGTCCTGGCCTGACGCTGCCCGTGCTTCGCGTTAAACGGAGTAACGAGGAGTCAGTAAGTTCACAGAAGGGCTGAGAAACGTTAGTTGCGTTTACCGTATCGGTATCCGTCACCATGAGCTATTCAGACACCCCGTTCTGCACCTGAGCGGTCAGAGTCAAAAGCACAAGACAATCACAAATGTGTAGAAGTCACCAGCCAGGCCTGGGCAAGAAGCTGCTGAGAGGAACAACCCCTCTCGCACGGATAAATCTTACTCTTTGAAGTCCATCTATTGCTGTATCAGCACCTTTTTGTCTACTAGTAATCTGTACTAGTAATGTCTACTACACGTTTACCTAACGCTGCTCCCCTGGTTGGTTTGCACATTGTGGCTGTGTCCCTGCAGCACAGATAGAAGGCAATTCCACAAACTTCCACAGCCCAGTCAGTCTCTCGGGAAGTATTAAAACGCTTCCTTAGTCCAAGGTTTAGGCGATCGTGTTGGTATCTCCGGAGGCAGGGGAGATGCAAGTTGGGCAGTGAGGAGTTACTTTAAACTTTGGCAAAGAAAACAAAGATATACAGATAGCTAGCTATCAAGTTCTTGTGTGTTCCAAACTCTTCCAAGCACACTTAATTCATCTTTTGCTCTTGCTTTGAGTTCCTGGAGGAGGTATTTTCACACTTGCTTTTGCTGGTTTGCAGTATTCTTTTGGCATCTTATATGACAAATGAAGACTTGTGTCTGAAGTCACCCTGGAACAGAACAGTTCTGGATGTATGAAGGATCATAGAATCATAAGGTTGGAAGAGCCCTGTGAGATCGAGTCCAACCGTGCCTGTATCCCTACTAAACCATATTGCTAAGAAACTCATCCACCCATTTTTTAAACACCTCCAGGGCTGGCGACTCCACCACCTCTAGTGGCTTTCCGGGCAACTCCTGGTTCCTGCTGTCCCCAGCTGCAACGTGCCCATGAAAGATCTGATCTGTATAACTTCTAGCAGCTGGCTTAGCATCCCCTTCCAACTGCCAAGGAGAGGGGCACTCCAGTCATACTGGCCTGATGCCCCTCCTACTGCCCTCCTCACGCCTAGGCATGGCAGGGGGCTCTCTCGTGCCCTCTGCAGTGTCTCTGCTAACAGTGAGAGGCTTTTTCTGGTCTTAAGCTTAGCGATCTATTCAAATCCCAAAATGCAAATTCTCTTGTAAAAGCATCACAGCCTGCCCGCTTAATCCAATGAAACTCATCCGAAGGGGGTCAAGCCATAAGATAACTGGGACAGAGCAGAGCTGCGTTTGATAGCTCTTGGCATCAGTCACTTAAGGCAACTTAAAACTGTTCATCATTTCTAAGGAAATGACTCAGCCTTCACCCTTCTGTTTTCTCTCTGTTCTACATCCTTGCTTCTGAGCAGTGCCCACTCTAAGAAAGCCTGTGGGTCCTAAAAAATCTAGTAGTCCTCTGCCCACCCCCTTCCTCTCCCTAACAGAGAGATGCTAAATGCAAATCATTTGTTACCTCGTCATCTGTCCGGATATAGTTAACGCCATCAGGTTTTGCTGGAGTCTTGTAGCTGAAAGAAAGGAAAAGATCTCATTTCTGGGGCAAGGAGACTGCAGGATTTTGGAAGGGGAGGTGCTGAGAAAGACGAAAATGAGGAAGAGCAGCCGGATGAAAAGAAAACAGAGAGAAACCCAGCTCATTGCTCAAATGATCGATTTGTGCTTATTCCATCACTCCTCATGACTGGGATTTTTTTCTAAATTCCCCTTCAGCACAGGGTAAAAAAAAATTGCTGTGTGCTTCCACCAGACTAATTCTGTCAAGAGATTAACTGATGCTTTTCTGGGCTCTGCTCCCTCTGCACTACCTTTCTGTGTGCCTCCTGCACTGGTTCCTGTGGCAATTATAAAGTTCATTTTAAACCTTCACTGCCAGGTGCCTTCAGCATTTTCCTTAGTTATAGGAAGCGCCACTTGTTTGCAGTCCCACAGGAATCCAGAATTTATATACGACTGTCAAGTCCAGTGTGTACCAACCCTCAGCTGCATTTAAATTGGGTATTTGGAGCTTTTGCTGAAAACCAAACCAAACCAAAAAAGGCAAGACTTTTGCTGAAAAGCAACACTGAACGTGGAACAAATCTCTCTGGTGAGAATCTTGGGTTTACATATATTATCTCTTCTACAGATTCTGTAAGGACAGCAAGGCTTGTTTCTCATGCTAATGCTGTTGTTTTTAACGTTTTAATGTGCTTTCTGAAATGGCTGGGTTTAATCGCAAATTTAGGCTCTCACAACCAGTGAGATTTCCTGCAGAGCCTCCTCCTCTGCATACATTTCCTATGCATGTCCTGATGCTTTAAACTAATTGTGCAGCACGCTCTGTTCATTAAACTGTAGACCTCATTATGCCAGCAGCACACAACCTGTTGAACAAACACCTGTAGGCATTTCATTGGGCAGGTCCACCCTTCCCGTGCGAAGAACGAGGATTTCAGAGCACAGTCTTCACCTCTCTGTCTGGTCTTGGCAGCAAGCACAAGAGGAACCCTACCAAAACTCTCTGTTAGACAAAGAAACCTTTGCCATGGTGCAGAGTTTGCAGTGGGGTACTGGGTACTTCAACAACTGAGTTGGCCTGTCATCTTTTGTAGGCATCTAAGAAGAAATCTGTCCAAGTCGGGCACTAAAATACATTTTAGCCACTGACTTCTGGGGCTCTTCAGACTATTCCATGCTAGCTGTGGGTACAGGGATTTAAGAACACTTTGCATCCCAGCTTACCTTTCCCCACTCTCTTTGCTGTTTGCGAAGTAACCCCTCCTGTAGGCGCAGCAGATACCAAGAGTGATGAGCACCAGAACTGCTATGACCACCAGGACTCCGCCAATTATCCCGCCAATATTGAGGTCATCTGGCAAAGAGAGGAGCTGTCATCCAGTATTTCTTTAAGGCAGTAGCAATATTCTAGCTTTGCAGACACTAATATGACTCAAATATTTTAAGCAAGCCCAAATAATCCATAGGTGATTCCCTGATTCCAAGACTAAAACCGTTCAGGAATCTGAATGGTGTTTTAATGTCTCCCTGAATTTTTAAGGTTTTTGGTTTTGCTCCTGGTTTGGGGGCTACGAGAAAGCAGGAAAGACTTCATGCTCTAGGGTGTCCCCCTTCCTTCCCTATGGACAATCGATTTACGGTGATGCATCTATCAGCACCGACAAAAAGCACGTAGAACCACTCACAGACTTCCATCTCCTGCTCCTCACACTTGGCAAAGCCAGCGTCATTTGTGGCTATGCAGGAGTAACGGCCCGTGTCGCCTTTGTGCACAGCATGGAAAACCTGGTGGGGAGAAAAGATGGGGAGAAGGACGTGAGAGACTGAAGATACTGGGAGAGTTTAAGCCACTCTCCATCTTCCTTCTCTCCTTCTAAAAAGCCAAGTGATATTGGCAGTGATCAAAAACAAACAGCTCGGGTCATCTTCCCTCATTAATCCCCCCTTTCCCAAGTCACCCAGGTCCTAGAACACCTAACCTTCAAATTATACCTTGCTTGAAAGCCGTGCAATGACTTTTTTCTTTTACAAGCAACCTGAAAAATAACCCATCCAAGGCAACAAGTCTTGATTATGTCTGTAAGGGCATTACCAGAGTCCCTGTGGCGGGGTTCAAGGTGTAGGAGGAATTATGGAATTTGGCGTTTGATTTCGTGTCTGGTGATAAAGGCTCACTGTTGCGGTACCAGCTGTAAGTGGACTTTGGGAAACCTTCATTCTCGTGGCAGTGAAGAGAGGCTGATTTGCCAACAGGTACAGCTTTAGGCACGGTGCATCGAGGAGTCATGGGTTTCACTGCGGGAAAGACACAACCCATGTGAATGACACGGCTGAGTAGAACTAAATAATTTCTGACGCGCTCCCTAAGATAAATGTTCTCCGTGGGTATCAAAACTTCCTGTTATTTCCACCTGGTTTTAAACAACCACTGTTTTGTCTCTGGAGAGACCCACAGCCTCCTATGTTAACTGGCAGTTCTTGCAGAGGTAGTTTTTAAAGCAATACCTTGGACTGTGAGCTGGATATTGATCTCATCTATGGTTTTAGTATCAGAAGGTGCTGCCACTTCGCAACGGTACGTGGCAGTGTCCATCCGGGTTGTGTTTTTAATCACCAACGATGTCCTGCTCAGAATTTCTGCACGAGTCGCAAAGTCTCCTGATACAGAGGAAAGAGAAAGAGAAATTTCAGTGTAGTCACACAGATCAACTTTAGGCTCCTTAAGTGGTTGATATTGGACTCTTTTCTGGAGTCAAAAGAACCACTTGAAAGGAACTCGGTGCTCTAAAGCAGCTTCCTCTCACCAACAAACACAAAGGAAACCAACGCTGCTAACCATGTAAAAGGATGAACGGGAGATCACCACCCCAAATCTCAAAACCTGGCAAAATTGGACTTCCAAGACACCCTTGGGTCTTGTCTCCTTTGCAAGATTCATTTGAATGCGGCCTTTGGTCCCATCTGAAATGTTGGTGTAATTCCAGATGGAGTCAAACCCTGCTGGCAGTCCTGTGTCTGAGATTCATGGTCAAGCCAGAGTCTGCTTCTAATCCCCTGCTCCAAATCACTGTGCTGCCTCAGCAGTAAGCACCGATCAAGACCGAGATCTCTTCTGAAGTGCAGAGGGAGCCCTCAGATGTCCCATGGAAAGCCAGGAGGGGTCAGTGACTGGTCCTGAGGGCTCAGACACCCAGTGACCATGCAAGGACCAGCAGGAGCTGGAGAAGGGAAGCTGTCATGTTTGCTTTCTTACCCAAGAAGCATCTCCTACATGGGATCTCCTCCTGTGTAGGGTCCCTACTGTGAAGTGTCAATAATGAGGGCAGGGAGCAAAGAACATTCTGCTCTCTCTCCATCCTGCACTTCGACTGCTGAGCTCTGGTTCCAGAAGGACGCAGCAAGACAGCCAGAGGCCCTGCCTTTAACAGCCTTGTTTGTTCTCAGTGACATTGTTTCCAAGGCTGTTTTGGAAGTCTAAGAACAATGAAACTTCATACCCTGCATTTTATTGTCAAAAAACACGTAAGAGGTTTCGCCATCTCGAATTTTCTTCCACTCGATCCTGGGATCTCGTGTTACGGTAGATTTAATGATGCAGGACAGCTCAACACCTAGCAGGAGAAAGAAAGGAAATACAGATTAATAGGAAGCAGCTGTATTTTTTGCTCTGCTTCAAGCAGTCTTGCACAGTGTTTTAGTAGGAGATGCTGCCCACAAAGCAAAGCCTTCTTTTTTATCTGCCTCACAAACAGAAACACTGCTGGGTTCCAGGAGCTATTGGGGAAGATGGATTTTGGCCAGCAAAAATAAGAGCCGAACAGATAGCAACCACGGAGAGAAATGAACACACTGTTCTCTACAGGCTCTAAGTTATGGCAAACAAGACCTTATGACAGGGTGAGGCCACAGCACTGTCTTGCTGCTGATCAGAGCCTACAACGTGAGCCAGGGATGCAGAATCTCCCTGGGCGGTGTCTGGAAATGGACTGAGGACCACGATACCTGGGGATAAATTCAGCAAACCCACTCCCTTTTGAAGCAGGCACGGTCATCTCCAGCTCCTCTCCAAAGGAAAGCGTCACAGCAGGGCTGAGAGGTGGCTTACCCAGAATCACACTGCACGTCTGTAGTAGGGCCAAGATAAAATATACATTTCCTGACCTGCTTTTCACTGTATTAATTGCAAGGCGACTGCCTCTCCTCCTTTTGGGATCCAGTTCAAAAAAGCACTTAGGCAGACGCTCTGCGATGCCAATGGCTCGCAGGGGACTTCAATAAACCATTTCAATCAAGTGCTTTGCTAATCAGGGAGAAACACAGCCATATTCTTAGGCACTTTTCTGAATCTCAGGCTCTCGGTAGCCCTGCCTCCCCCAAGAAATCAGATACCATGAGCAATAAGCAAGATCTTTCTCAATTGGTTGGGCAGGCAGCGCGCCGGGCAGCCAGCGGGCCCCGTAACACTCACTCTGGAATTCCTGCACCACGGGCTTGGTGTTGCTGGATGTCAGTTCCACAGCCAAGAGTCTGCAGCCTGGAAAAACAAACAGAAAGTAATAAGAAATAGCACAGCTCATAAGTCACCCAGCTAGAAACACAGTGCCTGCTGAGAAACCTTCTCAGCCGGCTTCCAGGACTGACTTCCCCGCTAAAACCGATTCCTGGCTCCTAATGCCAGTCCAGCAGGCCTGAGTTTGTTTAGGAGTTGTGGTGTAAACACAGGAAAATATAAGTGTTAGATGTAGCAATTAAAGAGGATTAACATGACGGCACAAAAACGGTGCCAGCACAAGCCACTTCCTCTTGCCTTATGCTTATTTAGATGGTAAAGGAACTCGTACTCCGGCAATGCAGTAATGAATGTACAGTTCTGCAAGTTAATGTGATGAGGAGGAACAGACAGGAAGGAGAGCGACCTCAAGAGTTCCGGTCCGTCCCTAGAAGATGGGATGTGCCAGGCCTCTCACATTCACGGATTACATAGAATCACGGAATGGTTTGGGTTGGAAGGGACCTCAAAGCCCATCCAGTGCCACCCCCTGCCATGGGCAGGGACACCTCCCACTGGATCAGGGGGCTCCAAGCCCCATCCAACCTGGCCTGGAACACCTCCAGGGATGGGGCAGCCACCACTGCTCTGGGCACCCTGGGCCAGGGCCTCCCCACCCTCACAGCAAAACATTTCTTCCTGAGATCTCCTCTCAATCTCCCCCCTTTCAGCTGAAAACCATTACCCCTCGTCCTGTCCCTGCACTCCCTGATCCAGAGCCCCTCCCCAGCTTTCCTGGAGCCCCTTTCAGTACTGGAAGCTGCTCTAAGGTCTGACAGCATCATGACAGCCAGGTGGAAACTCCTGTGTGCTGGCCTTTAGGGTGCAAAGCTTTTGGACCAAGAGAATGTGACAACCCAGGGGCAAAATTCCTCCAGTGGAGCAGATCAGACAGCGTAACAGAGCAAAGCAGGAGGCTGAGAAACACCCAAGAGCTGCAAAGTCCCTCCTGCTGAAACCTCAAGGGCCTGGAACACCTCAGATCTTTTCAGCACTTCTGAAATGTTCCCTGCCAATTCTTATCCCTCACCGTTTGTTAAATGCTGATGCTTTCCTCAATGCCTTGGCTCTCGGTGCCTGCACCCCCAGTGCCTCTGAGGAGAGCCAGAGTTTGGCAAGATTTAGAAGCTGCTTTTGTGTACAAAATAATTGTTACTCACATAAAAGCCACCAGCTGATGCAAACTAATAGTTGGCGCAGCCAAAACTCCTCTTAGCAGGACCTCTCCACCCTCCCTCTTCTGCACTTGAGACACTCAGGTAGCACTTGGTAGAAATCCAATACTGAACTAAGATGACAGTGGTCCGGATTATAACGTAGCTGTTTGGGAGAAGCCCTGAGCATCGGAGCTATAAGGAGTAACAGGGCAGTGCAGGGAGCACGATGTCTTGGGGCTGCTTTTGCTTTACTTTGGAGAATGCCATTTTCAGGGCTGGTTCTCAGGAGGTGCTGTGGTCTTGGCTTTTTTCAGACAGGAGGTGGTCTGAGCAACCATGAGTAATTGTTCATGTCTGCTACGAAGCAGAGTCCATCTCCATCAGGCCTGGTGCTTCCAGACCTACCCCTTGAAAGAAGGTACTTATGCCACAAGATGCTGACACAGAATTGTTTAGGTTGGAAAAGACCTCTAAGATCATCATTCCTTTCTCTCTCTTCATCCTTTGATCGTCTCGGGTTCTCTCTGGGGCTGCGATTCTTGCTCTCCTCTCCCTTAAGCATAAGCATTTCACTGATCCCAGCAAAACCCCAGGGATTAGAAGTCATAGAATCATGGAATGGTTTGGGTTGGAAGGGACCTCAAAGCCCATCCAGTTCCAGCCCCTCTGCCATGGACAGAGACACCTCCCACTGGATCAGGGGGCTCCAAGCCCCATCCAACCTCATCACCAGAAGAAAGAATCTTGGGAAGATCCTTTTGAAGTCTTTGGATATGTTTTCAACAACAGTTTAGAGCATCTCATATAAAGAAGGCGTTTGCTTCCGATGTGAGACTCCTGCTGCTTAATTGGAGATCCTGGTTGGCTTCCTGCTTGGGACAAGTGGCTCTGATAACGCGTTTGGCTCAGTGTCCCAAAAGAGGCAAGTTGTAGGCTCTGTTTTCTTCAGAGATGGCACCTTCTGTCATTGAGAAACTGCACTACAAAAGACACTTCTACAACAGTAGCTTTCTTCTGAGACCTGAAGTAGCAGATGACTACAGGGAGCTGCACTGCACCTGGAGAGCTGAAGAAGACATCTATCTGATCCGTACTATCCCATAAACCTTCCTTTGGAAATGCTAGAGAAAGATGGGTAGGGAAAGGCACATGGCAAAGGTTCCTTGTTCCTTAAAGGGAATTTGATGCCCTGGTTTGCTTTTTGTTATGTTTTCTTGTTTACATGGGCTCTTGATTCAGGAAAGCTGTGTCCCATGCAGCAGACAGCATGGTCACAGTGCTACCGAAGCACATCTACAGTAGCCGCAACCCAAGTTCAGTTGAAGATGGAGATCCTAACATCGCAGTGTTGTGTTACTCTGAAGGAGTTCGGACTCGAAGTATTCACTCCAAGACAGTGGGACTCCACCAAACTCCAGCCCCATCTCATTTCTTGGAAATTGTTCACAGCAGGCTTTTTGCCACCCACTAAGCACAAGAGATTTAGGTCTCTCCCTCAGGCACGAAGCAGGATGACAACAGATTTTCAACAGAAGCCGAATCTTTGGAGACTGGGCGAGAGGTGCTGACACTATTACATGTATTGACTGCGGGCAGAGACCAATGTGGCCGCTTAAATAACTGCTAAGACAGATTTATTCTTCTCTGCGTGGCACGAGAATGCGGGAAGAAGCATATTCTAAACAACAAGAAGGCTGCAGCTACGCAGGGACCAAACCAAAACCCCAAGGGACAGTTTGCAAAGCAGGAGCAGAGCACCTTTACAGCTCTTCTGAGCTTTACTTTGGGGTATCCCTTAATCAACAGTCTCCACGGGGTTGGAGGAACCTGAACCAAGGCAGTGCTTCCCAGCTGTTAGCGCTCTCCATCCAAAGAGCACCTGTGCTGTGTCCCATCTCCCTGCCGTTGGCAAGCCTTGTTTCTTTGGTGACCACGCTTACAGGCTGCTTTCTTTGCCTGTTAAATCATCATTATAGGGGTCACCACTACCTTTTAAAAAGAGGATTCCAAAGATGTTCCTCCAGGCTTCTTCCAGCCCAGTGCAAATAAGCAGCAAAGGTTGTGTGTTATGTAAATCTCACTTCAAAGGCCTCAGCACCCAGGATGTGGAGAACAGCCGGGCACAGACATGCATTCCTCTCCAGAGCAGCACACATGCCACAACAGACGCACCTACCAGCTCTGTATGCGCTGCGTCCCCGATACCTACCAGCTCTGTATGTGCTACAGGCTCAGACACATGGTTCAATCCCAAATGCCATCAGTTCTCCAAAATAGAATCCAGGACAAGGCAGCAAAGTCTACAGCATATTCTTACAGCATTTCTTTCAGCTAAAGAGATCCAGCCCATGTTGTTACTGTGACTCATGTTATCTGAATCATTTTAAAATGCTACACTGAAACTAGAGTTTCAGAAGAAACCTAGTTGCTTTACAGACAACCAGACTGTGCTAAACCTCCTGTCTCTGTACTGGATTTAAAGCCTGACCTTCCATTTCCTCCCATCCCAATTTCTTATCTAACGAGGAGGTGAAGTTTTCCTGAAGTATTATAAGCAAGATAAAAAACGTGACCAGGAAACAGTTCGAGCAGCTTTCTGCCAGCAGCCCATGCTGCAGGACCGCTCGATGCTTCCTTGCCAATATTGCAGTTATCTGATACGGTAATTTTAGTTAATGCGCTGTCAGGCACAAGCAGTACAAAAAACACGCAGCTGTATTTAAACACCTGCCCACTAAAGCAACAAAAATATGCCTTGCTCGAGGTGTCCATCATCACTAAGCCGCGGCTCGATTTGCAATTCAAAATGCATCTAAGCCATGTGGGAATGCTGCTATAAACCACAGGCAGCTTCGCTTTCTGGATGGTTACTCTGTGCAGCAGGGCTGCTGCGGAGGGAGAGCGAGTGATATATTGTTAGGTGTGAGAAACATGTTAGCCGAACCCTCTGCACGTCAGCACGTTTACGACTGCCAGTTTGGGCTCCCTAGAGCATCCATCCTCACTACTGCGAGCTGGAGTGAAAGCAACGGTGACAGCAGAGACAATCGGAGCAGCAGGCAGGAGACAAGCATTGCTGGCGAGGGCAGCAGAGCTGACCCCAGGACTCTCCCTGCCTTAGAAGTGTTCTGTGCCCGCGGCGGGGAGAAAGCAAACCATTAAATGTGAGAAACCTCTGGAGGAAGAGCCAAGGAAGCCAGTCGGTGCTGGCCTGGTAAGAGAAGGGAGAGAGAGGTCAGGTTTCTGCCCTCAGCTTATTTTGAGCAAATCACCATCAGCACAAACTTTCAGAAACAGCCGCCCATCTGCACCTCAACACGTCCATCCTTTTGTCTCTCAGTGCTTTATCTCTTTATCCTCCCTCCTGTCGATCCCCTGAGCCTCTCGCTGCGATACCACAAGGCAACCTGTGCCAGCGGAAACAAGTTGGTGTAGGACAGGCAACAAGGCATGGTGTAGGAATGAGATACCAACAGATGCCAAACCTGCTCTGGCTCCAGTAAGTGGTGGAGCTTTTTTTTTTGTCCAACTGTCCCTTGGTTGGGGTTTTCAGAATAGCCTGAGGGACTTAAACCCACTTGTGATATATAAAGACTGGATTTCTAAAGGGTGCACAAATGTGTGGGCAGGGAATGCATAGCATACCTCATTCTTACTGAATTTCAGTGATATTTAGGCATCCTCATTTACATTTTTAGGTGTCTTGCTACCTTCCTAAGTGACAGTTCACATAGATCTGTTTAAAAAACCCAGCCTGTACGATTAGCTGCAGGTTTTGCTTCGGAGTACCCAGTCTTAACTTCCAGCCCTTGCCTTCACTCCAAGGAGCTGGCTCGACGTTTTGCACCCAAGTGCCAGGTTAAAGGGCTCCTCCAAGCTGGTTACAAGGACACAGATCAGTGGGCCGTGCTGGTCAAGCGACCAGAGCGAGCTGTGTGCTTTTCCGTCCAGTTTTCCACGGTGCCTCCCTGAGATCAGCAAGCCAAGCCTGACCCAAGGGTGGGCTGCTCTGCTAGAGAACAATGTAGTTGTGCAGCGAGAGATTAGCGAACAAAAGCTTAGGAGTGACTCCGTTCAAATTAAGTAACAGATGGACCTGGTCTGTGTGGGAGCTGATAACGGTTATAAAAAGGCCATCACCAGACTGTGACCAGCCCACCCTGGAAAAAACCCACTCAGTTGTAAATCCTCTGTTCTGTTATAGCTGCTTGTGCTGGAAAGGCTTTATTTTTACCAGCGATCATAACCCAGCATGACTTATTTTAGATGCGTGGCTTGTACTGCTCAGTTAAAAGGGTGCCAACTCTCTGATAGACACCTACAAACAGAGGAGATGTGCCCGCCTGGGCAGGGAACACGAAGCATAATTAGCCTAGAGATGGCAAATGCAGCGTTACAGAGCAGTGGTTGGCATTCCACATGGCTCTGGCTTGTGCTTTTCTCCTCTCTCAGGTAGCTCGCTCATGGCACTCATTTCTTCTCAAATGCTGATATAAAGGAGTCTCTGGTGGTCTCAGCAGGACCAGGACCCCACGTGACAAAGCTGTGTGGAAGATCAGAGTGTCTGTGTTCAACCAAAGATGTAAGAATTTTGGATTTTGCTCTTAATTCGCTCTCTTCCTGCTCACCACCAGAGAAGGCAAGGAGATGCCTGTCTGTGAGCAGAGTACGTACAGTTCCGGCACAAAATCTTAACCTCTTTAAATCTCCTGATTTTAAATCTCCTGATTTAAACTGGGACCTTAAAGACCTGACTGTATTTGCTGCAGAGAAGGCCCATTAGCATCCCTGCCACGCACACAGTCTTTTTTTTTCTCCTCTTTTTTCTATTTTTCCCCTTTTGGACAGGAGGATTTACTGTTCTACCTCCTAATCAGCCTGCAAAGCCATTGTTACACACACAGCCTGCACACCCACACTCAGTAGTGAAACAGGTTGCTATCAAGGAGATATGGAGCCCTCTTCAGATAAAAGCCTCTCTGCAAAGCAGCTTCCTTCTGCAGAGAAACATTCCTCCTCTCTCCCATGCAGGGAGTGAAGTGTAGATGTTGCCTGGTGAAGACCACACAGCGCTTTCAACCGGTTTCCCAAAGCTTGGTTTCATCACGTTGGGATGCAGCTGCGGCCACGCTGCCTCTAATATCCATCTGACAAGGGCTTCTGGAGGTAAGAATTTCACAATCTTCAGTTGCTGTTCTGCTCGTGGCATTGCAGCGTGTTCAGAGATGAGCTATTCAGACCCTGCCGATCTGCACCTCCACAGAAATGAGACAGCCTGTTCTCGAGATCAGATTCGCACACCACCCACTTCGCAAATCCGTAGGCCCATGCTAGGAGGAGGCATCATGAGCCACGCTCTGGAGCTCTCGGAACAGGAAGAGTTCAAGCTTCCTCGTGGTCTCAGCCGTGCCGGGCCCTTGGCTGGACACGGTGAGCTGACACGGACACTCGCAGGGTCTCATGCTCTGCTCTCCCTAAGGGAGCTCAGGTAGTTCAGGAGAGAGCGAGAGCCGAGCAACCTGGGCAAAACGCTCCCAGGCTGAAGGGTCTTAGCCCGTTTTATTGAAATAGGTTTTCATCCATCAGAACAGATATGGCTGCAGAGACAGAGAACCAGGTCCACAGAACTATCTAAATAGTGTTGTCATCAAGGAGAAGATGGGCATTTAACACTTTGCAGATGTGGCTGTACGTGCCTTGCCCAACATCTTAATCTGCGCGTGATCTGGACCGAGCTCTCCTGTTTTCCCAAGCTCGTACGCCGGGTTCTGGCTCTTCTCCTGGAAAGGACTGAGTGTACGTGCGAGATGGGAAGGAAGCAATACTGGGGTGGATGACTAATACCTCATACTTCACAGAGATTACAATGGAAGCAGCAAGGGCTAGGCAGCTTCCAGCATGTCAGCTTGCATCTCTCTCTGAAATATAGTTTTAGGCCACCTTCAGTTCAAAGAAAAGATGGAAGGAGTTAGAATTTGCCCCTTAAAATCTGGGAGGAACGGTAATGAAGAGGGAACAGAAAGGAAACGTGAACAGGGAAGCTGTGCATAAAAGAGGTTATTACCAGCCCTTGCATTCCTGAATTGTTCTCCCTTCCCAAGAAAGAATCGTGAGGCTGAACTGAACGTCTCATTTTCCTTGGGTAAGCTACAAGGAATAGGGCACAGAGCTTCTGCGCCGCATTAGATACCGCTAACCAGGGGATTAAATCCTGCCCAGATCATCTATTTTGCCTTGCTGCTGGTCAAGCCCCACACAGATGCTTTGGGCTGGCAATGTTACGCTGGCTCTCCAGGAGGTATAAAACAGGGGCAGGTGTCCTTGCTGTGCCGTTAGGCAGGAGAGCATCTAATTGTGTCCACACCAAGGCTTTGGCAAAAGCCAGAAGAGAAATAAGACAACAAGCAAACAATTACAGATGACTTGGCTAGGAATGTAATAAAACAGTAACATTGTACGGAGCCCTGTTCTTACTGCTTTCATCAACAAATGGACAGCACAATTACATCTTCAAACTGGTCCGGCTCACAGCCAACACGGACCATGAAAATCAGCGCATTCACCAAAAGTGAGACACGAGGGGATCGCAGGAGGTCAGCTCATTACCAGATTTTCTGCTTTAGGGCATGGAAACCCAAGGAATACAACTGGCTGGGGCCCTGGACATTTGCTGACGCTCTCGCAGTGTATCCCCGTGATGACTTTCATCTGTTGAAGTGCTGCACATTCATCAGTTAAGCCTCAGTCCCTTCAAATTCGATGTCTCCTGCAACTCAGTAAGGACGTACAGTTCCAGTTCGCTGGAGGAAAGAACTGAGGGATGGGAAGTCACAGGATGAGTAAGGGACAAGCTATCTCCACCGGCAGTGGATGTACCATTCCGTGATCTGCTTACCGGATGAGAGTGCCTTAAAACAGCAAAAGCAAAGGCCAGGAACAGAGATGGTGAGAGCTGAAGAGAAGTGGGAATGTTTGCACAGGGATTACTTCCACAGGGCAGATTTGAAACCAACCCTTCCTGCCTATTCCCACTTGCCTTCCATTGTTTCCCTAGCCAGGCCCAAGAACTGTGGTACAGGCACATCCTACATAATTTCTCACTTTGATAAGTCCCCTTCCTCCCAAAAGTGGCAGATGCTGATACCAAATTAGTGCAAAGTGGGAGGGAACCAGCAGATAACTGTGATAAGAGGCAGGGGCAATGGTCTTCTTCCTGTCCTCTCCTTTCCTCCGGCAGAGCTCTGGTTGCACCAGGCAGATGCTAATGGAAGTCTCCAGGGCAGTCAGGACACTGAGATACAGCAGGGATCTATGGCCAGGATCAAGGAGACAGAATGAATCGTAATGGGAAAAGGGGCAAGTTCCTTTATTTTTGTCTTGTGTGGGAATTGAACTCAAGGATTGCTGAGAATCTCATAAGCCAAAGTGACATTTTCCAGGCTGAGCGCCAGCCAATGCACAGACTCGATCTCAGCAGGTATTTGACTTCGACAGGAGCTGGGATGCTCGGTACCTGCCTGACCCTGGCTTTTGATGAGGACACATATATCAAATGCTGCCTGAAATGCAAAGACAGGAAATAAGCGGATATGCTATCAGCACCAGGCTTTGCAATGCTCTTTAGTGTCTGGCTGCGTCCCAACCATCAATACAGAGACTCGCAGGGTTTTAGCCTATAATCCTCTATTCCCCTGTCTGTGACTCTAATCTCTTGATCCTCCGTTCTCCTCCAGTCTATGGCTTGACCAACAAAACACAGATCTGAAGTTCTGCTTATCAGAGACCAACCATGTCATCATCTTCCTGTGGAAAATGGGAGTTGGTAAGAGAGGAACAGTCATCAGAGCCAAGAGCTGAGAGTAGGCTAGAGAAGGGAACAGGAGAGGGCGTGAGCAGGCACACAGAGAAATCATTTATGACAAGACTCAAAGCAGCTTTCTTTTTAAGAACATTTTTTCCAATTTTACAGTATCATTTTTGTCTTTTTTTCTCCGTATAAATCTCGCCCCGGGTATAAAACGCAATTGTCTAGCTAATGCGCTGCACAAAACATCTACAAATGAACGTTGCGAGAGCCTGACTGCAGGCACCGAGGGAACATTCGCGTCTGCCTATGAGTGTGCGACCAAGAGCCCGTGAAACCACTGCCGTCATTCCACACTGGAGAGGTGGGGCCATCGTCTGCAAGGCAGCTTTGAAGCTCTGCAGTGAAATCTGTCAGAACAAAGGGCGCAGACTTACAAGGGAAGGAGGCATTTGGTAGAAAGCTGCGCGAACCACGCGTGGGCCTGAGGACGTGTGAGTTGGGGGAATATTGTTCTTAGGGGCTGCCCCGAATCAGGAGAACAGATCTGAAAAGACTTACCTTGTTAACACCAGCCCGGGCACAGCTGCGCTGCAGGGTTCAAGAGAGATTATTTTCTTAGGAAGTATACGGGGAATTAAAGGGAGCCCAAGTGAAGTCACAGACAGATAAAGATGAAAAGCTTGACACAGAGTGCTATTAGGAAGACGCTGGCATAAATGAGCAAGGGAAGAGGAGGGAAGTAATGCTGTGTCAGAGCAAAGAGTGAGGATGAAAGCCACCCTGGATTATCCCAACCTGGATTCTTGACCAAGACAAGGTTGTTTAATAGAGCAGAAATGAGCCTTGGCATGGAGGGGTTAAAAGATTACTTGTCCTGAGGGAATTGAATTAGCCACTTATCTGGGAACTAACTTCTCCCAGGCCCTGACTTGTTTTTCTCCTTAAACATCTCCTGCTGCTATTTTTAGCAGAGAATTTTCTCAGCTGAATGCTCCCAGTTGAGTCCTGGTCAGAGGCCTCTTTTTCCCAGAGAGACGCAAGCCCGGCAGCAGGAGGGTTTGCAGCTCTGCCTGGAAGATCCTTCCTGGCCACGTGCTGGTCCCCAGTTCAGCTTAGCTCTGTCTCCTTGTCCTGCCAGCTTTGGGGTTTACGTGTCACGCTGCCAGGTCTCTCCTGAGGCACGGGGGACAACCCCCCCAGCCCCCCCCAAGCCTGCTGCAGGCACATTAAATGCTCCCCAAAAGCCAGCGGAGGCTGCACCTCTGCTCTGCGGTTTCAGAAGCAGCTAAGGAAGAGCATGGACTGGATTTGATAACCGCCCGCAGGCTCTTTGGAAGTATGAATGGGTAAAAAAGTGGAAAGGAGATATAAAGAAATGATTAGTCTGACATTAATAACAGGATCTGCTTCTCAGCACTAAAATCTATTTGGATTCATTCCAGTTCCTCCGAGGGGAAACCATGGAAGCCTTTATTGTTCATAAAAGTTGCAACTAAAATCGGACTGGATAAGGCTTAAGGAAATACCTCTCAGAGGATAACCCTGCTTTGGCTGCTGGAAACAAAATGAGGTAACTCCCTTCCTCTTCTCTGCTTCTCTTGGGCCCTTTATTCCTCCTTAGCCTAAATGCTAACCTGTCCATCAGTCCATCACTCCCTCTCCCCGGCTCCTCGCTGCTCAGCCTCCAGCACAGAGCACGCTCTGTCCGCCTGTGTGCAATTAACACCGTGTCAGGGAACGGCCGGGGCGGTTCACGGGCAAGCAAAGCCTGTAGCTTCTTTTATCTACAGCTTGATTTAATACCTGCCTGCCAGGGATGGGCATGTAAATCAAAAGGCCACACCGGGGCGCACGGATGAACAAATTGAGTAGAACAGGAATGAACCCCTGGCTTGTCGGTGCTATTGCGCAGTTCAAAGCTGAGGGACCCAGGAGGATGAGGCGCTCTGGATCCGGTGAGTGAAGCAGGGGTAAGGCTGCAGCCCAAGGCTGGAGAGCAGCCACCATCGGTTGGTCAGAGCAGAGCCGCAGCCGAGAAGGTCCCTCTAACAATGGCCCCTTCTTGGTCAGTGTATCTGTTGCCTGTGTGTCTTGGAGTCATGTCAGTGAAGTAAACAGATTGGGAACATATTTATACTCCCACAGCAGTGCAGAAGCCAACCCAGACACAGAAGAGCAAGCTGGGCTCTTTTCTGCTCCTCGCCTCGGTGCCAAGTTTCCAGCTCTGCTCCAAACCTGTGGCCGTGCCCTCCTTTGGCAGGGGTGAAGGGAGAGGGCAGGCAGAGTCAGGAGAGGCTCAGCTCTCGGCTCGGGAGTGCAGCAGTTGGCAGCTGGCTCCAGGAGAGGGGAGCCAGCCTAAACTCAACTGGGCACCTCTGAGGGCCCCGAGAGAGAGAGAGAGAGAGAGAGAGAGAGAGAGAGAGAGAGAGAGAGAACCTGGCACCGTGTGGCCTTGCCCTCCTCCCCAGCCGTGCTTAAATGGGGCCCAGAACAGCAGCCACCTGGACATCCCCCAGATGCTACCCAAGAGCTTGTCCCAGTGGCAAGAGCTACCTTCAAAAGGCTTCCCCGAGCCCAGCAGCAATCCCAGGAGCCCAGGATTTCTCTCTTGACCTTCATGTTCGCATTCCAACACACGGGCACTTAACCTCTGAAGCTCCTTTGAAAATCCCAGCACCAGCGTTTTTACGGATGAGTATGTTTCCCCTAACATCTGCCCCCTGCATGGGATGCTGCCAGAGCCTGCCTCTCTCTCCTGGCTCTGCTCCCAGCTGAAGGACAGACAATAGGCATTTGAATGCAGTCTCCATTCCCCCTCCCAAACAGCCTGGGGGAGATGGCACATCAGAGCCAAGACTGCGAGAGCACAGCTTGCCAACCAGTGACAAGTCTCTCTAGATCACAGCCTGCCTTTTCCTTCCCTCCCAGTGTAGCTGAACCACTGGCTACGGTTGTTACTGGGCATGCAGGCCAGCTCTGCTGGGCCAGTGCTGGCAGCATCCAGCGAGCCAAACGGAGGAAGTCTTATCTCAGCATACGACAGCCAGCCTGATCCCTCTTCCAATGCTGCCAGCATCAACTGACCTCCTGAATTCCCAAGCCTGCTGGCCAGAACGCTGGTTCATGGACCTCTCCTGTACCTCTCTGCCACACCAGCTCACCTGGAAACACACCGGTCACCTCTTGGGCTTCCCCTTGCTCACTCTTACTAGCTTCTAGCTGCAATTAACTGATCCAGGTAAGTGCCTGGGGCACAGACAGGAGCAGTTCCACCTGCAGGAGGTTTGACAAGGGTTCAGCAAGATCCAGCTTGAATTCTCCCGGAGAATCATTGTTCCACCTTTCTAGAACAGCTCTGCTTCTCGCATCCTGGAGCTGCTCAGCCTGTTTGGCACCGTTTCTGCTGCTTCAGAGACAACAACAGAGTGAGAAAAACCTGTCTAGACACCGTTTACCTTCCGTGGACTCCCACTGCCACATCAAAGCATCACTTCAAACAAACCTGCAACGTGGCCAAGCAGTAATCCCCATCTCTCCTGTGCCTGCTCCAGCCAGAGGCAGTCAGACCCATCCCAGTCCTTCAGAGCTCATCTTTAATCCAGGCCCTTCTGACAACAGGAAGAGAGGTAGGATGAAAAAATCCCATCACAGGAACATCAACAGAAGTTACCTGGCCTCAAACTACTCAAGTGGAGGCTGTGTCCTTTCTGCTCGGCATCCAGGTACAAGCAGAAATCTCACCCGCCTCCTCTTGGCATCTGCAAACATCCAGCTCCTTTCAAAAGCAGCCACACAAGGCAATCCCCTCAGCAGCCCTGCTTGTCCCACCTGCTCAGATCCTGAATCCCTTACCTTTCCAAAGCCATGCACGTGAACGCTGAGCAAGTTTTGCTACTCCCCAGAGAGCAAGGAATATCTTCCCATGGCACCCAAAGAAAGGGAGGTCACCAAGAGCAACAAGCAGCTTGTCCACCACGAGGCAGCAAGTCTCTCTCAGAGCAGGGCACAGTCACGGGAGCTGTAAATGCTCAAGATCCCTCGAAACCAAGGGAGCTGGAGAGATTTTTAGGTCACGTGAGCACAACTGACTTGAAGTCAGTGCTTTGGGGAGGCACCTGGCACTGGCATCAAGCACTGACCCCATGCAGCCACCACAAGAGCAACATCTAGCTCATTATTTTAATAAGGGTCCTTTGAAATACCTTCTGTGTGAGAGACAGCAAAGAAAATCCAGTCTGGCTTTATTCTGTCCCGGGCAGAAACAGCCTTTATTTAGCAAACTGCTGTTAACAGCTCTGTCTCATTAGTCAGTGTTTAGGGAACCAGGCTGCAATTGTTCTGAAGTCTGGCATTGCAGAAAGAGCCTTGATAATGAGGTCTACAGGAGCAGATTCCTCCTGACAGGCCCACAATGACCTAGAAATCCTACTTAATTCCCTGTCAGTGAAAAGTGCTGAGTAACACGGAGGTGCAGAGGCTCTGGGGGCTGATTTGAGAGGGAGGCTGCAGCCTCTGTTCACACTTTGAGCTGTGATGCAAGAGCTCGAGGGTGGAAAAAACAGCACCTCTCAGCTATGCAGCAGCTCCCCAGATAAAGCAGGGGGAGGTCTGCCAGGCAGATAAACAGGAGTTTGCTATGGCAAGGTCTGTAGCCTCACCTGTAAAAGACTTTCCACCACGCAGAGCGTGCAGAGTGCTGGGAGCAGAAGTCTATCTTTGTTTAAAACAACAGAGAGAGGAGTAGGAGCTTGGAAACAGCCTGGCTCTAGCTAGGGCTCCTCTGAAGCTCCCTCAGCAGCAGCATCTGGATGCGGTGATCTCAGTGCAATAGGCTTTTCCTCCTCTGGATCACACTTGCTTGCAAACTGTGCCAAAACCCCAACAAAGGCTTCAACTCTGACCCAAATAGCTCAACTTTTACCTATGTTCCTAGGCTTGGCTCACAAACTTCATCTGCACAGCACGGCTGCTACCACCAGAGACCGTGGTAAGTTCTCCCACGGGCACAGCCTCTCCCGCCAGTCACAGAGGTGCTGGGTCCTCTCACGTGGACGCGGGATGAGCAGCTCTCTGCCACCAGCCAGTGCGCACGCCCTGGAGTCACTGCTGAGCTTTTGGCTTTTTCCCATTTCCTTGGAGGAAAAGGCAGCAGGCTGGCACACTCCTGGGGCCATGGACAAGCTACTTTCAAGTGGTTTGTTTTCAACAAGCAGTGTGTCAGCCACCTCTGGGTGGGATGAGGTACAAGGACTCAGCTGGAATGTGGGCTGCATACAGCTGACCTTGCTGACCACCCCCAATAAAGACCCTTACAGGCATGTGCTTGCCACCTGTTTCAGCCAGCAGACGAGGGACTAAACCAGGAATTCTGGAGCTGAATGCAGGGTCTGTTTAAGAGTGGCCTGAAGACTCCCACCCGCGGGAAGCTGTCGCCGATGGGTGCTCTCTTATAGCCCCAGCGCAGAGGAATGCGGCTTTGCCCATCATGTGCAAGACTGCTACTCCCAGTTTAAAGCACGGCTCAAATCTGCAAAGAACTGCTGTAAAAAAAAAGAAAAGAAACATGGAAATGAAATCACCAGCCGAAACAGTGTCTAGAGACAACTCAAGCCAAGTCTCTCGCATGGCAGCACCAGAAGGAGGGCTCTGAAACGGAGAACCTAGCTCGTTCTGCTGGCACAGACAGAGGATCTGCCTTGGAGACATGAAGAAAAGACATATGTCGAGAAAGGAAGGACCAGATTTATTTTACCAAGCCTGTGTTCCCACCACAAGGCTGCCTTGCAAAGTAGGAATTAGATCCAAAGGTGCCTATGCATCTTCCTTGCTGTCATCCCCTTATCGGTTATCTCCAGCCTGCTCTGAGCCAGAAGATGAAAGGATCATAACACTACTTATCTTCCCACTTAAGAAAACGCTAAACAGCTTGCTGTTACAGACGAGGCCACTGGAGCCTGGGGAAGCAGCTGTAAATTCTGCAAATGGGCACCCCAGCATTTCTTTGAAGGAGCTGCTGCTTCTCAACGAGGGACACTGAAAAAAGGAAACCATGGAGGGAGGAAGAGGGAAGCCTTTGTGGCAAAGAAAGACTTTGCCTCACGTCCAGAACGTGAAGCCGAGTGACAGATGTGAGCCGTATGGCATGTGTGTCTCAGAAGTGGCCGAGGACGAGCCAGGAATTGAAAAGCTCTTGGGAAACATTTAAGCAGCCAGAATTATGACATGTTTGTCACTAGAGCACGAGAAGCTCCGAAAGCATGCTCTCCTTGTTACAGCCAAGAAGGTTAGGGATCCCCTTACACCCTGCAGGCAGAACTGCTGCACGCAACCCAGCTCCAGCTCTATCAGTCGAGGCCAGGCCACTGCGCATCCGCTGCGCTTCTCCCACAGAGCCTGCTGCCTCAGCCTGGAACCTGACCCTCATCTCCCCGCTTGTCACCATGGTGAACCTGGGTCCAGCTTGCCTTTGTCATTTAATAGCTGAGTCAAACTGTCCCAACAGCCAAACAGGATCTGTTCCAAATATTTGCAGAAAGAGGAGGATGAAGGAGCCTGCAGCAGAACAACAGGAGCCTCCCTGCGCGAGAAGAACAATCGGTATTGTTGACCAAGAGCGGGCTGCTGGCTGGCGATGAGCGAGCCTCACGCAACGTCGGGAAAGAGCCCCTAAGCACCAGGGATGAACTGGAATCTGCGGTCATAGAACCATAGAATGGTTTTGGTTGGAAAAGACCTTTAAGATCATTGAGTCTGACCATTGATCCAGCCTGGCTCTATCTGCCACTAGACCGTGTCCCCAGGTACAACATCTATTCATCTTTTAAACACCTCCAGGGATGGGGACTCCACCACCTCCCTTGGCAGCCTCTTCCAGTGCTTGACAACCCTTTCAGTAAAGAAATTCCTCCCAATATCCAACCTAAATGCCCCCTGGTGCATCTTGAGGTCATTCCCCCTTGTCCTGTCACTGGCTACCAGGGACAAGAGACCAACCCCCACCTCACCACAACCTCCTTTTAGGCAGTTGTAGACAGTGATAATGTCTCCCCTGAGTCTGCTTTTCTCCAGAGTCCCCTCTGTCCCCTGGCAAAGCCCCGGCGATCCAGCACTGCAGACTTATCAGCCCTGATTGTAGCTCAGCTGTTGACTTGGAGAACTCAAGGCGCAGTTGGCAACTGGGAGAGGGGGGCACCGAGTGCCTTAGAAGCTGCTGCCAGCCCAAACGCAGACTTCAAAGGGCTTATCTTGCCCTGTGGTGTGGGAGAGCACGCAGTGCCTGTGGGTGAGGACAGCTGTGTGTTGGCCAGGCCCACCAGAGCATTTTTGATGGAAGAAGAAAGAAGTTAGTACCTGGTATAACCTCCCCTCCCGCACGCACAAGGCACCTTCGGCAGGCAGAGCTCCGTGCTGCCCTGTTATTTATGGGATGTGGAAAACTGGCCAAATTGAAGGTAAAGCACCAGATACATAAGGATGTTTACCAACTCAAACAGCCAGCTCTGCTTGAAGAGAACCCATGAGACTCAGGAGGCGATTACAAGGCACTCTGCTTTTCATCCCCAGATCGCCAGCTCAAAGGCAACTCCCTCAGCACTGACCACGCTGTAGCCAGCTAATAGTTATTTGCTTGTGCACAAGAAGTGAGATAAACCATGGCCTCCTCGCTCCCTGAGGAATGAGCCCAACCCCATCGATGTACGCTATGTGCAATCTCAGCAGGGTTGCTAAAAACCAAAGAGGGAAACAAAGCAGCACCTTCTCTGTTGGAGGTGCTACCAGATCAACACAGAGATCCAGAGGAGGCCACAGAGATGATCCGAGGGCTGGAGCACCTCCCTTTACAAGAATGGGCTGAGGGAGCTGGGCTTGTTCAGCCTAGATAAAAGAAAGCCCTGGGGAGACCTTAGAGCAGCTCCCAGTACTGAAAGGGGCTCCAGGAAAGCTGGGGAGGGGCTCTGGATCAGGGAGTGCAGGGACAGGATGAGGGGAAGGGTTTTCAGCTGCAAGAGGGGAGATTGAGATGAGATCTTAGGCAGAAATGTTTTGCTGTGAGGGTGGGGAGGCCCTGGCCCAGGGTGCCCAGAGCAGCGGTGGCTGCCCCATCCCTGGAGGTGTTCCAGGCCAGGTTGGATGGGGCTTGGAGCCCCCTGATGCAGTGGCAGGGGATGGCACTGGATGGGCTTTGAGGTCCCTTTCAATCCAAACCATTCCATGATCCATGGGGGTTGAAGCTACCCTGTTTCCTGGCCTGTGCATGCAGTCCTGTCAGCACAATCATTCACGCTGTTACTCTTTCCATCTCGGCTGTTGGTATCCAAACACCTCATGAAAACCAGCCCCTTCTTCCAAGAACAGGGAACTCCCAGCAGCCAGGGAAGTCAGGGCTGGTCCAGAGGTACAAGTCGCTATTGTACCCAGAGCTGGGACTTCCCTTTCTAAAGTACGTTAGCGATGCACAGGACCTCGCTACTACAGAGCGGATGTTTTCCAGGCTCTAAAAATAACAAACTCCAAACAACATGGTGGGGATCAAGAAATATTTATCTTCGGGCTTTTACAGAGATCAATGCAGAAGAAAAAGATTAAAGCAAAGATTTAAGTGTGCATTAAAAATAGCCGTTGATGAGATCCTTCGAGAGGATAAAAGCTATTTTACAGAAGCAGCAAGAACGGTAGGACTTTGCAACACCTTCCCTGCCGTTAACCATGTAAGCTCTCGGAAATCATTGAGGAGAGTGTTAGCAGCCAGAGCGCCCCAGGAGGAAGTCCATTAGCAGGAAGCAATCTCCTTAATGGATCCTCTGGGTATGTGGTAGGCGCTGGACGCTCAGTTCCTTCCACTGCTGTGATTCAAGGGCTGCTCATGCAGCCGTTCTCATCCAATGCTTTAAGGAATGCTCCTCATCTTTATCGATAGCGTGATGGATTAGTCGTTTGGGTAGCTTTCATTGAGTGAGGATACCAGTTGGTACAGCAAGTTTTTCCTTTTCTTTTTTGCCAGCACCTAGCTGGGACCGACACCGAGCTGTGCGCAGAACCCGTGCATCCTACTGTACTGCAGGTCAAAGCAGCAACATCTATGAAGGCCTCTGTTTTCCATGGGGGTTGGACTAGATGACCTGTAAAGGTCACTTCCAACTCAAACCATTCCATGACAGCATCCTGGCAAAGAAAATTATTGCCTCCTTGGCTGATCTTGGGCTAAAAGATCAAGCGCAGCCTTGTACACTGACGTGCAGACAAAATCATTAAATCCTCTGCTGTGCGACCAACTCCTCTCGAGCAGCTCTGAGAGCACAGAGCCACCCTGGAGAGATGTCAAGTGGAAGGAACCTCTCTACTGGGAATGAAAAGCAGGACTGCTGTGCAGAGCACTTGTTAAAACCGTAGAGCGGTTTTGGTTGGAAAAGACCTATAAGATCATTAAGTTCAACCATCAAAAGGTAAGTTTGGTTTCTCAAAACAGCTCTGTTTGATGACAGTGTTTGCCAGTCTTGTTCCTTCTGGCTAATGAGACAAAAAACGTTGACTGATGTTGGATATGTAGAGTATTACGGGCTCCCTCAGCAATCATGAAGGACTTTGTTGTCATGTATCTTGAGACAGATTGGCCAAGAATGTCAAAAATGGCAAGTGAATTAAGTGAAGAGCGAGTAGGGAAGTCGGACGCTTTCATTAGACCTGAATTTTTAGAAGTATTGTACTTCCACCCTCCAAAACAGAGTCTAAAACAAAGTGCCCCAGTTTACATCTCTAAAATGCTGCCCACTTACATAAGGAATCGCCCCAAAGTTTATTAAGGCAAGGGATTTTCCCAAGAGGCCGTGGGCATTAAGAACACAGCCTAGTAATGGGAACAAATCCCCTTAGATTTCAGTGGATTTCACCAGCTCAGCAGAAAATCTTACCTAGGCCACTAAAATAGGTTTTTAATGGTGCGATTAAAAATCTTGAAATACTGCTGAACATTGTCAACTGCTGCCTTCCAGCCACGGGCCAAAGATATAGTAAGTCCCTGGCACATCGCAGCTTTAAAGCTCAGTGTCTTCAGATGAGCCGCCCTTGCCCAAATGAATTAAAGAGAACTCTTAAAAACCTGCAGATCTCACATTTGTGTTGTATTAATCAGGTACATTGATGGGAGAACGTTAAGAGCGTGTTCTGGCTTCAACTCTGAAATCCCTGGGATTTATGACTTTAGGAAAAAAAAAAGAAAACCTTGAGCATTATCTGAACACAATTTAATTTCCTCTACTTCATCTACGGCTGAGCCAAAACCTTCATTTCCCCTCGTAAGCGACTCTGCTGAACCCCGCGCGCCATCCAACGAGGGGCACTATGTAACCCAGTGCATTCCCTTATTTATACTGACAGGTGATTTGTGCATGACAGAACAATTCCTGTTAATTTTCCAAGCTTATCTCAAGTACCTGTGGGTTGTCAGGTTACAGCATGCACGGGGATGGGTTTCTTTTGAATTGGGGAATGCCAACCCAGTGTGACCGGACTGGCATTCGCCAGCTCTCGCCAGCCTGCAGGTGGGTTCATGGGAATCCTGCCCGACTGTGCTCTCAGAAGCAAAGGGATTTGCAGAGGTGATTCCCCCCTCCAAACTCCCATTTACACAGTTTTCTCTGCCAGTTGTGTGGTTTGGAACATGCATCGAAAGCAATTTCCTTCAGTACTCAGTGCAGCAGAGAAGGGGCTTTGATAAGACACTAAAGAAGCGCAGAGGAACACGTTCTCTAGACCTCGCTTTGCACATATTAGTGATTTTTTAAATAAGTTTGAAGTACTGGCTTAGGATGCTGCTCTGATAGGAACTGGACACCGGCTCAGTTATGCAGCTGTCTTGGTTTTGCACTTCCAAGCTGTGTCTTAGACAGCTGAACTGCTGCACAGGAGTCACACAAAGCTTTCTTACAGTATGAAATGCAGCACGGCAATCAAAGTGAGCGAGTGCTGAGGAAGAAATGATAACAGAGCCTCAGCTCGCCATTCCTGTGCAGGAAACATCTTTAATGTACACCTCCCTCAGCGTCTATCCCCAGAGGAAGCCTGCTCGACCTCCACTAATCTAAAATGGGAAGCAGAAATTTGTGAGCGGTTGGTTATAGAATCATAAAATCACAGAATCATGGAATGGTTTGGGTTGGAAGGGGCTTTAAAGCCCACCCAGTGCCACCCCCTGCCACAGGCAGGGACACCTCCCACTGGATCAGGGGGCTCCAAGCCCCATCCAACCTGGTCTGGAACACCTCCAGAGATGGAGCAGCCACAGCTTCCCTGGGAAACCTGGGCCAGGGCCTCCTCACCCTCATTGTGAAGAATTTCTTCCTAATGTGTAATCTAACTCTTCCCCCTTCCAGTTTAAAGCCATTCCTCCTCGTCCTATCACTCCAGGCCCTTGTAAAAAGTCCCTCCTTGGCTTTTCCAGGGCCCCTTTCAGTACTGAAAGGCTGCCATGAGTTCCCCCCAAAGCCTTCTCTTCTCCAGGCTGAACAAGCCCAACTCTCCCAGCCTGTCCTCAACGCAGAGGGGCTCCAGCCAACGTTGAGACCAACGTTCTGGTGAGGCCCATGGAGCACCTTGCGGTCCCGTTCCCCACGTATGGACTCTTTGGCTTGGTCAGTCGCTAGGAAAAGAATTAAACACTCCAAACAATACCTCTAATCTCAAGTTAGTACTGAGGGTGTTAGCACTCTGAAGAGTCTTGAGCACACAGAGACCTGAGCTTTCCAGCCAAAAAAAAGTCCAGTTCTTATGTTATTGTTTAATTTTCTGAAACTGAAAACTCTGATTTCCAGCATGGGAGTTTGAGAACTGCTACCCAGCAGGTATTTCCTCTGCCCCAAGAGCAGCTGCTGACAAAACTCTGCCCAAACAGCAATCCAGCCCCTTTGGGTGAAAATTAAGACCGTGCCCAGAACATTCATTAGTGCAATTAAAGCCATTAGCTGGTTCTTAGGCCATGTCCTGACTCAGCAAAGGGATGGGGTTTGCTGTCTGGCACACACCCTTACTCCTCCACTACGTGGAACTGACGTTTAGTGGTTGAATTCGGGTTTGATCCTGTGTTTCATAAAAATACGATACTCCCTCGGGGTTTCAAGGGAAGGCAGACAGCTCTTATCAATTGGAAAAAGATGGTGCAATTCATATTCCAGTTGATAGAGAAGCCAGATTGAGAATGTAATTATCCTAATTAATTTTATCTCTTGAATTCATCTCTTTTTTTCCATACACAGCAGTTTCAAAGCAGGCCACCAGCTTTTACACACAGAGCAGTTGTTTTATCGTGTTGAGGGGCACGTTAGCAACGCACGCTCTTGTTTCGCAGAAGAGGACTCTTGAGGACTCCGAATCCTGTCGGTCTGTGGAAATCTTCCCCCTTGCAAACTCCCTCCCACCACTGCAAGCCCTGCTCTGTAAGGAGTTCACGAACCTTCTCCGGATCATCGGGGCTTGATGCCATCAACTGTGAAGCATTAGCTCTAAATATACAACTGGGAGGCCAGTTCAGCTTCGGCACACAAACACTCATCGCAAAGGGCGATAAAGCAGCGAACGCAATTTGCAAGAGAAATATAAATAATCATCCAAGTAAGTTGCAAGGAGCGCAGGGGCAGGCAGGGCTAAACAATGTTTTACCCTCTGGAGATGGCTAAAACCAGGGGCAAGCTGGCAGGAGGCTCAGAAACCACCCACCCCCAATCTGTAAGAGCAGCTTTTGCCCTGATTTGTGAAGTTAATGCACAAGCTCGTTCCGCTTTATTTACTTGTTTAGGTGATTTTTGGCAACTTAATGTGTGTTCCTGGTGCAAATCCTCAGGGTGTGGACAGATTAACTGGAAAACAGCTGCAGCAGGCCAAAAGACCCTGAATTCAACTTGTACAAGGAAAATAAACCGGTCAGTAAAGGAACCTAAGTTCACAAATCAGAGCAACATCTCAGTCCGCAGCTCCTTCTTTCCACCAGGAAAACATATTTTACTCTTTGAATCTGCTTGTGCTGCTCACCAAGTAATTCTCACAAGTATTTGGAGCAAGAGGGAATGTGCTGGTGTCACGTTCTTTGTCAACAGCTGTAAAGTAGAGAGATGTGCATCCAACAGCTCTTTGGTGGTGATGCCAGATATTGCTTCCCCAAAAAGGAACACCAAGCCCTGCCTAAGAATTTTTTAGAAGATGTTACAGAGCGTCTGCTTTTGGCACGGCCCTCAAAGCTCTTTGTCTCCGTTTTTTACTGCCTGTTGAAAAGAAAGCAATACTGCAAATACTTCCCATCAGAAAATACCAACAAGCAACTTATCATGACGGCAACAGAGCTAACGACATTTCCACTGAGTGGCTTTTGGCACCGACAGCTGACTTGGAACAGTTGTTGGTGGCTGGGACAGATGGACTTCATATTAAAAACAAAAAAAAAAAAAAAAAAGGGGAAATGAGAACTTCTACTTTGTAGATTTTGAAAAGCCCTTTGCAAAATCCACCATATTAACAAAAGCTCAGAATTAAATTAAAGGGAGGATGGAATACGTTGAGTTTTGAAAGTAAAATGTGCCAGGGACTTGTGTGATCTCCCCATCCAGGACTATAAGGTATCCACATGTTTTATTTTCAACAGGGAGAGTTTAGGGAAGGGCTCCACAGCTCTGCCCTCAGTCCAGCACGTGAAACCCTCCAAATCCAAATGTTTATTTCCACGGGGAAGCTTGCACCAGGGACCTCAAGGTAGGAGATAACGCTGATGTCAGTTCTAAGCCCCACTTTCTGCCCCTGACGCCAGTAACTGCTGCTGGGATAATTATGACCATGGCATTTCCCTGATGCGCAGAATCTTCAGATGCTTTTAGTGCCTAGAGCGGGGTATGCACTGAATGCTCCATGCTTCGCTGGCTCCTGATTTGTGGCAATGTTTTAAGGCTGTGATCAAGAGCAGGGGCCATTCTGGCAATGACACTACAGGAAGAGGCAAACCCTGCTCCGCAGTGCTTATAGTCTAAGCCCCTTAGAGCCTAAAGCACAGGTCAGAGTTTTGCAGCGTGGCATCTCAGCATCTTGTTAGCTTTGTCAGCTTCCTTTTGTGCCTGTTTTTTTCCAAGTATTCAGCTGGCATCAAACACATCCTTACGGTCACACTCCTATCTGGCTGCCCAGCACCAACCCTGCAGACTGCAGCACAGGTTTAATTTTACACTGCTGACAGCGTAACCTTCACATAGTGGGATCCCCCCTTGTATTTAAAGTCAAGCATTACAGAACAAACTTTATTCCTCAGCCTCACTTCTTCCCACTCTTTTGAGCTTCTAACCCCAAATTTTAAACCAGCTAGAAATCATTGCAAGCTGAGGCACTCCAATTTGGCCAGAACCTGTTGTATTTAAATGCTGAACTAACCCTGGGGCCACTTGGTTTACTCACCAGACAGATGTTTTCAGGCAGAGCTGGGAAACTGGTGGTGTCTGGCTGGTTTTAGCAACTTTTGTCTGTCTAAAGAAATGCAGTAACATCTATAATTCATTTCCAGCCCTGTAGTCTCTTAGCAGGGCACTGAGGTGCTGCTCACACAGCACAGGAAGGCAATGGGGCACCTCTCTACCCTGCAGCCCAACTGTAAGAAATTGTGTTAAGTAAGTCTGCCATTTTTCTCATTCAAAGGAAGCATACAAATCCAGAATTTGCACCTGGAAGACTACACGATGCTCCAGGATTAAGCACTCCCAGTTTCTCCTGCTGAAACTGTTTCTGCTACAAACCACAGCAAAGCAAGCGAGCATCAGACCCTGGAGCGCGTGACAACCATCTCCTCATGGCAGGTGGGTGTCAGAGTCATCTTCTCACCCTTCCGCTCACTTGTTTTGGTAAACTGTACCCAAATCTCACTTTATTTCAGGCCCAAGAGGTTCTGCAAGTTATTTGGAGTCACCGGAGAATTGTTTTGTCCCAAGATAAACTGTTTGAAGTATTTCAATACACTTCGGTGTCGAGTTGACCCAAAACACTTAGTTATGTGTCTGTACACATGTGCACGCGTGTATTTTAGTAATCAGCTGCTGGTTGTCACCCTAACCCCACTCCATCCCATTTTCTCCTTCTGCCATCTGGGCAGACTGGGGGAAGGCAGTGCAAGCCCACCGGCTGCTGTCCCCCTCCTCATCCCCCCAGCTATTAATAGCCAGACACCAAATGAGCCCAAACTCATTCCTGAGCGGAATTAGCAAATGTTTTTGCAATTAAAACTGCAAACATTCATGCGGGCCCCCAGAACAATAGGCGCCTGTGCCTGCTCCTGAATAGGCACTAGTGTCCACCCAGCCTGCCTGTCGAGCCTGCACATTCCTGGCACCCTCATCCCTGGACCTGCTCCTTGCTGAGCTGGGGTTTTGGGATGTTTTCCCCCCTCCCTGCAGCACCACGCTCCTAGCGAGGGAACAAGCGAGTCCTCGCTGCAGGCACCAGGACTCAATTCGCCCCATCCTATCCTGTCCCCTGGCACGGTGGCACTCAGCCTGTGCCCGCATCCCGCTGGGGATCAGGGCAGCGCAACCCTGCATCCTCGCGAGACAAGGGTGAGGGCAGCACATCCCTGTGCCCCCCGGGGACAAGGGTGAGGGCAGCACATCCCTATGCCCCCCGGGGACAAAGGATGGGGCAACTCATCCCTGCATCTCCCTGAAACACTGGACGGGGCAACTCATTTCTGTGTCCCCCTGGGAAAAGGAAAGGGGCAACTCATCTCTGCGTCCCCCTGGGACAAGGGTCGGGGCAGTGTGTCCCTGCATCCCCACGGGACAAGGCTCAGGGCATTGTACCCCTTCTCTCCCCGGGACAAGGGCCTGGGCAGGGCATCCCTGCATCCCCCCCGGGGTCAGAGCAGCGCATCCCTCTGCTCCTCGGGACAAGACTCGGCACAGTCCATCCTTGCATCTCCCAGGACCGGAGTCAGGGCAGTACATCCTCCTACCCTCCCACGGGTTGGGGCAGCGCACACCTCAGCTCGCTCCCCAGGACAAGACTCGGGACCCCGCATCCCTGCATCCCCTCGGGACAAAGCTCGGAACAGCCCATCCCTGCACAAACCGGGGACCAAGGGTCAGAGCAGAGCATCCCTGCTGCCCTCCGGGACAAGGCTCGGCGCATTTGCATCCCTTCTCTCCGTGGCACAAGGGTCGGGGCAGGGTATCCCTTCTCTCCGTGGGACAAGGGTTGGCGCAGGGTATCCCTTCTCTCCGTGGGACAAGGGTTGGGGCAGGGTATCCCTTCTCTCCGTGGGACAAGGGTCGGCGCAGGGTATCCCTTTTCTCCCTGGGACAAGGGTCGGGGCAGCCTGGCCCCGCATCCCCCCCGGGGTCGAGATAAAGCATCCCTGCATCCCTCCGGGACGAGGTTTGGAACATTGTATCCCTTCTCTCCCTGGGACAAGGGTCGGGGCAGAGCATCCCTGCATCCGCCTCAGGACAAAGGGTCGGGGCAGCGGATCTTTCCCCCCTTCTCACCCCGCCAGGGAGCCGAGGCAGCGCGTCCCGCCTTTTCCCGAATCCCGTCTGGGATAGCACATCCCCCCTTTTCCCTTTATCCGTCCGGGACAGCGCATCCCCCCGTCCCCGCCCGGCGCTGGGGACCAGCGCAGCGCATCCCCGTATCCCGGGACGAGATGCTCGGCTCCGAGCCGGCTGCGGGACTCACCGAGCAGGGAAAGGAGCAGGGAGAGAAGCAGGAGCCTCTCCAGCCTCCGCAGCGCCATGATGGGATGTGCAGAGCCGAGCCGAGCCGCTCCGAGCCTGCGCACTGCCCGGGGGGGGCGGGGGGCAGCGCTCCAGTCGCCGCGGAAACCGGGAAAGGGGCGGGGGGCGGGGGGGGGGAGAGCATCCCGGAGCCTGGCACCGCGGGGAGGGGGTTCCCACCCTCACCACGGCAGCGCGAGCATCCCCTGGGGTCCCGCCTGTTCCCCGTTCCTGCTGGAAGAACCCAGCAGGGGAAAGCACCGAGCTGGGAAGACTTTAAATGGTTTTGAGCCAGCAAAAGCTTGAAATCAGCTTGAACACGAGGTTTAGGTTACCAGACCCATCGCAGTTTTGCTCTAGAGTGGGCGTGCACCCCCGGGTTTGCTCTGGGTTTGTTTTCCCCCTCCATATTTAAGAAGAACCCCTAAAAAGAGTATTTTCTCTAACTAAAAAAGCTCTATCACATTGCACTGTGCGGCTCACAATAAACTTTTCACCAATTGAAAGGAAGCAACCAGCTGAGGACAAATTGTTTCTCTGGAGGAACTTCCCTGAGTCCTCGAGCCAAATCATTTCCAACACTTCATGGGCTTTGCTTTGTGATTCTGCCCTAAGAATTGCCCTGGCACTGAGAGCACCCCGAGCTGCTGAGAGCATCCTGAGCCACTGAGAGCATCCTGAGCTGCTGAGAGCATCCTGAGTGACTGAGAGCATCCTGAGTGACTGAGAGTATCTCAAGCCACTGAGAGCGTTCTGAGCCACTGAGAGCGTTCTGAGCCACTGAGAGTATCCTGAGCTGCTGAGAGCATCCTGAGCTACTGAGAGCGTTCTGAGCCACTGAGAGCATCCTGAGCCACTGAGAGCATCCTGAGCTACTGAGAGCGTTCTGAGCCACTGAGAGTATCCTGAGCTGCTGAGAGCATCCTGAGCTACTGAGAGCATCCTGAGCCACTGAGAGCATCCTGAGCTACTGAGAGCGTTCTGAGCCACTGAGAGCATCCTGAGCCACTGAGAGCATCCCGAGCTGCTGCGTGGACCTCAAAACTGTCCCAGAACTTTTTTCTCTGATGAACAGAAAGCGACTTGGTTGGACTTGATGATCTTAGAGGTCTTTTCCAACCTTTAACCATTCTATGATTCCATGAAACACAAAGTCTGAGTGCTGGCCACTGGCCACCAATTCAGCGAGTCATCCCGGGTTAATGCCAGTTCATGCGTCATTAACTGTCGGTAGCGTGTGATGGGGATGTAATTAAGATGCTGTTGAAGATCAAGCAGCTGGAATGAAAGCCAAGCTCTTCTCTGTTCTGTAAACCAGCTCGAGAGAGCTGGTAGAAATTAAGGGATGTAAAAATGTATTTAACTTGCTGAAGTAGGAGATCTAACTCAAGATGCTAATGAGTAGATTTAAAGAGCTGATCTGAGCCTGCTGAAATTAATACAGAGATTCTCGTCAATTCTAATGGCCAGATGGGATGATTCACTGGGGATGAAGGGGAAGGAATCGCCTAATAAGAATTTACGGCTTAAAGCCTGACTCCACCAAGGCTTTGAGTTGGGTCCCTGTTGAGTAAAGAGTCATTTTAACACCATCCTTTTGGACTGAAGTGACAGAAGATGTAAAATATGATGACATAGAGTATAATCAGTGATAAAATGTAATCACCAAGGTGTCAGGTTCCTCTCTAACTTCCAGCAGCAGCTTCATCAGGGAAGAGTGGAGCCGGGAAAGAGAAATCAAGAAGGGATGAGAGAGTTTCTTATCCCTTCTTCTGGACTTTTCAGTTGTGTTTACACAGTCAGGTGAAATGTGGATGTGCAAATGGCCTGCAGCACCTGTGCACAGTGGGCTTTCCCCCTGCTGCTGGCCAAGGAGCCCCCTGGGACCCAGGCTCAGCCTGTCCCCACTGGACATAATCCATGCAGGCTGGGTTTGAAGGGACCTGGCAAAGCAAAAATGGCCTTGGCACATAACACCAGGGCATGAAACCTTGGACATCATGGTGTGTATACACTCTTGCACAGGACAGGTGCTGATCTCTCCACTCTGGACCCAAGGGAACAGCAGGAAGATGCCAGGAAGGGTTAGGTTGGACATTAGGAAAACGTTCTTCACCCAGTGGGTGGTGGAGCTCTGGCACAGCTCCCCAGGGAAGCAGTCGCGGCACTGAGTCTGTCAGCGTTGAAGAAGCATTTGACCAACACCCTCAGCCCCACAGTGTGAATGTTGGGGTGTCCTGTGCAGGGACAGGAGTTGGACTCGATGATCCTTGTGGGTCCCTTCCAACTCAAGACTTTCTACGATTCTATGATTCTGCGACACAGGTGCCAACTGCCTATCTCAAGCAGACAGAACCAGTACCAGCTCTTCTCTTTATGCTGCTTCCGTGGTTTTATTGCACCAAGGTTCTGCCTTTTAATCTCCTCTTGCCGCTGAGGAGCTGTTTGAAATGGGAAGCTCAACAAGCTAAAGGAGTCACAGTATATATTATACAAGAACCGCAGCGCCCATCAAACCAGGATGGCAAAGCACAGCAGTGTAAAACATTGGATTTCACACACAAGCAGAGCTCCCATTTCATAATTTAATGGTGAAACAAGTATCTAGAATAAAATCTGTGCTGGAGCAGCCCTGTGTCGTGCGGGGATGTATTCAGGCATGATAGGGACAGCCAAGCCTGCTTCCTCCTGTGGTTTCTAGCAAGGCCTGCTGTGACAGGACGAGGACTGCTGGTGTTAAACTAAGGGAGGGGAGATTTAGATGGGGTATAAGGCAGAAATTTTTTACAAAATCTGGGCGGTGAAATCATGGCACAGGTTAGCCAGGGAGGTGGTAGAGGCCCCACCCCTGGAAACATTCCAGGTCAGGTTAGCTGGGGCTCTGAGCAACCTGACCATAGAATCACAGAATCATGGAATGGTTTGGGTTGGAAGGAGACATAAAGCCCACCCAGTTGGAACCCCCTGCCATGGGCAGGGACACCTCCCACTGGATCAGGGGGCTCCAAGCCCCATCCAACCTGGCCTTGATGTCCTTGCTCCTGCAGGGAGTTGGACAGGATGCGCTGTAAAGATCCCTTCCAATCCAAAGCATTCTATGATTTCTTTGTGCTCTGAAGAGCTTCCCATCCATGCCCAAAACAAGGAGAGGAATCTACAGGACGAGACGAAGGGAGAATGTGTCAAAGAGTCCTCCTGAAGTAGGGCTGTGGGAGGGAATGATGGAGAAGAAAGTGCTGCATGACTCAGCCCCAAGGGCTGGAATGGAGTGGTGCAGGGAAGGGCAGTGGGACCTCTCTCCTGGCACTTACCAGAACGGAGGGATGGTGGCTGAGGACTGAAAAAAAACACCTTAGGGATTTCTAAAGGTTGCATGGAGCGCGTTGTACACCGAGTGCTTGGGATCGGAAAGCAGCTGAAAGCAACTCAGAGAAAATAGGTACCCTTTTGATGCTTGTAGTGCCTGGAGGTCCAAACCAAGGGTCAGGCCCTGCTGGGAAGAAGCTGCTCGAACCTGCAGTACCAGGCTGTGCCTGCCACGATGAGCTTCCAACAGCCATACGCATGGCATGTTATTATCTGAGGCCCCAGGGCTCTGAGGACTCTGCCAAGGAGCTGTGACACACCTTGGTGCGGAGGAGCAGCCTCGGGGCTGTCCATCTGGACCTTTCCCCACCATTAGGTTCTCTCCAGACCTCTTTAACTTGGAAGCTGGGCTTGTGGCAGGCTGGTCTGTCATCTTGAAGAAGGAGGTCCTGGCAGACACCGTGGCCAGTGCAAGAGCCTGACTGCTCTTAGAGGCGGGAGGACGGCAGCCCTGGGGGTACCCTGCTTTGGTCAGGCTCAAGGGAAACTTCCTTTACATCTAAAAGGAGGGATGGGTGCCTCTACCAGCAGAGAGGGGGTTGTGAGGCCATCTGAAGTGTCTCCAAAGCCATCTTTGTGTGAGGAAGGGGGAGGCCACAGGTGATGTTGGCAATAGGTGACGGAATCAGCCACCAGGGAGGGAAAAGTCTCTGCAGAGCAGCACTCAGGTGAGCAGGAGGCTGTGGCACTCGTGTGGAGCTGTATCTCACTCCTGGTTCAACGAGGCTCTTTCCCCTGAGTAGGGACTGGTCTGAACATCTCAGTGTGGAAGTCAAGTCCTGTCTTGTTTGGGAGAGTTTCTAAGGTGACTTTAGGCTCTCCAGCTTAAAAGACAGTCTCTTATTTATACGTACTGCTTTTGATGTGAGGATCCCAAAGCCCTCTGCTGATGTGCCCTTCACCCCAAGATCATTCTCAGCAGCTCTGGGAGCAGACACAGGTATCTGGTGTGCATCCCTCCCTTTTCCGTGCTGCTTCTAGGACAGCTTTCCGCGGATGCGCTCAAGCTGCAGTGCCTCTCACTCCCAGCTTGAGACAGCATCTCTTTTTTTGGCTGCTGGAATCTAGACAAGCTGTTGATTCCCTGGTGTCTCGGACCATGACCCCACTCCTACACCAGTCCCATCATTTCTCCTTAGTTCATTGCTCAGGCATATGCTCATCTATTTTGAATCATTTCTATGTGTGAGGCTGAGGCTCTCCTAATCTCGTCTCTCTCCCCGGGGCGTCAGTCACACTGGCATGTGCCTTTTCCCTGTCTGCCTCCCTCTCTTTATGGACTGTGGATATTTTTAACGCCACCCTCTAATTAGAGGTAGTTTTCTCTGGATATTTTCCGCACAAGGGCTCTCATGTCTGTGGTCAGCGGGGCAGGCAGTGAGCGCTGGGGATTGGCCGTGCAGGGAAACCTTCCTGCTAAATAAATAAAAGGCTTTAAACCAGAAGGGGGAAGATTTAGATTAGACATTAGGAAGAAATTCTTCACAATGAGGGTGGGGAGGCCCTGACCCAGCTTGGATGGGGCTTGGAGCCCCCTGATCCAGTGGGAGGTGTCCCTGGCCATGGCAGGGGGTGGCCCTGGGTGGGCTTTGAGGTCCCTTCCAACCCCAGCGTTTCTGTGATTCTATAAAATACTCTGCCCTCGCCTCCTTGCATCCTATTTCTAGGGAGACTGGGATGGAGGGAAGGTTTGCATTCCTTGGGGTCTGCGTGCAGCAGGGAAGTGAGATAACAGCTCTGTAGAGGAGCCAGCGAATGCCTCTGAGAGAGAGCCACAGCTGCCTTCTCCTCCTGCAGCCCCGCTGCCCGTGGCTGCTCAGAGCTCCCGCATCTGCCTCCGAGCTGTGCACTGCATCCCCGGGGAACTCTGTGCTGAGCTCACTTACCCTGTGCTGGTCCAGGGATGGAGAGGAGAGCGATACTAATTACACATGGCCTTGAACCAGGTTTCCCAACCACGAACCCGGGGCTCCTCGGCTTCCCAAGCCTCGCTGTCTACCTGGCTCTCAGCATCCTCCTAAGCCGCAGCCAGGAAGGATGCTGAGATCCCACCAGCTCAGAGCTGGTCGTTGGTGCATGCAGCCCTTTTCTCCCCTCGATGGACAAACAACATCTGGCTGACCCAGGAGGCAGCGAGCACCCCTCGGGCTGCCACAGCTTTCCTTTAGCTCTGTTCACAGCCAAGCCCTCGCTCTCCTGCCCCATCCCCCAGCGAGCTGGAGCTGCAGATTACAAGGCCAGCTGGTCATTATCACGTTACGCTGCTCTCTCCCCTTGCCAAGGCGAAGCTGGGAGATGGCACCGACTCACAGAGCGGCAGGTTGGGCGCTCGGGCTGGTGACCCAGCTCAGGTTTTAATGCTACCGGGCGCATCGCTGGCAACAGTGAGCACAGCTTCCCCCAGGCCAGGGCTGTGTGCAGGAGGTGGACACTACTCCCTTTCCCTCTGCCGGGGTGTGGAAGCAGGGTTGGACTGTCAGTGGGAAGGGGATGCTTCCTCTCCCTCCTGATCCCACCCAGGGGTTGGTTCACAAACATCTGATAGCTGTTGCTCTATTGAATTTCTCTCTGGTTTAGAAACAAGCCAAGGGATAAAAACAGAAAATATTTGCTTAAGTAGAATTGTAGGATCATAGAATCGTAGAGTGACCTGAGCTGGAAGGGACCCACAAGGATCATCAAGTCCAACTCCTGGCCCTGCACAGGACACCCCAACTTTCACACCGTGGGGCTGAGGGTGCTGGCCAAATGGTTCTGGAATGTTGTCAGGCTGTGACTGCTTCCCTGGGGAGCTGTTCCAGTGCTCCAACACCCTCTGGGTGAGGAACCTTCTCCTGATGTCCAACCTAAACCTGCCCTGGCATCTTCCTGCCATTCCTTTGGGTCCTGTCATGGGTGACCAGTGAGAAGAGCTCAGCACCTGCTCCTCCTCCCCGTGTGAGGAAGCTGCAGATCACGATGAGGTCCCCCCTCGATCTCCTCCAGGCTGAACAGACCCAGTGAGTTCAGCTCACACACTTCCCCTGTAAACCCTTTACCAACTCTGTGCCCTCCTCTGGATGCCCTCCAGTAGCTTTAGTTCCTGTGATGCCCAAACCTGCACCCAGTGCCCGAGGTGGCACCACCCCAGTGCAGAGCAGAGAGGGACAACCCCCTATCAATCATCAGGGATGCAAAGCCTACTCCTTATACACCTGTGAGCATGAGTATGTCCTGTAAAATCTGGGATTCCTGCAGTCCTGCAGTGCACTCGGGCTGAAGGAGCTGCTCTGGTTCCTCAGCATCACGGCAAGATAACAGCCAGGGCTTCAAGTCCTTACCACGTAGATAAGAACAGCCTGCATTTGCAGTGCCTCTCGCTGCCTCCCAGCAGACCTATCCCCCTGCAATCACCTTTGCTCCTTCTCTTCCTGAATCACTGTTTATCCTGGCTCCGAGGGCTCATGCCGATGTGGTGGAGCAGTCTTGCCAGCGAGCTGAATTTTCCAGCCTCTCCAAGATTGTTTTGACACGCTTGACTAGCAGTCGCTGTGTCAGCCAAGGGTCTCCCACCACCCAAGCAGCACCTTGCTGGCCGAACAACACATGGCCTGGGGTGAGCAGTTAGCCATGCAACCCCCCCACACACATGCACACACCTATTGCTCCGCTTTATTGTTTAATAAGTGCCTTGGGTTTCACCATCCCGGCTCTCACTGCATGGCTCCAGCTAAAACTGGTTTTAATGACTTTTGATGAGTCCCATGGAAATCAGTTCCCCCGTTGGGCTTTGGATTGGCAACTGTGTTCAAGCACAGTAGGTTGCTTGAAAAGGACTCAGGAATTTGGTTCTTCTTGATCCCTCGGGTACCTGTTCGTGCTATTTTCTTACCTCCACCTACCTGAGGAGTTAACCCGTTGATGGGTGTCCTTGAGGGCTGAAGCAGTCCAAGAACTATCAGAAAGGAGGTTGTAGCGAGGTGGGTGTTGGGCTCTTCTCCCAAGTGACTGGTGACAGGACAAGAGGAGATGGCCTCAAGTTGTGCCAGGATAGGTTCAAATTAGACAGCAGGAAAACCTTCTTCACTGAAAGGGTTCTCAGGCCCTGGCAGAGGCTGCCAGGGAGGTAGTGGAGTCACCATCCCTGGAGGGGTTTAAAAGAAGGGTGGATGAGGTGCTCAGGGATGGTTCAGTAGTGGACAGGTAGGGCTGGACCCGATGATCTCAAAGGTCTTTTCCAACCACGCGATTCTGTGAGGGCTTGTCTCACAGTGTGAGCTGCCCGGGCTCCCTTGACCTCTAGTAGCAACATGGATTTCTTGGTCTGCTGCGTTAGGGCTTTGGGTTTCAGCAGGCTTGTGAGGACGGGTGGACTTGCTGTGTGCAGCTGAGAGCCATCCTTCGTAGCCTCCCTGCCCTTGAGCAGCCAGGTACAAGCACTGTCCTCCTGCTGAAGCGAAGTGCAGGGCTTGGTCTGGAGGAGGAGCAGGGCCTTAATCTCTGCCAGTTGAGTTGCGCTTGCAAAGACGATTAGACATATGCCAGCTAATTCGTAGTAAACAGGATGGAGGGAGAATTTGCCACTTACAAATGACAGATGAGGGAGCCCATCATTCCTATCACTCTCGGGTAATACATGCTGACATAAACCCAGTTTAGCTGTGAGTTTATCATTGTTAATCCTGCCGGTCCCTGCCTCTGTACCCCATCCTCCTGGCATTTCTCTTCCCCTTTCCCTGCTTTCCAACGGTACCGGCATCTCTGGCCTTGTGGGGCAGACAAAGCCCCCAGCATCCCCCATCCTTCTCCCAATGTTAGTTTGCCTTCCAAGGAGTGGTTTTCCTTCTCCTGGAAGCATCCAGGGAAATCTTGTCACCCCAGGCCTTTGGATAGACAACTTTTCAATCTCGTTGCCTCCCTCATTGCCTTTATCTTCCTCTCTGTTCCCCTTGGTGCTGCTTCTCCACGTGATGAAACGCTGCCCAGGTCCTTTCCATGTGTGCTTGGTGCCCTCTTCCCAATATGTTTTCCCCTAAACGGACACTCCCGTGGGCTTCTTGCTTGTGGAACCATGGGAAGATTTAGCCTGGAATCACCCTGTTGTTTGGAGAGCCACATAGACACCTAAACACCGTGCTCTTCTGCAGGAGGATTGGAGCCTTCGGAGAGGTGGAGGGAAAGATGCACGTCCATGCATGAGAGCGATGGCCACAGAGCTTGACCTGGGTTCCAAGAGCCGTAAGGTATATAAAAGTGAGTGGCAGGAGTGGAGACGAGTGCTCAGCTCTCGTGTCTCTTATTTCTGCCCCACCACAGGACCCCGGGCTCCCTCTGGAGTGCTGCAACTCCTGCCGGGATGCAAAGCCTGCTCGCTGTGTGAGTGCTACAGGATGGCAACCGGAGCCAGGCCAGCCACATTTTCCTGGAAATCCTGCTGGCTTTCCTTCAACGTGGAGATGCGAATGTCCCAGCTGTCCCTGCTGGACTGATCCACCCACACAGATGTGGCTTTTTGTTGTGCACTGTCAGATAACCAAGAAACCTTGCCCTGCTGTGCTCCCTCCTGTGTTTGAGCTTTCCCCTGCACCCCAGCTCGAGTCCTGCCTGACCCTTGTCCCTCGGATCCCATTGCCTGGAGAAAGGAGGTCAAAGATAGGGACACCGTGAACCAAGAACCATGTCAGGTCCTGCATCCATGGGGCCACATCTCTCCTGGAAGAGGGTGAGTTTGGGAGTGATGGGCTACGCTTGCAGTTAGGCTGGGGCAAGAGAAGGGGTTAAAGACCCCTTGCTGGTGAGCTGAGTGAGAGGAGAGCATCCTTTCCTGGCCAAAACACCCTCTCTGGAAGAGGGACTGTGGGTGCAAAGCAGTGCAGCATCTCCTGACGAGTTTCTCCAGCCCAGGGGTTCCCCCTTGTGGCAAACTGCTCCTGGATGGGATCCCTGCCCGCCGCACGGGGAGGGCAGGAGCTGCTGAACCGATGCCTCTCAGGCTTCCTGGGGTTGTTGGGGCAGGGAGACCAGGGTGTCTTCAGCACCACCGCACTGATCCAGCAGCCTGTAATGGACTCGGGTTCGTTATCCAAGCAGCCGCAGGGATGCTCAGAGCTCTGCATCTTCTTCCCGCTTCTCTCCTGCCTGGCAGCGGGTGATGCGCCCACTTCGGATGCACCGGGTGCCCCCACACCCCATTCCTTTGGTCAGGGTCTGCTGGAAGCCCCGTGTTCCCTGTCTTGGTACTGTGCAGGGTGCTGTGGTGCAGAGCTGTCCTGTGGTGCAGCGCGCGGAGCTGTGGCGAGATGGTTCCTCATAGAATCATGGAATGGGTTGGGTTGGAAGGGACCTCAAAGCCCACCCAGTGCCACCCCCTGCCATGGGCAGGGACACCTCCCACTGGATCAGGGGGCTCCAAGCCCCATCCAACCTGGCCTGGAACACCTCCAGGGATGGGGCAGCCACCACTGCTCTGGGCAACTTGGGCCAGGGCCTCCCCACCCTCACAGCAAAACATTTCTGCCTAAGAGCTCATCTCAATCTCCTCTCTCTCAGCTTAAAACTGTTCCACCTCATCCTGTCCCTGCACTCCCTGATCCAGAGCCCCTCTCCAGCTTTCCTGGAGCCCCTTTCAGCACTGGGCGCTGCTCTAAGGTCTCCCCAGAGCCTCTCTTCTCCAGGCTGAACAACCCCAACCCTCTCAGCCCACCATGGTGGGTAACCCCGACACCCACAGCCGTGGTGCCTGAGACCCTGGCGGCTCCGTACTCACCCCAGATGAGCTGGGGGACAGCCTGGGCTTCCCTCTTGCGTAGGAAACCAGATGTTTTGCAGGTGCCTAGTGATGTCTGTGGCTGCTACAGCAGGCAGGCACAAAGAAGGGTCCCCTGTGCCAGGCTGGAGGTGTGTGCAGCCTCTCTGAGCCTGGTCCCCACTCAACTGGTGAGGGGAGAAGCTGGAGCAGAGGAGAGCCGGTTCCCTGCAAGCCCTGATGTGTCAGCACCTCGCTGGGATGCTGAGCAGGGCTTCGCACGGCGCGGAGGTGAGCGGCACCCGGGCAGCATCGATGTTCATTAATGACAGTCTTGGGGATGCTGTTCAGTCGCCGCACCCACTGTGGGGTGGGAGGCTCCTCCGTTGTCCTCAGGAGACGTCTGAGGCACCCACATCGTTTAGCACGCTTACAACCAGGTCCCACGAGAGGCCTCAGAGATGCCACCACCGCTTCCCCCTGCTGCCTCTCTCCCTGCTCCTTGCAGAGCAACAAGGTGATTCCTGTTTGAGAGCTGGGGAAACTGAGGCACGGTGTGCGGCAAGGGGTGACAGCAGGACACAGCCTGGCTGCGCTGATTGCACGGCCGGTGACGTGACACTTGCTGCCTGCATCTGGCACATCACTGGGATTTATTCATACGAAAGCGCTGCAGATTTAACTAGGGAGAACGTGAGCAAAGGGATTAGAGGGTGGGAAAGGGGGGATGGCTTTTAAAGTGCTGTGCAGTGTGGGGCCAGAAACCAGTTTAAGGGTTGAATGCTGTTATTGAAGTCTTCAACAGGCGTTTTCCAGCTCTGCCATCTGCAGTGCCGTGAAACTTGCATGAGGTTTGAGACAAAAAGTCTGTTTCTTTGAAAGAAGTTTTAATAAGATCGAATTGGAAAAAAGAAAATAGTGATTCCTGCTGGGTTTAGTCTTCTGGAGGCAAAAATCTTCTGGAGGCAAAGTGGTGGTCCAGCCTGGCAGGGTGGCACTGAGTGGAGGCCTGGGATGGCTGCAGGGTGCTCTCTGAACTCAAGGGCTTTAAATTGGAAAGAGGAAGATTTAAATCAGACGTTAGGAAGAAATTCTTCACAAGGAGGGTGGGGAGGCCCTGGCCCAGGGTGCCCAGAGCAGTGGTGGCTGCCCCATCCCTGGAGGTGCCCAAGGCCAGGTTGGATGGGGCTTGGAGCCCCCTGATCCAGTGGGAGGTGTCCCTGCCCATGGCAGGGGGTGGCACTGGATGGGCTTTGAGGTCCCTTCCAACCCAAACCATTCTGTGATTCTATGAAAAGCTGTGCGGTCCCACAGCTTGGCAGCAGCCCCTGTGCTGCAATGAGGGGGCTTTTCTCCTGCTGGGGGTGATAGGGGCTTCGCAGCCCAAAGCAGGAGCACACATGGACTTAGAGCACACCTCATCCTTGGTGCGTTGGATCCTTTAGGATGCTGGGAAACACCCAGGTGCAATAACCTTATTGAAGCCTCTCTTTGAAATATGATTTAAATGCACTTAGAGTCTCTTGTGGTTGGAGAAGGGGTGGAGGGAAGATGCAAAAAGGAGCCCAGGACTGAGGTTTGGTCAAGGAGGAGCCCGAGAGCCTGAAGGGAGCTGCGTGGCCTCATTTGTCCTCCGATAGCCACAAAGCCCAGCTGGCATCTCCTAATTGCCTGGGTAATGGCTGGGCAGCACATGGCTGCACCCCACGTGCTGGCAGCGAGCGGCAGCGTGGCGTCATTTTGCTCTCGATGCACAGCCTGGCTCAATGCCAGGCGGGGATGCAACGCTCCTCGGGGGAGCCAAGACCCACAGGAGCCTCAGCAACAACCATGTCCAAGGGTTTCTGGGTGGGTCAGGTTGGGCAGATCCTGCTGCGGTGCCAGCGCCAGCTTGCAGAGGGAGTTTAGGCAATGTCTGACAGCAAGGGGAAACTGAGGCACAGAGGGAAGCAGAGCAGGTTGCACCCCAGTATGGCTCCATAGGTGCCAGCCTGAGGAGCAAGACCTTAACGCAACTGTGCCCAGGGTTGCTGTGAGCTGTGAATCAGTTTCAGTCTCACGTCAGCCTTGCAGGACAGGAGTCTATGGTGCTTTGTGACAGCCCCTGGCCAAAAACGCACCTTCCCCAGCAGGTCCTCTTGGCTGTATCTTCCAGGAGCCAGCTTGTCCCTCCAGCGCCATGCCCTGACATGCTGCTGCCCGGCTGCTGCCCCATCAGAGCATCAATAAACCACCTCTCCCCAGCCTTCCCTGCCTCTGCCAACTTCGATGCCAGAGCATCAGCAGTGCCCCAGCTGGGAAGGGAGCAGCGCGGTTCCTCCAGCATCACCTCTTCCATGAGCTGCTAAGGCCCAGGGAGAGGTGAGAAGCTGCCTGGAGCTCAGGGAGTCTGTTCGCAGGAGCGACAGCCCTGAGAAAGCAGGCACAGATTCAATTCCCTCAGCAGCGTGGGCTGGATCCTGCTGCTGGATCCTGCTGCTGGATCCTGCACCGTGGATCCTGAGTGCCTGCAGTGGCCATGGAGGTGGGCAGCGATTTTGAGCGGGTGCTGCTGCCTTGCTCCTTGTCCCCACCTCTGTTCTATTTGTCCTGGCTGCTTGGAGGCATCATCCCTATCTGATGGGCAGCTGGGGATCCGTGCGGTGATGAGGAACAGACTGGGGGTGCAACAGAGAGGGCTGAAAAGCTGTAAGAGATTGGGAGGTGACCCCGAGAGCCCAGGTGAGGGCTTGGTGGAGCAGCCCAGGGGCAGAGCAGGGTGGACAACTGGCTGATGGTGCACGTGTCCATGTCTGAGCACCATGGGCAGGGCTGGCCCTGCCTTCTCCCGGTGGGTTCCCCGTCTCCATATGGCTGTGGATGTCTGTAAATCGTTTTAAACCCTTGGATGGGTAATAAATAGAAGCAGACTTGCTTGCATTTTGTTTTGATTGATTCCATTTGTTCTGCATAAGCAGCTCCCTTCCCTTGCCAAGGCTTGGCTCGCAGGGAAGGAAGATGCTGAGAGCTGTAGGGGTCCAGCCATGCCTGGTGCTCCCAGTGATGCCAGGGGTGAGGTGGCTCGAGGCTGAACTCCGATAGGGGGAAACTGAGGCACCCAACAGTGCCAGCTCTGCAGCCAGTGGATGCCCTTGGACACAAGAAGGGAAACTGAGGCTGGGAATTGGGATGTGCTGGTGCTGCAGGGATATGGAGTGAGGCAGGAGTGGCTCTCACCTGCAGAAGGTGTTTTCTTCTGATGCTGGGTGGAGGCGAAGCCACCAGCAGGCTGGGTGAGCAAAGGGTGATGGGGTGGCATCAGCCACCCCAGGGGTGACCGGGACTGCTCTGCAGGGAAAAGCAACCTCATAAAAGAGCTTGGGATGGAGATAAACACAGGAGCAGGGACTCCTGGCTTCCTTCGCAGGCTCTGTCACCAACAACAGCCTCAGGCAAGTCTGGTGTCTCCCTGCCTCAGTTTCCCCAGACAGGAGAGGCTGTTTAGCCGTGGGGAGCTGGGTAACCGGCAGGTTTGTCAGCAGGACGAGCCCTGGGGATGAAAGGCACCACTCCAAGCCGGGGCAGCCAGTTTGTGGTGCTGGGCAGCCTGAGCAGTGGGCAAAGGGTGGGGGCCTGGATGGACCCCAGGGATATCCCCCCGATGATGCCCTAAGTGCAGCCCCATTTCCCTCTCGCTCCTCGCACGGGGACCCCCCATCCCTGGCAGGAGGAGGGATGGATGTACTGAGGTGGGGGTTAAAATTATCTCCCCCCACCCTGGGTGAGTCAGAGCAGCCGGAGGTGCGTGTGCCTGCACCCCAGCTGTGTTTGTGCAGAAAGGGGGAGCGGGCGTAGGCCCGAAGGACGCAGCTGCCTCCCCACCACGGCCGCTCGCCGCTCCAATCCTCCTTCTGATCTGCCTCATTATCTCCTGAGTCATCGCTCCCACCTCCGCCGCAGCCCCAGCCGCCTGCACCCCCCACAGAGCAGGGGCTGGGGGCTGCCCAAAGGGCGAGGGAAGTCGGTGGGCTCCTGCCTGTGACCTCTTGGTCACCAAAAGTGACCCTGTGACTCTCCATAGGGGGCACTGCAGGTGGGGAGCATCATCCCGACGCGTGCCCGTTGGATGCCCACGTGGATACAGGATTGTGGCCGCTTCTGCTTGGAAGTGGTGGAAACTGCAGTGCTTGTCTTGCAGTGATGCTCTTGGGATGGGAATGAGGCTTCAGCGAGCCAGGGAAGGCTGCGAGCGGCTTCCCAAGCCTTGCACAAGGCAGGAGCCTGGGATGAAGCTGGGCTGCTTGCTGCAAGCGAGCTGCTCCCGATTAGGGCAGGATCCGGCTGCTGGAGTCACTAAACACGCGTTGGCTGGTGCTCAGCCTGGGTTTGGTGTGGTGCTCACCCTGAGTTTGGTATGTGCCAGCTGCAGGGGGGTGGTCCGAGGCTTGGCTGTCCCCTTGCAGGGGACGCTCAGAGGTTTCCCCTCGGAAGATGCCAGGATAACCCAGCGCCAAGGCTCCCATTCTGCTGATGCAGCTCTGGGCTGAGAGGAAACCCAAGGAGTTGCTGCTCTCTCCCTGTGTCCCTTGGCAGCCTCTTCCCAGCGCTAATTCCTCTTGCCGTTAACAATATATTCCTTATTAATTCTAATTCGAGCTTGCCTGGCATTCTCTCCCAGCCGTCGCTGCCTTTCCCCGCAGACCGGAGCGCCCGCAGCGGGCAGTGCTGCTCCCGGGGCCCCGCAGCCCCCCCAGCTCCGCTCGGCTGCGTGGGTGCAGCAGTTTAAGGCTCTTGTCAGAAGGTGTTTTCTCCCAGCTCTTGAAACGTCGCCGTGGCTGTTTGCCTGCTCAGTGTGACCGACAGCAGGAGGAGAGCTGGGTTCCATCTCACGGATCATTTCGGAACCTCCCTGGCTCTGGATTAACTTGTCCATCACCTGTTTATTTCTGCAGCTCTGGGCCTGGGCTCTTCCCCCATCCCTCTCTGCTTCGTGTTTTACCTCCTCAGCCAATAACTACGTCAGGAGTCCTGGAGAGCGGAGAGCAGCAGCCCTGCGAGTGGTCCTCTCCCACCTGCGGTTGGTCCTCTCCCACCTGCGGTTGGTCATCTCCCACCTGCGAGCGGTCATCTCCCACCTGCGGGCAGACATCTCCCATCTGCTTTCACTCCCTTCCCTCCTTCTCCTCCCACCTTTCTGGCCGGTGGGGCAAGAAGATCCTCCATCCCCTTCTCTTCCTTGGAGCTGCAGAGGGGTTGGACCACCGTGTCAGGACCTGCTTTCTGCACAGGGAGGTATTTTCATGCAATAAATGGATTATGGTCCTACCAGAGGGTGCCGTTGGCACGAGGAGGCTGTGGCTGCGGTGTGTGTGGTTGACCTGGTGGCTGCGAGCAGCCCATCCTGGCATGGGCATCCCTTGGATGCAGCCCTTCTTGGTGGAAGTTCCCCGACCCCAGCACCGGTGTGGTACCAGGGGGCTACTGGATGTGCAGAGATGGTGATGGCAGTGGCCTGCGAAGGACGTCGCTGCGAACAAAGCACCAGGGGATGCAGCGTGAAGGTAGCGAGCGGCTGAGTGGCAGCTACGAGAGCGCCCGAGGGCCAGTCGCTCGCTGCTGGAGGGCCTGGAAACCAGAGGCTTGGAGGGTGCTCATGTCTGCAGGCTCAGAGGAAAAATGCTGCTCTTGGGAGGAAGATCTCGGGTGGAGCTGCAAAGGCCACCTGCTTGCAATGCCCTGCTCCAGCGAGGACTCCGGGTGACACTGCAAATGCTCCTCGTGAAGCAGCCACGTCCCTTGTGCCAAGGGTGCCTCAGTTTCCCCCCAAGGGGACACTTGGAAGGTGCAGCCCCCGGGCAGCAAGAGGCACAAGGGTGTCCCTCGGCAGCACCCGGTCGCGCTGGCAACCACTGGGAAGGCGTTGGCATCACGGTGGGGAGCACGGGTGCCTCCGAACAGGCTCCCCTTGTGCGGCAAGGATGGCCGGCGGCTCGGACCCTGCGCCGGGAAGCGGGGAACAAGGGCGGCTGTGTGTGCCCATCGCACTCGCTGGCCCATCGCCCCGACACGCATTCCTGCCACGGGCAGGGCTTTCCGGGCTGCGGGCGCTGGGATGCAAGGGGGGATGTGCTGGTTACTGGGGGGGGCTTGTTGTGTTCTTTCCCCCCGCTCTTCTTTTTTTTTCTTTTATTAGCAGCCTTTGGGTGTCTTTTGGAACAATTAATCTGGGTCATGACATTCGCTGAGCAGATCGGAGAGCCTGGGGCTCATTAGCACCCGGCCGAACGTCGCTGGAGAGATGCTCTCAGCAGATCCGCGCCTCTGCCTGCTTGTTATTCCATGCAAGTCAGGGGCTGCGGCAGCGGGAGAGTCCCCTCAGCGGAGCCCCCGCAGCTCTGCCATGGGCAGCAGGGACAATGTGGGGTGGCCAAGGTGCCCCTCCTGCGGTGTCGGCGTGGCTGGAGCAGCCAGCGATGCTCACTCGGTGCTGGGGTCCCCGGCAATCGGCAGGCAGCTCTGTGCTGCAGGGCTCAAGGACTTTTGAGGGTCTCAGCCTCCCTGCTTCGCCTTCAGCTTTGACTCTTTTCCCTTTCCCATGAGCTGCTCAAGTCCTCAGCAGCGACCTACAGCTGCGCCAGCACCGGGAACGGCGCTCGGTCCATGCGGCCGAGGCCCTGCCAGCCACTCATGGGAGATGATGCTGCTCCCATCCCATCTCCTGGCTGGGGAAACCGAGGCAGGAGACCTCACCTGGCCCCAATCCAGCCTCCTGCCCTGTCCTGCCCTGCCCCTGCCAGCAAGAGGGGAACCATCTCTCCCCAGCCAGTGCCACCCCTGCTGCCGTAGGGAATTGGGCCACGATTCCCAAGCCAGCAGTCGTGTCCATCTCATAGATGGGTTGGAAATGGATGATCTTTAAAGTCCCTTCCAACCCAAGGCATTCCATGATTCTATGTTTCTTCTGTGGGTTTGTCCAGCTTTTGCTTTTGGCTTCCACCGTGCCTCGTGCCCACGAGCTGCACCTGAGCTCCTTGCCCCGCCTGCTCCAGGCTGCACTCCCGCTTCTCTACCTCAATCCCTGGCTCCAAACCCCCACAAGGTTTTCATCCCGAGCCGCAAGCTCTCACCTCCCTCCTGCTGCCGAGTTCCCTGCACGGCTCAGGCCCCTCGGTGGGGACGGGCACCGGGGATGGCAAGGAACCTCCCTGCTCCTGGCTGGCTGCGGCACAGCATATGTGCTGGGATCTGCTCCCTGCCTGCTGTTTATCCGCTTCCTTCGAGTTAACTTATGTTTCCATCGCTGCCCATCTGTCTCCTTCTCATCCTCCTTTCCCTTCGCTCCTTGCGTGCTGCAGGCGCTGGCGGAACTCGGGGTCCTCATCCCTGGCAGCTCTGGCTGACCCCCAGGGGTGGGAGGAGTTACTCTGCATGGCTGGAGGTCTGAGGGGACCATGTTTTGGATGCACCCAAAGCTGGGATGCATTGAGCTCCGGCAGTTCCTTCCATCCACCAATAACTCCAGTAGCAAATTTTTGGCTGGAGATCCCCCCTCTCCCGTTAAACCTGAAGCCACTGGGGCTGCGTTGGTGCTTTCAGCCCCTGCGCAGCCTTCGATTCCCTCCGTCCCTCCCTCCGTTTCCTCATCTTGGCGATGCTCCCATCCCTTTCTCTCAGTATCTGCTCTTCAGCTGCCCGTGCCTTCCCAGTGGAGCTCCCACCCGGAGCCTGGTTATTAGGAATACCCGGGCTTCTTCGGGAAACACAAAGGCATCGAGTGCCGGAGCCAACATGCACCTGCTTTTCTTGCTGCTTCAGAAAGCCCCTGTGGCTGCTGCCTCCCACTTCTCCGGCTTTTATTTATAGTCTGTCTTCTTCGCGCTGGGTTTTTTCCTTTCTTTCCCTTTCCCCGGCGCAGCTGAGCTGCTGAACTCGTAACAGCGTGGAGAGGCTTCTCCCTTGGCTCGATGCGCTCAGCCATGGCAAAGGGAGTGGAAGAGAAATCGCATCCCCTCAGGAGCATCCAAGAACCTCGTCACCGCGCTCTTCGTTAGCGCTCATCACCCTCGGCAGGTGGCTGGAGGGGTGGTGCACCAGGTCACTGCTCATGGCCGTGACCCACATTGGGGACCTCATTAGGTGCCACGGGCACGAGAGGCTTCAGTCCTCCCTGCGGGGTCTTGGGGACCCTGCAAGGGCCAGCTCAGGCCCTGAGGGAGGATGTCACATCAGTTTGGTGGCACCAGTCACTTTCCCGCTGGGAACCCGATGGGAGACCCAGCAAATTCATGCTGCTGATGGCCCTTCAGGGCGGTGCTGGGTGCCAGGCAGTGAGGGAGCAGGCATTCATCTCTTCACCAGTGTCCCTGAGACCTTGCCCCTCACCAGGGCATTGCAGGATGTCCCCGTGCCCAGGGCCACCATCTGATGTGCAGACTAGGAGTGTGTAGACCACAAACAGAAGACACTACCACCCCAACTGGCAGCGGCGTCAGTGCCAGGGGAAGCTCCAGAGCTGGTCAGACCCTGGTGCACCAGCCAGTGCTGTCCTGTGTGGGACACTACCAGTCTGGAGTGTCCCCCAGGGAAGTCACCAAGGGCTGCAGGGAGGCACTGAAAAAGCTCTGCTCCCTCATGGAAAAACCCAGTGCTCACCACAGCCGCCCTCTCCTCTCCCCCGCGGGAGGAGGTGGCGAGGGGACACAGAGGGGGGAAGGGAGGGAGATGGGGTCGTGGACTGAAATAACAGCCAAAAATAAATAAAAATCTATCAAATCACAAGGCAAGAGGCTCACCATCTGCCACGTGGGTGCCAGAGCAGGAGCCGCCCGCCAGCCCTGCGCTGCCACTGCAGCCTGGGTGCCACCGGCGCCAAGTGACTCAGCACCCACCAGGGAGGGAGGGATGCTCTGCCATTCCTTGGAGCTTGACCCCGTGCACCCTGAGAAAGGCTTGACCCCTGTACCCGTGCTTGGGAAAGAACCCCCCATCCTGGGGCAGCTGCAGGCAACCCATCACGCCTGGGGTCAAACCCTTCACACCTCCGTGTTTCCTTGGGATGGAGGAAGAAACAGGTGGAAGGGACTTTTTTTTTTTTCCCCCACAAGAGCTGTGTTTCCATGGCACCCAGCAGGGATGTGCTTCTCCAGGGACCTGCTGCTTCGTGGGGTCCAGCAGAGCAGCAAGGGGAGCGCGGGGTGCCCCTCCAGCGTACACACACCAACCTGGGAGCCCACAGCCAGAGCGAACCCAGATGGAGGAAGCTGCCCAGATGTCACCTAGATGTCCCCAGATGGACACAGCTTGCCATGATGCCACAGGCAGAGGTGGCAGCATGTGGCATCAAACCACCGTGTGTGATGCCATGGGCAGAAGTGGCGGCGTGTGGCATCAAACCACCGCGTGTCACCCCGAGGTGTTGCCTCTGGGATGATGCCCCAGGTCGTGTCCTGTTGGGTCAGGGCTGAGGTGGCTGCAGGGCCACACATTGTGTCCCCAACTCACACCGTGCGGCGAGGGAGACCAAAGTGCAGTTACTCAGTGCCGGGGAGGAGCATCTCAGCACATCACTCAGCCCTGCCAGCAAACGGGTCTGCTCTTCATGCATCAACCTGAGGGACCGGGGAGGAGGAGGATGGCAGGGACATCGGGGGGCTCCATTCTCCCTTTGAGGGGTGGCAGTCCACCTCCCCTCTCCAGCCCCCTCCTCCTTGCCACCCTGAGTGGGGGGGATGCTGGGGCAGGGATAGTTGGTGCCTCTGGTTATCCCTCCACTGGGGCAAATTGGAGGGGATTAATCCAAGGAGGAGATGCTGGAAGAGGCTGTGGTGGGGAGGCTCACCCACCCAGGACATGGCAGGTGGCATTATAGGGGGGGACAGCAGACACCAGGACCCAGCTTTCAACCCAGTCTTCTCCCAGGGCTGCCAGACTGAGCTTTCCCAGTAATCCTGAGCCACAAGAGGGATTTCAGTGATGCTGATGATCTGCAGGGCCAAGGCCGGACACCGCTGCCCACAGGCACCCTGCTCGGGGCATGGGTGTGCAGCCCCCTGCACACTGCTTCCCTGCCCCAGGAGAGGTTTAGACTAGGTATTAGGAAGAGATTTTTCACACTGAGGGTGATGAGGCGCTGGCACAGGTTGCCCAGAGAGGTGGTGGATGTCCCATCCCTGGAAACATCCCAGGTCAGGTTGGATGGGGCTCTGAGCAACCTGATCTGGTTGAAGATGTCCCTGCTCACTGCAGGGGGATTGGACTGGATGACTTTCATGGTCACTTCCAACCCAAAGCGTTCTGTGATTCTATGATTGTGTGATTTCCAGGTGGCTGGTCCAGAGGAAGCTACAAAGATGATCCAAGGGCTGGAGCACCCCTGCTATGAGAACCCGCTGAGAGAGCTGGGGTTGTTCAGCCTGGAGAGGAGAAGGCTCTGGGGAGAACTTAGAGCAGCTTCCAATGCTGAAAGGGGCTCCAGGAAAGCTGGGGAGGGGCGTTAGGAAGAAATTCCTCGTGATGAGGGTGGGGAGGCCCTGGCCCAGGGTGCCCAGAGCAGTGGTGGCTGCCCCATCCCTGGAGGTGTTCCAGGCCAGGTTGGATGGGGCTTGGAGCCCCCTGATGCAGTGGGAGGTGTCCCTGCCCATGGCAGGGGGTGGCACTGGGTGGGCTTTGAGGTCCCTTCCAACCCAAATCATTCCATGATTCTATGAATTAAAGCTGCATCGACCCATAACAACTCAGCGGGCGACGCTCTTCTCTTTCTGCTGAGCTTGTCCTTTCCTGGCCTGGGCAGGGGAAGCCCGTCTGTTCTGGAGCCCATCTGAGGGGCGGGCTGGGGACCTCTGCAGCCGGTTGCCCCAGCAACTGTCACTCTCGTGCAGCATCCATCATACCAAACATCTCGGAGCCGTTATCATGCCTTGAGCGCAGCGAGGCTGCGGTGATGGAGCGCTGCTGGGGGATAAGCGTCACCCACGTCACCTTGCTATTTATCTCACAGCAGTCATAAATATCCGCTGGCATCTGCGTGTCCCACTGCTCTAATCCCCTCGCGGTGCCGCTCATGTGAGGAGTTACCCGAGCTGAGTCCCGTGGCCATAGGAGATTTGGCAGAAAACCAATTAGGATTTTTCGAGGTGAAGTGCTGTTAATTGCCTCCATCCTTGTAAATTAATAAAGCGTGGATGCTATACTTTAACTCGGCGTGTGCGTGCGTGGCCTCAGGTGCAGCCTGGGAATGTTTTAAGGGGCCCGAGCGATGAGTTGGGGGTTGGGAAGGGTTGTGGGGGAGATGGGGAAGGGGAGAGAGGCTGGGGAAGTGGTTGTGCTGCCCCAAAATGAAATGAGGGCTGTGGAGTAAAGAGCACACGCTGTCCCTGGAGATGATCGGTGAGTACGAGGTGTCTGCAGGTGCAGGGAGGCTTCTCCAAGGGTTTTCAAAGAATCATGGAATGGTTTGTTGGAAGGGACCTCAAAGCCCATCCAGTGCCACCCCCTGCCATGGGCAGGGACACCTCCCACTGCATCAGGGGTCTCCAAGCCCCATCCAACCTGGCCTGGAACACCTCCAGGGATGGGACAGCCACCACTGCTCTGGGCACCCTGGGCCAGGGCCTCCCCACCCTCACAGCAAAACATTTCTGCCAGGACATGGTCTGAAACCTGTCCTGACTTTTTCAGGACATTATTTTTACTGCCTTTACTCTGATTTCCCTGTGCCCTAGCACACAATCCACCTTGTGTTGCAGATTCCTGCTTCTTTTCTGAGTACCCCACCGCTCTTGATCCAGCGCTTTGCATCATTTAAGGTCTTAAAATTAAGTGCAAAAACACGTTGTTAAAATAGACTTGACTTTTTCAGCGCTGCCTAAAAATAAGCAGGCTCTGAGGGCTGGGGCTGCAACTGGAGAGAGCAGCGTGTTTGGGGCTGGGCTGATTGATCACAGGGGGGCTTGGTCCTCCTTAATTAAGTTGTAAGCCCTTTTTCTTATGTTTTTACAAAGAAATACACAATTTTGGCTCGCCGCAGCCCTCCCGAAGGGAAGCCCAGCGTGGCGCACTGTGGAAGACACTGCTCAGCGTTGAGTTTTGTCCTCATCCAAGGTTTTGCAGGGGATGCCTGGGATAAAAGCATGAATCAGCCGTTCTCTGAGCACAAAGAAGAGTGAACTCTCGGCAGCCCACCCAGAGTTGGCTGGGATGGTTCCCTGGCTGCTGCAGGCAGCTTTCCTGCGGGAAGGGGATAATTTCTTTGGAGACCCTCAGGCAACCAGCCAGGAGGCTCCAGCTCCTCCGGCTGCGATGCCGTGCAGGTAATTCGGGAACACCGTGTCATGCCTTGTCTCACTGTTCAGAATAAAAAACAGGACATGGAGTTTTTGGGGGAGGAAGGGTGGTTCAGGCAGTGCCACTGCAGGGAGAGCATGGCTCTGCCTTCTCCTGGTCCCAAAGGATGCTCAGTTCTGGAGGGTTTTCCCATATTGGGGTCATTTTTCCTGTGAGTGTAGTGAGGCTCTGGCCCAGGGTGCCCAGAGCAGTGGTGGCTGCCCCATCCCTGGAGGTGTTCCAGACCAGGTTGGATGGGGCTTGGAGCCCCCTGACCCAGTGGGAGGTGTCCCTGCCCATGGCAGGGGGTGGCACTGGATGGGCTTTGAGGTCCCTTCCAACCCAACCCATTCTGTGATTCTATGTTTTCCCTGCCATGAGTTGCTCTGGTGGGACTGGCCCGGGGGATCAGGAAGGTTCTGGTGGGTCCCCATGGCTGTTTTCCTGCTTGCCCTGGGTTTAGGATGCAGGTCTGCTTTGCCCATGCCTGGTGCTGCATCCGCTCAGTCTGGCTCTGACTTTGCAGGTGTTTATACATTCAAATGCCTTTGCTTCTCTGCAAGGGTTCAAGGCGCTGGGGCCGTACGTTCCTTTCCATTAAAATAATAAATTCATCTGCTGTGATTCTTCCCTCCCTTTTTGGTGATTGAGGATCCAGGCCCAGGTGATGAGAGGGAAATGCAAATGCTGGTGGAGGAATGAGCACATAGGGCTGGAGCCCCTCTGCTACGAGGCCAGGCTGCGAGAGCTGGGGTTGTTCAGCCTGGAGAGGAGAAGGCTCTGGGGAGACCTTAGAGCAGCTCCCAGTGCTGAAAGGGGCTCCAGGAAAGCTGGGGAGGGGCTCTGGATCAGGAGTGCAGGGATAGGGTGAGGGTGAACGGCTTTAAACTTGAAGGGGGAAGATTTAGATTAGAAATCAGGAAGAAATTCTTCATGATGAGAGTGAGGAGACAGTGGCCCAGGTTTCCCAGGGAAGCTGTGGCTGCTCCATCCCTGGAGGTGCTCAAGACCAGGTTGGATGGGGCTTGGAGCCCCTTGATCCAGTGGGAGGTGTCCCTGCCCATGGTGGGGTGGAACTGGATGGGCTTTGAGGTCCCTTCCAACCCAAACCGTTTCACGATTCTGTGATGGGGAGACCAGCCCAGGGTTTCTGTGTTCTTGCACCGTGGCACGGGCGCAGCCACGGCGTGTGGAGCTCGGTGCAGCGGGCACGGCAGGAGCAGGGGACGGAGCGATGCCCCTGCAGAGGCTGTGCTGCCTGCACCAAGCCTTGTGCAAGGCCACCGTGTCCTTGTCAGCCGGGGGTGACGCAGGTACGTGTGGCTGCTGCTCCCTGGCTGATTTCCCTGTGGCTCAGAGCTCCCGCTCGCCTTCCCCATTGCCCTGCAGCCGCGCTGGGAGCCACAACCATGGCACAAGGCACGGAGCGGTTACCAAAGTGCTGGTGGAGCTGCAGCACAGCAGGGAAACGGCATTTATTTCCTGCGACAGCTTTGCAACAGATTCTTTGGCGGAGCTGACTGCAAACTGCAATCCTAAACTGTCGGACGGCTCCTTTTTCCAGCCTGGGAATGTGAGAAACAAATTTGTTTGGGTTATAAAAACCTATTAAAAAAGCAACACATTTTGTTTTGCAATATACATGGTTCTTTCATGCCAATTTTTTTTTTAATGAGTGCCATTCTAATCCCTTCCAGACAAAGACGTTTCTTAATAACTTTTTTTTTTGTGGAGGTAATTGCTGGGGAGACGTTTCGAAGCGCTGACAGGGAGCTGTCAGTCATACAGCTACCGGCGACGGCTCTGCGTCACTCAGGTATGGGAAGAGGAAGGCTGAAAAGCTCCTGGGTGTCTCTAACCCCCAAAACAAGCCAGCCCTGGGGACCCAGTGCCTGGAGATGCCCGACACTGGCAATGCAGAAACCAAGGTCTTTGGGACAATCAAGGAAAGGTGGTTTTTGCTCATCAGATGTGCCCAGGTGGTTGGCATCGTGGTGTCTATACTTCCTCTAGTATTTACTGATTAAATTTACTTATTTTACTGGCTTAGCCCTTCCCCAGATCCTGGGCTATGAGTGTCTGGCCTTCAGGAGCATCTTTTAGGTACCAACACCTTCCTTCACTCATGGACTGGGGGATAGTAACCTCCTGCTGACCTGCTTTTGGCCAGGGTGGCAGGACCTCCAGTGATGGGTTTCCCTGGTAGAAGCAATGGATGTGGGACCCTCAGGAACTGCAGGCAGGTTTTGATCTCAAGCTTCTCGGTCTCCATGGGCTCCTCTAAACATCTTCCCAACAAGATGGGCTGATGGGGGAATGAAGTGGCTTTTCATCCAACATTTTGGGAATTCCACCTGCCCTGTTCCATCACTGGCACAAGCAGCGTTGCTGCCTGATGGAAAGCTGTCACACCAGGGCAACCAGGAACTGCCATAACACATCCATCTGTTTTCATAGAATCACAGAGTGGTTTGGGCTGGAAGGGTCCTCAAAGCCCATCCAGTGCCACCCCCTGCCATGGGCAGGGACACCTCTCACTGGATCAGGGGGCTCCAAGCCCCATCCAACCTGGCCTGGAACACCTCCAGGGATGGGGCAGCCACCACTGCTCTGGGCACCCTGGGCCAGGGCCTCCCCACCCTCACAGCAAAACATTTCTTCCTGAGATCTCATCTCAATCTCCCCTCTTGCAGTAGAAAAACATCCAACCACCACCACCACCACCTATCCCTTCACTCTCTGATCCAGAGCCCCTCCCCAGCTTTCCTGGAGCCCCTTTCAGCACTGGGAGCTGCCCTAAGGCCTCCCCAGAGCCTTCTTTTCTCCAGGCTGAACAACCCCAGCTCTCCCAGCCTGTCCTCGCACAGGAGGTGCTCCAGCCCTTGGATCATCTCCGTGGCCTCCTCTGCACTCGCTCCAACAGCTCCAAGTCCTTCCTTTGCTGAGGACTCCAGACTGGATACAGGACTCCAGGTGAGGTCTTTTCCAAGTGGTGCATCTTCTCCAACTTCCTCAGTCCTAGGGGTTAAGAGGGGATGTTGGCATCACTTCTGCCCTTCAGATCTTCATTTTCTCCATGGAGTTGCTTTTCTGCATCACCTCTCCATGTCAGTCCATGTCTTTCTTCTGGTTCCTGCTGTGCCTGTGGTCTGTCCCGGGGTCTCTCCCAATCTGCTTTGGTGCCTTTGAATGAAAGGGTCCATATCTCTTTTTCCAAGTCACTGTTGGCTGCTCTTCAAATCCAGGAAAATGCCTGTGGGTTATTTTTTTTTTAAATGGCACTAACTTTGATTTGTAATTAAAACACACCATTTAATTACGCAGGTACCACAGAACCTTCAGAAACATGACTATTTTTATATATTTACTCCCCCTCCTTGTGTTTTCCTTAGTGACTTGAGTTCCTATTTAAAAATCTTCTTATTAAACCATTGGTTCTTAAATAAAACCGGGGACTAAAAATACAGCGAGGCCACTGAGCTGCCCACTCCATCCCCATACGTCTCCCTTAGACGGCTGCCTCTGCGTTGGTTTTCAACCCATGAATATCTCGAGGCACTTGATGGAGCTGGTACAATCCTGATGCTTGACTCCTTGGCTCTGCTCCATCAAGCTTTCTCCTGCCTCATGCAAAAAACTCACCGGCTTCTGGCTCAAACGTGCCCAGAGCAGCTCGGTTGGGATAGAGGGATGGGTTTGCTATGGGGATGGGATGCTGAAACAGGTTTCCTCCTACCTCATAATTTAGGGAGCCTTTGGGGTTGGCTTCACCATGAAAAGCTCATCTTGACGTGCCTCGAAGTGTAAGAGAGTGCTTGCCGTCGCTGTAGTGGGACCAGGGAGAGCAGTTTGCTCTCGCTCAAAATATTTCTGTGTGATAAATGCGTTTGCAATACAGGAACAATTGCTGTCCTGCCAAGCTAAACACGAGCTGTTCCCAAAGTTGTTGGCATTTTGCTTTTTGCCAAGGGTCTAGAGAGTAGGCAGGTAAACAGCTGGTAACTCTGAGCTGCAGCAAAGAGGTGCCTAATTCCTAGGATTTCAAAGAGAGGAGCTTGGGGCTGGAGGAAAGACCTCTCCGAGCATCCAGGTTGCAGCAACATCACCAGCCCTTGCTGCTGCATTTACCTTTGGAGCCAAGAGGGCTTTGTGCTCAGGGAAACTGAGGCAGGGGGTTATGGTTTTGATGCACAAACACATGCATGGGGCACCCTAAGGAAGCATCATCCTGCCCTGGTTTGCCCCAGCAAGGCCAAATTGTTCCCCCCATGCTTTGAGCTCGCTGCGAGCTCTGTTTAACGGGGAGGTAATTTCCCAGAGGTGCCTGAAGTTGTCTTAATGCGAGCTGTCAAAATGATGTACAATTGCGCTGGGCTCCCTCTCCCCCCCCTGCCTCTCCTGTGACAATTTTGTCAAAGCTCGTTTTTGAGAAGCTGTTTTGACCGGGTGCTAATGGCTTCTTCCTCATCAGGCAATCGCAAGCGCCCGTGTCCCCAAACGCGCCGAGCGGAAGCTGCTGCTTTCTGGGATAATTAAGAAAAATGATAATAATGGGTTTAAAGGAGAGCAACCAGGGGTTGGTGGAGCTGGGCAGCTCGCAGACCCCCCCCCACTGGGATGCTCACAGCCTGCAAAGACCAGAGGTAGCAACACCTCCATGGGTTGGGGTCTACCAGCCTTTTGAGAGCTTTTGGTGTCGCCAGGGCGTTGCACATCACACCTCAAACCATAACAGCACCTCTGAGGGTTTGCTCGGGGTGGAAGGATGGAGGTTGTCCCCGCAAGCAGGTATCTGCCTTTCTCATCTTAATAAAGCACAGGGTTAAAAATAAAAATCAATAAATGCCAGATTATCGAGATGGGATTAATATCAATTTTAAACGCACACACATCCCCAGCATAAATAACAACCCAGCGTAGCCCAGCTAATGAGATTGGGAGCCTCAGCAATCAAGACAGAGGATTAGAGATGATCAGAATAAATCCCAAAAGATGAGGGGATGTTGCCAAAGTCTATCCTTGGAAGACCCCACTGGTATGGATGTGGCTGGGGGGGGATGCTTGGGGCTTGCCTCAAGGCTGGGTGCTTGGATCTGGCTGTGGATTTGGGCACGGATTGCGGTGCCTGGTGTCTGCTAGGACATCAGTCTAAAACACCGTGGCATCTCATTTTTTATTAAATCCTACCTGTCCTGCAGCATCCCATGGGTTCCCATCTCTGTTCCCATCACCCTGGGTTCTGAGACTGGATCAGGGCACTGGGGACAGTTAGATATTGCCTAAAGCCTGTCTACCCACAGCCCTTGGGTAGCCCCAAGCATCTTCTCCCGAGGCCACCCATGGTCTCCAGCTGTGCTCTCCCTTTCCACTTCCCAGCTTAATCCCCATGTGTGTTTTTAATGCCTCTGCATGTCTCTAAGCTCTTCTGTACCCAGAAGCCAACGGCTCCTTGTAGGATTCCAATGTCTCCCCTGTGGATTAGATGGGATGCCTGCAAATTCCTTGTAATTTCCTCATGCGGGGTCGATCAGCTGCTCGTGGGAGGAGGGGGCTGCAGAGGAATTCCCCCCCTCCTCATTTCCCATCTGTGTAACACTGGACTGGGGGGAGGTTGAGCCAGTGGTCCCTTGTCGGGGCTCTGATTCAATTATTCCCCACTGCAGCCTTGCCTGCGGCTGCTGGGGAGCGCGGACCCAGCCTGGGGTTTGGTTCCTCGCGCGGTGATGGAGAAAGACAGCTCATCCCTGTGCTGGGGCAAGGGAAGACCACAGCCTCTCTGTCCCGTGCAGGGCTGTCTGGATGACATATCCCAGGTCCATCAGCTGCCCACGCTGTTAAATATCGTTGATGCTTAATTCAGGTGGCTGGGATGCAGCCCTGGTTACCGGCTGGATTTGCTGATTCAGCAGGTTGAAAGAAAAGCCTTACTGATGAAAGCGGGAGTTGGGCTGAGAGGGAGGAGGTTCTGGGAGGAAAACCCTTTAGTGCAAGAGATTTCTGGCTCATCAGGGCTCTGCGGTCCAGGAGTTTGATCCCTGATGCTGTTTGTCTTGTACCATAGAATCATGGAACGGTTTGGGTTGGAAGGGACCTCAAAGCCCATCCAGTGCCACCCCCTGCCATGGGCAGGGACACCTCCCATGGGATCAGGGGTCTCCAAGCCCCATCCAACCTGGCCTGGAACACCTCCAGGGATGGGGCAGCCACCACTGCTCTGGGCACCCTGGGCCAGGGCCTCCCCACCCTCAGCGTGAAGAATTTCTTCCTAATGTCTAACCTAACTCTTCCCCCTTCCAATTTAAAGCCTTTCCCCCTCGTTCTATCACTACAGGCCCTTGTGAAAAGCCCCTCCCCAGCTTTCTTGGAGGCCCTTCCAGTAGTCTCCCCAGAGCCTTTTCTCTCCAGGCTGAACAACCCCAATTCTCTCAGCCTGTCCTCACAGCAGAGGGGCTCCAACCCTTGTATCACCTTCGTAGCCTCCTCTGGATCAATTCCAACAGTTCCATATCCTTCTTATGTTGAGGATTCCATCTCCCATGGTCAGAGAACAAGTTCTGATGCTTTCTTGTCCTCGAAGGTGTTTGCCCAATCCATACGGTGCCAGGGATGGAGATCACAGCTCCGTGTATCCTACATTTTGCCATGCGCAGTGGCATCCTCCCCGAGGCTGCCGCCGCCTTCCCAGGATGGGGAGCCTGGATTTGTCTTTCTGATGCCTCAATCAATGGCATCGATCGGGCTGGAGCGAAAAATCGATCGTTATTTGGTCGGAGGGCCCGGTGCTGGGTGCGAGAGGAGTAATTAGAGCAGCAGAGGCGGCGTGGGGCTGGTTGACGGGAGGTCAGGGCGCAGGGGCAGCCGCCAGAGCCCATTGCCTGGGGAGGGATGGACAGACAGTGGGGAGGGCGAGGGGTTGGCTCCTGCTTACCCAGCAGCCAGGATGTCCTTCAGCACCCAAAGCCCCCCAGGCTGACAGGAACAAGGGGATTTATGCTGCCTCATGATGCCAGGGATTGTCTTACTGTGCTTTCCTTCGTTCTCACCACTGGAGCAGGATTTCCAGCCCTAGGAGGTGATTGTCCTCACATTGGGCACCGGTCAGGTGCTGGGAGGTGCCTGCAAGTTGCACTTCCCAAGGAGCAAGTGATGGGGGATCCCGGTGGGAGCCAGGTGTGCTGTTGATGGGGGAAAATATAGAGAATATTTCCCTGCAGCCCAAGGAAACGGCGCCAGAAGGCCCCAAGCTGGGCCACAACGCTCCCATGGCAGAGTTTTCCCAGTTCTCCCTTGCCCTTCCACCCTTCCTTGCAACTCGCTGGCAAATCCCACCCACACAGAGCGAGGCTGCTGCTTTCCCCAGCTCTGCCTTCACAGGGGGCTGCAGTGAAATGGTCTTTTCGCTCTTCTTCAGCAAGAATTACGGGGCCATCTGGATTTCAAAGAGCAGCCGGGCAGCTGGTTTGATTGGAAGCTGTTCCTTGCAGAAGGGAGGAGGGGGCTCCTGCCCAATGGACACTTCTAGCTTTGTCCGTGGGGATGCTGGAAAGCCGCATCCCTTGGGGGGTGTCTGCACACAGCCAGGCTAGGAGAAAGCTGGGGGTGGTTTTCATCTCTGGGTGGGTGGAAGGGAAGGGAAAGGAGGATGTAAACTTGGGGAAAAGGTCAGGCATGCTATAAATAAGTGGCATCCGGGGAAAGAAATGTCAGTGTGCGGCCGTAGCAACACACCAGAACCCGAGATGGTGAGGGAAAGGATGCAAGCGGTCATTATCTAGGGGGTAGAATCCATGGGAATCGGGGTCTGGGCAGCAGTGGAGGGCGCTCTCCCTGAATGTGGTGGCTCAAAGCATGGCTGTTGTGCTGCTTGGGTTGTTATTGGGGATGTTGTTGGAGTTGAGTGGGGTTTGGGCACGTTGATCACGAGCCACCCCATGGTCCAGGCTCTTGGGACCCCAAAGGGCTCTGATGGGGGGAGACAGGCTGGAGACAAGGTCTCTGGTGACAAATGACAGAATCTAAGAGAATGGCAGGAAGATGCCAGGGCAGGGTTAGGTTGGACATCAGGAGAAGGTTCCTCACCCAGAGGGTGTTGAAGCACTGGCACAGCTCCCCAGGGAAGCAGTCACAGCCTGACAATATTCCAGCAGCCTTTAGCCAACACCCTCAGCCCCACGGTGTGAATGTTGGGGTGTCCTGTGCAGGGACAGGAGTTGGACTCGATGATCCTTGTGGGTCCCTTCCAGCTCAGGACATTCTGTGATTTCCAGCTGCTTCACTCACAGGACAATCCTCAGCCCTTTCATCAGCAAAAACGAGTAGATGGAAGGGGCCCTTTTCATCAAGGAACTTGTGGGTCAGGAGGATGATGCAGGGTGAGCATCCTAAGGGATTGCTTTTGGGGATGCAGGAGAGTCAGCAAAGCAGGGTGCGCGTCTACCCACACTCGGGCCCCACTTCAGGGCATCCCCTGGCACTGTGCCGCCTTCCCAGGGGAGCAAGGCACGCTCCCCCCGGGGCTGATTGCACATTTGTCCCCAAAGTGGTCTGACTCGCTGCCTAATCATCTTCCCTGGCAGCCCTCTGAATGCAGGGCTGATTGCTGCCTGGCGGGGAGGGAGCGCAGCGGGGGAAGCCGAATCGGGGCCAAGCCCAGCTGCAGGGAAGCGATGCCGGCAACCGCTGGGGTGGTGTCAGCGGTGAAGCTGAGGACCAGCCAAGCCATTTGAGCAGTTGGTACCAGTCTCGGTTGAAGAGATGGTCTTGGGAGCTGTGTGTCCCACCAGTGCAAGACCCCTGTGCCCCCAGCAGAGTCCTGGAGAGCTGCCACCTCTCCTGTTTTGGCTGACTGCCTTGTGTCATAGAATCATAGAGGGGTTTGGGTTGGAAGGGACCTTAAAGCCCATCCAGTTCAAACCCCCCTCCCATGGGCAGGGACACCTCCCACCAGACCAGGCTGCTCAAGACCCCACAGTGCCATGGTAGGGCTTTAAGAGGATGACCTGGTGATCCCTGGACCTGCAGGCTGGTGTCACTGCCTTCGTGATTTCTACTGAGGATTTTCTCCCCATCTCTGCGATGTCCCCTGAGTCCCCAGGTCCCTGTGCAGGTTTCAAGTTGTCATTGCGATACTTTGCACTTGGGGGCACAGAGTGCTGAGCCAGGAGCCTCCAGTGGGTCTCCTGGGCTGTGAGGCAGAATGGGAAACGGGCACACCATGTTTCCTTGCGCCCTTCATTGTGGCATCGGGGCTGTGGCTGGATGGGACCCATGGAAAGGCCATGACCTCCTTGCACTCTGGGCTCACGTGCAGGAGCAGACAGCTTGGAGGGCTGTGGCCACCCCTAATCCTGTTACAGGTAGCTCTCTGCTCTTATTTGCAGGAGGTGAGGATTTGCTCACCCACTACAGGGCAGGGAGCAGCGGGGGAAGATGTCCATTGTGAGGGGTGTGACTGGTCCCCCCCAGCTCTGCCTGCTTCCCTCCTCCACGCAGCCCCCCAGTTTGCTCCCTATGGCTTGTTTTATGGTGGTTACTTATCACAGCCATGGGGAAAGCAGTTCTGCAGGGGATGATTTCTGGCTTCTCAGACCTCGGCGGCCACCCTGAGACCCCACTGAGCCCCCTGGAGTGATGCTCAGCTTGAGAAGAGCAGTGATTTGTGCAGCTCAGGCAGGGAGGTGCATGGCTCTGTCCCTCTGCAGCCGCTGTCTGCTCCCCTCCGAACAAAGGCTGCTCTGAGCCTCCCCTACTCTTGGCACATTACAAGAGAGCTCTTCTCTCCGACAGCAAAAGCCCTTTCCAAGCCTGCCCCCCCTTCCCTGAGCACGCTGCAACCCCCTTCTCTGCCCTCCACCAGCGTGCCCGTCCCCTTCCTGGGGTGCTGCGGGGTCCAGCGGTGGAGGGGACAGCATCAGGCTTGTCCCCTCCTGCAGCTGGGCGAGTGTGTACCCTCACTGGTGGATTTTGAGGGGGCAATGGTTGCAGGGCAGAGGGTCCTGCAACCTGGTTCTCCTTGCCTGTCCTGGGGGAGCAGAGCTTGGGGAAGCACTGTGTGTTAGCCAGTCTCTCCAGTTTGGGGGGGACTGCTCCCCAGTTCAGCATGCACTGAGGAATGGTGCTGGCTGGCTGCACCTTGCACACTGAAGGATGAAGGATGCAGCAGGAGATGCTCCAGCAGCAGCTGTGCAGGGCTGGGGTGGGCTCTGGGCGCAGGATGGGGGAGTCCAGCAGACCTGACTGGAACAGGGAACAGGGAAAGGGAGAAGAGCTCCTGCCGCTGCCGGTAATTACCGGTGAGGTTGATGCCACATGATTCAGGGACGTCAGCAGAGTGTGTCACAGCTGATGACAACACCGCATGTGCAGGGGCTGCAAAGGATGCCAGGGCAAGAGGTTGGAGCACCAGGACAGCAGCGTCTGCCTCGCAGCGCTGAGCCAGCCCGACCTTCAGTGAGTCACCTCTCCTCCCTCCCCAGCCTGCCGTGGCACTTTTGAGGTGTCCCAGCATGTCCCTGTCCCCCTGGGAGCTCTCTGGCAGCGCAAGCGTGCTGCCCGAGCCCCGTGCCTCAGTTTCCCCACGGTGCAGGGGAGGCGGTAGCTGAGCAGCTGCTGTGGGGCTGTGCAACCCCCCCGCAAGGCGAGATGCATGCTCCCAGCTTTTTGGGGGTGTGCTAGGGGAAGCCAAGACAAAGTGCCGTTACTCATGGCGATGACAGTGCCGATGACAAGTCCCCCAGCCCCCGGGAGCACGTGCTGTGCCCATGCTCCCCGCACGGGGAGGTGTGTTCCCGGTGCCAGAGAGGCCCAGTGAGTAATGGGGTGGGCGGCAGTGCCGGGGTATCGTGGGGGGGTGGGAACGGCAGCACGGTGATGCTGGGCTGGAGGGGGCTGCAGTTGGTGGCACCAAGCAGAGCGTGCTCCAGCATCATTGGAGGGTGGGGAGGGGACCACTGCCAGCCCTAGGAGTGCTGGGGCGGGGGGGGGCATGCCACACTTTGGGGCAGTAGGATGGGGGGCTACAGCACAGAATCTTAGAATGGTTTGGGTTGGAAGGGATCTTAAAGATCATCCATCATCCAGTTCCAACCCCCCTGCCATGGGCAGGGACACCTCCCACTGGATCAGGGGGCTCCAAACCCCATCCAACCTGGTCTTGGACACCTCCAGGGATGGGGCAGCCACAAAAGCCTTGGCACAGTCCACCTCGTGCTAGGGGTGAGATGGGTCCTTAAGGGAGGCTGGTGAAGCCTCGCTGCCCTTGCCTGGGGGGGGAGGAAATGCTGGTTCACAGTGCAGGGAGGCATCTGCTGTAGGTCTGGGTCCTCCCACCCCACCTGGGTGGGATCTGCCCCAGCCAAGGTCCAGTGAGGCTGAGTCTGCCAGCACTGGCTTCCCCTGGCTGATGCTGGGACAGGGATGCCCTGCACCATGGAGAGATATATTTTGGCTGGAGAAGTAGGTGACGAGATAAGAATGGGGTATCACATTACTGGAGTCGGATCCTTCTTTGAGGTTAATAAGACAAGACAGACAATTGCTGCGGCTTGATCCAGGGAGTGCTGTGTGAGTGAGTCTATTAGTGGGCTGATGAGTAATCAACTACGTTGGAGACCTGCTAACTGGAGGAAAAAGTTGTTAATGTGACTCAATTGACCCCTCTCCACAGAACTTTGTGTGTCTTTTCTGAAATACCACAGGTGGATTATTCCACGACTGGCATGTGGAGCCGGGAAGGCATGGCAGGATATTCCTTCTTGCTTGCCAGCTGGAGTCACGCGCTGGTGATGAGCCACCAGCGAAGGGAGAGGGGACAGAGAGGGAACGAGCCTAACCCCAGCTTGGCATGAGCCAAGCCCATCTGCTTGCTTGTCCTTCAGCAACTCTGTCGAGGAGCTCTTTTGGTCTTTCCCGTGTGCACGCAGCGATGCTGCAGGCTGGCTCAGCATTTCCATGCTCAGCTCCAGCAGTTTCAGGGTTCCTGCGTGTCCCTGTCCTGAAGCATCTGCCTTGCCACTGTGGCAGGGATGGGGCAGATTCCCTTCTCCAGGTCCCTGTGTGGAACGGGGCCGGGGGGGGGGGGAGGTGACAGCTGGGCGATGTGGGATGCCGTGAGACACCGAGTCCCACTTTTGGAATGTGGGCCGTTGCCTCCCGAAGTGCAGGAGGCAGCTCTCCCGGGAGATCAGGTGTTGTGAGACTCGTGACTCCACCATGCAAATGCTGGAGGCTGTGAATAATCATGTACTTGTGCAGGGAGACTCAGCCCCGCGTGGGCTTGAACATCCCATGGCCAGGAGGGAGGCAGCCCAGCCCCATCTCCTGCTCTCCTGGCTGGATTGCTCGTAACAAGAGGGCAGGAGGAGAGCAGCAGAGACCTGCACCCCAGGAAGTCCCCATATCAGGTTAACTCCTTTCCAGCAGCAAGAATTCTTGCTGCCCCACATGAAGGCTTAACCAGAACCTCGCTGCTCCAAGGGCTGGAAATCTCTGACATTCCAGCCTGGATTTATAGCTTATTCCTGCTTTTTTTGTGCGGTACCTCAACCTGTGTCCCTGATCCTGAGAGCCAAGTCCCAGGGAGCTGGCAGCAGGGCTGCGTCTTTCCCAGATGATCCTGCATGCGATGGGGAGAGCTGCATCCCCCAAGCCTCTTGCCCTTGTGCCAGGCTGAGGGCACCTTCCTCAGGTGTCAGAGTTTTCCAAAAAAAAACCCCAAAGCAACCACATTTTTATCCTTCTTTCAGTTAAAGTGGTGAATTTATCGCTGGGCAATTGTGAAGTGACTTGGCCGTGCGTGGCTGGCTGGGGCAGAGGGCAACCAAATCCTGATTTACGATGGCTTTTTACCCCTTTCCACTGCCTTTTGAGCCACTGAGGCCATGGGGTTCTCCATCCTGGTAGCACAAAAGACGGATACGGCTCATGAAAAGCTTCTGTCAGAGCTGCTCCACCTTGGAAAAAGAAGGGGTTCACTGCAAGTTGGCCCCAGGGCCACCTGCATCCCATGGGGGCTGCATCGCTGTGCCCTGAAGGGATGGGTCGAGGGTGTGGGTGGGTTTGGGGTGTATGTGGCTTGTTTGGCTCCGGTTCGTTCCCAGCGGATCCCATCTCGGTGGGGAGGGCTGCCTGCTGTGGTGGGCAGGAGGTGGCCATGGCCAAGGACCTGGGTGCTCCTCACTTGCCTTGCTGCCTGCTGCCGGCTCTGCCACTGCAGCCTGACGTGAAAGTACACGGAGTGCCCTGTTCATGTAAATAAACCCGGCTATAAATAGAGAAGGAGAGAAGTGTGAAAACAGTGGGGAATGGATTTCATAAAGCCGGCAAATTAGTCTGGAGAAACAAGGGTGTGAACTGGCAACCGGGCTCCAACTCAAGCCCATATTTCCAGTTCCTTGGTGGATGCTGGCGGGGCCCCTGTGCTCTGCTCGGCTTGGAGGGGTTATGGGCTGGGTCATAGAATCATAGGTTGAAGGGACCTTAAAGATCTTCTATTTCCACCCCCCCCCCCACCATAGGTAGGCACACCTCCCACCTAGCTGGGTCCTCCCCATCTCCTGTGGGCTCCTGGTGCCTCTCGGGTTGGGTTGTGTTGGTGTAAACGTCATCAATGCCCTTTGTTATCTTCTTTCGCTTCGAAATTGTGGCAAAACCCAGCTAAAGACATGAAGATGATCGGGCTGGTAACATGGGCTCCAGCTGAACCAGCAAAAATCAGCTCTCTCTGGTTGGGCGAGGGCGGATGGAGCTGTGCCAGCCTTGGGGGAGGTGGGTGATGGCTGGGATTTTTTGAGTGCTTTGAAGCCAGCAGGACCGGAGCAGTGAAGGTGCCATCCAAGGTGGTCATCCCCTCCTGGGCTGGGGCAAACCTGACTTTCAGGAACCAGTCTGCACTGTCGCGGCTCGGCTTAAAAGGCAAAACTGCCCCAACGAGAGGGTCACCCTTGGCTCTGTCAGCCCCGCCGACCCACCTTGTAGATTTGCAAGCTTTCAGTTCAGAGCTCGGGACTAAGAGCTGAGTCAGGCTTTGATGAGGTCTTGGATTTTGCTAAGGAAGCAAACTGCCTGGGAGCTCGCGTGAGCTCCAGCTGGGCTGGAGAATGCTCTCTGCCTGACCTCATGCCCTCGCCTCCTGCCCAAGGCTGTGCCCATACCAGACCCTCGGTAAACATAATTGTGGGCAGAAGGTGTAGGATGCTCCTCACGCTTCCCAAACTCCCGCGTCCTCTTTCCAGGACGTGCATAGTAAGAGGTGGGAAGACCAGCAGCTGCTCCAACCTCCCCCTAGGCAGTCCCAGCCTATCCCTAGATACTTCCAGCCTACTTCTAGGTATTCCCAACCTCTCCCTAGATACCCTGCCCAATGGTGTGGGCAATGGGAAGATGGTGAGTGCTGGGGACAAAAGACCGTGTCCCCCTCTCCGTGCAAGCTTGTCCCCTCCTGGGCTGCCTGTCATCTCAGGGGAAGTTCAGTGGCCTGTTTCTCTTGCTGGCATGCTCCTCAGGGAGCGAGTCCAGCTGTTTGCCCATCTGGCATCACCAGAAGTCTTTGCAGGTAGGAGAGGTGGGCTGAGATGGGGGAGCACAGAGGCGCTCCCTATTTTCTCCTTATCTGCCACTGGAGTGGCCCCCAATTTCGTCTCATCAAAACGACGGGGGTGTGCAGTGAGGCACTGCTTTGTGCCAAAGACATGGGGTGCAGGGGATTAGGGATGGGGGCAAGTGTCATAGAGCAGGAGGAGGTGACGCAGGTGGTGCAGGGTGGCAAGAGGAGGTGGCACAGCTGGTGGCAGTGGCACTGAGCCAGTGCTGGGTGGCAGGCAAATGTGACACCAAGTTGGAGGAGGTGGCTGAGCAGTGTGAGGTCCTGGCAGAGGTGACAGCGAGCTGGTTGGGTGATGGCCCTGAAGCTCTGCCAGAGGCTCAGACGGTGACAGGCATCACCCTGAGATGATGTGTGGTACAAGGTTGCAGTGACACCAAGCAGGTGGCAGGGATGTGTCCCCAAGGTGGTGCAGCGTGGCGGGGATGGCTGATGTTCGTCAAGGGGATGTGGAGCTGGGGCAAGGGGCTCAGCCCATGGTGGAGAGGTGACCCTGAGTGGGTGAGAAGTGGCACTGGGGTGGTACAGAGGTGGTGTATGGCAGCAGGAGCAGGTGGCAGAGCTGGGGACAGGGAAATGACACTGCACCTGGTCAGGGCAACACATCTGGGAGGAGGAAAGTGATGCTGAGCTGGTACAGGGGCACAACTGGAGGCAGAAAAGCAATGTTGTGCCAGTGCAGGGGGCACATCAGAGGACAGGGAGGTAACACTGAGCAGGTGCAGGGGACACATCTGGGAGCAAGAAAATGATGCTGAGCTCATGCAGGGACACATCTGTAGACAGGAATGTGATGCTGTACTGGGCCAGGGGACACATCTGGAGACAAGATGACACTGAGCCAGTGCAGGGACACACCTGGGAGCAGGGAGATGATGCTGAGCTGGTGCGGACAGGGAGGTGACACTGAGTTGATGCAGGGGCACATCTGGGGACAACAAGTTGATGATGCACTGGTGCAGGGGACACATTGGGGGACCAGGAGGAGGCACTGCTTTGGGGGACAGGGAAGTGACACCGACCTGGTGCAGGGGGCACAGGGAGGTGACGCTGAGCCGGTGCAGGGGACACATCTGGGGACAGGCAGGTGACACCGACCCGGTGTGAGGGTCACAGAGAAGTGATGCTGCGCTGGTGCAGGGGACACTTTGGGGGACAGGGAGGTGACACTGAGCTGGCAGACTGGAGGACAGCGAGGTGACCCCGAGGCGGTGCCGGGGGCACCCCGGGGGGTCTGTGGGGGCCCTTGGATGCGGGCGGGCGGAGGTGACCCCGCGCCGCTCCCGGCACTGCGCATGATACTGCGGCGCGGGGGCCCAGCGCGCGCCAACCCACCTTGAACCGGGCCCGGGGGCCGCGCCGCCGGCCAATCCCCGCCCGCCCCGCCGCGCGGCCGGCCAATCGCCGCCCACCCCGCCGCGCCGCTAGCCAATCCCCGCCCGCCCCGGGGCGGCGCCGGCCAATGGCCGCCGGGCGGAGGCGGGGCCGAGGCGCTAAAGGGCGCAGGCTCGGGCGCGGCGCAGGGGCAGGTGCGGCGGGTGCGGGCATGGGCGCAGCGGCCGCCGGCCGGCCCTGAGCGGCTCCTCCGGCCCCGGGGAACCCGGCCCGGCCCCTGCCCAGCCGTGCCCTGCCCCGGCCGGGCCGCCCGGCGGGCGGAAGATGCTGCGCCGCGGGGACCGGTAGTACTATGATTTGGTATGTGGCCGCTTTGGTAGCAAGTGTGCTCGGTGCCCGCGGGGTGCCCGTGCAAGGTGAGTGCGGAGGGGAGGGTGCTGCTACGGAGGGGGAGCGGGAGGGACCGGGCAGGGGGGAAAAGGGGTCCCCCGGGCGCCAGCGGGGCCGCTTCTGCATCCCCTGTGTACTCTCTGCATCCCCCCCGCACCGTGTGCCGGCTGCGGCGGGGCTGGGGGTGGGAGGGGTGGGATGCGGGCGACTGCTTTTGGGATGCGGGCAGCCGGATTTTGGGATGCGGGCGACCGCTTTTGGGATGGAGGCGCCGGTTTGGGGGATGCGGGCGACCGCTTTTGGGATGGAGGCGCCGATTTTTCGGATGCGGGCAGCCGGATTTTGGGATGCGGGCAGCCGGATTTTGAGATACGGGCAGCCGTTTTTTGGGATGCGGGCGCTGCTTTGCGATGCAGGCGCCGGTTTTCGAGGTGCGGGCGCAGGTTTTGGGGGTGTAGGTACCGTTTTTCGGGATGCGGACGCCGGTCTGGGGGATGCGGGCGCCGGGTTTTGGGGTGCCGGTAGGAGTGTTAGAGGATGCGGGCGCCGGTTTTGGGATGCGGGCGCCGGTTTGGGGGATGTAGAGGCCAGTTTTGTGGATGCAGGCAGCCGGTTTTGGGGATGCAGGCTCCGTTTTTTGGGATGCAGGCACCGATTTGGGGCTGGGTGCACCGGGAAGCTTGCACGGAGGGGTAGCGCATCCCTAGTTTGCACCGGGAAGGGCCGAGGGGAGCCCGCCCGGGGGTGCGGGGCGCTGCGGCTGGAGTCGGGGGGGTCGCATCCTTGCCGGTACCGGTGTCCGTGTCCCCACTGCTGCAGCGAGGCGCTGCCTCTTTTCTTTATTCCCCTCTTCCAAGGAGGGGGGGCGGGGAGGGAGCTAGGAGTGCCCGGCGGATCTTCCCAGCGGATTTTGCAGTGACCTCGCAGAGGGCAGCGGGAAGTTGGGGATGCGGGAGGCTCCCGGTGATGCTGTGCGGCGGCTCCTGCCTCTCCTACCAGCATCTCCGCTCAGGGAGGAGAGACTTGGAAATTCCCTTTGGGAAAAGGCAGCCGGATGCGCGTCCTTGCAGCAGGGGGAGAGATTGGGAAGAAGCCTGGAATGGGATAAGCCTGTCTCGCTCCCTCCTTTTTATTCCCAGCGCAGGGGATGCAGCAGGCAGCAGCTCCGAGGGGCGCGGGCAGGGTTTGTCCTTCCCTGCAAAGGTAGCCCGGCTGGGCAAGGAGAAATGCCAGAGGGATGCCGGTTTGGGGGTGACTTTCCTCCCCCTTTTTTTAGGGGAGGCTCCCCTCCTTCCCCCCTGCTGCAGGCTGCCGGGGTAAACTGAGGCACAGGGTTGTCCAAGGTCAGTAGGGAGACGGCGGCAGGGAATAACCCTGATTTTCCTGCCCTGGCGTCTTTTCCATCAGCTCCCTCCCTCCTCCCTCCCTCGCAGCCATCCCTGCAGGTAGAAGGGGAGCTGCCGTCTCCTATCCCTGCCACTGGTTCCTCGCTGGGCACAGGGTGATCCCTGCATCCTGGTGGTCCCAACCTTGGAGCTGCATCCCCTACCCGTGGGGATGCAGTGGCTGCCGGCAGCGAGCGATGCATGGCTGGCAGCCACCGCAGCTCCCCGCGTCACATCTCTCAAGCGCACGGGGTCACATCCGCACCCTGCCGCGGTCCCTGCCTGGCAGCTGCATCCCTGGGAAGGTTGAGAGGGGGTCAGGATGGGGTCTGTCTTGCTGCCGGCTGCTGTCTGCCTGAACTGCATCCTGCAGTGGTTTGCAGCAGCGCTTTGTAGAGGGCTCCTGTGCCTCTGAGAGGAGCAGAGCGGCGAGTTCAGCACCTGGGAAACTTGGAAATACCTTGGAGCCACTGGGATGGGGCTCTGGAACTGGTTCTGGGGTGGGTGGGTGCCGGGGACCCCGGGGTGCTGTGTGTACGTGATGAATGAGCGTGCCGTGAGTAACGCGTGGGTGGGTGCAGAGTGAGGGGGTGGACCCTGCAGAAGGACTGCGTGGGGATGGGCACGCATCGGATTCACCCTGGTCACAGCAGTTCCTTGCCCCCAGCACCACCCTTTCCTTGTGGGGGGCTGTCACCCCGCATCGTTTGGGGACAGGGCTGTGGAGCAGGGTTGCCACGCACCGGTGCCCTCACCAGGGCTTTTTCCCTTGGCCATGGCCTTCATCCCTGCACTGCAGCCTGCTCCTCGCAGAACCAGGCTGAGATGCAGCGATGCTGGCCGCAGGCAGCCCTCTTGCCTGGCCTGCCTCTCCAAGGGCTTTCCAGGCGTTAATCGGCTCAGAGAGGGAAGGAGGGCGCGTTATCCTGTCTTACGGCGTGGGGGAGGAGAACCAGGACGTGACCGCGCCGGGAGTGGGTGTTGGAGGAGGGATCTGGCCTCCTGGCATTCTTGGTGGTGCCGTGACGCCAAGGGGCTTTTCCTCCCTCTCCCACGAGCGTGACGCAGCACCGTGCAGGGATGCTCGCGGATCTGGCAGGCACGGTTTGCTGAGAGAGGATTCGGCTCCACCAGCCCTGAGCAAGGGCTCCCATCGAAGAGGTGCCCCCTGGACCCTACGGCAGGTGATAACCATGGCCAGTTGGAGCGATTCACCGTGCCGCTGCATCCCCTGCTCACTCCGGGCGCAGAGCTGCTGGCGGGACATGTTGCATGCAAGGGCTGGTGCCTCTTCAGCCATGGAGGGGTTTGGACCAGCAGCCGCCGGCTTTGGCACAGGTGGCTTTGGTCCCACTCTTCCCTGGCAAGGGGATGGGTTGGTACCAGGACTGGCCAAAGGGGTTGGCCCAACCCCCTTTTCCATCCTTCCCTGGAGGGTTTCTGCTCCTGTGGACCTGTTGGATGGGAGTGCACGGGGCATGGAGGGATACGCGCGTCTTGGTCGTTGGCTTGGCTCATCAGAGGGTTTTTGTGGTGATGTTTTCCTGGCTCGGTTGCATTTTGACTTGGAAGATGCAGCTTCATCGGTGATGGGTGGACCTGGCATGTTCCACTCCGGAGCTGCAGCAGGATGGGATGTCTCCCATTGAACTCCAGACCTCCCATGTTGGAGGTCATGACTTCAGGCTGGAAGAGAAGCCCTGCAGATGAGCGAGCAGTGGGTCCAATGCCACGCTGATGGAGTCATCCTTCCCTCTCCCTTTTTCCGTGGTAGGCATCTCCCGAGCTGGAAGCCCTGAGCGCCCAGCTGGCCTTTGGAAAAACAACTCCCTTCCTCCTGCTTCACGATGGAGAGGCTGGCATTGGTGGGAGAGCTGCCTGAGCCAGGAATAGCGTGATTCAGGAGCTGCTGGCGGACAGCTCGAAGCGTTGCCCGCATCCCAGTTACCAGTTGGAGAGCTGGGAATGCATCGGGATGGTCCGCGCTGCTCCGTGTGGAGGGTGATGTGGGCAGCCTGCCCTGGGTACTGGTGTGATGTGGGTCTGGATGCACTGGGTTGGTGTGGGGGCACAGCATGCTGGTAGCACTCTGGATGCTGGAGCAGGTTCTCCCCAGGAGTGTTTTCAGCTTCAGCTTCCTGCTACAACTGCTCACTCAGCCCCGTGGCACGCGGTGGGAGCTGGCGGGGAGCACACAGGTAGCTGCTGGTCGTTGCCGGGAGATGATGGCTCCCATGAGGCAGATACTGTGCAGCACGTGAGGATGCTCTACGCTGGGCTGGTGGTTTTTAGAGTGAGGGGATGCCGGGGATCTCCAGGTGGAAGTGGGGACACTGGGGTGACCACGAGGAAATAATTTATTGCATATTCCATCTTTATGCCCCTCTGAGTGCCAGCCTGTGCCACCTCCCACTTGTGTCACCCTAGGAGCAGGGACCCACTGTGGTGGGTGGGGGTGGATGGGCATGGATGCTTCCCTCAGTGCATGTGTGAGGATGGTGTTGGAGGTCCTGCAGGACACCCCTTGTCCCCGGAGATGGGGTTGGAAGTCACCATCTCCCAGCAGACAGGGCACAGAGCTGCCCCTTGCAGCTAATCCTGCGCCTCCGCTGGCCCCACATGACCTTGAGGCATGTCACTTGACCTGCGCGTCGCCCTCCATCCATCTGGAAAATCGGGTTTAAAACGCAGGAATTGTGCTGAAAGCCCAGATGCTGCTTTCCAGCTGGGGGAGGGGGCAAGGGCTGCGCTCCCGGACCCTGTCACTGCCACTCGCCAGGGGACAGGCAGATGCTCTTGTGGGGCTGTGGGTACCCCTGGCTGGGCAGGGAGGGACCCCAATGCAATGGGGGCTGCAGCCCCACCGAGATGCAGTCGCTGCCCTCCTTGTTTCATCGTGCTGGCTGCCTGCTCTCCTTCCCTGCTGGCCTCCATATGCCACGCTGGTGGCCTTGTCCTCGGAGATGCCTGCCATATCCTGCCTCCACCGACGTGAGCGGGATGTGTCAGAGCAGATATCGTCTCCTCTCGGCATGGAGGAGAGGTCCACAGTCTCAGGGCCTCATGCCTGCTCCCTCAATCCCCTTGCAGGGCTGGGGACAAATGCCTGGGGCAGAGGTCAGGATGGGGTGCCCTCTTTGACCCCAGGGCATGGTTTTCTGCTGGGCAAGGCAGGGCAGCGTCCACAGGCTCTTCTCCATTGTCCCTTGGCCATGGCATTGATGCTTCTCCCTGCTGCGAGTCGGGATGCAGCGCTATTTTTGGAAACCTTCCGTGCCACGGCAGCATCCTTCCCGCGAAGCATCTGCAGGAAGGGTCCCACTTCAGCGAGGGCACCTGAGATGTTGGATACCCCCAGCTTCACGAAGTCCCGTGGCACCTTACATCTCTGCTCTCAGGATGGGAGGAACTGGATGCCCAGACCAGGGCGAGGGTCTTCCCAGCCTCAGCATCACCATCCTGGGGAGCCCCGTGGTGGCACCGTCTCTGCGTCGCGGCAGCCTTCCCTCCTCTCCCTTTGGGATGCTGTTCAACTCCACCTCCGCATCTTGTATTCTTGCCTCCTGGCACGCGGCGTGCTTTTATTTTTCCTGGATCTGCTTGGATGACGAAGCCTGTTGATTACTTGTTTTTCTTTACGAGGCATCCCTCGGCTTCACCGTGAGCTCCCACACCGAGGAGGGATTTTGGGCTTCACATCCCCTGATGTCCACCCTATTTCCAAACCACAGGGTGAGCCTTGAAAACCCCCTGCTAGAACTTGGCTGGGAAAACTCAAGTGGGTTTAAAAAAATACCCTGTCTGTTTGCGCTCTGTTTCTTCTGGCGTCTGCGGGTTGTTTTCAGGCATTTCCCCACCAATGTGGGGGTGAGAAACACTTCTTTTAATTGAGAGCTGCAGCTTCCGTCCCTCGTGTGCCTTCAGCGGATTCGGAAGGAAAACCTGGGAGCGCGGGGTTAGCAGGTTTGGAAATGTGAGGGTCTCTCAGACATCTCCCCACCGCTTTCCTGATGGCTCCACAAGCGAGGACAGGAGGGCACGGGGCGGGTGGCAGCTGGGGAGAGCCGGGGGCCGGTTGGCCGTGGTGGCTGCCAGTCGGCCGCGTGCGTGGGGAGGCGATGCTCAGCCGTGCGTGCAATTCCCCACCGGCCTTGCGATCAGACACCGGCGCTGCGAGCTGCCAGGCCTGACCTATTTTCTTCTGCCATGGGTGGCCCTGGCCAGGCATGAGTCCAGCAGAGCGGCTAGCTCGTCCCTTTCTTGGGGACATCACCCACCGGTTTGCTGGGAAGCTTGGTCCAGTGTTGGTTGAGTGTGTGACTCCCTGGTTGCCCATCCCTGGAGCGTCTGAGTGGCCTCTTGGACAGGAAACATCAGCATCCCAGGCTGCGTTTGGAGTTCAGGAGCTGGAAACCAAGATGCCACCTTGGTACTGCAGAAAACTGGTGGGCTGGGGCAGGCAGGGGGCTTGGGGAGGAGCTGGAGCTGATGCCCCCTCCATCTTCTGGTGCTGGTAGAAAGCAGGACCATCTCTTTGGAGGCGTTGAGGTGCTGGGGACCAGCTCGGGCAAGGATGCTGGGGAAGCGCGCGTCCTTGGATGCTCTTGAGCAGCACGTGATAGCTGCTGTCCCCGATCGGTGCAGGGGGACTGTGGGCAGGCGGGGGGGGGTTCCAACCCCCGGAGTGGGTGCAGTGGGGTGGGGTTGGGTCCTTGCAGCTCTTTACTGGGGCGGCAGGGGAGGGCTGACACTGTCCCTGCTGACAGGGTGCAAACGCCTGAGCTCATTGGCAATGCAGCACTAACGAAACCCAGAGAGGTGCAAGGGTGTTGAAAGGGTGGTGCAAAGCGGGGGCGGGAGTGGGGTGCATGCATATTGCATGCATGTGCATGGCAATCCCCCCACCTGGATGGGGTCCGTGGGGCTGTGTGGGACCCCCATAGCAGAGCCAGGTGCCTGCAGCGGGCGTGCAATGCAGCGTGTGCTCCTTGCAGCTGATTCCCATCTTTGCACCCCAGTATTGCCTTCCCTGCTGCCACCAACCACCCCTCCTGGTTAAACAGCCGCCATCCAACCCCGGTGTCCGGCTTGCAGCGGGGAGAGGGCTTTGTGTCTGAATCCCCTTCTCATGGGAGCGTTTGGCCGGTGAGCCCGTGAGGTTGGCACAGCGCGGGCCTCTCGCCGGTAAGCGTTTGTGCCAGAGCCAAAAATAGCCGGTGATGCTCGGCTCCCGCGGCGGGGATGTGGTGATGTCACTCGCCGCCAATCATCGGCAGCCCCGAGGAGCAGCAGCGCGGAGGAGTGGGAACGTGCTTCCCCGAGCATCCTTCTCTGAGCATCCTTCCCCGAGCATCCCTCCCCAAGCATCCTTCTCTGAGCATCCCCTCCAGAGCAGGTGGTGGCTGTGCGTGCTGGGAAAAGAGGGGAATCTTTCCTTGATGGGAAAGGAGATGTGGGGCTGAATGCTGCACCTGCAGTTTTGGGGAGCCCCCTTTGGCTCCCTCCAGCCCTGGGTTTCCCTCTCGCTTTCTGCAAGCCGTGCTGAGGATGCAGCTTTGCTGCTGATGGCGAGAGCAGGATGACGCCAGGCTGCAGCTGAGCCGGGAGGCACAGGCTGGGGGGGAGCAGCGCCTTCCTCTGAGGCTGAGCCCAAAGCCCTCTTTAATTACCCCGGGTAGGAGGAGCAGGGTGCCAGACTTGATGCACAGGTTGTAACCGGGTTTCAGAGCTGGGGCTCTTGGGGATGTCAGAGGATGGGCAGGCTTGGCTGGAGCATCACCGCTCCAGGGGCTTGGCCTGCCCTGGGATGAAAGCTGGATCCCTGAGCTGGCACAATGTTGGTGATCCCTGCATGCTCGGTTCCACTTGCTGGACAATGCAAGGGTACCAACAAAAGCAGCCTTTTCCCCGCTGCAGGGATGCAGGGCAGCCCTGATGCTTCTGCTGGGTGGGAAGTGTGCTTTGTGCACCACTTCTACTGAGAGCAGGGGGTCCTCAAAACCCCCCGCGGGGTCACTGGGTACCACCCTGGCCTGGGCACAGGGGATGGGAAGCCATCCTTGAGCAGTGAAGACTTGGTTGTCACCATCCTGAGTGCTGTGATTGCTTAGGGTGGCCCTGAGCTGGGTGGAGGGGCTTGGGGAATGCCCTTGGTTTCAAGGTCGGGGATGTCCTCAGCAGAGCCCAGTGGCTGGAGATGGGCAAAGTCTCTGCTGTGGCTTTCCCAAGGATCCTGATCCTCCGGCTGTCGCTGATGCCAGGGTCCAGTGGTGGGAGCAGCCACAGTTTCTTCCTTCGCCCCCTTGCAGGTGCCCTCGGCTCAAGAGAGGAGCCCGAGTTTGTGACCGCTCGCGCTGGCGAGAGCGTGATCCTGGGATGCGACGTGATCCACCCGCTCACGGGGCAGCCCCCTCCCTATGTCGTGGAGTGGTTCAAGTTCGGCGTCCCCATCCCCATCTTCATCAAGTTTGGGTTTTACCCTCCCCATGTCGACCCAGAGTATGCCGGTGAGTCCGAGGGGTGTGGGCGTGTGAGGGGGACGTGCTGGGTCCCAGCTGTGGCGCATCCTGGGATGCACAGCTCCGCTCCATCCACTTCTCCATCAGGAACCACGCGGGCTCTGCCTCTCGTTGCTCGCTTTCCACCCAGTTGGTTTTAATTAAGCAGCAGTGCTAGGAAGCCAGCTGGGCTGCGTGGGACGGGAGCAAGCGAGGCAGAGAAACCCAGGGTGATGCATGGTGGCTGCTGCTGTTGCTGCACCCCAGAGCATCTGTGAGCCTGGGGGGGATGCTGGGGGGACAGTGGGGATGGAGCTGGGGCCACACGTGCTGGGTGAAGGTGGCAGGTTGGAGCTGCAGAGCCCAAGTGGGCACTCACCAACGTGAAATTGCCCCACGTGGCTGGTGGCTTCTGGTGGGGTGTCTGGGCTGGCGACCTGCCCCAAGTGGGGTGGCATGGTGGGACAGACCCTTTTCCACATACCATTCCCTGGGGAATGACATCCTGAGGGGCTTCTGCGGGTCTTACCCTGTTGCCAGGCTTCCTCTGCCCAAACTGCTCCATTGGGAGATCCTGGAGCAAGGAGGATGCCAGCGTCTGGACCTGGGCTGAGCCCTGCCAAACTCAGCTCATGCTTCAGTGGTGCTGGATCCCAGGGGCGGAGGTTTGGGCTGCTTTGCTACCAGTCTGGTTTCTCAGGCTGTGTGCAGGGTCAGCCTGGAGCTGCCCTGGTTTTTTTTGGGAGGCTCCCAGGCCTGGGAAAGGTTTTGGGACGCGCCTGCTTGCTGGCTGTACAGCCGCCAGGCCCTGGCTGGGAGCAGAAGGTTGGTGTCGCTGTGGGCAGACGCTGCTCGAGGCACCTTGTCTGGCCACAGCCGTTTGCTCTGCCCTCCCCAGATGGGCAAGCGTGGTGCTGGCCACCTGCAACCAGCAGCACCATGCTGGGAGGCTCAACCAGCTCCAAAACTGGAGGTTTTGGGGTGCCGCTCAGCTCCAAAACTTCTGCAGCCACCAGGCTGGGTTAACCCCTGCAGCGATGCTTCAGGGGGCTTTGGGGACGTTGCGTGGGGCTGGGGGCTGTCAAGCCAACGGCTGTGTTCTCCTCGCAGGCCGGGCCAGCCTGCACGACAAAGCCTCCCTGCGCATTGAGCAGGTCCGCTCTGAGGACCAGGGCTGGTACGAGTGCAAAGTGCTCATGCTGGACCAGCAGTACGACACCTTCCACAACGGCAGCTGGGTCCACCTCACGGTCAACGGTGAGCCTGGCATTGTTTTTAGGGGTCCGCAGCGTCACCCAGGGGGGCTGCAGCGTCACCCAGGGGCTGCATCCCCTGCCTGGACAGGGTTCCCTTTGATTCCTGCCGCACACTGGACCTTGATGCTGTCTGCACCTTGCAGACAAGCGAGCCCCAAGCCATCCAGGCTGATTGCTCCAGCCGGGGCGTGACTTGAAAAGGGACAGACTTTTATTAGGAACCCGCTGTTTAATTATGCAGAGCTCGTTTAAAGGAGAGGCATCAAGAAACGGGTCTGGGAACGAATCTCCTCTTTACAAACAGATCAGAAAATCAAATCTTTGTTTTCTTGAAATTCAGATTTACTCAAATTACTTTTTCATTTTATTAATACTGCATATTAAACTAATTAGCAAATTGTCAGTCTCCCCATCAGGAAAGGTCTTTATTTTTAGCCCAGCAGCAGCAGCAAGGCTGCGCTTTTCCCCGCTGCAGTGGGGTGGCTGGAGAAGGGGCCGTGGGCTCCTCGCTGGTCTTGCCTGACCTTGAGCAATTAATTTAACCTTCTTGGGGGATGGCTGGGCTGCGGCATGGAGCGGAGCCACCTAATTGAGCCCAATTAGTGAGCAGGAGCTTTGCAAGCGGGGCTGTGCAGCACACCAGCACCACCCCTGCCTTGCTGCTGCCTCCTTTTCCCCCTTGCCTGCATCAAGCGGGAGAGATGCTGCTGTGCTTCCCAGCAAAGCTGCCTTTCTCCTGCCACCTCAGGAGCTCGGAGGCCTTGGGAAGGAAGGAGGGAGAGGAAGATGGGGATGGTGGTACCTGCTTCACTTGCCCCACGTGCACGCATCCTGCAAACCACTGGCCCAAGGGGCTGGAAGTGGCCATCAGTGCCCTCGGTGCCCGGACTCTACTCACCCCTATTTGCAAAAGGGGACGCTTTTTGGGTTTTATGTGGAATACAGGGGTTTAATAACAAAATAACCGTAATCCCCCTGGCCTGAGGAATTGCTTTCAAGGGGGAAGGCTGTGGCTTTTCCCTCAGTGCATTACAATGCTTAATTTTCTTACGGGAAAATAAAAATCATTTGGGGAGAAACAAAATATAATTCTCTTTTTCCCCGAGCAGATTAAATTGCCAACCTGTCTTCCTCGAAAGTGGGGCTTTAACAACTGCTGGTAATTAGGGGCGGGCTGTAATCCTGCCAGCCTCTTTAATCAGGAAGGAGCCTTTCGATCTGCACTGCGGTGTTTTCCCATGTTTTGACAATACCGAGTTAATGTGCAACTGGGGGGGATGTGATGCTGTGCCCTGGAGCTGCTGGAGAGGAGTGGGGACTGGGCTGGGGTGGAGGGGATCCCCTTGGTGGGTGTCCCCAGGGACATCCCCTCTGACACCCTCTGTCATCCCCCTCCCTGCATCCCCATTTGCCTTTGGGATGGTCCCGATGCTGCAGGCAGCAGCCTCCCCACTGTCCCACTGCCCCCACCCCAGATCCACAGTGGCCATGGGTGAACTGAGGGGGGTCGTGGTGGTCTCCCCCTGCCCCACAGCTCCCCCCACCTTCACGGAGACACCGCCGCAGTACGTAGAGGCGAAGGAAGGCAGCAGCGTCACCTTGACCTGCATGGCGTTCGGGAACCCCAAGCCCATCGTCACCTGGCTGAAAGAGGGAGACCTTTTGGGGGCCAACGGCAAGTACCAGGTAGGTGGGGGGCTCCCAGGAGGGTGTCCTGGATGCCCTGCCAATGGGGATGGTATTGATGGGGCCACGGTGGCAGCACCTCTGTTGTGCCTGGAGCCAGGAGTGTTTTCTCAGCACTTCTTGCTGAGATGCCCATATTCCTCCCCCCCATCTCGGCTGAGCAGCAGCCTCCGACGCTGGGTGTGGGTTGGAGACCTGAGAGGGTTGGGGTTGTTCAGCCTGGAGAAGGCTCTGGGGAGACCTTAGAGCAACCTCCCAGTACTGAAAGGGGCTCCAGGAAAGCTGGGGAGGGGCTTTTTAGAAGGGCCTGGAGTGATAGGACCAGGGGAAAGGCTTTAAACTGGAAGGGGGAAGATGTAGATTAGACATTAGGAAGAAATTCTTCACAATGAGGGTGGGGAAGCCCTGGCCCAGGTTGCCCAGAGCAGTGGAGGCTGCCCCATCCCTGGAGGTGCTCCAGGCCAGGCTGGATGAGGCTTGGAGCCCCCTGATCCAGTGGGAGGTGTCCCTGCCCGTGGCAGGGGGAGCTTGGAGCTGTTTGTGCTTTCAAGTCCCTTCGAACCCAAACCATTCCATGATTCTGTGGTGTTTCAGGCATCCCCATTCCCATCCCACAGCATCCTTGAGACTGGTTGCTGTGCTGGGTCCCAGAGATGGGGTGGGGGCTGCGCCCTGGGGATGTGGTGTCCCCAGGCAGGGATGAGTGTGGAAGGAGAGGCTGGGCAGGGAGGGCTTTACCCCCCTCCCAGGACCCTTTTTGCATCCCGGAGGCTCCCATGCAGAGATTCCCCCCTGAGCTGTAATTGGTAAATCAGGCATTGGAATCAGCGCAGGCACTAATGAGAGTAATTAGGAATCATTTGTTACTAATTGAAATAGAAGGATGAGGCAGAATGAGGGAGGGGGGGGAGCCTGGCTGGGAGCAAGGCTCCCTGTGCGTGGTGGGGTCTGCAGCCCCGGCGTGATGGTCCCTCACCCATCCTTCCTTGGCTGCTACATCTCCAGAGAGGAATTCAGGTGCTTCTTTAGCAACTGTGAGGTGGCCCCGTGGGGAGAACGGTGCCTGAGCTGGGGTCTCGTCCTCGTATCCCACCCCAGGGGTGGAGTGGGTTCCTCCAGGCGCAGGGGATGCTCCGGCAAGGCATCCTGCTCCTGCTTTGAACGCTGATGGTGCTGGAGCGCTTGGCAGGAGCGGCTGGGAGTTTGCTGCCTGCCAGTCACTCCTGTGGGAGATGAATACATTGTGAGGGCTGTTTATTTATTTTATTATTATTTTTTTTATATTTTTTCCTTCCCTTTGGCGTCGAGCACAAAGCTGTGCGTTGGTTTATTAATATCTGAAGTCTCACAGAGCGGGGAAACCCATTTCTTATCCAGCCCTAAAAGCCCCCGCAGCTCTGCCGTGGGAAGCGGGGAGGGAGGATGCTGAACCAGGGCTGGGGTGGTCCTCGTCCACGCTCCAGTGTCTTCCCTTGTCGTCTCCAGGTGAGCGACGGGAGCCTTACGGTGTTCTCCATCAACCGGGAGGACAGGGGTGCCTACACGTGCCGGGCGTACAGCATCCAGGGGGAGGCTGTGCACACCACACGCCTGCTCGTTCAAGGTGAGATCTTCCACCTGAGCCCCTCTGGCTCCTCCTCGGCCATTTGGTGTTCCCAGCTGAGACCCTGGCTGGGTGCTGGGGGGACAGGGAGGATGGAGCTGGGGCCACACATGCTGGACGGAGGTGGCAGATTGGAGCTGCACAGCCCATGTGGCCACTTGCCAACGTGCTACGTGCTCCACATTGCCGGTGGCTTCTGATGAGGTGTCCGGGCTGAGGACCTGCCCTGAGTGGGTGGCGTGGTGGGACAGACCCCTTTCCATATGCCATTCCCTGGGCAATGCCATGCTGAGGACCTTCCTTGGGTCTCACCCTGTTTCCATCTGGGGCTTCCTCTGCCCAAATTGCTCCCTGCAGCAGAGAGGATGCCAGGGGGGATTGGGAGGGGTCACCATGAGGGGAACTCCATGGATCACCGGACCCATCGTGCCGGCTGCCCTATGGCTCCACATCCTGTTTGTAGGACAGAAGAATCCACTTAATTGGGGCACGGCGGTGGCCGGGCCCCGGTGGCAGCTCGCTTTTGTTCGGGAAGCGGGGAAAAGATTGAGGCTGTCACAAAGCACCTTGTCAGATCGCGATGATGCGTGGCAGACCTGCCGCTCCTTGCTCCCTCTTTTATTTAATAAATCTTTAATTAGGTCAACAGCTACCGGCAGAGAGAGGAGCACGGGGTGTCCTCTGCTCCGCTTTCCACCGCGGTGGTGAGCTGGGGGTGCTCGTGAGCCCACTGCGGCTTGCTGGCAGGTCGCTGGTTTTCCCTTGGAATTTTCCCGTGGGCGATGTGATCCTGGCATTGTGTTTGGGAGGAAGGGAGGTGTGAGCTCACGCGGCCCAGGAGAAGCAGAGCTGTGCGCCATGGGTGCAGGGCCCCCTCCCCAAAGCTGCAGAGATTAGGAAAGGGTTGGGAATAACAGGGTCACCGTGCTCCTCGAGGGCAGCCTTTGTGCGCTGTGATCCCAGGGGATCGGGGCTGGATGTGTCCCAGAGCCCCCCAGCAGCTCGATGCTGTGATGAAGCTGAAGGCACCACAGGAGAAAGAGGATCTGAAGCTGCTGGAGAGCGTCCAGAGGAGGACACGGAGCTGGGGAATGGTTTAGAGGGGAAGCGTGTGAGGAGGAGCTGAGGTCACTGGGTCTGTTCAGCCTGGAGGAGACTGAGGGGAGACCTCATCACACTCTGCTCCTTCCTCACACGGGAAGGAGGGGCAGGTGCTGAGCTCTTCTCGCTGGACCCGAGGGCATGGCAGGAAGATGCCAAGGGAGGGTTAGGTTGGACATCAAGAGATGTTTCCTCACCCAGAGGGTGTTGGAGCACTGGAACAGCTCCCCAGGGAAGCAGTCACAGCCTGACAATATTCCAGAAGCATTTGGCCAACACCTTTGCACGGTGTGACTGTTGGGGTTGTCCTGTGCAGGGAGAGGAGTTGGACTCGATCCTTGTGGGTCCCTTCCAGCTCAGGACAGTCTATGATTTCTATGATTAAGCTTTGTGGGGATGCCTGTGCTGGTGGTGATGACACTTTTCTCTCACCACTCCAGGACCTCCTTTCATTGTTTCCCCTCCGGAGAACATCACAGTCAACATCTCCCAAGATGCGCTCTTCACCTGCCAGGCCGAGGCGTACCCCGGGAACCTCACCTACTTGTGGTACTGGGAGGAGGAGAACGTCTACTTTAAGAAGTGAGTTTGCAGCTGGCGGGGTGGGATGTCCTCCTGTTCCCAAAACATGCTGGGACCACCACCAAGGTTGTCATTGCCCTTGGATCTCCTCATGATCCTCCTCCCCTCTTTTCTTGCAGCGACCTGAAGTTGAGAGTGCGGATCCTGATCGATGGGACACTGATCATTTTCCGTGTCAAGCCAGAAGATGCTGGAAAATACACCTGTATCCCCAGCAACAGCCTGGGCCGCTCGCCGTCAGCCTCTGCCTACCTGACAGTGCAGTGTGAGTGTGGGCAGCAGTGCCCCGTCCTGAGGAATGGCAGTGGGATTAATAATTACCAGCCTTAAGGCAGCCCCGGAGGCTTTGTCATCCCAGTATGATACTGGGAGGCTGGAGCTCACGTAACATCAGCCTTTGGATGTGCCATCAACAAAAGGCTGAGAGCATCCCCAACGTGCTTGGAGGGTGTGGGCAACCTAAGGCCGATAGCTTAAGCATCCTGGGCAGCACCGCTCAGCTGGGACCAGTGTCCACCTTTGATACTGGTGGTTTCTAATTAGGTGGGCATCTTCCAACGTGCTGCTGGCACGCTGTCCTCATTGGCTGCATCACTCAAGCAAGGAAACACCAGGTCAGGGCTCCCAGTCTCAACTGCCTACTTGTATTTTCTCCCGATCTATTACACGGCTCCTGCCGCGTGTTTTTTCTATGAGCTCGGTAGCTTTGCGTGTCGTATTTTTCAGGCGGTAACTGATCTAAACAAGCAGAGGAGAAGGGGTTGTAGCAAGAAGGTTGCTTCCCACGCTTGTTCTCTCAGGCTCCCCGGGTGGTAATGGGTAGTGTGCCACCGGCGTCCTGTGGCATTCGACAGTAATGGCCTCAATTGCTGCCGCTCACAATTGAGATATTGCTCTGCTGTAAAAACCTGCGGCCCTTTTCTTTTAGAATGAAAGACAGGCTTGAGCAAAATGGGTTCACCACTCAGGTTTTGAAGGCTGCTGGTAGATCCAGTGCTGGTTTAGTGGGGAACCCCGTGTTGATGGGGTAGAGAAGGGCTGGTAAGGCAAATCCAGTGAGTGGTGGGCAAGGGATGGCTGGGTTGTCTTTGCTGCTAGAAAGCTTTAAAGTGATGCTAACTTGCCCAGACCATAGGACACTTCCGCAGGGGAAGCTATGCCAATTTATTCCAGAAGAGAAAATCAAAACTAGACCCCCACCCATGGTTACTGTCTGCTGGCTCATTGCTCTGGCTGGTTCCGGAGGACTCAGCTGCTCACTAAGTGGCCTTAGGCTCTAATATGTCTCTTAAATATGTCTTAAATTGTTTCCAATTCTGTGATTCCCCATGGGGATGGATGAAGGGGCAGGGGGATGGAGTGACTGGTGCCGTGCCCGGGCAGAGGCATGATTCAGGGCTCGGATGTGCCCGGCTGGGCAGCGCTTGGGAAAGCACATGGCTTCAAGGCCATTAAATCTGCCCTGCTGCTAATCCTGGACCGCTCGTTGATGCCGATAGCTGTTAAAAATAGCTCTAATGGCAGGAAAAACAGGGTCTGGATGGTCTGCCGTTCAGACAACCCGGCGAGGCTTCGGCACGAGGAGGTGCTTTTGGCTTCCCGTACTGCAAACCCCCTTCCTCCAGAGCCAACCTCATCCGTACGGAGCCTACTGGGAGGGAGGGAGACTTCCCACCCGCTGAAGCTGCTGGGGATGCAGCTCTGGGTCATTAGTGAGCTGGGCTGGCCCCCAGCCAGTGACCTAGTAGTGAAAGGCTCGATCCCATTACCCTCTCCTGCGCTGCTGGAGCCCTTGATTACATTTCCTAAGAGGTGGACTCAAGCGGAGGGGGGCAAAGCCCGCTCCATATGCAGTGCTGGGTGATCTGGGTTACGGTGCCACGGCTGGGGGCACGCGGTTTCGGGGAGCGGCTGAGGTTATGCGTTTCAGCAGGGAGGGAGCAGAGCTCCCAAACTTTGCCGTCCTCCATCCCTTCCTTCTACCTTTACTCCCAGCTTTGTGGTTTTCCATCAGAAGCACGAGGATGCTGCACCCCAAAAAAAACCACTTTCATCCCTTCATGCAGCGTAAACCCCAGCAGGATTTTCCCGTAACCTCGTGCTGCCGGTGTCTAGACAAGATTGTAGAAATACTCACTCTTCTTAATAAAAGTAACTTCTTTTTTTCCTTAAGAAAAAAAGCATCTTATTAAAGAAAATCTAGATTCTCTCCAACCCACTCGCACTTAATTAAAAAGCTCTTAGAAGCACTGTTAATGACACAATCCAGACTGGAGGACTGCGAGACGCCTCGCTGCGTGGGTGGTGTAGCACGAGGCGGGGGGGGAGGGTAGGTTATGTATTTTAAGCTTTTGCATCCTTTTGGAAAGGGTGGAGGTGGCTGATGCTCAATGCGACCAAGTCTCGATGAGGCATGGGCTGCGAGTACAAACATGAGATAAAAGGCTCACGTCAGCGTGGCCGTGGCGCTCTCTTCCCGTCTTGGTTGATGGCAGTTGGTGTGTTTTAAGGCTCAGGAGTTGAAATAGGTTTCATTGCTGGGGTGTAAAGCAGGTGAGGGGGCTTGCTTGGTGTGCACCGCACTGTGAACGTGTCCTACAGTGATGGAGCAGCTTGGGCTACAGCAGGATGGGAGTCGGTGTGGATTTAGACGATAGGAAGAAACTTTAGACATTAGGAAGCAATTCTTCCCAATGAGGGTGGGGGGGCCCTGGCCCAGGTTGCCCAGAGCAGTGGTGGCTGCCCCATCCCTGGAGGTGCTCAAGGCCAGGTTGGATGGGGCTTGGAGCCCCCTGATCCAGTAGGAGGTGTCCCTGCCCATGGCAGGGGGTGGAACTGGATGGGCTTTGAGATCCCTTCCAGCCCAAACCATTCCATGATGTGGGAGCAAGTGTATTTAAAGTTTCTTCTTAAATGCAGCTTGTTATGAGCCCCAGGTAGGAACACCCTGGGCAGAAATGCCAGGTATTACAGCGAATTTGTGTGCAGCCAACCTGGAGATAACAGCCTGCGGGAGCCAGGGTGGTGTTTGGGTTTGGAACTCCTTCCAAAAGCAATGCAAATCCTCTGAAGCCAGGTGGGGGGGGAGGGAGATGGGCTCCTTCCCCACGCTAACAGGGTGCTGCTGTTCTCCCAGATCCTGCCCGCGTGGTGAACATGCCCCCCGTCATCTATGTTCCCATCGGGATACACGGATACATCCGCTGCCCGGTCGAGGCAGAGCCCCCGGTCACGCTGGTCAAGTGGAACAAAGACGGACGTCCCCTGCGAATCGAGAAGGTAACAAAGCCCCCGGGGAGGGATGTGTAGGGGCTCGGAGGGATTTGGTCCCCCGTGTTTGCAAACACCAGTGAGCATCACTGAGCACCCCGTGGGTCCAACCTGCTGTCAGGAAAGAAGCCCCATGGGTGGGATGACACTGCTTCTCCTTATCAGCTGTGGGCAGAGTTAATTCACGCTCTTGTGTGGGCCCAGGGTGCTTGTAGACGCGCTGTCTGCAGCTCCCAGACCCAATGCCTTCTTCCCTCTGAAGTGACCTCCTGATGGCCCTGGGTTTTATTTCCAATGGCAACTGATGGTTAAAATACCCTTTTAACAAGTCTCTGTCTTCTATAATCACAGTTTGATAGTCGAACAAGGATATTGGCCATTAAATATTTAAAGAAAACGCTCAGTATTTTAATTTTATTTTTTGCTTCAATATTAACGATCCAAAGTTCTAATTCCATTTAAACCTGTTGCTGCTGTGAGTTCCTGGTCCTTGATGCCCTCAGCCCTGTGGGTGGATTTGTCTCCTTAGGATGAGTTTAAGTAGGGTGTGATAGACTCTGGTCTTAAATCTTTTGGATTACTTGAAGAAGCCTGGCTGGGTGTATGGAGGAGAGAGAAATCCGTGTGGTGTTGGGTTTGAACAGAGCAGGACAACCCTTCCCAGGAGCGTTTGCGTGGGCTGATTTGATGAGCCTTGTGTCCAGTTCTGGAGTCCTCTGCACAGGAAGGACATGGAGCTGTTGGAATGAGCCCAGAGGAGGCCACGGAGATGATCCGAGGGCTGGAGCACCTCCTGTACGAGGACAGGCTGGGAGAGTTGGGGTTGTTCAGCCTGGAGAAATGAAAGCTCCGGGGAGACCTTAGAGCAGCCTCCCAGTACTGAAAGGGGCTGCAGGAAAGCTGGGGAGGGGCTCTGGATCGGGGAGTGCAGGGATAGGACAGGGGGAATGGTTTTCCGCTGAAAGAGGGGAAATTGAGATGAGATCTCGGGCAGAAATGTTTTGCTGTGAGAGTGGGGAGGCCCTGGCCCAGGGTGCCCAGAGCAGTGGTGGCTGCCCCATCCCTGGAGGTGTTCCAGGCCAGGTTGGATGGGGCTTGGAGCCCCCTGATCCACTGGGAGGTGTCCCTGCCCATGGCAGGGGGTGGCACTGGATGGACTTTGAGGTCCCTTTCAACCCAAACCATTCTGTGATTCTGTGATCTTGCCCACGTTTCCCCTCTCTGCAGTTGAGAATCTCCTCGGCTTGATGTCGAGGATAGAACTGAGCATCTCCCGGGGATGTGACAGCCGCCCCGGCCTTAGGTTGGAGGGCTTTGCTGAAGGGAAAATAATCAGCCGTGGTGGGTGTGGGATGTCAGCTCTCTCCTTCTCACCACTGCAGTATTCTGGCTGGAACCTGCTGGAAGACGGGTCGATCCGGATAGAGGAGGCAACCGAAGATGCTCTCGGCACTTACACCTGTGTGCCTTATAACGCCCTGGGTACGATGGGCCAGTCTCCCCCTGCCCGACTGGTACTGAAGGTAACTTGCCTGGCAAAATCCTTGCTCTGCAGCCGGCAGAATTGCCGTGCGTTGTGTCCTCTGGGGCTCCTGGCCTTGTGTGGGGTCCTGGATTCCCAGGCTGGGCCGTAGGGATGCGTGCGTGCTCTGGGGAGGTTTCTCGCGCTGTAGTTAGGGCTTTTTCAACATGGATTTTGCCATGTCTGTTGCTCATTCTGCTCTCCTGTTCAGCCCAGTGCTGCAGGGAGGGTTGAGGTGGGGTTTTTTTTTCCATGCTGCTTATTTGGTGGTTAATTCTGTGCAGAAATCGAGGTTTCACATTGGTTTTCTGAGCATTTCTTTATGAAGAGACCTCGACAAGGAGCTCTGTGCCTCCAAATGTTCCACCTATATGGCTTGGTATGATGAGTGGAAGTGTATAATGAGGCTTTGGTAGTGCTGGGCCAGCGAAGCCTGTGGAAACACATCCATGGGATGGTCTTTTTGCCAGCAAAACACTTAGCCCTGCTCACCTGGGCTTGGATTCTCAGGGTATTTTAATAAATGGATGATCTGAGCTCTAGAGACGCTCCGCGTGTTCTTGCTGCGTGCAGAGCCTGAGGCACGCGGGGCTCCCGGTGCAGTTCCTGGCATGGCTGGGGTGGGAGCTGCTGCCTCTTCCTTCCCTGAACAAAGAGTCCTGTGCTTGCAAGCGGCAGTGATTCATGGTGTCTCGCTGAGGTTCACGTGATAACGCGTTGTGTATCGCAGACACTCGCATCCGCTGAGGCGGCTGCAGTCAATGAAATCAGGTTGATGGCTGATTGTGATGTGGGTGGGTTTTTTTTCCTGTTTACCTCCTTAAAGCTTAAACAGGGTGCCCTGGTGCAGCAGCTCTTGGGAGAACAATTCCCTCAGGCAGGGTGTTTCATTTGTGCTGTGGAGCATCCTCGGCGCGCGCTTTCCATGCCTCAACCTTACCCAAACCGGTGATTCATTTGGGTTGGAAAAGGGCTGGTTTGGGTGGTGGGGAGCACGGTGGGACTTGCCACAAGTTGATGCTCCTTGCTTTTTCCCTTGGCTGCAGGACCCCCCCTATTTCACGGTGCTACCAGGCTGGGAGTACAGACAGGAGGCAGGGAGGGAGCTGTTGATTCCTTGCGCTGCTGCCGGAGACCCCTTTCCCATCATCGCCTGGAGAAAGGTACCCGGCCTGCCAGACAAATCTGCAGTGCCTTTGGCTTTTGGTGAATATTGCAGACAGAGAAGCCACACTCTGTCCCGGTAAGAACAAACTGCAGGTACAGCTGCTTCGCTTTGGGCTGAGCCACTGCCGTCCTGTCCCGCAGGTGGGTGGGGGAAGCCCAGCTTGTGGCCACCTTAATCCCGTGAAACCGTCACGGCAGCATCCGCAAAGCTGAGCGCTGCCCCTGCCCTGGTCCCCATCCTCTTCCTCACTGGACACCCTTCTCCTTGCCTTGCCTGCAAGGTGGTCACCAGCAGGACATGACAGCCCTGGAATGCCGTTCTCATGGCACAGGCTTCCCACGGCATCTCCTCCCGGGCATCTCTTGGCTGTGTTCTGGCAAGAGGCTGGGCCAATCAGCAGCTGCTTTGCTGCCCTGTGACTTTGAAGACCCTGGGAAGAAGCTGTTTTAATGATGCTGGACTGGATGTAATGATTTCAAGATGTCCCTTGCTGTAGAGCAGGGTAGGATCCGACGTGGTGACACAGCCTGGGAGCAACCGTAGCTTTCCAGCCTTCCCTCTGCTTCCCACCTTTGCTGCTCCCATAGGAAAGCCACCCTGCAGGGGATCTCCTGGGCTCTTTGTCCCTCTGTCAGGAACTTCTCTCCAAGCCTCCTGTCCCTTTCTTAGGCCTCCTGAGAGTGAGCAGTGTCCCTGCATCACCCGTGGGCACCATCCTGAGCCCTTGCAGTGTGAGATGCTGGATCTCTGAGTTCCTTTGACCAGCACGAGGAGGACCATGGCTTACACACATTGCAAGTGACCCTACCTAAAACTTGTTGGCCGTTTCGTCTTTTTCTCCATCATATTTTTCTTTCCTTCCCCTTACCATTCTTATTCAGGTTTCTTTTCAACCCCTCTTGTGCCTTCTGGTGGTCCTTCTCGTGTCGTGACTGGGCTTATCCCCGCTGACTCCAGTCAGGGCTGGCTCGGGCTGGGCTCAGTTTCTCAGTGGTGGAAGCAAGCTCCCTCACTCCCCATCAGCCCTCCAGCGCTGACCAGTCTCTTGAAGGACTCCTGAAGAATTGGGATTGACTGGTAACCCCACGTGCCTGTCCGCTCCTCTGCTCATCCCGTGTGGCATTGAACTGTGGGTCCTGGTGATGCTCAGCAGACACCACTGCATCGAGAACAACTGAAAAGGACTCAGAGCAACATGGGATTTGCACAACTTTGGCTGATGGGCGTAGACATGAGTTGTTACAAGATCTTTCCACTGGGCACCTCCACGCGCGCTGTCCTCCTGCATCCCCATGGGGCCCTTGCTGGCCATACCTCTGACACAAAGGGTCTTGCCTCTCCTCTGCCGCTGGTTGAGGGGCAGTCTGGGCATCTCCTGGGGCAGGCGATGCCTCCCCTGGCCTGGGAGGGTGTTTGCTGGGGTTGGCCGGTGCATCCTTCCTCCACAGCCGTTTCAGCTTTGGATGCTGGAGGTTGAGCACAGGGCTCTCGGTGTCCGTGCGAGTGCCGTGGGGTTTTCCGCTTGTGTGTGAGTGCTGAGCATCAGCCTCCCTGACGCTTGCCTCTCGCGTTGCCCCGCCAGGTCCTCTCGAAAACGGGGGAACCGGCTGCCTTTCCGCGACCGGAGAGACCGGATTCCTTGCCGGTGCCCGGCGGTGTCCCCTGGGCCACGCAGGTAGCTTAGTGACCCCGTTGCCGCCTCGCCCTGCCCTGCAACCCGATTCTGAGTCGTGTTTTTTCTCTCTTTGCCCGGCTCCCCCCCACCTTCCACTCCTTGCCCAAGGTAGGGAAGCCCAGCAGGAGCAAGCACAACACGCTGCCCGGCGGCACCCTGCAGATCCGCTCCCTCGGCAAGGACGACCACGGCGAGTGGGAGTGCGTTGCCACCAACGTCGTCGCAAGCATTACTGCCAGCACCCACCTTACCGTCGTAGGTACGGGATGGTGCTCGGGGACAGCTGGTGCCGGGTCCCTGGGTAGGGTCCTCCAGGCAGGGTGGTGGCAAGGGGGGTTGGAACTGGATGATCTTCAAAGGTCCCTTCCAACCCAAACCATTCTATGATTTTAAGGTAGGAGATGGGGATGCTTCCCATGAAGAGCAGCGTCTTTAAATCTTATTTCCCAGTGCTGCTGCCTTTCTGCTGTTATTTTGGCCACCTGAGGACACAGTTATCAGAATCATTTAGGTTGGAAAAGATCTTTAAGATCACCAAGTCCAACCTTTAACCTAACACTGCCAAGTTCAAAACCACGTCCCCTAAGCATGTCCCACTCGTTTCTAGCAGAAATTTCAAGTGGTCTTTGCTTGGTGCAAGGAGTTCCCTTCAATTGCACCAGGACCAGGGAAGTCATCCTGCCCCTGTGCTCAGCGCTGGTGAGGCTGCATCCTCAAATGCTGGGTTCAGTTTTGGGCCCCTCACTCCAAGAAGGACATTGAGGGGCTGGAGCGCATCCGGAGAAGGGACCGGAGCTGGTGGAGGGGTTGGAGAATAAGCCTTATGAGGAGCAGCTGAGGGAACTGGGGTTGTTTAGCCTGTGAAGAGGAGGCTGAGGGGAGACCTCATCGTTCTCTACAGTGACTTTAAAGGAGGTTGTGGTAAGGTGGGTGCCGGTCTGGTCTCTCAAGTAAGAAGGGATAGGATGAGAGGAAACGGCCTCAAATTGTGCCAGGGGAGGTTCAGATTGGATATTGGGAAAAATGTCTTCATTGAAAGGGTTCTCAGGCACTGGCACAGTTGTCCAGGGAGACAGTTGAGTCACCATCCCTGGAGGTGTTTAAAAGATGGGTGGATGAGGTGCTCAGGGATGGTTTAGCAGTGGACAGGTGCGGTTGGACTCGATCTCAAAGGTCTTTTCCAACCGAATGATTCTATGACTCTATGAGTCTGGGCTGGGAGCAGACCCCTTCCAGCCCCGTTGCCTTTGCAGGCCGGCGCGTGGTCTTGCTGCCCTTCATCCCCTGCTCTCTCTGCGCAGGCACAAGCCCTCACGCCCCGACCAGCGTGCATGTTGTGGCCGCCATGACCTCAGCCAACGTCTCCTGGGAGCCCGGCTACGACGGTGGATACGAGCAGACTTTCTCAGTTTGGTACGGCCCTCTGTGAGTCATCCTGGCATGCTTTGCTCTCTGCTTCTTTTCCTTTCTAGCCGACCCGAGCTTTGAGCAGCCGGGGTGGGGAGGAGGGTGGGGAGGGCAGCGTGTCCACCTCGGTGCCTGTGGGTATTACAGGGCTGAGCTCCTGTTTGGGGCTTCAGAGAGATGGGTGGGGGTGGGATCATGTATTTGCTCTCCTTTCTGTGCTAGCCAAGGTCTCCGACTGCCCCTGCAGGTTTTCTTCTGCTTGTGGTGCAAAGGAGATGCTTTGCATTCACATAACTTTGCCTCTGGCATCTAATTTTAAGATAAACTGTTTATGAAGCTTAACAGCCAGGGAGAGGATGGAAAATGCAACCTTTATAGAGCGCGTCCTGGAAGAGCTGTGACTAAGCAGAAATGATCTGTCCTTGCTCTGCGGCTCCTTGGAGGTGGTTAAATCCCAGCTTTCGCAACCAGGCACTGGGAATTGCTTTTTCAGTCTGAGCCTCGTGGGGTTTTGCTCCCATGGCTCCTGTGCCAGCCTGCACTGCCTGGTACCCAAAGCCAGCGAGTGCATCCCACCTTCCCACAACGGAGCTGGGCTCAGCCCTATCAGCTTTCCTCCAGGGCAAGGAGGGGAAAACGGAGCTGCAGCGAGGTCGGGGTTTGCTTCAGGCTCTGCACTTGCTCTCGGCTTCCTCTTCTGAAGGACAGAGGGGGTGGCACTTACCCAGTTCTGGGGCTGGCATTCTTCAGCTTTTCTTCTCGCTGTCTCTTTCCTTCCTTGCCTTAATTTGCTCCGATGGAGGCTGCTGAGAGTGGAGAGTGCGTAAATGCTGCCTGTAATGATTTCTGCTCTGCTCCAGCTGAGGCTGGACATTCGCGGGATGGTGCTGGATGGTCTGTTGGGAGATGGAAAGGAGAAGAAATGGAATGAGCAGGGGGGAGGAGAATGAGGGAGCGAGCGGAACGATGCAGAGATGCAGACCTTGCTTTGATGAAGATGTCCTTGGTTAAACCTCTCTGCTCTGGAGATGTGGTTCACCTTGGAGGGAGGTGGCAGCTGCTCCAGCTGCAGGGTTCCTGCCTCCTCAAGGCTCTTGCAGATCCCTCACCGGGGAAGAGCAGCCAGCAGCAGGGAAGGGTCACCTTAGGGAAATTTACAGGGTGCTGTGGGGACCTTGAAGAGGGAGGCAGAGGCACATCTTGCCCTGACTGCAGGGTATGAGCGCTGGGGGCTGTGCTGCTTCCTGGGACCAGGGATCTGAGACCGTGCTGGGTCATCTAGAGCTGGCCAGCCAGAGGGCATGTATTTTCCTCCCTGCTGTGGCTGTGGGATGCTCAAGCAAAACATGACTTTGCCTCCTGCGGAATCCCCGCTCTCCTCCTGCTTATGCGGTTGCTAATGCTGGAAATGCAATCCGTGCTCCCTAGGGATGGCCAAGGCCACCGCAGCATCCCGCCTGCCTTTGTGCTCTCCCTTGGAAAAGGTGCTTTCCTGTTCCCAGAGGTGATTAGAGCTGCCTTTACCCTCTGCTCTCCCCACTCGCAGCCCCTTGCCGTTGTGCGCTGGTACCCGCAGCAGCGCTGGGGCAAAGGGATGCGAAGGCGATGGGGTTAAATGCTGCAAGGAAAACCCACTCAGGTCGCTGGGCTGCTCCACTGTCCTCTGTGCCATCATTGTGGCTGCAGGGGATCCTGGGAGCTGTAGTCCCAGCTAGAGCTGCAGTGATACAGAGACTTCCCTGCCCGTGGATGCGCGCTGCACGTGCATGCTCTCCACTGACTTGCTCGTTTCCATGGCTTGCTGCTGCTTCTCCTGCCTCGCCTTTTGCTCCCTTTACAACAGCATTATTTATCTTTGCTTCGTCTTCCTCCTCCATGGATTTACCTGGCTGCATGCCGGTGGCTATAGATATGTCCACTTATCTATGCAGAATAGATCTTCTGCAGTAATCCCTCTGAAATCCTCTGTGGACACCACCGAAACCTGGAGCTGGGGCTCCCTAGAGCATCTCTCTAACACGAGCAGTGATAGCCGCAATATCATTACAGCGCAGAAATGCTGCTTCAGGACATGGGGCTTTCTCACCGGGGTGCTTCCTGGCAGGGTTCTGGCTTGTGGAGTTGGCTGCAGGCTCGTGGGTGCTGGGGTTGCACTGGGATAGCTCTGGGAGCTTTTTTTAACCCTGGATTTATGGGTTATAAACCCCTGCAGAAGGGCTGTGTCCTGTGCTCCCTGCCAAGTGCCTCTGCTGCGCTGCCAAAGCCTGAGTTATGCCCTGGGCGGTTGCTGGCAGCCCCTGACTTGTGCAAATACAGCAAAAAAAAGGTGATTTAGTTAAATATCTATAGTGGGATTGCATGTACGGGGCTACAGCTGAGGGAAAAGCTGGCTGTGGCTCAGCAGCCATCGCGGTGTAGATGGAAACAGGATCCATCTCCTGCTCCAGCCGTCTCCTTTGCAGCACTCCCGGAGTAAAAATGCACCAGCTTCCACTTTAGCCCGTGGGATCCGACGGAGATAACCTCAGAGTGGGGCTGTCGGCACGGCTTTTGTCCCAGGTCCTGCTCAGAGGGTGCAGGTGGTGCACAGCAGAGGAGAGGGCTGGTAGCCCTGTCTGTGTGAGCCAGGGGATGCTGGCGTGGCACAGGGGACGATGCCCTGTGCCTGGCAGCCCTCGTGTGCGCCGTCCCTGAGCCAGCTCAGGGGTGGCGAGTGGCTGCCCCACGTCCATCCACATCGCTGCTGTCAAACCAAACCATCGCTCAGGAAAGCTCCATTTTCACTAGAGAAGTTAATGCTGCCTCTTTGTCCTCCTCGTCAAAGGCATCTTCCATGACGATGCTTCCTTTTCTCTCGGCAGGATGAAGAGAGCCCAGTTTGGTCCCCACGACTGGCTGTCTCTCCCTGTGCCAGCTGGCTCCAGTTGGCTACTGGTGGATACCTTGGAACCAGAGACTGCGTACCAGTTCAGTGTCTTGGCTCAAAACAAGCTGGGCACCAGCTCCTTCAGTGAGGTGGTCACTGTGAACACTCTAGGTAGGTCTTCCATGGACACAAGGGGAGGAGAGAAAAGGGGTTCTGGAGGTCCATGGGGAGGATGAGTGTCCCTTTGCCTTGGTCCAGGTGTCCTATCTGATGGGGACGGAGATGGTGATGAGCAGCAGTAGTTTCCAGTTCCGTAGGAGACAGTTCGTGGGGGGTCCTGGATGAAGTTTGTAGACTTGCTGGATGCTTGAGGCTCCTGAAAGGTTGTCTTAAGAGACAGCGTGGGAGAACTGTACTGTACCAGTCACCTTTCAGATCTTTCTTCAGTTCAGCTGGGGTCAGGAGGTATTAATAGAGCACAAAATGACTTGCGTGCGGCTCAGAACAAGAGCTATCACAAAGGGCCTCATGCTGGTACCTGCCTTGGGGCTGTCTCAGGCGGAGGTGGGAGGAAGCAGGAGGTTTTCTAATGCTCTGCCCCTTTTCTTGGGGTCACTGCGCTGTTAGTCCCCTGCTTTTTTGGAAAGCTCCTCCTGTATCTCTGAAATAAGAAAGCTCATGCCCAAGATGTGCCCCAGACTCCCAGAAGGTGGGAACTGCCATGGTGGTCCCTCTGCTGCCGATGGGGCACGCATGGTAGAGCATCCTGTGTGCTACCCCTCGCCCCATCTCAAAGGTGTCCCTGTCCCATGTGCTCTGTCTCCAGCATTCCCTGTAACAACTCCAGAGCCTCTGGTGTTGGTTACCCCACCGAGGTGCCTAACAGCCAACCGAACACAGCAAGGCGTCCTCTTGTCATGGCTTCCTCCCGCTAACCACAGCTTCCCCATTGACCGCTACATCATGGAGTTCCGCGTCGCGGAGAGATGGGAGATCTTGGACGATGGCATCCCGGGGACCGAGACTGAATTTTTTGCCAAGGACTTGTCCCAGGTAAGCAGGGGCTGCTCACACCGTACCTCTGCTGTTCCCCTCTCATCTGTAGCTCTGGGGAAGCTTTTGGGGTGGCTCGGTCCCTGTTCTGGGATCTTCAAGGAGCTGGGCAAGGTTGGAGGCTGTGGTGGGGGACCTAACAGATGTCCTTGATGTTTCAGGACACCTGGTATGAGTTCCGGGTCCTGGCGGTCATGCAGGATCTCATCAGTGAACCCAGCAACGTTGCTGGTGTGTCCAGTACAGGTAAGGGATGACTTCTTCTATCTCCACTTGTAGGAGCATCTCAGCTTCTGCAGGTACCTGAGCTGTCGCTCGGGTTTTGCATCACTACTTGCTTACGACAGCAATGGCTGTTTTTCAGGTGCTCAGGTTGTGAGCTGGGGTAGGGTCAGTGTCCTGAGCACGTGGTTGGCCCCGTGTCCCCTCCCGATGCAGCAGTCAAGGACAAACCGCCCCGTTTAGTCCTTCCTGCAGAGCACAGGGTTGTCGGGCATCCGTCAGCACAGAGTGGAGGCGCATCTTTGGCTCTGCAGGGTTGCGTGGAGAACAAAGCTCCGACCAGGCACTGCGCAGCCTGGAAATGGGAATAAAAGGTGCAGAGAGGCAAACGTAGCACTGCAGTGCAGAGTCCGAGGGGAAAAAAGCTTTGCAACAGGAGACTGCAACGCACTGCAGCACGCACAGGTGCCTCGGTCCAGCTCGGAGCATGCTCCTCGAGCAAGGGACAGATGAGGACGTGGTTGTGATGGGGAAATCAAGGTCAGCAGGAGGAGATGGGGATGCGGTGAACCCTGCTTTTATGGAAAAGCCGAGGAGCCACCCAGCTCTGCTGCGCAGAGGAATGCAGCGGTCTTTCTCTGCCCCCAAGTGGTGCGGAGAGCCTGCCTGCTTGCTTGTCCTTGCTCTTCTCTCATAATTATTCTGATGGGGGTTTGGCAGCGTCTGCAGGGCGTGCGTGTGCCCCAGCCCCAGGCAGCTGCCCTCGCAGGCTGAAAGACGGAACTCCCAGCAGGCGAATGTGCTCTGACCTTGTGTGTGAGTGCACGGTGTGTGCAGGGTTTGCATCCGTGAATGGCTGAGGTCTGCAGGTCTGCTGGTGGTTTGGTTCTCCTCATCGTTAATGAAGGGGCATCATGAGGGTTTGTAGCCTGAAAAGCTGAAATGAAGCACTGGGAATCAAGGTAGAACACCTTGTGCTGCTGCGTTGGGTTATTCAGCCAGGAGGTAACTGCAGGTTTGGTGCAGTTGTGTGCATTTGTGTGTACATGTGTGTTTTGGGAGCTTCTTCCCTGAGTCCTTCAGCTAAGGTGGAAAGGTTTATCTGGTGTGAGGTCGCTAAATCCCTTGGCAGTGGCCTGCAGCCACGCTGACTGCTCTCCACACGTGGGTTGGGTTGGAAGCAAGGTCTTTGCTTTGAGGTTATCATTCTCCATACTAGGAATGAGGGAGCTGCTTTGCACAATGACAGCTTTGCCCTTCAGGTTGTGGTGGGTCATCACAGAATGCTTTGGATTGGAAAGGATCTTAAAGCCCATCCAGTGCCACCCCCTGCCAAGGGCAGGGACACCTCCCACTGGATCAGGGGGCTCCAAGCCCCATCCAACCTGGCCTGGAACACCTCCAGGGATGGGGCAGCCACCACTGCTCTGGGCAACCTGGGCCAGGGCCTCCCCACCCTCATCGTGAGGAATTTCTTCCTAATGTCTACATCTTCCCCCTTCCGATTTAAAGCCATTTCCCCTTGTCCTATCGCTCCATTCCCTTGTGAAAAGTCCCTCCCCAGCTTTCTTGTAGGCCCCCTTCAGATACTGGAAGGCTGCTACAAGGTCTCTGGCAAAGGAAGCAGACAGAGGTGTGTTCATGACACCTGACGGTTGTTTTTTGTTCCCCTAGACGTATTCCCTCAGCCTGACCTGACGGACGAGGGTCTAGCCCGCCCGGTGCTGGCTGGCATTGTTGCCACCATCTGCTTCCTGGCTGCTGCCATCCTCTTCAGCACACTCGCCGCCTGCTTCGTCAACAAGCAACGCAAACGCAAGCTCAAGCGCAAGAAAGGTGAGCCCATCCCTGGTGTGCTGCCTTCCTCCCTCCCGCCTCGTCCTCATTTCTCCTCCCTGTATGTGTTGTGGTGGTAACCTTCTTCCCTGTCTGTCTCTTCTTCCATCCGTGCGCGTCCTCAGGTGAAGCCCTGACTTCATCCCTCGGCTGTGCCTGAAAGTGCCCGTGGTCGGGAGCGGGAGAGGCAGGGTGGGTGAAGAGGCGACAGAGAAACTAGCCTGGGATTTCCATGGGAGCGGTCTTGCGTGGTGATAACTCCTAGAGATGGGGATTTTAGGGCTGGGGTGTCTTCTGGGCCAGGAATGGGGGGGACCACTCATCTCCTCAAGGTCCTCCTGGAGCTGGGCTCTCCAGCTGCTTTCTGCCCAGTGGGGAGTGGGCAGCACCCAACGGCCGTGCTAGGCTAGAGAAGACCCCCAAAAGGAGACCCTGCTGCTCTGCTTCCCAAAACCTGGGACTGCAGCAGGAGCAGCTGGTAGGGAAAAGGGTGGCTGGGGAGCTGGAGAGGGAAGGGGAATCGACTCCTTCTCTAGACTGTGGCAGCAGGACGGGCAGGACCCTGTGACGGGAGCTGTTTGTTGTCAGCAACCATTAAAGAACTGGAGTAAAGAAACCTTGGCCTCTTGTTGAGTGTCTTTTGTTGCCTTGATGTTGAGTTTGTCTCTGTCGTGTTGCGCCTCCTTAGCGTTCTCTCTTCTTTCCCCTTTTTATTCTCTTCCAGACCCTCCTCTCTCGATAACCCACTGCAGGAAGAGTCTGGAGTCCCCGTAAGTATTTCTCGTAGATGTGGCACCAGGCCGTGGGTCTTCAAGCCTCCTTCCTACGGTTGTGAGGCTCAAATGGAAATGTCTGACCTTGTTTGGTTTCTTCTGAGGAGTTGGTTTGGGTGCTCCTGAACACAACGGTTCACAAGAGACAAATGGGCTTTGGAGCAGAAAGCAGCAGGGACAAATGCAGCAAACTTTAAGTTAAGCCATGACCCCTCAGTTGGATCTGTGGGCGTTGACCAAGGTTGGAGTTGACTGGTGGAACTCAGTTACACACTCAGCTTGAAGGGACTCCTTAGGAGAATCATAGAATGCTTTGGGTTGGAAGGAGCCTTAAAGATCATCCAGTTCCAACCCTACTGCTATCCTGCTGTGTGTGGAGTCCTTCATACAAGCTCGGAGTAGTTTTTAAGTCATTCTCTGGCTCTGGCTTTTCTTGGGAAATGCAGAGAATCTTACACCTCTGTCTTTCCTTTTCCCATGACGAGTGCCCTGCTGAAGCCTCTTTCCACGTGTGTCCAAGGGAGGGGGACAGTGGCACTGCAGTAGCCACAGCTCCTTTGCCGAGCCCATCAAAGCAAGCGCAGCCACTAACGAATGGGGTATCCTCCCAACGACAGCGTGGGAGTCTGAGATGTGGATGTCTCATACGTTGGCTCCTGGACCATAGCAAAATGTCCTGGTGCTGGTAGATCTTAATCTTGCTTTTTTTTGGGTTGTCCACTGCACTGGAATAACCACGCCTGCACTGTCTCTGTTGGATCTGCTATCTTTTGCCTTTCAATCCTGTTTGAGGCTTTCTGGATAGGGATGAGTGAACCATTCTGATGTTTTCTGCCTTTCGAGGCTCACAACCTTAAGTTTGAGTATTGAGAGTGGGGAAAGAAATTGGCCTGAAATGATCAAAGTGATGGAAAGGAGGATTTTGCCTGACATCCCTCCTCTCAGGTGCTTTCCCATGTGTGGATAGCAGAGGTGAATGTAGGAAAACTTCGAAGGAGTTGGAAGTGAGCTCTGTCATTCGTCCTGCTGGGGCTGTGGAGCTTGTCACAAAGTGATGCTGGATCTTGTTGCAAGGTGACAGCGTGAGCTGCTTGTCTTGGAGGGGATGCAGTGCAGTCCGAGCTCCGCTCCTGAGGAGCAGGGATGATGTGTGCTGCTGCTGGTTCTCTGGACTGAGCCATGGCCAGGCAGGACTCTACCATTCTGGTTAGCGCCTTGGAATTTCGCCCAACAGTTCCTCTCTTGAGAGCTGGTAGTGCTTTGTTTTCTGGATCTGGCCAGCGTTTCTTCCGGGCGAGAAGACCTCCTTTCTCATCCACGTGACCGACCCCTCTCTTGGTTTTTCTCCCTTGTGGTCCAGGTTGTCTTCCGGCAAGGTGAGTCCTGAGAGCATCCGCACGCTCCGTCCCCCCTCGGAGTCCTCTGACGACCAGGGCCCACAAGCCAAGAGGATGCTGAGCCCCACCAAGGAGAAGGAGCTTTCCCTTTACAAGAAGACCAAGCGAGCCATCAGCAGCAAGAAGTACAGCGTCTCCAAGGCAGAGGCCGAAGCCGAGGCCACCACCCCCATCGAGCTCATCAGCCGCGGGCCGGACGGCCGCTTCGTCATGGACCCGGCCGAGATGGAGCCCTCCCTGAAGACACGGCGGATCGAGGGCTTCCCCTTCGTGGAGGAGACGGACATGTACCCCGAGTTCAGGCAGTCGGACGAGGAGAACGACGACCCCGTCGTCCCCGCTTCCGTCACCGCCCTGAAAGCGCAGCTCACCCCTCTCTCCTCCAGCCAGGAGTCCTACCTTCAGCCACCAGCATACAGCCCCCGGTTCCACCGGGCGCTGGAGGGTCCCGGCACCTTGCAGGCCACCGGCCAGGCTCGCCCGCCGGCCCCCCGGGCTTTCCACCACCAGTTTTACGGTTACCTCAGCAGCAGCAGCCCCGGGGAGGTGGACCCACCACCCTTCTACATGCCAGAAGTCAGCCCGCTGAGCTCGGTCATGTCCTCCCCACCGCTGCCCCCCGAGGGGCCCTTCGGACACCCCACCATCCCCGAGGAGAACGGGGAGAACGCTTCCAACAGCACGCTGCCCCTGGCCCAGACCCCCACGGGGGGCCGGTCCCCCGAGCCCTGGGGCAGGGCCGAGTTCCCCTTCGGTGCCCTGGAGCCGGCCCCCGCGCCGTTCCCCCACCAGCTCCAGCCCTGTGAGGCGGCTGAGGGCACCCAGCCCACCGGCTGCCTTCCTCGGGGACCACCACCCTCCTCCCTCCAGGTGGTCCCCGCATCCTACTCGGGCATCTTGCCCCTGGAGGCACCAAAGAGCTGGACGGGCAAGTCACCCGGCAGGGGCCAAGCCTCTGTGCCCACCACCACCAAGTGGCAGGACAAACCTATGCAACCCATGGGATGTCAAGGGCAGCTAAGACATACCAGCCAAGGTATGGGCATACCCGTGTTGCCTTACCGCGAACCGTCCGAGCCCGTCGGCCCCAGCGGCACAAGCACATTCAGCCTGGACACCAGGTGGTACGAGCCCCAACCCCGACCTCGGCCCAGCCCTCGGCAGGTCAGGAGGGCTGAGCCCAGTTTACATCAGGTGGTGCTACAACCTTCGAGGCTTTCACCTCTGACCCAAAGCCCCCTCAGCTCCCGTAACAGCTCTCCGGAGCTGACCGCCCGTGCCCGGCCCCGGCCAGGCCTCATCCAGCAAGCGGAGGTGTCGGAGATCACCCTGCAGCCCCCCGCGGCGGTCAGCTTCTCCCGTAAGTCCACGCCGTCAACGGGATCCCCGGCGCCGAGCAGCCGGGGAGACAGCCCCAGCTACCGACCTACAACCGCCTTCACCTCCCTGGCCACCGGCTACTCCGGCTCCCAGGGCTCCTCCCTGCCCGTGGACACCATGGATGTGTTCGGAGACATCCCTTCTCCAAGGAGAGCCGGCGAGGAGATTCTCCAACCGGAGCCGACATCCACCACGGTAGCCGCCACGGGGTAAGTGCGTGAGCCCTGTGGTGCCCCCTCGGCCCCTTCCCGGCTTCCCCCACCCTGCCTCACCCGCTCCCTCTGCCTCCCTCCCCACCATCACCATCCCAACTCATAGGGTCTCTCTGGGCGCGCTGCAGCATCCCTTTTGGAGACGGTGTCCCGCGGGCTTGGCTAGGTCGAGGCTTGTGCCGCGGGCACGGGTTGCATGGCCGTTGACCCGAGCGAGCTGGGTTTTAGGCAGGCGACCTTCTTGATGCCAGCGGCACGGTTCCCTCCTCCCTGGTTGCTCCTTTGGGAACCCAGGAGCACCATGACTTGGGGTATGGGATGTCTACCAGGTGTGCAAAGACCTGGCTCGCGTAGGTAAGTGTCCTGGTGTCACAGGCAGATGTTTCCTCTTCTAGCTGCTGGCTCTTGGCTTTCTTCGAACGTTAGGGCCGCCGCCGCCGCGCCTCTGTCTTCCTCTTCTTCCTTCCCGCGGAGTCTAGAGAGCTTTTAATGCATGACAGAAACAGCTATCACGGTCACCGCCCCACCTGCAAAAGGGATGCTGCAGCCCCGGGACGCAGGCAGGGAGAGTTGGAGGACTTTTTAGCCACACCAGCAGCATGTGAGGAGAGGAGGAAAAATAAAAGTAAAGTAACCGCAGCGGAGATCGGGAGGCTGCCGGCACGCTCAGATCCTGCCCTAAAGAGGGATGTGGCTGCACTAGACAGTAGCGGCTGGTTTTCCAGGTACCAGGGTTGCTCCAGGCAAAAAGCGTCTCTCTCTCTCTCTCTCTCTCTCTTTCTTTCTCTCTCTCTCTCTATTTCTCTCTCTCTCTCTCTCTATTTCTCCTCTTTCCCTCCGTCTTTCACAGCACCTTAGACCCCGTAGCTGTGCTTCCGTTCCATCCTTTCGTCTCGCTTCATTTTGGCTTCTTGTCTGGCGGGGTTCAAGCCCGCCCCGCTCCGGCTTGCGGCAGAGAGGAGTCGGGGGGCCGGGGCACCCAGCCCTGTGGAGCCAGCGTGGTCGGAGGCAGCTGGAAAAGAGAGATGTGTTTCGGGGAGGGGGGAGGCGGTGTTTCACCCCGCAGCGCCCTCCGCATTTCACTCCCACCCTCTGGTACCTGGAAGCGTTATGGCCTCAGAAAAGCCCTCTGGCACGGCACAGCTCGGGGAAGGAAGGAAGGAAGGAGGGTTCAGGGGGAGAGGATTGGGGAGGGAGAGATGCTGAACGAGTCTGAAATGACTTCTGTGTGCCTCTGGAAAACGCCGCCACGGAGCGATGCAATTAAGAACATAGGTCCAGGTCTCCTAACCAGGGCACCCCAAGGAGACCCAACTCCAGGAGAGATCCGTGTTAGAGCAGCACTGTTGTCCGTGCTTTTATGCAGTGTATCCATTCGCTTTGTTGATTATCGTTTTCTTTTCTTCTTTTCCTTTCTCTTCTGTTTCTTTCCCCCTTTCTTCTCCAGCCTCGTTTGGTTTGTGTTCGTTTGGTTTCTTTCCCTCCTTTTTCCTTTTGGAGTTGTTGACGTGCTGATGTGTTGCGGAGCTCGGCTCCTTGCGGGTGTTGATAACTGCTTTGTTTTTGATTAATCTCAGCTATCTGGGCAGTGTTGTCGAGACAAGCTTCTCCTCAGCTCAATAGGTAAGGGTGATCCATGTCCGAAAGGATGGTGTGGGTGCTGTTGGAGGGTGGCCGGGAGCGGGGCATGAGAGGGGACACGGAAGGGGCTTTTCCAATACCATCTCTTCCTTTAAAGGGGAATAAGGAATCCGAAAACACTAGGAAACACCTCTGGACGCACAGTCTCTGTGGCTTTTGGGTTTCCCCTCCCAGCAGCACGCCGCTGCTCCCATGTCTTTGGGGTGGCAGTGGGGCTGGAGAGCCTGGCGGTGGTGGCAGCTGTGTCTTCATAATGGGGATGAGTCAAGCTGCCGTCTCCTTGTGGCTGCCCTTCCTTTCTTGGAGGACGACAACACAGGGCTTGTGCAGTGCAGCAGTTGTGTGGTGTTGGGGGATGTGCACGTTGAGGTAGGATTGTCCCAGGTGATCCAAGCCAGGAGGAGCTCATAGCCACTCCCTGGAGCCAGGTAAAACAGCCACCTCTGGAGCAACCAGCTGTAGTTGGTGTTCTCCGAGTGGGGCTCCAAAATCAATCTGTAGCTGCAGTCCAAGAAACAGAGAATTTTGTTCCCATCAACACCTGGATCTGTTTTCTTCTTCTCAAGTCTCCTCACTCATGGAAAATGAGAGAAGTCTGTCTTTCAAGATGGACTGTATGGTTGGCAGCAGCGTAACTAACAGTTTCAGACTGCCAGCGAGGAGCTTTATTGTTCCCATCACAAATGTAGTCACGTTAAAAGTCCTCCCTCTCCAAAATACTCCTTGAAGAAATCTTTAAGACTTCTTCTGACTCGGCTGTAATTAATCAGCCCTAAGCAGGGCTTGACTCTCCCAAGACAATAGTACCTTTCAGGCTGCCTTCATGGGGCCGGTTTCCTAGATGGCCCAGTTCCATTCCTGGAACTGGGATGGAGTAAGTGGGAGATGGGTTTCAGACCTTACCAGCACAGAATTTTCCCTTTTTTCTCTCTTTTCACTGAAACTGCTAAAGCCAGACAGGCTGATGGTCATCACTGCCCCAAGGGCTTGGCAACACTGACCCATTTGGGTGTCAGCCAGGCTGGCTATGGAAGAAGTGTGATTGCAGATGAGACCGTTTTCATGGCCTGGCCATGCCTAAGCTTCCTTAGGACAGGTCTTACAAAAAGCTAAGCTTTACTGCATGGGATGGGAAGAGTGAAGGTCCTGGCCAGTGCTCTAACGGTCTGAGAAGCTTGGCTGGATTGGAAAACAGCCCCACAAGAGGGAAATGAAATGCCTTGAGAGAGCAGTTGATTCCAGGAGAGGGGAGTTCCTTCGGCTGATGTGGAGGGTTGTCCTGAGTTGTGGAGAGAAGGAGAGGTGAAGAAGGAATGTTGGGTCATGATGATGGGAGCAGGTACGGGATGTGTCCTCCATGGAGAAGCCATCCTCTTGGCATAGCAAAACCCCTCCAGTTTGAGCCTTCCAGCCTTCGAAGCTCTTGTCTGCTTGGCTACCACCTTCTGCTTTTCCCTGCTGATCCCAGAGGATCGATGAGGAACAAAGCTAGTGCCGAGCCTTGGTGAGATCTGGGCTGTGCCAGACTCTCGAGTCATGGGGAAGCCCTCAGCAAAGATGTGGCTGTTCTTTTTTTTTTTTTGTGGTGTTTCCCTGCTCTGGAAGCATTAGGGACACCAGTCAACACAGCAGAGGTGAGTCCAGGCTTACATCTGAGCTTGGTGTGATTCTTGCTGAGATCCTGCCTGGCTCCTGTCTCTGGAGCTGGGTGCCACAGGCTGGTGGGGTTTCAGGAGCAGGGTCACGTTGCCCAGCAGGAGGAGCAGCCGTACGTCCTACTCTGAGATGCTGCTGGGGGTTGGAGTTGCAGGAGTGGCTCCAGAGTCATTATCTCCAAAAAGGGGAAGCCAGAAGAATAAATCTCGCTTTAATAAGCAAGGAATCCTGCGAAGAGCCCAGCCATGTAATTTCTTGATGATTTGGGGTCATAAAATTGTCAGTGCATGCAGAGCACAGGGATTTGATGCCAAACCAGCCAGATTTCTCTACTGCAGTAATAAAAGCTGAGAGGTTGGAGAGCGAGAGGCAGACTGTGGGCTCGCTGGTGGCTGCAGCACGGTGGCTTTCGCTGGGAGAAGGTCAGGTAGATTTTACCAATAGGCAGGAATAAAGAATGCCGTTCCTGAGTCGGCACGAGCAGTTTTCCCATCATCATCTCTTCAGATGCAGCACGCGGTGATGCGTCTCCTGACAGGGAAAGAGGGAGTTGTCATCTCCCTGCAGATGGAAACCCAAAAACCACAGACAAGGCACCAAGCCCCGGTGCCCCTCGGCACTGCAGCCCTGGGTGGCCACCCCGGCCCCTGCCTTGCTGCAACAGCGCTGCCAATGCCAGGAGCTCGGGGGCTTGGCCGTGGCGTAGCGTTGGGTGACGGAGGGACGTCAGTGCCAGGTGTGCGGGAGGAGGAGCACGCCTCGCTCCCCACTTGAAAGAAAACAGGTTCCCCTTTAAAGACTGTCCATGTGCTGATCCTCTGCATGTGTTTCATGCCTCCTCCCGCTTGGAGAAGTTGTGAGTCCGCTTATCTGAGTGCGTTTTTTTTCTTTTCTTTCTTAATTATTATTATTTTTAGTTTTCTTTTCAGTCTCTTTAATTTACTTATATATTTTTCTCACTCCTGTTTTTCATTTATCTTCCTCTCTCCCCGCCCTTCCCCGTGACTGTATCCCCCTCTTCCTCTCCAGTCCGGCCCCTTTTCCCTCGCCCTCTCTCCTCCCCCCGTCAGCATGGTGAAGTCTGTTGTGTAGATGAGTTGTGGTGTCCGCAGACCTGTAGAAGGGCCCCCCTTCTCTGGTGTGCTCCTCGCTGTGACCAGCCCCTTCCTCCCTCATTGCGGTGCCTTGGCGGCAGCAGCAGCTCTGGGGCACGGGGCCATCACCGCTGTTTCTCTAGCACCTCTCGCGCTGAAGGTTCTCAAACCATGCCTGATGGCTTTCCAGGATGGAGGCAGCAGCCAGCACTGCCTCAAAGCAGAGGGGGAATTCTAACTTGGAGAGGACATCTTATGGGATCGTACAGGACTTGAGCTTGAGCGGAGCCTCGTGTAGGTGAATCGAGCTCTTCGTCTGAGGAGGATGAAGGGTTGAAGGACAAAGTGGCTGGGACACAGTGGGCTCTGGTCCAAGTGGATGCTCTAACATGTCCAAACTCTTCCTGTTTGAGGAGAGGAGGAGACAGGGAACGTGTATCGAGACCTCCATGAGGTGAAATACATGTGTTGTACCCTTGTATCTCCTGGATCCTTCCTTTGTATGGGTTCCCCGTTTTGGGTGGGAAGATGTTAGTGATGCTTTCATGGGTCTTCTGGCTTATGTCTTAGTTTCATATGCAGAATGGTGAAGAACAACAGCTAAGATGCGTGTTAAGTTGGATAGCTCTTCTCCTCTAGCTACCCCCCACTGCCCTGGGGTTCTTTGAGGTCCCTCGCTACCTTTGTGGCCTCTCTCTCCATGCAGTTCAGACCCTTGCTCGTTCAGAAGGGTTGTCCTCTGAAGACTTGAGGAGAACTGCCGCTCTGGGTGTCTGTGGTGCCTTGCGGAAATCTTGTGTCAGGAATTCTTGAAGCTCTTTTGCTTGGCGCTACATGGAAGTCTCTAGAAGAAGCTTGCCCGCCTCCCTGAACCTGTCGTCCATTGGTGTTCAAGATGTCTCTCATGCACAGGCTGCCCAAAATGCTGACTCTGGGGGCAGAAAGATGCTTTTGGCTGAGCTTAAAATGAAAATTAGTTTGAAAGAATTGGAGTCCTTTGGAAGGAGTAAAGGGTGGGTAGAGCAGATAAAATTTGGCTGGTGAGCAGTATCATTTTGTTCTCCTCTGTATCTCTTCCTTGCCAGAGGTCAGGCAGTATTTATAGTGACACATGGGTTCAGCACACTCACTGTTTATATTCGTGTGTATAAATACAAGTCCAATTACGGAGAAGTAGTGGAAATGAGCTCCAGGCAATTTCCTCATAATCCCTAGCGTAAATCTGTCTAATTTTGTCAACGTGCCACGGTTGTGTCTTCTTAGAAGGAAAAAAAGAATGCAAGGAGCAAGAACCTTTTACACGTTGAGCTTTAATCATGTTAGCAAAGTTGTCTGCATGGTGGGACCAGGTGGTGGAAGGCAGATGCCCATGAGAGGATCGCTGAGCTCGCCAGCATCCAGGGCTTGACATACGTGGGCTCCACAGGCGATGGACTGGGGCTGGAGTGGTTGAGGTCACCATTAGCCAAGTACCTGCCTGAATGTAACTATTGTGTAAGTACTTGTGTTCAAGTGATATAAAATGGAAAAGGCCTGGTATTGACTATTCAAGGTGGAATTACTGCTCGGAAGTCCCGTGCTGTTGGCCCGTTGGGTCGCTGTGGTCTCACTATGAGCCATCGTGTGCATGGGCTGCTGGTGTCAGTGCAGCTCAGCGGGTGCTGCCCCAAGAGAGCCTGGAGCTGCCGCTCACGGCGTCTCTCACGAGAGGCTGGTTACGTGTGGGAAGAAGTAAATGGTACTTGTCATCTTTACTACGAGGGAAAGCTCTCGCTTGGATCCAGCCAGCAGGACTACCAGCTTGTCTAATGATGTGCTTCATCTTCAGCTGCTCTGCTGGGAGCTGGAAGAGAGGCTCTCCAGGAGCATCCACGCCTTGATGTCTCTGTTGTGATGGAAAACATGAAAAAGAACTTCTTTATACCCTGGTCTCTGTGTTTCCATTGCGTCTGCTGTGCCTCAGCTGCTTCATCAATTCACACGGCGCTTCCCTTGGTGCTCGCCAGTGCTTCTCGCAGAACTGAGAAGCTCTGCAGTCACACACGTCTTCAAAAACAACCCCTTCTGTTCCCCAAGGGGTAAAAATCCCTTGGGAGCTCTTTGCATGTACCGCTCCAGCTGAAGTATCACCGCTCCAGCAGCTGCTCAGGATCTCAGACGTAAAGTGTGACTATCACGCCGTGCTCTTTGCAGCGGTGGCATGCGTGGGGCTCGCAGGGGAAAGTCTGTGGAGTGTCTTCTCCACCTGAAACCCACCAAGGGAGACAAGAAACTCCAAACTCACTCGTAGGTGGATGTGTTCTTGCACTGCAGCCCGGGTGTGCTGGGGCTCAGTGCTTGAGCCCGTGTGCTGGTCTGTTCCCTGCTGCTCCTGCTGCCATGCTGGATGGGTTGCATCTTGGTGACAGACCAGGATGATTTCACCCACAGCTTTTTGGTGAGAAAGTAGGAGTCTCAATGCACTGCTGCTGCTTCCTTGCAGCCAGCTGAGGTGGCTCCTCCACCTGCCCACCCCGCTGGCTTGTGGGGTGTGTGAACCCTGCTCCAATCACAGATGCCTGAAGATGCAGGAGTTGCTGTCAGCACTGTCCTCTGCGTGGCTGTTCTGAAAATGTTTGGTCATTGACCTCCGGTGGCTGAGTTGTGAGAGCAGAAGAGTGTCATCTCCTTTGAAGGGTTAGGACAGGCTTGTTAGAGGCACGCTGGTTTAAATCTCCAGGCTTCCCTCTCCAGAGCCTGGCTTCAAGCATTGATTTTATTGCACTGAAAGGTGCTTTGCGGATGCTTCCCCTGTCATGTCGGGACACCTTGTGTGCAGGTTGCTCTGTGTTGACTCAGGTTGATCCCAGGTCACTCCCTGTGGTCTCAGACTTCTACAGCATTAAGTATTGATGCAACTTGGAGGGTCATGAGAATAAAAGGGACAGGGGGAAGGAAATGGGAAAGCAGCAAGAGGGAGGGATGCTGTGATGTTATAAATGAGAGCTACAGGGAAAAGAAAAGGTTTTCTTCTACTGCCCTGCTCTCTACAGCGGTCACTCTTAGATGGGAAAAAAAACAGGTACAGAGCAAAAAAAATCCCCTTGCAAAGGGGAGACCACTTAACCTTGAGCTGGTTCCTGGAGAAGAGTTACTCAGGGCCTAAAGCCACAAAACTATCTCAGCTGCTGGCTCTCCTGCAGGAAACACCCCGTTGCAAATCCCCTCCTTGTCCCTCACAATGAAACCTTGTCAGTGTTTTCGTTTCAACGTCCTGTCCCGCAGGGCAAGAAAACCCAGCTCCCACCCCTCGGTGTCGAGGAGCAGGTGCTGCCGTGCTGTTGCGTTTCTGTTGTCGCTTATAGCAGGGACCTGGGAGCGTGGTGCCACCCCTGGGTGTTCAGCGTGTGCCCTTGGTGTCCCTGTCTGTCGTGTGGCCCCTGGTTTTTAGCTGTGGGACCAGCAGGATTCTGCCTCCCTGCTCTTCGTGGCGCCGGTGTTGTCCGAGTGGCTCGTGGTGCCCGTCTCGGTGCTGCCGTGCCGCTTCTGCCTGTCTCTTCCTCTCTCTCTCTCTCTCTCTCTCCATCCCAAGGGGTTTCCCATCACTTCCCAGAAATGCCTTCTCGGACATAGGATCTGCCCCGTCCTTTTGTTTTGTTCAGTGGTGCTGGCATGGCAGGCAGGTGAACTGGGGTGCCGGCGGCTCTCTTACAGGGCTGACGTTGGATATCGCTGGCCGGGCTCGCAGTGCCGCTCGGCAAGGTGGAGGCGATGGAAGGGGACAGTGGGGACCCCGCGGGGACGCCTCGCTTCCTCGCGCTCCGGCACGCCTGGCTGGCTCCGCTTCTTCAGCCCTTGGTTTCTCACCATTTCCTTTTCCACAACACAGCTGGCTGGGGTTGAGCGATCCCCCGCCGGGGATGTCCAGAGGCTGGAGCGTGGCAGAGAGCCGCTGACGGCTTCTGTCTGCTTTTCCTTCCTAGAAAACGTCCATCTCTGTCCGGGGACGCTGCTGCACCTGAGAGGCTCGAAGCTCTGAAATACCAGCGGATAAAGAAGCCCAAAAAGTCATCCAAGGGCTCCTCGAAATCCAGAAAACAATCCAGTGAGTGCGAGGACCCTGCAGTTCCCAACAGCATCCCCTCTGTCCTGCGGGCAGAGCTCGGGCAGGTTCCTGCTGGCTGCAGTGCCAGAGGGTCTCCAAGCCCATGCCTGGATGCTGCCCTCAGCCTCTTCCCCTGAAGGGGTGGCTCTTCAGGGCTGTCCCTCCCCTGCTTCTCCAACCAAGTTCCCCTTCCATGTGTCTCCCATCTTCAGTGATTTCTTTTGGATTTGATTTCTGCATGTTAATTTCTTTGTCCTGATGCTCCCTCCTTGCCAAGCAGCCGGGTTTGGGGCCAGGCTTGCCGTCACCTCCCTCTTATGGCAAAGCTTGTGAGAACTCCGGTCCCATCTGCTTTCTCTCCTCCCCCGCAGACGGCTCTGCCTCCCAGGTTCAGCACCTTCCCAGCTCTCAGGTACTGTCACCTGACGAAGCTGTCTGCCTCCGCAAGAAGAAGAGACATCCTCGTCAGGACCCCTTCGCCCGCCTCTCAGCGCTGAAGGACGACCTCTGCCACCGGCAGCTTCCCGAAGACCAGACAGCCATTCTCAACAGCGTGGACCACGACGACACCAGCGGGCACGCCACGTTGCTTTAGCCTAGCGCCAGCCCGAGAAGGTTAAACAAGAGGGGCGGAGGGAGCCGGAGGCGATGGGAGATGGGAGGGACAACCCTACGCTGCCACCTGTGCTGGGGAGTTGAGTGGCTCGTGGGGAGGCTGAGCTGAGGGGACCCTGGGGCAAGTTGGGGAGGATGCTTGGAGCTGGTGGGCGCTCCTCAGATCTGCTTCTCCCCTCACCCTGGGTGGCTTCGGTGGGGCGGGAAGGGGTGGGGGTCGTTGCACCTTGGTTTTGGAAAAGATCTTTAGGCTTAAAAGGCATAGCCGGAGCTTTCAACATCTGCTTCCGCAGCGCGCGTTTAGGGAGAAAGTGTGGAATTGAGCAGCTGGCCTTCAGTCGCTGGAAGAAATTAAATGACATGGGGTGTAATTAATTGACAAGAAACTTAACAACCCAGACAGGAACTGGTAATCCCTTGAATCTGATTATGATAAAAACACCATCAAATAATCCCAGGAAAGCTGTAATTGTGAAAATCTCCCTGCCTCCCCCTTCCCAGTTTCCTTTTATGTGAAGATAACAGCAACAAAACCATCCGTGACATCTTTCCTTACCTATCTCTGAAAGGGAAAACCAGAAAGACCCCCCCCAAGCCTTCGAATCGGTCTGAGATGTGAGAAAGCACCATTTGTGCTTGCAAATGCATTTGAACCTTGTTAACGTGTACTCAACGCTGTGCGGGCACGCAGGTATGGGACCGTTCTCATCCAAGGGTGTTTTTCCCCAAAGTGTGGTGCGTGTCGGCTCGGATGAGGGTGGTTTTGATTAATTCTTCCTGACAGTCCGTACATCGCTGGCAAATGTTCTTCAGTGCTGTGTGGTAATGTGATTTCTTACTACGGTAACATTTGTAATCTTTATTCATCACTGCAAAACGGGGAGACGGTGCCGCAGGGTTTGGCTTCGTGGTCCCAAAAGCCTCCGTCGGCAGATGCTGAGCCCAGGGGAAAGCAGAGCACGGCTGGAAAATCCCCAGCTCTGCGGTGGAGATGGATGGCTTCTCGGAGCGACCACGCAAAGCTAAGCCCGGCGTTTCGCGTCAGCTTAAAATACTTCGCTGCTAGTTTCACTGTTTTTCCCCTTCTTTCTCCTGCTCCAGCCCAGCTGTGTAGGCTGTGACACCCGCTGGGGTCGCATCCCTCCCTTTGTCCCATCCGAGGAGCCCCGCTGTTCCCCTCTCGGTAATGCTGTTCTAACTCTTCACTAGAATGTATTTCCTCTTCAAAATACTTAGGGTAGGTTTGGCGGCCGGTGGTTTTCTGGATTGCATAGGCCTTTTTGTTGTTGTTGTTGTTGTTTTCCAGCAGGAAAGGTGTAGCCCGTTCCAAGAACAACCGGGCTCGCTTTCCTGCTCTGCCTCCACTCTCTGACTGCGTGGCCTTGGGCAAGTCACTCAACCTCTCTGTGCCTCAGTTCTCCCATCTGTAAAATGGGGATAAGTCATATTTGAGCACTTTGGACGAGCGCTTGGTCGCCTCCAGACAGCAAGTGCTACGTAAATGCTGAGTGCTAAAATACCAAGTGATCCCTAACTTTTAAATATTTAGAGATGCTTTTTATTTTTGAAGTGGTAAAATCAACCGCTGCATCCAGGTTTGCACACTTCTTCCTCTGTGGTAAAGTGCTAAACCCTCCAGCCTGCCTGGGAATAAAATACCGAGTGTTTCAAGAGAATATTCTTCCTTTGAATGGATTCAGAAGGGTCAGGAGAACCGAAGAGCCTGAAGGCATGGGTTTTTTTGCCCCCAGGCTCTTCATTTGCGTACAAAACTTGTTTATTCCCAGGTAGAATTGCCAAGAGATTCTCCGCAATCTCGCCTTTAATTCTGCTTTGCCTTGGTTATTGCTCTTTGCTGCTGGTTGAACCTCAAAGGGCTTCGATGTTTGGAGAAAGACGTGAGCTCATAGCTGGGTGGTTGGGATACGGCGCTCCGACCACGCCACGCTCCCCGGGAGGTTTTAGGTCGGAGCCTGTTTTATCGCTCTACCTGGAAATATCTGGGTTTAGAGATTGTGCTTCCTTTTCCAGCAGGATGCTCGGAAACCTGCAACCACAAAAAGCAGAGCCCCCGTATATTTTCCCATCTCGAAGCCCTGTCTTAGGTTTCAACCACCTGACAATGAATCCTCTCAATCGATAACGAGATATTTCCGAGCTTTAACGACTTTGTGTAGGTGGGCTTCAAACCGCGAGCAGGTTTGTCTCGAAGGAGGGAGGTGCCGTACGAACGCCTCTCTCTTTCCACCCTGCACCAGGGCTTTTTATTGAGCACGTGACGAGTGACCTGATGTAAGACCCTCAACTACCAGAGTGAGAATCCAACCTCGCTAACAGTATGACTGCGGATTTCTTTTATTTGAGTGTGTTTTAGGGTTTTTCCCTAGAATCCGCTCGGATCTGAATTGATTTAATGCCATTCACCCGCTCGGCAGCGGGGAAAATTCTGCCTGGCTAACTTCAGCTCGCCAGTAACTCCAACGGCGCGGCGAGCTGGCGCGGTACGGCGAGCCGGCGTACGGGCGGCAGCGACTCTCGCTGCACGGAGGCGAGCTGGGCTACTGCTGACGGACAGGTGACGATCGGGGCTGGGGGATGCCCTAGCTTGGGGGGAGGCTTTGTGCTGGCCGTGCCGTGGCTGACTTACTCTTCCTTTCGCTCTCGTTGCCTCAACCTCTCGAATGGGAGGTTGTTTGGTTTTGTTTTTTTTTTCATTTGAGTGCTTTCCAAACTATTTACGATGCCCTTTCGTATGGACAAGGCGGTGTCTTCAGGCTCTTGAGGTCGCTACCTCGGGACCGTGCCCCCGTCTCGTCTTAAGGAGCTCTAGAGGACTTGGAGCGCAGGGAAGGTTGACGGAGCGCGCTGGCTTGCTAGGATCAGTCTTTTGAGAGTTGTTTTCCTTTTGCAGGTGTTTTGAGCCGCTGGGCCCCCTGCTTTTCATGGTCTTCAACCTTTAGAGGCTGGAGCTGCAGCCCTCTCTCTTTCAGCCATGCTGCTGGAGTGGCAAATCCCGCCCGGGCGCCTCGTGGAAGCGGCTCTTCCCTAAAAACCATCCTTAACTCCTTTCCCCGCTAGACCGAGTTACCTTCCAATAGACTCAGGCCGTGCTTTGGCAGACGGGCTCGCCTCTCGCTTTGGCAACCTCCTCGCTTCTCCCAGCCCTCTGGTTTCCATGCCCTTCAGGGCGTCGCTCCTCTCCTCCCGCGGACCTGGGACATCGAAGCCGTGTCAGACGATGCCAAACGCTTCCCCCATTTCATCCCTGTTTGAACTCCGTTTCGCTTTGGTGGTTTGCAAACACAGCTGCTGCTGCTTCATTATTTCTTTTTTTTCTCCTTCATGCTGCAAAATATATCTTGATTTTTATCTTCCTGGGCCAAACTCTCTTATTTTATAAGCTTGTCTGAGGTAGATGGCTCTTGCTTTATCAGTAAGCGTACGATTCCTCCTTGCACGTCGCCAGTGTGATGTGTTTCGTTAGGTCCCTTGGAAAATCCTGGGCCACAGTGGAAAAAATGCCTCTGAATAACAAGAATATTGGTACTTGGGGTTCGTCGAGGTGTCAGTGTAGTAGTGAGCACCAACCCAGCTTTGGGTGGTCTACGCTGGGGCCCCCGCCTTTGAGGTGGCCAAGGTGGAGATGCTCCAGCACTGTTTTCGCGCCACCGCAGGGGTTGCAGGATTCCACCTCAACATGGGGGAAAACTTTACTGTGAAGGTGGCAGAGCACTGGAACCGGCTGCCCAGGGGGGCTGTGGAGTCTCCTTCTCTGGAGATATCCAGATCCTCCTGCACAACCTGCTCGAGGTGACCCTGCTTGAGCAGCGGGGTTGGACTGGGTGAGCTCCAGAGGGCCCTTCCACCCCTGACCATGCTGGGATTCTGTAATTAAGCCACCCTGCGCAGGGGGGGATAACGTGGAGAGGTAGGTACGGGCGCATCGCTGAGATCCCTCAGAAAGAGGGGGTGGTTGTGGGGTGCCATCCCTCACGCTCTCTCCATCCAACCTGCGCTGTCCCTTTGCAGGCGGTGGGGCAGAGTGAGAGCTTTGCTTGGTTTTCCAGCAGGAGCTGCTGAGCAATCGAGGCCACGTATTTTTAAGGTGACTTTGCTGTTGCAAACCCACGAACGTTTGCTGTTGCAATGTTGATATGAACGAAAATGCAAGTTAGTGAGCGGGCAGAGAGGGAGCGTTTAGGGCTGTTTGCGTGCCTGCCATTAACTGCATCCACGGGCACTTGGAGTGGACGGGTGAGGGGAGTTTGGAGGGTCTCTTCCCAGGCTCTGTAGTGTCAATCTGGCCTGGAGTTGTCAATGGGAGGCACTGGCATCCCCAGGTGACGGTTTTCCTAGGGTAGGATGCTCACTGGTGCTGCTGTGTGTCTGTCACTCATGACTTGGATGCTGGTTTTGGTTGCTGCTGGGCTCCAGGCTCTTGATCCTGAGCGCTCTCACTGGATCAGTGCCACCCACTTTGGGGAAGGCTGGAGGTGGCCGTGTTTGGATCTATCAATATGGAATATAAAGGGAATAACAGCTTTGCTGTACCTACCTCCAGGGGTGCTGAGGGCTCGGGCTTTGTCAGCAGCCCGGGCACAGTCCCTGCAGGGCTTAGTCACGTCTCGTGGCATCGGGGTGTGACACATGGCTTTTAGACTTATTGCTGCTCACATCTTGCAATTTGCATGAGGACAAGGTCTGCCTGATGTTTTGGTTTCTCCTCCTGCTTCAGGCAGTGATGTAGATTTGGGGTTTCTCGGACTTTTGGGTTGGTTTCAGCTGCAGTTCTTGGCTGTGGGTGTTTTTTGGTGAGGCTGGACTGGCCGCTGGCTGCCTGCAGGGTTTCCCACATGGGCTCAACACAGCCCTGGGCTGGCAGAGTCGATGCCTTTTGGGGAAGGAAATCCTTTCAAGGAACCGGAGTAAAATGCACTGTATATATGAGATGTATAAATACCTAGAGAAGCGTAGGACAAGGGTAAGTAGGAATGCAGAAGTCCAGTAGATTTGCATGTTGGGGGTATGTTTGTGTCTAGGGAAGCGTGTTTAGAGCCATGGTGGAGGGGGGGGGGATTGGGATGGGTAAAGCCAGGCAGGGGCTGGGAGCAGCCGCAGCTCGGGAAGGGGTTTGGGAAGGGTCAGGCGTAGTTGCCTCATGGCAGGCGTGACCTGTGCTGCATCCCCTCTGCACTCAACCAGATCACTTTTTTTTTATTCTTCCTCCCCCCCCCCCCCCAATTTGTTTTTTCACTTTGTTCATTGTCCATGACTCACCCCGGGCTGTGATGCTGAGAAGCAGGTCCTCTCCTCTGTGCGTCCAACACACGTGGGGCATGACATGGGAGAGAGACGTCACGTTGCCTCATCGCTGGTGCAAGCATTTAAAGAAAAAGCATCACCACGCAGAAACGCTTCCCTGCAGTCCCTCTAGATGCTGCTCTCCGGTTACTCATGTGAAAGCATTTTGCTTTGCATCTGTTCTTCCCAGAAAAGCATGAGTCAGAAGGGATGAGAGGGATGCGGCTAAATTGGTCCCTTGGGCTGAGGAACACGGCGCCGGCCGTGCCAGCCGGTCACAGTAGCAGCTCTTCGGCAGGACAAGATGTTCTGCACAGTGTCTTATTTTCGTTTTAAAACCTCATTAGCAGGACTTTCAGGATCTGAGGAACAGAGGGGATTTGTTCATCGATGATGCCAGAGCCAGGACTGATGAATTGTCCGATGGTTCTGGGTGTGGAGGTGGCCAAATTCAGACTCCCATCCCCGTGCTGCCTGGGCTGTGGGGTAACCCGTAAAGAAAACAGGATGCTTCATCCCATTTTCCCCCTTCAGCTCAGAGTTGATTTTCATTTTTCCTTTTTGTTGAGTACCTTTACTCTGGTCTCTCTGTGTTTGCTGGGGAGGAGAGGCTGGAAGTGCAATTTGTTCCCATTAGAGGTGATGGCTGAAATCTGTCGGGGAAGCACATGAGCCAAATACTGGAGGTTGGGGAAGCAGCGATGACACCTCTGACTTGGCCACGCCAAGAAACTTAGCGTTGAACTTCATTTCCATCAGCCTGGGCTTAATTTCCATCAGCCTGTGTTTGATTTCCATCAGCGTGGCGACGACCGGTGCGGAGCTGCTGGTTTCTGGGAATGGGCTGGAGGTGGGAGCCTGTTCCCCTCCCCGGATGACTGGGGGGCACCTGATGCTGTGTTTTCCCCTTTTCCCCATTTCTGTGTGTTTTGGCCCAACAGGTTTGTGCCGTCTAAGGTGTCAGTTCCTCATCGCTTGTAGTAGGCGCCTCGCCCAGCGATGCTGGGTGCCCTCAGGACTCGCGCCGCCGAGCATCCCCAGTCCCCAGGGCTCTGCTTTATCTTTTGATCCGTGCATGGATGGACAAAGGACCGTACATTGGGAGGGGGTGGGCAAGAGAAACAGGGGGGGCAGATGGGCTGGTCCGGGGGGGGGTCGGATATCGAAAGCATGCGCTGTAGTGGTAGCTAAGGGTTTTTATATTGGTTGGGGCGGGACGTGGTACGGAGGGGCTGGCATCCCCCAGGGAGGAGAGTTTGCCCAGAATTCTGCTTTTTAGCATCCAAATGACAATTTCTCTCCCAGGGGGGCTTTTATTCTTGTTCTCCTGAGGTTAAAGGGGAGCAAGAGGGCTGCAAAGGGGGGTGCCCATCTTCCTGGGGCAAGGCAGTCCCGTGGTCTGAAAGCTCCTCTGATTTCCACCCACTCCCCCCCAGCACTTATGTTAGAAAGAAAAAAAAAAATAAAGACTTGAGAACTGAGCCCCAGTATCTCTCTCTAAAGAAATGATATTGGTGTATTGAAACTGCATTGTATATAAAATTAAGCAAATATATATTTACTTTCTATTTTAGAAGGGGGGGAGAATAAATATTTAAAATAATTCCTTAGTAATAGGTGTCAAACTTCTGTGCAGCATGAGAGAGGCTGTCAGAGGTGGGGAGAGTCTGAACAGCGGGAGCAGAGCGAGTATTTTTACATTATATTGCGCTTCGGCTTCTCTGCTTCTCCATCCACCTATAAATAGACGAAAAAATATATATATACAAATATATATATAAAAAAATTATATATATCTAAGTCACATAGCTGTTTTATTTTTGTATCCATGCCTAGTGCTGTTTGAGCAATACGGTGGCGAGGGAGAGGAGGGCTGGGCAAGGCTGGGGGGCTCCGAGGGGTTCCGCTGGCTCCGACAGCCATCCCAGCGTTGCCGCTGTTTGCTGTCGCGTTGCTGTTTCAATAGGGAAAACAATGGAAAAGGGAAGAAGCCCAGGGATGGGGGGAGCCTGGGTGCCCCGTTTGCTGCAAGCTTGCCCAACGCCATGGCAGGGTGATGGTGGTTCCACCAAGGGCTGCGTCTTGCTTGGGTTGTTCCAGAGAAATGAGAGGTGTTTCAGCTCCAAGGGTGCTATTTTCAGTGGGAAGGGTGAGGCTGGTTGCAACCCAGGTGGCACAGGATGGGGCGATGCTGTGGGGATGAGCTCCCCTCACCGTTAGCTCGCTGGGTGCTTTGGCCACGCATCCTCACTGCCTTCATAAATCCTTAGGGTTTATGGAGCCTTCATAGGGTTTATGGAGCCCTCCTGTGGTTTATGGAGCTCGCAGAGCCACCTGGGTGGCTGCGATGGGCTTCCCGTGCCCGGCCAGAGCAGGGCACCCTCTCTGTAGGCACATCAATACCTCTACAACAAACAAGATCTCTGACCATCAGGGCTTTCCTGGTGTGGTGGAGGCTGCTGGTCCCGGCTGGGTGCTGGGGCGGGATGCAGGGCTCTCTCCCTGTCGCAGTGGGTGAAATGGCATCGAGCCCTGGCTCGGTGGGGAAGGTGCCGGGGATGCTCTGGGTGTTTCCTGCAAAGCAACCTGGACCCGCCGTGTCCCCTTTCCCCGCGTGCACGCAGGTGGCGAGGAGGAGAAGAGCCAGGTTTGGGTCTGAGTGATGCTGGCGAGCAGTGGTGACGAGCCATCCCTTCCCTTCTGCCTTAGGGCAGGGTTGGGGTGATTTGCTGCTCCCTGGGGTTGTGTCCTACAACCCTTGGTCCCGTGGGGGACCCAGATGCTGGATTTGGGGCTCAGATGTCCCTGCAGTGAGGCAGGGGACGATGCCACTGCCCCTGGGTGCTCCCATCCCTCTGGAGCCAATAGAGGTCCCTCGCTGTTGTCACACCATGGGTTGTGGCACGAATGTAAAGCCCCCTCGCAGCGGCACCGTGTCCTCCATAGGTGTCACCTGTATTTTCCATGATATTTCTGTCTTCTTCGTCGGGAAGGGGGTGGGTTGGGGCGGGAGGGGGGGGGATGTTTCTAATATCAAGCCAAGATTTGTTCAGCACCAATTCTTGCTATCGAAGCAAAGCATGTTTGATGGGACTAACTTGCATTTATTAGCGGTAAATACATAAGTGAGTATTTTATATGTTAAAAGAAAAAGGATGTGAGAAGAAAAAGAAGGGATGAGACTTCTTGCTGGTTGGTGTCTGGTTTGGGGGGCCTGCGTTGCCCCCCCTGCCACGGCCAGCAGGGCTTTGGGGTATTGCTAGGGGTGGGTTGGGTGGGGGGGGACGGGCAGCTTTCTCCTTTCCCCATCTCCCCTGGAATCACTTACAGAAAAAAAACAGGAATAAAAAAATAAAAAAAGAGATATGTTTACAAAGCACACTTTTCCGCAGTACCGTTAACCCTCTGGATGCCAAACAGACACATCAAGAGCCGCTCCTCCCCGGGCACCGGGGGACGAAGGGGCGGCTGCGCCAACAGCATCGTTTTCTGTGTCCCTCGGTCGTGTGGATTATTTTGTTTTGGAACACGCAGCCCCGCTCACTCCATCCGCCGCAGCTGCGCGCACATCTGGCAGGAGTTTGCTTTTTGGGGGTGTATTAGCTTCCTGCCTCCTCCCAGACTCTTCCTGCTCGGCTGTTGGGAGTGATGGGCAGAGCCGTGAGGGGAAGTGCCCGTCTCTGCTCGGGGAGGGTTTGGCTCTGTGGGAGGTGCTGGCACCCACTCCTTGCCCTCCCACATGCACTTTAAGGCCAGACTTCTCTTTTTTTTTCCCCTCTGTGGGGCTGGTAGAGAGCAGGCAAGGGATGCTCCCATGACCCTAGGGGAGTGCAGGACCTTCCGTACAGCTGTGCGAGCTCCAGTCCCTGTGCATTTCCCCTGTGGGAAAGCCCTATAAGAAAGCCTCCTGGGAACACCTACGTTGCCATAGGTTTCTGGAGCCATCCTTTGGGCATTCGGAGATCGCACCTGCGTGCCAGCTCCTGGGAGAGAGCATCCCTGGTTCCCCTTGGGGAGAGCATCCTTGGTCCTCCCTGGAAGGAGCATTCCCGGTTCCCCCAAGGGAGCATCCTTGGATCCCCCAGGGGAACATCTCCAGCTCTCCCAGGGAGCACAGACTTTTTAATCCCCTTTGATAGGTTTGTAGAGTCTCCAAACCCTCATAGACCTCCATAGGTAGCTCTTAATTTAATTCCCTCTTAACTCCATAGTGTTTTCCCCTAAGGTAGGAATTTCTTCCAGACCCAACAGGTCTCTGGTTGCGTGGGACAACTTCTTCCTCTTTTTAAGAAGAATTTCTTGCCTCTGGATATAAAGACTAGACCATCCAACCTCGTTTCCATTTCTTGAATGTCAAGTATTACGATGTATAACACACGTTAGGGTGCTCTTTGGTGCTGTTCAATGGTAACCAGTGGAACTGACTTTTTTTAATAACAATAACAATAAAGAAAACTTTAGTACCGCTGGTTCCATAATGTTTGTCGTTGTGACTTATTATTTTTTCCTCTCTTTTCATTGTTTTTATTTTTAATTTTTACTAAAAACGTGAGTAGCGCTCAGCTGCCGAATCTCTGTGGTGTCGATTTGACCGACTTGTGCACTGCGAACCGTTGGCCGCTGCCTGGCTGGGCAGCGTGGGCGGCTGCCGTGAGCTGGGTGGGCTGTGTAACAGGTTAGTGAGGATTTGAGTTCCAGTCGCATCGTTTTTTAAATTGCACACAGCAAAAATAGCATTTGATGGGAGCCCAGACGGCAACTAGAGGGTTAATTTTTTTGAACTTTCAGGTATGTTCCTCAAAAGGAGAAAATAAAAAAGAATAAAAAAAAAAATAAGAGATCAAACCACTATTTTTTCAGTAAGCTTTTTTTTTCTGTAAACGATTTACAAATAAATCTGACATGATGGTGCTGTACCAAAGCCTTATACGAAACCTATTCCGTGCTCTATATAATCTCTCTGTATCTGTATTGTTGCTCTCGGCCTCCGTGCTCTGAAGGCCGGTAAAATGCCAGCAGGAGGGACCGATGGCAGTGTGCTTGGCAGCCCGGGCTCCTGCCCGGAACTGCTCTGGGACCGTGGGGACAGGAAGCCAAATTTCAGCATCGCTCCCCAGGTGTGCGATGAGGGGCACAAGGTGGGGTCCCTCACCCCAAACTCTTCTTCCGACTGGGTGCTAACCTGCCCTTGGCAGGTAACCAAGACCTCGCAGGCAGTGGCCGGGCCAACTCTAAGCTTGTCTTGAAGGGTAAAACAAACCCGTTGAGCCCTGTCAGCCGGGGCGTTGACATCTTCCAGCGCTTGGCCAAGGCAGACCCTTCCTGGCTCTCACCCTGCCCTTCCTCATCCTCCCTGAGGACGGCCGGCAGCCGGGTCTGCTTTGATAGCTCTAAGCAATAATCCCACTCTGCCAAGAAAGTTGGGTTCCTTTGGCTCTTGGACTGTTGTCAGTTAACGAGTTAAGCGCTAATAAGCCAACAAAAATTGGAAGGAACGAGAGTTTGAAGCCCTGCCTTACTGGGAGTAGCTGGTCCCTCGGTCTCTGCCTGTTGGGATTTTAAGGCCCGCTGAGTACGAAACAATTTATCGCCGGTAACATTGCATGTTCATAGATTGACTTTTTGGTTGTTTTTTTTGTTTTGATGTACCCACTATACGAAATTCTGGCAGTGTTGCAATGTTACGTACAACTCGCCATGCTGTAGGAGAATGATGGGTTTTGGAATCGATTAACTTGCTCCTCATGTAACATTACCCTGCTTCAGAAATGTTTTGTATTTTGATATAAATAAACATTTGCTAAAAAAGAAATAATAATAAAAAAAATAATAATTACGGATGTCATTGATTTGCAACGTGCGCTCACAGCCCAGAAAGCCAAACGTGTCCTGGGCTGCATCAGAAGAAGAGTGACCAGCAGGGCAGGGAGGGGATTCTACCCCTCGGCTCTGCTCTGGAGAGACCCCCACCTGGAGCCCTGGGTCCAGTTCTGGAGTCCTGAGCACAGGAAGGACCTGGAGCTGTTGGAGTGGGTGCAGAGGAGGCCACGGAGATGATCTGGAGGGGAGCCCCTCTGCTATGAGGACAGGCTGAGAGAGTTGGGGTTGTTCAGCCTGAAGAAGATGCCAGGGAGACCTTAGAGCAGCTCCCAGTACTGAAAGGGGCTCCAGGAAAGCTGGGGAGGGGCTCTGGATCAGAGAGTGCAGGGATTGGATGAGGGAAAATGTTTTTCAGCTGAAAGAGGGGAGATTGAGATGAGATCTTGGGCAGAAATGTTTTGCTGTGAGGGTGGGGAGGCCCTGGCCCAGGGTGCCCAGAGCAGTGGTGGCTGCCCCATCCCTGGAGGTGTTCCAGGCCAGGTTGGATGGGGCTTGGAGCCCCCTGATCCAGTGGGAGGTGTCCCTGCCCATGGCAGGGGGTGGCATTGGATGGGCTTTGAGGTCCCTTCCAGCCCAGCCCATTGTGTGATTCTACGATTTGGGTTGGGGCTGTGGGGAGGAGGTGGGCTGCCCTGGGGATGTTGGTGGGAGGGATGCTTCTCCTCTGGGTGGGGCCAAGATGCTGAGCTTTTCCTTTGCCCTGAGCATGCAATGGGGTGACTGGGGGGGACCTCCCTCGCATTGGGGTGCCCCGAGATACACCCACCCATAGGGTCTCCGTGAGCTCTGCAGCCACTTGGGGTTTCTTGCAGGATCTCTCCTGCCTTCAGCAACCCTCCTTGCTCTTTGCTGTCCCACTCAGCCACGCTCCAAGGATGGGTTCTGGAAAAGCCTGTGAGGGCTGTGCCTTGGATCCCCCTGCCCCATAGCCCAGCGCCACGGTCTTGGTTCCAGTGGGTGCCCTGCATTGGGACTTGCCCCCAGTAGTTGCCTAGGCCACCATTGCTCTGGGAACTCTGTGCTGGCACACGGGCTGTCGTGGTGGTGATGACCTCATAGCGTTCTGGACTCAGGGCACTGGCAGTGCCACCACCACCTGCCTGGGGTGATCCTTTCCACCTGGCTGGTGTACATCAGGGCACGAGAGGGCCTCAGGGCTTTTTCCCCCTCCACCAGCGCTTCGGTAAGTGGTGGGATGAGGAAGGGGCTTTGCTGACAGCACTGGGGGCTTTGCAGTGGGTCCCCCACCAAGTGCTGGCTGGGATGGGAGCTCAGCAGCTGCCTCCATTCCAGAGCATCCCTGTGGTGAAGTTGGGAAGGATCTCCCTGATGGAGCAGAGTCTGCACGAGGTAAGGCTGATGCACACGAATGACGATGCCAACCTAAGGAAACCTGGGCTTTAAATCCAGGCAGCTTTTCCCAGGATTTCCTGCCAAGGCAGGGCTGGGGGGATCGGGGTGGTCCTCCCGCAGAGGTGCCTGTGGTTGATGATGGCTTTGCCGCCTTTGCAGGTTAAAGATGAGGATTGTAGCTTTAGGTGGACGCTGGCTGACGCTGTGGCGCCGTGGGCGAGGTCGGCATCGGCTCCTCCAGCGTGTCTAGTGTTGAACAAGCTGAAGGCACTGAACAACCAGAAGGTAGGGACCCATGGGCTGAGTGGGGGGTGTCTGGGAGCTCAGTGAGGTGAAGCTGGGAGGAGCTGAGGATGAAGGGGTCCTGGGGGCTCCTTTGGGATTAAACCTTGGATGAGAAACCTTCCTATTTGCACCTCGGAGGCACCCACCTTCAGCAGCTTTTTGCAGCTGAATCTCCAGCCACAGCCCCATCAGAGATGAAGGTCTGTGTCCAGAAATGCTTCGGAATGCTGGAGTAATAAATCTTCTTTTGAAAAAATGGGATTAAACTCCCAGATCACTGCAAAATCACTCAAGAATGGGTCTCATGGAGGGTCTTGCTTGTCTGCTATCAGATTGAGGAACCATTTCGCGTGGCTGTGTGAAGTTTCCCATCTGAAAGCTTCCTTGCTTGCCCCCTTATTCAGGGAAGAGGTTCTCTTTCTCCAGAAAATGTTTATTACAGTGTGTGGTGCTTTTAAAGCAAGCGTGAATCCCACCCCACGTGAGGGAAACCCTCAGCAGTCCCCCATGGTGACAGTCGGTGCCATGGACGGGGTCCCTCCGTGCCAAGGCCCTGAACACCTTGTTCTCCTCTGCTTTCGGCAGGACATCGCTGCTGTCTTTGAGCACCCACTGGTACGTTCATTCAGCTGCTCCACCGTGGAGGACAGGACCACGCCCCAACTCTCGAGGCAGAGGTAAAGCCCCATGGTGCCCACTGGGACTGGATGGGGATGGGGTGGGACGTGAGGAGCTCGGTGGTGGCGGCTGCAGCACCTGAGGTGACCGGCGTATTTCTTGCAACCAAACCAGCATCTCCTCCACCCTGAGCGTGGCAGGGAACGAGGCAGCACAGGAAGGGCTGAACAAAATGGAAAGCTGGTGAGTTCCTCCTAGCGCAGGCTTTGGGGGCTGCCACGTTCCCCGGGGATCCCCTCTCCCAGACACCCCATGGGCTCTGCTTTGCCCAGGCTGCCGTTCACCCTGCTCCCAGGAATTAAAGTCCGTGTGAGCTTCAAACCCCCATCCTCTGCAAGAGAAAGGGATGGTTGATCCTGGTGGAAAGGGGCAGGGGTTCCTGCGCACCCCCCTAACCTTGGCTTGCTGCAACATGGCCCAGCTGGGCCAAATCAGCTATCGAGTCGGACACTGAGACAGACACCAATGCCCAGGTCCTGTGTCGTTTCAGCGAGGACTAGGAGGTAAGAGAGCCTTGACCCCATCCGATGGGTGCAAGGCTGGGCAGTGGGTCCCTAGCTGTCTCCCTTGAGACCAGGGATCCTGTGCCACCGGCTGCCACATCTTCCCTTTCTCATCCCTCTCTTTTATCCAGGCTGACCTGCTCAAGCTCCTCTTTACCGGCTGCCTTTGAAACTTTTTGACATCTTCTCGGCACTTATTCAACTGGGAGCATCTTCCCTGTTAATAAAGTCTCTGTGCATCAATGGAGCGTGTGCCTCATCCAGGACTGCGCGGTGCGCGGTGTGCGGTGCCGCACTGTCCCCAGCCTCGCCGATGGCCGTGCCACGAGGTGGCAGTGCCGCCTCAGCAGCGCCAGCATTGGCAGGAGGCAGAGAGAGGAGGCCTCCTCAACCACCTCCAGCATCCCTGCCCTCTCTGGGTCCTTCTCTGAGGCTGAGATGGAGGGGCTGTTTCTGTCCATCTGTCTGTCCACCTGCTACTCCCTGCCTGCTCCCCCCCAGCCTCCCTGCAGTGATGGCTTTTAGGGGCTGGTGGCTCTGCGGGAAGGTGCCCTGCAGAGTTGAGGATGTGGCTCAGGATGGTGCAGCATCTTTGGGTACCGTCTCCAGGGCTCCCCCATCACTGAACAGGATGAAGAAGAAGGTCACTTGCACATCCCTCGCCGGTGATCTTTCTCCATGCACTGCTCCCCAAAACTGCCTTTCCAGCTTGCCCAGCTGGCGTGCTCTCAGGAGTCATTAAGGTGCTCCAATTCAGCTTTCCTTCATGCTTGATGAAGCCCTGCAAGAAGGTGGGAGGGTGAAATGGGGAGCCAGCCCCCCATTTGCATCCTCTGGTATGGGGGGAAGTGATTCACACCGTGTTAGAGGGGAATAAGTGGGCAAACACGAGGTTGCTGGGCTGTGACCAAGGAGGTGGTGTAGCTGAATGATGCTGCAGGAGCTCATCACGGGGTCAGGGGCTGCAGCACAGGGCATCTCAGGGATGAGGGATGCTCACCAGGGTTGGGAAGAAGAGCATCGTCCTGCATGGGAGCTATGAGAACCTCGGTACCCCTGGTACCCCCAGGGTGGCTCTGCTGGGCTGATGAGTCTGGGGCAGGGATGCCAAAGGTGTCTCTTGGCAGGGTTTCTAAGCCCCACAGAGAGAGCTGGGGCTTCCTGGGAGTGGTTTGACCTCTCTCAAAGGGTGCAGGAGCTGAGAGGAAGACCTGGGCGGTGACCATCAACAAGCAAAGGTGTTTTCAGCACTTTGAACATTCCCAGGTACCAAAGCTGTTTCACTTCCCATTCCTGGAGCCAGGCATCCTCCTCCTGTGGGTCTCCTGTGGCTGCTGGCTCTTCCCCAGCTTCACTGGGGGACAAATCTCTGCTGCTGAGGTGGGTGATGCTGGTAGGGTGAGAGGGGGTCACAGCAACATGAGGGGGGTGTGCCTCCCACCCTGGGGGAGGAATCACCGTGCCCACTGCAGGTAGGTCTGGCTGGAGGCATGGTTATTGTCTATGAGTGAATTATTGATTGGAGTTACCTCTATGGCTCTGACATCACCTTTACTGACTTTGCCTTTATGTTTAAATCTCCTCTTCAATTGCTCTGAACGATGCAACATTTTATTTAAAATGCACTGGGTAGCTTTGATCCCTTGGCTCAGGTTTCCTGTTGGTGGGGAGCTGGGTCAGTGCGTGGTCGTGGGAGCTTGGTCACTGCAAGAGGGGCTTCAGAGGTGCTCAAGGCACTGGTGGCCAATGTTCCCCCCAGAAGCCCTGCAGGCCCTCAGTACTTAAAGGGGCTCCAGGAAAGCTGGGGAGGGGCTCTTGATCAGGGAGTGCAGGGATACTCCCTGGCTCCTCTCCGCTGTGATCTCTCTCTGGGATGTGCAGGGCTGCTGCTCAGGGGCTGCACGTTTTGGGGTACAGCAATAGGGGTAGCAGCCTGTCAGGCCAAAATTCACCCCGTGCCAAGCTGTGAGGCTCTTTGGGATGCCCCATGCCATCCCCTGCCAGGCAAGCAGGCATGCAGCTTCGGTGCTCGCCCTGGCAGGACAGCAGAGCTGTCTGCATCCTGCTATCAAGGCGGTCCCCGTTGCGTTTTTATCAGCATTACCATCCAATACTCCCCAGCTGCTTTGTCTTTGCTTTACATTTATCAATATTACCAACTGATCCTCCAGTCCCTCTCCGTGGGTTTATTAATATTGCCCTCTGATCTGCGGGAAGCTGCCACGCTTTATATTCCAGCCCCATCCCCAGCTTCTCCAAGCCCCTACGCCATGTTTAATTAGATTTTCTCCTTGGCTCATGCAAACACAAATTGAGCTCCTGGTACCTCTCTCTCACGCCAGAGCTGGTGCCTGGCCGAGGCGGATGGCATCCTCCAACAAATTAATATGCCGGTGCCATCCAGGGTTGGCGCAGACCTCAGGGCGATGCCATCAGCGGGGTCTCACCTGTGGGAGGTTCTTATTTTTAATCGCCCTCACCTTGGTTTGCGTGGCTGGTGCTGAACCTGGCAGGGAAAGACGTTTGCTCGCAGGGTTCGGGGTGGCTGGGCTCAGGGCTGCTGGCTGCTGATTAGGAAGCAGCCCCAGGTCCCCGGACCAGAAATCAGAAGCAGAGCTCAGGGCAGATGCTGCCCAACCCTCTCCCATTGCATTAACCCCCCTTCCCGCTGCTCTTGGGCATTGATGTCATTTCTCCAGGGTTCCTTGTAGGTTTGGTTTCCTCCAAGTCAGCTGCCGGGCAGGACGCTGGGGACCGGTGCTGCTCGGTGGCAGCTTTTCCAGATCAGAGAGAGGGCAAATTGTTTATGCAAAGTTTGTCGGTTCCTCCAGGCATGAAGGGAAGCGCTGATTGTTCTCCAGCTATCTCAAATCTTGTGCCAATTTCCAAGATTAAAAATTTTCCCTGCGTCTTGCAGACATATTTGGTCTTTGTGCTTTGATTTCCAGCCTTGCTGTCCAGCAGGTGCTTGATTTTTTTTTTCTTTTTCTAATTATCTTTTTTTTTCTTTATTTCCCCCACCCTGCATTCGTTCTCCTGCCAGGGTCTCACCCTCTGTGCATCTCTCCTAAGGAATACAGGAGGAATTTGCTATGGGGATGCTCAAGGGATGCAGGCATGGGACCCCTTCCTGGGGCTGGATCTGCCCTTTTCAGCCCAACTTTGAACCCATGGGGTAAGATGGGGCAAGAACCTCTCCACCCCCTCCAGTCTGGCAGCTCTTTGGCTGCACAGCCTGTTGTGCTGCTGGGGTGCAGGATCCACTCCCTGGGGCTTCACAGCCTCTCCTCTCCCAGTTGCTGCCTGAGGAGTGTGTTTGCCTGAGTCAATAGAAACCTAATTAAGCTATTTATCTGGGAAAAGCAGCCACTCCTGGTAAGCACTGCTGTCACGATGAAGAAGGAACCGGCACAGCGGAGAAAGGGGGAAGGCAGGGGCGAGGGAAGGCTGTCGGCAACACTTCGGAGGGGGAAAATATCTTAACTGGGAGCAGCCCTGGAGCTGAGCGAGATGGGTACCATCCACAGCATCCCCAGTGGGGCCACTGGCGACCCCCCGGCTTCCACACATTGCCCGAAACAAGTCCTTGGTGATGCTAACATGACTAATAACGTAGTTTTCCATCTGAGAAGTTGCTGTCGGTTGATACTAACGCCCATCGCACCCGGCTGGAACAAAGGATGGCGTTTGCTCCCGGGCAAGTAGAGCTGGACCGTGGCTGGGTGCTGCCCTGTGGGGGAGACCCAGACCCCTTTTATTTTCCCTCTTGGACTTCCCAGTCTTGCTGTTTGCAAAGCAGGGCTCTTCTGCCAGGCAGGCTGTGCTCTAACTTTAAATTGACTTTGCTTAGCAGAGCCCTGCGAGGTTTTTTCCAAGGTGCATAGTCCATTCTTTGGGGGTTTTATAAGCTTTTAAGAGCTTAAGATGAAACTAAGTTTGTCCTAATCTCTCATAAAAGCACGTAGGTTTTCTTGCCCTTCTGCTGCATCAAGGTCTTAGCGTGGTGCTTTCCTTCACTGTTGTGTTTGTCTCAAGGATGGGAAGGAAATGCCTGTGGAATCACAGAAAGGTTTGGGTTGGAAGGGACCTTAAAAATCATCTAGTTCCACCCCCCTGCCATCGCCAGGGACACCTCTTCCTTTTGAAAAATCCAGAGACTCAATCAAAACCCATCAGTGGTGGCTGGAGGAGGACATGGGCTCCCTGGGACCGGTGTGATGTCAAACGGGCCGTGGCACCCTTCACGTGGTGGCACAAATCCTTCCGGTTTCACGAGCCTGCAGCACCCGTGAAGATCTTTTGCTGGAGCACCCCTGAGCCCTCAGCTCATCCAGAGCGAAGAGGACAGCCTAAAAATTGGGAAAAATGTCTTTTTTTCCCCCCAAAAAATAGCAGTGAGAGGGTCCGAGGGCTGCACAGCTCATCTCTGCCCCCCTCTGCTTGGTGCTCAGGGTGAGGTGGCTGATGGGCATTTAGATGTGTATAGGCTTTGATCAATTGCTTTGTAAGAGCTTTCCAAGGTGGTGGCTTTCCAGGTGGCGGCTGAGCAGGAGGGATCTGTGCTCAGCCCTGGGGCTGGTGGGGTTTTATGCCCCAGAGAGCAATTTTCTTGGGCACTTGGGAGCTGAGCTGTGCCCCAGTCTCCACCCTCTTCCTGGGTCAGTCTCTGTCAGGGTCCTGTGCTCTGTGACTGCTTCAGACACCAAAAGGAGGAGTTTTGGAGCTGGACCAGCCTGCCTGGGACTGGGCACCGCGCTGGATGTACCCCCATCTGGATGACACTGAATGTAAATGGAGAAAGGGAGTACTTTCCCCCCAAAATGATGCGAGTTGCAGCTCAGTGGGACGTGATGGATCCCAGACCGAAGCTGCAAATCAGCCCATTGCCTGAGCTACAGCTCTGCACCCCAGCGCCGTGCACGAGGAGGGCTCAGCACCAGTTCAGCACAGCAGCTGCCCATGGCCAGCAAGGAGGGAGCCGGGCTCGTCTGGGCCAGCCTGGTGGGAGCTGCACCATTTGCATATTACTGGTGAGTTTATGAATTATGCAGCCACCACGGCATGTCCAGAGGAATCGGCTGCAACTTGCAAGTGCTGAAAAGCATATTTATCTTCACGTCTTATTGATTTATTTTCCTCTCCCATTTTTCAAGCTCGGGCAGCTGCAGTGAGGAAGGGAAACCAGCCCAGGCAGCTGGGAGGCTGCTGCAGTCCCCCCAGTGCCCCAGTGCCAAGCCGTCCCTTCGGGTTCCTCCACTTGCAGGCTGAAACCACAAAGCTGCTTTATAGAGACTGATGTCTTCTGAGTGTTCTGATGCTTGTTTTGGTGGTGCAGGAGCAGGGCAATATTTCAAAGAGAGAGGGTAATAATTTCTGGTGAGAGCAAAGATGCTCATGAAGGGTGTCCTGGACTGCGGGGGCGGGAGTGAATGGTGACTGCGGGCTGCTGGGTCTTCATGTGCATGAGAGCAACACAGCCTGGGCTGCAGCACTCTGGGGAGCTGGGGTTTGCCCTGGTTTGCCAGCCTCACGCAGGCTCATCGCACCATGTTTGGCCTGAGGAGAGATGCTGGGCTTAGCTGTGCTGCCACAGAGACACCAGAGCCCTCTCCTGCTCGGCTGGAGGGGGTCCCACTCCTTGCTTTCTCTGTAGCTTGCTGAGAAAGCCACTCCTCCACAGGCAGCATCGCCAGCTGAGAGCAGCCAGGCTGTGAGGACACATCAGCATGTTCGTCCTCATCTGGGCAGAAGCGCAACCATCCATTATTGCATTTTCTCCATTGTCTCTTTGTCCATCCATCTACCCTTTCTACTCATTAACTCCACCATCTGCTCCTTTATTTCTCTGCTATCCCCATCAGTAAATCATCCCCTGTCTGTGCCTTCCCCCTCCTTACGGGCAGGGGAGAATTACCCCAAGGTCCCTTCCTCAGCCTTAGATCCCCCAGGGCCACGACCCCATTTTGAGCTTGAAATTCAGGGCTCCATCCAGAGGGAAGCTCCAAAGTCCCTTGGGGCTTTATTTTACCTCTTTTAACATCTCTAAAGCACTCAGGACCTGGGAAGGGAATGGGACCCACTCCATCTTCGGCCAGCGGGCTGCGGGTACCACCCACATCCTCACTCCTGCATCCATCGATGCACCCCAGCTCGCAGCCCTCCCGGCTCTGCCCTTTTTCCCCCCAGCAGGAAAGGTTAGTGGAGATCACACAGCCAGCCGGCTGCCCAGATTCCTGCTCCCTGGGGCTAATTATGGAACAACATTAGATAAAAGTCAACATATGTTGTAAAAGGCACTATGTATCACTGCCTGACAGTTCCTAACAATGTGCTCATGTAACAGCTGTCAGACTGCAATGCTCGAAAATGAGTAATATGTTGATTTATGGATATCAGATCTGCCCTTACGCTCACCAACAGCAACACGGGAAGCCCGCACAGCAGCGCCCGCTTCGCCGCGGTAGCGCGGATGGGCTCGTTTCCTGACGCCGTGGCGCGAGGCGGGATTGGCTCAGCCTCCTACTTTCTCCAGTGAAGTTTAATTTCCAGGTGTGCCCATGTACACGTGGCTGCTCGTACGCAGAGCTGTAACAACTTCTACATGGTGCTCCCGGTAGCAGGAGGAACCACATCCCCTTCCTGGGCTCAGATAGGGCTGAAGTTCATTTCTATGCTAACTGTAATAATAATTTGTTTCAAGTGTTATGAATGAATACTTGCCAGCCCCATTAAGCCCTCTGCCCCTCCATTCCCTCCCTGTTTCAAGGCTCTGGAGGCTCAGACCTCTTTGCTTTCATTAGGACAGGCTGAGAGAGTTGGGGTTGTTCAGCTTGGAGAAGAGAAGATGCCAGGGAGACCTTAGAGCAGCCTCAAGGACTGAAAGGGGCTCCAGGAAAGCTGGGGAGGGGCTCTGGATCAGGGAGAGTAGGGATGGGATGAGGGGGAAGGGTTTTGAGCTGCAAGAGGGGAGACTGAGATGAGATCTTAGGCAGAAATGTTTTGCTGTGAGGGTGGGGAGGCCCTGGTCCAGGGTGCCCAGAGCAGTGGTGGCTGCCCCATCCCTGGAGGTGTTCCAGGCCAGGTTGGATGGGGCTTGGAGCCCCCTGATCCAGTGGGAGGTGTCCCTGCCCGTGGGAGGTGTCCCTGCCCATGGCAGGGGGTGGCACTGGATGGGCTTTAGAGTTGCTTCCAACCCAAATAATTCAATGTTTGAACCAAGCACTGAACCTTTTTGAAGCCTTGGCATCAAATCCTACCCCAGCAGATGCCTGAAGGCTCTGTGTTTTGGGGTAAAACAGAGTGGGATTAGGACTTGATCAAACTTTGCAGTATGAGAGGTGCAGTAAGCCAACAGAGGGGGGCAAATCTCCCCGAATACTCCCCCCTGCAGCTCTCCTACTGGGCTCTGGGTCTGTTTGACTGACTTCTGGCTGCTGTGGTGTTTTGGTGTGGATCTGTGGTGGTTTGGCTCATATCTGGCAAGGGAAGAGCTATTGGGAAGCATTTCTGCATTGAGCAGGGCTGAGCTGGGGAGGCAGGAGGGATGCGCTTTGTCTGTGCTGATAAAACAGCTCAAACCTCATGTAATTTAATATATACACGTATTTGTTTTTTCTCCTTGTTCCTAGCAAACCTGAAGGCTTTGCTTTCTTCCCGAGAAGGGGGTGGGACTGGGTGATTGTGGTGAACGCTGGGTTTTGCTCCCCTGTGGGACAGGGGATCAGGGCAGTCCTGGGACTGCAGTGGGCAACACGGCTGAGGATGCAGCGCAGCTCAGGGTTACGAGCCGTCAACAGCCCTGCCTGTTGGGAAGGCAGTGGATCCAAAATGAATTTGAGGTGGAGATGTGTTTTCAGCTCTTAATGTCAAGAGACATCATTTTTTCTTTATTTTTCCAAATGGTGATTTCTAGCAGGATTTACATCACCCTCTTTAATTTATTCCAGCTCACAAGATATGTTTTCTTGTGTGTGCGTGTTGGTTTTCCAACCTTTTCATGTGGCTGTTTTCATGGGTTTTTTGACAAATATGAATAAAGATACGAGCTCAGCTTGCTTTGACTCTGTTTTTTGATGCCAGGTTCTCATAACCTGTAACACTGCAAAGTTTCCTGTGCTATAGGGGGATGGGTAAATCCCAGTAAAAGTGCTCATTTCATTGAGATCTTAAAATACGATGAAACTGGTTATGTCACTTCATAAAAAGTAATAAAAAAGAAGGTTGATGTCCTTTCTCAACCAGCAGCCGGTGTTTTTTTTAATCTGCAAAACAATAATGGAAAACTCCATTTATGGAGCTGCTGAGTGGGTCAGGCTGAGCCTTTGCAAAACCTCCCATAAGACTAAATAAACTAAGGCTTCACTGCAATTTACTCTTTATAGACTGATATTTACCAGCCTAGCAACTCCTCTACGTGCTAAATGAATATATTTCATTTTATCTAATACATATTCATTATTTACAAACTTGTTTCCACTCTCAAATTTCTGCTCCTTTGTGTGATTTCTCATGGGAATTCTTTTAATATGCAGATTTCATATAAAATATTTTATATGTAGGTATTTTGGCTATGTAATTATCTACTTCTATTGTGTTCAATTCCAAATATGACTTTTAAATTCCCCAAACAAAGAACCTATTTGAGGTTTTGCCCTCCTGGGGAGGTTGCTTTAACCACAGGTGTGTGTATGTGGGCTGGGACCTCCTTACAGACTCCTGGGAAGCCAGAGGTGAGAGCTGAGGGCTTCTTGCAGGAGGGATTTTACCTGGCTGGCGTTGCAGCAGGGCTCTGCTTCTCCATCCTTCTTGAGATAAATTATGGGTTTAGGGACCAGCAAGAAAGCTGATGGGGATAAAGCATCCCAACCTGCTCATGCAGGGCAAATAAACCCAGTCCTGTGCATGCAGATGTCCAATGAGAGCTGATTATCTCCTGCAAGAGGGTTTTTACCTGTCTGACGTTGATTGCAGCAGGGCTCTGCTCCTGCATCCCTCAAGATCAATGATGGGTTTAGGTACCAGTGAGAAAGTCAAGGGGGAAAACATTCCAACCTCCTCATGCAGGGCAAGTAAACCCAGCCCTGTACCTGCAAATGTCCAATGAGAGCTGAGGGCTTCGTGCAGGAGGGCTTTTACCTGGCTGGTGTTGCAGCAGGGCTCTGCTTCTCCATCCTTCTTGAGATAAATTATGGGTTTAGGGACCAGCAAGAAAGCTGATGGGGATAAAGCATCCCAACCTGCTCATGCAGAGCAAATAAACCCATCCCCGTGCCTGCAGATGTCCTATGAGAGCTGAGGGCTTCTTGCAGGAGGGTTCTTACCCAGCTGACCTCGCCAGCAGGACTCTGCTCCCACATTGCTCTTGAGATGAATGATGGTTTCGGGACCAGCGAGGAAGCTGATGGGAAAAGCATCCCAACCTCCCCATGCGGAGCAAACAAACCCAGCCCTGTGCCTGCAGATGTCCAGTTTCAGTGGGAGGCAAGCCGAGGGAAGGTGAACAGTCCTAGTTTGTAGAAAACAACCTTCCTGCGCAATCTAGAGCTGCTGGGAAGATTTGCACAGCAAAAGGCATCCCTAATGTGTGAGGAGAGGTTGAGCTAAACCCCTGGGGCTGTTGCCTGCAGCGGATCTGCTCGCCCCTTCATGTAGTAAGCGCAGAGAGCGGAGCGGTGCTGGAGGGCTCCGCTCGCAGCTGCCAGGGGAAGCAGAAGCGCCCGGCACGGCTCTGGGTGCGCGTCTGGCAGAGCATCCCCTCACATGTCTGAGGGCTGACTCAGAGGGATGACTTAAAAGCACAACGTCTTGCCCTCTATTTGTTCCCCAAGCGGAGATTTAGCTCCTGAATTATTCCAGCTAATTCCAGCCTGGGAAAGTGTTCGGAGCTACGACCAAAGCCAAGGGAGGGTGGGCTGAGCCACCCCCTCTGCCAACCCCCGGCTGCTGCGCTGCATCAACGAGAGGGGGAGAGGGGAAAGCAGCTCCGGGCTGATTCCTTTGCCTCAAGGGAAAAACAAAACTCTGAGAGTCTCTGCCCGGCCCCTCTTCGATGCTGCTCTGATGGGGAAGGTGAACCAGTGACCACTGGAGGAGGGAGAAGCTTTCTTCTCCAGCGAGGCATTCACAAAGCATGGCAAAAACAAGCGCACGTTAATGGGCTTTGGACACCGAGCCTGCGATTCATCAGGGCTGGACAAAAACCCCGATGGCATTTGTAATGCAAATCACCCAGCCATGCTTTAATCATTACCACCGGGAGACAATTAGGGTTAAAATATAGATTTTTTTTTTTTTTTCCACAGCAAGGGCAAACAATAGAGAAATATAAAAGAAAAAAGGCTTGATATGATTCATTTATATCAGCCTGTTGCTTTGAGGCTTAGGATTGCCGTGAGGGGGTGGAGCTGGGCTGCTTCTGCTGGGAAAACATCCCCGATCCAATATTTCTGCCCCAATATACGGTTAGTTTTAGCAGAAAAGTGGGGTTCAGGTGGGCTCCCCCACCTCAGGGTCAGGGCTGGCTGTTCCTGCAGAGATCCAGCTCCTGGGGGAGCCTGTCTGGTGTGAGAACCCAGCAGCAGAATGGGTTAGAAATGGGGAAATGAATCAGCTCTTCTGGAGTCTGATCGAAAGTGCAAACTAAAGGATGAAGGAGGCGAAGGGCAAACGGCCTTTTTTTGCATTTTTATAATCTTGTGGGTGTTATGGTCAAGGTACACTTAATAAGGTGGGACAGGAGCCTTACTCAGCACTGCCCTGAGGTTACGTGAGGAGCAAGAGCAAGGAGAAAGAGGCTGGGGAAAGCACTCAGGGGGTTCTGCTGGGTCTCCAGGAGTTAGGGTGGGTGGCTGGAGCTGGGCTGTGCTTCTCCTTTTGCCCCCCTGGCTTTTCTGCAGGGGTTTATCCCCACCAGTCCCTCTTATTATCTGAAACTTTACGAAACACCATTTTTTTGGATTTTTTTTTTTTTTTTTTGGCTCTTGGAGGTGGAGGGGTGGGGGTAGAAGTTAGGGGCTGATTTCACACATTATTCCTAATCACATGCCCCTGTGGTATCTCCTCCTCCCGCAGCTGTCCTACCTTGGCACCACCACCCACAGCTGGAGGGTGGGAATGATGCAGCCAGGGTGCATCCCCATTGATCCCTGCCATCCACACAGCTGTCTCCCCTTTCTTTCACTCTCTGCTTTCCCAAAGTAAGTGCAAAGGATGAAGAGGTGGAAGCAGCATCTCCTGCCTAGCTCTGCCCACCCTCCCTACCTTGCAATGCCCTTTCCAAACCCAAACGCAGTGGCCAGAGCCACTTTGTATAATACTAAGATTGCATTTAAGGCTGTCCCTGTGGGGAAAAAACAACTACAACAGTGCTCTAATCTTCAATTAGAGAGTTAATTAGCCTCAGTAGCTGTGTACTGCATTGTGAGGGGGTGGTTGGACATGGGATGAAGCTGCTTTGTAATGAAGGACAAAGACCTTTCTTTTTGCTGATGCTGGGTTTTATTCTTCTTCTTCCTCCTCCTCTTCTTCCTTCTTTCTTCTTTTTCCTTCTTTCTTCTTCTTCTTCTTGAGCTCCAAACACCAGAATCTTGCAGAAATTTGCTTTGTTTACATGAGTGGTGCAGGTGAGGGGTTGTGAATACCCAGTCTGGGATCTCCCAAGGTCCTTCTCTTGGTGTTGGGTAAGGAAAGGAGGTGGGCAGGGTGGGTCTGCATTTCTGCAGGGGTGGGAGGTGCAGGAAGAGGAGAGATCCCTGCAAGGGAAGGAAAATTAGCAGGTCAATTGCACTGATTTGCAGCAGGAGAAGGTTTGGCTCTACAGCAAACCCTAACAGTGAGAAAGACAGCGTGTCCAGCGTGCCCGCTTGAGCCCACGCAGCCTGGACCACAGCAGTCTTTCCGCAAAGCACAATCATTTCAGTTTTGAAAGCCATAGTAATAACAGCAATGAGCTGCCCCCCCCCCCCCAGTTCCAAGCCAGGGTGTACAGCAGCGTGCCATCGCTCCTCGCCCTCTCCCAGTCGAAATAATCCGGTTTAATCACACCTGGATGATGTGCAGTGCCACCCCCAGCACAGGGCTAGGAGCAGCACCACCGCTGCTTTGGGCCAAACTGCAGGTCGGTGGCTGTGAGGTGGCTGTGGTGTCCCCCCTCCTGTGCCACCCATTCTGTCCCCAAGGGTGGCTCCATCCCCCTGTCCCGCTTCTGTGCCACTCATCCTGTCTCCAGGGGGTGGCTCCATCCCCCCATCCCCCCCTCCTGTGCCACCCATCCTGTCTCCAGGGGTGGCTCCATCCCCCTGTCCCGCTTCTGTGCTACCCATCCTGTCTCCAGGGGTGGCTCCATCCCCCTGTCCCGCTTCTGTGCTACCCATCCTGTCTCCAGGGGTGGCTCCCAGCTGAAAGCCACCTCGCTCCTCCCTGGCAGAGGGGTGATGTGCATAGCCTGGGGGTCTGGGCATCACCTCAGTGACTTGGGCAAATATGCTGCTGGGGGGCTGGGGTGATATGTGGGGACATGAGCTCTGGGTGGCCTCTCACCACCTGCTCCATCCTCACCAGCACTGATTAAGCTGCTTCTTGCAGGAGGATGCCCGCTGGGTGCAAGCCCAGCACCGTACACAGCACACTGCACCCTGCACACTGTGCACACATTGGGGTGTCGTTTGCCAGAGGAGGGTGCTCTCGGCTTACAATTGCCCCAACAGAGCTCTCACCTTGCTTCAAATGCACCCCCCACCTCCCCCTCTCCAGATCCAGTGCAGTCTTCCCCCAGCCCAGCACCCCACTCCTCACGAGCCCTGCACCCCCTGCATCCCCGCATCCCCCAGCAGGGTCCTGCTTTGCCTCCAGCCCGAGTGGTTCAGGCAGTGGGGAGGGAGAAGATGCAGCAAACGAGGGGAGCTCGGCTGCCAGGGAAGGAGTGAGAGTATATTAATGAAAAAAAAAAAAGGAAAAATAAGAGGGGAACTAGAAAATCAACACAACAAAGTTGACTAAACCAAATATTTCCATCCCTCTAGGAGAGAGCCAGGCTGACTGGAATGCTAAAATCACCTCTATTTGCATCTTTTTAAATAGGAGCCCATAAAAGCAAACACTCCACCACCAATAATTATAATATTTTAATTGCCTTTCTTGGAGGCTTTTGTTTTTCGCAGAGACACAAACGCTGTGCTGCAAACTGGCAAAACACATATCCCTGCCCGTGTGGTTTTGGGTGAGCTTTCGAGCAGGGTGGCTGGGGAGGGGGGGGAGGGGGTCCTCCATGTGCACCCCAGGACTCCCAGCATGCTCAGGGTGCTATGACCCAGGTGGGGTGCACCCCCCCCCCCCCCCCAATGTATGCAAGGGGGATGAGAGGGGTGAATTTTGCTCTGCAGCCCCTCTCCCTCCCTTTTGGTTGCAGGAGTGCCCCCATTTCCCTGTGATTTTACAGCATCTTTACAGTAGCTGAGCCTGTGTCTTTGGGATCCCCCCCCCCAGCACCCCAGACCCCAAGGTTTGGGCAGGATAGGGGGCTCCCAGCCTTTGCTGACTGCCTGGAAGAGAATTGCTACTGGGAAAAGTGACCCCCCCTTCCCCAACCCTATCACTTTGCTTGTGATAAACAGCCTCTTGTTAACAAATGCAGGATAAACTTGAGGACAAGTGCTTCACCACTCTTTTGGTAAAGAAATTTTTCCTCATATCAAATCTAAACCTCCCCTGGTGCAACTTGAGGCCGTTTCCTCCTGTCCCATCGTTTGTTATTTAGGGCTGATATTTTTAGGGCTGCTGCAAATGAAGCTGAAATTGATCTTTGTGCCAGGGGGTGGTGACTTTTGGGTTAAAATGTGTTTAGCAACACCGAGGTGGAGTGCTCTGCTCGCACCTGCAAACAAACCCGCTGCACGCCTTGCTTGCGTGCACCAAGATCCACGTGCAATAAGATATTTGCAGGGTCAGGGACTAATAATTTAAACTGCTGAGCAAAATAAATAAGTGTAAAGCAAACCCAAACCCCGAGCGCCGCAGGAGCAGGCAATATTGTTTGCTTTTCAAATAGACACACAAAAAATACAAACAGTAGCAGGAGGGATAGAGAGATTAAAATTTTTAGAAAAACAAAATACCAGAAATCCCACCAGGAAGCGGTGTTTCCATTTTGTATGTGCATAAGATTAGCAACACTTTGCTGCCTGCTGCCAGTGGCCCTCTCCCCCATCCCCCCACTTGAAAAATTTTATGAAAACCTGCTCTTTTTTTTTGGAGAAAAAAAGAAATTGAGATTTCCTGCAGAAAATATTGACTTTTTAAATGGGAAACTGCCCCGGTTTGGGTCTGGAAGGCAGCCAGGAAACAACCTGGGTTTACTCATCTGACACATTCAATTCAATCGACACCGACAATTCAAAAATTGAAAATTTGAAAGGAAATCAAATGCTTTCTCTTCAAATCTTGATGTTGTCGTAATCCCGATATCCATAGAGGAGAGGGATGGTCCAGCTCCATGGCAGGGAATTGCAAGGTTTGCAGATGAAGTGACACCCTGCATCCACAGCAGACGCTGCTGCTTGGCTTCATGCCTTTCCCTCATGCAACAGGGGTGCAGGATTGCTCGGGCAGGGGGGAACCACGCACCTTTTCCTTGCACGAGCTGTGCAGTAGGATTTGTTCTTCTGCCCTAACAAGCTTTGCTCTTTGTTTTCAAAGTTTTGCTGAGCAGTTTCTGCTGCAGCCTGGGCTCTGCTCGTGCCTGCAAACAAACTCACGGCCCCATCCTGCTGCCAGCACAGCACGATTTGCTTGTGAGCACAAAGATACGCACGCAATCGGGTATTTGCAGGCCCATACGTTTCATAGAATCATAGGATGCTTTGGATTGGGAGGGACCTTTACAGGTCACCCAGTCCAGGTCCCCTGCAGGAACAGGATTTGTGCTCCCATGCTGGTTGACAACAGCCTTGAGTCAGGGGTCTGCGCTGCTCACTGCTGCAGCCAGGGATGTGTCGTGGATTTATTCAGGTTCACAGTATCACAGTATCACAAGGCTGGAAAAGACCTTTGAGATCATCGAGTCCAACCTATGACCCAACACCTACACCTACTCCTACCTGTTGACTACACCATGGCACTGAGAGCCTCATCCAATCTCCTCTTAAACCCCTCCAGGGACGGTGACCCCACCACCTCCCCGGGCAGCGCATTCCAGTGGCCAAGCACCCTCTCATTCCTGGGCATCACCGGCGCCAGCCACGGTCCTTCCAAGTGCTTCCCCTTTGTAAGGGAATCCTTTCTGCCTGGTATATTTTTAGGATCTCTGCATGTTTGACTTACAAAGTTTTTTATTTTAGTGCTTCTATTATTTTATTGTATTTTATTGTATTTTATTGTATTTTATTTTTATTAAAGTGTTTTATTACATGTTAAAATAAGAAATTACGTCTGTTTTGAAAGCAGAAAGCATTGTAAAGGAAACGGAGAGATCGACTCCTATTGTTGTCTTAAACACCGACTGATTCTACTCGTATTGTCTTGCACACCCCCTGACTCCACTCCTGTTGCTGTCTTTAACATCTCCTTGAGTGCTGGGGCCGCCGCTGGGCTGGGGCTGCTGCAGAGGAGGGGGAGGCGGTGCAGCAGCAGGTGCCCCCCCCACACCTGACCGCGTTTCCGCCCCCACAGGTGATTCTGGCCGGGGCTGCTGACCTGGCAGGGCCCCCCAGCCCCAATTCCAGAACCTTCCCAAAGGAGCTGCTGCACACGCACCGACTCGAGAACTTTCGCAGCAGGAACCCCCCCGTCATGGTAAGGGGGGGGGGGGGGGGGGGGGCAGGGATTGTCCCATAAACAGAGCCCGTCGAGGGGCGCCCCTCCTCCCCGGACCCACCTGGAGCAGCGGCAGAGGAGCCGCAGGACCTGGAGCTCCTGAAGGCAGCGCTTCCCAGAGGCCCGCGGAGCGGTGACTATTTTCCTCTTCCCCCCCTGCTGCTTTTATTCCTCCCTCTCTCCTTTCCCTTCTGTTTCCCGTGGCACCGCTGGGCCTCGGGTTGGGTCCGAGTTGTTGTTCGCGCGGCGGCCTCGGGGGATCAGATCGGGAGCTGAGCAGACGGGATCTGGGGCCGCAACCTTTGGGAAGCGGCAACTCGGAGAGCGCCGAGTGTTGGAGCCGAAGCTTTGGCCGTGCCCCAAAATACTGATTTATTATTTTGGCTGTGCCCCAAATAAGCACTGTTTGGATTTCCCCGGGGAGATTTGGTGTCTCTATTTCTCCACACAGACACCAAAGGACCCTTCCCTTTCTGACTGAGCACATCTCGGGGGGGGACACCTGGGGTGGGAGCGGGCCCCGAGAGGAAGGAAAACTGGATTTTTTCATTGAAAGCAGTGCTGAAATGAGTGGGTTTGCTACGAGAAGTCTCAGACTGATTTGTTTTTCAATTTTACTTTTGCCATTTGGTCCGGTAGCACCGTGTTTTGAGTCATGCCAGAACCCAAAGGGCACCTACAAGAAAGCTGAGGAGCAACTTTATAAAGAGGCGTGTAGTGATGAGGGGGAATGGGTTTGAATTGGAAGAGGGAAAATTTAGATTAGATATTGGGAAGGAATTCCTCACAATAAGGTTGGGGAGGCCCTGGCCCAGGTTGCCCAGAGCAGTGGTGGCTGCCCCATCCCTGGAGGTGTTCCAGGCCAGGTTGGATGGGGCTTGGAGCCCCCTGATCCAGTGGGAGGTGTCCCTGCCCATGGCAGGGGGTGGCACTGGATGGGCTTTAAGGCCCCTTCCAACCCAACCCATTCCATGATTCGTGAGTCTCCAGGGCTCCTCTCTGATGCTGTCGTGTATGCAAAGTGAGCTTGGAAACGGGCAAAGCCGGTGCTTGGAGGTTTGTTGGACCTGGCGCAGACGATGCTGACTGCATCCTCATCCAGAATCGGGACCCATGAGCTCAGCTGCCCAACCCCACTCCTCGCAGGCCACCCACGTTTTCCCCTGGGGCCAAACCCGAGCCAAAACGCGTGCCGGGTGGGAACAGCGGGGAACTGCAGCGGGGCGGCTTTGACAAGCAGATCCCACCACCAGCCTTGCCTTCCCCACTGCCATTTGTTGCTGATGCTGGTGGTGGGGGGCCGACAGCGCCCGTGCCCACCCATCGCAGAAGGCTGGAGCCAGCATTTGAATAATGAATTCTGTTTAAGACTGAAAGCTCAGAGATCCATCTGTAACAAGACTCGAAATAATTACAGCTGATGATTGCCTGGTACCTCAGCCAGAAAAAACAGAACAGATTTTGGCCGCCAGCAATTACAAGCAGCACCCGCTCGAGCACAGGGAGAACTTTCGGAACGAATTCATGAATACATTTGCGTGGATGGGGAGCGATGGCGATGGTGGTTGGGGGTGCAGGACTGCGAGGAGGAGGTGTCTGCGTACACGTGGCTCCCACGCGCCTTGTCTTGGGGGGACGGTGGCAGGGGTGCCCCCTCGGGCTCTGCGTGCCATCCCCTGCAGCTTCGGTTGGCACTGGGAAGGAGCAGGGAATCCACACCTAGATGGGTGCTTGTGTGGGGCTGTTACAGCACAGCAGGATGGGAACTGGTGGGCAAGTGGGGAAATACGAGGAAAATGGGGGAAAAAGGGGGAAAAAGGTGATGTTTTCTTGTCTTCTTGTAATATTGCACCTAGTTTGTTCCCATCTCCCTGATGGCAGTGGCCCGAGCACTGATGTGTTTGGATGCAGCTCAGTTCAACTCCGCCTTCCCTGTATTCTTCCCCAAATCGTGGTTGAGATCAGGCTGTCCTAGGAGACCCAGAGGTGGCAAGAATTTCAGACTTGACTCTGCCAGCTGTTTGCCCTCTTCTCCTTTGGTTTTGTCTTGTGGCTTCATGGGTGAGGGCTGAGCGGGGGAGGAGGGTTTCTCCACCCGGTGCAGCACTGGTGCCCTTTGGTAGCTGCCCAAACCACGTGTGCTGTCCCCAACAGCCCTGCACGTCTCCCAGACTTAGATATTTTTTCCCTATAATGAGGATAATTTATCAAATAGTGAATAATATGCTTTCCTTCTTCCATGTCTCTTCCACGTATCATTTCAACTGACTGAAAATTGTCAAATTAGACTATTTTCCCTGACTGTTCCATTAGGAGCGGGGGGAGCTGAAGGCTTTGATAATTGCGCGGTGCGCTCCAACGATGTCTTATAAAATAAGCAGCCTGTAAAAATGTTATTGCCCAAGCTTAGAGGAATGCCCTCATTGGCAAAATATGGGCTTTCTCTCCCAGTGCTGATGCTGGTGACTTTTAAAAGTCTATTTTCTTTGCCCCTGAGAGCGTGACTGCCCGAGCCTGGCTGAGGCTGACAGGGGGGAAACCTCGGCCGCCAGCTGCACGAATTGCTTGGGGACTCTAAGTACATCGTGCTATCGCTTTTTCCCATCCGCCAAAATTGCATGTGCTTTGAATTGTCCTAGCGTAATGCGTCTGTATTCATCATTGCTCCCTTATCTTGTTCGGCTCCAATCTACAAGGATCTGCTTAGTTCTCCTCTGCACCTTAAATTCTCTTTTATCTCAACTGGTGTCACCGCCGAGCCTGCAGACAGTTGTAGCATCTTTTGTCTTGCAGATGGAAAATGTGCATGGGAATTCCCAGCTCTTTCCCCATCCCTGGCTTTTGCACATGGGACTGTTGCACAGCCCTGCTGGACCAGCACTGACATTAAGGAGTATGTGTTGTTCATGGATGTTTCTACTCTACAGCTGTCCTGGAGGGAAAGGATGCTCCTTGGAGGGAAAGGATGCTCCCTGGAGGGAGGGATGCTCCTGGAGGGAGGGATGCTGGTGGCGCAGGAAGAGCCTGGTGTCGTAATAAGCCATGTGATTGGGGAGCTGACCACTCCCATTTCTCACAATGAGTCCACCTGTGAGGAGGACCTGATGCATCCCTGGATAGGGTGGTTTTCCTTGGGGAATCTTGCACTTGTACTTTCCATCTGAGTTAAGGTGAATGCAAAACCTGAAAGAACTTTATTTTATGTCAAAGCAGCTTGCCAGCCCTGAGTAAATGCACAGGGAGGTTTTGCTGGTCCTGCCTTATATTTTGAGCTGATCTCATATTGCCAGTGGGGTTTTGCAGGTCCTTTATTTCTTTTGGGTTAAGACGGGAGCTATTAAGATGTTGGTGTTAAGATGGGAGGACTTCTTCAGTGATCCAAGTTATTTCCTCCCTTTCTGTCTTTATCACTAGAGCTGGTTAAATGAAACAGGACTGCAAGATAACTAGTGACTCTGGGTGCTGGGTTTGAATTACACCTGAAATGCTTAATTCTGTGTCTCTGCACGGTCCTGTTTTGGGATGAAACATGGGGGGCTGAGTCTGCCATCCTGAACTGATGCGCTTCCTTAAGCCTCTCCTAGAAAGCTCCATTTGAAGCTTGCTCCTTCCCATGATACAGGAGCTGTGTGGGCAATATAGACTGCACAGCATCACTTAACGGGGCCCCAAATAAAGGGAACAGCTGGTTAATCAGTTCAAGTGGCTGGGAACCAGTTTACCGTGTATTAAGTGTTCTTTGATTCTGTTTAATTGGGACATTGCAGAGACCCTGACGTCCAGTAATAGGGACAGTGGGAAGCTGATCAGACAGCTCGTTAACACTCAATTAATGTCGCTCTGTACGGCACAGCAGTAACTTTTAAAAAATGTATGCGCGCAGCCGAGGTGGAATGAAATTGTGACGGCAAATTCCAGAGCGCCTGGTCTGAGGTTGCCGCGCAGCGCTGCCTCGGTGCGTGTGTGCTCAATTGAAGGGGAATTAAAAGTTGAAGTGCAGTTTTTTTAGGTGAATGCAGTCACTTTACACAGTACAGAATCAGTTCATTTTTAATTTATAGGCGCAATTAAAGTGCGCTAAGAATAAAATTCATAAATCTTTAGCCAACTGAGCGTGGTTCTTCTGAAAACTCTTTTTGTTCCTCCTCATGCGGGCGATGTGGGCACCTGGTGTGCTTGGAATAATAATAGCCAGCTATTCCCCTTCACCCTCTTCCTTGTCAATCCTAGGAGGCTTTATTAATCTTACCTCGACGTGCCTTTGACGCCTGCGTGATTGCTTTGCACCCGTGGTTGTGAGATGGCTCAGCATCAGGTTTAGGTGTTGGGTTTTGGCTGGGTGATCTGAGCTCTGGGGGTGAATTTCGGCGTCTGAACATGGGCAAAAATAGAGGACGAGATGTCAGAAGCCATTCCTTGTCTAGCTCAGGTGAATCGTCACCTTAGCTTTTGACGTGTGGCACCTGATATAGAGAGGGGCAAAGGGATTTGTCGCAGGGCATCTCAGGGCGGAGTGGTGGATGTGGCCAAATCAGGAGCCCTTGAAAGGACCTGCATGAAGATGTGTTGACCACCAAAGGAGGGAGAGAACAGGGCTCACGTGTGCCCCTCTCAACTCTCAGAGGAGGCATCTCGGTCTGTAATAGCTCTGGAGGGTTTTTCCTGTGGGATGGGTGGAGGAAGATCTGGATGGGTTCAGCTTTCCCTTCTCACATCATTTTTTCCCCCCAGCCAGACCGTGTCCGTGCTTGGGGTAGCATGGTTGGAGAGGTAATTGCCATCTCTTCATTTCCCTAATGAGCCCTGGGTCTGCTAACGAGCCTATTACTCCTTGGCAAAGTGTCCAACAGAGAACCTCTGCTCTGAGGGGGGCACGGCTTTGATCAGGGGATGCTGCCTGTTCCCTGGGTGGTCGGAGGGGGACAATTCCCTGTCGGCTGCTTTGTAACTTGGCTCCCTCCAACCATTCCTCATTGTCAATCGTGGAGTCATTTAAGGGTTTGATTCCCCCTCCCTCCCTTCTTTCTTTTCTTTTCTTTCTTTTTTTTTTTTTTTTTTTTATTACATCTGCACACTCAGTCATGCAAAAAATTACACGATTTCAGAGATTCAGCTGACTCCTCTTGGATCATGAGGGCTGCTTAGTACTGCCATCACCATTCAATTAGCCCCAGCGCACAAAAGAGATGTGCTGGAATAATACGGCCTTTAGATTAAAAACCACTCTGTCCTGCATGGAGCGCTCCATGGGGAGCACCAACGCTTTCCCAGCTGCACAGCACGCTCCGGTCCTTGACACTCATCCTCTCCATGAGTCCATTGGGGTAGTGATGGTGACAGGCTGGGTCCAGTATGAGCTTGCCAAGAGATGCACCAGGCAGGGATTTAGATGTTTAGTGCTGATGGCTCCCAAACAGGCACTTTGGTTTTGCATAGTGGAGTACCTGGTTACATCTCTCCTGCAAAATCCAGGGTCAATGCAGGGTGAGGCCAGTCATTTTGAGCATCTTTGTCCTTTTTTGAGCATCTTCATCCTCCCAGAAGAAAAATCAGCCCCATTTCTGCAGTAGTCCTGGTGCGTTGGGGCTGGAGGAGCCCTAACATTCGCTGTTGCACCCTCAACTCTTTGTATGTGCCCCTAAGGATGCTTGGGTGGGAAGGGACTGAGCCTTGTCCTCCTCAGCCCGTACCTACATCTTCCTCCTCTCTTTGCAGTGTTTGAGATGGGATTGGAGATCGAAAACATGGCTGGGGGCAGCATGGGGAGGCAGCCTGAGATATTCCTTGTGGATTATAGACTACAAAGTCCTACCTTTCCAACATTTTCCCACCCTCGCTGCCAAAAGCCTTGATTCTGCTGTTAAAACATGTTTTACAGGAGATGCAGGTGCCTGCTGCTAAGCACGTGGTGCAGGTCTTGAGGACCAAAGCTGGGCCAGCCCCCAACCATGGCATCCTCTCTGTCTGTCCCTTCCCCTGGCAGCTGGAAGCCCATGGCAACTTTGCCATTCATGATCAGCCCTCCTGTATTTTTAGGGTGGTGATGACTGAAAGTAAATCTATTGCTTTGAAAGGAGGGGCAGAGGATCAAATAAGAAGTTATTTCATTCCTTCCACCTCTGCCCTTGAGTAGGAGATAATAAAAAGCCAAAGGCGGGTCTCTGCTCTGCCAGGAGATCAGACTCCGCTCTGGCTTTGCTTAGGAGTTGTGTGGATAAAATATTAAGCACCAGGGCTTGAGCAGCGTGGGTACAGCAGGCATAATCAGATGAGTAGTTAAAGGTCTGGCATCCTTTGGGGACACGTGTGATTGATCAGCCCTTGCAAAAATAAATAACCCGGCCCTTTGGATCTATGTAGCAATTTTAAATTTTTAATAAACCTGTGCGTATGGTGAAGGATAAGTCGTCACCCTGCACTCTGTGCCTGTGATTCTCTGGGTGAATTTATCATGCTCTCCCTTTCGGAGGGCTTCAGATCTAGCTGATAGGCAGCTTAACATTCCCATCCCATCTTTATCGTGCCGAGGTGCAACAGGGTATCGGCATCGCTGAGGATGCTCCAACTCTGAAACGGAAGAGGAGAGAGCTGGAAATGCAGAGCCTCTGGGTTTCCCAGCATGTGGTGGCCCCAGGTTTGCAGAGGGAGGAGGAAATGCAGCAGAGGGGTATGAAATCCTCCAAACCTAACCACCTTCTAAAGGGCATCATGTGGAGCAGGGGCAGCTGCTGGTGTGGTGGCAGAGGAGATAATGCCACAGCCTTCTGGGCATGGGGAAATCACAAAATGGTTTGGGTTGGAAGGGGCCTTAAAGCCCATCTAGGTCCAACCTCTCTGCCATGGGCAGGGACACCTCCCACTGGATCAGGTTGTTCAAAGCCCCTTTCAACCTGGCTTTGAACACCTCCAGGGAGAGGGCATTTGGAAGCGAACTGCAGCAGGGTGTTCAGTGCCAGCCTTGCCAATGCTTCCCTTGCCCAGCCCTGTGCTGGTGGAGTGAGAAGAGAGGCATTTCACCATCCTCACTTTTGCTGCCTGGGCTGCTCTGCCTGCAACACAGAGCTTTGTTTTGGGCTGGGAAGCAGGAAAGCAGGGCTGCCGTGGAGCTGAGCGTTGCTAAAGAGGGCTGCAGATGGCAGGGCTGGCTCCTGCCCCGCTCCGACGGGGAGCAGATGGCAGCTCCTGCTGCACGTGTGGGCCCAGCAGGCGAACGCCCCCAGCTTCGACCAGCTCTTGGGCTCTCTCCACCCTCCTGCCCGGGATTGAGGCACGAGGGGACGATGCTGCCCAGCAGAGCTCATCCATTCCTGCTGGAGAGAGCAATGGGGGCCTGGGCAAAGGGTGTTCTCCTCTGCAAGTGTGCAGGTGGAGGCAGAAGGTTCCAGGTGCGTCTTAGTTGGCCATCTGTGAAGCACAGGACCTGTATGAAGGCAAAATGTACCTTTCCTGTGGCTTGTGTAGGGCTCCTGGGAGGTGTTGTGGGGCAGCAGTGCTCCCCTAACATTGCCAAAGCTCTGCTAAAGACTTTTTGGCACTTTTGTGCCATTTTTGTGCCATGCAGCTGTACATCTGCATCCTGCTCTGCCCCTAGTGAACATAACCCTGGATTCAAAGCTTACCAGCAATGCTGCTGCCATCCCACCCTTAAGGACACAGCTCTGTTTTCCTGGCTATGCTTTCCTAAGCTGAGGTTATAGCAGCCCTTTCTAGGGCAGTGGATGAAGTTTCCCAGGTCATGGAATTAGAGAATCCTAGAATGGTTTGGTTTGGAAGGGACCTTAAAGATCATCCAGTTCCAATCCCCCTGCCATGGTCCCCCCCCTTCTCTGCCTGGGTCTGGCAGTGTGCAGCAAGAATATTTGCCCTGCAATGCCAGGGCTCTCATCCTTGCAACTTGAAGCCCAGCTGGCCGCTATTGCTGGGATGTGCACGGTCTCTATGGGAAAAAATGCTGTTAAAGAGCATATCCCAGCTCGGCGATGCAAACTCCATGCTTAGCAGGAAGGCGAATCTGAGCTCAGAAAGATTTTTGGGTTGTAATTTCACCATTGCTGTGGGAAAATCTCCAGAGCCATGGTAACGTGGATGGTGTCATTTCCCCACGCTCAGCAGTGCTGACATGTCTGAATGTGTCATCTGCACAGGGTCTGCTCTTCTGCTGGAAGCTCTTGGTGGTAGCACTTAGCTTGTACTCAAGCCCAGATAGTTACTACTGATTGGATTTTATATGATGTGTGTAACAGCCATCAGTATTTTTAAAACTCGAGCTGGCAACAACTTCCTGCAGTGATGGGAACCCCTGGCGTAGGAAATCTGTGCCCAGTGCCTCACTGATGCTCTCAGCTAGCTGAGCTTGCAGCAGAGGCTCTCAGTGGCTGCAGAAGCTCTGTGCAGGCAAGGAGAAGGCAGGAGGAGGTACCTTGAGGTTGACTGGATGTGAACTGGGGGACAGCCTTCCTCCAGCCCCCTTACAGTATGGTTATCACCATGCTGTGGGTACCAGTGACAGATCTGGGAGTTGCGGGTGGGAGCAGAAGCAGCTGCTGTCCCTCGAGGGCAGCGAGCAAGCTGTCATCACAAGCTCACCAAGACCGACTGTCCTCCACAGCAGAAGTGCCTTGGTGGCAGTAGTGACCCAGGGGCTGAGCGATGGTGGTGAAACAAGAGGAAATGCTTAGTTGGGGTCATTGGTCGCAGCAGTAATTTGACATCCTCTTCCCACTCCTGCCAAGTAGCAACATCGTTCCTGGAGAGAAAATGCCTGATAGAGCCTCATAGGTCCTGGGGGAGGCACCAATGATGCCTGGAGGTATGGCCTGACCCACTGGTCATCAGCATCAGCCCTGAATTGCCCCCTGTAAGGACATGAGAGTTCACCACGTCTGGCTGCCCTCCTCAGCCAGGGCCGATGGGCAGGCAAGGAGAGACCTTAACGTTGTGGAAGGTCCATGTTTCTACCATGGCAGGAGTGGTGCGCGGATGGAAAGAACTCTCGCCAACAGCAAATAGAGCCGTGTTCGCAGGGGCCCGCTGAGCAGCCCTGGGGCATGCACAGTGCCGTGACAGGCAGAGGGAGCCCCAGGCTAGAAAGCAAAGGGACTGAGCAGGGAAAAGGTGTCAAGGCATCCAGGAGACGTGCAGGAGTGGAGAGGCTGTGCACGGGTCCTGGTGCGGAGGTGGGAGCCGATGTTGTTGCCTCTGGGTGCTCCCAGCCTGACAGAGCTGTGATATCCATCCCTTTTTAAGCATTGCTGCTTGGCTCTTTAGGCAAACTTATTAAAAGCAAACATCTCCTGCCCCTGCAAGTAATTGAGAGCTATCACTGGAGCTGCAGGATGCTCTTTAAAGCCTGGGGAGGAAGAAGGGAGGGTAAAAGGGCACCGGGATGGAGGCCAGCCAGCAAGGTTAACATAACATTCAACAGCGAGCGGGTTTGCTTTGGGCATCCTGGCAGCCAGGCAGCTTCCAGGTCCTCCTAGGTGAGAGAATGCTGACGCCCAGTTGTCATCTACTTCTGTTTCCTGATGGCATCTTTAACTTTCAGAGGCTGGGAAATCCACCCTGCCTTGCTAGCAGAGCCGGTGAGGATGGCTACGTGTGCTTTGGATGCATTAGGTCACGTGCAGTTGGGTTATTCCCCTGCACCTGAGGTAAGCCCTGGTCATGTTCTCCGTGTCCCCTCCTCTGCTACAGCCAAAAGGTGTGAGATCTCCCCTCCCTCACCCTTGCCTTTGTGCATTGCAGACCTTCCCACTGCTTTTTAAATATTCTCATCGGCAAAGCCTGGATCTGGCAGCCAGATTCCTCGCCCAGGTTTAAATGAGGGATTGCATCCCTCCTGTGCTCAGTTTGTTGTCTCCATTTCTCTGATCACCAGCAAAGATGATTTCTTAGACATCCTGTTTCTTGCAGATAATATTCCTCCCTCAGCGATCCTGCTTGGGCTTAAATAGGTGAGGAGGTGAGGGAGGGGGCCAGATTTTGCTGAGCTGCTTTGTGGTGAAGGTGTGGGAAGCTCAAAATGCTGCTCTAGAGAGCAAAAGGGGCTTCGCAGGGACGGTGTGGGCATGAGGAGGTGGGGCAGAGCTGCTACAGAAGATGATGACCGGGGAAAAGCGGTGGGCAGGAAGGCAGCATGGAGCAGGCTGTGGTGGTTACATCAGCCCAGCCTCGGGCAGGACACAAGTGCTTCCCAAGCATCCCCAGTGTGTTTTTCTCCCAGATTTTTGGATAGCACTGTGCTTTTGGGAGTGGTTTTGCTCTGCTGCAGACCCTGGAAGCTGCTGCCTGACTCTTCTAACCCTTTATGGCCAAAATCACAGTGTAAAGGCATCTGGTGTTCTCTTTACTCCTGTTTGCATCCTTCCTCTCATGACTGTATGTAAAAGCCGTTTTCATTTCCCGGCTCCTTTAGCATTCTCTCTCCCATTCCTTTTATATTTTCTTTTTCTTTTTGCCATAAAAAGCAAATTTTTTGGAAACGAAGTGAGACAGAGAGAGAGAAAAAGAAAGCCCAATGCAAGTTTTTTTGCTCATGAAAGGGAAAGCATGGAATACAACAAATTAAATAGCCACCCGGTGAGAAAAAGGGATTGGAATGAAAAATGAGGAGGGGAGGGGATAAAACCCAGATGAAAAAAAAGGCAGGCTGGAGCTGGAAGATGCCAGACAGGTCTGGGAGTAGAGGCATAGCATGGTGGTAAAATAATTGTGCCCCTTCAGCTGAAGTCCACCACTTGCTTTCTGCCTCGCTAACCCAAGCCTGCCATCCTCTGTTAGCTCCTGCAATATTTTATCTGCCAGCTCGGGCTCTGTTTCGCCAGCGATGGAGAGGACTAGATTAATTAGGAGAGATCTCTTTTACACAGCCAGCCTGGCTCTGCGGGGGGAAGGCTGGGAACTATTTAAAGGGATGAAGATGTACTGCAGCAGCTGCCATCTCTCTGGCTGGTAATGTGCTCACTCACCTAGCTGAAAATTCATCTCCTTTTGCCCTCTGCCAGTAATTCCCAGCAAATAAAGGCGAGGTGAGCTCTGAGGCCAGGGCACCGTATCTGGCTGAGCTGGGGTGTTTGGTGAGAGCTGGGGAGAGCAGGTGTGTAGGAAGAAATTGGAGCAAGATTATGTCTGGGTGAAGCTTGGGACCTTGCAAAAGTCCTGTGTGTTCTTGTTTATTAAAGCACTGCCCACGGGAATGGGATTGCGGGTTTCCCTGTGCCCAGGATGGACCCGGCCATCTGGAGTGGGGTGGTAGGAGCATCGCTCCCCAGCTTCTCGTCTCATCAAGGCCCAGCCTTGCCTTCAAGTGACACAGGTAATGAATCCTCTGCAGGGTGCCTGCTGGCTTTAATAAGCTGGAATGAACTGAGGAAGAGAATTAACTTGGCAGGATTAGCTTGCTCTGCAGTGGGATGCTCGGGATGTCTCCTCCTGCGCCGTGCCGGGAATCTTAACACCTCTCCTGCTTTCCGTAAAGCACTTGGCAGCTGCAAACCCCTGTGAGGCAGGTGGGGAGCGGGCAAGGAGGCAAACCCTTTGCTTGTGTGCTGCTGGTTGCCCTTCTGCCTGTTTTACCCCCGAGCGAGGGAAAGGAGGGCTGAGTTTGGCATCTGCCAGAGGTGCAGCATCCCAGCTGGATGCTGCCTCTTGCCACCAGCCTCCCTTCTCCAGAGAAGAAGGGAAGCAATTGAGGAGACTGTGTGTGTGTGTTCTGTAGGTGGTTCAGGCACAGGACTGGTTTTGAGTGGGGCTCCTGAAGCCTGGTTTATCACAGCACCCGTATGTGGAATCAGAATGTCTGAAAACCCTGCAATTACAGTGCATTTGGTTGAGTCTTTTGGCTTTTTATTTTCAGTAAATGGCTTTGTAATGCAGCCCCCCTGCGGGGCACACTCCGTGGGGCAAGCAACGTGCTTTGTGTCCTAAAATATGGTCAGAAGCTCTGTTGTCTGCGTGGGAGCGGTTCAGGGGCTGCAGCTGCGCTGGAGCTCCCAGCACCACATCAGGGACCTCATCCCTGATGCCCAGGCTGCCAGGGGATCCAGGAAAGAGGGAAGCACCCTTAATATACAGTTCTTTAGGGGAGCATGTGTAGCAAGGAGCTTTCCTGCAATGGCACATTCCCCTGTCTAGTCTCATCCTCCCTCTGTGCTTCAGAAAAGCTTATTTTGGCAGCTGGATGAGCCATTGCGGGCACCCAGTTACATGAGAGATCCCTTGGTACCCCGAGATCTCCGGACAAGAGCCCAAACTGCTGCAACCCAGGACCCCTGGGAATGGCTAATTGAATTCCATCCCGGCCAGAGGGATGCAGGAAGGGAGGTGAGACATGGCCCCACCGTCTGCCAGCCCCGGTGAAGTGAGGAGCACGAGGAGCCCTGCTTTTTGCCAGGCTGCTTCCCAGCTGGGCTGCGTGCGCCGGGAGCCGGCACGCTTCTCCGTGTGCATGGTGCATGCATGCTAATGCTTTCTTCCTGCGGTAGAGGAGCCTTTCCCTGACAGATCCTTTAAGAACAGACCTGGATTTTGAGAAACCCTTGATGGCACTGCTTGTAATTATAATGTAATCGGTGTAATTGAGAGCCCAGGGGCTGATTTGCACGTTCGTAATGTTATAGTGAGGCTTGTGGGGTTGTCCCCCACCTTCCCCTGCCTGCGTTTGTGTGGGGTTTAGTGGTGCTGCTGTTGGCTGGGGTTGGGTCTTTCCTTTTGAAGGAGATGAGGGGGATGAAGTTTGCAGGTGTGGAGCAAACAGCTCCTCATGGCACCGCAGCCTGGGTTTGGGGTCCACCAGAGCCATCCATAATTGATGAGTCCCAGGCTGTAATGAGCTCCCAGTCCAGGCTAGGAAATCATTTGCAAGCTGATCTGGATTTCCATGGAACAGGCTTGTTCTCTGAAGGGTTTTTGGGCTGTCAGGTAATGCTCATTCAAAGTGTGAGGGGGTTAAGGCAGAAAGGTACTGTTTATATCTCTTGAGTGGATGGTGGGATGAGTTTTGGCAAGGGAAGAGTGAACACCACGTATTGGGGTATCTTATCCGCAAGATGCCAAGGCAGGAACTGAGGTCCCATCCCTTGGCACGGGCACGAGGCTGGTGGCAGCTGCCAGGTCCAGCACTGGGGCTGCCAGTGGCTTCCAGAAATGCTCAGGCTTGAAGCTGGAAGTGAAGAGAGACTGAACAGCCCTAAAGGTTTGAAGAGGATGACTTCAAAGTCAAGCAGGACTCCTTAAGCAAGAGGAGAGGGCTTTCCACTGCTCCGAGTGCTGGTGTTAAGATTTTCCTATGGGTAAAGTGCATAACGGTGTGATAGAGAAACATGAGGGTATCGTCCAAACTGCATGCAAGGTCGAGTAGAGTGGCTATGCCTGGCCCCATTTAGCCTTAAAATCTGGTGATTACCCATGGGGGTATGGTCTTTGATGGGAAAGCACCCAGGGAGAGTTTTATTCCCATGGGAGTCATGGAAAGGCATCTGCTCTTCTGTTCTAGCCTGGTCTACAGAAGAAAAGCAATCAAAGAAATCCAGGGAGGGCAGCACTCTTAAATCCGCTGGGACTTTGGGAGGATATTGTTTGTGCTTCTTGAATAATGGCTTTTGATATGTAATAATATATTGTGCAGTTTTTGATGGCCAATATTACATTTATTTAAAATGATATAATCAGCCTTCGGTGTCTCAGTTGATTTAGTCAATTAAGTTTTTAACCTCATGTCTTCAATCTCATCTGTGAGTAATTTAAATGTGGTGATTTTAATGAAAGTACATCTACCTGTTCATTTATCCAGACATATCATTGCCCTTTGGATCTCTGGTGGTTGGGACTGGAGATGCTTTTTCTGTTCTGTGTGGATATGTTTACCAGGGGTGAGGAGACAATAAATTGATTGGCGTTAGGGAGCTGTTGTTTTGGGTTGTTTTTCAGAGCAATCCAAATAGAACAGATGCAGTGATTTCCAAACCGAAGTGATGTGTACATTAAGCCTTTCAGAAAGGACAGTCAGCTTGCCTCTAATTCTGGTGTTGTATTCAACCCCAAGAGGAGATGGCACTAATTAAGCATCCAGCGCTGGTACCTGCACAGGAGCCCTCAGACACCTGTGCAAATACCACAGTTTGCCCTGGTAATTAATAGAATCACAGAACGACCTAAGCTGGGAGGGACCCACAAGGATCATTGAGTCAACTCCTGTCCCTGCACAGGACACGCCCAACATTCACACCGCGGGGCTGAGGGTGTTGGCCAAATGCTTCTGGAATGTTGTCAGGCTGTGACTGCTTCTCTGGGGAGCTGTTCCAGTGCTCCACCACCCTCTGGGTGAGGAACCTTCTCCTGATGTCCAACCTAACCCTCCCCTGGCATCTTCCTGCTGTTCCCTCAGGTCCAGGGAGAAGAGCTCAGCACCTGCTCCTCCTCCCCATGTGAGGAACCTGTAGATCACAATGAGGTCCCCCCTCAATCTCCTCCAGGCTGAACAGACCCAGTGACTTCAGCTGCTCCTCACACGCTTCCCCTCTAAACCCTTCCCCAGCTCCGTGCCCTCCTCTGGACGCTCTCCAGCAGCTTTAGATCCTCTTTACCCTGTGGCACCCAAACTGCCCCCAGTGCTTCAGGTGGGGCCACACCAGTGCGGAGCAGAGCGGGACAGTTCCCTCCCTCAATGGCTGGCGATGCCATGCTGGATGCACCCCAGGAAACGGTTGATGTTCTTGGCTGCCAGGGCACTGCTTGAGCTGGCAATGCTCAAGTAGTTGAGTAGCTGGGTTGGAGATTGAGACGTAAAATCCTTTTGTGCTGTCCCCTGGTTTGGCAAACTCATAGCAGCGATATCCTCAGGGAGATGGTGCTGGAGGTTCCCTTCCTGGTGGGACTGAGGTGCAAGGTGGTCCTCGGGGAAATGCCGGGCTGCGCTCCTCACATTTGTCTCGCGCTAAATTCAAAATGAGAAAGCGAAGCCGATGTTTTCTAGCCTTCACTGGCGTTGCTAAGAGAAATCAAGATAAATGACCTGGCGTTCCTCAGCAGCCGGCTTTATGTGCTCCCATTCGTGCTCGCTCTCCTGGTGGCATTTCTTGACCGGGCAGTGATTCCTCTGCAGCCCCTGCTATGGGGTGGCTTGAGGGAGTCCCACTGTGGGCACACGCCCTGGGAGAGGTGATTGGTCCAAGGGGGACGTCTGTGCTAAAGTGATTTGAAACCACCCTCAGAAACGTTGCTATTGGCTTTTTGATTCCATCTCATAGACTGACATTCTTAAAATACATTTTCTTATGGGTTTTGAAACAAAAATATTCCAAAGGGGCATTATATGCTGTTTTCTCGCAGAAGGCAACCTGCCTCCCCCTGAAAATGCTTGTTTTAGAGTTTTCACTGGAAAACACGAACAGTTTTTGATAAAAGCATTTCTATTCATGAGCAGTGGCTCATAGAGATTCACAAGAAATAAATAGGTTTTGGCAGCATAAAAGTGTCTGTCGAACAAGGGGATGGGGAAGGTTTGCAACTTGCTTTGGCATTGCTTGCCCATGGAATTTCAGCACAAATTCACCGCCAGAAGTGCCAGGGGATGCTTTCCCATCAATCCCAGTCCCAAATCTCCTGATGCTGGTGAGAGCTACAACTCTTAGGTTAATGATCTTCTCCTTGGCTGTTGCAGTGTCTTGCTACTTGGAGGTTTATCTCCATCTTGCCCTGGGACATGTTTGCTGCTTGCTGGGTGGGTTGAGGAGCTGGCCTGGAGCTCCCTCACCTTGATGAGCAGGTGAAGGTCACTGCTCCGTGTCTCGTTGGGAAGTCGATTCCTCCTAAACTTTCAGTAAATGAGTCACCTTATCAGTGCAGGTTCTTCATGAATTCTGTGCATATCATAAACCAGAATAACACAGGGACATTGCCCCTGTTTGTCTGAAGCCAGTTTTATTTCCAACAGTGAGGTATTTATTTCACAGTCCCATTGCTCCGTCTCCTCTTGACGTGGGATGAGAACCCTCTGGGTGGGAAGGGTCATCGTTCTCTCCTGTAGGACACTGCCTGGTATTTATAAATGATCAGTAATGTGTAGCTGAGGATAAATGAGTGATGAGTGTGTAATGAATTTGCCAGGGTCCAGTAGCAACCTCTTCCTTTCAGCACCAGACCTTCTTGCATCAAGGTCTCTGCTGCAATGGGGAGCGTCTCATCTTGGAGATGGGTGGTCTGACCCCCAGTCTTCTTGCTTGGACATTCTTATACCAGGTTTCCAGGCTGGTGCTGGCTCTGTCCTGCCCTAACTCTCCCAGCTGAGAGGGTCTTCTCTCCTTGCTAGTTTGAGGCTGTCTCTCTGCCCGCTGCCATGGGTGTGATAGAGCTGGTGATGGTTTGGAGTGTGAGCTGCTGAGCTGACAAGCTGGTCCAGCAGATACTCTGCGTACCGTCACTACCTCCCCCCTTTATTCCTTCACAGCTGCTTATAAGGAGGCTCAATCATGCTTAAAGGCTACATAAAAATGGGTATTTCCTCCTCTGGAAAGGAAGCACTAGGAGCCAGGGATGCTTGGAGCTGCCTTACTCCCTCCAGCTCTTCCTCCACATCCTCGTGGATGCAGCTCCACTCCCCTGCGCATAAGGGAGATGGGAGGAGAGGTGCCCGTGCCGCTTTCCTTTAAGCAGAGATACAGCTGTGGCTCTGAAAACAGAATTAGAGGTAGGATTTAATCATACAAGCTCTGGAAATACGGTAGATTAGATCTTTTTAAGGAGGGCAGCTAAGCACTTTATTTGCTGTGCAGGAATCTTCAGGGGGTCAGAGACCAGAGAACTGGATTAAAAGCTTTTAAATTCTCTTTTTTTCCCCTTTGTTTTTTTTTTTCCACAATGCACAATTGGACAGGAAAGACTTTAAAGTGATGGTTAAAAAGGCTGGAGGGAGGGAGAGAAGGATAGGTGGAATGGAGACATGTTGGAAATAGACATTAATAATGTTGTGTTGGGTTGTCCGGCCACATTTAATCCTTAAAGTGTGGCTCTGCTCTGGGAAAGGAGTTTTTGTTGAGGAGGGAGATGTTCTCTATTGTTTCTGGTCACCTTTGAGGACAGATTTACTCTTGAGTAGAAATGGTGTAGGTCTTTGCTAGCCCCATGCCCTCTCCTGCCTGTTGCAGCCTCCAGTGTAGCTGTAGATGCTGGTGGTGCTGGGTGCTGTGCCCCCCTCCCAAGTTGGGGGTCCAAGGACGATGTTTAAGCCGAGATTAGTGTTCTGTCTGGAATTGGAGTTTAGGGTTTTTTCAGCTCGGCACTGCTTGCCCACTCCACGAGCCTCGCTCGGGGGAATTGGTCCCGTTCGGTTGCCTCTTAGCTGCTCAGGGACATTTGCTTGTGTTTGTCTTGCGTTTTTCTTAATTTCACGGAGCTGAGGAGATCGATGGGAAGGTAGGCCTGGGATTTAAGGCTGCCTATAGCATGGCTCCATGACTGATGACCCTGGCAGACGCTGCTGCTCTCAGAGGTGGGAGCTTGCAGGGCTGTTGGCTGCAAGCTGGGAGCTCGGTGCTTCGGGACAGGTGACATCCTTGGGAGGGATGCCGTGTCCTTCCCCCGCATGCGCTTGTCTGGAGACCGAGGGACACCCACACAGGTCATGATGCTGTGACCAACCTGGGTAAGTGGTAAGTTGGTTTCAAAGCCTCTCAAGGGTTGAATTTTGCCCTGGGAGTTCCTCCCTGGAGCTGTGGAGCAAGGAGAGCCGGCGGGACCATCTTCTCCCATGTCAGCAGAGCGGTGCTGGAGCCTTGGTGTCGTGGTGCTGGCTATATTGGAGATGCTCGTTGCCATAGAAACATCATGTGGTGATGTGCTTTTTTGGAGGGAGGTGGCATTTGTGTGTTGGCAAGAGCCTGGTATGGACAGGGTGTGCTTTGGCAGGTATTACTGCACTTTTTCATCCTGGTGCGAGTGTTTTTGGTCGCAAGGCATTGTGTGTGAGGGAAGGAAAGGTTGGCTTGGGTGACTCTACTGGTAGGGCTGCAACTGGTGAGGGCAGTGGGGAGAAGGTTGCTTTTGGTGGTGCTCTGCCATTCTCAGTGCGGGCAGCAGCGAGGCAGTTGGTTTCAATGATGCAGTTGGTTCCGATGATACAGTTTGTTCCCACTCTCTCTGTGCCAAGGATGCTTCACGCTATTAAAATGGTTTGCATAGCCCCAGCTGTCCCCAGGGAGACCCTTTTCCATCCCTCAAGCAGCGTGGCAGCCTCTGACGCCCACCCTATCCTGAGACCCCTCCACTCTTCCGTTTAATGGCCCAGTTCCACCGAGCAAATGAGGCAGCACCTCTGATCCCTCCTCTCGGTCTGCCAGCAAATTAGCACTCCATTAATTTAACGAGGGCTCTCCTGGCCACCCGGGACAGGGACAGAGCGTGCTGTGCGGCCAGGTGAGGGGGAGGCAGGAGCCAGGCTTGACTGGACCCAGGGACTGTGGCAGAGCCCTTGCAGCTGGGCAGGGAGGGCTTCACCTGGAGTTTTGGGGCTGCCAAGGCTTTGCAGTGCCTCTCGGGTCTGTGTTGGGAATGGTCATGAAGCAGAGGGATGATGGGAATGACTGGCACTGCCAAGGGGGACTGAGTGGGGTGCAGCCTCCCTTGGAGGGAGGTCCCCTCTGCTTACCGGGTGACCAGGCAGTGCAGCAACCCTGCCTCAGGCAGCACCAGCTCCCTGCCAAGGCTTTGTTTGTTGACAGAGTTAAATTTGCAATTTCATGGTTTGGTTACAATGAGTTTAGTTTATAAAATTCATGAGCTGTTAGGAGTTGTTGAGAGGAGGGGCCAGGAAGACATGCTGTGAGTCAGCCGGCAGCCGGCACTTGCCGGCGTGGGTCCCACTTTGGGGACAGTGTGGGGTTCAGAGATGGGGTAAGCACGAGAGAGCCCTGTGCGAGGTGGCGGAATCATAGATTCATGGAATGGGTTGGGTTGGAAGGGTCCTTAAAGCCCATCCAGTGCCATGTGGGGGATCTGCTTGAGCCCTTCACCTTGTGAAAGGAGCTGATTTATCCCACATTTCCATAGGATTTCTTTGTGGACTTCCCTGTGGGTTTGGGAGCTGCCTTGGGAGCGGTGCAGACCCCCAGTCCCACCCTCCTCCTTGGCTGGCCACCACGTCCTCCACCCCCCTCAGCAAGGCGATGCTCCTCCAGCAACCCACGGCAGGGCCGCTGATGCACCGCAGTGGGAATCGAAAAGCAAAGCATCAGGAATGATCTAAACAAATATTAGCCAATTAATATTACATGCTGGGGAGCTCAGAGGGAAGAGGAAAGGGAGGCCTCGCCAGAGGATGCAACGCCAGGCGGTACCTGTGCTGCATGGTAATGGCCACAAACCCCACGCAGCCCGTGTGCGGATGCGATTGCATGCACCATGCATGGCTGAGGCCGGTGGTGCTGTGATGTCAGGAAGACACAGGTGTATTTTCAGCTTCCTTACCTGTCAGAAAACACCACTGAACCTCACTGGAAATGCTACTCAAAAGAAACTCATTGTTCGTTACTGCACAGTCTGTCTCTCAGTATGGTTGTTCATAGATGCAGGCCATAAATAGGCATCAAAACCCCTTATTCTCCAAGGAGATGGAATATAGGGGTGGGGACTCTCTGATGTCTCAGAGGAGCATGCTATTTTTATATGGATGTGATAAATGAAGCCCAGAAGTTGGTGGTGAAGACTGAACTGCAGACAAGGAAGGCAGCTAGATCTCATCAACATCTCTGAGATTTTCAAAACATCCAGGCAGACACCCAGGGCATTGATCTCCTTGTGGTGACCTCTCCAGCAACGTTGTCCATGGAGAAATCCTGTAGTTGCTCTGTTTTTTTTGACCATTGCCTATGGGCAGTAGTCAGTACCCTATGAGCTTGGTGTTCCTCTCCGTTTGTGGCCATTCACCACATGAATGTCCCCTTGTGAAGCCATTGGGCTTTTTGGAGACCCTCATGGCTTAATCGTAGGGTTTCTGTTTCTCGATAAGCCTGCGTTCGTGGCATGTGTTGATACAAAAGATGCAGGACCCAAGTAGGGTTCATGGTCCTTTGATCTGTGTGTGGATTCAACACAGCTGAAGCCTGGACGGATGGAACTGGAGGGGGGCCTCACTCTCGTACCTTGCTATTTGGGCATATATTTTCCATCCAAAGTTATTAATCACCCAATTTGTGTAAAGGAGCATCAGATTTTGGTTTCCAGCTGTGCCAACACAGAAGATGCTACCTTGTTAATGAAGCCGAGACTTGAAACATCTTCTGCATGTAGGGGGACATGAAAGCCTAGGGAGGGGAGAAGACTTCAAGGTGCCTTGGGAAATGGGGGGCAAGGGCAGGACCGAGCGCAGAGACGAGACCACCCACAGATCACGCTGCGTTGTGCTCAATCCAGTATCCAAATTTTAGTCTTTTAAGAGGATTACCAGGTGTCTGTTTGAATTACTCTGACATGAACAGTCAGTCAGAAAATGCACATTCATTTGAAAGGTCAAATACAGCTGATTTCTGCATTTCGTATGCCGGGGCTTATCCTTTCAACTCTCCCTTTCTTAATGAGATTCTTGTTTCAAAGTGTCGCTCTGCGCGCACAGGATTTGACGGAGTCAAGTGCGGTGGAGAGAGTTTTTGTTAACATGTTTACCCTTTTATCTGCCTGTCCTTTGAAAACTGCTCAGTAGACGATAAGGATGCAGCGGGATGGCCAAATGGGCTGGATTTGCCAGCAAAATCAGCCTTTTTAGGGAGGAGAAACAGCGATGTGGGAGCGGGGTTCTGCATCACCAGGAATTTTGATGTGGCCATGGGGAGGCACAGAAACAGAGAGAGAACTGAGATGCTTCGAGAAGACCTTTTGGCCACCACGGGTGGCTGTGGGCAGGCAGCGGGGTGTTAGCAGCTCCCACAGAAACCACGTCGGAAATAAAGCTGCGTTTGGCCTGGCATCTCAGAATTGTGCTTCTTGATTAAATTAATGTGTATTGATATTTCTCCCGATGTTTTGACTTCACAGGCTGTTTAAATTCAGGCTTGTCACAACAAAATACAAAGGAGGTTGCTCAGGGATTGATTTTTTTTTTTTTTCCTTTAATCCTGTCTCTGGAAAAGAGTATTTTAAAATTTTATATTTTTTTCCGCTCCTTCCAGGTTGGCAGTCGGAGAATGCCGCAAACGGTAAGACTGTTGCACAAATAATTATATTAAAACGGCAAGCATACATTAGCGAGGAAGGTGCTCCTTCATTGTAAAGCACAGATCAATTTTCTGCGTCACAAAATTACCGACATTGGAGTTGGCTTTGGTGCTTTATTCCCTCGAATGAGGATTTTGTAAGTGCAACCTTACTTTCCCCGGTGAGGCTGTTTTCTTTTTTTGATGGGTGAAGCTTTGGTCTCCTCTTTGTTGTCAGTGCTGTCTCCTCCCCGCTTGCGCGACGGTCCCCTCCGATTCATAAAAACAAAGCCTTTTATGCAAGCTGCATCCCCCCCCAAACGCTCCGCCAAGTTAAATAATGTAGTCACAAAACCAAATATTGAATAATGACTGAGGAAAGGATTAAGGGAGACAGTGAAGGAACAAAAGAGAGATGCTGGAGTGTTTTGAACACAAAATTGAGAAGACAGAAATGCACAGGAGGCTTTTTCTCTGTGTGGCCAAAGAGGACACAGACCAGGGGGAGGCCCCTAGAACTGTGCCCCCCTGCTGGGCTGATCCATAGAGTCACAGAATCATGGAACGGTTTGAGTTGGAAGGGATCTCAAAGCCCATCCAGTTCCACCCCCTGCCATGGGCAGGGACACCTCCCACTGGATCAGGGGGCTCCAAGCCCCATCCAACCTGGCCTGGAACACCTCCAGGGATGGGGCAGCCACCACTGCTCTGGGCACCCTGGGCCAGGGCCTCCCCACCCTCACAGCAAAACATTTCTTCCTGAAATCTCATCTCAGTCTCCTCCCTTTCAGCTTAAAACCATCCTCCCTTGTCTTATCCCTGCACTCCCTAAATGTCTGCTTAAATCCAACCTTTCTGGGAAACCGAAATGGATTGGGGGATTTCTATTGCAAATAAACACGTTTTCAAAGGAGGTCTGAGGGAAATGCTGTGTTTTCCAGGTGGAAATATCACAATTTTCTGATTGCTTTTAGGCTCACTTTTTGAAAACAAAACATGAGGTTTCCCTTGTTTCTTTGGAATGCTGCAGCCCAGGCAGTGCCATCAACCCCATTTTTTTACTTGACTCTGAAGGAAGATTTAAATAAAAAATGCTGGAGGGGTGTGTGTGTGCAGGGAATTGCAGGGATGTAATTTCTCATGCGATTCGTGAGGTGTTTCTAGTCCACCTCTAACTCATTGAGTTGCAGTAACCATGTGGTGGGTAGTTGTTGGATACTCATATGGTGAGAGAGAAATAGACTGAAGGAATGAGCTTCTGATGTTGCACAAAAAACTTACGTAAATGCCTTTTTTGTAACTTGAAAATCTAGGACTCCTCTAAATCAAAGAGTTGGAAATTTGGCTGGGAAACCATAAATTCAGTAGATATCTCTTCTGTAATAAATTTAATAGAGTCATAGGATATCCTGAGTTGGAAGTGACACACGAGGACCATTGGGTCCAACTCTTGTCCTCCTTGCACAGGACAACTCACAGAGAATCATAGAATCATGGAATGGTTTGGGTTGGAAGGGACCTTAAAGCCCATGCAGTTCCAACCCCACCCCATGCGGGACACCTCCTGCTGGATCACGTTGCTCAAAGCCTCATCTAACCTGGAGGGTTGCTGGACCTTCTGTTGGTTTCCTTATTTCCCTGATTGGTCCAGAGCAGGTTGAAATGTAGCTTAGCATAAATTGCAAGGTGATGATTTATAATATGTGGCAGGTGACACTGGAAAGCACTGTATTCTAGGAGGAGGCATGAGGTGGGATGTATTTACTGCCTGTCTGGGCAAATTATCCACTCTCAGATTTCTGGCATGTGCTTGTGCAGAAGATGCATATGTCCAAAATAGCTGATAACTCTTACTCTCTGCATCCAGTTTAATAAATGCAAACCCCCGTGGCTATCACCGCATCCCTCGCCCTGAACTCCCTTTAACTCTCTGGAGAAACTGATGCTGCACATGATGGGAAGCGAAGAAGCTGGTTTTGAGCGAGCAAGCACACAGACAAATTTCATTTCTGCTGTAGCGGTGAGAGGCGCGTGGCTTTCCCTAGGAGAAGGAGGAGGATCTGTATGAGTGGGGACATTGGTGCTTGTAGCCCCTTGCTTTGCAGATATTGGAGCTACAGAGGCCAACTCTTTGTCTTTCCTCTCTTACTTAGCAGGGTTATAATGTTCCATCCCACTGGGGAAGCTTCTCATTTGAGATCAAGCAAATTATCCTGTGCTGGCTGCTACTATTTCTCAGTCTTGTCAAGCTGGCTGTGACTTACTCTTAATATTTATCCCTCTTCACCTTGTATTTCTCAATGATGAGTAAATAACCCTGCGAAATAATGAAGTGGAGGTGGTAAACTCTACACTCCTGCCATACAAGGGGACTCCAGCTCGCAGGCAGCGATGGTTTGGGAATTGAAATGCAGTTTTCGAGTCTTGACCTCCACTGTGTGAGTCGCTCGTGACCCTTCACGTAGAGACTGCTTGAGGCCATATCTATTATGGATGGATTGCCTGTATTTCCAGAAGGCTTTTTTTTCCTCCCCTGGGCTGGTTGCAGGATGATTGCTTTTTGTTTGTGTGTGTGTGTGCGTGTGTGTGCTCACAGAGAGCTGGGGATCTCATCTGGCTTTTAAGCATATACTTCTGTTATCTAGCAGGTATTGTAGGTGGATGTGTAAATTAGTCTACTTCAGTTTACATAGAAATGAATATAGTGTAAAAACAATTTACTTGTAAAAGACTCATCCTGCCTCCAGAGTATGTTTGAATCTTAACACAAGACAAAGTAATTTAATCCCCCAAACCCCATACGTTGTTTGCCTCTCATTTTTTCCAGCAAATTTTACCTTCATCAAAAGATAAATCAATTTGTAGCAGCTATTGGCAGCTATTTAAGCTGGAGATTTGAACAGCTTAATTAGGGAAAATATATTAAGGGATCTGAGCGATGCTAACCCGTTCAGTGCCTCCTCTTGGGTCCATGCCTGCATGGTTCTCCAGCCCATAGCAGTGTCTGGTGCCCCGTAGATCACCTCGAATCTGCTTGTGTTCTTGCTTTTATCTTACACTGCGTGGCGAAGGTGGCCGTGGTGATGGCAGGACTCAACTGCCTTGTGAAACCTGGCAGTGCCTTTCTTGGCCCTGCCGGTTTGGGGACTTGAAACTTTGATGTCTTCCAAAATGTGTTTATTGTTGGTTTTTTTAGTTGTTGTTGTTTAAGGCAAATCAATAAGATTTTTTTATTACTGAGGAGTTCTTTGGACAGGCTGGATCAATGGTCCAAGACCACTTGTATGAGATTCAACAAGGCCAAGTGTTAGGTCCTGCACTTGGCCACAACAACCCCAGACAGCACTCCAGGCTTGGGGAAGAGTGACTGAAAAGATGCCCGGTGGAAAAGGACCTGGGGGAGTTGCCTGACAGTGGCTGAACATGAGCCAACAGTGGCCCAGGTGGCCAACAAGGCCACCAGCATCCTGGCTTGGCTCAGCCATGGGGTGGCAGCAGGAGCAGGAAAGGGATTGTCCCCCTTGATTCGGCACTGGTGAGGCTGAACCACGAATCTTGGGTTCAGTTTTGGGCCCCTCACTCCAAGAAGGACCTTGAGGGGCTGGAGCGCGTCCGGAGAAGGGACCAGAGCTGGGGAAGGGACTGGAGAACAAGTGTTATGAGGAGCGGCTGAGGGACCTGGGGCTGTTTAGCCTGGAGAAAAGGAGGCTGAGGGGAGACCTCATCACTGTTTACAGATCCCTGAAAGGAGGTTGTGGTGAGGTGGGTGCTGGGCTTTTCTCCAAGGAACAAGGGATGGGATGAGAGGAAATAGCCTCAAGTTGTGTCAAGGGAGGTTTAGATGGATATCATGAAAAATTTCTTTACTGAAGGAGTGGTGAAGCTCTGGCAGAGGCTGCCCAGGGCAGTGGGGGAATCTCCATCCCTGGAGGGATTCAAAAGTCGTTTAGACTTGGCACTTCAGGACATGGTTCAGTAGGCACGGTGGGGCTGGGCTGAGGGTTGGACTGGATGAGCTTAGAGGTAATTTCCTACGTTAATGATTCTATGATTCTTAAAGCACCTGGCTGCTACCCAGTGGCTGTGAGCATTCCCATCCTGACCCCCCGGCAGCAGCTGCCTGGAGCGTGAGATGTAGTCGTGCTCTCATAGTTTGCACCACACCCCAATAAATAGAACAGAAACAGTGGAGAGCAGCATTTCCCAAACACCCCTTCCCGTCCCGCTCCGTTCATACGTGTTGTTTCCACTTTGAAGAAAGCAGAAGTGGGGTGGAAAAAGCACCCAATAAATGTGCAAACCGCGTGAGTCAGGCTGAATCTGCTGTTGTGCCTTGTTCTTCCCCGTTAACAAATACCACGGATGTGGGTGTGGGGAGGTGGGTATCCCCTCGTTCTTAACTGACAGCTTGTTTCACTGCTAAATTCATTAGTAATGCTGCTCTGACAAACACTCCCAGCCTTTCAGTCAGTGCTGAGCGCTCCTGCCTGGCATCCCCGTCTCTCCCGGAGATCCCAGCCCGTGGGGTGGCTGCTGTCAGTCTTTCCACTGCTAAGATGAGGCTGAGTCTCTGACAGACCTGCGTCTGCGGGAAAAATTTGCCGGGGCCCATGAAAACCTGCTAGAAAATGGAATTTTTAAAGGAGTTGGAAGCTGCTCCTTTTTGGGAGGAAGGGTGGGCAAGGGGTTTATTAGCCAAGGGTTTCTCAAAGCTGCACTTTGCAGCAGGGCATGAGAACGTGGCCTTTAAGGCTCTTCCCTTGGGTGGGGGTGTGGATCCAGGGATACCTAGAGATGGGCTGGCTTCAGCAAATAAGATCTCTTTCTCTTGCAAAGGCTGAGAATTCGCAGAGCTGAACTCCCCAAGGCCTTTAGCGTGTGGGATGGTGATGGGTTGCACCACAAAACAATGTGCGGTTAAATTAAGCTTCAAGTTGAGGTGCTCAGATAAAACAGAGTTGATATCAGGATAGTCTTGCTTAAGAAGAAGCGTATTGTCGGCGCAGACCAAAGTGTTCTCCATCTGTTCCTGTAGCTGTTGAGAGCCAATATTAGATATCTCCGCTGCCGTCTGGGAATCCTTAAGTGAGTGCTCATGGCACAAGCTTCACGTGGGAAGTTTCTTCCTCCCTTTGCCTCGACGGAGGTTAACTCACACCCAAACCAGCCAGGCACTGTAGAACTGAGTGTTCCTCAATATCCTCCACTTCCTCCTGAAAGGACAGGGCTAAAGGGGAAGGTGAAGCAGCAGCTGGAGAATCTCCTTGTCATCAACTTGAAATCTCCTAAGGACTCAAGAAGTGCTGTATTTGTTCTTGGAGCTCGTAACAAATGAGAGACCTTGAGGTTTGTCTTCTCCCACCTCCACAGCAACGGAGATGAGGAATTTTTCGTGTTGAGAAAAAGGATAAAGCTTAAAAAATGCAAAGAGGTCTTGTGACAGGCTGACACCTCAGATTGCATTGAACTTGATATTAAAATACATACCCAATTCTAATTTTCCACTGCAGACAGCTTATTGCATGGGAGCCTGTGCGTATTGTTGCCCGTGCACCACACGTGTGTGCGCACGTGTGTGGCTGTGTACATGCACAGTTATTCTTGCCTCAGCACAACGATTTCCTAACGATCTCTTACCCATCCAAGACAGATTGCTTTTCATGGTTCAGTGGTCGCAGTTCAAGCATCCATTTTAATCAATAAAACAGTCAAAAGAGAGAATAGATTTACTTGTTTCTGGTTTTTTACATTTAATTGAAAATCTTCGAGTGATTACAAACATAGATATTGTATAGATTGTGGAGTTTAGAAGACAATAAGCACCAAAAGAAAAATCTCCCCGTAGCCTAGCCTCTCCTCCCATCGCGATGCACAACAGAGGTTTGCGCCTGACTGTGTCCTTTCTACTCCTTTCTCATGCATTGTAAAAAACAGGATGGATTTAATGGGGTTTCACCCAGACATCACAGGGAGAGTCCATGCTGGTCTGTGATGAACAGTGTTGAATCCTCTTACCTGTGACAAGGGAGAATCTCCCTTCACAATAGAATCATGGACCTCAAAGCCCGTCCAGTGCCACCCCCTGCCACGGGCAGGGACACCTCCCACTGGATCAGGGGGCTCCAAGCCCCATCCAACCTGGCCTGGAACACCTCCAGGGATGGGGCAGCCACCACTGCTCTGGGCAACCTGGGCCAGGGCCTCCCCACCCTCACAGCAAAACATTTCTGCCCAAGATCTCATCTCAATCTCCCCTCTTTCAGCTGAAGACCCTTCCCCCTCATCCCATCCCTGCACTCCCTGATCAAGAGCCCCTCCCCAGCTTTATATATATGTCATATAAGCACCGAGTGAAAAAAGCCAGCTGGTCGTCAAACATGTGAGAACCCTCTCTGAAAACTTTCCAGATCCAATCAAATTGATTTAATTTTAATGAGAGCTGATTGAAAAGCAGTTTTGGGGAAAAAGCTATTTTGTCATCAATAGGGGAAAATATTTATATTTTTTCTGTTGTGTTTTCCTGCATCTCTGAGGTGTCAAAACCAAGTTCCTTCTCCATAGAGGAACCATGGGAATAAATAGTTGATGAATAAGAGCAGTTTGGGCAGCAGGAGTAACGCGGTTGCAAGTGCCAAAGGTATTTGCTGGCACCCAAAGGTGGGTGCTGCTGTAGTATTTATCCGTTACTAGTGAGTAAGTTCACCTTTCCCACTGCACTGGAAGATTGCATTTAATCATTTAATTTATTCGCTGTTGTCAATGAGCCTGGTGAGCTGTGTATGTCTAAACATGTGTGTGTTTGTGGAGGTACCGCTTATGTAATAGGTTTATTGATATTTGACTAAATCTGTGAATGGACCAGTGTCTGCCTATTTTGTTGTGTGATCTTGGGGAATGGATCTTCTGACAATATTCCAGCAGCCTTTGGCCAACACCCTCAGTCACACGGTGTGAATGTTGGGGTTGTCCTGTGCAGGGACAGGAGTTGGACTCGATGATACTTGTGAGTCCTTTCCAACTCAGAACATTCTATGATTCTCATCCCCCATGGATTTCCCTAGGTTGCAGCTCGGGTTGATGCCCACGAAACTTTGCATCTCTCCTTGGGGGTCTTTGAGTAAAAAACCAATCCATCTTTTCTCTCTGGTTGTAAATTTAATAAACCTGGAAGCAGCACAGCAGTTGAATGTATAAAAGTCATAGGCTGTTAAGCCAAATGAATGCAAAGAAACTTTAAAACCAGTCATTGAGACCCCAGCACTCTCTGCGAAAAGAGATCTGATTTCTCTTTAAGTTGTTTTTAATAGCTGGAATTACCGAAGATGGGTGTTTACCAGCGAGCGAGCTGCCTGTCTGGGGCCCGTGGTGCTATCATTTACACTGGTATTCATGCGATAACCTCTCCAGCACACAGGTCTCCTCACAAATTAAAGTTGAACCCTTGTGTGCCGGGTGCGCTGCGTCTCCTAGACAGAGAATTTCCTCGATACTTTTATTGTCATCTCTGATTTATTCAGCTTCGTTGCCTGCTGGAAGCATATTTGTTCCAGCACGGGCCAAGATGTGACTCCAGAGGAGCGGCTGTCATCCTCCATCTAGTCACGGGCAGCCGTGCCCCGGTGTTGCTGTCAGCCTGCAATAAGCGCGGCTTCGTCCCCGTCACTCTGAAACCAAGGTGCGGATCTTAGGAAGGAGATGCCAACTTGACACCCCCCCCCCCCCCCCTCAAAAGCTGGTGGTAGGAAGATTTGGAGAGTCCTTTGGAGAAGAACGTTGGGTCTTGGGGTGGTTTCGGTCATACGATGAGCCAATTTTTTGCTTATTCTTGGTTTTGCAGTGCAAGCCATAGACCTCTGGTGCAGTGAAGGGTGATGTTTAAACACCTCCTGAGCGGCTTGCAGTGAAAACAATTTTGCTGCCACCAAAGTAGTTCATGGATCCATGGCAATTCCCTCTTGGCAGCGTTTTGACTGTTCATCCCCGTAGCACTTTTATAGACTTTCGATGAGTTTCCCCCCTGCAGCCCCCTCCCCAGAAGGAAATGAACTTTTTGAGGAAGAACATATCCTTTTTTTTGATTTTCTTTTTGAACACAAAATCAAATCCTCCTTGAGGAAAAAGCTTCAAATAGAAAACTCTGACCAGCCCAAATTAGGGGGGACTTAATTTACTATGGGGAAACACTTTGAGAGCTGCAGATAAAAACTGCAATTTAAGTGCCTAATATTATAATTATATACTGATGTGTTTTATTAATGGGATTGAATGCTCATAGCTTTGTAGTAATGAGCTTTTTTGAAGAGCTGCATAATAGAGTTTTCTGATGGTAAGGACCCCGGTGCACTCTTCCCTCTAAAAAGCACCTCAAAACTCATGGTGTAGCTGGGGACAGGGTTAATTTGTTGACTTGATTGGTAATTAGTCACCCATCTCCTGGAGGAGCCCTTCTTGGAGGGGAAGAGGAACCCAAAGCTCCTGCTTGAGGCACCATATGGATGATCTGAAGTCTTATTGTGGTGATACAAGTGGCTCTCGAGCAAATGAAGTGTTTGGGGAACCCTGGAGATGAAAGGTATCGTGTTGACAAATTAGCACTTGGCAGATTGCTCGTGTTAAAGATCTGTGGGGTTGAACAGTGTGTAGGTTCAGTCCTTTCTAATGCAGGACAAGAAATAATTTTCCCATCATGTAACACCATTTTGAATGCTCTTCTGATAATGAATAGGAATAAAACATCAAAACCTTGAGTGTTCTCATGGGCCAGGACACCCCCTCGCGTAAAGTGAGGCTGGGTCAGCTTAAATGAGGAGGGCCTACAAGAAAGCTGAGGAGGGACTTTTTACAAGGGCATGTATTGATAGGATGAGAGGGAATGGCTTTAAACTGGAAGAGGGAAATTTAGATTGGACATTAGGAAGAAATTCTTCACAACGATGTTGGTGAGACCCTGGCCCAGGGTGCCCAGAGCAGTGGTGGCTGCCCCATCCCTGGAGGTGTTCCAGGCCAGGTTGGATGGGGCTTGGAGCCCCCTGATCCAGTGGGAGGTGTCCCTGCCCGTGTCAGGGGGTGGCACTGGATGGGCTTTGAGGTCCCTTCCGACCTGAACCACTTTATGATTCTAAATGGTGCACGTTTATAGCTCATATTCCACATGCAAAAGTCTTGAACGATGCTAACCTGGAACTGGTAACAAAGAAAACCTTTCAGAAAGATTTCAATTTCAAACAAGATGTTGAAATGGGCTTTTTTGTTGATTTATTTTTTTTCCTTGTAGTCAATTTGTCACAACTGACTTTCCTGTGAATAAATTTTGACTCAGATAAATCAACATAGTGTTAATTATATTAATATACACATGAATTATATAAGAGTGCATGAGAATTCAAGACTTTCTAAGACTGAATTGGGAGAACATTGAAAATAAAGTAGTGAATTGTAGAGCTGTGGACTGGATATTTCTTATTAGGTATCTTTGACAGGAAAAAAGTAATTTTTCAAACGACAGCACAATATTCTTTACAAATCTCACTTTTCTCTAAATGCTTCCCTTTTATGCAAGAGTGTAATTAGCTTTTGTTAACTTTTGTATGGGCAGTTTTTGTTTTGCACTTTCTTTGGAAGCTGTGGCTGCTTTACTGAAATAGCTGGAAGTTCTGTTTCTTCCCTCGGCATCTTCAGTCCCAAATTTCCATGAAGAGAAAGATTCGTGTTCAGCCTCCCCTCACTACTTACAGGACCTTGATGCATTTGGTTAGGAAACGCAAAGCCAGGCAAGTTTTCACCCTTCTCTCTCTGTTAATTAACCCAATATGTGCAGTCGTATTTTATTTGGCAGTTTGACTTGAGAGCCCAGCTGCTGGGAGATGAGCCATGAGAGGAGGAACAGAAGCTTTGTGTTAACTCATGGATTTTGTAGCTTGCTCGTCTTCCCTGGAGCATCTGCTCCTTGGTGCTTGCCTATGCGTCTCAACCTGGATCTTTCCAGGAATGATGGAAAAAAGTGTAAGGGAGGAGAAAAAGGAAAATGGGGAAGCAAATGGGAAAAGTCATGGCTGCCCCATCCCTGGAGGTGTTCAAGGCCAGGTTGGATGGGGCTTGGAGCACCTTGACCCAGTGGGAGGTGTCCCTGCCCATGGCAGGGGAACTGGAACTGTATTATCTTTGAGGTCCCTTCCAAACCAAACTGGTCTATGATTCTGTCATTCTAAGATGGATTTTGGGGGGTTGGGATGACCGGAGATGGGAAGATCCCTGTCCCATGCATTCACCATCCTCGCCAGCATCCCTTCTGATCTTTTCATTCATGGTTGCTGTCAGTAATGAGATGGGAAGACTGGGCAAAGAGACAGCTCCAGTGCCACCCTGTCCACCCCCACATTATCCTGACTTATTACATTGTAATAAATTGAACCATTCCACTTCATTATTTCATATTTGAGGAGATTTATAGATTGTCCTGGTGGCTGAAGAGGCAGTGATTAAAGGAGCAGTGTGCTAATGAATGAGCCTCAGCACAAAGCCTTTTTAATTAATGCACAGCCCAGGGGCTGTAAACGACGAGCTGATAACAAGCCTGGCCCATTCAGGACATGAACTGACAACTTTGCACAAAATGAAGGCTTATGTGGAGACATGGGTACGGTATTGAAATGGCAATTAAGGCTAATAAACCGCTTCGTGTGCTTATCCATCGCTGCCGTGCTGGCCCTCCTTCGCCGTGCCCAGCATTTTCTCTGCCTCAGAAGTAATGGCAGGTGGAGACTTCATTTGGCTCTTCCAACCTTTCTTCGGTGATTTAATTTGCAGGCTGGCTGCTGCATCTGTTCCTTCCTGTGGCTCCTTCAGTCGTGTTAGAGAGGGATTTTCACTCCAGGCTTTTCTCAACTCACCTGAAATTTCCCTGAGTCAGATGATTTTGTCCAGCCTTTTCCACTGTTTTTTGGGGGTTGTTTTTTTCTTTTAAATTTCTCTAATGCAGCGTCTTGCTGGGAGAGAAGGCAGGGAACTTGTCAGAGGTGTTGTCCGTCCGTCCATCCATCCATCCTTGACTGCCGTCTTGTCAAAGCGCTCGGCTAAGCAGAAGGAGGGCTTTGTACAGCCCTGGGAGGGGAGGGAGCCTGCCAGGATGAAATGTCATCTTGCTGCAGGATGGCCTCAAACCTGCCCGTGCTTTTTAATGGGTTTTGTGTCCTCTTTCTGGTTTGCAGTGTTGATGCACAGTGTTAAAACAGCCTCTGTGCTTTGAAAAACTGCATGAAGGGACAGGCTTAAATAAACGGTTGCGATAAACTGGATGTTCCTGGACAGCAAAGCGTTGTCCTTGGGAAGTTATGGGTCAGCTAACAGCATAGATAGGGCACTGCTGCTCCACTGGATTCCGAGGAATTACCCTAATTTGTGCCAAATCCTGCATGCGGGTGCTTTGATGTGTTTAAATCATAGAATTGTTAAGGTTGGAGAAGATCTCTAAGATCGTCCAGCTCAACCACCAGCCCAACCCCACTGTGCCTACTAAACCTTGTCCCACAGTGCCACAGCCACACAGTTTTTGAAGCTCTCCAGGGATGGAGACTCCAACTCCTTGGGCAGCCTCTGCCGGTGCTTCACCACTGTTTCAGTGAAGAATTATTTCCCAATATCCAATCTAAACGTCCCCTGGCGCGTTTCCTCTTGTCCTATCACTTGTTACTGGGAAGAAGAGACCAGCACCCACCTCCTTTCAGGCAGCTGTAGAGAGCAATAAGGTCACTCCTCAGCCTCCAGTTCTCCGGAGTAAACAATCCCAGTTCCCTCAGCCGCTCCTCATAAGATGTTGTGCCCTGGGTCAACCTTGGAGCAAAACTCCGTTGATGCGTTCAGCTACTGTGAGCTGAACCAAAGCAGACAGCTCCGATACTGTATGGGGCCAGGCATCTCTGGAATATTTGGGAATACTCGGTTCCTTTCGGCATACCCAGTGGCTTGGGAGAGATGAGGAACCCAAAGCCCGACACTGCCCCATCTTACCAGGGTCCAGCTTCTCCATTTCACCTCACCAAGAAAAAAGTTCAAGAACTTTTGAAACAGAATTAAAAAAAGAAAAAAAAAGAAAAAAATATATAAATGATGCTGCCTGTGGCCTGCAGATTTAATGATATTTACCCATTTGATTGATGAAGATGATGAACAAGATTTCGTGGCCTGTTGAGGGTGAAAAGTCTTAAGTACCAGGATGGAGAGTGAATCAATCACTTCTCCAGCTTCCCTGCCAGATGGGTTCATCAGTTAACCGTGGATCTCAGCGGGGTCGTATATTACCCCTGGCTGAGGGACGGCATGTCAGCTATGGCTGCTGACTCTTCTCCACAGAGATCAATAACCTATGGCCAGTGGAAGCAACAGTAAATGAAACCAATAAAACCCCTCTCCAATTTGGTTTTTGTGCTAGATTTTGTTTGCTGATACACCTGTTCCCGTAACACGTTTTGCAAGGGTTGGACCAGACTGCTGGGCCATTTAGAACTGTTATTCAGGGCCAGCCAGAAGACATTAAGTGGAGAACATGATGGAAAACGCTGGTGGTTTGTTGAGAATAGTCTTGCAGTGACCTTGTTCTTTTTTTGTGTGTTAATTTATGGCCTTTATTTAATATTTGAGCACTTGCTCATCACGAAGATGATCTGAGGGCTAGAACACCTCCCGTATGAGGCCAGGCTGAGAGAGCTGGGGTTGTGCAGCCTGGAGAAGAGAAGGCTCTGAGGAGACCTTAGAGCAGCCTCCCAGTGTTAAAGGGGGCCTCCAGGAAAGCTGGGGAGGGGCTCTGGATCAGGGGGTGCAGGGATGGGATGAGGGGAAGGGTTTTCCGCTGAAAGAGGGGAGACTGAGATGAGATCTTGGGCAGAAATGTTTTGCTGTGAGGGTGGGGAGGCCCTGGCCCAGGGTGCCCAGAGCAGTGGTGGCTGCCCCATCCCTGGAGGTGTTCCAGGCCAGGTTGGATGGGGCTTGGAGCCCCCTGACCCAGTGGGAGGTGTCCCTGCCCATGGTGGGGGTGGGAGCTGGATGGGCTTTAAGGACCCTTCCAACCCAAACCATTCCATGATTCTAAGATTTCCATGCTGAAGCCCATAAGGTGGCTGTGAGGAATAGTTCTGTCCCTGCTTTGGGCAGAGGGATTTGGGGTTGAGTTGGGAGTTGTCTCACCTGAGCTCAGGCACTGCAATGCTATACTCCTACAATGGCCAGATGACTCATTCTTTTGGTGTTGCAAGACGTTTGTGCCATCAAAATGTTGCATCTTCTTTGGGCCAGGACTGTATCTTTATTATTTTGATTGATATTTACCTTGCACGCAGCAGAAATTGGTGAGTTATTTGAGGATGTGTTGGTAAACAGGGTTTGAAAAACAGTTGCACAGAACTGTGTAACAAGCTCAGGACTTGAGGTGTTCATCAAAAGTATGGGGGTTTTGTATTTCATGCATTCCATCAACCTTGTAAGCAAAGCCAATGTAATTTATGGCTTTGTGTTACGTTCCTGTGAAACCTGCAGGATTTTGATATAAAATTCTCCTGGCTTTAACTGTCAAGTTTCACCCGAGTCCTGCTTTGGAGACCATTATTCTTTATGTTGTCATTTCTGAAGAGACTTTTACAGCAGGAGCTCAGCATTATATAGCACTTAGCAACGAGCAGGTTACACTCCAGAATAAAGAACATTCTGTTGTGTTCAAACCTTTTATGGTGATCACTGCAGCTGTTGATGTCCAGGACAGATGTGCAGAGTGTTTTGCAACGTGATTGTGTAGGGAAACACCATTCTGCTCAAGCAGTTTTCAGTCTGTGATTTAGAGGTTTAGAGGTGCTGGAGAATTTTCACACCATCTGAGTTTAGTTATCTAAAAAAGTCCCAAGTTGTCCCATCCCTGGAGGTGTTCCAGGCCAGGTTGGATGGGGCTTGGAGCCCCCTGATCCAGTGGGAGGTGTCCCTGCCCATGGCAGGGGTAGAACTGGATGGGCTTTAAGGTCCTTTCCGACCCAAACCATTCTATGATTCTGAGTTGTGTCAGTGGAGAAAGGGAGGCTCCTGCCTTCGGTGCTGTGAGCTGACCTTGGAAGGGGTCTGTTTCTTTGTTGACTTGGTCTGTTGACCCCCTCAGTCTACAAACAGGACCTACTGGAGATCTGGCCGTAATATTATGGGCTTAATATTACGGGCTTGATATCTTGGTAAAACAGAGATGCTGTCACATGCAAAGGTCCCTGCCAGCCATGAAGGACATAGTGGGAAGTAAAGGGAGGAGGATGTTGCAGTGATGCAGGAAACAGGAGCTGAGATCCCTGCAACGTGCATGTCCAGACCCTAAGTTTTAAGAAGAGAGCTGATGTGGGCCAGGCTTGCTTGCCTGCAGCCCGTGCAGAAGGAGCACACTAAATCTGCAGCCATGGATGGTGGGAAAATAGGAGGAGGGGTGGCTTTCAGAAGATGGACGTGGATGTCTCAGCACTGTTTTTTTCCCCTTGGCTGTGCTGCAAACTCCTGTGACCTTGGGGATGTTTTCAAATATTTCTTTTCTATCTGTGCAGTCTGCTTAGATTGTACTTTCTAGGGCAGTGAGCGTCTCTTACAACGTGTACTTAACCAAGGTTTGCCTCTCATTTGAAGCTTCTGGGCACCGCTTTTGGTATCGGTAGCAATCATGACAGTGAGAGACCAAAGACAAAGGCACCATTCCCAAGAAAAACAAAGCAGTGGTTCTCTCCTGTCTTGATAATTCAGGGGTAAGGAATATAGATGAGTTTTAACAAGGAATAATAAGAACTAGAGAGCTTCAGAGTGCAGTCCTAGTGTGGACTAATAGTTGTTATATGAGGAAACAAGCTTTCCTGACCTCCCTGCTCTCTTTTTCTTGGGAGGGAGGGGGAGTGCAAACATTTCCTAGGATGGATCTGTGTGATTGTGTAAGGACGGTGCCTACAGCAGAGTTCAGCCCAGGCTGGGGCTCATCTCGCCCCAAACCATAGGCAGAGGTACAGGAGTTGGGGAGAGCCCCACCTCCCCCAGTAAATCCATGCTGAGCCTCGCTTGCAAATACTGGGTGAATTAGAGCTTTTTCAGGTTGGAATTGCTGGCTGAACTCCTCGACTTATATTCAGCCGAATGCAGTCATTAGAGAGGGGCTTAAATGCATTATCTCCTTTTCATTAGCATTAACCATTAACTCTGGATAGCCCTGTTATTGATATAAATGTCTTTGAAACCTTCCGAGCTCTTGGCTTCAACAGATTTCATAGGCTGGTTGGGGAAAGGGATTCTTCCCATCAGTTCTGAATTTGTCACTATTTCAGCAGAATCAAAGGGGACTTCTCGTGTTGCAAAGCAGGGAGCATAGAAATACCCGATGTACTTTGTCTCTCTCATTCATTAATTCATATACATTTATCATAAGGCTTCCTGTTTGTCTCTTTTTTTTTAAGACAAATAATCTCAGCCCTACCAATCCCTTGTCATATGGAGACAGGAATGATTTAAGGACCTGGAAAAGTTCCATATGACAAAGGGATGAAGACACTGGTATATTTAGCCTGGTCATCTCATTTCCTGAAGGATAGAGCAGAGGATGGAGATGACTGGACTGCATCAGTCAGTTCTCTGCAGATGTCCAGCTGGCTGACACAGGGACAAGTGCATGGCTACACATCCATCCATCCAATTTTTCCTGCTGGTAACGCATTTCTGGGCTGCGTTAAGTTTGACTCGAGTATGAAATGAGATAAATTTGGTAGGAGCTGTCTGTATGGCATCTTGGGTGGATGCTGAGCGTGTTTGGGTCATTTGCTCCATAAGCATGATTTATAACTTGGCTGGGGTTTTATAGCTGTGGCATTTGTTTAAGAGCTGATTTAGATCTCCTGTAATTGCAAGGTGTATTCTAGAGGATTTGCCTTATTCCTTTCCTCTTATTTTGAAGGTTATTCATCCCTGTTTTTCCCCAGGATGCAGTATTTATTCTCAGGATGCTCAGGAGGATGAAGGGGCAAGTCACTGTCTTCACTCTGGGAGCATCAGCTCTGTTTTAGGGTACTAATCCTATCGTAAATCTCAGTGCCTGAATATCTCTAATTATAACTCCTGGCACTTGGATGGTGGTTTACATCCGTAAAGCAGTAGAGTAAATCCTAAACTAATCCTCCTGGTACCCTGGGAGCAGTGAGGTGACCAACTGGTTAATGTTTGTGCAACACTTGAGAGTGCCAAGGGGTGGTGGTGGGGCTGCTATTGCTTCCCAGCACCTGGCTGCCTAGAGGGGTGTCCAACAGAGGCACAGCTCGCCCGTGGGATGACTCTTGCAGCACCCTCACCACACGCCTTGTTTACGAGCTCGTGAGCTCAGATGGAACAAACTGTTTGAGAAATCTCTCCCCGCAGCCAAACCTAATTTGTCCTGTCAATCCAGTGCTTGCCTTCCCGCACTCGTATTTAGCGCCATTGATTTATTGGATTGCAGGAATATTAAGAACCTCAAACTATTAGTCCTGATTACAACTTCTTGGCGGCTTCATCGCTCCATGTGTCTTGCCGTGCTCTAAGGGAGATTGGCCGCTTGGCTGGCTCGCAGCAGCTATCGAGCATCAGTTTGCTGATGCTCTTGCTTACCTGAACGTACCTTTCTTGCAGCAACAGATGTTTTTGGGGGAGAGAGGAGGTGCAGTGGAATCAAACTCCCCAGGGAAGTGGTGGATTCTTCTACACTGGAGACTTTTAAGGCTCAGCTTGACAGGATTCTGGGCCATCTCATCTAAACTATATATCACCTAAAAAGGTTGGACTGGATCATCCCTGAGGTCTGTTCCAACCTGTCATTCTGTGATTCTATGAAACAACTTTCTTAAGCTGAGATGAACTCATCTGTAGCAGAGCCAAGGAAAAGACATTGCTTGTATCCTTGCCCTGATGCTCCTGATGCATTGGGGATCCTCTCGTTTCTCCTTTACTGCTTTCCATCCCTTCCCTCCCTTTGGCCATTGCCAGTTAGCACTGGCTCTCCTTTAGAATCATAGAATCACAGAACGCTTTGGGTTGGAAGGGACCTTTACAGGTCATCCAGTCCAACCCCCTGCAGTGAGCAGGGACATCTTCAACCAGATCAGGTTGCTCAGAGCCCCGCCCAACCTGACCTGGGATGTTTCCAGGGATGAGGCCCCCATTACTTCCCTGGCCAACCTGTGCCAGGGTTTTACCACCCTCAGTGTAAAAAACTTCTTCCTTATATCCACTTTAAATCTCTTCTCCCTTAGTTTAAGACCATCACTCCTTGTCCTGTCACAACAGACCTTGCTAAAAAGTCTGTCCCTTTTCTTTCAGTACTGGGAGCTGCTCTAAGGTGTCCTGGAGCCTTCTCTTCTCCAGGCTGAACAACCCCAACTCTCTCAGTTGGTCCTTGTATGGGAGCTGCTCCAGCCCTTGGATCATCTCCGTGGCTTCCTTTGGCCTCGCTCCAACAGCTCAATGTCCTTTCTGCGCTGTGGGCTCCAGAACTAGAGTCCTACCTTCAACATGCTCTTTGAAAATCCCAGTGTCTTTTGTCTTAGACTGCACAAAGTCCTTTCCTTCTCATCCCTTTTCTGGCTCCTGGATTCTTCCAAAAAGAAAGGGGAGCATCCTGAGTATGGATGGGAATGCATCTCTGTAGAGACTGAGATGCCACCTGCAAAGAGATGTTGCAGTAGCCCTGCTTTTGAAGCTGGCCTGGATCAGGAGAAAAATAGCCTCTGGCAGTGAGGGAGGGGAAGAGCAGGGAATTGGGGGTGAGAAGAGTGCTGAAAGGAACAGTCTGTGCGTCACGCTTTGCCTGCGAGGGCTGTGTGCAGGGGGGATGCGGGTGGGCTGTGCCCCCGGGCTCCAGCTGGGCTGTGAGCACGGGGAGGCTGCTCGGAGTGGCTGTGTGTGAGCTTTCCCTGTCGCCGCGGGGATTTTGTGGGCGTGCGAGGGGGCTGCATCCCCCGCCTCGCGCTCCAGTTGGGCTCAGGTGGTGGTGGGAGATGGTCTGGTCAGCAGTGCTGATGCAGGGGCAGTGTTTGCAGGGGTGAGCTTGTCGTCTGCATTTAGCTGAGGCGCTGATTGTTCCCCAGGCTGGTAGAGATGAGTTTGTTTATGAGCTGGCGAGCCAGGAGCTGGCAGTGCCAGTGGGTGCTTTTGTCACTCTACCCTTCTATCCATCTTTATTGGCTTTGCTCAGTTTTCCCCTCCCATGGGGAGCTGTGACTTTAAGAAAGAACCTCCTGAGCTTCCACGCTGGGGGAGGTGGTGGTGACTCTGCAAGCCATGGGACAGTCACTGGTGCTTATTGCTCTCTGATGTGGGCTGGTGGGGTCTGGCAGCACCTTCTACCATCGCCCAGCAGCCAATGCTTTAGAGGTGGTGAGGCTTCATGGGCAGGGGGGATATTGCGTAAGAGGAACTCATTAGTGGGGGCAAAATGAAAGAGAAGAGGCTTTTCACTGACTCTGAGAGTACTGCATTATTAAGATCGAGGAGACTCTTACCTCTGCAGTGCCCTCTAAATGATGCCAAGCGTTGCGGAGATCCCCCAAAAGCTGCATAGCTAGGACCCAGCTCCCTGCCTGGGGTTGTCATGCTTTGGAAGGGACGTCGTGTCCCACATTGGCTGTCATGGGTAGCAGGGAGAGGCAGCAGGCTCTCACCAGCCCCATCCCTCCTCCTCCTCCTCATCAGGGAGAAGGTTGCATCCCAGCTGCTGGGAAATGGATGGATTCCATCATCGGCATAGGCAGCTGGAAAAGTGGGTGAAGAACCCCACGTGCTGTCCCTACTTCCGAGTTTCCATTCCTGCCCTCCAGAGGCTTCGTGGTGAGGTAAGAGCTTCATCTCCAGCCCTGTCCATCCTTCATCACTCATGGCCTTAAGAAACAGAGAGAGTTCCCAGTCTGCTGGCTTGAGGCTCACTAACTCGTCTGGACGAGCTGCCGGTGAGTAATGACTGGTGTGTGCTCCACCAGGACCTGGCCGATTCCTCATGAAAGGCTTTCAATCATGCTTTCTCAGCCCCGTGGCCACGTAGTCCTTTAGCCTAATTACAGCAGCGCTGCTTAATACACTTCAGCCACCAGCAGAAGAGGATTTCTAAGCTTCACCAGTGTCTCCTGGCTTTTAACGCCCACTGGGGAGGCCTGATGTGCTGAGGAGTATCCGTGGGGGATGTCACCAGAGAAAGGTCCTGTTGCCCCATCCACTCCTTCCAGGGTTAGGAGAGCAGCATCACCTGTAGGTGAAGTTTTGGGTCCTGGCTTTAGGGTCCAACAAAGAGGGAGGAGAGCAAGGAGCGCATCTGCTGGATTTGGGTGGGTAAATTCATAGTGAAGAGCTCTTTGGTTCACTTCCACCCCTTGTGCCGTCCTTTCCCTTGGCCATCCTGTCTTCCTGGTCCTGCAGCTCAGCGCCAGTACCTGGGAGCGCAGGGAACATGTTACTCGTGGAGCAGCCAGCCTGCTTAAGGAGCTAAATTTATTTCATTTTCTAAACTGCAGCTGGGAAAAAATAAGGAGCCATTAGGCTGTCAGTTGTCAGAGCTTTACAGGAGCATCAACACATCATGCTTTTCTTTACTGAGACATTAAATGTGTCAAGGCCCATGATGGACTGTCTGGATCACAAACAGAGGGCAGCTGGGATGGGGAGTGAGGGCAGGAAGGCTGTCTCTGCTCTGCCGATGCTGCCGGGCTGTGTGAGGCTCAGGAGTGCTTTGTGAAATCTAAGAGGAAAGTCCTTCAGCGCCGGGGCCCAACTGGTCATTGTCACCTTAATCATAAAATCATGGAATGGTTTGGGTTGGAAGGGACCTCAAAGTCCATCCAGTGCCACCCCCTGCCATGGGCAGGGACACCTCCCACTGGATCAGGGGGCTCCAAGCCCCATCCAACCTGGCCTGGAACACCTCCAGGGATGGGGCAGCCACCACTGCTCTGGGCAGCCTGGGCCAGGACCTTCTCACTCTCAGAGTGAAGAATTTCTGGAGCCAACCATACTGGTATCTAATGGTGAGGCTTGGGCACTCAGGCCCGTTTGTGTTACTGGGTGAAGCAAGACCACACATCTCCTGTTCAGCCCTCGGGTGAAGAATTTGGATGCTGCCTTGGCCGTCAGACCGGAGCGTTCCTCCCTGTTTTCTCTCCATGGGGATATGGCAATATGCTGGGCTTGAGACCCAACAGGGAGAGCAATGTGCAAACTCTGGCTTATACTAAGGAGAATTCAACCTGAAAGCCAGTTTTACTGTTTCTAAAGCAAAATTGGATTTGGAGTTGTTGGTTTGTTGTTTTTTTTTTTTTTTTTAATGAGTTTATAGGACACCCAGAAACCTCCCAGCATCGCAGGTTCTCCTGAATGCAGTGTTTGGTCTGCATGTACATGAGATGTATGGCAAACATTCTATTTCAGATGCTGGCATATTTGCAGTAGCACTGACTGCATTACATGTGAGTGATGAAAGGCCCTGTATAAATATGGTGTTTCCATCGGTATTGATTGCATTATGATTGCAATTACATTTGCAATGGAGCTGACTGCATTATGTGTGTCATTATATTGGCAGGCATCATTAGTGCTTGCCTGTGGCCAGTTTCTTTTTCTTTGAGTCCTGTCTGGACCAACAATTGAATTGTTGAGGCAGAGGGAAAGCAGGTGCTGGGATGCCCCACAGCGCTAACCTGTCCAGGACAACAGGAGTGGTAGGGGAGTGAAGGTAGGGATGCAACACCTGCCTTTGGGCACCTAGGAAAGGTATCCTGACCCAGTCCAGCAGCACCCACCAGATAGGATGAGAGGGAACGGTTTTGAGCTGCAAGAGGGGAAATTGAGATGAGATCTCAGGCAGAAATGTTTTCCTGTGAGGATGGGGGGGCCCTGGCCCAGGTTTCCCAGAGCAGTGGTAGCTGCCCCATCCCTGGAGGTGTTCCAGGCCAGGTTGGATGGGGCTTGGAGCCCCCTGATCCAGTGGGAGGTGTCCCTGCCCATGGCAGGGGGTGGAACTGGATGATCTTTAAGATCCCCTCCAACCCAAACCATTTGATGATTCTGTGAAATGCTGGGGGTCTCACCTGTTGGCACACACAGCTCTGGCCACTCGTGCAGGTGAACTGCTGATGCTCTCCTGGCTGTTACTCCTTGGTACCTTTAGCTGGACGTTCCCTTGCACGTGTGATGGCTGAGCAGCTCCGCTGTCCTGCCAGCTCCTGCTGCTGCTGCAGTCCCTAATGGGTCATGTTCATTGTAGCAAAGACCTCTAAAATTTCCAGATGCCTTAGAAGTTCCTCCTTGCTCTCCATCCTGACCTCCTCATTATAGAAGCTAATTTTCTTGGATGATTTGTGTAGTAAAATATCTTTTCTTCTTTGATTCAACCTCTGTCTTTTTTTTTTGTTGGTTTGTGAGGTGCAGTGGGCTCAGAGGTGGTTTTGATATTTTCCAAGCCAGTATCACTTCCTGCTAAGATCAAGATGTAAGCTCTGTGTGTGTGTGTTCGCAGGCTTGCACAGAGCAAGTGTAAAGTTCCTGGAATAGGAAGAAAGAGATGGTTGTGCATTCCCCTAATGCAGGTATGGGTTTGCCTTTTACTGTCCTCTGCAGCCCATGAGAAGGATGCCCTTTGCTACCCTGCCCTGGAAATGTCATTCTGGTTGGGGAGGGAGCTTCATGCCTGCTCCTTGCCCGAGGCTGAGGCAGGATCTATGGCAAATTGATTAAAAGCAGGTGCTTTGAGCTCAGAAAGGGCTTGTCCTGCCTAGGCAGGTGTTAATGGGAAAGGTTACAGCTAGGATGAGGAGCAAGGACTGGAGTGAGGAAGGGCCGATGGGTAAGTCAGGGGGTAGGTGTGATGGGAGAAGGTGAGAGGAGTGGGGGTGTTTGTGAAGGCTTTCTTCATCTCCTCGCTTAATTAGAGAGGAGATACGGAGCTGGCATGGTGACCCCAACTTGGCCACCTCTGGCCCTTTGGGGATCTGCTCCGGGCTCTGCCTCTGCCCTCAGCCGCTGCCCCAAGGAGTTTGCCTTCTGCTTGAGGAAAGCAAAAAAAGAAATCCATGAAGAGGTGAAAATGGTGAGGGGGAGGCGGGGACGAGGATGGGACACAAAATAGATTCCCTCTCTGACAATCCACATGAGTTTGAAGTCAAAACATTCTGTGCATGTCTGCTTTTTTTTCCCCTCGCCACCTGGTAGCTATTATCAGATGACAATTTATTCCAGGCATCCTCCTGGGAAGAGATTTCATAAGCATCAAGATTTTAAATCCAGAAAGGGCCATCATGAGCACAGTGGCTGCACGAGCCAGAGCATTTGGCTCCCAGTTCCCGTCCCGAGCTGTGCATCTTGCTGCTGGCTTTGTGTCCCCCCCTGCAAAACCTGAGGCTTCAGCTCTGAAGTCTGAAGTGCAGGAGCCTCCGCTGGCTCTTTGGATCAGTTCTCCAACAAGGAGCTCTGGCTGAAGGCTGGGAGAGGGAAGGACTCTTGCAGCTTGGCTGGAAGAAGGTGGTAGAAGCTGTGCGTGAGTTCTGGGTTGTGCTTAATGAGGAATCTCATCTTTCGCAACCTCTGCAGGTTTGCAGTGCAGCTCTAAATGGTTGCTGCCAAGGAGCAGGTAGATAGCAGGAGCTCCCATGACCCATTGGAAGCAGATGCTGCCCTCAGCAATGCAACACGGTTGCCTCTAATTCAGGAGCTGATCATCAGGACAAATTGCCAGTTCAAGTAGTGCTTTTTGTCTTAGCTTTCGCCTTTGCTGCAGAGCCAAATTAACTATTAGAATATTATTTTGCTGCTAATGACTTAGCAATAGGTTGCACTGGGATAATGCAACTCCAAACCCCGATATCCTATCAAGGTGGCTACCTCTTCCCTGCACATTATGGCTTTCCTTGCAGTGGGGAGGTTTAGCCTTCATTAAAGGATTAGGGTGCAACCAGTGCAAAAAGCCACCCCAGCTCCTCTTGCAGTTGCCCTGTGGCCACCCCGATGCCCATGGTCATTGCCAGCGTGGCACGGCAGGCATGAAGCACGGGGCTGTGCATACCTTGGTGCCTGCAACTTCGCCTCGCTGCCGGTGAAATTAGACTTGTCACGTTTGGTTTGGTTTGGTTTCCAGCAGATGTAGTCACAAATAACTTCATTTGATGGCGATGATGGGGAAAGAGAAGAAAATCATCCCGATCGTTTCCTGAATGTTATCCAATGATCTACGGAGCCAGTCAGAAGTTTTTAAAAAAGGAAATGAAAAAAAAGGAATTGTGAATAGTTTGACAAGAATGTCAGGGCTTCTTGAACAAATTACTTGCAGCACGTAATTCAATTGGCTTGTGTTTCTAGTGAGCTTCAGTGCTGGCTCCCGAGCACCGAGGCAGGGCTGTGCTGCCTGTGTTCCCAGCACTGCATTAAAATGCAGTAGAAATCACTGTTCCTTGAGAGATGGTGCTTCAGAGAGGGGATGCAGTCTGGTCAATTTGGCCTCACCTGCCCAAGGGTTGTCCCTTCTGCTCGGTGTTTGCTGTAAAAGCTGGAAACCCTGGGGTTTGTAGGGGCTTGGCTTGGTAGGATCTGCCAAATCAAATGAGTTTCAGTCCAGATTTGCTTCTCGCCTGCTCACAGTGTGAACTGAAAGTTCACAAATGCACTGAACGCAGCAGGAGGAGCGAGGGCAGGCGGGATGTGGGATGTCTGAGCATGCATCCCACGGCTCCGGTGCTGGAGATGCGCTGGAGCTCCTTTCCCCTGCGCTGCAGCTGCATTAGAAACCTGCTTAGGTCCCTGCGGCTGCAGGCAGCCCTCTGTGTGCAAGGCTCCCAGCTTCTGCAATTGGGAGCTGGGCCAAGTTGTCCCTGCCTGCAGGGCCCCCTGAAACTGATGCTGGCGGCGGTTTGTATCTCATATAGGAAGCAAAGGTGCTGAGTAACTTCAGCCAAAGTGCTGCTGTTCAGGGTCTTAGTTCAAACTGCATTTTAATTTGCTTTTATTTAAAAGGTGGATTTGTTTTGCTGGCAGCCGGCAGGTGAGGGAGCAGAGCTTGTGCAGCCACTGGCCCGCCCTGGGGCTGCTGCATCGCTGCGATGCTGGATTAGGCAGCACAAAGCAAGAAAAAAGTAAATACAAGCAATAAAAAATAATGCTGTAGGACAATTTACTGAAAATTCCCTTCCTGTCGTGGCTGTGTGTTTGGTGAACAACTCCTGTGACGCGGGGTTTGGTCACCAGGGCTGGGGCTGTGAGGTGGGGCGAGTACCTGGCTTGTCCCGAGGAGCCTGATACCCTGTCTGAGGACTCATCTCCACCTGCCTGGAGGCAGGTTGTGAGGCTTTGCCCCTTGCGTAGAGAGCTTTGACTTTTATAGGTTCGAAATGAGATGGCAAATTGAATTTGTTCATGAGCATGGAGGCTCTCTAGGGTTTCCTCTTTAATTCAGTAGACTTGCTTTAAAGAACTTCCTATTTTAGCAGAAAAAGGGTGGGATTGGTGCTTTCATACTTCTGGCTTCTTTTATTGGTTTTCCCCCTTTGCTCCTGGTTCTTGCAGAGTCCAGCAGAGAGCAGAAACGTCCCTTTCCGAGGTTTCCATCCCAATAACCTCCCATCCCTTGTCCCTGTGCTTGGGTTTTTGGGCAAGACTCTGCTCTCTGAAGAGTTTGCAAAGTGCTTGGGAGACGCGTTGGAGTGGCTGCAGCAAAGCCCACCAGTGCTTATGGAACTGGTGGAGGATGCAGGACCTTCCTCCCCATCATCTTTTCCCTGCCCATAGCAAGATCTGTCTGGGTGAAGCGTTGCCTTCACGAACAGCGTGCCAGCAACTGGCTTTGGCCATGGGCTGTCAGTGCCATCTGAGCAAGAGGCTAATGGGCACCAGATGGAGTGAGCAGCGAGGCTGGCGGTGTCCCTGGTCCCTCACGGTTGCAGGGAACCCCGAGGGGTTTTGAGCAGTGACAGGAGCAGTCATGCGCAGAGGGACCTGTTATTTGCTCCTTCATGGTTCAACAATCTCTCTTTCCACCTGGTGCTCTCCAAGGATTCCTCTGGGGCTGCAAAGGGTGCTGCGAGAATGGGGAAACAGGAGTTTCCGTGGGATGCAGGGAATCTTTGCACAGGATGAGATATTGCATCAAACCTGGAGCCCCCGGCTTGTGCCAAAGATTTCCCCCAGATACCAGGAGACAAAACCACGCTGAGATTGTGTAGTTTTGGTTATTTCTGCCCTTTTTTTCCCCTCCTTTTTTTTTATTTATATTGTGACAGAAAAATGAAGGTGGGTGCAGCTGAAGAAGCAGAGGCAGAGACCGCTTCTGCATGTGAATACGGCTTGGGTTGGCCGGTGTTTTCGTCTCATGTTTAACCCAATGAAACACCTTGGGCTACAAAGCTCAGAGGGCTGTGAAAGCAGTGCTTGTAACAGAACTGGAAATTAGGTGAATTTTGCTGTGGTTTTGGTTTTGTTATGAGTTGAATGTCAGCCTGGGTTTGTCTGGGAGCTTCAGGAAACAGCAAACGGAGAGGTGCAACGCTAACATTCATTGCCTGCTGAGCTCGCTGCCGGCGTGTGTACGAACCTTGCCCTTGCAGCAAATCTCTGGGGCTGTAAAACCCTGGGGGAACGAGGTGATAAACCCTCCTGGGAGTCCCTGGCAGAGCTGCACCTCCACACTTCCCTCTATCTCCTTGTGGAGCTCATGGGACTTCCTGACACATGTCGAGATCATCATTTGGAAGGTACTGTTGAAGGGCAAAGTCTGATGGTGTTTGGTTCTTAATGTTTTACAGCTCCCCTGCCTTCGAACAATGCCTAAAAATACAAGTGTATGCAAATTATAAACTAATTTAGATGATAGAGCATGGGAATATTGCTCATACTCCCCAAGCATGGCATTTCCAATCATATCTTCGTTTCATTTTTAAGCAAAGAAATCATAATCTTGACATGTTTATCATTCAGTGCCTGCACCAATTATCTCTTTGGGTTCATTCTATAGTTCATAGAACTGATAGATTATGATCATGTTGTTAGGAGAATTGTGCAGTCATTATTCCTCCAGCTGGAGGAGAAGTTGAAAAACAATTATCAAGAGCGATTCTCCTTTGGATTGCTTTCTGAGTTCATGAAATAGGCAAGTTCCTATTACCGGGAGCCATGAGCTGCAAGGCTACTGCCACTCTTGGCTTTGATCTCTTGTGATCCAAAGCGGATGACTTGTAAAGCTGATTTTCTCCAACAGGCTCCAGTTGTAGTTATTATTATTTTATGGGTTGATATCAGAGAGATGAATGCTATTGGCCGCATGAGAGCCGGAGCCCTGGATGATGATTTCCAGTTTAATTACAGGTGGTGGTGGTGCGCTTTTTGGGGAGGAAGGGTTGGAAATTGAGTCCCAAAGCTTTCATCCAAATAACGCAACGTTGGCGTCTGCATGTAATTTTGACTTGAAACCAGATGAAGTGTGGTTCCCTCAAATTACGTTTCATTTTCTTTCAAGATTCTTAATGAGACTCAAGGGATTGTGACCCCCCCAAAGAAAATATTTGCAGGAGCTGCTGTGAAAGGATTCCTCTGGGACGCCAGGAGTTGAAGTCAGCGGGCTCCTGGGGGAGAGCTTTTCTTTGATCCCCAGAAGGAGCTCTCTAATCCCATCCATTAACACACTTGGGCAGCTCGAGGGTGTTTTGGCAACCTTCCTTCTGTGATTGATGATCCCCAGAGGAATACATTGCCTTTCTGCTCCTCCCTTGCCCCAGTTCTCCGTGCACGCTAATAAATTTTCAACTTACTTGACCAGAAGGGAACAGAACCAGAAAAACAAATGTCTTGTCGAGGCTTCATTCCCATGCAAGGATTTTACCTCCTTGTCTCTCCAGGGCTTTCCTTTCCTTCCTCATCTCCCAGCTGGTGTTCAGGACATGAACAAAGGGCCATATCCAGTGCATCAGATGCATCTATGCTTATCCAGTTTGGGATGGGATGAAAACCTCTGTCCCCCAGGCCTTGTTGTTTTGCCTTCTCAAAGTGGTCAACATTGAATGCTTGAGCAGATCTATTTATTCAATAAGGTACCCTGTCAATATTTATGTAGCTGGGAGCTGGCTGGGTATTCCAGCTGAGCGTGTGGAGTGACTGACACGCAGAAGTAACTCTCCAGATGGAAAGTGCCGTGTGCCTGGGGAAGGTGGGACCAGCACTTGAGGGGGTCTAGTGATTTTGCAGTGCCTTAGAGTAGCAGCTTTCCTCCCCTTGAAGATCACAGCTTCTCTCCTCTTGCTTTGAACTTCACCTTTTCCCTATCCACTCCCACTAAGGAGGGCTGGCTCAGATTTTCCTCTGGAGAATGCAGAGCACCATGGCCAGAAGGTAACGTGCTTGAGTAAGACCCCTAATTCCTGTGGGGACCAGAGCTTGCTTGTGCTGTTGGTGTGGGATCTGCTTGGATAACGTGCCCCATAGCAGAGAGCCCTCAGTGAGGTTATTTGGGTGCAAAGGGTGCATCTCCTTCAACTGAGCCCATGCTTTAATAAAGAACTTGCTTTTTTATGGGTTCCCCAACCGTGGGTCAAATTTTCCGGCTCTCTTTGGCAAAGCTTGTATTTTTCCCCTGGCATTGCATGGAAATCCATGGGACAAGACAAGGAATAATGGTTTTAAACTAAGGGGAGATTTAGGCTGGATATAAGGAAGAATTCTTCACCATGAGGGTGGTGAAGCACTGGCACAGGTTGCCCAGGGAGACAGTGGAGGCCACATCCCTGGAAACATTCCAGGTCAGGTTGGATGGGGCTTTGAGCAATCTGATCAAGTTGAAGATGTCCCTCCTCCTGGAGGGGGCTGGGACTGAATGACCTGTAAAGGTCCCTTCCAACCCAAACCATTCTATGATTCTATGAAATAGGGTTCCTCCCAGTCCTCCCAGCTAGTGCTGGTTGACCTGAGCAGCTTTTGCTGGTGTAAGCAGGAAAGCTGGGTGTGAAGCAAGCTGGTTCCCAAGTCTTTTGGCTTCTCTGCAAAGCAAAACGGCAGGCTTGACAGCCCAGTATTGGTTTTGCGTGCTTGAGTTGGGCGGTTGGTGTCAAGAGTCCTTGAAACTTTAGAGGTAAGATGGAGAAGCAAGCATTACTATTTATTAGTTTTGAACACCTACCACCCCGAGCTCCCGGAGTTAACAGGCTCCCTGTAGCTCTCTGCTTGCTGGTACGTGGTAGATGGATAAACATACTTTATTGCCTGATAAAGGGGAAAGGTTGTTGACAAGTCTTAAAACAGAATGAAAATGCTGTTTTCCATCAGAAATGTTTCGTGAACAATAACAAAATAATGTTTAAAAAGCCCTTGACGAGTCCCTTTCAAAGGAAAAACTGAAGTGCTGGTAAGAATTTTAAATGCACACAAACCCAAGGTATTAATGCTTATTAATGAGACAAAGAAAAGATAAAACGCAACTGAAAGTAGAAATGTGCCTGGCACCAAAACCTTTGTGAAGACGGTGCCAGGCACCTCCACAGGAGATCATCTCATGTTTAGCTCAACCCAAAATCTCACCCCGCTGCAAACCCCTGTGTTTGCTGAGTGGACACGAGCTGCACGGGAGGGCTTGGGGAATGGCACCACAGCCTCCTGTGCTTGCCATGGCTCTGGGTGGGTGCTTCTGCCTTGAGGAAAATAAGTCTGGGAGCTTCCAGACATAAAGTGATGCCCAGAGAGGTGCAGAGTGCCCCATCCTTTGAAACATTCAAGGTCAGGTTGAATGGGGCTCTGAGCAGTCTGATCCAGTTGAAGATATCCGTGCCCATGACAGGGGGACTGCACTGGATGACCTTCACAGTCTCTTCCAACCCAAACCACCTGGCTGTGAGCTTCTTGCACCACAGTTGCGCTCAGGTGCTGCTAATACCCCTTTCCATTGCTTTTCTTAAAGCATATTTGACTCCTTTTTCAATATTAGACAGTAGCAAGGGTAATATTTCTGGTGAATTCTCCTTTTCCTTTAATTATTGTAGCACAAGTAGAGAAAGCTTTAAACCCCAAGATTCTCTGACAGCGTATCATGAGTCAGAGCAAGACTTGCTTGTCTTGATAAGCGGGTCCAAGGAGCACGCTGGACTTATTTCCATTTATTTCATGGCCAAACTCATTACAAAATAAAAATATTTCCAAGTGCCAGAGGAGGGAGCCAGCAAAACACAGGAAATGTGAAAGTTTCCACTTTCTTAATGTCTCTTTTCCTAATGACATCAGAATAAATTGAGCAGAGCAACGGCAAACTTTGCTGGCACTTGTAAAAGAGTTGATATAAGTGGAGTCAGTGTTGGGAGAGCTCACTTTAAAAGTCAAAAATCTTGCAACTTTATATCTTAGAGGATAGGGCTTCCCCCCTCTGCTCTGCCCACCTGCTTTAGTTAATTTTTTGTGATATCCTCAGGGGGTTTTTTAGCCTCTGGTCTTTCCCCTGTTCTTTTGGCTCTGGTGAATGACTCAGGTGGGGAGTTTCACCCCAACGATGCTTGTCAGGACCCATCACCGCTCCCCCTGCAAGGCAGAGATGGTTTTTGCTGACGGGCTCTTGAACGAGGCCAACGGGCTCCACCAACATCTCCTCTTGCTGCCAATAACCCCAATGGGGAGCTGCCGTCCTGCAGCATCTCTTGCTGAGAGGATGTTGGGTTTGCGTGGTGAGATGTACCGTGGTGTGGCTTATGGGTACAATGAGGAACAGGAGGACCGCGGTGCTGCCTGGAAAAGCTGGGGGAGGCAGGGAAAAGGCCATCTGTGAGATGCCGGAGGCGTCTCTCCACCCCGTGGTGTTGCTGTCGCAGGCAGGGATGCAGCGGGAGAGATGGAGAGAGGCACGCTGTGCCACGGGCAGTGCGGCCAGTGGCCCAAAGTGTCCAGGTTCAACCCCAAAACTCCTCTCTGGCATCTGGGATGGATGGGAGCTGCCATTGCCACTCATTTTAGGGCCTTGCTTTTTAATTTCCTTGTGCTGCAAATTCCCGTTCCCCGTCAACTCGCCTTGCAAGATGCCTGTGCCGCATATGAAATGGAGGAGATAAAATTACAGTATCTCAGAATTGGCCGGGCTCGGTGCAATATATAACATAACAGATGGTACTACATGATGCCTCTGAAATATCTGTGCAATAGCATTTTAAGAAACGTATAACTGATCAGGCAACATATGGAAAATACTTTCTGTGCTGTGTGAGGGTGCGGTGCCCCCTCTCCCGGCACCTGCTCTCCCTCTTCGAGTTAGGGGTGCGATGCGGCAATGAGCGTGTCTCAGCTTTATGGAGATGTTCTCATCATCCTCCTGGGGCAGAGCTGCCCCTGCAGCTTGGGTCATCACCATTCCTGCATGATTTAATAAATAAATACATAAATAAAAGGAAACAAAGCGGTTTTCATCCAGGAGCAGAGTTAGAACGTGATGCTGTGGAAGCTTCTTCACAGCCTCCAGGAGGCGTCTTCCCCTGGGAGCATCCCAAGGATGGGGTTGTTTGCGCAGAGTTAGAATCATATCATAGAATCACAGAATGCTTTGGGTTGGAAGGGACCTTTATAGGTCATCCAGCCCAACCCCCCTGCAGTGAGCAGGGACATCTTCAACCAGATCAGGTTGCTCAGAGCCCCATCCAGCCTGCCCTGAGATGTTTCCAGGGATGGGGCCTCCGCTATTTCCCTGGCCAACCTGTTCCACCTCCCTGTCTCCCTTCTGCTGCTCCTGGTTGAAAATGGTGTTTTGGTCACATATTTCCCACCTTCCAGTGCCTTAAGCAGATGGTAGATGATTCATGGGTGCTACCCGGGGCAGGTCCCAGAGGAGGTTCCTGGTTGAGGGCAAGGACCACAACCTTTATCCCCTGCGCTACAGTACAAGCGATGGGTCTCCAGCCAGACTTTGTGCCACTGCTCTCAGCCTTTTGAACCCTCTGGTTCAGCCAATTTCTGATGCACCTCATGTGCCCATGCTGCTCGTGGGCTGCCTTTCGCCTTGTGCACATCTGAAGCCTCTCCTGCGTACTTGTTGTTCCCTGCTCTGCCTGCTGCCTGTCTTCCTGCCCTCCTGCGTTGGTTGACCCCTCTGTCTAACAGAGAGGACAATATTTCCTCTCGGCGAGGCTCAGCTCATTTTCTTTAAGGTGCTTCGGGGTCACGGGATGAAAGGCTCCTTGCTGTTTCTGCAGTGAGTTAAAGTTGAGCTAAGAATAGATCTGTAAACAAGACAGGAGGGAAGGTTTCCTAGCTGAGCCTGAGAGGACTCCAGGAGTGTGTCATTGCTGGAGTTGTTTGCGAAGGAGATGTGGACCCTGTTGAGCCCTCGCTCTGCGGGGTGCCCATCTTTGTAGTTGGGGGATGGCTCTGGGCAAATCCCGTCCCAGTTTCCAGGTTGATTGTGGCACCAAGGAGAAGGACTGGAGTTGGACTCTTCCCAGCCTGGTGAGGAGAGGGAGCTCTGCATCTCTTGACGGCTGCAGGAGCCTTGCCATGGGTGGTGATGCTGTAGGAAGCAGCTGATGGGCCCTTGTTGGGATCAAGAGTGAGGAAACTAAGCCCTCCCCCCAAAACTGTGGCTCGCTGGGTGCACTGGGAGAGGAGGGAGGGCTGGGGAGAGCCAAACGGATGGGATTTTACTGGCACGTCAGATGCTCTGGCCGGAGGTGCTGTGCTTGGTCGCTACCCGTGCTTGTGCAGAGTACTTGGAGCTGTCAGCATAGTGTGCTTTCTGCCTGTGCACCCATCCTAGATATCTGTAAAAATCATAGGGTGCATTAAATGTCTACGAGAGCCCTGGACGCGCTGAGCCCTGCTGCTGAGACCAGGGTTCCTGATGCACTTTGTTGTCCTGTATCCCCACATCTCAGCTGAGAGAGCTGGGATTGGAGCCTGAAATGTGCAGCTCAGTCCCCATTTCTGGACTAATCTACATAAAAGCCAAAAGTGAGAATCTTGCAGAAAGCAGACTTCCCGTCTTTGTCTTTCCCGACTTTCTCCTCTCTGTTATCTCGATGGCTTTCTGCTTGCTGCCGTGTTTCTCTTTAATCTGGAGCCCTCTGTTCTTACCTGAGCTACAGAGGCTTGACGAGGAAAGCCACTGAACTTGGAGAAAAATGAAAGGCAGCAAAGCTTGAAAAAATGTTTTCTTTCTCTCTCAATCTTTAAAAAAAAAAGAAAGAAAGAGAAAACCCAGCCCCCAGAAGCACACACAGCCAGTAATGCCTGAATTATCCTTGAACCGTCTCTTGCTTGTGGATCAAGCTGCATCGTTTCTGCCCTGTTTTCTTTTCTTCCCCCCACTCTTTTCCTGGTGTTCAGTCATTGTGATCAAAGCCAGGGTAAAAAAAGCCTCCTTTCTCAACCCATCGATGGGAGAAGGGAATCCTGCCCTGGTGCTGGTGAGCGTGCGTTGGGAGCTGATGGGATGGGGCGGTGGGGCGCGTGGAGGGAGGGTGGTACAGAAGGGGCTTGATGTCTGCATGGAAATAATGTTACGTACACGACGACGAAGGAGAATTTACTGCTCAAAGATTTGTCTGAGAGTATCTTGTATTTCATCGCTCTTTGGCCCGTTCTGATGGCTCAGGAGGGGAGCAAATTCCATCGCTGCCTTTTCCCACCGTGCTCCTTCCCACCAGGATTCCTCCCAGGAGATGAGATGGTCTGGAAGGTGTTTTGGGGGGCAGATGGGATCTTGTGTGCCCAGGGACCAGGCTCTTCTCAGGGGTCCTTAGAGAGGGCAAGAGGCAACGGGCACAAATTCAAGTGCAAGAAATGCTCTTTAAACACAAAGAAAAAGCTTTTTTACCGTGAGAATGGTCAGGAATTGGAAAAACGTTGCCCAGGGACGTCGTGGGGTTCTGACCTCACAGTGCTGCTGCATTCGCCGCTACTCATAGCGCGTCTTTGGAGGTACCTCATCCAGCACACGGCTGGTAATGATTCTTGACGGGAATTAGTACCCTGTCCATCTGGCCCTGTTCTGCCATCTAACAAGAGGAGATAAGTGCACTTAACAACACACCGGCTCTTGTTCAGGTTCCTTCTTCCCAAGCCAGAATCAATAGCAGGTCTCTCCAGCTTTTAGAGACTTAGATCCCATCTTTTCATCTCTCCTTCACTTATTTTTTCCCAAGCAGCACGCGCTTGATTTTCTTTTTTTCACGCTGCGGACATTTTTCTGTTCTACCTTTCATCTGCACCGGCGCGGTGTTCACCCAGCCGGGGCTGCAGCTTGCACACCAGATAAGAAAACCCCGCCGTAACTGGGTTTCCCAATCCCCATCTCTACCTCGCTCTCGGTTATGAGCTTTCCTGCAGCCGCCTTTATCTTCAAAGTGCTTTACAAACACTAATTAATCCTCCCAGCACCCCACTGCGGTAGGTGAGGGCGAGCTGTTTGCCTTCACCCACTCGTGCTGGTACTTCTCGCTTGTTGTGCCATGGGCTTTCTCTCCCTGGGTGACCCCCGCTTGCTGGGTTTGCTTGCCCTTGTTTTCAGGAGTAGGATGCTCTCCCCATGGCAGGGCTTAGCAGGCTGGGGACCTGTGTCACCATGGCTGGGGACCAGCGTGAAAGGATGCCTGCAGGTATCAAGATGCTGCTTGCTGCATCTCCTCCCGGGCACCAACCTGCTTCTCCCTTTGCTTTCGCTGCTCATTTTGTCACCTTGCCCAGCTTAATTGTTCTCAGTTTGCCTTCGCCACGAAGTTGGGTGCATTCTGCTTGCCCAGCCTGGGGTAACTCGCCCTGGTTGCCCTTGGGGATGGCTGTAGGGGTGAAGAAGTGCTCGTGGAGGGTGATAATCTGCCTGATGTACGCGTACCCAGGGATGGGTGGTGGAGATGCTCCAATCTATGAGATGGTCAGGCAGGTTCCTCTGGTCTGCAGGTGGTCCATGGCCTGTGCACGGGGTTGGGGGTGGCTGATACCGCAATAACTGATCTCCAGGAGTGGAGTCCTGCCAGGGTGCTGGAGGGCGGGGGGGGGGGGGGGCAGCTCAGGCTGCTTTTACCTCTTGTGCCTGCATTTGCTGTTTATTCCCGTAGTGGCTGTGAGTTCAGAGAGGGTTTTTTTTTTAAAAGAAGAAAAAAGCTACTTTTTTTTTTTTTCCTTTCCTTGCATGAAATGCAAATCAATAGATGTTGTATTCACATTCTAACAAGATGTCAAGGAGAAAAGGGTAGCCTTTCATTCAAGCAGAGACACAAACACACAGAGGGAGAGGCGGGGGGGGGGCCGGGAGGGGACAGGAAGGAGGAAGGCAGCGGAGGATGGAGAGAGGGAGGGGTGGATGGATGGAGGCTGGGGAGCGGCTGCAGCCTGATGGGAGCAGGAGGGGTGCAGCCCACGGGCACGCTGGGTTTGGAAGCTTCCTATTTCCCCTTCCTCCCCACCCCAGTGCTCCCATAGAGGTTCACATCCTTGAGAGAGCAGCAAGCCAGTAAAGGAGCACGTGGCGTGTTTGCAAGAAGCAGCCCTTCTGGAGAGGCTTGGAGGAGCTGGGAATTACCTTGGATTGGGTTGGGAAGGACAAACCATGGAGGAGAGGACAAAAGGTGGCTGGGGTGGTGGGGCTGGAGATGGGCAGGAGAGCCATGAAGACAGTGGCCTCAGGACCTGCTCATCAGCAGAGGGATGGTGCTCTGCAGCACATGGTGCTGTGGGCATGCAGGACTCGGCTTTGGCTCGCTCTGGTGAGGGGCTTGGGTCATGCTCAACGACTGAGGTCAGCCCGGCAGAGCATGTTTTGGTGCCTGGGCCCTGGGGATACCTGGCTGGACGTGGTGGTGGAGCATCTGTGAATGTTGGGCTGCTGAGCCACCCCTCCTCCTCCTCCTTGTTTGCAGGCAACTTAACGAGGTCCTACAGGAATGGACAACACAACAGGTACTGTTGTGCTAGGACAAGGGTAATAGTTTTAAGCTAAAAGAGGGGAGATTTAGACTAGAAATGAGGAAGAAATTTTTTACAATGAAGGTGGGGAGGCCCTGGCCCAGGTTGCCCAGAGCAGTGGTGGCTGCCCCGTCCCTGGAGGTGCTCAAGGCCAGGTATCCAGGCTTTGAGCCCCCTGATCCAGTGGGAGGTGTGGATGGGTGATGTGGGTGGCACTGGGTGGGCTTTGAGGTCCCTTCCAACCCAAACCTTTCCGTGAGTCTATGAATTGCTTTGAAGTAACGGCGGTTTCTGCTGTGCAGGAGGTCAAACCGCAGTCCTGGGGCTGGGACACGGGACAGCAAAAGGTCCCCATCCCGCTGCGTTACCTGCAGCCCCAACCCTGGCACAGCTGCCTGCTGCCAACCCACCAGGCTCTGCAGCCTCACACCTTGTGCTCCTGCTTTTGGGATGCTCTGCCCTCCTTCCCTTGCTGTGCAAGGAGAGGATGAGGGAGTCTCTGCTTAATCAAAAACTTTAGTGTTATTTTCTCCAGAGACCAGAGTGGTCCCAGATGTGAATATGCATTGAGACAGCTCAAGAAAAAAAAAACCCTCTGAAAGTACGCACAAAAATCATGTTTAACTGTGCCCAGCGGACCATAATGTCTCCTCTCAAATCGGGTGCTGCCTGTCAAATTTAAATATGCATTTTAGATTCTCTGCTTGATACCAAAAACCAAACAACTCCAAATATCCCAGAAAAGCTCCACCAGCTAAATACATATTTATACATCTTTTCTTTTGTGTCTTGGAAATCAAACAAATGAAACAAGCCAGTGCCCTGCTTGGTCCTGGAGAGCCAGTGAGCAGCGATAGATTTGTTTGTCGGAGCAAAGCACATTTGTTCCCATTTTGCAGATGGGAAAGCAAAGGCGTTGATGCGCTAAAGGTCGGGTCCAAGGTCAAATCCAGAGCTGTGCTCGGCAATGCAGGTGCTGGCCTAACTGGCCAGAAGAGATGCAAGGAGAGGGGCTATTTGTGTGCTGGATTTGCCAAATAGTCATTGCCAGGTGGGAAGAAAAAACATACAGGAGAAACATCGTGGGAGGAAAAATAAGAAAGAATGTGTTGTTTTGAAATTTGCCCAAATATAGCTTTTTAACTCTGTTTTTGAAAGCAGAGCAACATGTTTGTTTTGAGCCCATCAAACATTTCTGTTAATTAGAAATGATTTCTTTGTTCATTTCCTTTAGTTCCTCGAGGATAACAATATTTCTTTTCGCCTTAGGCAGGTTCAGAGCTCGCTGGGTGGGTTTGGGAGAGTGAGCTGCAGTCAGAGGGTTCAGCTGAGCCCCCAGGCAGCACGGTCCCCTCTGGGGGCAGGTGTCCCTGTCCTGAGCTGTGTGTGTTCAACACAGGCATGTGCCTCACAGCCCCAGGAAATCCCAAATGCCTCCTTGCATTCAGTTTCCCAAAACAATTGTGAAGTATAGGATAAATTTTCTTGGTGTTGGCCATTACAGTGTCAATTAGAGAGAAAATCAGGACAGAAATCATAGAGTTTTTAATGTTGGAAAACACCTTTAAGCTCATCCAGTTCAACCGTCAGCCCAACCCCACCGTGCCTGCTGAACCATGTCCTGAAGGTCCATGTCTGCATGTTTTTTGAACCTCTTCAGGGATGGAGACTCCCCCACTGCCCTGGGCAGCCTCTGCCAGGGCTTCATCACTCTTTTGGTAACAAAACTTTTCCCAATATCCAGTGTAAACCTCCCGTGGTGCAACTTAAGGCTATTTCCTTTCATCCTATCTCTTGTTACTTGGGAGGAGAGCCCAGCACCCACCTCACCACAGCCTCCTTTCAGGTAGTTGTAGAGAGCGATAAGGTCTCCCCTCACCTCCTTGTCTCCAGACTAAACAACCCCAGCTCCCTCAGCTGCTCCTCATAACTCTTGTGCTCCAAACCCTTCACCATCTCTGTTCCTCTTCTCTGGACACGCTCCGGCTGCTCAATATCATTCTTGTACTGAGGGGCCCTTCCTTGTATGGAGTGGCCCCAGTATCTCCATCCTCATCTGAAACAAAGTGAGACGCTAAGCTGCTTGGTTTTTACTCAGTGCAACCATGTCTCTGGTTCAGGGCTGAAGGTTATTGTGAACAACACACAACTTCATTCCTCCTAAAAGAAAAAAGTCCTTGGGCACGTTTTCTTCAGCGTCCTCCTAAAGATGCAGGTGATGCGATGCCTTCGGCAGATAATGTGGGGATGTGGATGAGTTAAAAACTTTTGGAAACTTGTGGTTTATTCCTGCAGAGTAGAAAATGAATAGAGATAAATGGCCAAAAAACAGAGAAAGTTTGTCCTGGCAGTGCGTGCTGAGCTCCCATCCCTTGCTGGGTGAGAGGACCCTCTTGAGAGCGTGATGGATATGGGTTTGCTCACTGAAAGTGCTGTTTCTGCTCCTCCTGGTGCTGCTTTGCATGAAAACAATGCGAGAGAAGAGGTGCGTGCACAGAGAGGGACGCGGTTGCCGTCTCTGTGATTCGTCTGCGTCGAGCTGCAACAAGTGGGTGGGAGAAACCTGGGGAAGAAAGGCAGCAGGGAAGGCAATTATTTGAGTTATATGTCTGGGTTTTGAGGTGTTTGGCAGAGAGGAGCAGGAGGGCTCCAACCTCAGCTCTGTAGCAGCTTGAGGGAATTAACGTTTGCAGCCAGGTGTTCATGGATGCCTCATCCTTCCAGGAATTGTGCACAAAAGATGTGGAGTGTCTCTTTACCAGAAACTCTCTGAGATAATGAGTTTGATGTCAAAAGGTGTCTTGAGGGAGGGACCAGGGAACTGATGTGTCCTGGGGGACCAAGGTGGTGAGAGGATGCCTGGGCAGGTGAGCACAGAGCCTGAAGTGAGGAGCAGGATGAGACCATGAGAAGTTTGATTTGCTTGTCCAGAGCAGTGGTGGCTGCCCCATCCCTGGTGTTCCAGGTCAGGTTGGATGGGGCTTGGAGCCCCCTGATCCAGTGGGAGGTGTCTCTGCCCGTGGCAGGGGGGTTGGAACTGGATGGGCTTCAAGTACCCTTCCAACCCAACCCATTCCATGATTTTATGGAACTCTGGGACTGGAGATGGGTGAGGGTGGAGTTTGTGACCACTGGTGCCAACGAACCATTGTGGATGCAATACTTTGGACTTTATTGGGCTAAAAATGTACTTGGGATGGTCTAGCACACAAAAAGAGACCTTTGGCACTGAGTTGGTGGCAAAAGAGTTTGTTTTGGGAAAACTGAACAGTTTGGTTTGTCTTTCAGCATTACGAAATGCTCCCTATTTATTTTTAACAAAGCTGCAGTGCATATGAAATAAGAAACATTTTTTTTGTTTAGAAAATTTCAAAAATAAGTGGTATTTCTTTTGGGAACTTAACTTTGCACCCCCCCCCCTCACTCCCCCCAAAAACACACCTTTTTTGGCGATGCAGCAAACTCCAGCTCTACCTGGCAAATGCTTTGATCCTGGGGGGGGGGGGGTGCTGTGGGAGGGGGGAGATGGCAGGGGCAGGGACAGAGAGGTAGGAAGCTGTGCTGGGGATGCTTATGGGAATGTGCCGAGGGAGTCTGGGGGAAAGCAGGGCTCAGGGAAAACTGACAGCCTGGAAGGAGACAACTGCATTGGAAAGCTTTAGGAAAAACTCCCTGGCATCGGTGGGAACTGGATGGTATCGGGTAGAGGGGGGCTGCAGGAGCAGACACACTGTGTTCAGCATCCTTACAGAGCTCTGTCAGCACACTGAAGGGAGAAAATACGGCTCTGGTTGGGATGCACAGACAAGGTTGCTTCTGATTTTCAGAGATCTTGTGCAAAAAAACACCCACTCATGGTAAAAAGCTTGGATTGCTCACAGATTTGCCTCTCTTGGCATTAGGCAGAGCTGCTGGTGGCTTCCCCAGGAGGGGAGCAGAGCCCACAGAGGGGCAGGGGTGAGCCAAGGGCTGAAGTCTGGGGGCAAAAGATTTCTGACCCCTGTAGCTTGTGCAGAAGGAGTTGGCGGGACGGTGCTCATCCCTGTGTCACGCCGCTCCCACCATCCCGGGTACCACTGCCAGCCGGTGCTGGGAGGGATGCTCAGGGGGCTGATGCTCACATTTAACTCCCTGGTTGCAGAGTGAGACCCGCAGAAGAGCAAGTGTGCGTGTGTCAGTCAGCATCTCGAACCAATGGGTGCCTGGTAGGAGGTCTGCTTTCCCCGCTGCACGCACGGAGCCTGGTGCTCCTTCTAGTTGTGTGTGCGTGTGTGTGTGTGTGTGCGTGCGTGTGCAAGGCAAAATCCGAGCCACTGACTGCCTGCTCCCGTTTCTCCCTCTCTCTCTCTCTTTAGCTCACTAACTCAGTCTCCCTCCCTCTGCAAACATTGGATTTAAACCTGCTCAGAATTCAACGCAGACGAAAGCAGCGGCGGCAGCAGCAAGCAGCAAGCAAGCAAATCAGCCGCTAGTCTACTGCAGCTCCAAGATGTACCATCCTGCCTGCTGGGTCGTCTTCACGGCCACAACCGCCCTGCTTTTCATCCCAGGTAGTGCAAAAAGCTTTTTCTCCAGGGGATGGGATGGCATCGGCTCGCAGGGTGGGAAAGCCTAGCGGTGTGCGCGCCGGGAGGGACCCGGACTTCATGCACATCGCGCACGAACGCACACGCAGGCAGCGAGCGAGTTGCTCTGCAGCAGGGAATCGCCAAGTGCTCCCAGCCAGCAGGGTTCAAAGAGCCATGCGTGTCCCCCCCGCGGCACGGATGGTCCCCTCGCTGGGCACGGAGCCACACACACCGCAGCGGTGCTGGCACCCACAGGCACATGTGGCTGGGATTGCACAGCACCCCTGGGCTGGGCATAGTCCATCCCTTTGGGCACCCTCTGGCTGTCGATGATGGGGTCATGGAGCTTTTCCCCCTTTAAAGTTGGGCACCTTCCGTACCCCCCCTCTTCCATGCTGTCACGTTATTCCCTGTGCTCCCTCTCATCCTTGCTTCCCTGATTGCTGCCAGGCAAAGTCGGGTGCCTCTTGCACCCATTTGCAAAGTGAAAATGAACCCCCTGATCTGGGCACCCGAGGGGACCACGTTGGGCTGCGGTGAAGGTGCCGCAACCTCCGCAAGCTGAGCAGGTGGCTCCTGAAATGTGGGTTGGCCTCATCCCTGTGGCTTGCCGAGAGGAGGATGAGAGGGGAGACGCTGGGTTTGAATCCAGCGCTGGCTCCGTGCTGGTGCTCAGCTGATGGGTTGTGGTGGGGCAGCAAGCACAGCCCTGCACTGCATCCATGGGGAGGGAGCGATGGGGATGGACAGCTGGGGGGAAGAAGTCACCAGCATTTTTTTGACAATGACTTTCAGCAGCTGAAAAAAAGATTACGGTTCCCGTGCGAGCAGCTGGGGGCTGAGTGCCGAGGCTCGGGTCCGATCTAAACCCAACATGTGTTTTTCCTGACTGTCAGTGAGAATTATGTTGGACTTGGAAGGGCAGGGAAGAAGCACGGCTATAATTTCAGCCGCTTTCCATGGTTTAGTTACAGCGCTTTGCTGTGCAGGGCTGGCGTGTGTGGGAAGAGGATGAGGCTGGTGGGGGAGAGGTTAGCTGTGTCACAGCTGGAAAACAGCTCTTTCCGCAGCTGTGACAAACACGGGGGACTCGGGATGAAACTTGCTTGTGGAGGCTCGTGCCGTGGGACCATCCACATCCCAGGGTGCTGGGGCTGAGCAGCTCCGTGCTGCAGCCCGAGTGCTCGGCAGGTTTGAGATCCCCTGGAGTGGGGTTGGGTACTGCTGGTGGGATTGCGATGGGATGTGGTGTGTGTTAGCCCTGGGGGGCCAGTGCTGTCCCCTGGGGGACCAGTGCTATGCCCTGGGCTGTGTTGGCTGGTTGAGAAGCACCAATGGAGGACCTCTGATGGCAGCGCCTCCAGCTCCTCAGCAATGCCTTAAACCAAAATGGTGCACCTATAGTTCAGCACGTGAGCACGAGAAGGATGATGCGGCTGCGTGAGCTGCCTGACTTTGCTGAATCCAAGGGGTTTTGTTGAAAATATGATCTTGAGCAAGATAAGGTGGATGTGCCTGGCGTGGGGGCAGCTTGCCTCACCAACGCTGTGCCGAGCAGAGCATTGGCTCTTTCACCTTCTTGCTAGATAAGAATCCTCCAGGTCAGAACTGCAAAGGAATGGATGCAAGGCAGCCGTGCAGATCAAATGGGTGGTTGTGTGACATTTGATGGGCTGTCATCGAGGTATCTTTAAGCTGCAGGAGCTGGCAGAGACCTGGCACAAAGCATTTGCGGTTTACTGGTGCCCTGCTGCACTTTCCTTGGGATGTGGCTGCTTGGCCCAGGGCCTGGGTTAGCTCTGACATCTGTGTGTGCCGGGGAAGGAAAAGGCTGTGCATTTAAGCCTTGAGGAACTTGAGAGAGGTTTCTTGATCCGTGCTTACACGGTTGTAGCTTCCCCTTCTTATTACTCTTAAGCAGCAAGATCTGCTTTGGCTTTGACCGTCCCCTGAGTCAAACCAGCCCAAGACTTTGCCCAGCTGGGCTCAGCCCTTAATCCATCAAGCCTGGATTCCTCGGAGCTGCCTGCATGAGAGGAAGGGAAATATTCCAATGCACTGGGCTGGCTGCTCGGGGCTTTGCCTTCCTGCCCCCACACTGACCACTTTCTGCCTCGAAGCAGAGCATTTGAACATCTCTCCTTTTTATTTTCACCCACCTTGCAGAGGTGAGATGCTTTCCCTGCCTGCCCAGCCTGGCCCCAGCACTGATTTCAGTCGTGATTTCACCACCGTGGGTTGTAACGCAAATCATGTTGGCAACGTCTCCCTGCGTGGGAAGAGGGGAGTGGAGTGGTCCCTGCAACCCTTGGAGCCTGCACCTTCCTGGAGCATATTTTTGGGGGCTGTTTATTATTTGCAAGCATAATCCCACGTGTTTCATGCAGGTGACGCTCCCCTAGGAGATGCAGAGGCTGTTTGTGAAGTGCAAACTCCTTTCCCTCTCCATTTTTATCCGAATCCTGCGGGAGCTTCGCAAGGGGTGGTTAAAAGTGAGAAGGGAACCTGCTTTTAGAAGGTGTAATTAGAGTGAAGGGAAACATCACAACTTGAAGACTCCTGCAGAAAATAGCATTGCAAAGTTATTATTAGCTGTAATAGCTTGTTTGCCAGTTTTTTTCCTCTTTCTCTCGCTCCCACCTCTGTTCTCCCCCCTTCCCTTACTTTTGTTAGGAAAGATGCATTTTTCCCATCGGGGCTCATGTCGTCTTGTTACCAATTTACTCTTGTGGAATTTAAAGACACGAAAGGTTAATGCAATAATGAAACCCTGACCCCTCTGGTCATAGATAGCGTCTTACTCTGCAGCTTTTTATTTCTTTGTAAGACAAGTTTCCATCCAAAATAATTTGGAAGGCTTAATGCTGCTGTCATCTGGTGCCTTGGGGGAGGGGGGTTCTTGGACATCACTTGCTCTCTGAGCTGGGATCTTTCTGATGGGAAGGATGCTGAGGGTTTTTAATGAGCCCAGCGCGGCAGGATGGGGAGGTGGAGGGGATAATTTAATTGTCAAGCCATTGGCAAATGCTTTGAACCGCTGGGCATTTTGGGCTCTGGTGTTTTGAGATGTACCGGGGTGGGCTGGGATGCGCTGCAGAATTAATTTGGGGCAGGGGATGGATATTTGGCTAGTCTGCAGTTACAGTGTGACCTCATGGCTCTACAGGTGGCAAAAATCAATGCACATCAGCTTCTTCAGACATTTATATTGCTGCCTCTGCTGGCTTGCCGAGATGACTTGTCATGGCAGCTCCTTTCAGAGGTTGGAAATCTGGCAGTGCAGGGTGGGGTGGACGATGCTGTTTGTCATTGCTTCTGAGCGCTGGGGTCAAGATAAAGCTTGCAGAGCTCAGAGAGCCCCCCAGTGCTCTGCTGTCACTCCTTGTGTGTGGGACCTGCTTTCTGCGTGCCCCCAGAGATGCTGGGTGTGTAACCCCTTCCCTCCTCTGCCTCATCCTCGCTTGGGCAGCATGGCTTTGGTGCTGGTTGTAAATCCAGTCTAAAGGTAAGAGACAGACGTTGCAGGAGTGAAAAACACCTTTCCATCCCTTGCTAGTACAGAGCCCCTGCATGGGAACATGCTTTTCCCATTGCCATCGTTGCCTGTGATGTGGCTGTCACCCCTCTGTGCCGGGGGGTGCTGGACTGCAGGAGGGAATAAGCACCTGGAGCACATTAGTTCTGCTTTTGTGTCATTTCTATACAAGCAAAGGGGACCTAAAGGGATTTTCTGGGCTCTCCCAAAGACTGGGGATAGTAGCAGACAAGGTACCGCAGCCTTCAGTCCTCCATCAGCCAGAGATGCTGGGGAAGAGGTCCCAGCAGGATGGGGAGCCCACATGAGCCCAAAAAACCACTGCCTGGTGTCCCTCTACCCAAGGCATGGGCTGTAGTTTCCCGGTCGGAGGTCGATTCCTCCATCTCCTGTCTCCTGGGACAAGGAGAAAGCCGGTGTCGGCCTTTTAGAGGGTGGTTTGTTCCTTTTGGGGAGGAGCCGTTCCAAATTCTCAATTCCAAGTGACGGGGGGAGGGACCGCGATGGCAGCTCTCGCTCCCTTCAAATCCCTGCGGCAAAACTTCTGACAACAATTACTCCAGGGGCTGTGGGCTTCAGTGCCAGAGGCTCTGGCAGCTGACTTCCAGGATGCCCCAAAGTGGCAAACCCTGCTTTGTGTCTGCCAGCAGCTTCTCTTTGACAGCGACTCCTTTGTGCATTCGCAGGCAGCCGGGTGGAGGAGCTTTTGCTGGTGCGAGTCCCTGTGAAAACCTGAAAAAGGAGGAACGTTTCAAAGGCGCCAACGGGAGCCGAGTGCCTTAACCGGTGCTTTTGAAAATCATCCCCGAAGGCTTGAATATTTGGTTATGGTGAATTTTGAGCTGCATAAACAGCTATGTTTGTATTTTACAATTTGAAGTTGGCGCTCTGCTTAGTTAGAAAGCGAAGTCGCTGGGCGAGGAGCAGGGAAGGAGGCTGCCAGGTGGCTGCAATGAACTGAACTCAAGCGTGTTCGCAGCGGGGGAAAAGGTGCCCAGGAGGGTCCCATTGGTGCAGTCAAGTTGGGACAGAGGAAAAGCTGTGGAGTTTGTTTTTTTCTGTAACATCCTCCATGACCTCGTGGTCAGCCTGGGCTTTGCAGCCCTATTCGTTTCTCATCCCTGGTTACACAAAGCGTGATAGCGGTCCCTGTCCCTCCTTACCTTCTGGCCTGGGCATCCCCTGGGATGCTCTCAGCTGCTGGCGTGTGCAGGATGGGGAATGATCTCAGCTGTCACACTTCTGCTTTTTGTTCAAACTTAAAAATAACAACAGCTCTGCTGCCTCCCAGCCATCTCTCCCTTTCCCTAATGAAGGCATGGTACTTAAATTGCCAGTGCAGCAACGGCACATACAGAGGTGGCTTTGACACTTGCTGCTCAGTGGGTGGGTTTTTCCAGGGAACTCCTCTTCATTTCATGCTTAGAGGAAAGAAACACTTTCCTGCTTGCTTCTCAAAAGCTGTGGGACTGCATTATCATCCTCAAAGGATGACCAAGTGAGGCGATTTGCTAGGTCTAAAGATGTAGGAATGGCAGAAGTTGCCTATTATGGAATCACAGAATGGTTTGGGTTGGAAGAGACCACAAATCCCATGCAGTTCCACCCCCTGCCATGGGCAGGGACACCTCCCACTGGATCAGGGGGCTCCAAGCCCCATCCAGCCTGGCCTGGAACACCTCCAGGGATGGGGCAGCCACCACTGCTCTGGGCAACCCGGGCCAGGGCCTCCCCACCCTCACAGCAAAACAATTCTTCTCAAGTTCTCATCTAAATTGTGGGGTCTGGCTGAGTGAGACCTTGGAGCTGGTGGACTCTCCCTCTACTCCCAGCTTAGGCTCAGAGACCCCAGGGTGGTGGAGGGCATTGCTTTGAGTTGCGTGGAGGCTTCTCCTGGGAGCGTCAGGGAAGAGTGTTTTGCAGAGGAGGTGTCTGTTTAGGGTCCTCTGAAGCAAGGAGTGATTGCATGGTTTCAGAAACCATAGTCTGTGGTTGCAAGGGCTTTCTGGTGAGGGGAATTGGTGCTTCTCGTGGTTCTCATGTCCAGGATCTGTCTCTATGGACTGAATTTCCCAGATGGACACATCAGCCTTGGGCACCAAGGCTCAGCTAGCTGCAGAAACCCCTCGGTGCATCGGGGGGGGCAGCCTCTCCAGGAGGAACTGTTTTGGGAAAGCTGGACCTGTTGCCTGTGCAGCAGAGTCATGTGCGTTCCGAACACGTGTGAGATGAGGCAAGGAAAGGGGAAAAAGAAAAGTTATATTTAGATTTACTTTTCTGTGAATTCAGCGCTAGCGAGAAGTGCTGGATTGACAGCTCTGGAGGCTGAAGAGGGCTGCAAACCATGGGGAACGGGTAGCCCGACGCACCTCCCCGCGAGCTCCGTGCCTCAGGATGGGACACTGGGACTGAACTTCATTGGCTCAGACTGCCTGGACAGCAAAATCATGGGGGTGTCCGTCGTGTTGACCACAGCTGGTGCATTGGCGAGGTTTTATGCAGATGGTATGAGCTTCCTGGGGGACAAGCTGAGGTTACGTGTGTTTGATGTGGCTTCATCCTTCACGGCTCACCCCATGGTGAGCTCCTTGGCGCTCCTCAGCTGCGTGAGGACCATCTCAACCTACAGCAGGAAGACTTGGGCCTCTTTCTGGTACAGCAAGACCATTGTTGTTTCCACTAACGTAATTGCCCTTGCAGACCATGGAAGAAGAAGTCTTCACATGGGACTTTGGGCTCAAAGCTGGTGACACTCAGGGCAGCCAGGCTGCCTGCACCCCACAACGTGCTCTCCTAGCAACGTTTCTGTGCTGTCCATCTGCCAGCCCATCGCTTCCTCTCACCCAACTGTTTACTTCTGGCTTTTGTCTCCTGGACTTGTTGCTATGCATGCAGCGTGTGGAAGGAGCTCCAGCAAATATAGGCCACACTTTGATTGTTCAGCAAGCTGGAAAATGATGATTATAATTTTTGACAGAAGGGAAGGAGGGGGAAGGAGATCTCTGGGCTTTCAAATCTGCTCTGTCATAAGCAGGATCTTGCAAGGGCCTTCTGATGGCTTCTCCCGCCCCAAAGGAAATGGCGTTTGCATAGCAAGAGGGGCTAGAGGAAAAATTCTTCTCTTTACAAGGACAAACCAGCGCTTCTTTCACCAAGCCTTCCACCTTGTGCGGCGGTCCTGTCACAGCGCATAAGCCAGATGCGGTTGGTGTTGTCCGGTAATCGAATGGGAAGCATTTGAGAGAAATCTGGATGCTGCTAAAAAAAAAAACCCATCCCGGTTAGCGCGGCGCACACGGGGTGCATCCTTCATGGTGCAGGTGCTGGTGGAGGTCCTGGTGAAGGTCCTACAGTGCCAGCCCCAGGGGACATGGACACTGAGGTCCTTAAAACCAACCTGTGCAGAACATCCTCACCCTCTCTGAAAGTGAAGCCTGGAAGACTCCATAGACTTATCCAAAGAGGTGGTTGCATCAGGGGCCACATCACAACTGGACCTGTCTCTGCGCATACCTGGGTGGCAGCAAAGCCCTTGGAGACCTTGGCTGCAGGGCGGTCCAGACGATCGCTGTTGGCATGGGCTGCACAGTCCCTGCTGGATCTGCCTGTTTATTTATTTTATTTAATGGCATTGGCCAATTTCCACTTGATTTTTTTTTTGTTGTTTATTTTAACGCTATCACTTCTAATGAGGCTAATGACATTTAGTCTCCATGGCGGCGCATTTTAATTTGGCCACCGAAATGTCAGCGCGAGGCAGCAGCCTCCTATCTGCCCGTGACAAAAGGCACCGCAGACAAAGGGGCTCTGTCCCTGGCCGGCCCTCGCCCTCCTTATCTCCTGCCTCCCAGGGATAGGCCAGGACATTTGGCAAAGCCACCCTCCTGCCGTCCCCTCCTCTGTTGGCACCAGGGCAGCGGGCTCGACCGCCAAACGCTGCGAGGATGAAAAGCGAGGGCTGCCGGAAACGCAACCTTTTGAGGCGAGCCAGCGCGACGTAATTAATCAGATGTCGAAACCTCTAAGCAAAGTTAGCTTTGATCTGCAGGGAGATCTGTCAGATAGGTCATTCTGCTGCCTGTGGTGCTTTTCGCTCTCTCTCTGCCCACCCGTCTGCCTTGCCACCTCTACTTGCCACGGTTGGAGCAGCAACATCCTGTAAGCCAGGTGGGACCTTCCAGCTTGCAAAGCATCACCACTTCTCTGTGCCACCAACGAAGCTGGTGGCAGGGCTGGTGCCATGGAACAAAGTGGGGCTGGCACTCATAAGCCCCTTTGCTGAGGTGCTGTGAGCATTGCAGGGTTGGAAATGGGAGAATGGGGAGGGATCCGGAGTAGGAGGTTCGTGAGCTGAAAGAGAATGTAGGCATTTACAGATCGCAGGTGGCTGCACAGGAGAGAACACAACTTCTCTGCATTGTGTTGTACTTGAGTCCTCTCAAGACGTTGAACCTTAGAAGCCCGAGCCGTTTTGCTTAAGAATGAGTCCTTTTTTTGTGCAATCTAGGTCCAAATGCAGCTGAATTTGATCTGTTCTCCTTTGATCTGTTCCTCCCTTTCCATTCTATGTACCAGGAATGGATGAAGATTAAAGTTTGCAGCTTCTGAGCAAACTAGGTTGCTCATCACTGCATGATACCCAATTACCTGCTCATACCTCAGGAGTGAGAAGGTATTGATCCTGCTTGGATTTGAACTTGTTCAGCCAAAGAGTCTGGATGTTTCAAATCTGTTGCTTAGGACGTGCCATTTCCTTCAGGAATCAAAGCACAACGCGGGCTGTACTTCTGTGCTCCGTGGTCCTCGGAGCTGATGGGAGGTGGGTCTGTTGTGTTTGCCACATGGGACATGACCAATAAGTGATAAATAATAGCAGCTGTACTCTCCACAGTACAGGAGGGATGTAGGTGTAATGACTTCTGTGATGTACATGAGAAATCTCCACTTCATTGAAAATGAGCTGATTTTTGTACTCAACACGGGTGATTTTCTGTGCCTTCCCCACACATCATCTCTTGTGAGCGCTGCAGGCTGTGGAAATGCCTTTGATAGCATCCTCTGTGTCCATCTTCATCCTATCTTCTGCTGCCTGTTGTGTTGCCAACCAGAAATAGCCTGTCCATTAAAAATTTCTCCCCAAATAACGTGGGACTTGATTGAAACATTTATTACTGAAACTGAGCGGTATCGGGGCTCACTCTTACACAGTGTTTCTTTCCAGGAGATCTTAAAACACTTCACAGAGAAGTGAAATTTCATTGTCTCTGGTTTTGCAGACAGGGAAACCAAGGAATAAAGAGGGAAAATGATTTGCCCGAGGCGTGTGCAGAGACACGTGTTAATAGGCATGTCCTCGCTGTAGCTCCAAGTCTGAAGTGGAGGTTTATGCACCTTTTTCCTTGTGAAACAGTGGATTTTGGCTTCATCCTTTGAGAAACACACGAGAAAGTCTGTGAGATCACTGCATTGTGTCCTAAAAGCCTTGTGTGGGACTGACTTGGAGCTGGAGCACTTGGGGCTCTTGGGTTTGCACCTGTGACCGTCAGACCAACGGATGCTCTGGTTGGTGTCACCTGCAGGAGAGGCTGTACCACACTTCAGGCAGCGATGTGTGGAAGTAGGCAAAGCCAAATTCACAATTAGCAAGAGACTTAGTCTGGCTTTGTGAGTTGAAGTGCTCCCTCTGTTCCTCTTGAAGTTGGCAGGAGGGCGGACTGTGCTTGGTCCCCCTGCCCTTTCACGTCTCATCTCTGCCTGCCTTCCCCCAAGGTCTGAGAGCGATGATCTCTGAGTTGAAACCAGGAGCTGAACAGAGAAGAAATTCTCAAGCACGCTCTTCGCTCAACCCTTGGGCTCCAGTTGGAAACGCTCTTTGCAATTTAATGGAGAGCGCGCATTTGTCCTGGCGAGGCTTGCCCTGCGTCTGCTTCGTGCGCTGCAGCATCCGCCGGCCTTTCCGAGGCCCAAAGTCGATGCCTTTGCCATCCTTTCCCTATCCGTGGGATGCTTTATCTTTATAAAGTCGCAATAAGTGGACAGTATAATATATTTCACTTTTAATAAGGTGTTGCCAGTTGCACACACTCCGCAGAGCAATTAGTGTCAAAAGCAGCTAAGCAATGGCGAGGAGCCGTAATTCTACTGTTTACCGGTTGGAGAATTTATGGGCAGGCGTTGGGGGAAGCTGCGGTCGCAGCTTGGCTGGAGATACAGTAGGTGCTGTGCACTGGCTTTAAAACCACCCGCTTCTGAGCTGTAGAGAGTCCTGCAGAGCCACAGCAGCTCTAGGGAGAGAGGCCCAAATGAGCTGTTTCTTCATTTGGGTGGCCCCTAAGCTCCAAGGCTTGGGATGATGCCTCTAAAAGGGGATGCTGAGCCTGCCCAGATGTGTCAGCCAGCTGTGTGGTTGCTCAAAATTCAGGCTGGGAGGACCTGTTTGCTCTTTGTGAGTTCTCTTGGAAGGCAGAGCTTTGCAGCGTGAGATTGTCCTCACCAGGGAAGGGTCACATCCGGATCAAAGGAAGACCCTGGGCTTGGTTTGTACATGGGTGTCGTGCTGATGCAGATGATCTGACCTGATGGTTGGAGGCAGGGTGGGAGAGGGGAGTTGTCAGGTCTTGGTGACGCTTTTCTGCATCCTTCCAGCCCATGAAATACCTGGAAGTATCCAGAGATGGTGGAGGACCACACTCGGTGGTGCCTGTTTGCGTAAGACTAAACCTATTTTCTACCTCAGGTATCTGGGACTTCTTCCTTTAGTTTTTATCATTTTTTTTCACATCAAGATGTCAGGAAAGAACTTCAGTGAGCTCAGCCTGGGGAGGTGCTTGTCTCTGCTCCTTCCCATGAACTGAACATCCCCTGCTTTTGTCTGGGAACTCTCTGATCATCACAGGTTGTACCGCGCGGTAGGAAGGCACTTTTTATGAAGACTGTGTTAATGTCTCTGCCGAGGCAGTCAGCTACCTGATCCTGCCAGGGCTCTGCTACCCAGATTGAGCTGGGCTCACACTGGTGCTTGGGGTGTGGCTTTCCAGAGTCTTGGTCCAGCAGCCCTTGGCTCAGATAGCTTTGTGGATGGACAAAAAGCAGGATTCCTCTAGAGAGATGGGGTGGATGGAGGTGTCACTGTGCCTTCTGGTACAGATTGGGCTGCAGATGCTGCAGATTCAATCCAGCCCGGATCCGCTGAGGGGGAGCAAACTCAGCTTGTGTCAGACCTGTCGGATCTGATTTTAGGGCTCTGAAATCAGCCCGTTGGGGAATGCACGTGAAAGCGCCAGCTTGCAACTGCTAACGAGTGAGGCGTGGTGCCAGGGATGGGGTTTGCATCCCTGCTCCCCAGGTGCCATCAGCTTTGCGCGTCTGAACCTGCACCTCTCGCAGCGTTCACCTTCCCAGGCCAAGCCTTCACCTTCCCTCGTGGAGGGAACAACCAAAGCATTTGGCTTCTAGAGTGAGCACAGGTGATATTTTTGAGCCCGTGCTCCCGTCTGCTCCCCCTTTCCCCACCCCCTGTTTCTCAGTTCAATAAAGTCCCAGTTTCTTGGGTTTGTTCTTCGAATTGAAAACCTTCCATTTTCACACCTCTGTAATTGGTGCTATCTGTTGAGAGAAACTCTACAACTCCAGCCAGCCAAGGTCAGGAGGAGCTGAATTGAATTAAAAGGAGCAGAAATTGGTTCGAGGTGGGCAGAGGGCCGCGGGGAGAACTATGCAATTTCTCTCCTCGGGGCTCCTGATGAGCAGAGCGAGCGGCAGCTTCCCATCTCAGCCCGCGGGGGGCTGACATTGGCCCACCCACACCTTAATCTGCACACCGAGGTGGGCACCTTTCAATTGAAAACAAGGAAATGAAACCCAGCATCTCCTGCTTTTATCTGGTCAGCGGGACAGGGCTCTGCTCCTCTGGTTCCTTGGCTAGGATGCTGTCAACTGTCACTGAAATGACCTTGCAGTGATTAAATACAGCAAGAAATGATGTTTTTAACAAAACCTTAAAGCTGTGATACAAGCTGATGGCTAGAAGATTTAAAATGCCGTGCGCTAATCCTACCTGTAACTCAAACCCAGGTGGAAAAAACCCCAGTGCTGTTGCACTGAGTAAAGGGTGAGCATTCCAGGGTTTGGATCGTGGTTCCCCAGCTCAGTCTCTGCTGGCTTAAATTGCTGCAAAACCAGAGCAACTTCAGCCAGAGCTGATGGATTTATAGCCCTGTGGTGGAGCTACAGCTGGAGAGCCTGCTGAGAAGTGCCATGGTGTGGAGCTGCCTTAGGGGAATAGAGGTGATGATTGCAGCTCTTAGAGTTGCTTGGAAGGTCCAGCGTTGTGTCCACCCCACCCCCCACCCCCTTTTTTCCCCTTGAAAAATGCCTCATTCTTCACTCACAGAACGCACAAGCACTCTTTGCCTGGCTCTGGGAAGTTTGCTTGACTTGAGGATGCTGTTCCTTGGAGCAGGAGACCCATCCAGGGAATGAAGTGCTGAGACCTCCAGTCCCTGCTCTGCCTTTATCCCTCAGCTCACAGAGTCTCTCTTCCCCAGGCTGGGCTGGCGTGGTTTTCGTTATTGGGTGTATAATTAGCATTTCTAAGGGATTTGGCCCCAGGTCTTCCCCAGCCCAGCTAAATGTCCTTGGCTCTTCAGAAATAGAGCCGCTCTCGCTTTGGTGCTGGCTTGGTGGGTATTCAGAGTAGAGTGGCTCCAACAGGACAGCGCGGAAAGGGGGAAGACGTTTCAAATGGTAAAATTTCAGGCAACAAGGGAACAATTTTCCACCCACTTCTGAGCTGGAGCGAAGCCCTTCCAGCCGCTCTTTCTCTCGCTCCCCAGCTGGGCTGGCACCAGGGATGTGCCATTTATTAGAAGCAACAAGAAGGCACGTGGCCAAGGTAGCTTTGGAGGATGCCAAGCGTGGTACCCAGCTGTTTGGAGGATGTGCTCAAAGGATGTCCCCAACCCCATTTTTCCCCTCTGGGGGACTCGGTGCTTGTGGCTTTGCTGTCACCTGCTCTCGTCCTTGGGCAGGAGAGGAACCACCGGCACGGCTGCAGCCGGCAGAGCGCCCTGCAGCTGCCCGAAGCCCCAGCTCTGCTTCTCTCGTAATTTATACAAGAGCAAGCTGATGTTCCCTTTTAAATTGACAAAGGCAGAGAATGGAGCCCAGGAAGCCCTCTGACCCTGGAGCCCTGGTCCATGAAAATTACAGGCGCTGTACAGCGCGTTTCCTCTTGATGTACTTGCAGTGGGGAGATGCTGGTTAATTTGCCAGGACTCAGAGGTGACCTGGGTTTAATAAAGAGGATTAATGGATTTGAGCTAAAGGTCTCGGCTGTTTTGAGCTGATAGCCTTCTCCTTCGAAGACACTACGGCGAGGCACACAGCTCAGCCTCTTGTGGGGAGAGCGGAGGCAGCTCGCTTAAAAGAGCGACTGCTGTGTCGGCTCGTGATTTCCTTGGGGGTCAATTAGCAAAGCCAGGTACCCCCAACCCCATCTCCCTGGGCATGGGCAGCGCTGCTATGAGGCTACCAGCCTGCTCTGTCTCCCGCCTGTCCTTGCTGCCTTCGGAGCCAGCAGTGGAGCAGGGATGCTGGAGATGCCCCGGGATGTCCCCTTCCTACCTCCTGGACGCGTGTGTCATCCCTCCTGGATGGACACGACTGGGTGGCTGAAGGCAAAGGACATGCCAGCTGGATGCAGATCTTGTGCTCAGCTTTTTGTTCCAGTTTTGGGTTTTGATGCTGAATTTGAGCTCAGACCCGTTGTTTCTGCAGCGTAGCCCCGTGCTTGGACATCCCTACACATCCCTACAGTCTGTGTTTTGTACCAAGTCTGGCAGTGCTTCCTACGGTTATTGATACTCCTCCCTGACCCCTCGAGGAGGTGAGGCAGGGTTTTAGGGATGGGGATGGACCCACCAGGAGACTCTGCAGTGGCAGTGACCGTGGGAGCAGCAGGGGAGATGGTTGGGCTCTGGGGCTGAACGCCTCAACGTTGTCACAGCTGGATGTAGGGATCTAAGTAGGATGGAGAAGAGTTTCTTACTTGGAGAGGAAGGGGAGGGTGCACGTATAAGGTGGGAGGGGTGGCAGGGCTGGGGGTCTGGCAGGAGCTGCAGAGTCTGTTTCAGCAAACGTGTGCTGAAACCCTGCAGACAAGCTCGTACATGCTATTCTCGTAAGGGTTAACGACAGCCCTGTGAGAATAATCCCACGGGGCTGTCAAAACTTGTAGTAGGAGTGATAGGCTGCCGGTGGCTGTGATGGGGAAAAGGCTCAGGCGCTGCCATAGCCGGTGCTCTGCCTTCTCTCTTAATGTTCCTAGCACTCGGAGAGCGATGAATTCCCTGTAGCATCCCTCTCCCTGGCCCTGGAGCCTCTGGCGATACTCCTGTAATAAGTGGAGTATTTTGGATGGGAGCAGCGAGGGATTGGGCCACTTTCCCTGCCGGGAAAATGCATGCACGATCAATGCAATCAACTTACCCTTCAGGTCCTTTTTGGGTTGGATGGAAGAGACGCTCTGACTGAAACCCATTTATTGAGTAGAGAAGGTGCAATGAAATTACAAGCTGTAGCTTTTACCTGCTCCTGGCTTCTGCCTTGGCTTTCTCTTCTCCAACAGCACGCCTGGTATTATGTAACATTATTCTTTTTAAAACCCCATTTCTGCTCTTTTCAGAGGGGTTGGTAAACACACAGCAACTTGCCCTTTGCCATCCATGGGTAAAAGGGTTCAAGAGATCCTGGTGTGGAGCTGGGTCATCCCTAAACTATCATTTATCTCTCTAGGGCTGGACACTGACCTCTCTTACCTTGGTGCTCATCAGGGAAATCCAAAAGAACAATTCCCTTGCAGAATTGTTCTCCCTGAGCGTGAGGTCAGAGCCGAAGCCATTTGCACTTTCCACCCAGTGAATCCCACAGCTTTTTAGGACAGGAAGCCAAAGTATTAAATTTATCATGGAGAAATTAAGTAGAGAAGCCTGAATGAGTGATTCAGCAAATGCACTTGAATGTGATGCTCTGTTATAATGGGTGCTGATGTGCTGCTGGATCGCACTTCCAGGTGGAAACCGCGGAGGGAGTTTGTAGCGGTGCGTGTGGCTGCACAAACCCTGAGCATCATTAGGAGTGAAGTCAAATTCTGCCCATCCGAGTGCCTGTTTTGGTCACTTCAGGCTATTTTTGTGTCTGAGAACTGCGTGACTCATGGGGAGTTTTTTCCTTTACTAACAGGCTGTTTTTCCAGTTGGTGCTGAAGTGAAAAAAGGGCAAAACAAAGGAAACTGTGAGTTTTGCCACTTAATCTCCTGTGCTTCTCCCAGCAACCAGCCTCCACAGAGCTCAGTGTGCTGGTCTGTCCAGCAAGGCAAGTGGCCAGGGCTTGGGTTTTGTCTTGTATTTGCATCCTCTGGCAGAAAGAGCATCACCTCCGAACCGTCATCTTCCTCGGGAGGCGTGAGGACGGGCTCCTGGCTGCGTTCCTGCCTGCCGCTGTGAAGATTTCCTGATGTGACACGGGCGATCTGGCTAATGTGCTGCCTTCATTTATCCGGGGGGCTGGGGACCAAATTTAGCTGTGCAGTAGCTGGGTGAAGTGTCTATTTTGGTCAGCGACGGGGACTCATCCAACGTGTAAAGAGGAGCACTTTGGCCCTGCAGTTGCTTCCCGAGGCTGCTTCCCGGGAAGCTGTGGATGCAAAATAAAAGCAACTTTACAGTCAGGTCAGGTGCTTTCCCTGGAGCTGAGCCCTGCATCGAGCTGTCCTGGCAGAGCTGGCCCTGCCACGACCCGGGGGTGCCACAGTGGGGTCCCCCCTCTGCAGCAAGGTCTTGCAAATAAGTCAGGCTGCAACAAGGTTGTTGCCTTAATGCATTCAGCCTGTATTGTCTCCCCTCTGCTGCTACCTGTAGTTTAGACCTGAGATTGTCATGTATTATTTAGCTCAGCGTTGGAGATCAGAAATGCAGTTTGCAGGAAGGAGCTGGGCAGAGCATCCCCAGCTCCTGCGCTCGCTTGGGTTTGGAAGCGAGTGGAGCGGCTCGGCGTCCGACCCTGCGGCCCTGCACTGCTGCTGTGGCTTTTCCTGGGATAGCTGTCATCCCGGGCATCAAGCCTAGCGAGAAATTGCTGTTCACCCCTGCAGCAGGAGATTTAATTATCATTAGCTTAGCTTGCATAGCTCCATGTGGGGCTGTGCAGCTGCGAGTTGAGCTGGGCATTTGAAAAATCCAGCTGCAATATATTTATTTTTCCCTTTCCCTTTTCCTTTTTCTTTTCCCTTTCCTTTTCCTTCTCCTTTTTGCTTTCCATTTCTTTTTCCTTTTCCCTCTCCCCTTTCTTCTTCTTTTTCTCCTTCACTTTTTCTTCCTCCTTTTCCAACTTCTGCTTTTCCAGCTTCTCCTTTTCCAGCTTCTCCTTTTCCTCCTTCTGCTTTTTCTTCACCTTACTCTCTTTCTCTTCTTTCTCCTCCTTCTCCTTCTCCTCCTTCTTCTTCTGCTCCTTTTCCTCCTTCTCCTTCTCCTCCGCCTCCTCCTCCTTCTTTTCCTCCTTCTCCTCCTTCTCCTCCTCCTCCTCCTTCTCCTCCTTCTCCTTCTCCTTCTCCTTCTCCTTCTCCTTCTCCTTCTCCTTCTCCTTCTCCTTCTCCTTCTCCTTCTCCTTCTCCTTCTCTCCTTATGTTTTTGTTCTTTGCCTCTTCCAAAACCTTCCCTATCCTATAATATTTTGGGGCAGGCCGTGACCACAGTGCATGCTCAAAGCTGGAGGAAAATGTGTATTTCAAGGAGATTTGCAGGCAGGCAGTGGTAGAAACCTTCAGGCATGTTGAAAAATCCACAAGTCCCATTCGCAGAGCTTGGGCAGGTTTTGTAGTATTTGATGTTTATTTTATAGCCTATCAATTATTCTGGGAAAACATAAATCAGAAACGTTCAAGAATCACTTTTTTTCTCGCTGGCAGGTTGTGAGCAGGAGTCGGGGTCGTGGTGGGTGTGGGATCAAGGGGAGGCATCTCCAGGGGCTTTTCCTCTCTGGGCTGGAAAAGCCAAACTCCCCAAATTGCCTGAATTTTCAAGCTTTTTCAAGCCACCGGCAGCCCATGCAGTGGGCTGGCAAAAAAACAGCCCACTCCACGAAACTGCTGCCTTTTAGCAGAAGTTTGTTTGCATCAAGCATCTTCCACAAAACTTTCTTTTTTAACCCCAAATTGGTTTTTTTTCCCACCCAAATCCTACTTTTGCTGGAAAATCCCAGGCAGGTCCTCATCCTTTGGGCCAAATCCCTGGTGCTGTGACCTTTTCCCATGGTGTTTCCCATCCTTTCCCTGCCCGCCCCACCCAGCCCTCGAAGCCACTTTCCCCCCATTGCCAATAGAGGCAAACAAAAATTAAATCTATAATTATCATTACTAATTCCACTTAATTAGTCACAAGCCAGCAGCCAAATTGGCTTTCTCATAATTATCAGATAAGCAGTAAGCACATCTCATAGATTATAATTAACACAGCTTAATTAAAATCTAATATACATACACCCTTTCCTCAACATATGCCTAATTGGGTTCACAAACAGAAGGGGTGTGAAGCCCCCATCCCCATCGCTCCCTTGAAGGTTCATTTGATGCCACTTCTGCGTTAAGTTGGTGATGGGCTGGGATGCTCTTCTTCTTTTGCTTTAAACCCCTTGGCTTGAAAAAAAGGCTTCTCCCCGATGCAGGATGAACTTACACAAGATACTCTCCCGACTTAACTATTTTTTATTATTATTGTTATTGCTCCAGCTGTGACCTCTCCATAATCCCCGGTCTATGCTGGGCTCTGCAATAATAAAGCAGCTTGAATAAATTACACTTTCAAAGGCGAAGGCCGGATTTTAGCTCTGAGCTCTGGAAATTGATGTCTTTCTTATTTCTTTCTGATTTTCCTGTGAAACTGTGGTGAAGCTTTGTGCATCAAGGGAGACTTGCTCTTGCTTGCACCCTCCCTGGCCATTCCAGGAAGGTGCCAGGGGAGGGTTAGGTTGGACATCAGGAGAAGGTTCTTCACCCAGAGGGTGTTTGAGCACTGGAACAACTCCCCAGGGAAGCAGTCACAGCCTGACAATATTCCAGCAGCCTTTGGCCAACACCCTCAGCCCCACGGTGTGAATGTTGGGGTGTCCTGTGCAGGGACAGGAGTTGAACTCGATGATCCTTGTGGGTCCCTTCCAATTTAGGTCATTCTATGACTCCATGATGTCTCTGTAAGAAATGCTCTGCAGCCCCCTCTCCCATAGGGAAAGCAGTTGTGCAGTGCTGGGGTGCAAGAAGGAACTTGGTACCCTCCAAGGCTTGGATGAGGGGTCGGTGCTTACAGGCAGCAGCCTGTGAACCATGATCTGTGCCCTGGGGTGACCTTGCTCTGCTTCCCTTGTGCTTGGTGGAAACATTTGAGGATGAGAAACCAGGGTTCTGAGACAGCTCTGCTGTTCCTGGGGAGGAAAGGGACAACTCTTCACAGCCCACTCTCCACAGCAGACAGGTCTCTGTGGGACAACTCTCCATGGCTGCCTCTCCAGGGTGACAACTGTATGTGGGGAGGCTTAGGGTTAGGGTTACAGTTAGTGTTAGGGGTACAGTTAGGGTTAGTGCTTGATGCTTCTTGTGTAGAGTTGTCCCCATGGAGACCTGGCCGTGTAGAGTTGTCCTAGCTCCCCCCTGGGGAACCACTGACTACCAAGCGGCCACGAACCCTTCAGTGTCCCCTTGCAGGTGGCCTGAAGAGACGATTTGTGAACAGGGCTCTGATTGCTGGCACTGGCACAGCCACTGCCTGACCTTGTGGCAATAATTACATCTTGTTCCCAGGTAGCTGTGCCTCCCATTTGCAGAGAAGCTCTTGCCTATTTGGCTGCCTGAGAGAAGCGGAAACTACTAATAGTGCTGATTATTAATTAGATCATTTGCCTGCCAGTTTTTGCTGAGCTAATATCTGGCTGGTGAGTTGATTCACTGTGGGAGATTTGCGAAATGTGATTTCCGTCGCAGAGATGCTGAGCTGAGCTCCTTGCAGCCGAGATGGAGAGAGGCTCCTTCGCCAGGACTTAGTCCTATCAGGGGCTCATGGTTGCAGTGATGAGGCTGGAGATTTACCCTCTTCATCGGGCAAGTGATAGGGTATCACCATCACGAGCGCTGCTTCTTAAGGATGGGGTCTTCCAGGTCGTATGGTGATCCAAGGGCATCTCGTGAGCTCCCCTTGAAAGGCCTTTAATGCAGCGGCTGCGGAAAGTAAAGGCTTGGCACGTGTTCTGGTGTCGAGGGAGGATTTGTGGATTAGAGATGTGTAATTGTATGTAGTGCATGACAAAACAAAATAAGTGGCAAAAAGAACTCGGTCGTATTAAGAATTCAAAGCAAGCGTTAAGCTTTCTTACATTAAGGGGAAAAAAAAAAGTGAGGAAAACGCGAGGCAAAATCCCCTTTTCTCTGTGCAGCCGTTGCTCTGCGCGCTCCCACTCTGCTCCTGAGGTGCAGGCTGGATGCGGTGCTGGGGATGAGGGATGCTCGCCGTCCATGGCACACGGTGGCCAACCACTGCTGCAAACTTTTCCTCCCCAGGTGCCGGACTTGGCCGGATTTGCTGGCCAGGGATAATGGAAAATTCATTGGAAAATGAAGGTGAAACATGGCCAGGGCTTCCTGGCTGGTGTTCCCGGTGATGTCAGAAGAGCCAGGTGCCTCGAGCCAGCAGTGTGGTCCAAAGCTGGTTGCAGGCGGGGCTCAGCTGGGCCCCCTGGTCCCACGCCACCCCTACTGCCGTGCAATTGAGCATCTCGGTGTCGGTTGCTCGTGAGCTCTTCACTAGACCGTGCGAGGCAGCTGTATGCTTTTTTCCATGGGGATTTCTCACCATCATAAGATCTTCCCAGATTAAGTAAATAATTTCACATTAGCTTAATTAAGTCTAATAGACTCATTAGTTCACTCTTTGCGCATATTCCCAAGGGAGTGATGGCCGGGAACCATGAAGAGTCGCAGCGGAAAAATCCTGAGGCGTCTTGAAAGCAGGTGCCGGCAGCGGGGAGCTGCGCTTCTGGAGGTTCGGGAGTTAAAAATTCATATCCTCGTGGTGGTTTGAATCATCGACAGGGCTTTCGTGCCCAAAATGCGGATGGATTGCTCGGGTGTGGCTGCATTGGTGGGCACAGTGTCCCAAGCAGGAGCGCGATCCAGACCATCCCCTGGTGTCACAACAGGCTCTGTGTGCTTGGGGATCTTGGAATCATGGAATGATTTGGGTTGGAAGGGGCTTTAAAGCCCACTCCCTGCCACGGGCAGGGACACCTCCCACTGGATCAGGGGGCTCCAAGCCCCATCCAACCTGGCCTGGAACACCTCCTGGGATGGGGCAGCCACCACTGCTCTGGGCAACCTGGGCCAGGGCCTCCTCACCCTCACAAAGGGTTCCTTGACCTGCTTTGAACGTGGTAGCACCATGAGGCCAGGTCAGCAGTCCCATGGGGTGCCTTTTTTGTGTGTTTTCACAGCACTTCTGTATTCCTACCCGATGCTGGCTCCGTGAAACCAAGAGGTTTCTAAACCCGTCATGCTCAGACACATGGAAAAGAGCAATGCGTCCCAAGCCAATGGCAGGGTTTGGATGGTCCCTCTGGCAGCCGTAAGGAGAGGTTGTGGCAGCAGCAGCTTATGGATGGTGTTTTGCCTAAAGCCGCAGATGGGGACGTGGAGCGACTGGTAGGGGACAGATGTTGAGCCGAGTAGCAGATGTGTGGGGAAGAAGGCTGTGGCTTCCCTGAACAGAAGGTGATGGGGAGGGGAACGAGCTGATGGAAGCTAAAATGTACCTGTGCGTGCAGGTGCTTGCCAGCGGAGGGAGCGTATCTGTTGGCAGGAGGGGAGGATTTTGGCTTTTCTGCTACCTGCCTTCCTGGTGGTGAACGACACTGAATTATACTGCGGTGCAGAGGACATTTTTATGATGCATTTTAAAAGTTACGTCAAGGGCATTGAGAGCATATGGGTAGGTGACCTCTTTTGGCGTTTGCATAAATCTAAATAAATAAACTAAAATTGAGAGAGGAAGGCAAGGACCTGCGGATCTCTTCATTCTAGTGGCGTGTCTCTATCTCCCGCACACAATGCTGAGGAGCGGAAAGCACAGAAGAGGGAAGTAGACATCTGGTTTCCCTTTCAAAAGTGTTGCCTGTTCTTTATTTATAAAGAAATTATTGTATTTAAAGCCAATACTCATCTCTTGTACCAGCAGAAGAGCAGAGATAGGTGGGCAGATTAGAGGGAAGTGGGTTGTGCATATAAATGGGAGTTAATTTTCTGACTCTTTGGGAAAGCGAAACCTCACTGGGAGATGCGGGGTGGGCTGTCACGGTGGTATTTTGTCTTCAAAAGCAGCGTGAGAAGTGCTTGTCCTGACCAGAGGGAAGCTGCATCGAGGCGTTGCGCAGCCTGGAGAAGAGAAGGCTCTGGGGAGACCTTAGAGCAGCCTCCAATACTGAAAGGGAAAGCTGGGGAGGGGCTTTGTACAAGGGCACATGGAGATAAGATGAGGGGGAACGGCTTTAAATTGGAAGGGGGAAGATTTAGATTAGATATTAGTAAGAAAGTCTTCAAAATAAGAGTGGGGAGGCCCTGGCCCAGGGTGCCCAGAGCAGTGGTGGCTGTCCCATCCCTGGAGGTGCTCAAGGCCAGGTTGGATGGGGCTTGGAGCCCCCTGATCCCATGGGAGGTGTCCCTGCCCATGGCGGGGGGTGGCACTGGGTGGGCTTTGAGGTCCCTTCCAACCCAAAGCATTCCATGACTCTATGATCTGCACGGCAGAGGGGCAGGGTTGAACCGAGAGCCAACAGCATCCCTTGGGCGTTGGAGTGGGCAATGCCTGTAATACTTGTGCTTTTGAGATTTGTGCCTCTGGATCCAACCCACAGCATTTTTTTTGCCCCCGTGGTGGTGTAACTCTGGATGGGCAGCAGGATCCGGTCCTGGCCATGCATCAACTCCAGCAGTGATGGGAATGGGAAGGGAATAGATTGAAATGCTAAATATACCCAGCAGGAACCAGCTGGAGCCGGTGGAAACCTCAAACGTTTACCTATAGAAGAACACAACGTTTCATTTATTTTGTTTTATTTCACAAGAAAAATCTTCACAGCCCAAACTGTCACTTTGGAAATAATTTGTGGCTGAGGATTTCAACACCCACTCCAATGATATTTTATTCTGACCCTAAACAAAATCAATAGCTTTTTTTTTTCCTCCTCCTTTTTCTTCTTCCTTGAGAAAACAGTATTTTTCAGCTCACTGGAAGAAGAAAATAGATTCTGCCCAGTGTTGTTAAAAAGATATTATAACCAGTGTCTCTGGAAGTGTAAAAAGTACATGATCTAATATGTCTGAAGCAATTTTGAAAGGCTGCTTTATTTAGGATAATGGAGAAGCAGCAGTAAACCTCATAATCTTCCCAGATAAAGAGTACAGCGGGAGGGTTCAGAGCTGCAGCTTTCTGCCCTACCTTCTGTTTTTTCACCTGTCAGAGCCAGGGTTTGGTGCTGGATGGGGCACAGGGGGGTGGTGGTACCCACCAAGCACCCAGGGAGGAGGCTGCGATGCTCCTGCCCGCTGGGTGGGGACACCGGCTGGGTCACGCTGTGGGGTCCTGCTTTGGTTTTGCAAAGCCCCTGCGGAGGGGAGCGGGGCTCGGTGATGCAAAAGCATCTCTAGGAGGGTTTAGAGCTACTGACATGTGGGGGGAGAGGTGTTTCTCTGACACTGATGCTGCCTCTTTTCATGTTCCCAGCCTCTGAAAGCAGAGAGGAGCCTTCAGCAATGTTGTTCCCTTAGTTTCCTTTCTCAGAAATTACAGAAAATCTTGTTTGTCGGAAAGGAGGGGAGAGGGGGGGGGAAAGAGTCTGGTGAATTTTAAAATAAATTATAAATTATTTTTTTAATAAATTATGAATACATTTTCTCTGTCAGGATCCGAGACTCTGCTCTCTGATCAAAAAGTTTCCGAGTGTGTTCTCTCCCGGCTTGCTCAAATGTAGATGTGTGCATTTCTGCTCCTGATTTCATTTTACTTTATTTTGATGAATTTTTTACTCCACCAACAACAAATACTTTGTTTGTTCTTGACGGGCACCGAGGGAGAGAACTTCTGAAATCCTGCACAAACACTTCGCTCGCAATCAGGGCGAGGGCGAAGTGGCTGCTCTGGGCTGCTCGGCACTTGGATGGGGAGTGGGAGGAAGCAGTGGGGAAAGGGTGTGGAGGAAAAGAGAGGATGGATGGAGCGGCTGCAAGGTGGGTTTGATGTGTGCCACCAGCCCTGATGCTAACAGAGGTTGTTTGGGGTGGAGCAGGGGTTTCTTGAAGGCCTTTCTTTGGTCTGAGGTCCAAATCCTTTGAAGAAATGAGATCCAACGAGTGATGCCACCTTGCTGGGTTGTTTGCATTCTCTTGTCTCCATGCCCAAGATTTCAGGTGTCAGGTTTTTTGCATCCAGACTCTGGCTCTGCCCTGGCTCTCGCTGCTCGGGTGCAGGTAAGGATCCGGTGTCTTACAGACACCTTCTCCTTGCTGCCACCCAAGACTGCTGCCCGGCAGCACGTCCTTGGCCGTTCGTTGGACTGGATAAAAGGGACTTTATTAGCCTTCCCTTCAGAGGATGACAGGGGCAATCACTCTTGTAGATTTTAATTAAAATGTTTAATTAAGCACGGTTCTAGCAGGCAGAAAAGTTAACAGTGATGCTGGCCAAGTCCCCATACTCGGAGTTGGTGGAGGTGGGGGAGAGGAGGATTTGGGCACAGAGGAGATGCATTGTGCTGCCCATCGGAAGCGTTGGAGAACTGTTAAGAGCACGCAGGAAGGGCAGGAGATGACCTCGGTGACAGTGACACGTGTGTGTGCTGGTTATTGATTTCACTGTGGTGCCAGTCAGAGGGGAATGGGGGCTTCCTTGCATTTCCTGCTGTTGTAGGCTTGTTCTTTGCCTTTTTCATAGTGGTGGCTCATCTTCTTCAACCTTAGGTGCGCTGCAACCCTGAAGTTCTTCTCATCAGCTCTCCTGCTCAGCTATTCCCTTTCCAACTGGTACCAGTGCATGGGATTGTTCTGTCCCCGGTGCTTAATGTCGTAGATGCACTTCAATGTTTTGAAGAACCCAGCTGCTCATGTAGAGAACAAAGCCCTGAAGCATGTTGAGATTTGTAAAACTCATTTCCCGTGCAGAAGTCGCAGGGACAGCAGTGCTTGAGGGGACAGAAGAGCCAAGGCAGTCGCTGGACTAATTGGCGACTCTTAATTTTACAAGGACAAAGAGAAGATGAGCAAGACAAGACGTGTTTGTGCTGGGTTTGGGCTCTTTCTGCCCATTGCCTTGGAAGCACAGGTCTTCCATGCAAGTACATCCATGGCTTTAAAAAAAACATCAGAAACCAGTTCCTGAAATAGACTGTGGGGAAGGAAGGAGGGAAAAAAATAAGCAGTGCAATGTGCAGCCTTTCTCCAGGGAGCAATTACCAGCCCGAGAAAAACCTATTAGTGCTCTGCTCCCTTAAACGCCTTTCCACGTGTGAGCATCCTCTGCAGCTCCCTTCCCACTGGTTCCCCAGCTACAAGAGGAGTTGGCAGCCTGGCAAGAGGCCACCCAGCTCCACCAGAAACCTCCCCTGAGCTCTGCTGCATCTCCCTAAAGCTTTACCCCATTCTGTCACCTCTCCTTAGGCTGAAAGGGAAAAGAAAGACAGGAGAGCCCAAGGAATGCAGGGAGCTGCTGGAGGTCTCCAGCCTCATGTTACCAGCTCTGCTTCTCTCTGCTGAAGCTCTCCTATTGCCCACTGCCTCTCACTGCCTGGCACAGGGTGATGCCAGCCCCCTTGGCTCCTCGTAGTGTTTTTCCTCCTGTCTGATCCATGTGATGCAGCTGCAGTACCCCTTGCTCCTGCCCCCTGTCTGTCCTGCTGCAGGTTGGGGTGATGCTCACCTCACTCCCGAGATATTTCCACCATGAAGCACCGCTCTTTCTCATGGTGCATGGCCAGGAAGCCTCATGCCTGTTGACTTCATTAATTAATATCTGATAGGATTCAAACCGTTTTCTTTATTTCTAAGTGTTGTCCCTTAGTAGACACGCTGTGTCCTCGTGTGTCTTATCCTTGAAGGTGCTGTGTTAAAGCTCCATCGCTTTCTTTCAAGATTTGGGGATGATGCTCCTGGGAGGGTTGAGCTTTAGGTCTCCCATGTTACTGGCTGTGGTGTGTGTTCTGAGTTTGAGGGTGACAACTGTAACTTCAGGGCTGGTGGCCAGGATTGTTGAGAAGCTGAGGAGCTTCTTAATAATAATAATAGTAATAATGATAATAATCCTCATCATCAGCGAGTTCAGGGATAGGACGAGGGGCAACAGTTTTAGGCTGAAAGAGGGGAGATTGAGATGAGATCTTAGGGAGAAATGTTTTGCTATGAGGGTGGGGAGGCCCTGGCCCAGGTTGCCCAGAGCAGTGGTGGCTGCCCCATCCCTGGAGGTGTTCAAGGTCAGACTGGATGAGACTTTGAGCCCCCTGATCCAGTGGGAGGTGTCTCTGCCCATGGCAGGGGGGCTGGAATTGGAGGATCCTTAAGCTCCCTTCCAACTCAAACCATTCTATGGTTCTATAATCATCATTATCTAAGAGAAGCTGAGATTGCAGAGGAATAGGAGGACTGAGAGGACTGGCGTTGCCAGCTGGAAAGTGATGTGGTCTTGTTATCCAGTAACACCTTATGGAGCTGGGGAATATTTATTTCTGACTAGCAGGAGCCCAGAGTCGGTGGCTGAGGGTTTTACAGTTGGGTGTGAAAAGCCAGGGTTCACCCCGAGTCAAGGATGCAAACCGCTGTCACCGGCTCCCTGGTTAGCATCGGTGCTGAGGTCAGCCTTCTCCATCTCAGAGGCAGGCTCCTCCGTTCCCCCTCTCCATGGCGATCGCTGACGTGTTTATTTCTCTGATTAATGAACTCCGCAAATTAACCTCCACGCTGCTCTATAATTGCTATTAAGGCTTCAAAAATCACTTAAGCGTTTCCGGCGCTTGCGAGCCCATTCCGTTCAGCTGGCCAGCGCGGCACGCTGATTGCAGGGAGATAGAACCCATCACCTGACCTCCACGTTTACAATTAATTATTGCATTCAGCACCCAAATTACCCCTGGTCTGCACGTGCTCAGCTTTATCTCTCTGCACACACAGGCTTGGCTTTTAATTAAAGGCCCTTCAAATTAAATGAAAACAAATTCAATTATTGCCTCTTATTGGAACAGCTCACCACAGACTCCTGAATATTCTTCTTCGGTGGAGAACCTGGGGAGTGCTGGTCTCCTATAATCCAGTTGAGCTGAATTTGCCTGGTCTGCTGTTTTCCTTATCATGAATTGAGCTCTTCTCTCGCAACGAGGTCAGACGTGGGTTTGACTTGCAGAGGAAGCTGAGTTTTAAATAGTATTGTCCTCTCTTGTCTGCGTCTTCATATCATTGTCCTTCAAGGGCAAGATGCTCTTCTATGCTGTAGAAGGGTGGGACCATCATCATTAGTCTTCATTTGGGCTGCAGTGAAAGGTAAAGGACCCCAAAAATGAGCATTTGGCCTCCTTGGTGCTGGATACCTGCTAGGTGGTGGGGTGGTCCCTCACCCAAGGGGACTGTAGAGTTCAGAGCTGTATGTTCGAGTGTGATGTCCTTGGAGCCTCTCAAATGGGAAAGTGTCTCATGGAAACAAGGACAAAAGGGCAAAAGTTTTCCAGAAGCATTGGGATTTGTGTTATTTTATTTGTGGAAGCATCAGGAGTTAGCGTTATTGCTGATGGCCTTCAGTATGGCAAAACCAAGTGGCTGAGAAGGCATCACAGCTGGTGGACACCTTGTGAGAGGTTGGGTCAAACAGGAGCTCTTGGCTGGAGATGTGCATCATGTAACCCAGATAGCGCCCTTTGATTCTTAGATGCCTTTTTCAGTGGCGTTCTTACCACCTCTGCTCCATCTGCAGCCCTCCAGCCAGGGTTTCTTAGCTACTGAAAAGTCCTTGTTCATCTCCTATGTGAGGGAGAGAGGGAATGTGGCTCTGACACCTCTCTGCCAAGTCGTTTGGTCCTGGTTATTATATTTTTTTCCTTTTGTGGAGTTTGTGCCATCGTCTGTGTTGGCAGGAGCTGGCAGGAGGGACCAGCTCCAACCTCGCTGAAGCGGAGGGGGAAACCATCCAGCGTGCGGAGGAGGAGAAACCAAAGTCATCAAGCGTGCCCCAAAACCAGAATGATAATTAACATCTAGGGTAGGGCTCTCTGGTGGTGTCAATTAGCAAAAGCTCCGCAGCGTTTTGCCAAGGAACATCAGTGGATGCTCTGCCTCATTAGCTTCACCTATGGAAATCCCTTCCCTGGGTCACACGGGTTGCCCATGCCAGGCTCGGTGGTGGGGTGAGGGCATGGGTGCTGGGCAGCAATACCACTCGTGGTTGAGTCAGAGGGATGCTTTGCCAACACGGTTGAAAAAGCACTGGCCGGTGCTTTCCGGAGCAGCCCAGCTCCTCGTAAGTCTCCTGCTGTGCCGAGCCGCTCCGTGTGCCGCTCTGGATGGCAATAACATGAGATTATATTGCTCTTTAAAAGGCCACAGTGATCTCTTTTATTCCGCTCGCAGCCAAGCACCGCTGCCTCGCAGTGATTGAAGCTCAGGCGGCTGTGACCGCCTGCTCCTCGCCTCGAGGACAGCCTGCCCGCTGCCCCGTGCCCATCCCTGGCTTTCCCCTTCAGCTGGACACCGCGGGGAGCTTCTCCTGCAGTCCTTGCTTACGCCTGGGCTCGTGATGCTGTGTCACCAGGGCCACCACAGTGACATCTCTTTCCCCAGGTCTGCGCAGGGTGGGGATGGAGAGTGGCAGCCCCTCCTTCCCATCCGAACTGGGCTGCGCATTGGGAAGTGGGATGCTTCCCAGCATCCAGCCTTACCTTGGGGTAGGGAGCATCCTACAGGGCCTCCACAGAGGCTACAAGTTTTGCTTTTATTGCCTCTGACCAGTATCACAGAACCACAGAATGTCCCGAGTTGGAAGCGACCCACAAGGATCACTGAGTCCAACTCCTGTCCCTGCACAGGACTCACCAGCACTCACACCGTGTGCCTTGAGGGCATTCCAGACGCTTCTGGAATATTGTCAGGCTGTGACTGTTTCCCTGGGGAGCTGTTACAGTTCTCCATCACCCTCTGGGTGAGGAACCTTCTCCTGATGTCCAACCTAAACCTGCCCTGGCATCTTCCTGCCATTGCTTTGGGTCCTGTCATTGGGCACCAGAGAGAAGAGCTCAGCACCTGCTCCTCCTCCTCCCCGTGTGAGGAAGCTGCAGATCACAGTGAGGTCTCCCCTCAGTCTCCAGGCTGAACCAAGTGACTTCAGATGCTTCCACATACGACTTCCCCTCTAAACCCTTCACCAGCTTTGTGGCCTCCTCTGGACATTCTCCAGTAGCACAAAGGCATCTCCATGACACGAGCAACCTGCTTGGCTTTCTATTGCGAGGCAGCCTGGCCTCAATCCCCCCGGAGAGCTGATAGCGAGCTGCGGAGAGAGGGAATAACCTCTGGAAACAACCACGATGCAGACAGCAAGCTCTGTCCCTCTGCGCAGCTCCCCAAGGAGAGGGAGGCAGAGCCTGTGGAAAGGAGATACAAAAGACTGGAGAAAGGGAGGTGAAGGAGAGGGTGGTAGGGATGGGAGGAGAGGTGATGTGGATGGATGCGCGGGAGGGGGCTGGAGTGGAGCAAGCACTGGAGAGCTGGAGCAAGCTCATCTCGCTTGCCCGCGGGGTGCCTGGGCTGAGCGAGACGGCTTTGTTGGCATTTAATTTGTTGCTGGACACCACATCCCATGGCTCGGAGCAGGGAGGGTTTCAAAGCCAGGCATTGCTTTGTGTGGGTATTTTGGCCACCACCGGGTGTCTGGGCAATTATTAGTCTAGAGCAGTCGTAGAGGATTTTCTGCTTCAGTTCATGAGTTCCCCCTTGCTGCACAAACACTCCGGTGGGGAACTGATTTTCTCTGTGATGTTCCTGCAGCCGCTGAGATGTCAGGTCGGTGTCTGGGGTATCGAAATGAACGTCTCGTCCCCATCAAAACCATCTGGATTGCTTTAATAACATGGGGTGAGATCCCAAGGTAATGCTCCCGTTGCTGCTGGGGATTAAGATAGGACGTCGGAGTTTGTGTCCGAGGGAACGGTATTTCCCTTCCCACAGTGTCTTTCCATCGGTGGCCCTCAAGGCGCGTTAATCCTTGTCGCTCACCTGCCAGGCACGGTGAGGTTGGCATCCTCGGGCTGCAGCTGGGGGAAAGAAGGCACAAGGGGAGACATCGCTTGTCTGAAGGTGGGTGGTTGGAAAGGAATTCGGACTCCCATCACCTCTGTGCCAACCCTTTGCTTTGCATTAAATAAAAGCAGTGTAACAAAGAAAACACCCTGTGCAGAGCATGAGCTGGTGAAGGGTCTGGAGCCCAAGTCTCATGAGGAGCGGCTGAGGGAGCTGGGGTTGGTTAGTCTGGAGAAGAGGAGGCTGAGGGGAGACATCATCACTGCCTGAAAGGAGGTTGTGGTGAGGTGGGGGTTGGTCTCCTGTCTGGTAGCCAGTGACAGGACAAGGGGAAATGGCCTCAAGATGCACCAGGAGGGATTTAGGTTGGATATTGGGAGGAATTTCTTTACTGGAAGGGTTGCCAAGCACTGGCAGAGGCTGCCCAGGGAGGTGGTGGAGTCCCCATCCCAAGAGGTGTTTAAAAGATGAGTAGATGTCGTACCTGGGGACATGATCTAGTGGGTGACTTAGCAGGGCTGATCTTAAAGGTCTTTTCCAACCAAACCCATTCTGTGATTTTATGCTTCTATTAAAGGGCTTTGCTGCGGGGTGGGAAGCCCAGAAGGGTTGGTGCAGCCCAGGGATGCAGCCCAGGGTTTTTAGCAGCTTTTTTTTCCTGGAGGTTTGCAGCAGATGGAAGAAACGCAGGGGTCCGAGTTCAGGTTTGACTGCAGTTGGGTGCTTTTTAGATTCAGTGGGAAAAGAAGAAAGTTATGAGGCATTTTGGAAAGTGTTTGTTTTGGGCGTGCGTTTGCCTTGAGAGGCCCATTACTGAGTGCAGCGCGGTGATGGCAAAATATGGTTTATAGGCCTAATGGAGGAAATTTGTCACTGGAGCAAGGAGGTGTGACTTTACTCAAGTTGGCAAATTGTCCCCCTGTTTCTGCAGATGACTGGTTTTTCTTTCCTTTCCCCCCCCCTTTTCCTTCGCCATCCATCATCATTCAGCGCTTGCCGCAGTGATTTCCCCAAAGTCATCTATCCCGAGGCTGTGCCATTACCACGCAGGCTTCGGCGTGATGGGTTTGTTTGTTCTTGGAAAGCTATAAATATTGCTGAAGTAATGGCTTAGAGAATGAAGCTGGGCATTTTGGGGGTATCTGGGTTCCAGAGGGCTGAAACCAAATTAAAAAATTAAATAAATAACCAAGCTGGTTCAATGCTTTGAAAGGGCTGAAGGTGCTGGACTGGGTTCTGCTCCGTGGCGACTTCCTATTTGGTTTCTGCATCCCGTCTTGTTCTGTCTTGAGCATCCCTTGCCTCCAACAGATCAGGGGAGGGCTGGTAGTATCCTAAGGAGAAATGTTTAGTGGTTGCAACGTGTAATTTGGACACCATTTGGTCTTTTACCAGAGGAGTGTGTCTTTTTCTGCTTGGTTGTTTGGTTTAGTTGTTTTTTTTCGTCTGTATGTGGCTATGAGGAGTGCTATTTGGGATGAGGGCACAGCTTGTTCTAAGCCAGCTCGGCTTCTGGGACTGCAATGCAGACACAATTTTGGTAATTAGAGCCACTACCATATCAAATCATAGGACAGCTTGGGTTGGAAGAGACCTTCAAAGATCATCCATTCCAATCCCTGGGCAATCAACAGGGACATCTTCAACTCGATCAGGTTGCCAAGAGCCTCATCCAACCTGACCCTGAGTGCTTCTGGGGATGGGGCATCTCCCACATCTCCGGGCCTCATCAACCTCAGCATAAAAAATGTCTTTCTTGTACCTAGTCTGAATCTCCACTTTTAATTGTCCAGCCCATCACTCCTTGTCCTATCACAACAGGTCCTGCTAAGAAGTCCCTTTCCCGGTTTCCTGGAGCCCCTTTCAGTACTGGGAGCTGCTCTAAGGTTCCCCCAGAGCCTTCTCTTCTCCAGGCTGAACACTGACTTTCTCAGCCTGTTCTTGTACAGGAGGTGCTCCTTGGATCATCTCCGTGGCCTCCTCTGGACTCACTCCAACAGCTCCAGGTCCTTCCTGTGCTCAGGACTCCAGAACTGGACCCAGGGCTCCAGGTGGGGTCTCCCCAGAGTGGAGCCGAGGGGCAGAATGCCCTCCCTGCCCTGCTGCTCCCACTGCTTTCGATGCAGCCCAGGATGTGGTTGGCTTTTTGGGCTGGAAGTGCACATTAACAGCTCTTGTCCAGGTTTTCATCCACCAGTACCCCCAAGTCCTTCTCTTCAGCGGGTTGTGTAGCCCAGAGCATGGGTTTTGACAAGAGATAATGGCCACATGTTGCACCAGGACAGGTTTAGACTGGATATTTGGAAAAATTTCTTCACTGAAAAGGGTTCTCAGGCTGTGGAACAGCTGCCCAGAGAGGTGGTTGAGTCACCTGGAGGGGTTTAAAAGATGGGTTAATGAGCTTCTTAGGGACATGGTTTAGTAAGGGGACGGGTACGGTTGGACTCGATGATCTCAAAGGTCTTTTCTGACCAGACAATTCTATGATTCTGTGATCTGCAGATCCCCTGCCATTGAGGTCAGGTGAAGATACGTGTTGGTGTGCTTGTGAAACACTGCTCTCCTTGGCCTCCCCTTGCCACCTAACGGCTCCTTCTGCTCACCACACAGCCGCTTGCTAAGAAGCAAGAAACAACTCTTGAACCCAGAGGGTGGCACTGCCACTGCTGCTGGAGGAGGAGAATGTGGGTGAGGAAAGCTGGTTTTCAGCTCCTCCCTGCCGATTGTCTTTTTCCCCCTCCGGAGAGGCTAATTGTTATTTGTGAGCCTCTACATCCCTTGTTTATTAGCACAAAAGAGCAAGTGGACACAAGATGGACAGGTTTTTTGGTGCACTTTTGCCTCGTTTGGAGAAGCACAGCCCTGAAGGCACTTTTGTTGTGAGAGTTGGTGATTATACAAGGAGTTCTGCTTTTTCATTCCTCCCAAGAAGCCGACACCATAGTCCACAGCTCTGCAGGGAAGAGAGGGAAGATGGACAGAGAGTGGAGTATGGGAATGAGTTAGACCTCTAATAGAGCATCTTCCTTGAAAGAGGCTGTTGTTACTGAAAATCCTTGGCTGTTTTGATGCACCAAGAGGAGAAACAGGGCATTGGGCACGGCCGAATTGCGTGGGGAAATTTTCATGTAGTAAAGTTTTTAATAGGGGCTTCTCAGACTTGGGGAAGAGTGACTGGAAAGCTGCCCAATGGAAAAGGGCCTGGGGATGCTGCTTGACAGCAGCTGAACGTGAGCCAGCAGTGGCCCAGGTGGACAAGAAGGCCACCAACATCCTGGCTTGGATCAGACATGGTGTGGCAGCAGGAGCAGGGAGGTGTTTGTGCCCCTGTGCTCAGCGCTGGTGGGGCCGCACCTTGAGTGCTGGGTTCAGTTTTGGGCCCCTCATTCCAAGAAGGACCTTGAGGGGCTGGAGCGCGTCCAGAGAAGGGACCAGAGCTGGGGAAGGGGCTGGAACCCAGGTCTTACGAGGAGCAACTGAGGGACCTGGGGCTGTTTAGCCTGGAGAAAAGGAGGCTGAGGGGCAACCTTGTTGCTCGCTACAGCTACCAGAAAGGAGGTTGTGGTGAGGTGGGTGTTGGTCTCTTCTCCCAAGGAAGAAGTGATGGGATGAGAGGAAATGGCCCAAGTTGCACCAGGGGAGGTTTAGACTGGATATTAGGAAAAATTCTTTGCTGAAAAAGTGGTGAAGCCCTGGCAGAGGCTGCCCAGGGCAGTGGGGGAGTCTCCATTCCTGGAGGGGTTCAGAAACGTGTAGATATGGCACTTCCGGACATGTTTTAGCAGGCACGGTGGGGTTGGGCTGATGGTTGGACTGGATGAGCTTAGAGGTCTTTTCCAACTATAATGATCCTATGATTCTGTGATCCTTGGCAATTTTCCATCACAGCATTCCTGCTTGGTGAGTCCCGGTGATGCCTTTGCGTGTGAGCCCTTGTGTGAGTGACCCCAAACACGGGTTTACATCACACCAAAGAAAATCAAAGCCAAGAAAATCTTCCCAGTGAGCCCAGGCTCTATTATTCCTGCCCAACCTGAGTGCTGCCCAAGGCATGGCTAAGGTTAAATCTTTCCTTTTCATCCCCATCTTCTGTGAAGACTGGACAACTTCGCTAAGTGTGATTGGAGCAGTTTGTTTTTAAGCTCCACATAAGCACTATGCTGGATTTATAGCGTTTTCATTCTTTCTGAATCGACCCACTGGGAGCCATTAAACTTTTATTGCTCTCTGCAGTTGCCTGGCCGGAGCGGGATAGAGCGGCTCTGCTACTGGAAATGCTTCATCTTCAGCTGCTGGGCTTGTGTTGGAGAAGAGGGACGTTGGGGAGAGGCTGTCCCACATGCAGGGTCACCTGGGGCTTTGCTCATTAGCTGTAAGATGCTTTGGGTGCAATGGTCTTCCAGTTCTTTGCAAGGCAGAGGAAGATGTAGTGTGTCCTCCCCTCGGTCCTGCTGTTTCCCAGCTCTGTTGACTGAGAACATCGCTGCTAATCTTTAAAAGCTGGGAGTGCAGGAGATTTAACACTTTTATTTAAGTTGCATCCATGGATTTAGGAAGCACCCGGTGCAGGCTGACTCATGCTGTGTGCCTTGCTGGGGCTGCTGTGGACCTTGAAGAACCGTCCTCCAACGGATGCCCAGAGCAACCATCCGTATTCCCTGTTTCATCCACAAGCCTCATACCTAAATATTAACAAATGGAATCTACCTTTTTATGTGCAGGAAAGGTTTATTGCATTTTATAATCTGGGGAAGTTGACATGGATGCTGTAGCTTGAACTACCTGGCTTGAAACACTTTTGGCACAGGGAGAGAGAAGAAGCTCCTACGGAGGGTGTTTTTCTCATCGTGGAGCAGGTTTTCAGGATAGGTGAGGCGAGTGCCTAGCTCAGGTGCTGGTCCCTCTCCAGCAGCGCTGAGGCGAAATGCCCAGCTTTAGGTGGCTAAAGCTTGGGGAGATGTTTTCTACCCAGGAAAGCGGGCCAAACTAGGAGCTAGGTTAAAGGAGGAAGGGCAGGCACTGATCTCTTCTCTCTGGACCCGAGGGAATGGCAGGAAGATGCCAGGGCAGGGTTAGGTTGGACATCAGGAGAAGGTTCCTCACCCACAGGGTGGTGGAGCACTGGAACAGCTCCCCAGGGAAGCAGTCACAGCCTGACAATATTCCAGAACCATTTGAACAACACCCTCAGCCCCACGGTGTGAATGTTGGGGTGTCCTGTGCAGGGACAGGAGTTGGGCTGGATGATCCTTGTGGGTCCCTTCCAACTCCAGGACATTGTATGATTCTGTGTCCTAGGTCTCTTGTGTCTTAGCCACTGTCCTGAAGTGAAGCAGCTGAAAATATTGAAATGAAGCAGCTGAATATTGAAATGAAGCAGCTGAAAATATTTCTGATAGGAATTTCTCTTGACTTTACAATCTGTGGCTCCTGTCACACTCTTTCCCATTGCACCCAGACCTTCATCTCCATGGGCTTTCTCTCCAACAAGGCATTTGTAGAAGAGAAAATGCCATTCTTGGGTTTTTCTTTGTGATTGAACTTTCTACAGCCCTTTCCTTGGGTTCCTGTGAGAGCTCTTCTTCAAGCCTGAGTGTGGTGGGTCAGGTATCAAGTGCCCCTGGAGCTCCGATGTTGAAATGGGAACACTGGGTAACAGGAGTTCTACAAACAATAATTGAGCAGAGCTTTCCCTCCAATGAGGGAAGGTTTGCGTTATCCTCTTGTAGCTCCGAGAAGGCCAGACTGGGGTACTTCTGCCGGCATGTTTTCTAATTTAATTACTTATCCTTGTCTCAAATTGTTTATGGTACACTAGGCTATTAAATGTGCCATAAGCAAATGGCTCTTGAAAGAGGAAGAGGATTTATTTGTTTTAGCAACCACTCCAACAAAAGTCTATTTCCTCAGCTAATTAAGATTCCATTCGCTAATTTAAATGTTATGCTAATTAAAGCATAATTCTGAAACTGTAAAAAGGAACTTTAAAAGAAGAGGGAGAAAGAAAGAAGCAGCAAGTAAGAAAGAAAACTGGTTGGCCTTTAGGAATTACATTAAATTTATTGCATTGTTGTAACAATGGTGAGCGAGGTAATTATTTCATTTGCCTCTCATGTGCTATTCATGCTGTTGCTTTTATTCATTTTCCCCCCATTCTCGCACTTCATCTCATTAACACCCATTCTCTCCCCTCTAATGGGCATCATCTTGCCATGGTTTAAGATGAATTGTGAGCGTGATCCCTGTGTTTTCTCAGCGAACGGCCACACGGAGAGTATTTGAGCTTGTTTATCTTCCAACCCAAGCTGAGACAATGCTCCGTGGCCAAACTTGCTTACAGAGTTACATTGGGCTCACTTTAATTAAAATATAAATAATCAAGTTTTGAGGAGGGGAAAATTAAAGTAAAAGGAGCAAAGTCTGTTTTGGTTTGTGTTTTCTTTATTAAATTCGGGGCCCATAGGAAAGCTGGGGAGGGGCTCTGGATCTGGGAGTGCAGGAATGGGACAAAGGGGAACACTTTGAAGGTGGAAGAGGAGAGATTGAGATGAGATCTTAGGCAGAAATGTTTTGCTGTGAGGGTGGGGAGGCCCTGGTCCAGGGTGCCCAGAGCAGTGGTGGCTGCCCCATCCCTGGAGGTGCCCAAGGCCAGGTTGGATGGGGCTTGGAGCCCCCTGATCCAGTGGGAGGTGTCCCTGCCCATGGCAGGGGGTGGCACTGGATGGGCTTTGAGGTCCTTTCCAACCCAACCCAACCCAACCCATTGTGTGTTTCTATGAAAGTGATGGTTCTAGCAGAACAAGTTTTAGCCCCCTGTACCTCCTTCTTGCAGTCAGGCTCCCTGCCTTCCTCCAGGTCACTCTTTGCCCCTCCAGCCCCAGCTCTGGGCTGCATGAGCTCCCCAGTTGCCACAGCTTCCCTGGCTCCTGGCTGCTCCTTCCTGGGGGAGAGGATTTGCAGAAAGTTGCTTCACAGTGTTGTCTTCCTGCGTTAATATTATTAATAATGAAAAACAGACAGGAGTTTATTATTTTGCTTTAATTTATGCATTTGGGGTTTTTTAAGAGGAAACCAATTAAGATTCTCTGATGAGCCCTCCAGCTCCCAGCGGCTTTGGGAAACACTTGCCACAAAATGCATTCAATTTGCAGCCAATACCTTTGTGTGTGGTCCTGATAAATAAATCTGGGTGATGCTTTAGTAAGTGACATGACTCCTTCTCCCTCCTCCCCTCCCTCTCCTGCCCTAATCCTGCTCAGTGTCAACACCTTTCCTGGCAGACTGAGTCCTTTGGTGAAAGAGGTTGGACTGGTGCGAACTGGGGGTTGTAGAAAATCCAGTGTGAAATTCAAGGCAGCGCAGGTTGCCTTTCTGCCCTGCTCAGCAGTGTGGGGTGCGAGGTTTTAGCTTGGGTGCAGAGCTGGAGGATGTTGCCTGCATCAGCTTGGTGTGCTGCTTTTGGGTGTTCTCAGTCGGATGCAGGTACCTCGAATCCTGGGTTGAGTTTTGGGCCCCTCGTTACAAGAAAGACATTGATGTTCTGGAACGCATCCAGAGGAAGAATGAAGCTGGGGAAGGGGCTGGAGAAAAGGGTTATGAGGAGCGGCTGAGGGAGCTGGGGTTTCTTAGTCTGGAGAAAAGGAGACTGAGGGTAGACCTCATCAGTGTCTACAGCTGCCTGAAAGGAGGTTGTGATGGGTGGGTGCTGGGCTCTTCTCCCAAGTTACAAAGAGTCAAGAAGAGAGGAATCGACCTCAAGTTGCACCAGGGGAGGTTCATATTGGACATCAGGAAGAACTTGTTCCCTGAAAGGGTTCTCAGGCACTGGCAGAGGCTGCCCAGGGGAGGTGGTTGAGTCCTCATCCCTGGAGATGTTTAAAAGACGGGCAGATGAGGTGCTCTGGGATGGTTTAGTATTGACAGGTATGGTTGGACTCGATGATCACAAAGGTCTTTTCCAACCAGATAGTTCTGTGATTCTATGATCTTTGAGGTGTTGCATCGTATCTGCAGAGGGATGGGGATTGAGGAGTGCTTGCTTCTGGGACAGCGGCTGGCTCAACCCCTTTCTGAAACACTAGTCCCTGTGTGATCCCTAGCTTCTCCCTGCAGCTGTGCTCCAGCTGTGGAGCATCCCCTCTCCATGCCAGTTCAGCCCTCTCGCGCTGCGGAGCCGGGTCCCACAGTCCGGATGCAGAAGAGCACCTGCTGTTCCTGTCCTAGTCCACAGATATATTTAAACTTTGATCTTGATGGGAAGTGACTGGTGATACATTAAAGCCATATGTTTTAGATGGAACAGTGAGGACATGTAAGCTCAGTGATATTCACATCTAGAGAGAGCTGGGAATTTGGAGTGCCACCCACGCTTGGTATTTCTGCTAGCTCTGCGAGGCTTACACAGCTGTGGAAGGCAGAGTGGGAGCAAGATCCTCTGCTTAAGGGATTTTGTAGAGAGAGATGGATTAGATAGATTTGATGGAAACTGATAGTTTATGAAAATGAATTCACCTGCATCTCAATTTAGTTCTTGATGCCAGGAGAGAAAATAGAGAATGGGGAAAAAAAAAAAAAAAAGAGGCAAGAAGGGGAGAGATGTAAAAACAATCCAAAGTTAATTAAAGTGCAATTTTGATGTGGTGTGCTGGACTGTTCTCTTTTTAACTGTTTAGCAAGTGGAATCTCTTCATGTCAGCTTGCAAGAAAGGAGGAAACAAAGTGATGCCCCTTCTTGGGATCTCTCTTCATCTCCTTTGACTGCGTAATCGTCGTCTTAGGCGAATGAAGGGACTGTGTCAAAAGAAATGAGGAGAACCGTATTGGCTCTGGGTACTTGGCAGCATGAAAAAAAAATCGCTTACGATGGCTGCATTAATCTCCGAGGCTATCGGAAGTCTCCTGACAGGAGTTGAACGTAGCACTGCTAACTCAGCACCCAGCTGGAGGAGGCTGCTATCTCTGCCACTCCGTCGTGTTTGGCCACAGGAAGCTTTGAGGAGGAGCCAGATGTTGAGGAGGAATCGACAAAGAATTTCAATCTTCCTTGAGTCACCAGGAAGAGGATGAACCAAACCACTTCGTTGGAGGCAGGGTGCTCAGGGAGGATCGCAGGGGTCTTTCCATCCAAAAGCGTGTAATGAGCTTTGCAAACCCAAGGAGGGAAAGAGGATAATCTGCATTTTGAAGAGCGCAGGAAGAATCACAACCTGCTTTTCAAAGGCTTTAGGGATGCGAATCTACCCCTGCCTGGGGTGTGACATCCGGCAAGGATTTGCAGCAAAGCCGTTTGGAGTGAGGATTCAGGTGGCTGTTGAACCTTGGCCCGAGTGTTTCCAGGTGGCTGGGGTGGCTGGCTCTGGGACTGGTTAGAAATCTGGCTTTTTCCTTGGTCTTAGTGCCCAAGCAGGGCCTTTCCTTTCTTCCCTGGGATGGAAAACCCCATGAGCAGCCTCCCATCCTGGGGAGCCTGTGCACCTCGGTGCTGAAATCCTGTTGTCGGGGTTGGATGGGTGCCTGGGGTACCACCAGAACAGCAAGATCCAGGGGCTGAACATGTTCTTCCTTGCTGTCTATCAGTACTCTTATTAAATAACCAGTGGCATGGGTAGGCACAGGCAGCTCCTCAAACTCCGCATGACCCTAGGCAAATCACTCCATCTCTGCACTTTGATTCCTTCATCTAGACAACAGGAATAATAATCTTTATTTTCTCTCAGCCTGTGTCACTCTTTCAATATAAATATTGACTCCTTTGGGCAAGAAGTGTCACTGGGAACACATAAGGAAGAGCGAGTGGTGGTACGTATAGGAGCAGGACCTTTGTCGAGGGGATGTGTGCAGCTCCAGGGAGCGTTTTTCAAAGGAGTTGGGGAGAAAAAATACTGCACAGCAAGCTTAAAACAAAACGTGGGTAAATTGAGGCACGTGTCGCTCGCCTCGGAGCGTGAGGGAAGCATCTTTGCCTGGTTAGTTTATCAAAGGGAGGTTAAGAGGTGATTTGGTTGCGGTGTGCATGTTTCTCAGTTGGGGAGAAGTTGCTGAAAATAGACAGGTCTTTAATCTAGCAGCAAAGAGTGTTCAGGATCCGGTGTTGGAAGGTGGAGCTGGGCTCATTTACAATAGAAGTGGTGTCCAATTTTTGAAAAGAAGGTAATTAATCATTGCAACGACTTACTCTGAAGCACAGCGGGGCTGCTACAACCGGTAAGGTTTGTAAGGAAGAGGGTTTGGTGGGGTGGCAGCTCAGGAGCTGCAAGGAAAGCCAAGAGCTTGTGCAGGACCCACTGTGAGGATGCAGACAATGTGGTCCCGTGGGTAGCGGTGCTGCCTGCTGACCTTCAGATGCTGGGGTTTGCTCAAGCCTGGAGGGTTCACCCCGGTCTGGACGTCTGCAGGGTGCTTGGGGGTCCCCAGGTGCACGGAGCAACAGTGAATGCATTAAGCACTAATCACTGCCAGAGCTCCAGGGGTCAGGGGGCCACTGTGCTTTGCTTTCCTTTAAAAACAGTTTTCAAAAATCAATGGAAATAAAGAAAGAGGCCATAAATCTGGAAGGACACCTGCAGCTCCCTTCTGAGCCCTCTGCTTTGTGGGGATGGGTAGGAAGGGTGACAGAGAGTTTACCTGCTTGAGACAGATGAGAGGATGCCAGGTCAGTGCTGGGGCAGCCAGCGTGTCCTCCAGCGCTGCAGCAACGGGGCTTGAGGTGGCGTTTGCACCGGAGAATCGTAAAATCATGGAATGGATTGGGTTTGAAGGGACCTCAAAGCCCATCCGGTGCCACCCCCTGCCATGGGCAGGGACACCTCCCACTGGGTCAGGGGGCTCCAAGCCCCATCCAACCTGGCCTGGAACACCTCCAGGGATGGGGCAGCCACCACTGCTCTGGGCAACCTGGGCCAGGGCCTCCCCACCCTCACAGCAAAACATTTCTGCCTGAAAGATCACCTCAATCTCACCTCTTGCAGCTGAAAACCCTTCCCCTCGTCCTGTCCCTGCACCCCCTGATCACAAGCCCCTCCCCAGCTTTCCTGGAGCCCCTTTCAGCACTGGGAGCTGCTCTAAGGTCTCCCCAGAGCCTTCTCTTCTCCAGGCTGAACAACCCCAGCTCTCTGAGCCTGTCCTTCTACGGGAGGTGCTCCTTGGATCGTCTCCGTGGCCTCCTCTGGACTCGCTCCAACAGCTCCAGGTCCTTCCTGCGCTAAGGACTCCAGAACTGAGTGCAGTCCCACAGAAAGGGGTGCTGTGTGTATGTTTTGCCTCTGGTTGAAGGTACAGGACATCCCCAGGGGAAAAGCCTGCCTTTAGTACCGTGATGCTAACTTGGAGGCAGAGGCCAGGATTTGCTTTAAAACCAAGACCAAGCCCAGGCAGACCCGAATTGCAACCCTTTGTCTTCGCTCCCCCTTAACTCATGTGTTGGATTCGCTTTTGCAGTGCCTGAGCTTGCAGCTCTGGGGGCACACGTAGATCCCAGTCTAATTTATTTGTGCTGAACAGCATCGCCTGCCTTTGGCAGAGATGGGTGGAAGTGATGGGCGCATTTCTGTAGGGGGAATCAGCCACGCTTTCTCTCCACTTCTCAGCAGGAGGGGTATTTTCATGGAAATGGGTTTGGAAGCATGCTGGCTGTCTCTGGGAGCTTTGGGTTAAAAGTGAAATGCGTTGCCCTGCTGTAGAAACTTGGAGCTCATAGATTAGTTGTGAAATGCAGCGCAGCGAGTCGTTTCCAGTGCTCCTTCATCCACGGCTGATGGTACAAACCAGTTAAAGCTCTTCTCAAGGAGCAATATATTCTTATAAACCAGAAGATGCTGCGTGTGCCCCTTCCTGCCCTGGCCAAACAAATACTGTCTTGGGCAAATAAAACATGAGCTGGTAGACACCGGCAGCAGTACCCTTTATCTGAACTACGTGTCTTCATCCTTATGTGCAGGGAGAAGTCTTGGCAAGAGAGTGAAATATTTATGCGTGGCATCTCTAAATTTACAGCGAGTGCTTGGGGTATCCTTGCTGGATCCCTGGGAGGAGAATTCATCTGTGTGCCTGGTGTGATCTCGGCACAATGCATGACTCTCTTGTTCCTCTCTGCTCCCCCTTGTCCCCCATGGGAGGCTGCTTGTCCGTCTGTGTGTCCGTCTCTGGCACAAAGGGTCTCTCTCTCGGGCTGGTCGCTGCCTGGGTTTGCAGCAAGTGCTGCACTACTTGGTAATCACAGCCTGTTTGCAGCCTGCAGAGGGGAGTCCTGCTCAACACCAACCCTGCAAGGAGAGGTAATGGTAAATAACCAGCAGCTGGTGGCGAAGGTTGAAGTAAAATAAATGGATCCAATTTTCAGTCTTCTATTTGTTTATTTTTTTTCTCTTGCTCTGTCCTTTCTTCCAGTCTGACAGGAGAAACGCTCGGGGCGGTGCAGCCTCAGCAGGGCTGGAGAGCTCTGCACCCAAACTGAGGGTGCCCTGGGCTTTTAATTGGGTCTCCCCCTCCCAGGTTTCAAGTTTTTAGGTGTTGAGGGAGAGGCAAAACCAGCAATCCGACTTCTTGTCAAAGGATAAGCTGGGAAGGAAAATGCCTGATTGCTGCTAAGTGGCGGGAGGAGAGGAAGGAGGAGGGGGTTTCAAAACGTCTCCTAACATCTTAAATAAATCTTTTCCCTCATCTTGCTGCCCACACATAAACAAAATGCATTTTCAACCTGTTCTTTCTCTATCCTTGATGTCACAGTGGCAGTTTTTGTGAGAAGTCCTCGTGGGCTGCTGGTGGGAAGCGAAGGATCCCAGTGCCTCGCGGGGGCTGCAGGAATCACTGACCTCTGCTTTTGACTTTGAAATCAGTGTGATAAAAACATAATAGTTTCCCACCTTGCACATCCTCCTTGTCAAAATAGAAACGTTTCTTGCAGAACCTCATCCAGGACTTAAATACCTCCAGAAATTCCTCTGCAGCAACTCACTGTTCTGTTTTACAGCCAGAAACTCTGCTCTCGAGCTGCTTTTCTTTCCTCTTGGCATCTCTTTCTGAGCACAGCTCGCTGGTTTTGAGGAAATGAGAGGGTGCAACCCTGATTGCCTTGATGATGTTTTTTGTCGAGGGTTGCACATTCCTGGAAGGGAAGTGTAGATGCAGTAACCAGCCCGACTCTTGACATAAGAGAGGGGAGTCTGCTTTTTATTTTGGGGGCCAGGGTGAGGTGCTGCAAATGCTTTGGGGTGCTGGGGGATCACTGGGTGCCCGCAGGTGTCCCGCCAGCCCCTTCCAGCTCTGCTCAGCTTCCCGAGGCTCAAGAATGACAAATATGCAAAGCACAGTTTAATTAAACACACAACGCACTGGCTCATTAAGTGGTTGCTCGGAGTCAAGTGAAAGCCTTGCTGACAGCCCCATCAGCTTGGCCTCTGAAGCGTCGCTGGCAGGAGCAGAGGCTGAGGAGATGACTCACGGCTGAGCACAGCGGGATTGCAAGCGCGTTTCCGATGCCACAATGGGCTCCTTCCTCGCCGCATGGTGCCGTGTGTGCCAAGCAGGGATGCAGAGACATCCGCAGCCCCTCTTTCCCAGCGTGTGCTCCGGGCCACTTGGCTGTCCAGGGCTGCAGATAAGGAATAAAATAGATGTCCATTTTACACCTGTGCAGGCTCTCAAAGCCCTTACTGCTGGCGGTGTTCTCTCTACTTTTGCAAGTTCTCCTGCAAAAGCACGTCAGATGTCCTTGGAAATTTCTGAAACTTCCCATCCTTGGTGTGAATCCTCAGTAATGTCGAGGACACCGCGTGCCTCTGAGCTGGGTCATTGCTGGTGAGCCGTGGCATTGCCCTGTCCGTGTGAGGATGCTGCTCAGGGGGGGCTTTTGGGGTTTGCAGAGGTGCTGTGAGTGTGGTGCCCATCACCAAGGAGTCCCCAGAGCTGTCTGTTGGGACATCATCCCCATGGCAAGAGGTTTACCCAGGCGTGGGGCTCTACCAAGGCTGCATGACGATATCTGCTTTTCAGCTCTTCAGAAAGACTGGAGAGGAGTCAGTAAATCAAGTAGCATAGGGGAATCTTCTCAAAGAGCAAAGTCACCTTCAAAAAGAGGCAAGATAAAGAGGCTCTTGGGCACCTTTTTACAGCTAAATAATTCCTCTGCTTAGAAAAGGCAGCCTTGCTGACCTTCCCCACCCCACTCTCAGAGGGCAGAAGCCCAAGCGGCTCTTGCGGTTGTGGTGAGTGATGCCTAAGCCTTTTTCTTCTCCCTCTTTTGAAATTTGCATTTTCTATAAAGCTAACCCTGGTCAGTCGTAGGGAGATGAGAAGAAAAGGGTTTTCTCGCTCTTATTTAAGGCCCCTCTCTCACCTTTTCTTTTTCCTTGAGTCTCGGAGTGAAATTCCGGAAGGGCTCTGTGAAAGAGCACTCACACAAGACTCTAATTTCAGGTGTGAATATGGAGACGTTTTTCATTAGGAAACATATGGTGTAAAGGTTAAAAAAAACAAGATGATGTTTGACAGCCAGGAACAAAGCAATGAAATAATAACTACAGGTGGGCAAAGCCTCCAGCAGAGTTTGCAAACAACAAAACCAAGCCAGGGGTGGTTCAGATCCAAGTGTTATTGTTCCTTATTAGAGTTGGTGGAAAATTTTACAGGGGAAGAAGGGGTTTTTTGACAGAAACTTGGGTTTTCATCAAAAGTGAAATTTCCATGGGCAGTGTTCACCTTCTGCGGGAAATTTGAGCATCTGATAGGAGACAAAGAAAGAAATAAAAAGCAACAAAAGAAGCCAGCAAGGAGTTGGAGAATTTATATGCTGAGTGGTGGTTGAAGTTTCACCCTGTTGGTAATGCAGGTTGGTGGGCAAATACAGACTGGAATGGTAACTCAGGTGTTGGGCACTCAGCTTATGCTGGGGAGGAGCTGGTCTGACCTTCAGCTCGGGGGATGCAGGTAGCTGGCTCCATACTTGATATCGAACACTTGTCTGATCTCCCCATTAAAGCAACTTCATCTTCACTGAAATATATGGTAATTTCCCCACCCACCAGAGGATGTTTCATTGCTTCTTTCCTTTGAGACTTTGTAGAAGTCTGTCATGGCTGCCCCATCCCTGGAGGTGTTCCAGGCCAGGTTGGATGAGGCTTTGAGCCCCCTGACCCAGTGGGAGGTGTCCCTGCCTGTGGCAGAGGATTTGGAACTGGATGGGATTTAAGGTCCCTTCCAACCCAAACCATTCCATGATTTTACCTCCTTATCCTTATTGCTTGGAAGTGTTGCCTGATGGGTAGAGATCTAGACTCAAAAGTCTGAGAGGCAGCTGTTCTCTAAAACATCTTTTATTTCTCATTCTCTCTGCCTAGTAAAATGGGGTTAAAGATATTAATATTCTTCATGAAATACTGGGGGGGATGCTGATTAAAAGCACCAGATGGGAGGTAGATCATCGCTGCTGGAGCGTTGCGTCCGGCTTCCCATCCCTCCTCGGGGCTTTGGGAGAAAGTTGAGCTCGGGAGCCGAATGTCATTGCTGAGACTCTGCTTTCTTCTCCACTCTTTGAATTCATTGTCCCAAGTGGCATTGCAATTTGTGGTGAATATTTTATACCTCCAAATGATGTTTTGTGGGATTCCGCTCGTCTCGCCTGCTGTGCCTCCGTCAGTCTCGGAGGACAGCTGCCTTTGTTGTACGTGTCAAGCTTGACGAGGCACCGTTTTTCCAAATGGATAATTCTGTTCCTTCACCATCGAGGAAATTGTTTCCTTCCTGGAAAGGCTGCTCTGTCGCTTAAATGAGGCTTTGGCTGCCAGCGAGTCGACGGGAGAAAATATGTCAAATGACTGCAGGTGACCTTGAAAAAAAGTCATGGATGGGTGTGTTGAGGGAATGGCTTCCTTCTCTTTTTTCTTGGTCGTCTTTTGCAGCTTGTTGTGACTGGGAAGAGCTTCAGTACAGTGGGAAAGAAGGCAGATGTGTGGGTTATTGAATTTTAAAGGTTGTTGCCCTCCTTTGCAAGGACAGGGCATGCCTTCCATATATACTGCTTCCCATTAGGAGGCAAGGAAGGATGGAGAACCAGCCAGGGCAGGATGGAAAACCAGCCAGGGTAGGAGGACAGGTTTTTTCCCAAAAGAGAGAAAGCACAGGGATGTGAAAATTGTATTTAAATGGCAATATAAACTGCCTGGGAAACAAGTCTCTACAAAGACCCAAGTCAGGAGATCAGCCTTGGAGTATGCTGTTCATGTTCCGATCTCAGACGTTACTTTCTGCCTGGAGGGATGCTGAGTGTGTCAGCCCAGAGATAGTGGAGCTGCTCCCATCGTGCACCCCTGCAATGCAGGAGGAGGACTGAGCCTGGCCCCCATCACTCGCTGCCTGGCAGCGCTGTGCTCCACAGGTGACCACGTCCCAGTGCCCTCGGTGTGTGCTCCCACCACGTCTGCAAAGGGCTTTGACTTCAAGGACCTGTGGGATGCAAGGTGCCATAGAAACATGAGTTTTATTAATACCGGGGAAGGTTGCCAGTCGTAATTAAAGCCGTGAGAAGCTTGGCGGTTTCACTTCACGGAGCTCAGTACAAATATTTCTGTTGGGTTTGATCCATGCTGCTTTGTCGCCACTTGGTTTCACCTTGCGCTGCCGAGCTGCGTGAGGTCTCCTTGAAGAACTCGGTGAGCCCGTGCCGAGGTGCAGCAGGGCAAGTCTTACGTGATTTGAACGCCGACAAGCCGGCCAAGTTTGCTCTCAGTGGGCCACGGTTTGCTTGCAGAGTTAGGATAAATTGGATGGGAGCGAAGTAACTTGGAGGAGTCAGTCAAGTAACGCCTTGTGTGGGATTTCACCGGCATGTTTCCTGCATATTTCTTTCTGTCTCAGAGAGGAGGAGTGTGGGGAAGGAGGTGGGGAAGGAGCAGACTAAGAAGAGGAGGCAACCTTTCGCAACTGCGTAGAGATCTCTCTCCTCCTTCCCCACTCTTGCAGCAAGCCATCTGCTGCAGCTCAGCAGGCTTGAGCCCAGTCAAATTGTTTTTATCCCCCCATCTTGTAGATCATTACTTGCAAAATCAGGCAGGTGTAATCATATTGGGTATAAACGCGTGATTTTGGAGGATGTCTTTGCAAACATGCTTTCTGTAGGTACTTAGGGTGAACTTCATGGTGCCTGGATTTAGCTCCCTAAAATTCCTGTCTGTGGTAGTTAGGTGCCCAGGTTCCTCCATAGTCACTGGAGAGACACAACTGATCCAGGAGTTGTTGCTCATGTTTTTCATCTCTCTCTGTTGGTTGTAGAGGAAACCTGGAGGAGTTGCTTGACTGGGCACCTAACATTTAGAAGGCAAAAGCTGGATGAGGTGACACTTGGTAGGGTTTTAGGAGGTGATCTTCTTCCTATTTGAGCAAAAGCTGAATGGAGTGACCAACTGAGAGCTCTCTTTGGGCTGCTATCCTTCAACTTAACCAGCTCCTGAGGAATTGCCCCGTCCTCGGTGAACTCCAGGAAATGGAGATGATGTCTTCACCTCAGTGCGACAGAAACATTTGGTACAGGATATAGTAACTATGATATCATCCTTGTGACAACAGATGGCTCATCCTCAAGGTGATGAGAGCCTCCTCTAAATTCTTAAAAGTCCTCTTTTCATCCGCACCATTGAGCCCAGCCTGTTGGATCCCCTCTACGGAAACAGTCGTGCTTCTCTTCCCCACTCTTCTGCGAGTTAAAGATACCCCGAGCGGTGCAACGATGCTTTGAAGGTGAGTTTCTTGAAAGCGCTGCCTTCTTCTTCAACAACCTCTTCCCAGCCGCATGCAGTGGGGTTAAAATTGGAGAAAGAGATGAAGAACTCCTTCCATCTGTTGCCCACCTCTCCTTGCAAATCAGATGGGAAGGCGGCACGGCGACTGCCTGCATTGCGACACCCCTCCCCGCCGCAGGCAGAGCAAAGGGGGCACAGCTGAAAGCACGCCCGTGGGAGTCTTGACGGTGAGGGTGCAGGCATGCGAGATATTTTTAACGCTGTTCCCCGAACGTGCAGTCGGCACCGGCAGAAAGTGCCAGATTGCCAGCCCAGCCAAGAATTTTGGGCTTGCAAACCGTAGGGGAGGGAGCTGAGGTGTGAATTCAGCGTGCCGCACGTTTTTCCCAGAGGCGTGCACGGCACTCAGGGACCTCTGGGCTGCACGGAGAGAGCTGGAGCATCCCTCGATAGGCAAGTTCTCCTGTGCCACGCAGAGGTCATCCCTGTTTGCCCCAAGCATGGGCTTCAGGGAAGCCTTCCCCTCCAGAATGTCCTATTTTGCAAATATTTTTGTCTCGGTGACCACGGTGGGATGGGACCTGTGGCCTCGAGCCCAGCGCAGGTCCCTGGAAGGGGACAGCTGACAGCCAGGAGGTGAAGCAAAGCCGTCTGCTTCCTCCACTGCAGCAGAAACAGGGGTTTTGCTTATTCCTGACCTGGAAATTGGGCCAGCCACCTAGAGGTGAAAAGCTCTGCATCCTATTACCCATCCCTGGAGCCTTTTAATCTTCTGAGCTGAAGATCTTTTGATCTGGGCATCTCTGTAGTGCAGCCCAGTCTGGCCAGGTGGTGTTGAATGTTTAAAAACCCTCGGCTGCTCTCGCTGCAGGGGAGCGACGCGGGCTTGAAAACGGGTCTGTGGTTCCTCCTGTGGGTGGGTTGTGTGTTGGGGAACAGGGGGAGGATGATGACACCTGCCAAACGCCTTGGGTGTCGGTTAGCAGTCTAATAGCTAAAGGTTGTTCCTGTGCTGCTACTTGGAGCAGTGCCTCAGGCTAGAGCAGCATCCCTGGGGCTCGGGGCTTGCAGCCATCGCTGCTGACCCTTTAATTTCCTTAGGAACCCCCTGCCTGGCTCTCAAGCTGGCCAGCAGCACCTGAGTGCCTCCAAGTGTGAAGATAAAGGCTTGGAAAAAACACTGAGGATGAGAAACTGCTGTCTTTGAGACACTGGCTGTTTTGCTGGCAGCGAGAGACAGGCACCCTCTAAACTGTGCTGCTTGCTCCGTTGCTGCCTCGAACCCAGGAGCAGAAAGCTCAAGGGAGGAGAGTCTGGCAGCTGATTTGTAGCCTCCAAAGCTGCACATCGAAGCTACCTCTTCAGCAGCAAGGTGTATTTTTTTGGGGGAGCTGCTATCTGCACCGAGTGGCGTCTCAGCAGCCAAGATGTTTGGTGCCTTCTCTGCGTAAGCGCTTTTCTTGCTGCAAATAGATGCTCAGAGTGGTTTTAGGGGCAGCTTGGAGTGGTTTTAGGGGATGCTTACATGGCTCAAGGAGGGAGCTGTGGCCTGGCAAGACACAACCTTGGATTCTGACCTTACAGCATCTTTGCACAACGCTTGCTGCCTAATGAGGCTTAGGCGGCTGCTGCGTGGCAGATCGTTGCAGGAAGATCAGCTATTATTGGAGTTGGTGCAGATGATTTGAGTGATGATTTGCTTCTCTCTTGAATTACCATTAGTCACTTCCACCAGTGCAAAGGAGAACAAGGACCTGAACTATTTGTGGCTTCAGGCTGAGGAAGCTCAAGAGCGAGTCCTCCTGCACCTCCTGGGCTGGACAGGTCCAGATGAGCTTTGCTTCCCGATGGCTTTTGTGCCTGCTGCTTGAATCACAGTCCCTGTTGTGCATCCACCTGTTTAGCACACCTGTGTTTGCAGTCACGCCCTGGGTGTTGGGTGAGGTGGTTGAGACAGAGTATGGGCATTGATGGAGTCGATGGGCTCCATCAGCAGTGGGGAGAGAGAAACCACTTGCCAGAATCCGGCACGGAGGGGCTGTTATTTCATTGTTCAGCAGCCTGGAAAAAGGCCATACACAGTCATACTTCTTCCCCTCGCTCTGACTGGAGGGGCTGCCGTGGTCTGGGTTCAGCCCTGCCCTCTGTGCCGTTGCCAGCTCTGCACCCGGGACCATTTCTCTCCTCGGCGGGAGCTAAGGAGCAACTTTGCTGGCTGGCAGGCTGCCTCCTCGCTTTGCAGAGGCGCGCTGGCTGCAGCTTTGCTCGTTTGTAGGTGAGCTCTGGCTCAGCTGGAGCCAAAGGAGTGCTGCACCGTGCCAAGAAATTGCTGGGGTGAGGTTTTTCCTGCTTTGGTACCCAGTGTAGGGTGCTTTAAAAGACCCTGCCTCTCTCTGTGCTTCATTTTGCCTTTAAACACGCCTGGTTGTTAGATGCTGGGAGCATGAAAGTAACTCAAGTCAATTGGTGTTTCTGAAAACCTTAATTAAGTGCTTTTTGCTTCTATTGAGCCTCTGCCCTTAAAAACTGGCCTTGAAATTGCAAGACATTACCGACACTTTAAGGTTTCTTTATCATCTTAACTTTCTGCTTACAATTTCTTGCCAGAGAGGCCACTTCTCCCTGCTATCTCCCTGCTTCCTGAGTCAGCAGAGATGCTGCTCCCCCAGCATCTCCCTGGGATCTCCTTGGGATCTCCCCGAAAGAGCTGCATGCATCCCATCCCTGCGGAAACCTTTCCACCCCACCCCCCCCCCCAAGTCCTGCTGCATTGCTTGGAAAACCAGGGTGGTGTTTTTACGCTAGCGGGGTGCGCGTAGCTCTGCGGGCTCCCAGGGCTTTGCTCTGTGCTGCATCTTTGGGCTGCGTTTGGCATCGTGCCGAGGGCTGGATCCAGGTGAGATATGAGAGGTTTCCACCTTTTCTCCAGCCTCCCTTCCTCCCCAGCTGAATGCTGCTGCTGTTACCAGCCCTCCTGCCCTGGCTGGTTGTCTTAACTCTCCCTTCCTCCTCCTCCTCTCTTCTTATTATAGCACTTGTATTGTTTTAAGCTGTAACCACAGCGCATTGTGAGTTTTCATAAAGGACGCGTTGTGGAAGGGAATTTTATTGTATATACGGGCTGCACGCTTCCTTTTAAACTATAGCCCTGTCACCAGGCAGCTTTCTACAGGTTGGTTGCTGAGCGAGCAGCCGAGGAGAACCTGTGGGAAGACCCAAATGGCACTTAAATTATATTTGCTCTTTGATTTCGAAGACATTTAGTACCGTTTAATAGAATCAGAATGCAATTTAACTCTGCCAAGTGGGGGAGGCTGCCTCGGGAGAAGTGACACTGCCATAGCTGGGGAAACAAAAAAATTTAAGTGAGCGAAACAGCAGGGTCGCGTTTACTATCCGGATAATTATTATTAAATAAAGAGCAGAGTGGGACTGTGTCTGTCAGCTTCCGAGTGCACTCGAAGTGGCATTAACCACTTCAGCGCTGTGTGATGCTTTGGGTTAGCTGCACCCAGGGGGACACATACACGCGTCGTAGAAGTGGCATCCGTTGCGGTGGCTCGTTGGTCGTTAGCCAGAATTAACTTGGGAGCTTTTAACTGGAGACTGGGTTTAGTGCACACGGTGTTGCTATACCGGCAGCTCTCTTCATGCTCCCGTTACCCCAACTGGGCTCGTTCCCCCGAGCACGCAGCAGCACTTGAATGCCAATGTACTTGTCTGCACTAGAAGCTGGTTATTAAAAAAAATAGTGCACAAAATGGGACATTTCAGCAAGACACGAGCTGTGCTGGTCGGGCTCTCCAGCGCATCCAGGAGGGAGCACTGGGGGGACGTCTGTCCTTCCTGCCTCCCTGGCAGGAAAGGTCTGGAGAACAAGTCTTAAAAGGATTGGCTGAGGGACCTGGGGTTGTTCAGTCTGGAGAAAAGAGGAGGAAGGGGGGAGACCTCTTTGCTCCTGCAAAAGTGGTTGTAGTGAGGTGGGTGTTGGTCTCTTCTCTCAAGGAACAAGTGATGGGACGAGAAGAAATGGCCCCAAATTGTGCTGAGGAGGCTCAGATTGGATATTGGGAAAAACTTCTTCCCTGAAAGGGTTCTCAGGCATTGGAACAGCTGCCCAGGGAGGTGGCTGAGTCACCATCCTTGGAAGGTTTTAAAAGACGGGCAGATGAGGTGCTCAGGGATCTGGTTTAGTGGTGGACAGGTAGGGTTGGACTTGATGATCTCAAAAGCCTTTTCCAACCGGAAGATTCTGTGGTTCTCTGTTCCTGGCTTAAAGGATGGTGAAGCCTTCTCATTTTAGGTGGTCTTGTTTTCTTTTTCCCTGGCCTCTCTTCCTATTTTCCTTGGGGTTTTTTCCCTTTCTTTTTTTCTTTTTCCTTTTTTCCCTTTTCTCCTTTTCTTTGTCCTTGTTTCGGTTTGGTTTTTCTGTGTGTGTGTTTCTGTGTGTGCGTATAATTTATTGGTTGGCCTGGATTTTTTTTGTTTTTACTTTAAACTGGGCATTTCAACCACCAGCAGGTCTTTAGGTTTGGCAGCACCAAGTTCTCTGCAAGCTGCAGAAGCCAGGCGAGGAGCAGTTGAGCTGCAGCAGCTCTTGTCGGCTGCCTGGCTGTGCCCTGCTTAATTTAAGGTTTTTGTAGGCAGGTCTCCAATGCAGCGAGACAACGCTGTGGGCAGACTATTTCTAGCTGTCGTTCCTTGCCTGTATAGAAGAGATAATAGCACTTTCCTACCTCACGAGGGGTTTGCGAAGGACAAGTCTATTAAAGATTGTGAGGTGCTAAAGATGCTTTCCTGATTGGGGCCGTACCAGTAGCTGAGGTATCGAGTTTAGGAAAAGGTTTGCGGTTGAGAAATCAAAAGATTGTCTTTTTTATTGCCTGCCAGCTCTGCCTGGCACCTGGAAATGGAATTGAATTGTTAAAATTTATTTTTGCCTGAAAAAAATAACAGTAAACTGGGAGATAACATATGTGTGGTGATGATACGTTGCATTCCTCAAGCTGGTTAATGGCCCCAAAGTTTCTCACAGCAAGGAAACAAGGCCACACTGCAGATGTGGAAACTGAGGCACTGAGCTCAGAGCTGGTGGTGTTTGCCTACCCCACGAGGAGGGGGGGAGCAGTCCGGCTCTCAGCCCGTAGCATCCTCCAGACCCAGCTGCCCAGGGGAGCAGCTGGTGGATCGGGGGGTCAATAGATGTGTTGGGCGGATGGGAACCATGGGGAGGTGTGGTTTGAGCTAAGGTAGAATCAGTTTTTGAATTTCAGCTCAGCCTTGTCTGAGTTGGAACCTAGGGGGTTGGAACTGGATGATCTTTAAAGGTCTCTTCCAACCCAAACCATTCTATGATTCGATGAATAACTTCATTTTCTGAAAGTTAACTGCGTGTTTTTCAGACAGTGGTTCTCTCCAGACGTGATAACGCGGTAGGCAGAAAGATCCATCTCTTATATCCATCCCTGTGGAGACAAAGGCCATCCCCAAATTGATGGAATGCTCTAAGTCAAAAGGCAAAAAATGGTTGCACCTGCAGGGAGGAGCGGACAGGACAGGTGGCCCCAAACTGACCAAGAGAGTATTCCATCCCATACACATCCCTGTCAGTGTAAAACTAAGGGATCGGAAGGGTCAAAATCTTTTCTTTGGTGGCCAGCATCCAATAAGGACCGTCTCTGTGGTTTTGCCCTGATCCTGAATCCCTGCATTCCTGAATCCAGCTCCCCTTTGCTCCTGAGTCCAGCTTAGGACCTTTCCCCATGCTTGCTCTGTAGCATCAGTGGTGGCAGGGAAAGAGGTGCAATTTCATATATTTGTACATATTTTATTATTTTCTTATGAACAGCATTGTCATTATTATTATTATTATTATTGTTGTTTCATGAAAGCTGTTTTCATTTTAGTTTCCAACCCATAAGTCTTTTTCTCTCATTTCCCTTTCCCTGCCTGGGGATGGGAAGGGAACTGGGACTTCAGCTGCTTGTGTTTAGCTGCCAGTTCAGGCCAGGTTGGGACTAAATCGTGCCAGGAGGAAAGATCCCTCCAAACCAGTCAATAGTCATCTTTTGGTTTGTCCAAGCAATCCAAAATCTCTGGTCCTGGCATTTCTGCCAGTCTGGGTGTGCAGGCAGGGGCTGCTTCCAGCTCTCAAGTCCTTGGCTCCTCCAAGATGAGTTTACCCTGGAAAACATCAAGTTCTTATAGAGCAGCTACGGCAGACGCAGACGCCGGGGCCACATCCCTCCACTAATAATAGATGTGAATTTATGTCTGCATCTCTCAAATAGCTTGATACGTCCAATCCTCCTGGATAAAGGCGAGGGATTGAATTATTACAAAAGGACAATATTTCATTTCCTATAAGTGCCTTAATCTCGTGAGTAAATATTACAGCTTTGTGCTATAATCCCTAAGCTGGTATATCTCTTCCCTTCCCAGTTACCTTTTGTGTTGATTTACATTTAATATGTTGCCATTAAATCTCTTTCTCTCTCTCTCAGGCCTATTATAAGTGCAGTATTTATTCTGCTGAGTCTTTTTTAGTCACATTTGTATTGTATTCTAATGTGCTCCCACAAAAGGCTGCCGGGCACATTCCTGAGATATTTGCATCTTTTTCTTCCCTACTTTTGTCTGCGCCGCTGCAAACGCACACTTGTTTTGGCCCTGCACCCAACGTAGGTAGCAGTCCTCATGCTGATGAGATGCCTGCAAGAAAGCTCCTCTGCCAACTCCGAGGCTGCCTTGGTCTGCTGGTCTCCCTGGTCCCAGGAGGAGCATCTTGCTTGGTAGATCTGAGCATCCTGGTGCATGGAAAAATCCGAACCACTCAGGGAGATCTCAGTCTCCTCCTTTCAACCTTGGGTTTCATGAGCCCACCTGGTTCTTTAGGCAAGGGTTTGCTGACGTAATTGACGGCTGCAGGGAACGGGTCTGGTCTGACCCAGGAGAGGACAAGGGGGTATTTGTCCACCACCTGGGAGAAAATAGGCATTTAGTCTTAAAGGATTGACCTTCTTGAGTGGGTGTTCCCTGGGGTAGTGCTGATCTACCCAGCTGCATGTGGTTAGTTTATTATCTGGACACAGAAGGGAGTGGTTTGAGAGGTGGCTGCTGGGTATTTAGTGGGTGCAGGTGAGAGCAAGGTGGTTACTGGAGTAGGGGGCTTGCTGTAAGGTAGCTTTGTGGTGATGTGGGGGTTTTCTGCCTCCTTCCCTCCCACCTGAAAGAGGAAAGTGCTGTTTTCAAGGTCACAGGAAAAAGCAAGGAGTGTTTTGCCTGCCTACTGGAACCCCTTCTCTGCTTTCGGTGTCTGCCCTGTGCAGGTATTGCTCTCACTCGCTCATCTCTGCAGCCTGGCTGCTTGTTGGGTCCTGTCCCTTTGCTTTTCAGGCTGCAAGCTCAGCTTTAGGGGGAGGTTTGAGGGGCTGAGGGTGTACACTGCCTAGGTTGCTGATTTCCTTGTGCAAATCCCTGTATATTCCTGTGTCCCTGTTCTTTTCTCCTGTGTCCCCTCGATATAATTGCTTTGCTCCTTTCTAAAGTGCCTGGATCTTCATAGATTAAGGGTGCTCAGCAGGAGCTATTATTATGGTGATGTTTTTATTGCATAGAGAGACTGAGATATTAAGGGGCTCCTTCAGTTTAGGCTTTTGGAGGTAGAGAAGATTGGCCAGAACAGATCTGGGTAGAAACACCCACCCCAAGAGATAACCTGAAGCAGTAAAGAGCTGAGATCATCTGCCTGGGTTGGAGGAGAGGCTCCTGCTCTGACTGTACATTTCCACCAGCAACCTGAATGCCAGCTCTTTCCTGGAGCATCCTTTCGCATAGGAAGCAGTCACAAGCTTCCTTTGTTCCCACCTAGCCCTGTCCTGTTGGAAAGCCTGGAGTCCAACAGCCCTAACTCGCTGTGGGGAAGCTGTAAATGAAGCCTGTTCCCGGAAAAATCCCTGCAGTATCTTAGAACTGGAGAATGGTTTGGGGAGGGGACCTGAAAAATCATCCAGTTCAAACCCTGCTGGGGCAGGGTCACCTTTCACTGGATCAGGGTGCTCAGAGCCCCATCCAGCTCTGTCTTGAGCCCTTCCAGGGAGGGGGCATCCACAACTTCCCTGGGCAACCTGATCCAGGGCCTCCTCACCCTCATCATGAAAAATTTCTTCCTAATGTCAGATCAAAATCTTGCCCCTTCCAATTTAAAGCTGTTCCCCGTTGTCCTGTCACCTCATGCCTTTGTAAAAATCCCCTCCCCAGCTTTCCTGGAGCCCCTTTCAGTACTGGGAGCTGCTCTAAGGTCTCCCTGGAGCTTTCTCTTTTCCAGGCTGAACAACCCCAACTCTCCCAGCCTGTCCTCGTATTGAAGGTGCTCCAACCCTCTGATCATCTTCGTGGCCTCCTCTGGATCCTTTCCAACAGTTCCATATCCTTGTTATTTTGCAGATAATGTTGATTAATGGTCCTAATCAGGTTAAAAGTGTGCTTGATCCAGGCTGTCCTGGGATCCTCTGTCTCGCGTCACCACTGCTGTGTGTCTTGTGGCAGCGCCAACGCCGGTTCCTTTGCTGGGGCCACTCCAGCAATTAGCATGGACTGAGCATCACAGCCGAGCAGGCCTTTCCCGATGAGACTCGGGGCTGGGATTAAGGTTCGGCGAGATGTAGGAGAAAAGGAGCACTTACAAATATCCAAGGGGTAGCTGTAAAATGGCTGCGTTTCCGCGCTGCGCCAGCGAGGTGTGCAGCAAAGGAAGGAAAAATAAATGTTGGCGGTTGGGGGGAGCACAGAAAACTATGCTTTTATCTCCTTTAAAATAACCCTGCTCTGTTTGATTTTAAATCTTCCATCCACACTGGAGTCATTTGGCTGCTCAACGCGAAGCTGCCGGGGGAGTTGGGGGGGAGAAGGGGGAAAAAATTAATTGAATCCTTAGGTTTGAGTGATGGCTACTCTGAGAGCTTGTCAACCTGATGGTAAATCTTGGGGGTGTTAATTGCTTTGAAATCCCTTTCGTCTCCAATTCCTCTCGTCAGCGGTTCCCCACCTTCCATGCAGTACCCGATCTCGCTCGCTCACTGCCTGTGTGCGGCTCTGAGCATCGAGGGAAGGCTCAGGGTGAGGGGGAGAGAAGCCTTTCCCTTATTCCATTTCAAATGGCTCCTGTTTGCTGATAAGGTTAATTGATTTCTTTTGCTTTAATTAATGAAATTCAATTTCCGCTTAATGAGAAAGATCTTTGGTGTGACACGTGTAAATGGCAAAGTGAGGAGTGCGAGGTGTTGGGGAAGGGAGGAAGAAGCTTGAATGCAGGTAGTGAGGAAGGAGGTGGGGGTGTGTGATGCTGGTCCCCTCACCTTGGGCATCCTCCTCACCTCCCCAGAGCGAGATGAAGCTCTGAGCTCCATTTCCTGTGATAATTGGGGATGTCGGTGTGAGTCACCACGTGTGCTCTGCAGGTGAGTAGAGCTCAAACTGTTGCACCCTCCCTGTCTGGCAGGGAATTGGCCCTGGGTTGGATAATAAGCTTTGCTGCTGTGCTGCTGGAGTGCTGTGGTGACATTGGCAGGGCTGATGTGTGATGGCATGAGGGTAGTTTTGTGTTAGGGATGGGGAAAATAGTCCTGCTGATTTGAGGTATGGTTGGTTTGGTAGTGTCTTTGCACACAGTGGGATGCTCCTCTATCCTGGCGTGACCCATCTGGACAATGGCTTTGAGCTATTTGTGCTGCGAAGAGGAGAGCTGTGTGTTGCCCAGACCCACATCCCACCCACAGAATCTGAGCATGGTTGGGGTCGGAAGGAACCTTCTTGAGCCTGTGCAGTCCAACCCTCCTGCTAAAACAGATTCACCTGGAGCAGGTTGCACAGGAACATCTCCAGGTGGGTCTGAATATCTCCAGAGAAGGAGGCTCCATACCCTCTCTGGGCAGTTGGTTCTGGTGCTTCTTTACTGTCATAGGAAAGAAGGTTTTCCTCATGTTCAGATGGAACTTCTCTTGCTTGTGCCCATTTCCCCTTGTCCTTTTACTGGGCACCACTGAAAGAGTCTGACCCCATCCTCCTGACACCCACCCTTTAGATATTTATAAGCATTGATTAGATCCCCTCTCAGCCTTGTCTTCAGGCCAAACAGACCCAGGTTTCAGCCTTTCCTTGTAAGAGATGCTCCAGTCCCCTCATCTGTGGCCTCTACCGGACTTTTTCCAGTTGTTCCTTGTCTTTCCTGAGCTGGGAAGCCCTGAACTGGATCCAGATGGGGCTTCATGAGGGTGGGGCAGAGGCGGAGAAGAAAGCTCCCTTGCCCTTCTGGCTCTTCTTAAATACATCCCAGGATACCACTGACCACCTTGGCTCTGAGGGTACTTTGCTGGCTCATGGTTAACTTGTTGTTAACCCTCAGAGGTTTTTGCCAGGACTCATGGGTGGACTCTGGAAGATGCTGCCAGCAGACCTAGGGTGGATGTTGTCCCCAAGCAGGGGACTGGGTACAGGCAGAATCTCAGCTCCATGCTCTGCAGCTCTTGCAACAACAAATGGGCTCCTTTCCTGGCCAACAGCTGCCTTGTTTGCACCGAAGCTGGTATCAACAGGAGGAGGGGGGAAGGAGGAGGGCAGAGAGAGTCACTTCTCATCAAGTTGATCAATCTTTCTGCTGTTGAAGCCTCTCAATGAGTTGAATGTGATTTTCCCTGCCTTACGCGCAAGGTGGAAGTCGATCACTTTCAATTTTCAGCATGCAGAACCAGGACTCTATCAAGCTGTTGCCTTGCATAACTGTGATTGCTGCTGGCGAGGGCTTCCAGCACGCCTGGGGGTGGGGGGGCTGGATGCGGGCAGCATCCCCCCTGCCTTGGTGATGGGGACTCTTGCCTGTTTGCCAGGGTGGCAGCCAGCTCTGGCCATTGGGACAGGCTGCTGGGAAGAAGAGGGTGAGATCTTTGCATGGAGTTGAGCAAAATGCTGTGGTGGGGGCAGTTTGTGGCAGTGTGGTCTCCTAGTGCTGGCTTTATCACCCCGGGATTGCAAACCCAGAGCCCTGAGACTGTTGAACTCACCGGCACAGCATCACCAGCCGGTCGAGGGGAGGGGATTGTCCTGTTCTACTCTGCACTGGTGTGCCCCTACCTCCAGTACTGGGGGCAGTTTTGGTGCCACAGTGTAAAAAGGACATAAAACTACTGGAGAGCCTCCAGAGGAGGCCACAAAGCTGGGGAGGGTCTGGAGGGGAGGCTGTATGAGGAGCAGCTGAAGTCACTGGGTCTGCTCAGCCTGGAGAGGAGGAGACTGAGAGGGGATCTCACAGCTGTTCGCTGCCTTCTCACAAGGGAGGGAGGTGAAACAGGGGCTGAGCTCTTCTCTCTGGTGACCAGTGACAGGACCCGAGGGAATGGCAGGGAGATGCCAGGGGAGGTTAGGTTGGATGTAAAGAGGAGGTGCTTCACCCAGCAGGTGTTGGAGCTCTGGCACAGCTCCCAGGGAAGCAGTCACAGCACTCAGTCTGTCAGAGTTCAAGAAGCATTTGGCCAACACCCTCAGCCCCACGGTGTCAGTGTTGGGGTGTCCTGTGCAGGGACAGGAGTTGGACCAGATGATCCTTTTGAGTCCCTTCGGGCTTGGCTAATTCTATGGTTCTATGTAAGCAAAAGGCTTTGCGGACCAGGGAATGGGAAAGCATGGAGTGGTGTTGACCCACCAAGATGCACTTGGCTGCTCTACAAATTCCTGGCATCTCATCCTGGAGGAGGATGCAACAGGCGGCAGGGTTATCAGGACAGCATGTGTCAGGGCTGTTGTCTGCAGCCCCAGGGGCGATGAGCGTTGTCGGGGAGGCTCCTGCCTGCTGCGCATAGGCCAGAGGCTGCAGATAAGAGAAAGTGATTTCTGGTTTTAATTAACTGAGCTTTCATTTAAGGATAAACAAAGGCCATGCTTGTGTGCTGACAGCTGGCTGTCCTTCTGGGTCAGATAAGAAGGCAAGTTATTGCCTCCAAGCTGTGAGAGGGAGCAGGAGAGAGTCCAAGAAGTGGGAAAATGTGAACAAATGCCGAGTGAACCTGTGTGCTGGCAGCCGGGATGCTTTATTGTGTGTCTTAAATAGTGAGCCTTGTGCCTATTCATCTGCAGGTCCCTGGGTGAGAGCTGCCCTGCCATTGTCCGGGTAAATCCCTAAACCAGAGGCAAGCAGTGTTCAGGCAGACATCCAAGACTTTTGCAAGGGTGAGGGGGGTCCCGAGAGCCTTGCTGGCTACGGGAAGGATGGATGCCCATCTCTGCATGAGCAGTGTTGATGCCACGGGTACCCCAGGAGACATCTCCTGAGGGTCCAAATCATAGAATTGCTTTGATGGAAAAGAACTTTGAGATCAAGTCCAGCCATACTTGTCTACTACTAAACCAGATCCCTGAGCATGTCATCTACCCATCTTTTAAATCCCTCCAGGGATGGTGACTCAACCACCTTCCTGCGCAGCCTCTGCCAGTGCTGAGAACCCTTTCAGTGAAGAAATTTTTTTGTAATGACTAATCTAAACCTTCCCTGGTGTGACTTGAGGCTGTTTCCTCTCATCCTATTTCCTGTTACCTGGGAGAAGAGACTGACACCCACCTTGCTACAACCTCCTTTCAGAGAGTTGTGGACAACAAAGCCTGGAGAAGAACCTGAGGGGAGACCAAGTAACCCCAGTTTGCTCAGCTGCTTCTCATAAGATTTGCTCTCCAGCTCCTTTCCCCTTCTGGATATGTTCCAGCCCTTCAATGCCCTTGTAGTGAGGGGCTGAACACAAGATCTGAGGTGCAACCTCACCCATGTAGACTAGAGGGGTGCAATCCCATCCCGGGTTGTGCTGGCCATGCTGTGCTGTCCCCAGTTTGTGCTTCAGCAAGAGGAAGGCAGGGCACAACCTTGACAACCTAAACACTGGTTTGCTTTGGCAGCCCTTGGGCTTGGTTGGAGCAAAGCCTCCTTCAGGAGGAGCTCATAGTACCAGGGTAAATGCCAACCTCATGTTTTAGTGTCACCACAGATGAGTGAAGTGCCTGAAGACCTGAGAAACCACAGCATTTGCAGGGTTGTCATCGAAACAATTGCATCCAGTGGGGGGGAAAAATGAGTGCTCCCAGCTCCTCTGCAGTCACTTCCTGCTGCTGGCAGGTGACACTTAAACTGATGGAGGAGTGAAAACCACCTCTCCAGGGCTGGTGATTGAGAAATTCAGTCAAGGTACGCAGCACCCTTTCCCAGTCTTGTAAGAAGAGGGTGTTTGCAGGGTCTGTGGCTTCTGTGTTCTGGCTTAGTAGAGCCTGGGGAGTGCTGGGCATGGAGCACCTCCTGTACAAGGGCTGAGAGAGCTGGCGTTCTTCAGCTGGGAGAAGAGTCTCCAGGGAGACCTTAGAGCAGCCTCCCAGTACTGAAAGGGGCTCCAGGAAAGCTGGAGAGGGGCTCTGGATCAGGGAATGCAGGGATGAGTGGAAATGGCTTTAAATTGCAAGGGGAAAGATCTAGCACAAAGCTCTTCATGATGAGGGTGGTGATACACTGGCACAGGATGCCCCATCCCTGGAGGTGTTCCAGGCCAAGTTGGATGGGGCTTGGAGCCCCCTGATGCAGTGGGAGGTGTCCCTACCCATGGCAGGGGGTGGCACTGGGTGGGTTTTGAGGTCCCTTCCAACCCAACCCGTTTTATGATGTGTAGGTGCTACTGCGATCCGTAGGTGCTACACTTCCCCTGTAGGTATCTCTCTGAACTTCTGGTGGCTCAAAGCACTGGGAGAGTCACCTCCAGGTCTCTGGAGCTCTTAGCTGCTTGCTTTCACTTGGAGGCTTGGCAGGGTTAGCAGGTGTGCTGCTCTGCACATCTGGAGTGGGTGGACAGGGACCAGAGAGCCTCCCCCACCCTGTGAGATTTCTGCATCTGTGTTCAGTCCTTGTCCGAGACTGATGCTGGAAGGAAGGTTGCACTGGATATTTTCTAAACTAAAACAAGTCTTTAATTTTTCTTCCACTGCCAGAAAGTCAGTTTGTGACCAAAATGAATGAATTTGTGGGAGAGTTTTTTTTTGTAGGCTGGGATTTTTCAGTTGTCTTCATGAAAAATCAGAAAGCAAAATCTGATGCTTTTCAGGCTGTGGATCTTGAACACCACCCATTTGAAACTAAAAGAAGAAATATGTTAATTTCATAGCTAATTTTTTATTGGATGTGTTGTATTCTTTTTCAGTAGAGAGAAGCAAAAAGACTTAAATGACTTGGATGTGAAGGAAAAAGGGCTGGTTTGTTTTTTTTTTTTCCCCCTCTGATCTTCAGCAAAACAAGTTGGTAGTTTTGGTCCAGTTCTGGTCTTGGCACATTTTCTTTGTGCTTAATTTAAGGTGACTGCAGTAAGATCTGCTCTAGTTTTGCATTCCTCAGCCTTGTGTTTTTGCACTTCCAAGACTGCATGATGGATCTTAAGGAGTCTGCATTATGCAGCCCTGTATCCATCTGTTGTCCTTACAAGTTAAACAGCCTGAAAAAAATGGATTAGAGTCGCAGCTCCTATAATGAAGCAGCAATTTGTCTCCAGATTCTGATCCAGGTGTAGCAGAGCTAACGAGCCGGCTGGCCTTGAGTATCACAGAATGTTAAATACGTTTTGCTGTGGAGAAAAAGCTTGAGTAAGGAAGAGAAAGTGTTGTTGGGAAGAGTAAAAAACAGGAGAAGTTGGCAAATGAGAAGCGGGGTTATCATAGAATGTCCTGAGGTGGAGGGGACCCATAGAGATCATTGAGCCCAACTCCTGTCCCTGCACAGGACACCAACAGTCACACCATGGGGCTGAGGGTGTTGGCCAAAGGCTGCTGGAATATTGTCAGGCTGTGACTGCTTCCCTGGGGAGCTGTTTCAGTGCTCCAACACCCTCTGGGGGAAGAACCTTCTCCAAACACTCCCCTGGCATCTTCCTGCTATTCCCTTGGGTTCAGAGAGAAGAAATCAGTGCTTGCTCCTGTGGTGAGGAAGCTGCAGAGTGTGATGAGGTCTCTCCTCAGTCTCCTCAGGCTGAACAGACCCAGTGACCTCAGCTTCTCCTCACACGCTTCCCCTCTAAACCCTTCCCCAGCTCCGTGCCCTCCTCTGGATGCTCTCCAGCAGCTTCAGATCCTTTTTATCATGTGGTGCCTGAACTGCCCCCAGTGCTCCAGGTGGGGCCACACTGGTGTGGAGCAGGACAATCCCTCAGCCAACTGGTGATGCTGAACTGGATGCACCTGTGGAGCAAAGGGCTGATCTGCCTGTGTGGCCTGGCTGTGTGTGCAGATCGCATCAGGCAACCTCTCTGAGATGTCTTTGAAGGTGTCTTCAAGCAGTTGATAACCCTCCAGCTGCATCGTGTGTCTTGGGGAATGTGGAGAAGGAAGCCCCAGTAACACCATCAGATTGCTTTTCCTACATGGGGACTCCAAGGCTTGAGTGGGCTGAGCCTCTCGGTGACTCTCGCAGGGTATGGGTTAATGGAAGGGGTCCCCCCAGATCCACTCTTACTTTCCAGGAGAAAAATGGGTGTATTAAGGCAGGTAAAAACACTGGTGAGAATATAAGGATGGGAGGAGGTCTCATTCCATTATCTGGAAGAAAATACCTCCCAATTAAAGAGAATGAGCTGGAAGTGGTAGATGGGAAGGGAGAGGGAAGGAGGGAACTGTGCAGGCTCCTGGGAGAAAAATTTTCATCTTCAGTTGGGCTGCTTTGCCTGTGGTGGAGTAGGGAGAGGAAGCGATGGGGAGGATGGTTGGTAGGGTAATTTTTTTTCATGGTAAGGAAGGTTTGGTTGTGAAAGTGAGAGAAGGAGGGAAGGGGAAGCCAGGTTGCTGGAGGTCATGTTACATTCAATTTGGAGAAAAGGAGAGAGAGGGAGGAAAAAAGATGAGCCTGAAATGAGGCTTAATTTTAATGAAGGAAAATTCTCTGCTAAGTAAGGAGAGTTGAAAGGGAGGGGAGAGGAGGGTTTGAAAATGATAGGAGCCTGACATGCTATTGTGGTGCAGAGATTTCCTTTTCTTTCTTTTCCCTTTGGTTGAAAAGGAAAAAAAGATAATAAAGACAGTGCAAGGTGGGGGAGAAAAGAGAAGAGAGATCTAATAAATGAGTTGCAACACCTGAGAGGAGGTGGCCTCGCTGCTGGGGGAGGTAGCCCCACAGTGACTCTGAGGTCCTGCTCTCAGAAGTCCGTGCACAGGATGCAAATTGGTGCTTTTTCTCTATCTGTGCCCCCTGTGTCGCGCTGTGCCAGCCAGGGCTGGGTCAGTCCCTGTTCAAGCCTTGTTACTGATGGTTTTTACTGGAAACTGTCTCTTAATGGATACCAGGGAGGACTGAAGCCCTCCCGGGGCTACTTGGGGGAGGAGGCCATGGAGAATGATGAGTGTGAGCCCCTTGCTGCAGCTTGGGGTGTGCAGTGACCACTGGGATGAGATGTGGGGACTTTATGGTGCACACTGGGATGCATCCAGTGCTGGGCAGTCGTGCGTGGTACCCAGCACATTAAATGAACCTGTTCCCAGGATGAATTTTCTGCTGGGCCCCTGAGACTTGGCTGCACTTAAGGACATGTGTTCCTGCTCATTCTCAGCTGCTGATTTCCATTAGAAGAAGTTAAAAATACATGAGTGACTTCCCTTATGTTCTTTTTCTTTGTCTTCCGAGCACAGTAATTGCAGCACCTTGTGCACAAGTGTGGAGCAGTCACTATTGAGAGGAAGTCCAAGTAGGGACTGGTTGCACAATGATGGGCATTAAGGTTCATTCTAATCCAAACCATTTATGGTTTAGTAGGGAGATGGGCATGGTTGGACTCGATCGCAGAGGTCTCTTCCAAACTTATGATTCGATGATCAGAGATGGTACTGTTGGAAGTGGGGTGTGGGGCTCTGGATAAGAAGAGTCAGCTCTCCTGCTCTACCATGAATGGGTGGCAATGCCAAACCCTTTTGCAGTGGTATTTTATTGCTCTGGGTACTGTTGTAAATGCAGTAGGAACCTTTGTGATCCTTTGCTGGCACAAGCCCTTCAGATATGCTTGAAGTACTTGGCTGAGTACCTGTTGCTACTCTGGCTGCCCTTGGTTTTGTGGGAATTACTGGGTAGTTCATAGATTTTGTTTCAATCTGTTTCACAGATTTCTGCTCTTTCCCCAGATCTCCTGCCTGGCTTTTAAGTAGCGGGGTACACAGGCTGAGAGAGCACAGGGAACTGCAGTTAAAGGCTCATGTCATCTTCTGTGCAATTCATGCTGCAGAACTTGGTGGGTTTAAGGCTTTTTAAAAGAACACCACATCCTCTAGGGACAAAAAAATCCATCTTGTTTCCAAATGCTTCCGTGTTTACGAGTACAAATTCAAATGCTTTGCAATAGACAGCCCAGGTGAAGCTCACTGTTGGCTAATTTAATCTCTTGCTCAGGTGATGTTGGGTTCATGCAGACTTCTTGTTCTTGATGAATAATGCTTAGTAGGTGTTAAAGTAGTCTTTGTGTAAAGCTAGCTGAAGAAATAGGAGGCAAATTGCCTGCATTCAGTTCTTAATCAACAGTCAAACAAGGGACTTCTGGGTAATGATGAATTGCTCCCCCTCCCCTGTCCAAGCTCTTACTCTTCCTTTTCACTGCAGTATTTGAGGATGCTCCAGAGGGGAGTGAGATAGTGATTTCATTTCCCATGCTCTAGTGTTTTTCCCATTGCCAGGAGGCAGCTGTGTGGTGACTGGAAGCCCATTTCTGGAGCAATTTCTTAAAAGATGTGGGGAGGTTGGGAGGCTCTGGGAATCTTGTTTTGTTCTGCCAGGTAAAATGCTCACCTCCCTCTGATCCCTGACTTCTGGGAGGGGGCTCTGAAATGTGGTACGTAATCTCACTTTGGACCTTTTTTCTCTGTAATCCAAGGCTTAGATCCTTGATTTGGTGTGGATGATTCCCTTCTGCTCCCCTCTTCCCTCCCCAAATCCTTTCCTTTTGAAATAACACCTGCTCATATCCTTGTATTTGTCATGGGGAGGCAGAGAAATCTTCTCATCATAAGGAAAGTCTTCTCCATCCCCCCCTACTGCTACACATCCCCTTCCAAAATACTGCATAATGTCAGACTAAATCCTTATCAGAAATTTTAATGAGCAAAATAAAACCTGAAATCTGTGTGATTAAAATCAAATCTTCCTTCTTCTGCTCTGCTGGAGATGGCTGCCAAAACAAGAGTTGCAACGCTGACAATGGGAGGCTCCTTGTGTTTAATTACCTCTGGCTTCAGTTGGTGCCTTACATAGATGTCCTCTGCAGTCCCTGCCGGGGTTATGGATAACCTCGAAGAAGAAGCAGCAAAAGGTAGTTAAAGTGGTCTCCACTGAAACATTTGGCAAGGGCTGTTGCTCTGTGCTGGTGGGCATGGCCCACTTCTGGCCTCAGGGAGAGTCCAGTGTCTCCAAGGGTCTCCAGGAACAAGAGTTGGCCAACGTTGACCCCAGGTGCTGCTTTTTATTCCTCCAGTGATGGTCTTCACTTAATGCTTGTGGAAGACTTTTCCAAGGGTAATGGTTGCTCACAGCAGCTGAAGAAGCTCCACTGGTCCTCCCACCTCTCTGCTGAATTTGGTTTGTCTTCTATCAGCCTTGCAACACCTGTGCTGTTTAGTGCCCAGCTGTCTTTTCCTACCCCACAGAGATCTCTTTTCCTGTGTCAGCTGTTTGTGGAGTGTTGAAGATGGGCTGTAGTGCTTTGCAGTTGCTGTTTGGCAAGTGGACGTGGTGCCACCATACAAGGCATCTCCCTTCAGACCCAAGAAAGAGGCTCACTGAAATGAGAAGGGGTGAATCCTGATGCCTTGTGCCCATTACCTCAGTGCTTTTCCAGTTCCACATCCGGGCTGTGTGCGTGGCAAATCCACCTTTCAGCTCTTTATTTAAAATGTGGTGTCTCTTCTCCATAGTGTCTTTCAGGCTTCTCTGGGCACTCCTTGCAGCGGGCTTCCAGCCATAGGTCCATGCAGTACTTCAGGGAGTTCATTAGCTTATTTCCCCTGTTCCTTTTCTTCCTGAATTAATCATGGAATGATTTGGCTTGGAAAGGACCTCAAAGCCAATCCAGTTCCACCCCCCTTCCATGGGCAGGGACACCTCCCACTGGCTCAGGATGCTCAAAGGCCCATCCAGTGTGGCCCCTTGGGTACCTTTCAAAATCACCCTCTGAGTTTTCTGAAGTCTCCTGAATTGTGTGTTCCCCCATATCTTCTATTTGCCTCCTTCCTAGAGGCTGTTTAATTTCATTTGTCCTTTGAAGGAAGCTGGAGAGGTAGAATTGAATCAAAGAGAAGAGAGCAGGGACCACTTGCCTGAGCTCAGACCTTCCCCATTAGAAGGAGATAATTAAGAAATACCCATGCTTCTGGCAGGCATCCTGACTGGGTATCTCTTTCTACTTTGCCCAGACTGCAGGATGCTTAAATTATCATAATTTAACAGCAGTAATATGAGAATCTAGATAAAAATAAGCTAGAACAAATGCTAGGGCATGAATAGGAGAGCTTTGGTAGCAATGACCTTGCTGTGTCTTAAAACCTGATAAGCCATGGTGACTTGAGCTGTTGAGACAGTAATGAGGTGAATATATGCAGATGGCAACGTCCTCTTCAGCTTCTCGTGATGTTCACGAGCGGTTGGATGGGACTGCTGTTGTGACTTGTCTCGTAGGCAGCTGGCTCTGAAACGGTGGCGTGACAGTGGGATATCGACCCCTCCTTGCTCTTCCCCTTTCTCTTCCTTTCTTTTGCATGAATTGAGAGGCAGGAGTAATTATGCCAAGATTAGAGTGCTACTCATCACTTGCAAATGGGGGAGTGGCTTCTGGAGAAGCAATAATATATTGAGGAAGTTTGGATTGACAGGCAGGGCAAGTCTGAGAGGAGCCATACAACTGTCACCCTTCAAGCGTACGTTGCCTTGACCTCGTGAAGCCAACGTTGCTGGCGTGTGGGCAACGTTGGGTCAGAAATCTGTAAGAATCATGAATGCCAGCACGGCCAGATATGTTCCCCTTCTCCCTGAAGAACTGTTCTGCTGAATGTGCTGGGAGATGAAATACTCGGCAGCTGACTGAGGCAGCTTTGTGTGTGCTTCACTTCATGTTCTCTGAGCTGCGTCCTAGGGAGGGCTGGACTGGCAGAAAGCGTCTTCTCTCTGAAAAGCGTAGTGGAACTGGGTAGGAGAGGGAAGCCTTGCCTGGTACAATGCAATGCCTGCAGTGCCCTTGGCTGTTTGGTCTTTTGCAGCAAACCTTTATATCCAAAAGGAGCAGAGAAGATGTCTTGAAATTGTTGCTTATTTGCCCTCTCCCAGAAGTAAAAGCCCCCTGGGGCTGGAAATGCAGAAGCTTTCTGGAGAACCAATGACTCCTTCTTCCTAATTTCATTTCAGTTGACAATAATAAAATATAAACCCACAATTAAATCCACATTAATAGATGCAGTTACACACAGTCACGGGGGCTGTTGAATTAAGGTCAGATCCTGCTCGATCCAGAGTGCCTTTCCTTTTTGCTTGACTGCAGGGCTTGAGAGTTTGCAGGCTGTCATGTGGGGTGCTCAGTATCTTGCAGGGTTGGGGCTTTTAATTTTGCAGATCATCAAAGGCAAACCAATCCATCAATTATGAATGCTTCAGCTTGCTGCTGAGTAAATGAGAGTATTATGGTGTATCAATTAGTATCATCGGATGCCCTGAAATGATAACAGAAGAGCATGCTTTTGAGATGTGCCTGGCATCTGCACTTTCTCTGTCTGCAAACTGTAGACTTGGGGGGGCTGATTGATGAGGTGCTCGACATGAGCTGACAATGTGTGCTTGGAGCCGGAAAGGCCAATGGTATCCTGGCCCATGGCAAAAGAGTGGCTTGGCAGGTCAAGCGAGGGGATTGTGCCCCTCTAGTCCTTTCTCATGACTCCCTACCTGGAGTCCTGTGTCCAGCTCTGGAATCCCCAACATAAGAAAAATATGGAACTGTTGGAGTGGGTACAGAGGAGACCATGGAGATGATTCAGGGGTGGAAGGCCAGGCTGGGAGAGTTGGGGTTGTTCAGCCTGGAGAAGAGAAGGATCCTGTGAAACCTTAAAGCAGCTCCCAGTGCTGAAAGGGGCTCCAGGGAAGCTGGGGAGGGGCTTCTTACAAGAATTAGTAGTGATAGGATGAGGCAGAACAGCTTTAAGTTGGAAGGGGGAAGACTTAAATTGGACATTAGGAAGAAATTCTCCACAATGAGGGTGGGGAGGCCCTGGCCCAGGTTGCCCAGAGCAGTGGTGGCTGCCCCATCCCTGGAGGTGTTCCAGGCCAGGTTGGATGGGGCTTGGAGCCCCCTGATCCAGTGGGAGGTGTCCCTGCCCGTGGCAGGGGATGGAACTGGATGGGCTTTGAGGTCCCTTCCAACACAAACCATTCCGTGAGTTGAAAAGTGATTGTGGGATTTGGAGAAGTGGAAATGCTCCAGAGTTTGACCTCATGGGAAGAAGAAAGTGTAGGTGCTCCTAGGTTGGTCCAAATCCTGATTCCCGGTCAAGTGTTGTAGTTCCTGTGTCACGTAGGTAGCTGTGGTGGTTGGCTGCTGAGAATCTTATGATATTTGGGGTGCAAAGAGATTTGAGATGCTTTTCTTTAAAGTTCCTACTTCCATACCAGATCAGCATGAAATTCAACTGAAGAAGCACTGTTCCTGACCTTAGGCTCTGCAGTCCCTGCCCTTTCCTCCCTTCTTTTCGAGCCTCTCTGTTTGGGGTGTGACATGAATGGGTTCATTGGAAATGCTAATCTGGATTCCTCCTAATTCCTCGGTGCCTGTCAGGACACGCATGAACTGGCACAGCGCTGGGTCCTGTCCCTTTACACCAGTTCTCAGTGGTGGCTTGTCCTGCATCCCCCTTAGTTCATCACCACCAGGCTCTCATTATGTGTTTGCATCCATGTGCTCTTTCTCCTTTTATTAATTATTATTGCTATTCTGTGCATTGAGCAGAGCCTGGTGAATGGTGCATTTTTCTGCTTGCTTGCTGGATGGCAAAATTCCTTTAGAAAAAAGAAATAAAAAGTGGGGAGGAGGCTCAGCCCCTCCCCCTGCAAACCCCACCGCCTTGTTTTGATTTCATCTATTTAAATATATTCCCAAAGGCTTTAAATAAAACAGAAGGAAACTCTGTGACGGGTCTTTGAACCGAATGCTCTGCGTGTTTTGTGCTTCAGCATCTTTTGAAGTTGTTCATTCCTTCCCCTTCCTTGAAACAATCCAGTGGGTTCAACGCAGGGAATGTTTTGGGATCATGAAACCTTTGTTTGGTTGGTTGTTTTTTAAGATGAAGAAGTTTGGTAGTTTATGAACTCAGTGAAAAACAACCAGGTCTTGCAGCCTTTGACGTGGGGATGGAGGGATGCTGCTATTTCAGGTTAACATCGTTGCTGCAAGGAAACGTGCAGCGTACCCAAAGTTAATGGGGTTGTAAGTGATGATGCAGATGTTAATTTAACAGCTGATACCGTATAATTTCAGATGTGTTTTGCAAACAATTTCCTCTTGAATCCCTCTCACCAGGAGCTTTTAGCATCCCCTTGGTTTTGGTGTAGGGAAGCAATCGCAGCAGAAGGGCTGCCCAGCCTCGCACTGTGCTTTATTTAGGGTAGGGTGTTGTGTCCGTGCTTTGGTTTGCATCCAGCTGTTTGCAGCTGGCCAGCTGTGGCAGAAGGGAGGTTTTGCTGAAGTCAGCTTGGGGAGTGCATTTTGGGACCTTTATGGTGACCTATCCTGGGGTGGCAGAAACTGCTTCTCCCTCCTCTGTGTCCAAAGGCACCTGGTGGCATCACTGCTCTCCTGGGCTTTGCTGGTGCCAAATGTCCAATAACCATAAACCTGGCATGTTGTGTATTTGAAGAGCGTCCATATAGCACTTCTCTTAACAGCTACATCAGTGCGCCTGAGGGATTAGAGCTGAACTTTGACACAAGTGTTTAGTGCTTGATACACACGTTTATTATGTATTTCAACTAAATTGGAGTCAATAAACTATCTGCATAAATACAACGCGTGTGAACAAAACACACAGCCCCTCCTCAAATAGACTATTTCCTATGCAGGGGCTCTCAAGAGTTGCAGAGATGTCTGATTCTTCCTTCTGCTGTAATTGGCATTAAAATGTAATGCTCTCCCTTCAAAGAGATGCTCCCATACTGTGAAAATGCCTTTTCTGTCCAGGCAGGGGCCAAATAATAGCAAATTATAAGCATGGAAAATATTTAGAACAAAAAAAAGAGAGGGAAGAGGACTCTGAATTATCAGAGCTGATCCGTAGCTTGCAGTCTCGTACAATTTGTCTTTTGAATACACCATATGAACCAGCTATGAATAAAATCAGGCAATTTAACCCAAAATCAATGCTCTTTTGTAGAAGTGCTTAAAATCTAAGTGGAAGGAAAAGCTTTGAAGCTGCCTGTCCCTTGGTAAACGCAGCACTTTACTCAACGTTTGATTTGAGCAGAAACTACCTTGGTCTCCCCATGCCCAGCACAGCACCTTCATTAGGAAAGCTGATGAGCAATTAGCAAATGTGCAGAAAATTACTAAATTAATTTTTTTAAAAGGAAACCCAATGTTTTTTTACTTTTTATGTTTAGCACCCATGGCTTCCATGAGCCCTGCTGCAAGGAGGTTGCGTACCGACTCCTCTGGACTCGCATGCCGAGATGGGGAATTGTTGGGGACACGTGTCCCCTGGCAAGGACCGCACACATCTTGTAGGAAGTGTGGTGCTTCCTTTGTCTGCTTGGTGCCTCCAGGGAAAGCCCATTGCTTCTCCACCTTGGGAGAGCTGCCAAGGCTGGGAGTGCTGGCAGCCGCTCGCTTCTCAGCAGGTTGGCAGGCTTGTGTCTTCATGAGGGATCCAGGCAAGCCAGGTTGGCGCTTGCTGTGTGATAAAGACGTGCAAAGTGGTTCCCTCGTCTCCCTTCGGAAGGGAAGCTCACGGGCAGCGGCGTAACTGCACTGGTGGAGGTGGTGTTTGAGCTGGTGTGACTCTCTTGGCTTCAAGCTGTGCCCTCTTGGCTTCACTTGTTGGCTACTGCTGGTTTTATCCAAGCCAAGTTTGCAGCCTGGGCGAGGTACTGGTCCCTGGGCAGTGCAGATGGTTGAAACCCCATTGAATGAGATGTTTAGAAACGGACAGGATGTTACTGCCAAGGAATTGAGCCTGACAGGTTGCTGTGGAGGTGCCCAATAACCCCATACTCTCTCTTTTGAGTCCAAGTCAAGAGTGCTGTGATTCAGCAGCTGTGATCTGGCAGGGCTGGGAACATTGAAAGGCTGCTTGGGTTTCACTGAAAGGATTTTGCCCCTTTTGCTGTCAATTTTTTTTTTTTTCTGAAGCATTTCCTAACCCTACTGGGTGATGAGACCTAGGAGACTGATGTGCTCAAGGTCTTTCTAGGAGGCTGTGGCAAGGAAGGAGAGTTAACCCCTCTTCTCCAGAGGCTCAGACCCTGTTTCCATCAGTGACATCTCTGATCATAGAATCATTGAATGGGTTGGGTTGGAGGGGACCTCAAAGCCCATCCAGTGCCACCCCCTGCTGTGGGCAGGGACACCTCCCACTGGATCAGGGGGCTCCAAGCCCCATCCAACCTGGCCTGGAACACCTCCAGGGATGGGGCAGCCACCACTGCTCTGGGCACCCTGGGCCAGGGCCTCCCCACTCTCACAGGAAAACTTTTCTCCTAATATCTGATCAAAACCTACCCTCCAACTTCACCCATTACCTGTTATTCTGAGGTGACTGAGGGTTGTGCACGAGAGCATTGCAGGGTTATAGCTGGGCTTAGTGTGAAAGAGTCATTCCTTGAGCAGGTCCATGAGATACTTTTACTGTCTTTGTTGTCAGATCTTCTGAAGATCCACGTTTGCTTTAATAGGGGTCAACTGAGAAACTGCAGTCTTTGGGAGGTGGTGGTAGACGTCATCTTCTGAGTTCTCAGATATCAATAAGTGAAGTGAAAGGTTTTGTTCTCCCACTTTGTTTTGATCACTTGTTGATAAATAGCTCAGCGCTGTGATGGATGTGGTGATCAGAAGTTTGAACTTACCCTGGGCCTGTCAAATTTGATGTATATCACATGTCAGTACTAATTTATACGAATGTTTCACAGTGCTCCAAGAAATCAAAACCTTGGGAGCACAAGAGTTTGACCAGAAAGGACCAACTTTTCTCTCTTGTCCCCAAAGACCTTGTGTTATTTCAGTGGTTGTCTTGGTGTTGACCAGTTGGGAAACACGGTGTGATTTTGAATCGATGTGCTTGAACCTTGTATGCTGGTAGATGTCACGTCAATGCCTGGAGACCCCAACCAAAGTCAAGGTCCTGCGTTATGGGCATTGTATGCACACACAGGAAGACCCCGTTTCTTTCAGAAAGCTTAGTTTGAATAAACGCAACTCTTGGAGGATAAGAAGGTGAATTCTACCGTGCCGTGGCTTGCAGATGGGTGTGCAGCTGGTCGCTAGGACGGCCACGAGAATAGCCTGGTCTCCTGTGGCTTTGCCTTTGCTAGGTCTGTGCTTTCATTTCCTAAGCTGGCATTTCAAATGGGTTCAAAACAGAAATCAAAAAGCGACTCTCACTGAATTCCCCAAATAAAAACATTTTGTGGCTCAGCCTATTTATAGCGAGATGAGTGAAGGCAGCCCTCAGTCAGAGGGACATCAGGAGGTTAATATGTGTACAGCTGGTTTGGCCAATTGATTTCCATGACCATTAAATTCCACTTCTGAAAGCCTTGCATACACATTTTAGTTGATGCATCTTGGATTGCCGTGTGCTTGAAACGGTGCTCAAAGCTTTGTTTTTTCTGTTTTAGAAGCAATAAGATGTTGCTGGTGAAAGGTGCGGGAGATAAACACGGCAGGGTTGGTTTTTTTTTTTTCCTCCTTGTTGTTTTTGCATTTTAATTGGCTGGCAATTCTCACCATTTCTCCCCCCCATCCAGTCCTTATTTAGTTCAGTATGTAATTCCATACACAATACGCACACGCTGAGGTGTGGTTTCAAGGTCTTAGTGTGTTTAGCAAATATTTCAGCTGAAACGATCTGTTCAGCTGTTACATTGATTGCCAAGATTACAGCACGACAACAAACATTATTTGGGGGATCGGAGACGAAATTACAGCCCACTCTCTCCGGCGTCTGCAGCGAGGAGCAGATGCACCGTTAATTTTGTGCTGCAATGTCCATTACTCCACGCGGCGGGTACGGCGATGCATTAACATTGCAGCCAGCCGTGCCTGATGGTGCCGCGGCGGAGGCTGTAAAGCCCATGGCTCGCTGGAAGGATCCATGCGATGCCAGGGTGTTTTTTGACTACCGGGGGCCAAAGCAGGGAAAGTAGAACAGGTGGTGGAGGTTGGCAGAGTCGTGCTGCATGGCTGGGGTGCAAAAAGTGGTCTTGAAACAGTGACAGACCCACGGCCTTTCAGTGGTGCTGGCCATGGTGGAGGTTGTTTTTTTCCACGAGTAGCTCTTTTTGCACCACTGTGTAAACCTTATTTATTTTGGAAGGAGTAGTGATGGGCAAATGGTGTGTCCTGTCTTGGTAAGCTGGCATAGAGTCCCCTCTGGACATGATGTTGGGGTACAAAGATGTTAGTTTGGGTTGCAAACTTCTGCTTGAACCCAAATCCATTGGCTTGCAGATTGCGTGTGAAGTTGGTGGAGCTGCAGAAGGTGGAAGAGTTGGGCGTTGACTCGCATTCTTGCTCCATCACTGCAGAACGTGTGAATGCTGCAGATGCACGTGATCTGACCTTGAGCGCTGAGCTGGAGATGGAGCACAGCTCCTAGAGGCAACAGAAACCCAGCCATTGCGAACTTGTTTGCCTCAGTTTCCCTCATATCTACCATGGAGAGTGCCCTTGTGCAGGCGTGCAAGGGAAGCATGGTGTGATGCTGGCATGTTGTAACTCGTGATGCCAGCACGCTGTCATGTGTGATGCTAGGGCACTGTGACGTGCTAACGTGCTGCTGAGGAGGGACCATCTGCAAGGTCAAGGAGAAGGCAGCAGCTTTCTGCCCCGTTTCCTCCTCACTGTGAGCAAGGTGTGCAGGTAAGCAGGCTGCGGAGAACAAGGATGACTTCCTTCAGGGAAAACAAACCTGACTCCTGTGCTGTCCTTCCCCACGGCTCTCACTGTGGTGCCTTTCCTAAATACACGCTTTTCACCTCTCATATAGAAAGCGTAAAATATCTGCTATAACACATGAAGCTGCTGCATGCAAAATGAGGTCACTGCGCTTGATCTCGTTATGAACTCTTTCCTTTTTTTATGGTTGGAAGCGGAATATCAACTGTATAGTGGTCATGGAGGAGATAAGAGGAATGCACATTACTGCCTTGAAGTTTGGGGCAGGGGATGCGCAAATCCCAAGGATGAGGCTGGTTAAGGACTATCTGACCTTGAATGTGCTGCTCCAATCCTGCCTGATGCTCTTGTGAGATTTCTGGCAGAGAGAAGAAGCCCAGCTAGAAAATGTGATGGGATGAGATTTCTGTTCGGTAGCCACGGGGTCACTCTTCTTGTTGAAGTTAAATTTATCGATAGCTCTTCAGGAGCTGGGATGGAGTTAATAAGTGGTTAGCAGATGTTAGAAACATATTGCAGGTATTAATAGTAGATTGGTACAAATCCATCAGTAGGTGATGCTACTGGTGGCTACACGCCCTGGTTGTTGGCCTGATTATCCAGCAATCCATTAACTATTAACTAGTTGCATCTATTACACCTTGTTTAACTCCCTGATAACCAGTAAGAGTCCCTCTCTGGGAAGTTTGGCCTGAAATAACACAAAGTATGCATCTCTCAACAGCTCTGCCAGAATCTTGGGTAGCAAGTAATTTGTAAATCTGATTCATGCCTTGGATCCTGCTCAGAGCTCCCTCCTCAGCCCAGCTCTCCCATTTATTAAGCGTTTTTGTCTTAAGAGTGAGAGAGGCGCAAGGAGGAGGTGATCAAAGGGAAGGAGGAGGATGGAGCGAGATCAAATATTGCATTTCTGAATATTTTCTGCTAAATGACAGCGAGGGAGCAGGGATGAATTGAATGTCCAATATTGCTGCTTTCAACGGCTTTCTCTTCCAGATGTCACCACGGAAAAATAAAACTGAAGGGAAAGGGAAAAGCCAAACAGCAAGAGGGGACACATCACAGCCTTGTGTCTTGCTAAGTGACACACACCGAATGCTGTAATGGCTTCGGTACCTTTTATAGGAGCTGCTCCCATCTCAAGGAAGTTAATGAGTATCCAGTTTTCACTGCCTGCTGGGTAATGTCAGGGCTAAAATACAGCAAAGCCTGTCTGAGGCAGCCACTCAAGGGAGCAACAAATACGGGTTGCTGGCAGAGATGCCTCGGAATTGCTCTCCTCAGCCCTGGTCTTGTGCTGTGACCAAAGAGCTCGTCTGCTGGTGCCAAATAGGGAAAGATGATAAAAGTGATGTGGAGTCAGCTCCTGTCTTGTTGTGTGCATGGGGACTGTGTCGCTCACCTGGGGAGCTGAGCTTCCTCTAGTTGCATCTGGCTCTTTGGTGGCCACCTTCCTCCACCCTAGCTGGAGGTCAGCACAGGGATCGTAGAATCATAGGATGCTTCAGGTTGGAAGGGACCTTGATAGGTCATGCAGTCCAACTCCGCTGCAGGAGCAAGGACATCTTTAACCAGATCAGATTGCTGAGACCACACCCAGTCTGACCTGGAACGATTCCAGAGATGGCACCTCCACTACCTCCCTGGCCAACCTGTACCAGTGCCTCCTCACCTTCGTTTCAAAAAACATCCTCATTTCACAGCTATTTTGGTAATCTTCTTTGGAGTTTTTAGGGTCTACGTGCAATGTGGTCACTGGGGGGGTCCTTTGCATCTTGAGAATGTGCTCCCTGACGTGTTGCACCTGGGTGCAGACCTTCTAGGTCCTAACAAAAGAGAAGACCTGGAGGAGAGCCCATATATGGTGTCCAGCAAAGTGTGCCGGTGGGATGTCGTGGGCTGAGGAGTCTTCCCAGGCGAGAAAAGCCAAGGCAAGAGGCCAGAACTTGTAAACCAGAGTTGGGAAGCTGTTGCCATCCTTCATCCAGCATGAGAGGCTTCCTCTGGCCCAGCTGCTGGTCTGTCTGTGTTTCTGCTGAATAATGGAGCCAGCATAGGGAAGCGTGGGTGGGTGTAATGTTGCCTGTTACCATAGCATCTAAGTGCTTCTGCAACGCTAATGTCTCGATGAAATGGGTTGGTGTTATTATTTCCATTAGATGGGAAACTGAGGTGCAGAGAACTTGGGAACTGACTTGGGCTTAGCGATGTTGTCACTGTTTTGGGAACGTGGACCCTGGGTGGAAAGCACGGCTCTGAACGAAGAGCTTGGGAGAGCTGGGTGCTATCAGGAATCTTAAAATGCAGTGATGTGGTTTTCCCATCTGCAATGGGAAGTCCTCAGCACAGAAAGGATGTGAGTCTGTTGGTGCGAGTCCAGAGGAGGCCGTGGAGATGATCCAAGAACTGGAGCACCTCCTGTGCGAGGCCAGGCTGAGAGAGCTGGGGTTGTTCAGCCTGGAGAAGAGAAGGCTCTGGGGAGACCTTAGAGCAGCTCCCAGGACTGAAAGGGGCTCCAGGAAAGCTGGGGAGGGGCTCTGGATCAGGGAGTGCAGGGATGGGATGAGGAGTAAGATTTTTTTTTTTTAGCTGCAAGAGGGGAGATTGAGATGAGATCTTGGGGAGAAATGTTCTGCTGTGAGGGTGAGGAGGCCCTGGCCCAGGTTGCCCAGAGCAGTGGTGGCTGCCCCATCCCTGGAGGTGTTCAAGGCCAGGTTGGATGGGGCTTGGAGCCCCCTGATCCAGTGGGAGGTGTCCCTGCCCATGGCAGGGGGTGGCACTGGATGGGCTTTGAGGTCCCTTCCAGCCCAAACCACTCTGTGATTCGATGGAATTTGCACCATCAGTCAAATAGGAGGTACTTGAGAAGTATTTTTCTGTTTGCCTTGGTTTGTAGTAGTTGCAGTGACATCCTCTTGACTTTTTGAGCCATGTTGTGCCTCTTGCCTTTACTTTCACTTGTTTATTTATTTATTTTGATAATCTCCACTTCACAGAGGGGATCTGCAGCTGGGGAATTAGAGTGGCCTGTCAAGGTGATTTCTCACCCTCTTCACCTGGAGCATTTGAGTAGTTTACACTAGGGGTACTTTAAAAAATAATTGTTTAGAGTCCACATTGACTTGGTACATGTATGATTTTTCCCTCTTGAGTTTTCCTGAGTCTTAGGCTGTTGACGTTTACTGGAATTATTTTGTCCCTAATTACCTCTATTCTTGATGGAAGAGAATGAAGGCATAAGCAACATCCCCCAAGTATCTTAAGTCAGACAATCACAGAATGGGTTCATTCCCGGCAATGCTGTACATCATGAGGACAGCTTTTATATTTTTGTTTCTTTAGCCAAAGCTCATTGTTTATTTTACTTCAGCATTTTGTATATTTTGTCTGTTCCTCTATTGCTGGTGTCTGGAATGAACAGGGATGTTTATATTGAATTTCATGCTCAGTTATGCCCAGGCGTAGTTTTTGCTTAACTGACTGACATAGCTTTAAGAACCATAGATGGTTACATATTGTGCTTTCAACTCCTGTTGGTTTCTTTCTTGTTTTGAGCCATCTCCAGTTGCTGTAGCACGCTGCTGCTTTATTGCACAGGCACCATTTAAAATACCTGTGTCTTGTTAAAAATAATAAAGGTTTAAAATATTATTCTTGGAGTATCTTTAGCTGGTAATGACGTTTCAACTTCTGCCGAGCACTCTGGTGAAGGGAGGGCATGGTTGTTCTTTATTACTGGAGAAGCCTAACTAAGCTGCATTTGCCAATGTCAAATTGCTCACCAGCTGTTTGACCTCTTATTTACTTCTAATTCCCGCACGCTGTTAGTAAGAGCCTACAGTAAATCAACCCATCATTTGATCTCACCTTTTGCGACCGTCACTGAAAGATTTTGTACTTATGAGCATCAGAGAGGAGCTGTATAAAACTCCTTAAGAGCATGTTAGAGTTTACAAAGTGTGTGGGAAGTTGTTCAGGGATATAAATGGTACAAATTATAGAGTAGGGGCTGGAGGAGAGGAGGCAAGCTGGTGTCGAGCCTCGAGAAATGAAGGGACCAGCAATAGAAAACACCGGATTTAAAGCAAGATTTCACCTGATGGGATTCCACATTTATTCTTACTCTGTGGTTTCAATGCCGATTATGGGTTTACAAGATTTATTCTTTTCCCCTAACTGCTGGAGCTGCAAAATCAAGCTGCATTCACCCTGCTTCTTGGCTCATCACTAATAATAAAGATCCTTCAATGGCAGTCGAGTTGACAGTTGTGCTGAGGACAGTCATCACGGGAGCCAGCACCAAGAGCGAGAACGCGTTATTGTTCGGCGTGAACCATTGTACTGACATAACACTGCTCCTCCAAAGGCTCTTAAAGCGCCGCTCAGTTGTTAAGCTTCTCGATAACTCGGTTAGGGAGCTGGTGTTCAAGATTTCCTGCAGCGGGGGAAACGGAAGCAAAGGGAGGTGCAAAACAAAGTGGGGAATTTCCTATTTCTGCATGCAAGTTGGGTCCGTAGGAGACTCAGTCCATAGCTCGGGCGTGGCAAGTGTCTTGATTCCTGTCTTTTGGAAGATTGCAGCAGAAGTGTTAGTGTGATAAGTGCTTGTGGTTGGTGGGAGCAGGGTGGAGATGGCTTTTTGCGTGACACTTTGCCACCGTGAACTACTTGCTGTGTTCTTTAACTGCTGGAAACCGGGTTTTGACCAGCAAACAAAGATTCTGGGGAGACCTTAGAGCAGCCTCCCAGTACTGAAAGGGGCTCCAGGAAAGCTGGGGAGGGGCTCTGGATCAGGGAGTGCAGGGATGGGATGAGGGGAAGGGTTTTCGGGTTCAAGAGGGGAGATTGAATTGAGATCTTAGGCAGAAATGTTTTGCTGTGAGGGTGGGGAGGCCCTGGCCCAGGGTGCCCAGAGCAGTGGTGGCTGCCCCATCCCTGGAGGTGTTCCAGGCCAGGTTGGATGGGGCTTGGAGCCCCCTGATCCAGTGGGAGGTGTCCCTGCCCATGGCAGGGGGTGGCACTGGATGGGCTTTGAGGTCCCTACCAGCCCAAACTATTCCATCACTTTTAAAAGGCTGACATTGCACTGATGTATCTGTGCTTGCAAAGTAGCGGGGAAAAGGCATTGTACAGAAATCTCACTTTATTAAAGTATTTACTGATATATGTATATATCAAACCTCTGCAGAAGGCAAAGCTGTAACAGGTCCCTTTAGTAGGTATTTATGGTCAGGTTCTGCTATATTTTCGTTCCCACTTCTCTTCTTGCAGACATAACTCTCCACTCAAGCTGTCCTTGCAAAAATAACCCAGGGAGCAGCATGGTTCATCCGTGACGTGGTCACTTAGCTGGACTTTGGGTACAGGTTTGCTTGCTACAGGTCTGCTTACCTAGGAGAGAAGGCAGTACTTTTGGGTGCCTGTAGAAGCTCTGTGTGCAAGATCTGCTCGTTTCGCACCATCAGGAGAAGAGGGACCAACAAAAGACAGTCGCAATATGAGATGAGGCTGGGAAGAAAAATTCCTGACCTTGTTCCATTGTGGAGATCAGTGAGGGATAAAATTGGGTCCCTATTTAATTGCTTTCCAGGGATAAGGGCTCGCTCGGACCTGCTCCTACGGAAGTGCTGCTGTGTCTCCTAACTGGGCTGTTAGGGAGTAAAAGCGTGGTGATGCCCTTTCTTTAAAACAAAGCTTGAGAGAAGAGGAAAGAAGTGGAACTCTGTTAGCAATCTGTGCCCAAGTGCTTGGATGTGGGGAAGACGAGGGTGATGTTTGTCTCCAAAGAGATAGCAGCGCTGTGAAAACACGGCAAAGTAAATCACCGCTCCCTAAGCAGAGCCAGCCCGTGTAAATCAACAATAATATCTCAGCCCTCGCTGAGCGCACGTCTGAGACACTGTACATGGCTCCACTCACCGTGTTGCAAAGAAGGAAATTACAGAATAAGAGAAGGTGAGAATTAGGGCAACAGGACCAGAGCTCTGTGAATATCAATTTTTATTTTTTAGCACTTCTGAACAATTGGGGTCAGGTTGGTTTTCAATTTTTTTTTTCTATAGAAGTCAAAGTAATGTCCAAAATGAAATGAGACAGTGGGGAAAAAGCCAAAATGTTTTGAAAAAAGTCATGCCCTTCTCCAGGCATGGTTTTTCTGGAAGCCAAACCCACTTTCAATGGGATCAGTGTAAATTCATTCAGCAAATCCAGGTGTGAATTTTTGGTGGAGCCACTTCTCATGGGTTCCGACTCCAAAATAGGTTGGAAAAAAGGTGATGGATGGAGGATCAAATGAACCTCAACCTTCTCTATGTGAGATTAGAGAGAGAGAGAGCAGAGTTACTGGATGCTGTGGCAGAGGAGAGCAGGGTGGGAGCAATGTCTTCGGAGGACAGGCTAGTTTGGGCTGTCAGGGGGTCAGGCAAGGCAAGGAGAATCATGGAATGGTTTGGGTTGGAAGGCACCATGAAAGTCATCCAGTCCAACTGCCCTTCAGGACACCTTCCACTGGATCAGGTTGCTCAGAGCCCCATCCAACCTGACATGGGATGTTGGCAGGGATGGGACATCCACCATCGCTCTGGGCAACCTGTGCCAGTGTTTTGCTACCCTTGGCATAAAAAAAAAATCTCTTCCTAGTCTAAACTTCTTTTAGATTAATACCACAATCACTTGTCCTGTTGTTACAGACCCCACTAAAAAGTTTTTCCCCATCTTTCTTTAAAAGCCCCCTTTAAGTATTGAAAGGCCATAATGTGGTCTCCTTGGAGAGTCTTTTCTTCTCCAACCCCAACTTGCTCTGCCTGTCCTCTACAGGAGAGGTGTTCCAGGCCTTTGGTCACTTTTGTGGCTTCCTCTGGACCTCTTCCAGCAGCTCCCTGTCCTCCCTGTGCTGAGGACTCCAGAACTGGACCCAGGGCTCCAGGTGTGGTCCCACCAGAGTGGAGTAGAGGGGGCAGAATCGCCACCCTCGCCCTGCTGACCATGCTGAATATTAGAAGCTGGTTTGATGCACGTGACTGGTTGTGACTTTAGTAAGATGAGCATTCCTTAGGAGGACTGGCTTGCCTCTGGGGTTTGGCACGGGGCAGCATGATTCCCTTGGCCGCGTTTAGCCTGGTTGGCTGTGACAGCAAAACCCAAACCCCGCAGATCTGGGATGTGAAGGACTACAATTTTTATCGTCTCTTAACAGCGAAGGTGGGAAATGCAATATTGCTGAGTGATATGTTCATAATAAGACTCCTTTATTAATGCTCTGTAATGACCTTGCTGGGGCACAGTTGAGTGCCTTGTCATCTGTCCTGATCTTATTGGAGGCGTCGGCGGAATTCGGCGTGCCGGGTTGCGAGTTACTCTTTATCTGGGTTGCCATCAATATTGAGCGCTGCGATCGTGTAGTCATGATGGGCTTGTTCCCAAGGGCCTTGAATCTGTCTAAAACCCTCTTCGTGACTTGCTATTTTAAGAGCGCATTCATAAGAAGAAAAATAGACAGTCGCAGTAGACCAACAATGTCTTTCCTATCAACAGCAGATACCTCAGAGATAAAATACCCTTTCTCCTTCCTTTTGCTGGTGCCACACAAGGGAAGAAACCCTGTTGATTCATGGGCTGTTGGTGGCCGTCGTCTCCAAAGCCTGCTAATCACCAGCATTAAGGAAGCCAACTGGAGAAGTCGGTCAGCGCTTTGGCTTGAGTTAGAAAGAGAAGGTGCCATGGTGAAGAAACAATCAGTGGAAAGCTCAGAGATGCTGTTGGCAGGGGGCATTTCTCAGGCTGGGAGAGAACTGAGAGGAGAAAGGCTGTGGTATCTCCGTGGCAGATAGGAGCAAACATCTTGTGCTGTTGTAAATGGATGAAATTGAATTGCTTGCTTGCTTGTAAATTTAAAAAGATAGTGTGTTTCTATCAATAACTGGAGGCTTAAATAATAGACTCTGGTCTGACTACCAATCTGCTTTCCCCATTTAGGAAGAAAGTCTCTTAAAGCAGTGGGGGAAGTCTCCATGCAACAGCTTGTACCTCTGTCTATCATGCACCTTATCAGTGGGTGTACTACAGGTTCTTGTACCAAGTTGTCATCTTTTTCTTTGTCTCTTCATCCTCTTCTGTGCTTGAATTTGTGGTTTCTATAACTCTGCTTACGGACAGGCAGCGTGATGGCTCTGCCCAAACCGCTGCTCGGATTCAACTGTTGCGAAGGAGCTGGAAGCAAAGCATGGGAGTTGGTGCATGTAGAGTATGAACGGGGGGTGTGCGCCTGTGTACATCCCAGCGTGGCTCTAAGAGATCCTGGAGTCTGGAAAGAGCCAAGTTATTCTCTTTCTGGATGCTAAAGTGTCTGAAAGTGCTGAGTAGCATCCCCAGGCTGAACGTTGTGTGTTCTATTGTTGGCTTTCCCTGCTCTTTTGGTGAAGGCAGGTTGGAAACTTGGAACCGTTGTAGTGCAAGAAACCCATCTGGTGGGACCTTGCTTGCAAAATGGGATCCCAGCCGGGAGCCTCCCGTTGCCTCCTCAGCTGAGCCGTTTGGTGCCCCACTGCCACCCTATTAAAAGAAGCAGGAATTGAGAATTAGTGCGGCACAGTGGAAGGGACAGGCAAAACAAGTCCGAGGCTCCAAACAACAAATTATTCTTGAATCAAACATCTCATTAATGGCTGCAGTGTCGCCACTCTGCTTTGCATAATTAAGTTTCATGGGGCGTTACAATTAACAGTTGTTCCGCAACGTAGGTAGGAACAATCTCCCGTTTATTTACCCTGGCTGTATCTGAAAGTGCTGTGTGGTGAATAAGACGCATTTACAAGTAGATTAGGGTGCATTCTGGGTCATAAATTGAGTAAGGCTGTAATTGCTTTCCAACAAAGGAGAGCTGCAAATAAGACAGGCCGCCTCTTTTTTTTTTTTTTTTTCCCCTCCCCAAACCCCTTTTTTCCTGTTGATGTGTGTCTGAAAATTCTCATCCCCAGCTAAATAACACAGTTATGGCATTGAAAACCTTGTAGAAGCTTTTTCAACTTGACAGCTTCTACTCTGTAATATTTCAAGGCATATTTTCCCCCCTTTTTCTTGAGACTCCACCGCAGAGACTTGTTTTAAAGCCGCATGTTATGGCTTTGTATATTATCAGTCACATATCCGCATGTGCATCCATGGTGGGGAGAGGGAGAGGGGAGATGCTTGGGTTTCAGGCACTTGGAATTAACTGGGAAAGAAGCCAAAATGTCATTAGAAGCACTCGGATACGGCAGAATGCAAACCACCTCCAGTCTATATTCACAGAGGAAGGCAGGCCCAGGAATTAAACATTTATCAAGGCAGGGAGATTAAAGCCTGACCACAAATACTCTTCTTGGTGAAGGGCTTTCCCTGCGAGGAAGGAAGGATCCGGAGAGTTAGCAATACCGCTTGCGTGCTGTTGAGGAGCAAGAGAAGCTCTCACCGCCTGGAAACTCTCTAGGCCAAATGAGCTTTTCTTGCTTCAAATATTTCTTAATCGTAGTTTCTTATAGGATTATGAAGAAGCTGGTGGAGAATGTTAAAAAAAATGAGGTTTTTTTTCAGCCTTGAGAGTGTTTCTCGGGTGGTTGGTAAGAGTTGGAGCCGGAGTAGCTAAAAAGGGAAAGACTCAGCTCCCAACCAATTCTGCTCCTTGTTATGCACTTAAGGAAAAGCTGCCATTTCCTGCTAAAAATCCATTTGTCTTGCAAATTTCTGTAATGAGCAGATTTTGGAATAAATACCATGTAATCTGCAGTGACAGTTCTCTCATTTCTTTTTTATTAGTTCAATCTTCTCAGCATCTGAAACACGTAGCGGTGGAGTCTCAGAAGAGGTTTCGGCAGCTCTGTGGGAGTTTTTTTTAACACCTTGGCACACAACTCTGCCAATCGCTCTCCCGTTGCATCCCTCCCCTCTGTTACCTTCCATTTATTTATTCAATTGTATGTTTTAGCAGCATCTGTCCGTAGCCCCAGGCACCCTTTAAGTAATTTAGAGTACACACAGCCGTGTATTAGCGAGACGTGCCCCGTCACATCATCCTCAACTCCTACAACATCTTACAGAGCAGCAGCTGAATCATAGAATCACGGAATGGTTTGGGTTGGAAGGGATGTTAAAGGCCATCCGGTTCCAACCCCACTGCCACGGGCAGGGACACCTCCCACTGGATCAGGCTGCTAAAAGATGGGTGCAGCCGTCACCTCACTTGGTGTTCTGTGTTCCCAAAAGCCTGGGGAAAAATGGAAGGTCTTTCCATGTATCTTGAAGGGATGTTTTAATATTTATCACACCCATCAGGCAGAATTTTTGATGAGGATTGATAATAGTCGAATTTCTTTGTCCTAGAGAAGGTCAAATCAGTCTTTCTGAAAGCAAAGGACAAGTAATGTGTTGCATTTGTCCCATGGTTGTGGTCTGGGTTGGAGCTCAGGTAGGACATCTCCATCTGGAGGGACGAATTGCTGGAGCTCTGGTAGGACAGATCCACGGTGCTTCTCCACAGGCAGTGGAGTGGGTTGAGCGGTTGCTTCTCAGGGAGTGTGGCACCAAGGTTGGTGTTGGAAATAATGTTGGTGTTTCACGGTTGGATTTGATCTCACAGGTCCCTTCCAACCTTATGATTCTAAATAGTTGGTGGTGCTGCCTCTTTGGGCTTGCAGAGATGGAAAGCACGATGTTAGACCTTGGCCTAGGATGTCCAATATTGCTGTTAGGAAAAATACTATGTAAGAAAAAAAAAGGAAGCAACTGTCTGATTCAAATTTGGGAACGGGGAGCTACATCATTCTTTGCTGTGGGTCTGGATAGGAGAGGATGGGGAAAAAAAAAAAAGCTGAATGACTGGGAGAAATAAAGAGGGGAAAAAAACCCAGCCTGCAGGATGGCCTCTGTAACCATGTGCCATTCAAGCTGACCTTTACCAAAGCGTGTTCAAAACTTGAGTTTTTCTCTTTGTGTTTCCTCCAGCCTATGAGGGAATTACAAATTCCATCGCTTTTAAAAGTGTAGTGTTAATACTTGGTGAACTTTAACTTTTATTGTTATTTCTTTGTTTTCCTCCTAGGTAAGTGGCATTTGCTTAATGTTGAAGTACTTGAAGGTCCAGAGTGGGGTGTGAAACAATTGCTTGGTTGGACATTCCTTGGCAGGTAAACCCAAATATTTCTTGTTTTCCTCCCTCTGTGTCCAACTCGAGCGGTTTTCTCGTTCTTCTGATGTTATGGAAGTGTGCTGATGCCGCAGGGGAAGAGTGTCAAGGTGTGAGAGCTTCATTTACCATTCACTGCTTTGAGGAGTTGAGTTGCAATTTGGATCGGCAACGCTGTCCACCTTCTCCACGGGGTTGAGCATTGCAATACGGGAAGGCAGCGGTTTGAAATCCCCCACAAAGGTGGTGCTGAAATGTGCTGGGCTTAATCCAGCCAAGTTTTTCAGCCTCAAACTGTCGTGGAGCCCATTGTCATTGTATAAAACCAGAGGGCTTTGTCCACACTAAAGCTTGGGTGGGTGCAATTGTGATGGACCGATCCCTCGGGGGAAGCACTGAGTGAAGTTTTGCAACACTTTAGAGCTGTGTTTCCAGGAAAATGGTGTTTAAACTTGCTCTCACCTTCCTCTGACCTTTTAAAGCATGGTACCTATTTCTGCATAAAGCATCCTGTGCGCAGCTTTCAACTATTTCCATTATACAGTGATTTTCAGTCAATATCTGTGTTCTCCCTCAAGCCCTTTTAACCCCAAACAACCACCAACCCCAAACCCCTACAACCTGATGTTCTTTCTCTTTGCTTGAATGCACCTTTTGTTTCATACGAAGCTCCAAACAGCCTGGGTGAGATCCCTGCATGCTGGCTGCACCCAACCAACAACGTGAGCTGCCCAGGGCCAGGAGTGCCTTGCTGAGCAAGGTTTCACTGCATCGTCTAACTCTGAGCGGCTCATTCCCAGCGTGTCACTTTTTTCTCAGGTCGGCGCATTATCTCACCTTGGCAGATGCAGGGAGGTAGAAATACAAGGCTATTTGCAATGCAGTTTATTAAGACATGTTTTAGAGGTGGTTTGAGGGAGCGCTGGCTGGAAATGTTAATCATCATCTCCAACAATGTATTGACCTGCCTTCTGCCTTACCCCACTGCCTCGGGGATATCGGTGTTCTTCAGCTGTGCCTTTCTCCATCACCACCCCCTGCGCTGCCTCTCCTGCGCTGAGCAGGATACGTCCCCGCTGGCAGAGGGAAAGAACCTTTTTGTGGAAGATGATCCTGTGGGTGGGGAAGACAGAGGAAAAGAAGCTTTCGTTTTGTATTTTATTCTTTTGTTTTTTGGACCTTGTAGTTGTCTTGCTGGGAGAAGGGAGTAATCCAACTTCTGTGGAGACAAATGATGCTGCACGACTCCTGTGCTGCATTCTCCTGCTCCACCAGAAAAGGTGTCATTATTTTTCCCCTTTTGTTTTAGACTTCTGTGAACCAAAAGGGCTTGAGGATTTTAATGGTCTATCTCAAAGATTGAGAGGCCCTTTATATGTCAAGCCACAATCCCATCCTAGGCTGTACTGGCCTCTGTTTGATTTTATGAAGCTTATTTTGGATAGATGGTATTTTTATAGCTCCTGCTTTGCTTCACCGATGGCCATATTGATGTAGCGCTACAGGACAGGGCTAATAAATAGTTTATAAAACTGTAGGTTCATTCTCCCAAGTGATCTACCTCTGCATCTGAGCAAACTGCAAATCACTGCCCTGGTAATGCCGAGCCTCTGTACCGCCATGGCCCTGAGCCGACCCACGGTGTGCCATGGAGGGGGAGGAATTAAAGCAAAGTCAAGCTTTCTTTTGCTGAAACTTGCACCAAACCGCTTTGAAGTGGTGTCCTGGAGCAACTGGCTTGGTGTTGGGTTAGAGCAGGCTGTCCTGTTGTCTGGCTTGGGGTGTGGATGTCTAAGACAACTCTCTGTGGCCAACTCTGTGGGACACCTCTGTACAGCCAGTTCTTCATGGGAACAGCTCTGCAGGGGGGTGGGGAATGCTGGTTTCCTGTCTTCCCAGTTGCCTGGGGCTGAGGAGGATGCTGGGATGCCATGCCCCTAATTTAAGATATGACACCACTCCCCCCAAAACCAGCCCAGTGCTCAGGGCTTCCTGCATAGATATGTCCTTGCAGAGTGTTGGCTGTCACAGATACTTGTCCCTTTTCCTCTGTTGGGTTGTCTCAAAGCTTTTTCTTACGCTACCTAGAGCCGATCACGTCAGTGTCAAATTATTAACAAAGCCAAACTTTGACAGTACCTTCTATCTTGTGTGGACCTTCCTGACCCTTGACATGAAGTTGCACTGAGTGATGGGTGTTCAAAGGGCAGTGCTAGTGGCAAGATGTCCCTTGTCCTGCACTGCAAAGTCTTTATACTTTAGGTTGCGTGGAATGTTGCAAGTAGTTTCTTGTAGATACAGGTGCGGGGTGGCTGGGGATGTGCCATGAGGCTTCAACTTGGAGGGGATCAGGATCTTACCCAGCATGGGGCCCTCATTAAAACAATGCCAACCCTGATGAGCTGCATCTCTCCGTGTCGCTGTGCCATCCTACTGTGCTGCTGATGGCACATCAGCTCGTGAGAGGGGATGCTGAAGCGCTCCTACCAGCAACTGCCTCAGCACTGACACAAAAGCTGTCAAGACAGGGGCCGTAACGAGCTTGCTGGTTGGGGACTTGGTGTCTCCTCCTCTGTGACATGGCAGCCACAACCAGGTTTTGTCGTGTAAGGACGTATGAAGTGAAGGATGGGTGACAACTTGGTTGTTGTGAGCTCTGGTGCAGGAATTAATGGGCACCCATCCCTCTGCCACTGCTTTTGCATTTCCTGAGCTGCGTGAGGTGCTGGACTATCCACTCAGCACTCAGGTGTGCAGCCAAAATGGTAATGATTAGTTTTATCACCTGGATTTTATACCATGAAATCTTAAGCACGGGTGCCTAACTTTGTGCACGGCTGGAAGGTCGGTAGGCTAAGCCTGGCTTTCTGACAGGTTAGTAGGGAATAAGCACATCCCTTTAGGTAATCATCCATTTCTTTTAACTTTGGTGACTCACATCCCAGGAGATATTCCCCACCTTTGACATGAGCATTCCTTCCATGCTTTGCATGGAAAGCCATTGACAGATGTTCTCCATCTTTGAGGGATGTGACCACTTGGTGGCAGGGTTTCTGAGAAGGCGTAGTCCAGGATGACCAGATGGTTGTGGTTCCCAGCCTTTAGTTCTAGAGTCCACCTCTGGATAAATCCTCTCTCTAGGCCATGGGTGTACCTATCACCCAGCCTTGAAAGCATCTTAATTGCCTGCGTTTAATGTGAGTAGTGCTTGTGTGCAGTGCGACCTCGTGGGATCCTCAGAAGGGCTTCTTGATGACCTGGCTCTGACCACGCTGTCAGAGGATTGTACCCATGGGGTTGATGGGAGCCAGCTCAGCCCCAAGTGTTTGAAGTATCCCACCCTGTTGTTTTACTCCTAAATGCTTATTTAGAGAGTTGTCTTTTGAGTGCTGAGCTCTGGTATCTGCTTGGCACGTTCTTCATTCTCTATAGCTTTTTCCTTCTTCCTGCGAGCTCTGTGTGTGTGTGTGTGAAAGCCCACAGCTGCCTGCTTGGATCAAAGGCTATATCGTGTTTCTTCCTTTCGGGTATTAGAAATACGAGCCTCCCTCATTTCTCCTACTTTTCAATCTTATCACACTCAGAATTGCAGAGTCAATGAGGCTTTCTCTTTGTGCTCGGTCACATATTCTGTAATGTGATCCTAAAAGGGACATGAGGCATCTTTATTAGCCTGTGGGTGTTGCAGCTGGGTTGGGTTTCTAGAAACACAGGGGCTGATGAAAGTGTGTGTGCGGAGAGGCAAGGGCAGCGGTGTGGGAGTGCAATGTACCCAGACACACGCGTATATTGATTAATGCCACGCATCGCCTTCATGGTCTGTGCTTGCTTTGGAGGCATCTCCGGGCATTAACTAGCAAAAACCCTTGTCAGGTCCTCACTACAGACTTTATTCCTTTGCAGATAGCTCAGAATAAGTTAAAAAGCAAACCCAGCCCACAGCCTTTCCTGCGCCCACTGTCCACACCCCACTAGCATTTGGCAAATGGTGTTTAAATATTCAATCCATATTTTTTAATGCTGTGCTCGGCTACCACGTTGTCCTTTTCTTTGGAAAGGAAATGCAGTTTGGGAGGCATATGGAGATGCTTGTTCTTCTTGTTGCTGTGGGTTTGTCTGCAGTGTCCTCAAACGTGCGGCTCTGGGTGCCCAATTCTGGTCCTCTCAGCTCCACCGCTGCTGTGTGCGTATCAGTTCTTAGGTCCGTGTTGCAGGTGGACTTAACGTTGCAGGTGGCCCTCTCAAAGAGGCCTCCTAGACTGCTTTAGGGTATTTTTTTCACCATTGGGTGTATACTTTGAAGGCTAACCTGGCTATTACCATTGCTATGATGTTATTACAAGGGTTTATTACAGTTGTTGCAGTGATTGATATGTATTTAGGTGCATCTTTGCCACAAAGCAGGGCTTCCAGCCTGGCTTAAGGACACTTAAGCTCTGTTTTATCCAGGGTGAGCTTAAAGCACTCGTAACCCCCTTAAAAAGGAGTTTGGGGTGGGCAGGGAGGAGGCGTTTTGGGGTGGGCAGGGAGGAGGCGTTTTGGGGTGGGCAGGGAGGAGGCGTTGCAAGAACTAGAGCAGCTCCGCAGAGGTGAGGTATCCAGAACTGGACCCCCCAATGGACCTCTTGAAGCTGGTCTTGGGCTCTTGAGGAACAGCTGGCCGTAAGCGTCGAGTGGGTGATCAGAAAACATCTGCATTGAAGCGTACATCGTGTTGGACACCACCTTGCACAAGGAAAGGTGGAAAAAGACCTGTGAGAGCTATTGTGTATTGTAACTTATTTCCTGACCTGGTCTAGGACAAATGGATGTGTTGGTGTGGGAAACCTTAGGCTGTCCCTGCTTTTTTTTTATTCCTCGTTATAACTACCTTACGGTTAAATTTAAAAGGCTTCAGTCTCCAGAAGCTCAGCTCAATGCTTTTTTTTCCTTCAGTACTGTGCATGAAAGAGAAGTGCAGCTCTTCTTCCAGCTCCGCAGTAGAGTTCAACGAGAGAGAGAGAGAGAGAGAGAGATTTGAAGTCGATGCATTTATTAGTAACACGAGGGCAGAGGAACGTGCACAGATCCATCGCCAACTCCATGCTTTCAACTGCCTTTTTTTTTTTCTCCCCTCGATTTTAGATTGCTCTCGCTCTTTCTGTGCTGATACAGGAAAGTCCCAGCATGGGATGATGAGATCAAGTGCACGTTGGTAGCAAATGCAATTTGTAAAGCTTTCGTTGTATAAATGACACTGTATAAAAGGAATGTTGCAACACAACTGTACTAATGCAGGCATGTGACACCAATTTAATGCATTTTCCCCATTAAGCTGCTTGTTCAAGACATCCTTTGACCATTTCGAGTACATCAGTGGTGTGTAAGACCTCTATTTTCTGAATATTGCTCATTTTACAGCTAACAGATGTCAGCGTCTATTTGTCCCTTATGGAAAAGTCCCTCTAAAGTTCAATAGGGATTAAATTTGTCAGGCTCTATAGAAACATAACAGGATCCTATGGAAATTACTTTGCAATCCTATAGAATGTAATAGATAATCTCCTCGTCTCGGGAGGTATTTTAACTCTTGCATAATTGTGGACCAGAATAGAAAATCTCCATTAAATTTCAAGGAGATGGTTCAAAAAAATCCTATAGGAAAATGATCATTTTCTATTAAAATCAGTAGGACTTTTTCATCAGCCCATTGGTATTCATCGGGAGGTTTTATTCGTTTGCCAATCCTACTAAAAAGTGTTTTGTCAGGAGGCTGATACTTGCTTTGTTCTAGGGAACAGTGATTTGTGCATAAATGATGCTTATGTCCAATGCTCATATAATTTATGGTGAGGCACTAAATTCCCTTTCAGAATAACTGGAGCAGGATGAGGTTTTAAGCCCTGCAGGCAGGGGAAAAAAAAAAACAAACCTGTGCTGGGGATTTGAAGAAGGGGTCTGCCTGTGAAGACACCTCAGCGTGCTGCTATTATGGTATGGAGGTCGTCAGCAGACCGCAAGCAGGGTGTTGTGTGCGTGCACGGATGTGCCATGGACGCAAGCTTCTCTGTCATCTCTCTGGCTCTGGCACCGCTTATCTGAAGCGTTCAGCCCAGGATGCTGCAAATTAATGTTGGATTGAAGCTCTGTTTCTGTTAAACTGCCCGTGGCTGGTTTGAATGGCTCTGCTGCCTCTCGCATCCGCAGTCTGGCTGGTTGTTTTTATTTTTTTTATGGTGTGGCCCTGGGGGGTGCGGAGCGTTGGCTCTGCCGAAATCCAAGGCTTTGCTCTTGGAGGTCATTGCTTCTGCCTTGTTGGCTGAGCTCCACCAGCAACGCATGGGTGGCAGCAGTTAATTATGGAGAGAAGGCATTGCTTGGCTGGAGGGGTGCTGTGAAAAACCACCCCTGAAAGGATCATCTTCCTTTTCTCCAGCCTTGGAAGGTGCTGCTGTGCATTTCGATGAAGGCGAAGCACCCAACTCGTAGGAGCGTTAGCAAAGCGCTGTGTCTGCATGGTATCTTGGGGCACCTCTTGAGCCCCGCGCTGCACAAAGGAGCAACCTCACAGGAGTCAGACTGGACATTAGGAAAGCTTTCTTCACCAAAAGGGTGGTCAGGCACTGGGACAGCTGCCCACGGAGGTGGTGGAGTCACCATCCCTGGACGGGTTTAAAAGATGGGTAGATGAGTTTCTGAGGAACAGGGTTTAGTAGGTGGAGAGGTATGGTTGAACTTGATCTCAGAGGTGTTTTCCAGCCAGGTGATTCTAAGGGACCTTGCTCAAAGGTGGGGACACAAGCAGTGTGGGCATGGGCGTGGTGGGTGGATGATGCCATGGGGAGCAGGTAGAGCTATGCCCATAATGGCTCTCAGATTCAGAGAGGCGAGCGCCGTCTCCGCAGCAGACTGACATGGGAGCGTGATTGCTCTTTTCATGGTCGGTTGTGTAGGAGGATGAGTCATCTCAGAGAAAGGAATTACTAACTCCTTGGGGGGTATTTACAAAGGATAATTTCAGTGAGGAAGGTTACTTTATTTTGGCAAGATGTGATGAGAAGGACTTTCTTAAAAGGATGGTAAATCAACCTGTCAGCTGTGTTGGTGCTGTTGCAGGGAGGGGGGACAGCATCCTGCACTGTGGTTGTGCTGGTCAGCGTGCACCTGCCCTCAGCAAAGTGCAGTGAGCCCTGTGTGGATCTGAGTTTAGTTCTGATGTGGTCTGAAGTGTGTCTGAGTCTAAATGAGGCTTTACATTTGATATGCACATAGAAAAACTTTAGGGAGGCTTCTGGGTTTGGTCTGTGAAATGCAAGAGGTGGATAGAAACCCCTCTGAGGCAGGGAATGAGTCAGAGAAGGATCTGCATAGCAGGGATGGGATCAGCTGATAAAGCTGAGAATGTCCACAGCCAGGAGAAATTTAATGCCACCAGGTAAAGGTCACGATGTGCCTCTTGGTGGGGTGATGTGGAGCCAGGTCCAATTTTAAGTGCCTGCATTCCTTTGCACTTCTCCCTGTGCAAATGTGCGCAAAGCGAAGACTATAAAAATCAATTGACACAACATATGTAATGGTCTCATTTACTGGCGAATAGAAATGTGTGTAAAGCTGGCATTAAACATGAGTTTACATTGCTCCCCTTCTTGGGAAAGCAGTGATTGACAGTGCTGTGTAAATGACATGAAGACGCCGGTAGAAGCTGGGAAACATTTACCCTTCTGAGATACGTGTGTACATTGGAGAATTGCCTCGCCTCACCGTGAGCTTAAACACATCTGGAGGGATCACTTCTTGCCCAGTTCCTTGCTGTTGCTTACAATTAATACCTTTGTGTGGAAGAAGCAGAGCATGGAGAAGCAACCCTGCCTTGAACAAATGATAACCGGTGTTTTCCTTCCTCCTGAGCCATACTCGTCCCCTCTTAGAAGATGCTGGAGCAAAAGTTCTTGCAAAGCTGTTGTGTGGCAGCTGGATTTTCGAACTCCAGAAGGTGGGAGACTTCATGGGTGTGTGGGGACTGGTTTCTCTTCCTGACTGAAAATCCAATAACAGCCATTTGAGATTAAATTCCGAGCACTCGAGTAATCTAAAGCCAGCGAGCGGTCGGTGGCTCAGCAGTCAGTCGACTGGTCTGGGCTGTTGTCTTATTAGAGGGAGAGAGAAACTTTGATTTAACCCAAGACTCTTAATTTTCAGACAAGGAGGCGAAGCAATAATGCTTCCTGACTCCCACTGGCCATGAAATCTTTGGCTTCTGAAATTTGTGACTTTCTTCAGGGTTTGGACTTCTCAGGCAATTTGCTTTGAGAGGAGGATCCATAGAAATCAATTAATGGAAGTAGGGGTGGAGAGCAGGAGGCTGCATGGGTGTTTGGGGAGGAAAGAGCCACAGCAAACTCACTGGGATTAAAGACAAAGGAGTTGCTGTGAGTGAAGTCGGTGTAGGAATAGGAAACAAACAGAAAACCCCGCTGCAGTTCCTCCCAACCCTTGTGACCTGGGTTTCATAGAATCATTTGATTGGAGGTCTTTTGAGATAATCAAGTCCAACCATACCTGTCACTACTAAACCATCCCTGAGCACCTTGACTGTCCATCTTTTAAACACCTCCAGAGATGGGGGCCCCACCTCCCTGGGCAGCCTCTGCCAGTGCCTGAGAGCCCTTTCAGGGAAGAAATTTTTCCTGGTATCTAATCTAAACCTCCCCTGGAGCAACTTGTGGCCATCTCCTCTTGTCCCATCACTTCTTACCTGGGAGAAGAGACCCAACACCCACCTCACCACAACCTCCTTTCAGGCAGTTGTAGACAGTGATGGGATCTCCCCTCAGCCTCCTCCAGGCTAAACAACCTCAGCTGCTTCTCAGAAGCCTTGTTCTCCAGCTCCTTTCCCAGCTCTGGTCCTTTCTCTGGATGCACTGCAGCCCCTCAGTGCCCTTCTTGTTGTGAGGGCTGAACCCAGAATTTGAAGTTTCATAGCTCTCCTCAGTCTTTGCAGAGGTCTTGACTGAGCTCTTGTTCTGGGTGCCCTGGTAGCACATCCATCCCCACCTCATCCTCGAGGCACATGTGTTGTGTTAAATCAGTCTTCAATGCTAACTGTTCACAGCCTTTCACAATGACTGGAAATTAATTGCGAGCTTAAATGCTTCCTTGCCCTTTAACTCTGCTCCGTTGTCTTTCTAGAAAGACATCTCTTGGAAGAGGAGGAAGTTGTTCTTTTTCCCACTGGAATCCATTTTCCTTTTAATTGCCTCATGCAGAGCCCCATCCCAAAAGTGCAAATTGGCCATGTACCTTTTATTTAACTATACATTTATTTTATTGCAAATTCCCATTTCCAGTCTGAGGATGACTTTTTTTTTTTCACCCTTGGAGGTGAGCTTTAAAAATAAGCCTTGGTCTCCTCTCCATTTTCCTGCCCCCACCCTGTGCTTATGAACCGACAGGGCAGTCAGCACGGAGGTGTGAATTAGATTTCAGTGTCAGGGTGTAGGAACTCCGGCTACGCCGCCTTCCCCCTTCAATGCAATCCTTCCAGAGCTGCTCGCTAGCACATCTCACCTCCTTCGCCGCTATCCTTCTCGCATTTATTGCCTTCGTTTCTGTCGCGCGTACGGTGCCCGGGCTGCATTCTCATACACGGCTCTCCCCTGTAATGAGTGACCCAGATAGTGCTTTCTTTTTGGACAAAGCGATAAACAATGGCTTCACTAACAATGTGCTTGGCTGCTAATTCACGCTGAGCAGGGCTTGGACTTAGCACTAGAGAAATATTCACTCGGAGTCAGATTATCTGAGGCTCTCTGATGCCCCCTATTACCATAGCATCTGAGCGCCTTGCGGCTTTTGAAGGTGCTTATTTTCCTGTTCACTCTGCGGTATCGTCCCTTTAATTTTTTTTTTTAAAAGCTGGGGACTGAAGCATCTCTCTGGGCACAGGGGCTGGAGTGGCTTTTTTTTCTTTTTTGGTAGGGAGAGGATTGTATTTGATTTCCAATAGTTGTGCTGGGACAGAGGAGGCTGCGCTGAGCAAGGTGCTGTGGGCTGTTCGTGTCAGGGCTGGTTGGTGCTGTGCCCCTGCCGTTCAGGTACGGTGTGGGCAGCAGGACCAGGGAAGGGATGGTGCCTCTATATTTGGGGCTGGTGAAGCCTTACCTTGGATTCTATGTTCAGTTTTGGGTCCCTCACTCCAAGAAGGACCTTGAGGGGCTGGAGCGCGTCCAGAGAAGGGAATGGAGCTGGGGAAGGGTCTGGAGAACAGGGGTTGTGGGAGCGGCTGAGGGACCTGGGGTTGTTTATCCTGGAGAACAGGAGGTTGAGGGGGGACCTCATCGCTTTTTGCAGCTCCTGGAAAGGAGGTTGTGGTGAGGTGGTGGGTGCTGGGCTCTGCTCCCAAGTGACGAGCAGTAGATGGAGAGGAAAAGGCTTCAAGTTGCACCAGGGGAGGTTTAGATTACACATAAGGAAAAAAATCCTTCTCTGAAAGGGTTTTCAGGTATTTGGAGAGGCTGCCCAGGGAGGTGATGGAGTCCCCATCATTAAAAGACGGGCAGACGAGGTGCTGAGGGCTCTGGTTTGGCATTGGACAGGTACGGTTGGACTCAATCTCAAAGATCTTTTCCAACCAAGCGCTTCTGAACGATTTCCCCTTTGCCGGGAAAGGCTGATGCCCCACTCTCTGCCTGGCATAAATTGATGGAGCCCAGCTCCATTGCTGTCGACGCGGTTGCCCCACGGCTGTAAAACTCTTTGATGTTTCAGGAGGCTCTGGAGTCCCTTAAACCACATCCACCTCCCTGATGTGAGATCACGGGCTGGTCTGACCCAGCTCGCTCTCAGTCCTGTGCCCCTGGAGATGTGCTTCCCCCACCTTTGCCACGTTGCAGGGACAGTAATTTACTGTACCTCGCTGCTTCCTTTATCTCCATTTATACTCAAGTAATGTGGTTGGGAATCCACAAATTCCCTTTTACGCTGTTCTGAACGTAACCTACTAAACTTTAATCATGGTTTGGGGACCAGTAATTCTTTCTGTTCTATGACTCGCTCTTTATTTTTTCTTATATAATTTTTCCTTTAAGAAAAGATCATTAATCCGTGTTTCTGAGCCTTCCCATCAATCTATAATTGAATCATATAAAAAAAAAAAAGACTTGATTTTACATCCGTATAAGAAAGAATTCAATTCTCCCTAATGCCTGCAGATTTATAAGTCTTAATCTTCAGATTTCTCTTAATTTTTTTTTTCTTTCTCTAATAACCGAGCTTGTCTGGAGTTATCTAAATTAATTGTGAACTTGAATATACTGTGATCTGAGGAGATCAGTTATCTTTTTCCATAGAGGAGATGCCAAGAGCTTAACAGGCCCATCTCGCAGGGAAAACAAAACCACTTCTAATAGCTACCTAACCTTGGTGTGTTGGGAAGCACCCCTCCCAGGCATCTTCAAAAGATGCTCACTTAATTATCACATTTTAACCGCCGTATTGCACTGCAGGGCTTTCCTCTCTTAAGTTCTCCTCTCTGCTATCACCCCCTCCTTTAAAAGTACAAAGGGAGAGCGCGTTGTACCTTGCTTGCTCTGTGGGCTGGGAGGAGAAACTCTGCCTTTCCAACCCCAGCTCTGCCACCAGACTCACTTTTAAGCTCCAGCTGAGTTGGTGCTGTCAACTGGTTCAAGGCATCTTGTCTTCTCATAGCGGGAGCCCCCTGTGGAGTGCAGAGCCCATCCTTTGGCTTGTGTTGGGTGGGTTATTCCTGCTGGGGTGGATACCAAGAGCTGCTCTGAGCCTTAATTTGGGGTGAACGCAGCTTAGCAGCTTTTGATGCAGTTTTAGTGCCTTGCAGCTGCGTGATGGGAAATGGAGAGAGCAACCAACTAAGAGGCACTTGAGTGTATCTGTAAGTCTTGGAGGCCTCTGCCACCTTCCTCGTGAGCTGTGAAAGAGCGCTGGGCTTCTTATCCTGAAGCTGGGGTGGAGCTGGAGCGTTTGTGTGTGTAAGGCATGCAGAGAGGCAACAGCTTTTGCTAATTTAATAAAGCTCCTAAAAAAACCATGAGGTTTGGGTTGGTGTCAGGCTCATTCACCCCAACGGCTCAGCTGGCCACGGTTTTCAAGCTGAATGTGTCGACTAAAGCAGCTTTTGCCTCCCAGCATCTCAGGGAGATCCCACCTTGAAGGCACTGAGGCATCCGGAGGTGCTGGCTGCTTCACCTTTCCATCCTCCTCCTCCTCCTCTCTGCAGCAGAGGAGGAAGACAAAGACAGGTAATTGTGCTGTCTCCGCAGGCAGTAAATTCCAGCCGGGGTGTCCATTTTAAGTGCACTGTTTGGAGCCTTGACAGCAGCAAGCGTGCAGGAAATTGCTCTGAATTCCTTCAGCCTCCACTGTGTTTAACTCCTGGGAAAGGTGTTTAGAAAAGCAATGCATCTAATATTTGCTCTAAGTTTCTGGTACCAGAAAGAAGAGCATAAGCCAAGGTTTTGCTGTACGTGCGTTTCCCAGCTTCCATCCCTGCATTCTCTTGTAGGCTCACAGTCCCATCTGTTAGAGATTTCTAGCCCTGATGTGCTTTTTCTCTATTTTCATGCCATCCTTGCGCTGCGGATTCATCCTTTTCAAGTGAGCTGTGGGGTCTCCTGCGGCATCTCCTTGCTGTCCATCTTTCCTTCTCACATGCCCATTATCTCCATAGAATCATGGAACAGTTTGGAGTTGGAAGGGACCTTAAAGCCCACCCAGTTCCACCCCCTGCCATGGACAGGGACACCTCCCACTGGATCAGGGGGCTCCAAGCCCCATCCAACCTGGCCTGGAACACCTCCAGGGATGGGGCAGCCACCACTGCTCTGGGCACCCTGGGCCTCCCCACCCTCACAGGATAAAAACCTTCCCCCTTCTTCCCCCCCTTGGCAGCAGTGGATGACTGGTAATAAAAGCAGGGGGTTGTGGGTGTGCAGGAGCTGGAGGCATCGCAGCCTGGTGGCGTTGGTCAGGCTTGTGCAGCTCTGCAGAATGCTGCCCCGAAAGGGAGCACCAAAGCAGGATTAAAATCCTGGGCAGGTTTCTGCTGGCCTGACCCCCTCCTGGTGCCCGTGGGCTGGTTGTGTGTTTGGATGCGATTATCTCAATAGCCTCACCATCCCCTGTCTCCCAGGAATTTCTTCCTAGTTATTAGGGAAGCTCCCAGGGCTGCTGGAGCATTGGAAGTAAAACTGTTGCTTTGAGAGGCTGCAGGTGTATTTGTGCTGCTTTTTATTTTATTTGTCGCTTTTTCTCCTTCCTTCCTTCCCATCTCGCAGTTGCTTTCTGAGTTTCAGATGGATTATCCAGATTGCAAAGTCCAACCCCTCGCCTGGCTGCCAGGCCCTTCTGTTCCCTTCCAGTTTGTTCCTTAAATCCAACGTCGCAGTTCCTTCTTTCCGTGGAATTGGGCTGGGTGATTCGCGTGGGTGCAGAAACAGCTCCGTGCATCCAGGGTACTGGGGCTTCGGGGCACCTCTTGGACAGTGGTTTGTCCCACCAAAGGCTCTGCTGGTTGGTGAGGGCTTTTTTGGTTGCAGTAAGAAGCTGGGGCTTTGCAGGAGCTGCAGGAGAGGGTTTGCAGGTTCTTACCTTGCTCCTTCCGTAGGAGGGAAGCCTCGTGCAGGGACTGCTGCACCCCCAGGGTCCCATCAGGGATGGGGTGAGGATGACCCCACTGATGATTTCTTCTGGTTATTACCTGGGAAATTGCAGGCTGGGTAAATGCAGTGCTGCTGCATTTAAAACACCTTTTAAAAAGGAAATTTTCATTACTTTTCCCCCTTGATTTTGGAGGTAGACTCAGGAATTTGGAAGCATTACTCTTCTCCTGACTCCGCTCTCCATCTTGCTTCCTAACCTCACAGAAAGTGGTTTTCCTTTCTTGGAAAGGAAGAGACATGACCATTGTTTTCTGTATTGATTGAAACCAAGAAACATCCCCGAGTGATCCTGTGCATTGTTAGGTGGAAGGAGAGAATAAGATCAGCATCGTGAGGCTTTGCTCTGTGCTGCCTGCAGTGTTGGGAGAGAAGAGCACTTAATCACCGCTGCCAGGGGGGTTCACCAAAACCAAAGTGTCTGCTCAGCCTGTGTTTGAAAAAAAATTATATTACTTTTCCTGGCTGAGGTCTAAGGGGGGAAAAAGTGATCTACTAACTAGATAGCCAGACTGCAGATAAGACCTGGTTTTCAATTTCAGGACATTGGGGCAGGTGACTTTGCTCTTAGCCTGCCTCAGTTTCCCCATCAGCAATGCTTGTGTTCATTCCAGCTTTTGTGTGCAGTGCTTGTAGGTGGAGAGGAAGCTGCATACGGTTTAGTGGGGAGGCAGGCAGGGTTGGACTCAATGATCTCGGAGGTCTCTTCCAACCTTCTGAATCTGTGAGTCTAAACGCACCTGAAATGCATAATAGGTACCTCTGTGTGTATTAGATAATATCACTCTCTGCACATATTCTTAACATGAAAGAGGGGAGACTGAGATGAGATCTTGGGCAGAAATGTTTTGCTGTGAGGGTGGGGAGGCCCTGGCCCAGGTTGCCCAGAGCAGTGGTGGCTGCCCCATCCCTGGAGGTGTTCCAGGCCAGGTTGGATGGGGCTTGGAGCCCCCTGACCCAGTGGGAGGTGTCCCTGCCCATGGCAGGGGGTGGCACTGGATGGGCTTTGAGGTCCCTTCCAAACTGTTCTGTGTGTTAAATTCAAGATGATGACCCTGGTGACGTTGCCGTGGCAATGAGTGAGACCTGGGGCCTCAGCCCAAGAGATGGGATTTTGGACTCTATGTAGGTGAACACAGATGTTAAATACTTTCTTGTGCTTATACAGCCCTGGCTTGCTGGTGTTTGCCGCGGATGATGGATGACTGCTGAACAGCTGAGATTCTTTGAAATGTTCTGCTTGCTGTCAAGCCCTGTCTTTTTGCCTGTCTATCCATCTTCTCAAAATAACCGTGTTCTGCAGTCCTTTTGCACACGTGTTCGCCTGGCTCCGTAGGGAGATCCTTGAGTGGGATAGCTGCGGGACCACAAGGATTAAGTTATTAAAAGCCGCATTTGTGACGTTCTTTCCTTCTGAGGGTCTCCGAGCAATTTGCTGAGGTCTCTTCTACCTCATTTACACATGGGGAAAGCAAGGCAGCGCCTGGAATTGTGCAGCAAGTCAGGAGCAATTTGGAAATGGAGCCCACCAGTTCTCCCACCCAGGGGTCGTGCTCCTTTCCAGGGTAAGGAAGAGCAAAGCGTGCTTCAGCGTAGGTAGAAGAGACGTGTGGTGGGCCCTGGAGAGAGGCTGGAAGCTGCAAGATGACAAAGTCAGTCGTTGCCTCTAAGCAGCGATGTTGGCTCCATCCTCCTCCTCTTTCTGCATCTCTCTTGTTTGTGCTACCCCTGTGGGAGTCCGGCTAAGGATGGAAGAAATTGCCTGGAAAAGCCATCAGCCCACTTGTAATTCCCTTCTGAATTGCTGTTTCAGGCTGAGAGTTTGTATTAAGTCTGCAACTTCGGAATAACAATTCCGTTTTCCATCCTCAGTTGCTTCTTGCAGCTGCAAGGCTCTTGTGGCACCCCTGGGTCCAACCACCTCCCAGATTTGGGCTCGATTTCTTGTCCAGGTTGTCAGGAGAAGGTTTTTCAAGCATTGAAAAAGCCGGGGTTGTCCACTGCTGGCTGCTTCTGCTTTCCTACTGCTTTCCTGGAGCAGCTTCTCAAGACCAGAGCTGAGGAGAAGCATAAACCAGGTGATAGAGAGGAGTGAGGCTCCTCAAGCCCCTCAAGATGTTCAGCTGCCCCACAATTAAGTAATAAATTAAAAAAAAAAAGTTAATATTGAACATCATGAGGAAAGTACCAGCCTTGGCTTCCTGGACCTCTCTTCATTTATTTATTTAATATAGTTTTATTTTAATTATAGGATTGGTGCTTAGTTGTTTTTGTTTTGGTTTGGGGGTTTGCCTTTCTGTTTGAGTTTTATCTGAGTAACTTTGCATGAGCGAAAGTTGTGCAAGAAAGTCTCCACGCTCTGCTTCGCTTACCAAAAAATGTGAATATGTGGAGCTTGTAGGCTAAGAAGAAAGGATGATTTCTTTTTTTTTTTTTTTTCAAAAGAGTAGGAATTTCTGGGTTTAAAGCTAGAGCTGGGTGCAGCATGATCCACCACTCTTGCCTTTCTTGGTCGTTGAGCTGAGGATATTGAGCCTCCCCTCCCTCGCGCAGGCTGATGGCTGCAGTTTAATTAGCAACTGCCTCTTCCTCTGCGGTAAAGTCCTGTAGAGTTTCACGGCGACGATGCTAATGAACGTCTGTGGAAATCGTTCCTGGAACATATGGCAATGAATATTTCTGAGTTTGTTGTCGCCGTCCCGCCGAACGCTGTGACAGGGAGATGTTTCCCCGTTTCGCTTTGAAAGTCAAACGCTCGCGTGGTCTGTAATGTCTGTAGGATCTTTCCAGAAAGATGAAAAGTGTGAGAGAAAAGAAGAACCATTGTCAATCCTTAATTGTTGTTTGGCTTTAATGACAAGAAGCCTTGGGCACCAAAGAACAAAGTCTTTGTCTTCTGGTCCCCTCCCTACCCTCAATACAGGGGGTTGGGATCCTCTTTCAGAGCTGCCGTGAGCATCATGTGATCCCGGGTATGGTTTTCACCCTGTTGTGGTTTGACCTTTGGGTTGAGTTGTTCCACATGTTTTCTGCTTTACTCTTTCCCTCCAAACCCAGAAGCACCAGCGCAGCAGGATTTACCCTGTTGTGCTGGCAAGGCACGGGCAGAGCTGTTTGCATGCAAACAGCTGCCGGCTCCTGTCATTGCAGTCACATTCTTTTGTCCAGAAGATAAACTGCGGAGTTTTACTGCGCCGTAATCAGGGTCTGATCTAAACCTTATGGAAACTGAGGGCTCCTTCAGCAGCTTCTCTTAGCAAAAAGCAGTGACAGCAGGCAGGCTGCCTGCCTTTGACCCCAGGGGATGGAGCTCTGATTTCTCTCCGTTATCCTGTTAGTAACTACGTGCTTCTGCCTGTTGAGAGAGCGTGGGAGTGTTGTGCAGGACCGCATATCCTACTATTCTGTGCTATCCCAGATCTTGCTGTAGGTAGAGCCTCATCCCTGGCAGTGCCAACGCTTGGCAGCTTGTGTTGTGATTGTAGAGGAAAGGATTTCCTCTACCTCTTTGGGCTAGTGAGCAGCGGAGATTCTCATTCAGAAATGCTGCGATGGGAAGTTTGAGTTTCATAGAATCATAGACTCATAAGGTTGGAAGAGACCTCTGAGATCGAGTCCAACCGTGCCTGTCTCTCCACTAAACCCTGTCCCTAAGGAACTCATCCAGAAGTTTTTTAAACCCCTCCAGGGATGGCGACTCCACCCCCTCCCTGGGCAGCTGTGCCCATCCCTGACCACTCTTTCAGTGAAGAAATTCTTCCCAATGTCCAGTCTGAACCTCCCCTGGTGCAACTTGGGGTCATTCCCTCTTGTCCCATCGCTGTCACTGGGGAGCAGAGCCCAGCCCCCACCCCGTCACAACCTCCTTTCAGGCAGTTGCAGACAGTGATGAGGTCTCCCCTCAGCCTCTTCTTCTCCAGGCTAAACAACCCCAGGTCCCTCAGTCTCTCCTTGTAGGACTTGTTCTCCAGCCCCTCCCCAGCCTCGTTGCCCTTCTCTGGACGCGCTCCAGCCCCTCAATGTCCTTGGAGGGAGTCGCATAAAACTGAGCCCAGCATTCAAGTTTCTCCTGAGCTGGTGTTGAACTCGATGATCTTAAAGGTCTTTTCCAACCTAAACGATTCTGTGAATGCCTGGGCTGCAGGAGGTGTTGCACTCAATGATCTGAAAGGTCTTTTCTAATCTAAAAGTTTCTGTGATTGTGTGAGCGCTTGGGCCCCAGGAGCACCAAGCAGCACGGCATGAGTCTGCACTAGACACTAATTGAGATGCTGGCCTCTCTAATCCAGATACTTAACTCTGCAGCAGCACCATATGACTTCACTACAAGCCAAAAGCTCCACCAGCTTGCGCTGAAGGTCTGTCAGCTGTTGGCTGACCCCTGCGTGCATCGCGGGGTAAAGTGGGCACATTGGGACCCGTAACTGCAGCCTCACGGGGGATCCTCTCGTTCCTCCTGGCTGTCTCCGTGCTGAGGTGCCCAGCTTGTGTAAAAGTGCTTCGCAGGGGAAAATCTCTTCCCTGTGCACCAAGCCCAGTTCTGAAAGATGGTGCGTAAGCTTCTTGGCGAAGAAGTAACTTTTGTATTTAGACTATAATTGGCTTTAAATTCCAAAGGTCCGTTGCTAATGATGTTCAGAGCAGTTTAATTAAAGGGGCACTGTCAAGTACTTGGTAGTTTTTCTTTTGCGTGTGCTCATGGTTGTAATACTCTCTTTATTTTTGCAAGCTCGAAGGTAGTAATTAAAGTAATTCTCTGCTGATTTTGTCCTTTTCTATTTGGCAAACTTTGATCCATTATTATTTTTTAATGGAGATGAGATTAACGTGGCCACTTTTGTTCTGCGACCATTCCGGTTCAACACGGCCCCTTATTGCGCTGAGATCTGGCTGCTCTCGTGCCAGTGGCATCTCTTGGAGGTGACATCCGTGCAGCTTTGGGGAGAGTTGCTAAGGCAGCCCCAGGAGCTCGTGCTCCACTGATAAAAGACTCAGAGCTTCCTTATGCAATGGGAAGAACCGGAACCTTGGTGCAAGGTGGGGTTTTGAATTTCTCAAAGTGAGACAAAGACAAGACTCTCTTTTCCCTCGCTAGGAAAACCCATCTCTGTCTATGGAATGGGATTTTCCAAGGGAAAGAAAATACATTTGCAAGGTGTCAGCTTGTAAAAGAGCCGATCTAAAAACATTCATTTCTAAATCTCTTCGAAGTTTTCAACTCCACACTTAAATTAGGGATAAATAAAGCGCCCGGGACTTCAAACTTCCTATTTTCCCTGCTTGTTCAAAAGGAATAGGGCAAGTTGGCTCTGAGCAATTTGATCTGGTTGAAGGTGTCCCTGCTCACTGCAGAGGGGTCTGACTGGATAACTTCCATGGTCCCTTCCAACCCAAACCACGCTATGATGCTACAGAGCTGGGTTGTAGCTGTCTGTCCTGTGTTCAGGGGGTTTGCAGCAGCTCAGGTTGCTCTGCGCTCTTCCCTTCCCCATGTTGTCTCAGTTGTAGGAAGAGCTTGAGGAATGCTTGTCCTCTCCAGGGCCTCTTCCCCAAAAGTGCTGCCTGGAGGAAAGCTGCGGTGCGAAGCTGAACCTGTGAAGGGAGTGGGTGGGCTGGAGCAGGAATGTTTTGCCTGGATTTCAGGCAGTGATATCTCTCCAATTTGCTTTGGGGACCCCGTGAGGTGGGTCAGGAGGGGAAATAACGACCGACCAAAAGCCCTCTGCGTTCAGCAGCTGCTGCTCAGAGCTGCTCTCTCTTCCTTAGAGCAGCCAAGCGCGGCGAGCGCTATTTAGATCTGAGAGGATAAGGCAATAACCATTTTAAGAAACATATTCACAGTGGGTCAAATCTTAAACAATGAGAGGGTTTCCACATGGCAGCCTCTGCCAATAATTGCTTGTAATTGCTTTCCCCTCGGTGCCACCTTTGCCCGAGCTCTTTTACAGGAGCTGCTGTCCCCTGTCTGCTCCCCTTGCCTTTCTCCCCACCTCGTGCTGAGTGGGAGCGCGTTTGCAACGCGGGGTGGGGTTTGCAGACACTGTAAACGGCTCGATTGCATCTGCAGGGATAAAGCCTTCTTGCTTCCCATCAAATTATTTGGCAGCTGGTTATTGCAGCAGCACTGAATTCGCACAAAGTTCCTGTTGAGATGTAGCTCGGGCTGGAGTTGCTGGAAGTGGCAGCTTCGTTTTTCCAGGCAGCAGATGAGGGTGCCAAGGGATGTGTCTGGGGGAGGTGGGGGGGGGTGTCAGGCTCTCTGGAGAGCCACGTGCAACCTGAGCAGTAGTTTGCAGAGACAGCACGTGCAGGGAAAGGTCCTGTGTGCTTGTGTGTTGCAGGTGAGCACGCAATCCTGATTCTGGTTGTGCCACGGTAGGTATTTATGGGAAGGCAAGGAGACTGCGTGAACCTACGCGGAGGCAGAATTAGGCTGGGCTTTGCACTGGGCTGCAAACACCCTGGGCAGCACCTTGTCTGAACCCAGCGCTGGGGAGCTGCAGGGATGCTTTGGGTTGGAGGCACTGCCAGCCCCAGCTGGGTCACTGCATGGAAATGTGGGCGCAGGCACTCGGGCACGGTGCCAACCTGCATCTCTGCTCCCCTGAGCCAACCAGTCCTCGATGTTGTGTTCTTGTTTAGCCCATTAAGGCTGGCGTTTGCTCTCCCTGGTGAATCAATTCCTCAGTCTTTAAACGGTACCTTCCTTGTGCTAATCCTACAATGGGACTCCTAATGAATGTCTCAATTATTTAATGTTTGAATCGAGTAATTATTTTCTTGAGGTAGCAAATTGAAGTTTTCAGGAGGAAAAATACCATCTCTTCTCCCCCCCCCTTTCATTTGCTGCTACATAATTAAGTAATTGTATAGCCAGTGATTTAATAGCTACAAGATCAGGAGTGACAGATTTTATTCATTTTAAGCAGGAGCGTTTCTCATTTCTCCTCTTCTCCCTTGGAGAAGCCCTGGCCGCTCTCTGGGAAGGCAGGGGAACCAGCTGCAAGGCTTTACTGTTGCCTTTGTGGCATTTCTGTCAGCTTTTAGAGATGTTTTTTTTTTTTCTCCTCTGCGTTGAGCCGCCTCTCACGTTGCTGCTTTCGTGGGGAGCCCATGGAGGGGTGCTCCGTGGGTTTGCTGTGTATCGCCGCCACGGGCTTGCATCCTGTCCTTCCTCCATGCACGTGAACTGCCTCTAAAGCTCTTGCATCTTTTGCTTTGTATTTGGAGGGGAGGGGAAAAGCCCTGACGCTGAGTATCATTTAAATGGGAGCTGTTGCTGCAGTCATAGGGTCCCCCCAGATCAGGGGACACCTCGCTTTAGAGGAGACACCCACCATCGGCGCAGAGCGTTTGTCACACATCCTCCTTGTCTCGCTGTCGGTGAGGGATGCTGAGTGACAGTCGTGCTTGTGAAAACCTTTCTACTCTTTTTAAATAAATAAAGAAGTTAATCACTAGGGAATTACTGTGCTCAGATGTTGAGACATCCTGGGGATGAAAAGAAGTGTCTAAGGAACAAGCATATTTAGTGTCAACTGAGCGTACATCTGAATTACCTATCTTTGCTTGCGTGTTAGCTGTACGTGCGTATCGGTTGTGGAGAACATGAGAAGGGCTGGGTCGTCATTTGTACAAATAATTCATCTTCCCTGTTTGTTTTTCATTCCACTGGTGGATGGACCATGGTTTCTTCAGAGCCGGTTGCTGTAGCGGGGTCATTTTTCCTAGTGGGGCTTGATCTGTAGCTTGTTTGTAGGCAGTTGCTTGGGAGTACAGACTTCTTGTAGCCATAAAATGACCTGATAAAAAATAGATGATGTGTCATATTCTTGTTCTCCTGCCGCAGAAAGAATCCCAGACAGGCTATGATTGCTCCCTCCTTGGATGAATGCAACGTTAAGCTGTGCTCCTGGCGTTCGTGATTGTGAAGCCAAAGTGGGCTTTCTTGGCAGGATCCCCTAGATTTCAGACAAGTTCCCAACAGCCAACTGGTGAGAGCACTGGCAGGAGGGAGCACAAATATGCTCTGAATAGGCATTGGAGGGAATTCATTAACAGGACTTAATTAACAAGTGCTGAGTGGCAGCGCTCTGGGGAGGAGCTGGGCTGGACCCATCCAGGTCATGGGGAGCATCCACCAGCCAGAGGAGTGTAAGGTAGGGATGGAGACACCTGTGCCTTCTGGAAAAAGTCATTTTTGCAGGAATTAGGCGTGGATCTGCACAGACTCATCTCTGCTCGGCTATGCCATCCCACTTCATGCCGTGTTGCCGCCGGGAGTGACAGAGCTGCTGTCTCCTGTGATGGGGTTAAACTCCTGTGACGGTGAATGATTACTCAGCAGATGACAAATGAGCCGAGGGCTGCAATGAGTTTTTCAAGGGCTCCGTCTGTTGTTAAAGAAATAGTGACTTGCTTGTAATTATTGAGTTTAAACTTTGTCGGGGGGTGCTGCTTTTTCTGCAGCATCATCCATCTCTTTCCAGCCATGCCTTCAAAGTTCTCACTGTCTCAAGCCCCCTCAGATTGGGAGTCTTGGTGGCCTTACCCTAATGTCAACCCCTTTGAAGCCCTGGGAACTACACAGCTCTTGGATGTCGCGGCCACCCTTTAATCACAGAATGCCCCGAGTTGGAAGGTGGACCCAAAAGGATCATCGAGTCCAACTCCTGTCCCTGCACAGGACACCCCAACACTCACACTGTGTCACAGAGGGCATTGGCCAAATGCTGCTTGAACGCTGGCAGAGTTGGTGCTGTGACTGCTTCCCTGGGAGCTGTGCCAGAGCTCCAACACCCGCTGGGTGAAGCACCTCCTCCTAATGTCCAACCTAACCCTCCCCTGGCATCTCCCTGCCATTCCCTCGGGTCCTGTCACTGGACACCAGAGGAGCTCAGCCCCGGTTTCACCTCCTTCCCTTGTGAGAAGGCAGCGAACAGCTGTGAGATCCCCTCCCAGTCTCCTTTAAACCCAACCGGAGCAGTGATGATGTCTCCACAACCTTTTCCATGTGTTTTAAACCCCTGATTTCTGAAGTTCCCCTCAGATGTGGGAGTCTTTGTGGCCTTGCCCCTGTGAAGCTCTGGGAATAACACAGTCCTGGGATGTGGTGGCCACTCTTTAAACCCAAACAAGAGCAGTGGTGATGTCTTCACAACCTTTTCCAGGTATTTTAAAACCCTGCCTTCTGCTGTCCTTATTTAACGCGCACATTGTAATTAAGAAGAATTTCCTGTACTCCTCTGGGGCTCCTGAGAAATTTGAGAGCTGGAGGGTTTTGTGTGTTATGTTAACACGCTTGTTAAAAAAGATCGGTCTCCTCGGCAGAGCTAAACAGACCCCAGACACCAGCTGGGACAGCTGTAATGTTGAAAGACCTTTGGGAAGCACAGACATGGGGTGGATTCTGGTGTGTGGGAGGGACTGTAGGTGTTTGCCAGTGCTGTGCAGAGAGGAGGAGGAGAGGGAGGTGAGGATCCTTTGCTTTGGGTGTGAACGGTGAGCTCAGGTGGCCAGACAGCACATGGGGACACCTCATGTTGCAGGATGACTTCACAGCTGGCACTGAATTTGGGGGACACACACTGGTGGATGTTGAATGTCCCAACTCTCCAGTTCTTGTTATCCTGAGCCACGTGCAGAGCACGCCCTCCCATATCATTGCATGATTTAAATCATCCTTCAGCTCTGCGTGGGTCTGTGTTCCTCTACCTGGATGTGTTTAGCCATGCAGTTTGGTTGCCGTGGGCATGGCTGTTGCGCCAGCTGCTTCAAACCCTTGGGTTGCACTGACAGAGGGCAAGAGTCACACGGTTTGCCTTTGCTTTCCAAAGCCTCCTGACAGTTTTGCTCTTGGTGGACCAGGGTCGGACTCGTCTAGGTGCGTGCTGGGAGCTTACAGGCCCTGTGGGCTGCAATCCAAGAGCTGTGCTGTTATTCTGCAGCCCAGCCAAGAAGGTGCCAACATTCTGCTGAATGCTGCTGGGCCAAGCACTGTGCTGGTGGCTCGGGGGCTTTCTAGAGCTGGTAGCTTTTAAAACCAGTCACCATAGCCAGATTTCAACTGAAAGCTCAGCAGCGTTGCTGATGCCTTGGGCACAAGAAGAGTCTGGGGTTTTTCCTGGTGTGTCAGCTTGCTGGGTGTGGGGTTTTTTTTTTTGCTTTATTTTCAGTTCAGCTTTGCGCAGGAGTTATTGATAATGTTGAGAGCTGGCCAAGTGTTAGATAATGGTGAGAAACTTGGTGAGTCGTCATCTGGGACCAGCGTGCCCTTTCCCTTTGTGGTTCTGCCGTGCAGCTGTGTACAGCTGTGCTTCTGCAGTGCTTCGCCTACAGCTCGCGAGAGACCCTGATGTGTTCCCAGGGCTTCACTGCAGCCACGCTATCGTGATGAGAGAGCTTGGATTTATGCATCATGACTTCCCATGCCCCCTTCTCCAGCTGATGGGCAGTCTTGCCTCTCAGCTAAGCGCTACTCCATCCTTGACGCTTCTGGGCATCTCTGCTGCCATCAGTGCTGGGTGAGTTCCTGGGTGTCCCTAGCGATAACCGTTACCAGATGTTCACACGTCTTGAGATGTCATCACCAGGGCTCCATTTCTTATGCCTCATTTCATAAGAAACATTCAAAGTTTGCAAAGTCAACTTCCCTCCCTACGTTTGACTCCTCCCTGGGGTGGTGCATACCTGTGTGTTCCTACGGTGGAGCACCTGGATGTGGTAGGAGCACGCAGCCATGCTCTGTTTTGGATGCCTGTGGGGTGGTTTAACACCAGAGGGTGTCTGAAGGAGGCATGGTGAGGCATACTCAAAGTTGGGGTTGTTCAGCCTGGAGAAGAGAAGGCTCTGGGGAGACCTTAGAGCAGCTCCCAGGACTGAAAGGGGCTCCAGGAAAGCTGGAGAGAAGGGGCTTTTTACCAGGACAGATACTAATAGGACAAAGGGGGAGTGGCTTTAAACTGGAAGGGAGAAGGTTTAGATTGGACATTAGGAAGAAATTCTTCACAATAAGGGTGGGGAGGCCCTGGCCCAGGTTGCCCAGAGCAGTGGTGGCTGCCCCATCCCTGGAGGTGTTCCAGGCCAGGCTGGATGGGGCTTGGAGCCCCCTGATCCAGTGGGAGGTGTCCCTGCCCATGGCAGGGGGTGGCACTGGATGGGCTTTGAGGTCCCTTTCAATCCAAACCATTCTGTGATGCTTTGTTATGGGGCTCCCATCCCCTCCGGTGACTTCCCCCTGAGATGAAGTGGCAGGATGGGCAATGCAGAAGTCAAAAAACAAGACATTGTGTTTTCAAACATTCCCCACATGCAAGGTTTTTGCTTGCTTTGTCGCAGTGGTGCCAATTTAAATCCTCAATAGATCTGAGTTTAAGAACTTTTTTGGAGTCACCATTAAAGACCCCCTCCTTGGGTTTGTTCCTGTTTCTGCTGAAGGTGGAAGCTGCGGGAGTGCTGAGTTATCTTAATTTCACCTTGAGTGGTTGTGGCTGCAAACTGGTGGAGTCTGGCTTTGCAGAGATGATAAAATCTAAGTTTTCACTCGCGGAGGTTTCACTTGGATGAAAATCCTCGCTGAACGCGGAACGTGGGCTCAGACCCCTCATTTAGACCAGGAAAAAAAGAGAGAAAGAGATGAACTCTGAGCCTGTGAAGGAAACCTGGTTGGGGGGATAAGGGAGGAGGGGGAGGGCTGAGTTAATGGAAGAGAGATATCTCCAGCTTGGAAATGGATGAAGGGAAAGGGAACGTATCGCGCCTCTTCCTCCTGGGATTAATTTTGAATATCAAACGCTGGATCTCGAGCCGTTCCTCAGGCAGCCGGTCATGTTTCTGTGAAAGCTGTATTTTGAAAAGAATTCTTCTGGTGCTTTAAAACAGAGGAAAGCAAAGCAAATGACCTTATCCTGCTTTGCATTGTCACACTCGATGATATTCTTTTGCAGTCCTTGTAGATAGCTTGACACATCGAGGCAGACAGCCCCTTATTATTAAATCTGTTTGCAAATGTGCTCAGATTGCCCTTCACATCCACCCCTGGTTATGAGCGGTGGCAGAGCGTGGCTGCGAATCGCCGGTCCCCGTAAACACGCGCCGAGCTGCCGCGCCTTCTCCCCGCCTCCCAGCTGAGGTTGTCAACACTTTATTAATTCCTAACGTGTCCTACTGGAAAAGGAAAGTGTTTTCTTCTCCCCGTCTGGTGTGTTAGAGGGGTGGATGGGAGGGTTCTTGGAATGCCCTCTTTTGTGGGTTCTCCTCATCCTCTTTGGACTCTGCATGTGAGATGCTCACCTTATTAACGCGTCTGTGCAGCCATCCTAGAAGTGGCACTGAATAACCCAGTCCCTTTTAAGCTGTGTCATCGCTCCCTCCGGGTCAGATCGGGCCAGCGGCGCTTTTTTCGCTGTCAAAGCTGAATCAATAGTGCCTCACGCTGCTGAGCTTTGCTACTGCTGCCGCCGGCCGTTTGTCTCCCGCAGGCTTCGAGGACCGTGTTTCCTTGCGAAAGGCCACGTTGTTTGCTCAGATTTATGTCCTTTCCCAAGCCGATCCACCACGTGAAGCGTCCCTGTGTTCCTGCGCTGGGGCTCTGGGATGTGCTAGGAGCATCCAACCATGCACAGCAGCTGGTTTGGGCACCTGTGGGGTGGTTTAGCATCAGACAGTGCCAGCGGGAGCCAAATTGTTGGGCTCCCATGGTCTCTGGTGGCTTCCCAGCACGATGAGTTTGGTGGAGGAGAGTGTCTGTAGTGACAGGACGGGCAGTGGAGAGAGATGGGGAGCTTTACAGGGAAAGGACAGCGTGGAAAGTCACTTGCTTTGCCGCCAGCAGCAGTCGTTGCAGGGATGCAGCTGGTGCCTGGCTGCCTCGTGAGCTCTGGGAAAAAGTCCTCCTAAGGGATGACTTAGGGAAGACTTTCTTCCCTTACTCCAGGCCATTGGTAATTGGCCTCGGACCTCTCCAAGGAGGTGTCATGAGATAAATACCAGGCTGCCCCAAACCACAAATGGGGAAGACCCCGAGGGCTTTTGCTTTACTTCCATTCATATCCTAATAGATTCTTATCCTACAATGAGGTCTTCGGGCTTCAATATTTGTGCTCACATCTGATGCTGCTGCAAAACCTGATAATCTCTGTACGTGGCTGGTAGCTCGTGGCAAAGGCTCCCGGAGCAGCTTGGGCAGTTTTGCTGAGGTGTCGTCTATCGCTTCCAAATTTGTTGGCTTTCAGTGTCAGGGAATTTGCACTTTTCATTATGGGAGGATGAATAAAAGGTACCACTTAATCTTTATTTTTTTTTTTTTTTTTTGTTCTGCAATCTGTTTTGCTCCTGTCTTCTCCAGCCCTGAAATGATGCACCCCCAAAGTTTCCTTTTGCTATGGAAATGCGTTCGGGATCAGCCTTGTATTCCTTTCCCTGGTATATACATCTCCATCCAATGCCAAAGATTATACGGGAAGTTGACTGCTATTTGCTTCCATGATAGCATCACAATATTTTCAGTTATTGTTCTCTCTCTTTTCCACTGTATCTTGCTTTCTTGGCCACCATTGTCTGTTGATCAGATGTTTTTGTTAAGTTGTCCAGAGTGATGTGTAGGGTTTTTTTATTTTTTTCCATTCCCTGAGTGGTTACAATTAAGTTAGAATCCATCAGTGTGTATGAGTTGTTGGAAATGTTGCTTTTGATAGGCATTACCTTGTACCTGTCTGTATTAAATTTCAGCTGTCATTGTTTTCTTAATTGCCTGTGTTAGATAATGTTGAATTTCCCACAGTCCTCTCCTCCTGCCTAAAATGAATAGCATTTGTATCAGAAATGTTTCAAACTTGACACCTGTTTTCCCCATGCCATTTAAAACTTCACCCCAGCTTGGCTGATATGATCTGCTATCAACTCCTCATCTTTTGATTAATTGGTTTCTTTCTGCCTCTCTGTCCATTTGCTGCTCTGCTGTCGTTGCTGCCCACCCGTCTCAAGGGATGGGTTTGCTGTGGGAGGGGGTTATGCACACCTTGGATTTACCTGGGATGGGTAAGGAAAGCCTCAAGTTTCCAAAAGGTGAAGGTGTAACACAGGTGATGTAAACCCTGCAGGAGCTCTGGGACACGGGCTTGGGTTGCTACACCATGATTTTCTCCTCTGGGGTACATGTTGTCCTATGTCCTCGTTACCGCACCGATGTCGTGCTCGGGCTCTTCGTGCTGCAGGGGTGGGAGAGCCGTGACTCGGGAGAGATGGCTTTTCTTTTTCGCTCTCCCACATCCTCGCTTTGGATGGCTTTTGACAAGCTGCTGCTGCTCTCCAGCTGCCGACTGGTTTGTGTACCTCACGCTCCAAATTCCCTGTTCAGATGACATCCCTTCTCAAGGCACCTGCAGGAAGATGGTTTTCATCTTCCTAGCCTGCTGCTTCTTCAGGGGTACTGGTTATTATTAATTAAGACATTTTTAAAGGCCCAAGAAATTATGCCTGCTTTTCTTGAAGGTATTTTTATGCTTTCCTCAAAGAACTCTCATAGATTGGAGGTGTAACTTTATTTTCTAAAAGCTGCACTGTTTGCTACGTCGTGTCATGTTCATCGAGGTAGTTTATTATAACTTTCAAACCCCTAATTTAACGAGTTTACTTAAGGCTTTTGAAGTCTGGAATTATCTGTTCCCTACCAAAGCAAGAAGCGAGCGATCATTTCCATGCCAGCAAAAATTACGGAGTGAAATTGTGCGATAATTTTAGTCTTAATTTAGTTTTCAATCTATGAAAGTTTCTCGGTATTTTTAAGTGATGTGAAAGGATCTGCTCTTTTCTGTGCTGCCCAAAGTCTTCTACTGCGGCAATTGAAACCATTTGCTAGCGTGGCATTTATGAGAAACCTGGTATTGCTCTCCTCCCTTCGTAACACCTCTCTGAGGAGGAACTGGAAGGCACGTTAGCTGCTTGGCAGCCCAGACCTTCAGAAGGGGCTGGAGGACCATAAAGAGGTAGAGAGACCTCTGGCGTTGCTCTTGAGGCACAGAGAGAGTTTATGGACCCATCTGCAGGAGGAAGGTGGCAGACTTGCTGGTTCAGTGAAGCTCAATTGAATCCTTCCTAGTCAGGGTAGATCCAAAGTTAATCGCTGGGAGGTATGTTGGTATTTTTATCACTGCATTTATATTTTATGGAACCATCTGGTCTCATTAAAGATTTGAAAGTCAGCTTAGGTTGTAGTGAGTTTCCCAGGAACCGAGAGGAAGAGGAGCAAGAGTAGATGAGTTGTGGGGGAGAAGGATGTCTCATTGCAAACCAAGCACTGATAAACTCCTGACGAACTCCAGAGACCATCAGGGCGAGAAGAACGACAGAGATTTTAAGCGCAGCATTTAAATTCTGAGTGATAATGGGGCTCCGTGCTGTGTCTCCCCTGAAGGTAACTGTTTTTTTGGCTCTAATGTTCCTGTCCAGTGAAACACCATCAGCATCATCTCCTCAGGGGCTTCTCAGAAAGAAGGAGACCTTAGTAACTCTTTGTGAAAGCAGTGGTGACAACTTGAAAAATGGCTCAACCCGAAGGCGAGCGCCCTTCCCAGGCAGGCGCTGTAATGAGTTGCTGCAGGACATTAATGTCTCCAGCCAGGTCCCTTTGATGGCCCCATCCCAGTGGTCCAGCTATCTCATTTCCCACTTTGCTTCCCCTCTCTCATCAGCTTGTGCAAAGCCAGCTAAGTCGCTGCCAGCAGGAGAGGAGCTGCAGCCCCAGCGTGGGCAGGTTTGCTGCTCGGGTCGTTGCTCTTGTGCTCTGGCAATGCTGGCGCTGCCAACCCTGACAGCAGAGCAGCTGTGAAGTTATCAAAGCCTGGAGCTTTCCTCTTGTTCTGGTGTTTGCTTGCTCTTGGAGGCTGCCAATCATAGAATCATCTGGTTGGAAAAGACCTCTGAGATCGTAGAGTCCAACCGTACCTGTCTGGTTACTAAACCCTGTCCCTCCAACTCATCTCCCCAGTCCCTTCCCCATCCTGCACGTTGCCTTGCCAGGGCTATGGCTTGGAAAAACGGGAGTGGGGTGGGTTCATGGACTAAATTGCCTTCTGCTCGACGGCACTGATGGCTTTCCTGGTGCTCGCCTGGCTCACACCGAGCTTCGGTGGTGATGCGGAGGTGTTGACTGGTTCCTGGTCCAGCTGGGATGCGAGTGGTTTCTGTGTGAATCGTCGTCTTTTCAGTGCGTTCCCATCACGTGTGGTGATGGGAAAGGAGTTTGTGGGTATTTTAGTTTTTAGCGAGCACCTCAGGTGTCGTGATAATTCGACAATAGAAACATTTTTCTTTCAGCTGCAAACAAAACTTGCTCTTCCTGGCTGGATCCAGCGGTCCCCTGCGGATTTGAAAGACACAAACCAAAACTTTTATTGATTTCTGCCAGAAAATAGCTCGCATTTCCTCTATAAATGCTCCCACAACCCTCTGATTTTTTCGAACCCTAACGCAAGTCCACTGTGCTCCTTTCTGCATGAAGATCTTGCAGCACCAGGATGCAGTAACTCTTTGCTCTCCAAAGGGCTGGAAATGAGCACCTGAGATTCAGGCAAAGGTGCCTGCAAGGGAACCTGGCAGTTTCTTAGCAGAGGAAGGTTTTTACAAAACGAGGGCATCTGCTCTTTGCAGTTTCATGGTGACAGCTTGGCCTGGCTTATCTTGGTCATGGTTTTTCCCTCTTGCCCCCAAGTACCCCCTGAGGAGGACCCGAGGGCATGGCGGGAAGATGCCAGAAGAGGGTTAGGTTGGACATCAGGACAAGGTTCCTCACCCAGAGGGTGGTGGAGCACTGGAACAGCTCCCCAGGGAAGCAGTCACAGCCTGACAATATTCCACAAGCCTTTGGCCAACACCCTCAGCCCCACGGTGTTAATATTGGGGTTGTCCTGTGCAGGGCCAGGAGTTGGACTCGATGGTCCTTGTGGGTCCATTCCAACTGAGAGCATTCTATGATACCTTTGAGCTGCGGACAACACTGTGGCTTTGAGGCAGCTGTCCCAGTGCTGCTGTCCGTGTTCAACTGGAGCAAATAATTCATGTAAGCAATTTATTCATTGAATTCACCAGTCTCCAGCTTGGGGTGTGGCTGCTGGGCAAGTTGCTGTTTCCTTCAATTTATTAGTCATGGAGTAATACGTTAATATACATTGAAACTTAGGTATTAGAAAATATTTGTAATTCAGAAAGCTGGGCTGGCTGGTGAGTTTGGGGAGGCAGATGTGAGCTGGTATCCTCCCCCCAAGTGGGCTTGCCCTGAGTTTTTTTGGAAAGGTTGGATGCACGCTGGCTGTCTCAAGGCTTTATTTACTGAGGTGTTTGCAGGAGGTGGTTGCAAATGGGGAAATAGCCTTAAACCAGTGTGCACACAGCGCTTTTCAGTTACCCTCCACTCCTCAAAGGCCCAGGGAATTGGAGCTCCTGTTATTATTTAAGTGGCTTTCCAGCTGCTCCTTCTCATCCTGTCATCTTGCTGCCCGTCTTTGATTAATGACCAGACTGTCCGTTCCAGCGCTTCCCTCTCTCCTTCACTTAATTCCCTTTTTTTTCCCCCCTTTCCTCTCCACTTCTATTTTTTTTCCCCCTCACACAAACTGCTGATCTAAATGTTCAAAATAAATTATCCTGAATAATGGATGAAGACAGCTGCATAATTTATGGTGCCACAGGGTGAGGCGAAGCTGTGTGTGCTCTTCCTTCTGTTTCTTGCCCCCTGTGCCATCCTGTGCCCTTTCTCCAAGCAATCGAAGGAGGTTATGGCACCAGGTTTGCTACAAACCGTATCTTCTGAGAATGGCTGCTCTTTAGATCTCAGACCCCACCTGGAGCCCCACATTCAATTCTGGAGTTCACTTGGAGCTGCTGGAGGGAGTCCAGAGGAGACCACGGAGATGGTCCAAGGGCTGGAGCAGCTCCTGTACAAGGACAGGCTGGGAGAGTTGGGGTTGTTCAGCCTGGAGAAGAGAAGGCTCTGGGGAGACCTTAGAGCAGCCTCCCAGTACTGAAAGGGGCTCCAGGAAAGCTGGGGAGGGGCTCTGGATCAGGGAGTGCAGGGATAGGATGAGGGGAATGGTTTTCAGCTGCAAGAGATTGCCCAGAGCAGTGTTGGCTGCCCCATCCCTGGAGGTGCTCAAGGCCAGGTTGGATGGGGCTTGGAGCCCCCTGATTCAGTGGGAGGTGTCCCTGCCCATGGCAGGGGGTGGCACTGGATGGGCTTTGAGGTCCCTTCCAACCCAAACCATTTTATGATTCTATACTAACTCGGAGAAGGGGTTTAACATCACAGGATTATGCACACAGGGGTGTTGTGACCATCGCACATGTGGAGATGCTCAGCTTGGCAAAGCCAGTCCCTACCTGCTGGGGTAGAGATAATGGGGAGTAATAGCCCATGACATTCCGGTCCTTCTGCCTTTCTGGAGTTGGGATTGTGTTGCTGGAAGAGGTTTTAAAATCAGATGGAAGGGTTGGGCTTATCGGTTCTGGAGTCTTGCGTTGCCCCAGGTGTCACCGTAAGAAAGTCTGCTGGAGCCCTGAAGTTGACCTGGTTCATTTGGGCAACTTGAAGTGATTTCTTCTGACTTCAACATTATATTCTCAATTTCCCTCCATAAGGATATCAGATATAATTATTGAAATGAAGTACTTCAACCTTATCAAAAATAACATTTTGATAATTTTTTCACTGAAAATGTCAACACAATCAATAGGTTCTCGCAAATGTTTTGATTTCATTAAATTCAGCAGATTGTTCTGCTGGCGTGTTTGAACCCGCACTAAATATCCCTTTTTCCATACTGGGATGAACTTAGATAATAAGGTTGCCTTTTACAAAGCTACATGGTGCTGAAGCAGAGCTTTTTAGCAAAATCTCTGCGTGTTCCTTAGTAAAAGGATGAGAGAGTGGTGATGACTGAGACAGCGGGGGAAGAAAAAAGGATAGATGGAGCGACATCATTTTTCTCTATCCAAGTTTATTATCCCATCCATTTGCCTCTGTCTTTTTCTGATGTCTTGTCCATCAGCTGCTAAAACCTAATTCTGTAAGAAATAAATACAACTTGAGTAAATTAAGTGAAAAGGCTGCACAGAACCCAATTACTCTCTGTCCCCCGGACGCTTGGGAATGGAGTTCATTTCCCTGTAATGAACAACGTGGTGAGTGACAGCCTGGCAAAATGAGCTGTGGCTCAGAGCCGCTTTCATCCAGGGGCAAACATGGGGATGTGGAGTAGTTAGGAAAGGGTTTGTTCCTGGAGATGGAGATGTGGGGCTGCAGGATCATCCCGTTGGATTCTCCATCTCATGGCAGCTTGTGTTGCCTCCTTGGCCAGCCCTGGCTGGCTTCCTGAGAGAGATCACATCTATTATAGAAACCATTTCTTAATAGAAAGCAGAGCAGCAGAGGTGGTTAAAGGTGCCCAAATACTTCTCTTCAGACTCTCCTGGATTCATTTGTTTCAGCACAGGAAGGACAGGGAGCTGCTGGAGTGAGTCCAGAGGAGGCCACGGAGATGATCCAAGGGCTGGAGCACCTCCTGTGCGAGGACAGGCTGGGAGAGTTGGGGTTGTTCAGCCTGGAGAAGAGAAGGCTGTGGGGAGACCTTAGAGCAGCTCCCAGTGCTGAAAGGGGACACAGGAAAGCTGGGGAGGGGCTCTGGATCAGGGAGTGCAGGGATGGGATGAGGGGGAACTGTTTTGAGCTGCAAGGGGAGATCTTAGGGAGAAATGTTTTGCTGTGAGGGTGGGGAGGCCCTGGCCCAGGGTGCCCAGAGCAGTGGTGGCTGCCCCATCCCTGGAGGTGTTCCAGGCCAGGTTGGATGGGGCTTGGAGCCCCCTGATCCAGTGGGAGGTGTCCCTGCCCATGGCAGGGGGTGGCACTGGATGTTGTTGTGCAGGCAGAGCCGTCCCCTGTGAGGAAGGAGCTTTGGGTGAGGAACGCTGACTCGCAGCCTATGGGAAGGAATACAAGGAGATGTAAAATCAAATGTACTTGGAAGCTAGAAAGTGGTGCAGCTAGGGGTTGACCTGGGATACAGGACGCGTCCCTGTGCTGTCGCAGCCCTTACTGTGTGACCTTCAGCTTTACTGTCTGCTTCTCTCTTGCCAGCAGTGCGTCATTTTGCTCACTGCTCTTCTCTGATTGCAGGCAGGCTTGGAAAAAGATTTTGTTCCTCTGTGTGCATTGAACTTTGCACAAAAGCTGCTCGTTCCAGCTGTTGCTGTAATACCTGTAGCGTGCTTTGTAAGGAAAAGGAGCAGACTGGAATAAGGCAGGAGGGAACCCAGGCTGAAACCCTCGGCTTGGTTTTGTTCTCTGTGGGCGGGTGCGGTGGTTTGTGTGTGTAAAACTGAGCCCAAGAGCTTGCTTAAGTCAAATTGAAGAGTGCGTGTACGTCGGGATTAAGAGTTTCATAGGTTTCAAAACCAGAGGGGAGAGGATGGGATGTAACACAGGAGTCAGTTTGATTGCTGCGATGCTGGCGACTGCGGTTGATTGTGTGTTGTTACATAGATATGATGAATCATAGAATGTCCTGAGTTGGAAGGGACCCACAAGGACCATCGAGTCCAACTCCTGGGCCTGCACAGGACACCCCAGCATTCACACCATGTGCCCTGAGGGCATTCCAAATGGAATGTTGTCAGGCTGTGACTGCTTCCCTGGGGAGCTGTTCCAGTGCTCCATCACCCTCTAGGGGAGGAACCTTCTGATTTCCAACCTAACCCTCCCCTGGCATCTCCCTGCCATTCCCTCGGGTCCTGTCATTGGTCACCAGAGAGAAGAGCTCAGCGCCTGCTCCTCTTCCTCCCCGCATGAGGAAGCTGCAGAGTGTGGTGAGGTCCCCCCTCAGTCTCCTCCAGACTGAGTGAAGGATCTTGCCTGTTCCCTTTGCCAGTTTGGATGTGTAGACTTTCACACAACCTCTTGACTGTTCCTCTAAATCCATGGGGTTTACCAAGGACATTGAACTTGATGGGCTGTCACCCCCCAAGTCCCTGCAGCACGTACTCAGCCCGTGCTGTGTGCCGGTTGAAGTTAGAGGTGCCTGCGGCAAGTCTGAGCCAGCACAGCTTGTTTGCAGGAGTCATTGTGGTGCATTGAGTAATAACTGCACGAGAGAAGGATCTTGCAGTGCTTTATTATGCGTAATATCCAGCCGGTGAAAGACAGCTGCTGCTGCTCTGTGGAGTATTATAGCCCCATAATCAATATCAGGGAGGAGGAACTGTTGGGCAACCTGTTCCCTATTATGGGCACTTAGGCAATGCTTGGGTTGACAAAGAACCTTGTACCAACTGCAGGCAGCACATGTTCAACATGCTTCTCATATATTAGGGAGCGATCCAGCCAAATGCCCAGATGCTCTTGACAGCTAACTTTGGAGAGGAGCGAATGACAAAGCAGCCTTTGCAACCGGGTGACCCTCCTTTTCCTTTGGATCCTTGGTGTTTCGCGTTGCTCGGCTCTCGTGACCCAGGGCAGGGAGACTGAGAGTCGTATAAATAAATACCAACCAAGCAGGCGACTGGAGTGGTGTGATCTGATGTCAGGTGTGAAGTACCAGGAGCCAGGACTGCTGGGCTATTTTTCTGGCACTGCCACTGATTCGTTTTGACTTTGAGCAAGTCGTTTAATCGCTCAGTAATTAATCCTATTCATACAGCTAAATTGAGTACTGCTAGGTACACGAGCTCTCACTGCAGGCACACTGTGGCCATTCAAAAAAATCACAGCAACGCCTAGAATAGAAGAGAAGGTGTTTAATTTCAAAGTGTCCGGTCTGCCACTTGAATCCTTCCCATCGTGTACCTACAAAGAGCCTGTGGCAGGTTTCTGTACTGCTCTGCTTCTCCTTTACTTGCGGGGAGGCGTGATGCTCAGTGGCTGGAGCTGGGAAATTATAGAATCATTAAGATTGGTAAAGACCTCTAAGATCATCCAACTCAACCGTCAGTCCAACCCCACTGTGCCATGAAGTGCCATGTCTACACACCCCTCGAACACCTCCGGGGATGGTGACCCCACCACCTCCCTTGGTAAATAAGTATCGGTGAAGTTCTTGGGGAACCTGGTAATTTTGGTCCTTGGAAAGGGCCAATAATTTGTGCTCTTTTGGAGTTTGTCTTCTCCCAGGCCCTTTGCTTTAGAGCTGACATTCCAGCCCCAGGACCTCGGCGCCTGTGCTAACGTGACATCCTGCTCTCCTAATCCTTGTGCCGTTTAACCGAGGAGCCGCTGAAGTCAATCAGAGCAAAGTGTTTGCAAGCAGGGCCGGCGCCTTGTGCCGAGTGTTTTTATTAGCTCAATGCAAACTGCAGCAGAGCACTTATCGATTCCAGTGATCCATTGCCATCAGCAGCATCGTTTGTAGACTTTTGGGGAAGCAGGAGAGGTAGCAAAGCCTGATCTCTGATCCCAGTCACTTGGCCATTCAAATTACTTTTACTAAGCAGAGTATTTACTCGCCAAGTCTTCATTCCAACCTCTGCTGGTGGGTTGGGAAGCGCCTGGCAGACAAAGAGCTGCAAAACCCATCATTGCCCACAACCCCAGCCAGGTGGGTTTGCTGTGTAACCTCTGCATTAGGTGGGAAAAAGCAAAATCTCCTACATTTGTTTGCCCTGCCTTGAAATAATGCTGCCTGGAAGTGGTTTCTTGTGCTTATAAGTAAAATTAAAGGTCTTTGGACCTTTAGCTGCAGGGCTTTGCTCAAATTCCCCTGTATTTATTCTTCATCCTGACACACCCCATCATTTTACTGTGTCTCTCTATATTTTATGTATGTATATTGTATATCAATCAATCCACTGCAGAGTCAACCACTTAATTGAGTAAAGCTGCTATTTGGTAGCCCATTAAATGCGTTTCATTGATCACACGTGGCACTGTTGCCCCATCGGGGATGTGTTTCTCTTCTTTGGCTGCTGTGGATGTAGGTGAGGGATGTGAGCGAGGCTTTTTGTAGATGGAAATGTCTGCAGTTCTGCAAGCACACAAAAATGACTCCTGGGAAGCTGGGATAAACATCTTGTTCCTTTAGCTTTGGAAAACAGCAGATTTCTATCAGTTGGAGGAGTTTCTTGGCTAAATAGTGCCAGTAGATCCACTGGGTACTCTGGATGAGCCATGGGCTTAATACAGAGTCAGGACAGTTTAACTGGGATTGACAGACCCACCCAGGAGCTGTGGGCGTGTGCATCACTTGAATGGGAATTTAATACCCAAGTTCCCCCAAATGGCTTAGGAAGTTGTGGTTTGTGTTTTTCCAAAAACCCGGAAAACCACCAGTAAATGCGTTTTGCCAGAATAACAGTGATTTGGGGCTGGCTGGCTTTTAACTTGTCAGCAGCTGTGGGAGGCTGTGGCTAAGCAGAGGATGCAATCGTGGAGTAAAACTCTAGCTCTCCCCATCAGTGCAGCTTCTCCCTGCAATAGAGACGTCAGTTTGCGCAGGACAATTTGAGAACGCAGAAATCCATGTGTATTTCCTTTTTCTTGCTACATCTGCGGTAAAGCTGTTCAGATGGTGGGACAATATGTAGTTTTAGAGACGCTGCATCGTGAAGGAGGAGTGAGGAAAAGAAAAGGAAGAAAGGGAAAGCCAAGGTGGTAGCGGAAGCACAAGCTGTGAATTTGCTTTGCTGGAGGAAAACGAGCCGGGCTACTGACTCACCGTTATTATACACACATCAGCTTTCCCTCCCCACCGGGTCCTCAGGGTCACGTTTCCAAGACATTTCCATAGTCCTTTCTTTAAATATACTTTCCCCTCACTCCTGCCTCTCCTTTGGTCAGAGGTGGCGATGTCTGGTGAAGTAACTGCTCCGAGGATAAGGCTGAGCTTGGAGATGGACTGGGAGCCATCTGACACCATCTCGCTTCTGGTCCTGCTCTCCACGGGGAAATTTTAAGCATGTCAGAGTGATGGCTTTGCACAAATTCCCAGCTGATGGGATGCGTGTTTGGGCTGGCTGGCTGGTCGGGAATTCATTAGGAACTTTTGTGTTTGCAGCTGTCTCTTGGATTATATCTTTATTGATCCTGCCCGCCCATGGCCAATGGGAAATATGTGGAAATGATGAAGCTCTTCTGAAGGGGAGTTCATAATCTTGCTCAAACAAAGCCAAGCCCCCAGAGGGAAGGATGAATGGCCTGTGTATAGCCTATTTTGAGATGATATGGCTATCACATCTTGTTCCCCTTGTTTTACTGGGATAACATTCAATTACCCCTGCCAACAGCAGCTTCCCATAAGGGTTGTTGAAGCAGCTAATCACTTGCCCCAGTTACTCCAAATGAGCAATGCAAGTCAGCTGCAAGCGTGTTGGAGCTGAGAGGATCAGTGGGACTGGCACCAATGGTCCCCTAAAGACCCGGTGTCTTGAGGGGGTGACAGAGCTGGAGGTCAGGCTTGACCTCATCTCTGCCATGGCTTTGCTGTGTGACTACGAGCAAGTCGCTTCGATTTACAGCAGGGTTTGAACGAAAGGCTTGGGGAGTCAAGGGCACGGCAAGTTAAACTGGAATTGCTGCTCCCTAGCCATCAGTGGTGGGTGGCCCTTCCCCAGCATAGGGACGTGTAGGAGGACGCGATGGTGAAGCTCTGAAGTGCGATGGGTTATTTGGGCTCTGCTGACCTCCCCGTGGGAGCTGCCAGCCTGGATGTCAGCATCTTCTGCAGGGAAGCTTCTCTGCAGCCCCCGGTTGGAGCGTGCGCGTGTGCACAGCTAAACCTTGGCAGAGCTGTCAGCAGGTAACAGCTTTCACTTGGTATTAGCCCGGGCTGGGTTTGTACATGCACCCTGGAGAGGGAAAGGCCCAGCAGCTCCGTATCATTGCCTGACAGCACCTTCCTTATTTGTACACCCAAGCAAGGAGACAACTTGCGAGACAACCGCACTTAGCCCCTGCCAAAGCCAAGCGCTGGAGAAGTCCCTGATGTATTTAGAGGAACACACTGTCTTGCTGTGTCTGCGTTGGAGAAACCTTGCTAATCCTTCCTGAAAAGCCCAAAGGGGGATCCAAAGCAGCTTTTCATTAGCCAGACAAGCCCTACAAGTTCCCCAGCAAAATATAATACATCGAACGGGGAGGGATGCTGCAGGCTGAGTGATGGGGGAGCGTGCGCAGAGGGAAGGGGAGAGATGTGCAGGCAGGGAAAGGGCTGTGGGTGCCGGCATCACACCAGGAAAGTGCTGGGAGCTTTGCATTGTAGTGAGGAGTGAGGAAAAAATGGGATTGCAACTTCTTTTGGGTACCAGGAAAGCTGGGGAGGGGCTCTTTTTCAGAGAGTGCAGGGATAGGATGAAGGGGAACAGTTTTCAACTGCAAGAGGGGAGATGGAGATGAGATCTTAGGCAGAAATGTTTTGCTGTGAGGGTGGGGAGGCCCTGGCCCAGGGTGCCCAGAGCAGTGGTGGCTGCCCCATCCCTGGAGGTGTTCCAGGCCAGGTTGGATGGGGCTTGGAGCCCCCTGACCCAGTGGGAGGTGTCCCTGCCCATGGCAGGGGGTGGCACTGGATGAAATTTAAGGTCTCCTTGAACCCAAACCATTCCATGATTCTATAATACCCTGGGACTGCAAACCCTGCCCATAGGGGTTCATTGTTTTCCCGCTGGAGCCTGGCCAGGCTCGTTCCTGAACCTCCTAATGACGGATGGCCCTCGCTGCTGCCCGCAGGCAGGACTGCCTGGCAAGCTTCTCTATGCATGTGCAAACAAGCTATCCCTGACGCAGCGCCTTTCAGGCAGAATAACTGTACCCGTTGGATTGGGCTGTACTGTTTCTTGCTGAGCCAGTGCAGTTGGTACAGGAACCGTGTGTAAACGAGTCCAAAGAGTGTGGAAAGCACTTATTTAAACTTCCTACTGCATTAGTGAAAGGATGGGAATTAATTTCTCGATGAGGCTAGCTAAGTGTTGGTTATGGTGTATATCCTTGGGACGTGGGGCAAATGAGAGCAAGCTGCAAGGCTGGGCACATGTAAATACTGTGCTGCTTGCTTTCCTCTGTACCTGCTGTGCGTCAGTCCCTGAGCTGCTGTCTCTGCTCTCCCCTCATCGCTCCGAGCTGATAGACCCTTGAGCTGCAGCAGGGTAGATCGCGACCGGCTCGGGATCAGGCTAATAGGTGATGCAAACAGGTTGTCAGCTCTGTGGCTCTAAGAGGATGCGTTTCCCAGCCTGTGGTAGCTAAATCCAGATGGACGTGACTTGCATGTCCGCTCTTCCTCTCTTGCAGTGGCTGAGAGAGTGCTCTGGCGATACCTGCAGGCGTGGCAGAAAATCATTGGTGGTGGTTGTGAGTGACTTTGCTGTACGGATAAAACCTTGTGAAATTAGTCTGGGTTAAGAACAGCTTGTTTGAATCTGCATCTCCTGAGATACTGATGTTAGAAATGTCCAGATTTGCCAGACCTGCTCTCCATGCACCCATTTTAAATACTGGTTTGAGGGGGTTTTCTTGTTTTGAAGGGTGTACTGGTGGCCTCGGGGAAAAGTGTTCCACCAAAGCAGATAAAGGGCTTTTAAATACACGGGTTTTCTCTGCGGATGTGTGAGTGCCTGCTAAGGCATTACGGTGTGATTAAAAAGAATAAATCCTTCCGAGGCTGAGAAAATGCCTGGGTGAAATTAAAACCCCGCTGAAGAACTCTGTGTATGTACACATGTATAGATGTACAGATGTGTGCGTATAGACTGGGATATGGACATACAGGCCTAAATATATAGGGGTCATTTTGGTGATGTGGTGTAGACGTATCAGACCTGTCGGGTACAAAGAGGCTCTCTGGACCCCCACTGACACGGGAAAATGAAGTCAAAAGTGGTGTTAATTTAGATGGCTTTCCTTCCCGTTCCAAGGCTGTTATTACGGCAGTGTTGGTGTGTAATAAAAGTCCTGTTAGCGCTGGGGGAAATCAAATAATCTTAACGCAAATGCGAGTGCGCCTGGACTGCGATTATCCTAATGAAACTGGTAATTCAGCTCTGACTCTGTGTGTCTCCTTGCCTTTTCTTAAGGTGTTTTTGCCCGTCCATGGATTGATAGATTGACACCTGAGTGCCTTTGTTGTCAGGAGCTTGTCATTAAGGGTCTGTGCATGGCTTAGAATTTAGACCGGTGCTTTTGTGGCTGGGGGATATTTTGGAAACGGTTTATGAATTTTATGAGATGGACCCAATAGTGATAACGAAGACCCTGAGATGGTGAGAAGTATTTCTCCTGAAGAATACGAAAATAGGATGAACCTTGACATCATTCCCGCTCTGGAGGCAGCCTGTGAAGTCTTAGTGATGGAGAACTACTCAGAATCATAGAATCGTTAAGGTTGGAAAAGAACCTCTAAGATCATCCAGGCCAACCGTCAGACCAACCCCACCGTGCCTACTAAACCATGTCCTGAAACAACACATTTTTTGAACACCTCCAGGACTGGTGAGTCCACCAGCTCCTGGGCAGCCCCTTCCAGTGCTTCACCGCTTTTTCAGTAAATAAATTTTACATAATATCCAGTCTAAACCTTCCCTGGTGCAACTTGAGGCCATTTAATTTCATCCCATCACTTGTTACTTGGTTGAAGAGGCCAGCACCCACTTCGCTACAACCTCTGTTCCTGTAGTTGAAGAGAGCAGTGATGTCTCCCCTCAGCCTCCTTTTCTCCAGACTGAATAACCCCAGCTCCCTCAGCCTGTCCTCATAAGACTTCTTCTCCAGACCCTTCATCTTGTTGCCCAGCTTGTGGTGGTGTTTCCTATACCTTCTCTTTTACACCGTCTCCTGGCTTGGCAGGGCTTAAAAAGCCATCTGTGAAGAAGAGCAAAATGATTTTTCTGGGTTTAAGGAGCTCCAGTCCCTCTTCCTCCCTTCCCCATCAGCTCTGCCTATGGCCATGGTGCTTGGGCTGGGTAACTTGGGTGGTGCTGATGCTCTTGGGGTACCCGAGTGCTTTAGATGCTGTGGCATCCCCCAGGCATCAGGATTACTGGTCCAACTGGTTCCTGATGGTTCCCAGCACCAGCTGGCTCAGAAAAAGGTGCGCAGAGCCTAATATAATCATTTGCTTGGGAAGGATTTTCTCTGCAAGTCTCAGTGAGTTAACGATTGACTCCTGTGCCAAAGGATAAGGCTTTAGATCTCCGATGCGTTTTTATCTCTTCTAATATAACGATGAACTTCCTTATGGGTCTTCTCCATCTAATTGTGCAAAGCACTATTTCTGCTCCTCTGTCGTCGCAGAGCTCAAACCAGCCTTGTCAGAGGCAAGCGGGATAAAAAGCCACAAACCTCACTTGTTAGCGAGGTGCTTCTGGGGCTTCCCTGAGGGCTCAGGGACTGCGCTGCCAACCCTTTGAGAAGCAAATGCACTTTGCCCAAACCTTTTAACCTCTCCATGACTCTGTTTACCCTTTGGAAAAAGTGCAATGCTTGCCGAGATGCTGTGGGGATCAATTCCTTTTTCTCTATTTGGAGATCCCTGGATAAAAGGGTAGAGAATTATCCTGCCAGACTGCCTCAAATATTGTTTTCATTAAGATTAACACTCTTCAGTAAACAGAACCGTTAAAGCTGTATTAGATGTTTAATAAGTAATATGGAGTTGATATCCATCACGTTGTCTTTTTGTCATGAGCTGTTGGATAATGCATAGCAACGGGCTCGCTGAAGTGAAGCATCCTGCTCTAATTGCTCTTCGCTATGGTGATAGGGTTACGGTGAGGGTGATTAGGTGGATCTCATCAAAATGCCTCATCTCAAGGGCATGAAGGCAACAGGAGACAACATAAACACCAACACCTCCCAAGACTGTTGAGACCAAGAAACATAAACTCTGTCTTGCAGTTCGCCTCCTAAATCTGGAGGGGGGTGGCTGAGGGTGGATGGGGTGACTGGGGCACGGGCAGAGGGCTCTTGGATCCTGCTGCGCTTGGCATCGCTAAAAACAGATGGGATGCTGTGTTTTCCCGTTGCCCGTAGGCAGTGTCTGTGCGTACCTTGGTGTGTAGTTACGGAATCCAGGTTGCTTTAAACGGAGCGCTTTTGTGGTCAGGTTCCACGGGAAGTGAAGCTGCACTCCCGCTCGCCCCTCACTGAACTCTGGGCATGGCAGAGTTCACAAGGGGAAGATTTCTTGGTGTGTGGCATCAATTACTCTTTAAATTTACCTTCTTTTTTTGCCAGCTCAGGGGCTCCCAGACCCTTCCAGGCCAGGACCTCTCAAATATTCCTCCTCCTCGCTTACAGAGATTGCCCTACAGCCTTGACCGTGTGAATAGGTCTCTGTCTCTCTCCTCATATCTGAGTTTTTCTTGCCTGGACTTGACTGGAAAAAGCGATGTAGCATAGACATTGCTGCAGGAAAAACAGATTTTTGAAAGCTCACAGTCAGATCTGGGGCCTCAGCTGGGTTAAGTGCATAGAGCTGTGTTGATTTACACTGGCTGAGGTTCTGGCCCGTAGTCTTTTGTGATCTATCATAAATATTACGTTGATTTAAAATGAAGAGGTCTGTCTCAAACTTGGCTGAGCTTTCGGTATAAATAGTGCAGCCTTTGGAAAGTTGCTTGCATTTTGGCCCTGCTGCCCGTGCAGACATAACTCTAGTTTAACACTGATGGTTTGATAATGGAAGGGATTTTCCTTGCCCACAGTTTTGCTCAGACTTTGAGGCTTTTCCTTTCCAGTGGGCTGGACTGGGAGGCAAGCAGACCCATGCCTTGGGCTGCCGCCACCAGGTTACTGATCATAGAACCATAGAGTGACCCGAGTTGGAAGGGACCCAAAAGGATCATCGAGTCCAACTCCTGTCCCTGCACAGGACACCCCAACACTCACACCGTGTGACTGAGGGCATTGGCCAAAGGCTTCTTGAACGCTGACAGACTCAGTGCCATGACTTCTTCCCTGGGAGCTGTGCCAGAGCTCCAACACCTGCTGGGTGAAGAACCTCATCCTGATGTGCAACCTAACCCTCCCCTGGCATCTCCCTGCCATTCCCTTGGGTCCTGTCACTGGTCACAAGAGAGAAGAGCTCAGCACCTGTTTCACCTCCCTCCATTGCGAGAAGGCAGCAAACAGCCGTGAGATCCCCTATCGGTCTCCTCTTCTACTGATGCTGCCCTACAGCAGTTTCCCTCACCTCTGGAAAAAGCCGTGCTGGTGCTTGGTGAGCAGGTGTGTGGATGCCTGTTCACAGTTCTTGTCAGTAGCTGGTAGGGGCTGATATTGTTGTGTACAACCCTGGGGAGTGATGGGGATGTTAGGGCTGTGATCTGCAGCGCGCGCGGTGTTCTCCACCTCGGCAACTCAAACAGCTTTTAGCTGAGACTGACTATGAATAATAGATATGAAAGCCTGTTGAGTTTCTGAGAAATTACCTTAGTTTAGAGTGCATGCCCTGACCCTGGGTGGGTGCAATAGACCCATCTCTGTCTGGAATATTGCATGGCATTCCCAATCTGTGCGGCGGAGGCTGATGAAGACGGCTGCATCCTTTGGCTCACTGCGGAGCGGCAGAGAGCATCTCTGCTGCGCTTCAAGGCAGGCGTGAAATGACGGTGCCTGTAAGCCTTTGGCTGCAGGTTCCTTCCCCGGGGAGGTACGTACTGAGATATCACTGACTCCGAGTCCTGCTCTTCGCTAAGTCCTGAGGAAATCCTATTCTGCCCACCAGCCAGAAAGGGAGTCTGTAGGATTTCTACCAGCCTGGAAATAATGGGAGAGTAACACCAATTAAGAGGACAGGCTCAGCCTGTCTCCTGCTGCTCAGCGGAGAAGATCAAGGCAGGTTTGTCGCTGTTTGAAGACCGGCCTTTGAGAAAATTGCCAGTGAAGATGTTCTGAAATCACTCCAAACCTTCCAAGTTGCTGCTGCTACGAATACAAATCGGCCGAGTGGAGTTTCTTGTGAAGAGCAGCCAGCAGGGAGCCCTCTCCGCTGCCTGGAGAAGGGCGATGGAGCCGGCTCACCACGGGGTGCTGGTGGGAGCCGAGTCCCAGGGTGGTGTGCTGGGAGGTGACAGCTAAAGCTGGCAGGGGTGGAGGCAAGGAGGGAAGAGGTTCAAGGAGAGCATGGGAGCAGAGCAGCAAAAGCAACGCTGTACTTTGCTTTGTGCTGGGGGTGAAAAGAGAAGGAATGAGATTTCCCTCTAGGATTGCCCTCCTTCCTTATAACACTCATCTTCTGGAGTGAGGTGAAGGCTGAGGAAGGCAGGTGAGGTGGTACGCCTGCGTTTGCGTTACCTGCACCATCAGACAGCCTTGTCCCCAAGCTGGTTGTCCAATACAGAGGTAGTATTTAGCCGCGCATTGCGTGGTGAAGGCTCTCTGGGACGGAAGAAGGGAAGATGTAGGAACATCTCCATCACATCGGTGCCTCTTTAGTCTGTTAGTGTGTTTTGGTTTTCTTGGCTGACAGCAGAGAAGCAGCCTGCCACAGTGTCCCTAGCCAGGCCTTTCCATCGCTGTGCTGAGGGATGGAGCACGTGGGTTGAAACCATGGGGTTTTCTTTAAACACAAAGACCCAGCAGGCACAGCTGTCCCTGTCCCACCAAGCCATCTTGCCACCTTCTCCATCACGCAAGCTGCAAGGTGCCAGCGTGGAGCTGTTAGGGCAGCATGTCAACCGGCAGCCCCTGCAGTCTGCAGCCTTCTGGCACTTGGATGGAGATGACCAGAGCTCCTAGGCTTCAGCAGGACCATTTTTAACAGTTTGCTTTCTGCCACCGTGGTGCCAGGGCAGCTTGATCTTTTGGTGCCCCAGCAAACTCCTACCAGCCGTGGGGGAGCGATAAGCCCAAATACTCCAACCTGGGGCTTTGCCTTGATCTTCACTAGGTTTTGGCTGCTCTGAAACAAAGGGTGGCATCTCACAGGCAGCTTTATCTGAGCTCCCTTTGATGCTAACCGAGCTGTACCGGGTTACGCTATCTGAGTGCCTGCGTTAGCTCTTGGCCCCGGGCTTTGGCAGAAGGGAATGCTCATGGAGTGCAAGAGTGGTGTCCATCGCTTGCCCAAAAAGGATGCAGTGCCTGTGCATCGCTGCCTGGGCTGTCTGCACCTCTGAGCTGGTGATTTATTTAAACCCTCATTACGGATTTCGTCCCTCCATAGCCAAGCCCAAAAGATGGCTCCAACAATCTGCAGGGCTGAATTAAACATGTGCTGTTGCTTCTTGCAGGCTCTTGCTAATTTTTGTGCGGCGAGGGAGGAGGGAGAGCTCCAACAGATGGCCCAAGTACCAATCTCACTGTCTTTTACCTCTTTACTAAATAAATGAGCGAGGCAGAGAGAAATTCAGGATGTGTAACGTGCTCTCAGGATGTGCACTTTCCAGGCAAGGCTGGGCTGTCCGAGTTGCTGGGGTCAGTGTGGATGTAACGCTTATGTTCTCTTGTCTTCAGACACCAGTTAATATATGCAACTTTTGATCAAATTCTCATTATTAGGAGATTCAGCAGGGACGGTCAGCATCAGCTTTATTTTTTTTTAATTTGCTCCACGTTCATTTAGTTCTGTAATTTCTTTCCCTCAGGAAACTCTGGCTCAGCTGCAGCATCTGTGTTTTCAGTGAGGTCCATCTCTATTTTACAATTGCAACAGATGTTTCGTTTTCCAGCTGTGAAAAAACAACACCCGCTACCTCCTCATTTTGAAGGACAGGATTCCTTCATGTAGTGGTGCTGGATGCTCTCGGTGAGAGCGATGCATGGGAAAAGGCCATGTTGGGAAGATGTTAGAAAAAGTTACCTTTATCAAACAGGTACATCTCCTGAGGAAGCTGGTGGCCCTGCCATCCACTGGTCTGAGGGTGGCAGATGGATGCAGCCACCATATCCGTGCTCTGAGGGCTTCAGTGAAGGACATGAGATCAGGCTTGGTCCCACAGAGACCTGCTCTAGCGCAGAGCAGAGCCTGGCTGCATCCCTTCTTGCCCAGAGCAGTGGTGGCTGCCCCATCCCTGGAGGTGTTCCAGGCCAGGTTGGATGGGGCTTGGAGCCCCCTGATCCAGTGGGAGGGGTCCCTGCCCATGGCAGGGGGTGGCACTGGGTGGGCTTTGAGGTCCCTTCCAACCCAAACCATTCCATGATTTTATGATTGTCCAGCGTGGGACTGCGGAGGCGAGTGGGAGGCAGAGGCGATGCAGGGAGGGACAGCAGCCTCTGATGGAACAGAAAACGCTGACATAAATTAATCAAACGAGGCATCTTGCAAGATTGAATTAGATCCTGATTTATGACTGCAGTGCTGCTGCTTCTGCAGTTCCCATGTTTCTTGCTTATTCCTCACCCCCTGATTTATGGGGAGGCGACCGCTGAGAAGAGTCCCCTACGGAAAGAGTGGACGGACGGACGGATGGATGGATGGTGTTACCAGCTGGGCTAATACCAGCCATCACATCGTGTTGTTCCTCAGGACTTCACTTATTCAACAGCTTTATAAGCTCATTTTCTGGGCATTTTAGATGCATGGCAGAGCTCTTGAAAGGGTGATGTTTAGAGCAGAAGAGCGCCTTTAGTTCTGCATATCATTCATCCTCTGTCTCCTCAGTCACCAAGAAAGCCCCTACTATCGCCTTCCTGTGACCAGCTTCCTCCAGGCTGCTGCAAAAAGGTCTTTCCAACCCCTTCGGTTGGGCTTAGTTTGTGAGTGAGTCTAGTTTCTAATCTGGGAGGTGTTTCTACTGCCCAGGATCCAAATCCTTTCATTTCTATTTCACTCTGAGAGCTCCTGTAGCTACTGGCTCGCTTATCGTGTCTGCAGAGGAGAGCATGATTTGTCTGGATGTCTCCAATACGTTCACGCGCCGCACAAGGCAGCAGGTTGTCAGAGCATGAAGTGGGCTGAGCACGAGCGACTTCTCATCCTTTGTGTTCGCAGAGGAGCCGGGGTGGCTTGAAGGAGCGTGATGCCAGGGCGGCTTTGGAGATATTTATGGGGACCTCGCTCCCCGTGCGGACAGAGCAAGAGGAGATAAAAGGATTTAGGTGGAAATTGAGCGCTTTGGCAATGGACGAGCTCAGAGCAGAAAGTTGGTGTGTGGTCAGTGATGGGCAGGGAAGGGCTGTGGATGGCATGGAAAATAGTGTGGGATGAGTTAGAGGAGAAGCCTGAGGCAAAAAGTAGAAGGTCCATGGAGCAGGTGAGGACAGGGAAAGAAATGAGTAAGGTGCCACCTACCTGAGTGCTGTCTTGTTTACCTGCTGCCTATATAGGATTCATTCTTATTTAATTCCATGTAGGAAAAGTGTTTTCCAAAGAGCCAGAGAGTGTCCTGCTGAGCAGTTGCTGGGGTGGGGAACCAGAGGGCTTGGCTCCTGCAGGAGATCTGTAGCCCACAGCCCTGTCTGCAGTGATGTTCCCTGGGTACCCGGCATCAGAGATGAAGAATAGAAACAAATCTTCTGTCTTTCTGCAGCGTATTGATTTTTTGCTCCCTGCTCCGGCCTTTCGCTCGTCCTTTTCAGCAGCTGGCGGTGAAATGAAATATAAGGTTTGAAAAACTAAAAATACAAAAAGTGACAGCTTCATTGTTCCAAGTGATGGTATTTCAAGGGGAAGCGTGACCTGAAAAGAACGGAGACGATGCCATCCTGGCCTGCCTCCGCTCGCTTGGTGAGGAGGGAGAAGTGAAAGGAACGGGGCGTGGGGCTGAGGTGTCGACTCGTGTCGGTACCGTGCTTGGGAGCGACCCTGTTCCTCCTGCAGAGGCAACTTCGGGTTGCTTTGGAGATGTGGGCATGGGAAGCGATGTCCACAGTCTCACGACATGGGATATGCTATTCTTGTCCCTACCACACGTTTGCATGGGACGCATCGTCTTCCTGTGCCCCGGTGTCATAGAATCACAGAATGGTTTGGGTTGGAAGGGACCTTAAAGCCCATCCAGTTCTAACCTTCTGCCATGGGCAGGGACACCTCCCACTGGATCAGGCCCCATCTGGTGGCTTTGGGTACCTCAGGTGATGGGAGCTGGGCTAAACCTGTCGCCCCGTTGCTGTGTATCTTCCACCACTGTACCTGGAGCACGAGTTTGAGGCTGTTTGTAGGCTTCTGAGTGGTTACTAATTGGTGAGTGCCGCAGCTCGCTGCAACGTGGCAGCCTGCCGCCGGTCGGAGGGTGCCCAGCAGGACCAAAATTACTTGTCATTTCCCTTGTTTTGCTTGGCCATTTGAATGGTTGACTCTGTCCTAATTGGCATTGTAACCACTGGGATGATACGCTCAGAGAGTCTTGATTGGATTCCTCATTTTTTTGGAGGGGGGGGAAGCCTGGCAGATGCCACAGAAATTAAGCAACGGAATTTAATTCCTCTGTGAGAGACAGACAATGCAGAAACAAGAAATCCTGTGGGTCTTCCATCTTTGGACAAACTCAGCCGGGGATTTGGATGGTGCAGGCAGAGTTTAGGCGTGAGGGAGCCTCATCCTTTCCACCCTCTGTGCTTTGGGAAAGCTGTGCAAAGGTGGCGGGCTGGGGGAGCCGTGCAATGGGTGAGCTTAGGTTGCAGCAGCAGAGATGGAGCATTCTGGGAGGCGTTTCAGGGCAGCAGATGGGTTCATTTGTTCATGCCTAGCAAGGAATTTCACAGCCCAGAATCAGAGCAAGCCCAAACCCTGCCCCTGTGCCACAGCAAGTGCCAAAGCAAGCATCACAAGGGCCGTACATACGGGGTGGATGGCTCCAACCCCAGGCTACCGACCTCCTGACTGGTTTCGATGGGGGGCTCGTGATCTGAAGGGAAAAGCACGGAGCCTGGCAAGTTTAGGATCCACGTGAGCCCATGTGAGCTCCCGTGCCCCACCGCCCCGCCGAGCTCGGTGGCACAATGTTCCTCTTATTAAATCCGATGGCGATAAATGGGACATGACACCTGCGTGTATGATTCAAATCGAGTCATCCCATTACACGGTGTAAATCAATAAACAAAATGTAGCCACTGACAGCATTTACAGTTCCCCCTATTACTGCCAACCAGCCCATTTTCTGTGCATGAAAGAGGCATTTACACCCCATTTAACTGTGCTTTGATGCGGGATCCTGTTCCTGGCAAGAGTGGAGGCTTTGACAGGTGACATTAGGAGAAGGGGAGATCTACAGCACTCATTTGTAGAGACCTGAGACAAGGGTTGTGAAACATATCTTTACCTGTTTGTGCTGTCCATCACCCTAATTGATGATGTTCAGGGCTGGGAAATAGAGCTTGGACAGCCGGTGGGGTGATGCTGGGAGGCTGGGATACAACCGCGCTGACGGTTACCAATGGTTCACGCGCCCAGGAGAGAGGGAAATGTTGTGTTTCCACTTCTGTCCCAGCTGGGGAAAGGTCTTTCACTCGAGCTGAATAATAGAAAGGACGAGGGAGAAGCAGCCAGGGACACGCACCGAGAGGCATCGCTCTTGGAACACCTCAACTGTCCAACTTGATTTTATTTAATGGGCTCTGCAATCTGGTGATTAATCTGGTAATCAAAGCAAATGTTACAGTAATGGCTGGCAATAAAAATATAACCTAAAGTAGGTACAAACCTTCTTTTTCTTCTCTTTTTCTTTTTTCTGCTCGCTGAGAAATTGTCAGTCGACATCTCTCGCCTTTATGAGGGACGGCAGGAGCGAGAGGGAGGTGCATGCGAGAGGAAAACCAGGTCCCTACTGCATCTCACCAGGGCTCAGACAACTTCCCTGCTCCTTGATGGTGCTGTTCTTCCACCAGCAGAGGAGGTGGCTGTGCCTCCACCCTGAATTTAGGCAGTCAGCACCGATTCATGCAAGGATTTTTGGGGGGTAGGCAGAGATTAAGCTGCCCGTGGAACTGAAAATGGATATTTTTGTCTTGTTTCCTGGAACTCCACTCAATCTCTGAATTATTCCCCAAAAGACCAGAAAGGCTTCTTTTTCTCTCCACCTGCCTTTGTTGTTGGTTGGTTTTGTTGGTGTTTTGCTGCAATTGGCTACAGGGATGGAAAAAAAGGGCACTTTGTGAGCAAGAGGGAGAGAGACGTGGGTAGAAAACAGCAAGGGAAGAGCAGGGATTTTGCAAAAGGCACTGCTTGAACATTGTTTTGGCAGGATAGGGACATAAATCCAGGCATGTTTTTCACATTCCCCATCACATTTTCCTGCAGATTTCCACCAAAAAAAGTCCCCTAAGCCCCAAAACGCGGCTTGGCAAGAGACAGCACTGGTGTTGATTCTGGAGGAACAGTGTTCCCATATGCTTTGCTTAGTCCAGATCTGCTTCCAATAAATATCCTCGGCAGCCAGGTTTGAAGCTCCGCTCCCTGCCAGTCATCTTCATCTAAGACTTGCATTTATTTATCCTTTGTAATTCCCCTGGTGAATGTCCGAAGTGAATTTAGTCCTGTCTTTCCCCAGCTCCTGGAGCTTTTAGTGTAACCCTCATGGGAACTGCCGGGCGTGGAGCCTCTCTCTCCTCTGATGCCAAGGGATGCAGGGATGGGGATGGCATTTCCAGATGATGCCAAAGCTGAGGGAGCCCCACAGAGATTGCAGGGACTGGGAAACAGTGGTGAAGCTCATGCAAAAAGTGGGGAAGTTGATGTTTCAAAGCAAGTTCTCATTAGAAAGGCTAAATATATCAAAATGGGTTGTTTCTTCTTATTAAAAGGATCAGGTTTGATGCTTCCTTTCTAATTAGGGACAAGTCGAGAAAGATTTTGGACTTTTTCATGTGATTGCATTTGAGATGTTTCCTCCGCTGACCTCGGGAGCGGGTTGCGTTCGTATGCAAGGATGCTGGGGCTCCACACAAGGTCGTGCTGGGTGGGAGCAGTGCCAGTAGGAAAAATCACCTTGGATTTCATTGGTTTCAACCCAAAAAAACCCAGAAGGCCACCCATGTCCTGGGCTGCATCAAAGGAAGCATTGCCAGCAGGTCAAGGGAGGTGGTTCTGCCCCTCTAGTCTGCTCTTGTGAGACCCCACCTGCAGTCCTGTGTCCAGGTCTGGAATCCCCAACATAGGAAGGACAGGGAGCTGTTGGAGAGAGTCCAGAGGGGGCAACAGAGATGATCCAAGGGCTGGAGCACCTCCTGTACGAGGACAGGATGAGAGTTGGGGTTGTTCAGCCTGGAGAGGAGAAGGCTCTGGGGAGACCTTAGAGCAGCTCCCAGTGCTGAAAGGGGCTCCAGGGAAGCTGGGGAGGGGCTTCTTACAAGAATTAGTAGTGATAGGGTGAGGCAGAACAGCTTTAAGTTGGAAGGGGGAAGACTTAAATTGGACATTAGGAAGAAATTCTCCACAATGAGGGTGGGGAGGCCCTGGCCCAGGGTGCCCAGAGCAGTGGTGGCTGCCCCATCCCTGGAGGTGTTCGAGGCCACGTTGGATGGGGCTTGGAGCCCCCTGATCCAGTGGGAGGTGTCCCTGCCCATGGCAGGGGGTGACACTGGGTGGGCTTTAAGGTCCCTTCCAACTCAAACCATTCCATGAATGTTGGCAAAGCAGCACCCACGAGCTCCTCAGAGCTCCTGGAAGGTGCCCCTGCACTCCTGCAGCAGACCGCAGTGAAGTGAGCTGTCCGTGCAGGTGCAGGATGCTTTTTGCACCCTCTGGCACCCAGCCCCATCATTAGTGTTGCCTGATTTAAAACACCTTGGGAAAGATGTTTTTTAATGCCTCTGTGTCCTGCGTGCCCTCCTCTGCCCTTCTCCGGGCTGCTGAGCATCGTGTTTTAACTTTGAAGGAAGAGCACCCTTCTTATGCATCTTTCCCATCTTTCCTTGGCTGTCTATCACCTTCTGCTGCCAAATTTCCTGGACTGTGAAATGAAGCTTTTATAATCTTCCGAGAAAGGGAGGGGGGCAACACAGAAATTAAATTAGTGAAATTAAAAAGATGATGATGATGATGACGACTGTAACCTAACGTCAACCCTTTTCATTCCGCCTCACCTAGCGAGACAGTAGGCTGTGTTCTGGGGCTTCTGCTTGGATTGCTGTAAAGAACCGAACTTTTACTTTCAAATTAACCTGTCAAATCATATATTTATAAAGGAAGTGAAGAGAGGAGAATGAGGGTCCTGGATATTCCCACGCATCAATTAGGGGGAAAATTAATTACAATTTACCGGCATTACCACATTAGTGTTCCCTTGATTGGAGAGGAGATCACTCTGTGCTCTAGAAAAAGTTAAAATAGAGGGTGGGGAGGCCCTGGCCCAGGTTGCCCAGAGCAGTGGTGGCTGCCCCATCCCTGGAGGTGTTCCAGGCCAGGTTGGATGGGGCTTGGAGCCCCCTGATCCAGTGGGAGGTGTCCCTGCCCATGGCAGGGGGTGGCACTGGGTGGGCTTTGAGGTCCCTGCCAACCCAAACCACTCCATGATTCTATGATTCCTTGTCCATGTCCACATGTCTCACCCCACCCTGGTACTGCATCCCTGGGCTGGTGACATTCCTACTTGAACCCATTGCCAGGGAGTCCCCAAGGGCCATGAGATCACCCGTGTGTTAATTCGGGGGGAGTATTGAATATTTAATGAGCCTAAATTAGTGCTGGAAGGAGCTCCCAGGCCATGGTTCCCCTGGTGTCTCCTCGTGTGGCTGCTAAATGGAACCCAGTGCCGCTCAGCAGAGACCTGGGGAAAAGGCTGCAAAGCTGCTTTTGGATGGAAAAGCCAACAGCATCTCCACACGTAACCCCCAGGCCATCAGCAATTTGCTGCCTCAATAAAAGGTTGTGACACGGGTGGAGGCCACGAGGCGAAGGGTGCCCTGCTGACAATGGTTCAATCCAATACCGCTTTATTTTGCACCCTCGGGGCAGCTTTTTTGCCAGGGAGGGAAGGGCTGTGGAAAGCGAAGGTCGGAGAGGTCTCTGGTGGGGTCTGGGAGGGAGGGAAGGCGGATTGTGTGCTGCAGGGAGAGAGAGGGATTCACAGAAGTAGAAGTTTGGGAACAGATGAACGTGGCACACGGTCACTTTGCAAAGCCTGTTGTGTGTTTTTTAATATTCCTGGCTTCAACAGCGAGTGAAAATGAAGTTCGTAGGCTCAGAAAGCCCAGATTTGGAGGTGAAACCTCAGGCAGTGATGCAAAATTCCAAGGTGCTGCATCCAGCCTGGGAATGCAGCTGTGAGGCTGCACCTCACCCTGAGATGCGGTTGGCATCCCTGGGATGTCCCTACAGGGCTTTGCGTGCCAGGTTTACATCCAGATCAAAGAGTGCCCTATGTGAGAGTGCCTGTTTCCAGCAGCTGGGACCAAGATATTTAATATTTGCCCTGGGAAGGAGAGATCAGGTGCTCAGGGCGACGGTTCAGCGACTGGGACCAGTCCCGGACAGCAGAACGGGGGCTGCTTTATGGCTGGGATGTGCCACCTCTTATCAAGGACATTGCAGCTGTGGCACAAGATGCCAGGGACAGCGTAGGAGGGGAGGTTTGAGCCCAGGGCTGCTTTCTCACACCCAGTGTGCGTCTGCTGGGGGGGGTGGTGGGCAGGATTCAGCTTCGGAGCTGCTGCTGGGTTTGGGGCTGCGCAGGCTGGGGAGGTGGGAGCTGCTGGGGATGGATACGCTGGCAAAGGGGCTGCTTTTCAAGTGAAATCCAGCCATGGCATCTCCTGCTTCCCCAGTAGGGGCTTAAATCCTCCTCCTCAGACAGCCTTGTCCCTTGAGTGAGCAAAATACCCACCTATCTTTCGCCTGTGAGGTACAAGACGGGGCTTCTTAAACCCAAACACCTTTCCTCCACTGTTCCCTAATCCCAGTTTTGCCTTTTTTCACCTTGGGTTACACATGGTTCAGCCCAGTTCCTCCAGCAATGGAAAGGGCAGCGCAGGAGGTTGAGGTCCTGTGCAACGTGGTTTGTGTCTGCCATCCCTCGGTGCCCCTGCCCACCGTGTGCTGCCCATGGGCTGCAGTCCGGTGGTACAAGCATCTCCTCGCAGGAGGTCCTCTCCAAGCCATAATGGGTGCTGTGCCCTCTTCTGTGGGTTGCTGTGGTCAAACCAGGCATTTTGGGGATTGCCCCCTCTGAATCTTAGGATCATGGAATGGTTTAGGTTGGAAGGGACCTCAAAGCCCATCCAGTGCCACCCCCTGCCATGGGCAGGGACCCCTCCCACTGGATCAGGGGGCTCCAAGCCCCATCCAACCTGGCCTGGAACACCTCCAGGGATGGAGAACGCTCCATTCCTCTTTAGCAACCAGCACTTGCTGCTGCCAGCGAAGCTGCCGTGAGCCTGCGTGAGGAGGCAGGAGAGCTCTCTCTGCAGCAGCTCCAAGCTGATTTACACAAGTGGAGGATCCGACCCTCCAAGGGAGCAGAGGGTAGCAGAAGCAGCGGGGTTAGGGACCCCGAAAGCGCAAACATGCCTCTCTGACAAGCTGTTTGAAGCAGAGTTGATCAGAGAAGGTGACAGCCCTGCCGCATCTGGGAACAGTTTCTGTGTCCTCCTTGCTGACAGGAGGAGTTTGATTCCTTTAATATTTGATGTGTTCTGTCTTTTGCAATGTTTGGTTTTGGTGTTGTGGATTTTGGCTTGTCTTTTTTTCCCCCTTTTTTTTTATAACCTACGCTGCATCTCAGAAACAGCTTCCCATTTGCAATGTGTCTCACAGCTCTCTGGAGAGGCCAGAGAAGGGGAAGCATTACAATAGCAAATGTGACACTTGGGTAGCTGGAGACTCTGCATGACCTGTGAGGTTTCTTCTGCTTCTGCACATCCTCCCCTGTTGACCCTTCCATCTGGAGTTGGTTGGTCGCATCCTTCCCACGTGCAAGAGGAGGCAAAGGGACCGGCAGGGTCCCACGTGCCACCACACCAGGTCCTGCTTGTGTTCACAGGGCTCCTACCCATGTGCAGCCACCCCTCCGCGTTCACCCCTGTGGGCTTGTTCAGCCTGGAGAGGAGAAGGCTCTGGGGAGACCTTAGAGCAGCCTCCCAGTGCTGAAAGGGGCTCCAGGAAAGCTGGGGAGGGGCTCTGGATCAGGGCGTGCAGGGATAGGATGAGGGGGAAGAAGTTTTGAACTGAAAGGTGGAAAATATGTGTTAGACATTAGGCAGAAATGTTTTGCTGTGAGGGTGGGGAGGCCCTGGCCCAGGGTGCCCAGAGCAGTGGTGGCTGCCCCATCCCTGGAGGTGTTCCAGGCCAGGTTGGATGGGGCTTGGAGCCCCCTGATCCAGTGGGAGGGGTCCCTGCCTGTGACAGGGGGGTGGAACTGAGTAGGCTTTGAGATTAGTTCCAACCCAACCCATTCCATCATTCTATGACTGAGCAGGCTCCGGTGCTGGGGAAGGGTCTGCCTGCCCTGTGAGTCCCCTTGGACGTGATACTCCCTGGGGAGGAGACAGGGGTTTTGCTGTTGCAAGAGGGACCTCTCTGGGATGTTGCCACTTGGAGATGGGTGCTTGCAAAACCTCTTGCATGGCCTGGATGCTAATAAGGCTTTTCATCTCCCCCCTGCACCCAGCCCCTCCTGTGCAACTCTGCTTGAAGAATGGGGTTGGAGGAGAGCTTTGACTCTCTAGGAGACTCTTGGACCATCTTACTTCAGACCCCTTTTTCCCAGGCCCCGCTCCTGCAGGATGATGAGTTGCTGGCAGCTCCATGGGAGCGTTTCCAGCAGCCGGGTGCCCTTGGGCTCAGCGCAGCAGCTGTGGCAAAGTGCTGCTGCAGAAGTCCCACCTGTGGGATGCCGTGCTCCTTTTCCCAACCCTGCCATACCCATTGCTGCTGTAGATGGGCAAAGCTCCCACCTGGAGAGCGAAATTTCCTGCAGCTGGGATAATTTCTTCTCCCCTGCTGGCTTCCTTCCCTCTCCTGGCACATCCCCGCGGAGGCAAATGTTTGTGTGTCTTGCAATGCTGAGCTGAGGCTGTTTCTGAGAAGAGAAGGGTAGGGCGAGCGCGTGATGAAGTTTTTCTGGAAGATTTAGAGAGTCTGTGTGCAGAGTTAAGTCATGCAGTGTCTAGAGAGCCTGTGCAGGCAGCAGGACAGGGTGGCCAGCGCTGCCCGGCTTTATGGATGGGCTCCCAGACCAGGACCAACCTAGAAACATGTTCCTCTCTGAAGAAGAGCTTTGCTGGGCAGCATCCTTGGTGAGAAGGCAGGAGCCAAGACCCTAGAGGTGATGAGCAAAGACTCCCCCAGGCTCAGCACTTCACTCTTCCATACAAAGCCTTCTTCCCGTTGACACAAATTTAAGTGGGTGCTGCAATTACTGCAGGCTCTGACATCTGAAACGAGCGGAGCCACCCTTGCTGTAATTCATTGCCAATCTGATTACAAAGCAGAGCAGGGAAAAGTCAAATTATCAAACAAAGCAAAAAGAGAAAGGGAAAAAGTCATGCCTTGCTGTTGGAGGTCGGGTTGCCTGCAGGGGCAGGACGGGAGGCAATGTTGCTCTTATGCCCTTGCCATGCACAAGTGATGAGTGGACTCAGGTTTGAAGGTCTGTCAGCTTGGGCATGGTGGGATGGAGAGGTTGATCTCTGCAGGGTTTGGAGGTGTGAGTGCTGCATTGAGACAGGCAAAACAAATCAAGGACGTGCAGTTGTGGGCATTTACTTGGGCAAGTTTCTTAGAAGCTATTTCTGGAGCAGTGGGGTAACATGGGACTGAGCTGGGCTGGAAGGAGATTACTGCTGCTCGGCTCCAGGTAGCCACACGAATCCTGCTTTCTGGTTGTTTACTGAAAGCTGGACACGATGCGCCTGACTGCAAAGCTGTGGCTTGAGCTTCCTGAGCTAAGGAGCACCATTTTCCCTATTTCCTGCCCTAAGCACCTGAGCTGTTGGCCATCTCTGCCCAAGGATGCTGGATGATCAAACTCCAGCTCCTGCCTGTTGTCAGTGGTTTTGAAACTCCGTCTGCATCTCTTGCTTGGTTTTGCTCCTGCCCACCAGCTGGGAGGAGGAGGGCAGTGCCACAGAATTGGCTGCTCCTTCGCACCCGCTGCCTCTCCCTGTATCGTAGAGCCATAGAATGGTTTGGGTTGGAAGGGACCTCAAAGCCCATCCAGTGCCACCCCCTGCCATGGGCAGGGACACCTCCTACTGGATCAGGGGGCTCCAAGCCCCATCCAACCTGGCCTTGAACCACCTCCAGGGATGGGGCAGCCACAGCTTCCCTGAACAACCTGTTCCAGAGCTCCCTGAGTAGGCATCGCTCCACTTCTGCTCTTCTCTCCCTCCTCTTTCCCTCCTCCCAAGGTGCATTTCTACATCTGTTGGACGTGGCGACGTGCCAGCTCGGTTAATTACAGTCTGCTTACCTGAATTCCCCTGTGCAATCCTGGCTGCAGAACCGTATCCTTTGCTGGCTGGCCTTAAAGAAACACAGGAGGCTGGAAGACTGCTGGACTCCTTTGCCTTCAGGGTGCAAACTTGGCTTTCTTGATGCTCAGAGCTCCCCCAGGGCAGTTGTGGAGGTTATCCCTAAAGGCTTCAGACCCGATCCCGTGCCTCTTCGCTCTGGGGTGGGTCTGGCATCCATCTGTCCAGGAGAGCAGCCATCAGGTATGGTGGGAAATGCAGAGCTGGGAGCCTCGAGCATCGTAGGAGGTGAACAAATGCACTCAGAGCTGCTCTAGTGGTTAAGTGGACAGGATGATGTGATACTTTTTTTTCTTATTGGCCCAACAGATAAGTTATTAATGCCTGCGCTTTCGAGCGGCGCCTGTGATTTGCATGGATACAATGGAGCAAGGTTTTCATTATTTGGCCGCCACTGCTTGATCAAGGGCTGCTGAAAGGAGCTCGGGGCTGATTTTGTGCACTGTTTATTGTTCTTCATTACCAGCTGGCCGGTTACTTTGTCCTGCCTCAGCTCAGCACCTCTCCAGCGTATCTTTAGCAAAAGAGAAGCGTTTCACTTGTGTCTTGTTGGAAGATAAAGTTATCAACATTCACAGTTACCTCACTTCAGTCGTAGGTCCTGGTTCAGGCTTTGTGGGAGGCAGCACATATGATTTGTGTTAAGAAAAGCACTCATCTACCGTGTGCCAGATGAGATGCGAGTCTGATGTCTCCAAGAGCAGCTTAGGAGGCACTGACTGCCGTGGGAGGTCCTCTCCCCATCACCCTGTGCTCCATCTCTGGCCCCTTTCAGGCAGGCCAGGCAAAATCAGAGAAAAGATGCCCCAAACCCCCCAAATCTCTTGCTCATCCTTTGCTGGTCTCCAGCCCAGGCAATCCCAGGTCCTCCACGGAAGCAGCTGTGCTACCTGCAGACCCTGCTTCGCTGCTCGCAGGTGCCTGGCAGCCGTTCCTAATCTAAAGCAGCTTTTCTTTGCTCCGACTCAGGTTTTTTGTGCTCTCTCTCTGGAAGCCGATGTAATCTCTTTCCTTATTGAGACTCACCACAGCTCCTTATTGAGAACAGTGTCCAGGGGTGATGCTGGCAGCTCGGGAGCTGGGCCATCAGCTTGCTGTCGCAGTTCCTGCCTGCTCATGGGTTGGGTGAGAGCGATGTCCTGTGCTAGGACTGCAGTGTGGGACCACAGCAGGGATCCTCGCTGACGGAAACTGCAGAGGTTTTGGGAAGCTCCCACCCCCTGGGAAAACAGTCCCTTCCACCCAGCTCTCGAGAGCTTGGGGTTCAGGGCCGCTGGCAGCTGGGAGGATTGGATGGTCAAGATGTAGAGTCAGGAAAGCACAGCCTGAAAGGTGTCGGTCCAAGCTCACTGGCCTTTATTTATCCGAAATCCCACAGAGCCATCCTTCACCGCAGCTTGTATCAAAATCCATCTGACTGTGACGTGGCTTGTGCAAGGGTCTTTTTGTCTTAAAGCCCCAGTTCCTGCGATGGCACACGCATCTCAGGCTGCCTTTTCTGTCTAATGAGAAAGTTTCTCAGAGTGCCAGAAGAAAACTGGGTGCTTTGAGCCTTTGGAGATGAAGCTGTGGGGAGGAAACTGTGCTTCCAGGCGTGGTTTATTGCCCGTAAGCAGCTGACATTCTCCTGTGCCACAGCGCTTGCCCGTGAGATGCTCTGAGCCAAGTCCAGCCCTGGTGGTTCTGTAGAGTAATTGTATAGGTGTCTGCATTTAAATTAGGTGTGAACCAGGGCCAGAAAGTAATTGTGCAAAGGAAGTAGCCTCACCTCTCCACCCTCCTCCTTTTAACCCTGCGTTTTGACTCGGAAAGCTCAAGGGCAGGGTGATACCTGGTTCCTTCCAGCCCATGGGAGATCAAGACCTGGTGTGAAAGGTGTTCAGGCTGGAGACTGCCCAGGAGCTTGAATGTCCTTCTGGCCACTTTACCTTCAACAGAGACAAAACAGCTCCTGGAAATGTTTGCAAGCTCTCGGCAGGTGAGGGAGCGCGCTGGGGCCCCGGCAGGGTGCTGCCTGCACGGCACGATGCCTGCACAGCCACGCCAAGGAGGGAGGGTCGTGCGACAGCTCTCCGAGCTGGCTGGCCCTTTGGCATATGGTGCCGTTGTGCTTGGGTGCTTCGTTTTAAAGAATTATCAAAGAACCCGTCCATCTGGGCCCCCTTGCCGCTGCCGGCGCGGCGGGGCATTGAGCAGATGGTTTGCAAACAAAGCTGCTTCAGCTGAGAAAGGGAAGGAGACCTGTCCAAAGTGGTTTGTGGCTGGAGCTCAGCCCTCGGCATCGTGAAAACAGAGCCCTTGCAGGTACATCTTAGGTGAGATCTCAGGAAGAAATGTTTTGCTCTGAGGGTGGGGAGGCCCTGGCCCAGGTTGCCCAGAGCAGTGGTGGCTGCCCCATCCCTGGAGGTGTTCCAGGCCAGGTTGGATGGGGCTTGGAGCCCCCTGATCCAGCGGGAGGGGTCCCTCCCCGTCACAGGGGGTTGGAATTTGTTGGGCTTTGAGGTCTCTTCCAAACCAAACCAAACCGTTCTATGAACTTGCTCGTGATGTGCAGGTGTTTATCTGTGGGCAGGCAGGCTCTGTGGCTCTCTCGTGTGTTTGTGCCCCTGTGAACCACCTCATGACTGCACTACAAGGGCTTTGGTCACAAATACTGCCCCAGAGAGGTGGCTCTGCACTGCCTGTCCCTGCTGCCTTGCTTCCCTGTCCCTGTGCACACACACGAACGCTACTGCGTCCAGGCTTGTGCCTCCTCGTGCTCGTCAATGCGAGGTTGCTGTGCAAAGGTTGATGCTGAGCAGTTTAGGGAACGGCTCATCATAGAATGATGGAATGGTTTGGGTTGGAAGGGACCTCCAAGCCCACCCAGTGCCACCCCCTGCCATGGGCAGGGACACCTCCCACTGGATCAGGGGGCTCCAAGCCCCATTCAACCTGGCCTGGAACACCTCCAGGGATGGGGCAGCCACCACTGCTCTGGGCACCCTGGGCCAGGGCCTCCCCACCCTCACAGCAAAGCATTTCTTCCCAAGATCTCATCTCAATCTCCTCTCTTGCAGCTTAAACCCCTCTTGCTATCCCTGCAGTCCCTGCTCTGCTGTACCTGAGCTTTCTGTATAAATCCTTCAGCCGTCCAGTCGCTGACCCTGAGATGTGACAAGCTCACAGCTCTTGCCAATAAAGTAGTGACTTGGTTTGAATAATATCTGACAATTACATGCTGAGCCCCTGCATTATGCAATATTTATGCACGCGTCTGGACTGTAAAACTGTGATTATCTAAAAAGAGTAATTGTTTGCAATCTTACCCTGAATTTCCTTTCTTCTTTGGCCTCGGAGAGCCACACTGCTAATCAGTGGCACACGTGCCACTCGTTAAATTCTCGCTAAGCCCAGCCCTGCCATTAGCACGGCAGGGCTCCGTATGGTGTCTTGGTGCTGTAGCATGAGGTTTTCTGGGCTGGAACTGTGGCACGGAGAGTTGCTTTATTGCTCTGTCTGATTGTTCCTGCTTGGGAAGGAAGGGAGGGAAAGGGAGTCCAGCACCCTGCCCTCGCCAGCTGAGCTTGCGTGGGAAGACGGGCTTTGATGGGATGAAAAGCAAACTCGTGCCGTTGGCGTGAGGTGCCTCGGCAGAAGGGCTGAGCCCAGGTGCTCTGCTTTTGGTGCAGTGGCCAAGCTCCCCTGCCTTTCACCTTCTCTTTTACTCCTGGACAACTCATCCGTGCTGCCATGCCCTTGGAGCAGAGCAGTGATTGAAATCTCTCTTTATTCGTCACCCCCTCTGCCGCAGCAGCTGCCTTTTATTTTTTTCCCTCTTCCTCCTCTTCTTTTTGCAAGTGTTACTTGCTGTCAACCTGGGCCGAGGAGGAAGTCAACGCTGAAAAGACAACTGCAGGCTGTCAGCTCGCAGGGGTGGGGTGGGAAGAGAGGGCAGCGAGTCCTTGTGCCCTGCTGGCAGCTGGAGGAGGTGCTGCCTGGTACGCGGGAGCCCCCGTCATGCTGGGGCCATGGGGGTGATGTTTGTTACAGCAGCAGAGAAGAGAAGTCTATTTTGGGGAGAAAACAAACTTTTCCATTCATTTGGTGCTCTGCAGAGGCGGCAGCGGGGCAGCCAAAGTGTTCTTGCAGCTTGCACTCCCAGCACCGCCCGGTGACCGTGTGGTCACAGCTTTTGGCACCTTAGGAAAAGATTCTTCCCCCAGAGGGTGTTTGAGCACTGGCACAGCTCCCCGGGGAAGCAGTCACAGCCTGACAATATTCCAGCAGCCTTTGGCCAACGCCCTCAGCCCCACGGTGTGAATGCTGGGGTGTCCTGTGCAGGGCCAGGAGTTGGACTCGATGGTCCTTGTGGGTCCCTTCCAGCTCAGGGCATTCTGTGATTCTGTGATTTATCCCAGTGTAATTCCTGCAAGGATGCCTGGGCTTGAGGTGGAGGAAGGCTCAGGGGGTCAGGAACCACCCCAAGGTGGGAACTGTGAGGCAGCAGAGACAACCAATGTGCCTGGTCAGCAGAGCAGGCGGTGGAGCCGGAGAGGCCAGGATTGCTGCTGCCACAGCTTGTTAACACGATCTAATTCCGGCGGCTGTGTTGGACACCGAGAGATAGCAGGGAGAAAAATGGGAAGCATGTGCAGGAATAAGGACCCTGATAATGAACCTGGCAATGAGAATGCAAAGCAAAACAAAACAGGAAGAGCTGCTTTTGTTGCAGAGTCTGGGCTCTCTCTGCTGTAGCTTCTTGCTGGTATTTAGACTTCCTTCGTGGTTGTCCTGCCTGGGACTGTGGTTTCCAGCAGTGTTGCTGGGTTTCCCATTTGTTCCAGAGTTGTGGAAAGAGAGAGATGTCCTCTCTGGGGCCTCGCTGCCACTGTCCCTGCTTTGGCATGGCTGTCCCACCGTGGCGGTACGGGTGCAAGTGGGGCAATGCTTCGTTGTGCCTCCTGGGACTGGCACTTACAGCAGCAGACACTTCATGAATGGCCAGAGTGGATCTTGCACCCTTCCCAGCCCATGCAGGACTGGTTGCCTGCTGCTGAAGTGGAAGAACCGGTGGAAGAGCTTTGACCAGTGCTTGGGGCTTCGGCAGCAAAGAGACAGCAGGATCTGTAGCTCTTTCAGAGAAATTTCTCAGAGGTCTCGTCCAATCTTATGATTCTATGAATCACTGTCTGCAACTGCCTGAAAGGAGGCTGTGATGGGGTGGGGGCTGGGCTCTGCTCCCCAGTGACAGTGATGGGACGAGAGGAAATGGCCCCAAGTTGTGCCAGGGGAGGGTTAGACTGGACATTGGGAAGAATTTCTTCACTGAAAGGGTGGTCAGGGACTGGCACAGCTGCCCAGGGAGGAGGTGGAGTCGCCATCCCTGGAGGGGTTTAAAAGACGGGTGGGTGAGTTTCTGTGGGACAGGATTTAATAGGGAGACAGGCGCGGTTGGACTCGGTGATCTCAGAGGTCTCTTCCAATCTTATGATTCTGTGATTCTATCAAATTAGGGGTGAGGAGGCTCTTCGCACATCCTGGCAAGGGAGGGGTGGAGGCAGCGTGCGATGCAGACATCACCCGGCAATGTGCTGTGTCAGTAGGCAGCCACGTTGAGCTGCTGCCTTGCGAGGAGGCAGGTGATCTCCAGCCTCTCTTTTTTTTCAGTATGAAAAGCATGAGGGGGAGTTTACTGCAGCGTGTGGCACCAGGTGCCCACCCCAGCAGCACGGGGCCAGCCCTTGCCGAAAGGCTACACTGGTTTTATGAAGTGTGCCTTCTTGCCTAAAGGGTTCTGCCTCATCACAGGGCCCTCAGCCGTGGACAATCCGCCTGTTTTTATGGTGATGACGGAAGAATCCAACCTGCAGCCTGCAGCTGGAAAGTTCAGAACCACGCAAGGCTGGCTGGGGAGGAGAGCAGGTTTTATTGATGGACTGGGCTCCTGGAGGTTGTGTGGGAGGAATCTTGTTAGTGCATCCCTTGGGCCATTGCCTCCTGACTCTGCCATATCTCCTTGTTCACCCACCTCAGCTCGGATGGTTTCTTTTTTTTCCTTTCTTTTGGAGCGAGCGTTGATGTTGCGAGGGCTTTGGGAAATGCAGTAGAAGGGAAGGGTGTGGAGCTGACCCAGGTGCCTCCCAGTCCATTCCCTTTGGATAATAAGAGCCCTTATGGGTGCTGTCTTGTCTCTAGTGGTGTGTCCTTCGGTGTCGGAGACTGCTGCAAAAGCTCTTGGGCTTCACGATGTGGCTCTGACAACACAGAGTGATGGCCTTGCCTCCAAGGTGACCAGGGAGCTGTCGATGAGCAGCAGCCCCATCCGTCTCTGGCGTTGGTTCAAAGAGGTGAAAGGATGATTGCTCGCTGCTCTTCCATGCAGCCAAATGAGACTTGCAGGAAACATCCCATTGCCTGGTGCTCGGGGAGGAAACTGTCATTGCCAGCAGTGGCCGAGCTCCACAGCCTGAGTTGTGCATCCTCCTCGTGGGAATGGTGATGCTTGCTTGAGCCTCCCCTGATTGGCATCGCGGGGCGTGCGGATCAGGCTCCAGCTTTCTGGCCCTGTTTTGATAATTAATTGATAGCCAAAAATGTTTGACAAACAAACAGCAAACAGGAATCAAACCTGCTCACGTGCGCATTAACATTTCATGTTGCTTTCGTTGTTTGTTTGCTTTTAAATCACAAAATGCTGTGATACATTTTTAATCGAAAGCGCTATTGGCTGTTCCCATCGCTATTTCAATATCTTTCCTGATGAAAAAGAAGTTCAATACAGAAATGTAATGGGATCTTTTAGGAGGTGGGTGATGAGGTTTTGACAACCGTTTTCATTTCTACAAAGAGCATTTTTGCCAGGCAGAAATATATTTAAGAACATGCTTATTTGGAAAGCTGGGCTGCGTCAGAAGTGTAACCAGCAGGGCGAGGGAGGGATTCTGCCCCTCTACTTGGCTCTTGTGAGACCTAACCCAGGACCCTGTGTTCAGTTCTGGAGTCCTGGGCACAGGAAGGACATGGAGCTGTTGGGGTGAGTCCAGAGGAGGCCACAGAGATGATCCAAGGGCTGGAGCACCTCCTGTGCAAGGACAGGCTGGGAGAGCTGGGGTTGTTCAGCCTGGAGAGAAGGCTCTGGGGAGACCTTAGAGCAGCTCCCAGGACTGAAAGGGGCTCCAGGGTTGGAACTGGATGTGCTTTAAAGGTCCCATTTGACCCAAACTCTTCTGTGCTTTTATGAAGTCTGGTTAGCGCTGTATCTGACCGATGGTATTTTTCATCCTTGCGCACCTTGTATATTGTTCAGCCTGGAGAGGAGAAGGCTCTGGGGAGACCTTAGAGCAGCTCCCAGTGCTGAAAGGGGCTCCAGGAAAGCTGGGGAGGGGCTCTGGATCAGAGAGTGCAGGGATGGGAGGAGGAGGAATGGTTTTGAGCTGCAAGAGGGGAGATGGAGATGAGATCTTAGGGAGAAATGTTTTGCTGTGAGGGTGGGGAGGCCCTGGCCCAGGTTGCCCAGAGCAGTGGTGGCTGCCCCATCCGTGGAGGTGTTCCAGGCCAGGTTGGATGGGGCTTGGAGCCCCCTGATCCAGTGGGAGGTGTCCCTGCCCATGGCAGGGGATGGAACTTTGAGATTAGTTCCAACCCAAACCATTCTGTGATTCTATGAAAGACACGCAGAGTTCTCGGGGTGCTCTTTGATGGGCTCTGCACGCTCAGTGTCCCAGGGCAGAACGTGATGGGCAGCGCGTGGTGCGACGACTGCTTGCTGTCAATCTCGTGTCAGTGCCCGGGGCAGGGTCCTCAGCCCCTGGTGGGGTTATTTCTTCGCAATCACGCTGCCGCCCTCCTTAAGGCGCTCTCAGAAGAAAATCCTCCCAGCAGACTGAAGCAGTGACTTGCTGCACGACTCTCTTATCTCGAAAGCTTAACTAAGGTTTTTTTCCCCCCTCTCCTTTCAAGGCAGGAGATGAAAGACGTGTTTGTGTGTATCTATGTGTATGCAAGCACAGTAAATAGTGGGTGGGGAATATTAATACAGGACTAAACCCATCCCTGGCATGAATCACCGGCAAGACATATGTTGCAACAACTTTCCTACGGGGGTTCTGGCCAAGGTAGATACCAAGTGTTCCCTGGAGGGGAAAAAGGGAGGGAGTGACAGCTCTTTCCTTTCCAAGACTTGATGTAATTAAAGAGTTATAATGTCCTTTAACTTCCCTGCCCTTGGCACTGATGTGCACTGGTGTATTTATTTATTACTTTTTTTTCTAGCACTGATGAGTGGCTAATAGGCTTTGTGCAGAGAGGCAGGAGGCCCAGAAATACAGCTCAGCATTGCGAACAGAGGAGATTATTGTATTTCCCTGGGAGTGAGCATCCGTCCATCCATCTTCCCTGTGTGGCTGCCTCTGTGGCTGAGCATGAGGTTAAAACCACCGTCTTCCCAGCTGTCGGTTAACGTGCTGAACTTGGTAAAGGGAAACTTATTTTAATTTAATAGAAAAATACATTATACATAATCCTTGCCATAAATTTCCCTCTGATCTGAAGGAGAATCTATTGGTGTAATTCGTCTGCCCAGCCCAGCCCAGATACCTGCAGATTTGTGGCTCGGTGGCTTAAATAATAACAATAACAATACCAGTAGCAATAATATCCTTTGCTGCTGTCCTTGAATAGCAAAGATGATGGAAAATGAAGTTGTAGATAGCTGGAGATGGTGATGTGAGTATCCTCTACCCATCTTCCAGGTTATTAGCAGGTGTCAGTCACTGGAAGGAATCTCATCGTTTCCAGATGCAGCAATGTATCTGAACATCAGCCATGGTGCCCAAGGCAAATTGCTTTTATGGGCTGAGTTCCCATTGCTGTTCAGACCTCTTAGAGGAGCTGTAACGGTGCAGATGTCCATGTCCACTCGCTGTAGTGGAGGTTCTGACAGCCTGCTCCTGGGTGTCACCGTAACCCATGTACCTGTTGCTGTTGTGAGGTTGTACCACTGATGCTTTCATAGCTTGCTCTGCTAATCACTGTCACCCAGTTATCCAGCCTTCATCCTTGATTAACCTGAGAAAGATGGTGATGGTGAGGCAGTAGCCATTGAGAAGAGGGAAGAACAAGTTCTTCTGCTCACCTGCCTCCGTCTCTGCGGATGCGGTGTACATTTCATGAGCTCAAGTCAGGGGAAAACTGCATCGCTCCCTTTGAACCAGCATCCTTGGGGTAAACGTGTAACAACGATCACTTTTGGAATGAACACACAGTGGGTGTCAAGGTTTGCTGCTATGGGGAGCCTTGGCCCCACGTACCTTTTCCGGAATGTCCAACTAGTCCGAAGGAGCCAGGGAATCACACGAGTTCATTGTTTTCCAAGCAGGTGGTGCTCTGCGAGCTTAAAGTGAGCACCAGATGGGCAGAGATGATGAAAGAGGCATCGGCGTGAAAGGCTTCCCTCTAGGGTGTTAAATATTACATTCACCGAGCCCGCCGAACTGTTGAAACCAATAGAACTAATTAGAGAGCCGATGCCCGGGAAGGACGCGCCTTGGCTAACAGCTGAAAGAGATGCCAGATCATACAAACCCCTCCCTTTGTCTGCCCCGGCGTCTCGGCTGAGCGTGGCAGGCAGGGCACGCCGTCGTTTGGGGGCTGCTAGAAAGGGAGCGTGTCCCAGCGCTCGCCCTCCAGCACGGATGAGGGCTGGGAGGCAGGAGGGCCAGCTGGCTCCTATGCAGCAGGTTTATTTTTTTGCCTTCTCACCTGGTAACCAGATTGAGAAGACCCCATGGGTGATCGCATGCCTTTGGAGAGCTGTGCTGCGTGCAGAGCTCATGCTCTGCGAGGAGCTTCCAGGGGAGGGGTGAAGGAGCAGGGCTTGTCAGGGTCATAGGGGCTCTGGAGAGCATGTTAAAGGCATCGTCATGGGGCTGTCACCCTAGTGGTACTGCAATGAGTCGTCTTTTTCAGCGATAAGTCAGGCTTTGTAAGCAGAGAGACCTGGTGAACCTGGGCTGAGCAAAGCATATGTCTGGGTTTTGCTGGATTTGAGGTCTTAACCCCGGGTTCTCTTACGCTGTTCTCCATCAGTGCTTTCCCTGGGTTTGATGGGGGGCAAGCGGGCAGCGCTGCACACCTTAGCCCCTCCAAAATCACTCTTTGCCCAGGTTTCCATCTCCACTGTGGGAGCTCCTGATGTAGGAAACAGGAGAGCCGTCTCCACGTCGTGAGCAAGAATAAATCCATTACTGTGCCCTTGTCAGTCTGGGGTCCCGTTCTCTTAATGGGTTTGTTAAGAGCGTGCGTGCCAACAGCTGCCCTGAAAAAGGGCAGAATTAGCCAAGCCAGCCCATACCATCTGTGGCCTCAATCGGAGCGGCTTCACGTCTTTGTGCTGCAAGTGCCCCTCTGCCTCTCCCTCCCTGGCAGCGCTTGCAATGGAAATAATAATAATAATAATGGTAATAAAAGAAAAGGAATTAAGACAAGTAGGCAAACATAAAGATGAGTTGTTGCACGGCGTCTGTGCAGATTCTGATCTCAATGTCAAGGGAGCGTCATTCCAGCCTAATGGCATCTCTCTCAGAAAGCGCTTTGTAGCAGTCATAAATAAACACGCCGGCTGAAAGGCACGATAACACACACACAAAAAAATGGAAACTGAGGCAACCAGGATCTTTATTATTGAGCGGACAAAGCATCTGTGATTAGTAAGAACAGGAGAGAGGAGAGGGTGAAAATAAAAGGCGGGCGATTGTGTTGCTGCCTTGTCTGTGTCAAGAGAGGATCTGGCTGTGGTAGGTTGACAGGTTGTCTGGATAAATAGTTTGGGGGCAGAACATGCATTTCTGATGGAACTTTCTTTTTTACAGCCAAGATCAGGAGCTCCAGAGGTACTGTCAAGGACGGACGAAGCTCTATAAATCAGGACAGGCTTTTTTTGTCTGTCTGAAAAGTCTTATCTCGGAGTTCGTCCAGGCAATTTTTTGAGGTCTCTCTAGCTTCCTCCCTTCTCCTTATCAGAGCTCCACAGCTTTAAATGCAGATAGATACCCTCTAATGGAAGCACAAGCCAGAGCCCTCACTCCTTGTAAGTGCCAGCTCGTAATTTAGTTGTGTGCCCTTTGGCACCCATGCATCCATCAAGAACCGCAGAGGCAGCCTCACCTCCCAGCACGCCGCAGAGTGTGGTGGCAGTGGGGGGCTCAGCTGCGGTGAAGGGGACCCCGGCTCTTGTCCTCCTTGTTCAGTGTGGGATGAGCAGCTGTGAAACGGGCGGAGACTGCGGTGGGATTTTTACCGTGCGTTTGTGTTGAGGGGATTAGGGGTGATAAAGAAATCCTTGCTGGTATCTGAGGCAGCAGGGTGGAGATGAGCAAGGTGTGGAGCAGCTTCTTGAGCTTCTCTGAATCTTTTCGTTTTTCTATTACTGCGTCTTTTTCCCCCTCTCTCACATTTGTATTTAATTGAAATTAATTGGGAAGGCAGGCCTGATTTTTGGCTGGCTGTGGTCCAGAGCAGCGTCCCGTGCCCCAAATCAGAGCTCGCCGGGATCAAAACTGAAATGAGGTGGGTTCCTCCGCTGAGTGGTTTCATGGGTTAAGGTGCCCAGCAACCCTTTGGCTGCTGGAGCCCTTCTCAAACCTCGAACTGCTCTAACGACCGGTGCACAGCGCGTGGTGATGCTTCCCCATTCCTGACAACTCCAGATTGTTAATTCCCCGCATTTTCCCCCTGAATAGCATTTTACCTTCTGGCTAAAGCAGCGTGGTTGCATCAGCTTGCAAGCTCCTCACCTGTGGACATGTGAAAGGGGGTTTAATGGGTTTCTTCTCTCTGCCCTACTGGGCTGTGACCGGGAGGGGAGACAGAGCCGCTGGAGTTGCTAATTGCTTTGGCCCTGCAACTCCCTGATGATGGAAAAGATTAAAAGGGAAGGAAAACAGCTATTATATCTCTTTCTTGAAAAAACTTGCAGCATGGAAGGCTCATTAACATCATTAGTGTTTCATTAACCTCTAGCCAGACAAATAAGCTTGGTGGTAATTTAGCAGTAGAGGGGAAAAGAGAGAAAATTAAAAATTACCCAGGTGTAGGTGATGTTCTCCTGCCTTGCCTCCGCTGCTCTTTTTTGGAGGGGTGTGGGCTCTGCTGCTTTGCCTGCTTGGGGCTTGGAGGGCTGCCAGCGGCACTGCCTGCTCCGAAGGTAATAACGAGCAGGGAAAGTCATTGATTGTGACAAAATGGGATTCATTTGAACACAACAACATCTGCAGTCTTGAAAAGGAACGCGACTCCACACAATGCTTAAAAAAGAGAGGGGGGGGGAAATAATCGGTGGCTGCAAAATGACTTTTTTTGTTTGAGTAAAAAGCTTTCTCCCCTTGCTAATTTTTTGTGGGGGTTTATTTGATTTTTATCTCTCTCCCAAGTTTATTTGCTCCACCCCTACCCCACTCATCCAAAGTCCGTATGCGTGTATGTGCACGCGCGCGGAGATGTATTTATACACATGCGGACGCTTTGTGCCGGCGTTGTGAGTCCAATTGTAACTCATTCGCTCTATCTCAATTGGTTTCCCTTTAGCAAGACCTTCTGGTATTGAAGGAACTTTGTTAGTTCCTCCCTGAAATCTAAAAGCAGATTGAAAATGTAAAGAAATGGCAGTGCTTCTGTGCTCTTTGTTGTAGCTTCCAGGGTTGCCTAATTAATCCGCATTGCCCGTAAGCAAGTGATAAGGGGCAGTTTCTGCCTATAAGAGAGGTGAGACTAAAAGAAATTATTGAACGAGAGCTGTTTGTCCCCATCCCTGTGATGCCCAGTTGCAGAGGGGTGGAGGTGGCTTGCCCAAGGTCACCTGGAGGAGATGTTGGAGCAGAGTTGAACAAGTTCCTCATGGATCCCGGTCTTGTGCTTTCCACTTGTTCTCCTGACTCACAAACTGGACCCCACACAACTTTACCTCTTCCCTGTGTCATTTTTGCTTTTTGGTGCTAGGACCAGCAGGTTTCCTGCTGTTATCCTTGGGAGTGGGAGGAGGACATCTCTGCCACTTCCGTAGCCCTCACCCTGGCTCTCCTCTTTGCTCTGTCTGTGGCTGTGAATAAGCTGTGTAACTTCCACAGCTCCATTTTCCCCAGCCATAAGATGTGAACAAACTCTCACAGCGTAGTTTGAATCAGTGTTTCCAAAGACCTTTAAGTGCAAACCATCATATTAATCCTAATTTTCTTGTCTTTGCTCTCTTTTGCTCAAGAACTGGGACAGGAAATCTCAGCAAAGTGGGTGGATGTTTGCTTGAGCGGAGATTATGCTCAGACTCTTGTCCAGCACAAGGAATCAGAATGCTTTGGGTTGGAAGTGACCATGAAAGTCATCCAGTGCAACCCCCCCCCGCAGGAGCAGGGACATCTTCAACCAGATCAGGATGCTCAGAGCCCCATCCAACCTGACCTGGGATGTTTCCAAGGGATGGAGCATCCTCCACCTGTCTGGGCAACCTGTGCCAGTGCCTCACCACCCTCAGCATAAAAAATTGTGTTCTTATACCCTGTCTGAACCTCCTGTCTTTTAGTTTAAAACCGTCACCCCTTGTCCTATTGCTACAGACGCTGCTAAAAAGGTTGGAAGGGGTGGGGGTGCTGAACAACATTGCACCGCTGGTTCTAGCAACTCGTACTTGTTTTCAGGAGCACTTTGAGCCCCTGCGCTGCTCGGGGAGTTGAAAAGCAGTCTTTAGCATTACAGGAACTTTCCATCTAGTGTGAGTCAGCTTGAGACCTCTGTATTTCACAGGATCCCAAAGCAGCCTGCAGGCACAAATAACCTTTACGTTGTGCTCTCCACTGTTCATGTAAACTTGGCTGGTGCTTGTTCCTGTCGTGCCGTGCTTGCGCTCTCGTTCCTGCGATGATGGAGCGGTGGGTAGAGCAGGTAAAGTTTCCTGGTGTGAAAGGGTCTCCCATGTGGACTGTGAAGGGAAAACAGCAACGCTAGGTAGGATGGGAGATGAGTGCTGGATCTTTCTGTGCTGTGTGTCGGGTACAGCTTGTGACTCAGTGTCTGCAGTGACAGGGACTGCATTAGCAGCTGCATCCTTGGAGGCAGAAGAGGGCTCTGCTGGCACCAGCGTGCCTGTCCTGGGGAGCAGTGATGGGTGGGTGTGATGATGGGGAAGATGCAGCCTCCAACCTTGGCTAGATACCTACTGCAATCCAGCAGCTGCAGGTACAGATGTGGATGCCACTTGGGCAGATGTGCAGGTGACAAGCATGATTCTCCCTTTAGGCAGGGCAAGCAGGCCAGGAAATGTCTAAGAAATGTCTTTAAGCATCTCAAAGTTAGCCTGTGTGGTACAAAACTTGGCTAAGGGGGGACTTGATACTGAGGAGCTGAGCTGAGACTTTTGATAAGGGGTGGTGATTTGGGAACCTTGTCTGAGTGAGGGCCTGCGAACGGGCAGTCATGAAGAGCTCTCTGAATATTTGGGACCCTTTTTTTTACCAGATGAACCCTTTGAACAAGGCAGAGCTCAAAATCACTTGGAGGAATCTTGGTCTCGTTTCACTGTTGTGAAAACCCACAGACCGCAACACTATAAAGATCATTTTTATTGCCATCTATCTGTGTTTCTATCTGTGTTTCCATCCCATCCTTTTGACAACAGCATATGAGCAGCCAGGATTTATCCTTCCCAGCTAAATCTCTTTTCAACTCATGCAAGAAGCCCAGGAAATGATCTGACAAAAATATATAGTTCACCAAAATTATTCAACCCTCAAGCACTCAGGTTTAGGTCAGTGTAAATTTGGAATAAATATTTGTTCTGGTTCTTATCTTAGCCGTGCTGATTTACCCAGCAGCAGCTGATAACTCCTTTTAAATTCACTGCAGAATCATCTTCTTCCAAATGCTTCTTATTCCCCCCTTCTCCTCGATGTCCCTGCCTGGGTTTGTTATCGCGGGGTGGCACACGGACACCGGGTTGCTGATGAGCTCTGGAGGATACTCAGCTCTGTGTTTTTCCAAAAACATGCATGAGAATGTCTTTTTTTCAATAGAATTTCTTTAAAAAATTAGGAAAAGCTTCTCCAGCTTTTCTCAAATTTGGAACAAATGTCTGAGTTGCCCAAAAAATAATTCTGTTGAGCCAGGCTGGTCTCTTCACCGCTGGCTCATCTTTTGGCCGCCCCTGCACTTGCACCCGTAGGACTTACTTCTTGAGGAATGTCCGGCCTATCTGGATCCCTTTGCCCTTCTGGGCTGTCTCCCAAGGGACAGATCTCCTAAACCATCCAAAGTCCACGCTCTGGCAGCCCAAGGTGGCAGTTATGCCAACCCTCTCCTCACTTCTCCAAGAATCAGAACCTTCCTTTCATCCTTGCGGTGCCCGAGGTGGCCTCCAGCCATCACATCACCCTCAAGTCCTTCTCTTTTCGTGAAGAACAGGTCCAGTGGACGCTTTCCCTGCTTGGCTTCATCACCAGTTGTCCTCTACACACTCCAGAAACCTCCTAGTCTGTTTTTTCTCTTCTATATTGTATTTCCAGCAGACATCCTATAGGTTAAATTCTCCCACGAGGAGACAAGGCTGGTGATCATGAGGCTGCTTCAACTACAAATCTGTTATTTGAGGTGAAGAGTGCTTTGGAATAGAGTTATTTACCCATCTCTCTATTTTTTCTATATTTAAATGGGCTGAAACCCAGGAGCTGTGCTTGTACTGGCTCCCATCTGGTCTCTGACTGTGCCACTCCTTCCCAGCCCTCTGCCTTTCCCACGTCTCCCCTTGCTTTGTGCAGTGCAAGAGCTTGAGGGACCCCAAGGAGGGAGGTCTCAGAGCATCCCAGCCCCGCTGCATCCTATTCCGTTGCATCCCATCCCATCGCATCCCAGCCCGGCTGCATCCCTGCCCGTGCCCGGGGATGCAGCACCATCTCGTGTCGGTCTGGAGCTGGCACAACCGGTACCTACTCGCATCGCACCTCCTGGCGATCCCAGGGAAATGCTGGCAGTCCCCAACTCCATCCCTTTCCCAACCACTCAATCACGATTTGGATCACGCTCCCCTCTCTTTTTTCATCCTCTGTTTCAAGGGCAGGGACGTCTGAAGCCTTCTGCTAACTGAGATGATGTTGAATGCATCAAAAGCGCATCGTATTTCCCAGGGAGGCAGAGGTGGATCTGGTTCAGGACATGCAGGGGTGCTGAGATTTATTTGCTATTGCTCAGGGACCTTTTATACCAGCTTATTTTATACCTGTCTGAAATAATAACTGTCTATAATATAACTAGGAGGTCTGTTTGTTTCACCAAAAGGGTTCTCAGGCACTGGAAGAGCTGCTCAGGGAGGTGATGGAGTCCCCATCCCTGGAGGGGTTTAAAAGATGGGTGGATGAGGTGCTCAGGGATCTGATTTGGTAGTGGACAGTTACAGTTAAACTCCGATCTGCAAGGTCTTTTCCAACGAAACAATTCTGTGATTCCTTTGCGGTGTGGATTTCAGGAACCCAGACTTTACAGCACTAAACCAGGAGTTACCGCATCCCCTGAGGGAGTTTGATCCTCTAAGGCTGCTGCTGCTGGAGATGGTGGATTAAAAGGTTCTTTGATGAAACCAGGACCAGCATAAGGTCCAAAGGAGCTTGTTTTGAGTGGCTTCTTTGAGAGGAGTATTTCTAGTGCTTTGAGATGCTGAAAGGAAAAGCCAGAGCACAGTAACTCTTGCTGGCCAGGAGTTACAGGCTTCGTGGTGCGGAGAGGCTGGAAAAAGCGGAACTTGCAGCCAAAGGCCTGGAGGTGGCAGGTCTGAGACATAGCTGAGCAGTTGCGTTTCTTTTTAGAAATGCGTAAGGTTTTTCATGTGCTGCGAACAGCTGAGTTCAAGCTGACACTGAGATGCTGCTGTCTGGAAAAGATCAGCTTGGCCCCTGCTTGGAAATAATATTGTCTTAAAAGAAATTGAGGCGTAGAATCATAGAGTCATTGAAGTTGGAAAAGACCTCTAAGATCACCCAGTCCAACTGTCAGCCCAACCCCACCGTGCCTACTAAACCACGTCCACAAGTGTCATGTCTACATGGTTTTTGAACACCTCCAGAGAAGGAGATTCCATCACTGCCCTGGGCACCTTGTTCCAATGCTCAACCAATTTTCAGTAAAGGAATTTTTTCTAGTGTCCAATCTAATGTCCAATTTGTCTTTAAAACAGTTCTAACAGCAGCTGTATCCTCTGTCAAGCAGCTCTGGGCACCGCGAGTGCCAGCTTGGGTGGGTTTCTGTTAGGAAACCTTGCGCCCCATCTCTTGGATCCCCCTGGATGGTGCCGAGGGGTTAGACAGGAGCCTGCGTGCGAGGAGGCAGAGGGCTGGGGTAGCTACACGTGTAGCAATTAACACTTCACACCAAGAGGCTCCCGTTCCGCTCTTGCTGTGACACAAGGCACACGACAGTTGTCGCGTGTTGCTCAGGCTTTGCTGCCTTTGCAGAGCCAAATTGACGTGTGACTCCCTGCGTGACTCCTGAGGCAGAAACCCTATTAAGCATCTCCTCTAACCCAACGATGTGTTGGGGGTACTCCAAAAACTTTTTGAATCAGGCTCGGAGCGTGCAGGGTAAGGAAAGCTGCCTGCAGCCCAGGGGATTTGAGACAGCCAGTTTTTCCAGGCTGTGAAAAAAAAAAAAAAGTAAATATCAAAGAAAACATTTGGAGAAACAAAATATTACAGCCTCTTTCCCCCAGCAAGTGTGATTTGTTTGTCTTGTTCAAATTGAGATATTTGCATTTGAAATGTACCTGCAAATACATATACGTGTTTACACATAGAGCCCTCAGAAGATGAAACTTGGTGTTTCAGCAAAAAGACTAAAATAGCTTCATGGTTTTGCCTTTATTTTTCCATTTGGGCTCGTAAAAGTCTGCTGGCACAAGGCTGCCTGGAAATGCCAGGCTGGAGAGCATCGAGCAGTACAGCCCAATTTCATTTTTATAGGGGCCAGCTTGGGTAGGTGGAGAATAAATATCCTCCCCTCTGTAGCACCCTCTTCCTCCATCGTGGCGTTGTTAGATGGCAAATACCCTCCTCCTGCGTCTTCTCTAAATCGCGTCACGTGAATCACGTCTAAAGGTTTAATTGGCGGGGGAGCGCGGGAGGGGGTGCGATGAGTTTGTAGTTGAGGGTAGATTTAGCATTATGGAGTGGGACAGAGAACAGCTCTGAATGGGACTGCTTTGAACGTGGACTTTGGAGTTCTCTTTGGTGCCATCCAGCAGCCAACTTTGCCAATGCACCAGGGAAGAGGCTGTCCGTGCAGTGCCCAGTGTCCATGCAATGCCAAGAGCGTCCAAGCAATCACAGTCTCACAGTATCACAAGGTTGGAAAAGACCTTTGAGATCATCGAGTCCAACCTACGACCCAACACCTACACCTACTCCTACTTGTCAATTACACCATGGCACTAAGACAGTGATGCCAACAGTGTCTGTGCAATGCACTTTTCTTGCCCAAGACCCTTTCCAGGAGCTCTCCTGTGCCTCCCAAGCCCTGCTGGAGGGATGAAGCAGGACCTCCGTGGGTCCCTGCTGCGGGCGCCAGCGAGGTGGCAGCCGGCTGCCGAACGCTTGCAGCAGAGTTTTGCTGCCGGAGGGCTCTAGGGCTGGAGCCAAATTGGGGCTGGATATTGACATTGAAAGTTGGCTTTTTGAAAGGCACAACAGCCTTTGCTTGCTGCAGAGCTAATTATTATGCAAATTCATGCTAATAAACTCTGCCTTGCATGTTGTTGAGAAGCTGCCTTTCCCGGTTAACATACCAGTAATGAGAGGTAGATTTGTAATTCAGATGCTGGTGGTAATATCCCAAATTACTCTGCGCTATAATGGACTTTATTTCTTTCTCCCTTCAGCTCTCCCCCCCCCCAGTCCAAATGTCAATGCAAATCAGTTACAACTTTGCATATTTATTGCAGATGTATTTATTGTTGATACGGGGGTGAGACCCTCAGCTAAACAGCTCCCTCCAGCACTGCCGCGATGCCAGGGGGCTCGTGGGGCAGTTTTACCTGGTTGCCATCAGATGCTGCATTCTCCCGTGGTGCTTGGAGGGCGTTGGGATGCTGGATCCCTCCAGCCTTCCCCTGCTCCGGCTCTGGGAGTTTTGTGCTTCTGTTTCAAAGACTTAATGGCCAAGCAGAGAGGGGAGCTGGACTTGCTGCTTTGTTGCAGCCTGGGGATCACCCACATCATCTGCTGGACCCAGCATTCCCCCTTCATCTCTTTATTTTATCCCCCCCCGCCAAAGGAACAGCTCTGAAGTTGGGAGAGCATATGGTATTTATTTTTTAATTCATTAATTCCATAGCATCTTTCAACGTGTGCTTTTACACGACTGCTAATTCCCTGAGTTGGGAGAGATAACCAAGGAAGCCCGGATCATTTCCAGACTAAGCTAGAATTTAAGCCTAAAGCTAAGTGAACTGAGGCTTAGATTAGATGGCATCAGCCCTCTGTAATCTGTCTCTGTAAAGATTTTGGCCCAACTTTGTCATCTTAATCAATGGAAAATCATGCAAGTCAGCTGTGCTTGACGTTTCAGCTACCGTTGGGCTGGTTCCGAGCCAGAAATACCCTTCTGTTACTCAGTGTCCCGTGCATCAAAAATATAAGCGCAGGTTTCTTTCTGGAACTGGGAACCAGTGATCAGAAAATCCTGATCAGAGGCCACCTGACAGGGAATGGAAAGCAAACCCAGCCCCACATTGCACTGCAGGCAACTGGTGATAAACAACTGCCACCCTTGTTTCGTTTGGGGTGAAGGGGGAGATCCTGATGTTTGGGTTTCATTTGGAGCAAGGAGAGAGCGGTGCCAAAAGCAACATTTATTTTATTTTTATTTTATAGTTATAGATATAGTTCTAGATATAGTTATTTTATAGTTATAGATATAGTTCTAGATATAGTTATATATTTTAATTTTTATATTGAATTTTAATTTTTATTTTTTATTCATTTTATTAATGAATAAAAATATTTTCATTTCTATTACTTCAGATTTTTGTGAGGTTTGGTTTTCTGGCTCAGCAAGGCGAGGGAGGTGATTCAACCACTTTACGTGGCTCTTGTGAGACCTCACCTAGAGCCCTGTAGCCAGCTCTAGGTCCCTCAGCACAAGACGTGGAGCTGTTGGGGTGAGTCCAGAGGAGGCAACAGAGATGATCCAAGGGCTGGAGCACCTCCCATACAAGGCCAGGCTGGGAGAGCTGGGGTTGTTCAGCCTGGAGAAGAGAAGGCTCTGGGGAGACCTTAGAGCAGCTCCCAGTACTGAAAGGGGTTCCAGGGTTGGAACTGGATGGGCTTTAAGGTCCCATTTGACCCAAACTCTTCTGTGCTTTTATGAAGTCTGGTTAGCGCTGTATCTGACCGATGGTATTTTTCATCCTTGCACACCTTGTATGTCCTCAGTGCACCTTGCCCATCCTTGTGCATCCTTGCACACCGTGTCCATCCTCAGTGCACCTTGCCCATCCTTGTGCATCCTTGCACATCGTGTCCATCCTCAGTGCACCTTGCCCATCGTTGTGCATCCTTGCACACCGTGTCCATCCTCAGTGCACCTTGCCCATCCTTGTGCATCCTTGCACACCGTGTCCATCCTCAGTGCACCTTGCCCATCCTTGTGCGTTGTTGTGCTTGTGGTGGGGACGCCGAGTGTTGCTTTGCACTAAGTAGGGAGCAAAGGGTGTATCGCAGCAAGACACCGGGCCTGGGAAGCGTGGAGACGTGTGCGGGTGGGCTGCGTCGAGAGGAGCCAGGAGCAGCGTGCAATGCTGCAGCTCTTCCACATGGTGCTGACAAAACTCCACGGCAGACGGCGAATCCTCTAGAGCATCATCACTCCTTTTGGCAGGTCCGCTGTCCCCACCAGCCTCCTTAGTGCTCCTGTGGTTTCCTCCATCCCGTACGTGGTGAAAGACTGGCAATGCCTACCCTGTGCCTCATGGGGCAGTGGTAAACTTGACCCCAGGGATGCAGTAAAGAGAAGGAACTGCTCGGTTGGATGTTCAGGCTGTACCTCTCAGCTCTCTGATTGTGTCAAGACATGGAGACCCCCGGTGATGCCCTGCTGCCGTTGCACCAGCTGCTCCCCCAGCCGTGGAGTCAGACTGGACAAGGCAGAGGGTATTTCTTCCTGTTTCCAGGTCAGAAGCTGAGGCTGAAAGGGCACGTTGATGGGCCGGGGGCAGGGCACAGCTCGAGGACTGCTTATGTGCTGTGAGCTTGAGGGAGGCTTGGAGACAGTAATTTCGTGAGTTGATGGGATGGCAGAAGCAGGGGCGAAATCTCTTATCACTGCATGCTGTGGCTTCACCAAAGAGCCAACCTCCCACCCAGTGTCTGCAGCAGTTTCTTAATTGCTTTCTTAACTTCGTTACTCTTCTGCTATTGGCAGTGCCCTCAAGCAAGGAGTCCCCCAGGTGCATTAGCTCTTCCATGCCAAAATTAGCTTCTTTTATTTAATTTTAAACAAACGTAGCTGCCTTTGAGTGCCTCCCAGCATCTGCCGTGGAAGGGGGCAGAGGGAACGCGTTGTTAATTTTGCATGGGCCGTTCCTTAAAGAGCCGTGTATTATTCGGCCTTCTGAAAGGTTTTAATGTTTCTTGCAGCTGTCTTTTGCGACCCTGCGTGAGTCAGGCTCTGTGGCTACAAAACGTGGATACGAATACTTCATCTCTCCTGACATATGTCTGTCTGGGCTGGTTAGAGCCGACACGTTTCAGGGTGGGCGTATGGGCTCTGGCGCGCTGCTGTCACGCAGAGCGGGGTTTAGAGGTGTTTGAGCCCTGCCTGGGTTAGGCTGAGCCCCTGGACTGGTTTTAGCTGGGCAGAAGTACAAACTGGGACAGCATCTCTGCCACAAGCTCCCCGTATCCCTGGAGGTACTTTAAAGAAGCGTGGATGAGGTGCTTAGGGATGGTTTAGTAGTGGACAGGTATGGTTGGACTCGTTGATCTCAAAGGTCTTTTCCAACCAAATGATTCTGTGATTCTGTATGGCCTTGGGCAAATCACTTACGCTACTCATGCCTCTTCTCGCTCTTCGGGATCGCAATGGGATGGCATTGAGATGGTAACTGGAGTAGTCTAGCGTGGAGAATGCAGGGAAAAAGAAGAGCACGGGCCAGGAGGGAGAAGGGATGGAGGGTCTCTTCTTGCACAGCTTTCCAAGCTGAGGGCGACGTGCACGTGCATGTTTTACATTGGGTGCGAAAATAATTTATGGAGAGCTGCTTCCTCTCAGCAGAGGAGGTGGTCAAGACGAGCGAATAAATCTTTAAAAGAATAATGTTTTCAAAATCAGGCTCCTTGTCCTCGAACGCTTTGATGTATGAGAGCAATAGTAGGTAGGACACATAGTGAAATATACATGAGATCTCCCTGGAAGAGAATAGCGGAGTGGAGAAAATATTAGTGTTTACATCAAAACTCAATTGGAGCACTCGTTTCAAGATGATAGTTTATTATGTTGAATGCAATTTAGTCCCACAAGGATGTTTCTTCTGCAGGTGATACGCAAGCTCGCTCCCCACCTCCTCCCCCTCGCTGTACCTGGGCGCTGCCCTCCCTGCTTGGGTGATGCATTCTTTCCCTCTCGCTGCAATCTCACGATGGGAAGGGGAGGAAAGCATCGACTTTTGGCAGCTTTTCTGTTTCTTAAAGACCCGGGGATGATGTTGACTGGGGATGCCTTGACCCTGGGTCGGGAGTGATGTGTTAGGAGATGGGAGAATGCAGAGGGAAGAAACCTCTGATGAAGCTGAGAGCTGGTTTTCAGGCTATCAGTCCCTCCTCTCTGTCCTGCTGCTTTCAAAACCAAGCCAGCACCCAGTATAGCTACAATTAATGGATGGGAAAGGTTTAATCCTGCTCTCAGCTCTGCTGGGAGCTTCACACCTCTTAGGTGAGCCTGGGCTTGAGCACATCAACAGTTGGCTATTTTTGCAAGTCTCCAGGTAGCTTAATATTGGACCATGTGAAGGGGAGGGCTGGGGAGAAGAAAGGTGTGCAAGAGTGGTCTCTCAGATTCCTCCAGGGGCCTTGATGTGATAAAGATGGGGAGGACAGGCTTTTTGGAGCGATGACCCAAAGCCATCCACGTCTTTGGCTCCAGATGCAGGAAATGTGAAGGTCTGCAGTCCTGATAGGTGTATTTATTTGCAGTGGGTGCACGGTGTGACTTGTGATGGCAACATGCGCCGCACCAGCAGTGAGAGTCTTTAGGCAGAGCATCCTAGAGGACTCGCCTGAATGTTTCCTCCAGACCATGAGGGTACTCAGCTTAGGAGCTGTCTGGCTGTGCTGGGGTGCCTGACATCACCTCCCAGCTCTATGTGAAAGCATCCAAGGCAACACAGCTGGGCCGGGAGTCTCTTTGTGTCCAGCTGTAGCTGAGGCAGGGAGTATTTTATTGCCCCATGGCATGTGGCGCAGCGGAAGTGTATCATTTTGTTTACTCTTCTTTTTCTCAATGCACTTTTCACCTGGTTATGAAGAGCTGTGTCAGAAATCCCTCCCTCCTAGTGCATTTTTTACCACTATATTAGCTGCTTTGGATGGTGAGGATCTACCTGGCTCTTGGATACCGTTGGCTGTAATCTGTGCACATTTCCTGGGCTTGCAGTTGATGCGATTCCCCAGGGCTGGGGCTGTCAGAGCCAGCAAGTGTGATTTACTTTGCAGGCAGAGGATGAATGCCCTTAGAGTTACGAGCTCTGCAAGTGGCTGCTGTGCATGGGGGGTGATGGGGCAGGAGATGCTGCCCTTGGGATGGGTGCTCTATCCTACCTGGGTGCACTCCTGATTGCACAAGATCTGAGTTCTCATCTCTCCTCCCCTTCTCCTCTGTTTTCTAATGTGCAATTAGTTTTATGTATGTAAATTACAGAGAGGGAGATGAGTAAAAAAAAGAGAAAGAAAGAAAATATTAATTTATTCTGGTGCAAATGTTGTTTTTTGTAACCCTGTTTCTCTCAGCGGCCCTGGGTGAGAAGAGGGAGGCAGTGGTGAAAGCACTGGGCAGCGAATGGGAAGCGAGGATAGGTTTTCAAAGTCACCTGGGAGACTGGGATGCTCAGTTCCCATTAATTTTAATAAGAAGCGGACATCTGTCTCATAGCTGACTTTGAAAATATCAGCCCAAACTTTGTCTAACCCTTCGTTCTTTCTCCACCTGTTGCTCTCTTGTAACAATGCTTTGATGGCATTTAGCAATAACAGTGGCTTTTAAACACGCAGGTGCTTCCTAACCGGCTGCTGGGATGGATTTATAGACACATTCTTAAAGGCAGACCACAGCTTTTTCGTGGTTTCAGACCTGCTGTGAGGCAGCAGAGAGAACACCTCTTGTTTTTTCCGATGATCAAGAGATCGGCCACTGTCTCGCCCAACTGTAGAACAGTTTGGTTGGAGAAGACCTTTGAGATCATCAAGTCCAACCATTCCAGTCCATTACTAAACCATCCCTGAGCACCTGATCTACCTGTCTTTCAAACCCCTCCAGGAATGGTGATTCCACCACCTCCACAGGCAGCTGTTTCAGTGCCTGAGAACCCATCCAGTGAAGAAATTTCTCCTAATATCTAATCTGAACCTCCCCTGGTGCAACTTAATACCGGGTCAAGAATATCTTAGGCAGATCATTAATTTAACCTCAAAAGAGGAGAACAATCCATGTTCTCACAAGGTATCTCACTCCTGCGGACAATATGGTCTTCCTTGGGATCTGGCATCCCAAAGTGCACCATCCCTGCTGCTCATGCCTTCCCCTTCCAGCTCCCTTGGAGCCGTGCGATGGTCCGCTTGTATTTATCTTGTGATTGACTGCCTGTTTGCACACCCTGTGCTGCCGTACCCCTGTCTATCTGGCATTTGATTTCTTCATCCTAAGTGTATTACTGCGCCGTTGTCTTTATTGGATTCCATCTCACTGGGGTTTTTTTTTGGCTGTTTGTCTAATTTATCATGAGTATTTTGAATTCTGATCCTTGCTTCTGGAGCGTTCCAGGCTCCTCTCTGCAAGGTCTCAGACGCTTTGTGCTTTATTATCCCCATCACTGCTGAAATATAAAGCAAATAAAACTCCAGCCCAGGGCAGACAAGGGGGACTCATTTGAAATGCCCTCTTCTGTGATGGGGAAACGCTCAGCCGCCGTTCCCTGCATCAGTTCAGCCGATGATGCTTCCACCCTCAGCGCTGCTGGAGATTTCTTCCCAAGTTCCCTCATAGAGGACGTCACGTGGGACGATGTCAGGCACTTTAATGAAGTCAAGGTATATCGCATCTGCTGCCTCCCCCTTCCGATCCATGAGACCAATTACACCATCAAAAAAGGAAATTAAGTTGGTTTGACATGATTTGCTATTGACAAATCCACAGTGGCTGTTTCTTATCACTCCATTATCTCCTCAGTGCTCCCAAAATTGATTGCTGTGTAATTGGGCAACGCAGCTCGTGGAGGATAGGGCAAAGTGTGCACAACCCCTCGGGCAGCCAGGGAAGTGGAGGCAAAAAGAAGTTTCCTCGTTGGCTTTCGTGTTTGCAGCTCTATGTGTTGCCACTGCTGGGCAGGGCGATGGGTGTGCTCGACAGGGTCCTTCTGCCCTTGTGCAGTGGACACTTTTGGTACATGTCTTGGTCGTTTCCATTTTGACGGTGTCAAAAAAGGGCTATGCTTTTGGTTATTTAAGGATTTATGGGATCTCAGAGGAAGCTCAGCATTGATCTGATTTATCTTGTTGACTCCCAAATCCCTGAAGACCGTCCGTAGATATTGAGTCAGCTGGTTCTTCAGCCCATCACCCTCTACTCCTGGCCCCCACTGCCGTCTCCCTCCACTGCCTCCTGTGTTTACTCTTCTTTCGAGCACCACGATTTAGTTTTATGACCTAGCGATCAATTCTCTATCGGGAGCTCGGGAATGGCTACTGATGTGTTTCCGATAAACGGTACGTCAAGGAAAATAGATACGATCCTGTCCTGTCCTCATCTCGTTTCCTTCTGCGCTGCACCCACCTTTTGCAAACCATTCCAGGAGGCAGAAACAGGGACTTGTTGTTTGTTGGGAACGAAGGGATATTGATGCCCTGGGGACAGACGGACCAGTGGAAGAGGGAATTTATTCAACAGAGTCCCTGGAGAGGCTACTGCCACCTGCAAGGCTGCAGAGATGGGGAGCAGGCGCCGAGCACGCCGTAGGTTTGCAAAGAGCAATCGCTCTGAAGTCAGAAATGAAATGTATTTCAGGGAAAATAACTGGAGGCTGATGTTAATAATTAAGCTTTCTAATGAGAGCATTAGTTTTTCTCTGGTAGATGGATTCAGCCTTTCCTGTCTTGATGTCGTTGTGTACAAACTGAACTCATTTTTCCAAATGCCTTTGTTGCTCAGGACAAAACACAGAGCAGGCAGCAATTCCTTCTCTTGTTTTCCATGGTGGACAGACCAGAGAGGATGGGAACGATTATATTTAATGTACCGTATCGTGGGCCACATCAGCAGAAGTGTGGCCAGCAGGGTGAGGGAGGGGATTCTCCCCCTCTGCTCTGCTCTCACGAGACCCCACCTGGAATCCTGTGTCCAGTTCTGGAATCCCCAACATAAGAACGTAGAACTGTTGGAATGGATCCAGAGGAGGCCACGGAGATGATCCAAGGGCTGGAGAACCTTGCTGTGAGGACAGGCTGGGAGAGTTGGGGTTGTTCAGTCTGGGGACGAGAAGGCTCTGGGAGACCTTAGAGCAGCCTCCCAGTACTGGAAGAGGCTCCAGGAAAGCTGAGAGGGACTTCTTGCAAGGGCCTGGAGTGATAGGACGAGGAGAAATCATCTATTATGCAACAATTTTTTAATTTATTTTTTTTCCTTTCTTGGGGATAATCCAGACTAAGACATTTTGTTTGAAATTGGCACATCAAAACGTTGCAAATGCAGTTTGGTACCACGCACCGGTCTGATGAAACAAAGGAAAAAAAAAGTCCCCGTTTCTGAATTTCGGCGTGGTGGAGCTGATGATTCCAGAAAAACCTTTCAACTTCTCACCCTATCTCAAGATGAAAACAAATGTTGAACTACTGAGATTTCCCAGAGGAAGGAAATTCTGCTTTCCTAACACCTCTAACAGTTACTTTTTGTTGTAAATCATTTTGAGCTCTACAGATGAAAAGCTCTTGGTAGATGCAAAATATTGCTGCTTTTTATTTTATTTATTATTCATCATGATAGTTCATGCCCAAAGAGGAATTGATATTCTTTCTTCCTTAGCTGCTGAGACCTATGAAAATCACCCAGCTATGGAGCTTGAGTGCTTGTGGTTGTGGAAGAAATGGGAAATTCATTAAAATTTCATCGTTTCTGGCCTAAAGTGTTTACTTTATTTGACCATTTCTGTTGAGGAATGTCTTCTGGCTCCCAAAGACCCGATGGGCTTTGCTTTGACAGCGCCAGCCACATCATGCGTGTTCTTGAAATCATAGAATCACAGAATGGTTTTGGTTGGAAAAGACTTTTAAGATTGAGTCCAACCTTTGATCCAGACCTGCTAAATCCACCACTAAACCATGTCCCCAAGTACAATATATACTCGTCTTTTGAAGACCTCCAGGGATGGGGACTCAACCACCTCCCTGGGCAGCCTCTGCCAGTGCTTGACAACCCTTCCAGTAAAGAAATTCCTCCCAATATCCAACCTAAATCCCTCCTGGTGCATCTTGAGGCCATTTCCCCTTGTCCTGTCACTGGCTACCAGGGAGGAGACCAACCCCCACCTCACCACCCCCTCCTTTCAGGCAGTTGTAGAAAATGAGGTCTTCTCTCGGTCTCCTTCACCCCAAACCAAACACCCCCAGCTCCCTCAGCCTCTCTTAGCAGGAGCGTGGGGAAAAAGGGAGGTCCCTGTGGGAACCAGGGTGCTCAGGTTGGGCGAGGAGGACAGGAGGCAGCTGATGAGCTTTGCTAATTGCCAGGGTTTATAGGCAGCCAAGCCCCAGGCAGTGGTGGTGCCACAGCCACGTCTTGTCCGACGTCGTTGGATTTGCTTTGGCACAAGGCAGGCACAGCACCTGCTCCCCAGTGGTCCTGAGGGACACAGGTAGCTGGGAAAGGGGGGTGTTAGAAAGAAGTCTGGCAAAGTGCCTGTGTAGTGGAGGAAGGAGGGAGTCTTCAGTGAAGGTTCCCCAAATATGCAATTAATTTTGACTTAATAAGACATTTATTGTATAATAAACAACAACTGATTCATGAAAAAATATTTATTGAGGATTTACGGCTGGGTAATGAATTTGTAGCTCAGTTTGCCTCGACTAGATTTATTTACATAGCAGTTAAACCCCAATCAATAATATGCTTTTAATAATCACTATATTTAAGTGGTATTTCAACAATACACTGTAATTAGGCCATGAATTCTGCTGTAATTCTTTGGATTTAGTGTACATTGGGGTTCAGAGTCTCTCCTTGATCGTGATGCGAGTGCTTCATTAACATTAATTAAGTGCATGCCAATCAAGTGGAGAATAAAGCTCACTCTGCGATCCATCGGTGAAGAGCAGTAGGGTAGTGGGAGAGAAGCGGCTCAGGCTTCCCAGGATGGATAACAACTTCAGCATCCTTCACTGGCTCGTGTGTCTTTGGATCACTCATCACCAGACTTGGCTTCTGGCAAAAGAAGATCCAGGGCAGAGACCAGCGCTACTCATGGGCATGTTTCCACCCAACTGTGCCGCACTGCCTTGTGATTTGTGCCAAAACATCACCCAAACAAGGCTGTGTCTCCCTTTGGGATGAAATTGTTGTTGGCACAGCTCGGGCTAGGGGAAAGAAGTCCCCAGGGGCTGAGTTTGCTGGGTGTATTTGCTCTGTCTTTGGGAAAACAGCCCCTGAGCTGGCTTGTCCATCACTGGGGATGCAGGATGGTGACGCTCATCCCTCTCCCAGTCCATCACTGGGGATGCAGGATGGTGATGCTCATCCCTTTCCCAGTCCATCACTGCGGATGCAGGATGGTGATGCTCATCCCTTTCCCAGTCCATCACTGCGGATGCAGAATGGTGATGCTCATCCCTCTCCCCGTCCATCACTGGGGATGCAGGATGGTGATGCTCATCCCTCTCCCAGTCCATCACTGCGGATGCAGGATGGTGATGCTCATCCCTCTCCCAGTCCATCACTGCAGATGCAGGAGGTGATGCTCATCCCTCTCCCAGTGTGGACGGGATGAAGTTTTGTGATGGATGCAGGGGTCCTGCTCTTTGTGCCTGTTCAGCTGCTGATGCAAGGCAAGTGAACGCAAGGAGGTCTGACACTTTGCTTCCCTCTACCTGAGATAATTTTAGCTTGGCTTTTTAGTTGGGTTTAGCATTCTGCTGGGCACGCTGATAAATGTGGATGTGGAGTGGGTGCACTTTAAGAGCATGATTCTGCAAAGTTTTGCTCTATTCACGAGGCGCTTGGAAGTTTTTCTAGATGAGTTATGCTTTAAACCCACATTTTTCTCCTGCTCTTGGTCTGTCTGTCTGTTTAATCTCTCTTTGTCTCAGCAATTGTACCTCCTGTCTCTGTCTGCAGCCGATGATACTGCTCCCGAGAAAGATACGGGTGTGTATATTTAGAAGATGTCTCATGCATTCATTTCCCACAAGGGACACTTGAAATGACTTTGGAAAAAAAAATAAAAGCCAAAAAAAAATATAGCCCTTCACTTCTTTGCTTCTGCTTTATTAGAACAGGGCCCTAGGCTGGAGCGATGCCACGGAGCCGGGCATGGTAGCAGGACTGGCAGTGGAGGAGGTGATGCACTGATAAATATTTACCACACCTGAAGGAAAGGTTCAGTGCTAGGGCTTTGTTTCTTTTTAATTAGGTAAATCATCCTGTGCCGTGGTTGGAGTGCTGGGACGGGGAGGGGGGCGCAGGCTGGCGGCTGCGGAACCAGCCCCTCCTGATGGGTCGGGGCAAAAAGCTCAGTAGGGTTAAAAGCTCCATGTGAGAACCTTCATGCGAACTTTCCTTGGAGTCAGGAAATGAAGTAAGACAGTAGACAGGGAAGAAGGATGTGGTGTGTTATGGTAATCGCTCTTCTTAATTGCTTTGACTCCAGTGACCAGTCATTTCTTATCCTAACAAAGACATGATAGCCACCCGGTCCTGATTGCAGAGCAAATCCCAACGGTACCTCCTCTCCTTGCTCCATCACAGCCCCCAACGCTTTGTGGCTGCCAGCCCCAGGATGTAACCGGTGTTGGGATTTAATGGTGGCCACTTTGGGGGTCGCAATTCAATGGAGGGCTGAGCCTGACAAGCCCAGAGGGATTTTGCCAGAGCGAGGGGCTGTGCAGAGCATCAGTGCAGCCCCCTCCATTCCTGCTGCCTGTGGTGGCCGAGGCAGGGACGCTGCTGTCGGCGTGTTGCCAGACCCCTTTGAGCTGAACAGGATGCTGAAGCTCAGCTCTACAGTTTTCACTGATTCCTCACTAACCCTATGGTCTAAACCCAACAGGAGCGAGTGAAGAGGTGCCTGCTGCTTTTCAGCTGGGCTTGATCCAGTCCAGAATAATTGCATTGACTGTTTCACTCTGTGCCTGACAGTTCAGGGCTTAGCAATCCACCACGAAAGAGACCCACACATAGAAACTTGACTTGAAGTCCAAAGCAAAGCTGCAACTGGCAGAAGCGTAGATCTTCAGGCTCAATCAGATGCACAAAGACAGGCAGGCAAAGCTGAGATGGGAATATGTTGCTTCAGCTGTGCACAGAAAGCTGCTGAAATTTTCCACATCAGAGAGATGCTTTACAAAAAAGGAGAGTCTGGTCTGGGGTTTGCAGGGAGGAAAACAACAGTGATGACGATAGCAGCAACAAAAAGCTCCCTCTGCTTTCCACACTGGTGGGAATTGCTTGTTTGTTCTCTTCCAGTGACTTTCTGAGCCAGGTTTCTCTGTGTCCAACTCAAAAGCATCTCCCTCTCTGCCTTTGGTGTGGCACAAGCTCCAGCAGCCAGTTGGGAAGGGTGTCTGCCACCAACATCACCGGTGGCGTGAAGCTCTGCATCCAGCCCAGAGCCTGGCTCGGGTTGCGTTTGGGCTCGGAGATGCCCGGAGAGCGGCTGCGTTGTGGAAAGGGACTGCCTGAAGCTGTTGTGGGTATCTATTTAATTCTTTTTTTTTTTTTTTTTTTTGGATGCAGAATGGTGATTTTGTGCATTTCTCCTCATTCCCTGCAATGTGCCTCTGGGTGATTAAATGAGCAGTTCAGCTACGGGGGGAAAGCATCGGTCGTGCTCTGAATTGTGCTGGAGAACTTCAAAATGAATCTGAGCAGGAGGGGAACGCACACTGTTGCTCTGCAGGAGATTTTAAACCAGTTTTAGATATTCAGTCCGAGCGAGAGAGGTCGTGTTTTGTGATGGGGAAAACTTTGATGCTACCAGAAACGTCTTTGTCTCCAGCCTTTCTAGTAAGGAGTGAGTCGCTCAGCTCCGGCACGCGGGCGGGAAGCCTGGCTAGTCCAGCGATGGCCACGAGAGGACTTTTGCCTCCCTGCTGCATTATAATTCCCCTGGCATTGCGGCAGCGATGGACACCGGGGCATCGGTCGCATTAAACATAGGGTCAGTCCTTTCCCTGCCTTCATTCGTTGTCTGTAATTCTGCGTCTAATGGCAGCAATTAGTCACTGTCCGAGAAGGGATGAGCAAGCTCCTGGCTCATCTCTGCTCTCTGACGGATCTGCACCTCCAGAGGGATGGAAAGGTCGTTAGCAGAGGGTTAGGTATTGATCGGTTTGGGGGAGAGAGAGGGTCCAGAGGTGAAGCTCAGCACCTAGCTTAAGCGATGGGCCAGAGGGAGAAGAAAAATAGGCTGGCAGCAGCCCCAGGGAGCCACAGCCACCGTGCCACAGATGCAAAGGACAAATGCTTATTGATTGGAGAGGTGTTTTTGGAGGTAGGTTATTTCTTTTTCCTCCCTAAAGCGGGGACCAATTATGGCTTTTGACTGGCAGAGACAAATGCCAGAAGTCCCAAGCATGGATTTCCTGGGGCCAACAGGCTCCTGTTTATGGTGGGGGTTGCAAACCCACTGTGCTAAAATGAATGCCTGGAAGAAAGAAATGATGTCCCGAGAAGGGGTTGAGGTTGCTTTTTTGCATGTGCTCCTCTGCCAGTTGTGTCGAAGCAGCTCTGCACTGTGGCTCACAGAATGTCATGGAAAGAAATGGAAAGGAATAAGTTGCTCTTGCCTGGGAAAAACAAGCACTGACTTTAGGTTGTGCAGCAGATAAATCAGGGCCACTGCCAAGTTCTAGGAGGAATGGGGGAAGGAGCTTTACAGAGATCAGGCTTGCATTGGAGTGGGGAGCCCTGGAGAGGTTGTCTGATGGGCTGCTGGGGTCTTCTCCCCCACCTCAGCCACTGGTCCCATGTCAGGGCCTTTTAAACACCTTCCAACCTCCTTCCGTCACAGCTGTGTCAAAAAGATGGACGAGGTTGTTGACCCTGTCAACAGAGCTGATAAATCACAGCCTCCGAGCTTGGCATCACAGGATAGCCTTGATCTGCTTGGGTTAGATTTCATCCCCCCTGTCCTGCTCCAAAGGTCCCTCCATGGGTGTGGAGAGAGTGGTCCTAAAGAGACATCAGTCATGATGCTTCAGCCTACTGAAGCTCTTCCTTAGGACCTCAGAAATGTTTCTTCCTTATTGCCCTCCTCCTCTTGCCGGGGCAGTAGGAGCTTTGTTTCCTAGATGAGCAGCTGCCTCCATTCACTGCTGAGCAGGCTTTCTCTTGAAAGGAGGCGCGAAACCATTTCCACTCCACCAGGTGAAGGACCGCCGGTTAGGACTGGGCACAGTGGAGTGCAGGAGAGCTGACAAGCCCACCCAACCCTTGAAAGCAGCACTATTAAGACCCTCTTGATGCTCAGTCCCACCGGGATAGCTGACAGCCAAGCTCAGCCCAGGTGGAAGCGGGGATGGCTTCATCCGCAGGTGGGAAGAAAGGATATGTGCACCCTTTCCGTGGCTTGTGTTGTCTCCACCCTGCAAGTGATGGAGCGCAGTCTTCTCTGTAGTGATTATCCTGTCCTCGGAGGCTTCTTTGACCTTCAGCACCAGATGGATAACGCTGCGGGCAGGCAGGGGAAAGGCTCGGGGAGCGCAGCCTTCAATACAGCTTCGCCCTCCTGATTTATACGCGGGAGAGAGCGGTGCTGATGCACACTACTGCTCATAGATTATCTTCATTCCAGCAGCAGTCAGGCAGACAGGAGAGGTAAACGGAGAGCTCTCCGCCACCCTATCTGTCACCTTCCCTCCGGCAGTGGCAGTGGCTGCCGCAGAGCCGTCTCTTCAGAGGGAGCTTTCCCTCTCCATCAAACGCCGCAAAAAGAAGTCATATTCTGCAAACAGGTCCATGCATCTCGGGAGAACTTGTCGTGGCCGTGTCTCTCCCAAGCCTTCCCGGACAAGAAAATGCTGGAAAGGAGCTGATAACCGTGTCCTCGGGGGAGAGGGAGTCGAGGTTGGGGTCTGTGTTCAACGAGGAGGGTGATCAGGGCAGTGCTATGCTGGCAGCTGTGTTGCAGGATCTGGGCATGGTTGTTCAACCATGGGAAGGTAAATGAAAGGTGCTGGGGACCCAGTGTGATTTCTTGCATTGCTCTTTCCCACCTCACCTGTCTCTTCTCACTTCTCAGGCCTTGGTTTCCTGAACAGGGATTAATCTTAATCTTGCTTACCGTCCTCGTAGGGGAGCAGGAAGGCTTTTTCTGTTCACACCTGGAAAACGCTCTGAAATCCTCCAGTGAAAGGTGCTGACAGAGCACCAAGGGTTTCCAGGATTCATGGATTTAGGAAAATAGACAGGCTGGTAGGGGGTGAGGAGGTAGTTTTATTAGCTGTGCCACCGCAGCGCATCATGCTCCGGCCGGGCTCGGTGTGCTGGAGTGGAACAGCAGTGGAATCCCTGTGAGATGCCCCGAACTACAAAGGACACAGAGAAACCCGTTTTTTTAGAATAGAAAGTAGAAAGTCTCGCACCGGTGCCAGGCGGGGAGCGTCACAGGAGGAGAGGTGAGAAGCCTGAAGGCAAGTTATACCTTTCTTCTCTCACTGTCTTTGAGAATGCATGAATTATCCAGCCTTCTCCGCCAAGAGACGAGGATCCGACCCAGACGTGGAGTGCCCTGGCTCTGCCGCCGAGGTTGGGCAGACGAGGGATGCGCTACGAGCAGGCGTGGTGTGGGGTATGCGGGCATGCAACCCACTGCTCCCTCTTGGAAAGCATCACGTGCCTTGGGTCTGAATTTAATATTGATTCCCTCTTATGTTTTTTTTTTTCTCTCCTCTTTCTTGTTTTTTTTTTTATCAGCTGTGGGTGAAATATACCCAGTAGCCCAAATGTAATGAGTTTATTCAGTGTGGAGCCAAAGCCGTGTGTGGGTACGGAGTGCAAAGCCCAGCTCTGCAGGTCCCCAGTGCTGCCCGTTGGCACCACGCGTGTTGGGTAGTGCTGAACAAAATCCTTCCACCTAAACCTCTGTTGGGTTTAGGGAAGATGCAAGACTGTGTATGCGAGTCCTCCTTTTGCTCAGGAGGCCCCTGTTTCTAACACAAATCTCATCCACATCCCGTGGCCGAGCGACCTGGGCTTTGGTGCATTCAAAATTGCCCTGCGGCATAAGATGAGCAAAATTTGAATGCCTGGTGAGCAGCAATCCATCGAGCGGGAGCAGGGGGATATATTACTCCAAATGGAAATAATTTCTATTGCTAAGGAAGAGAGTGGCCTGTTCTGAGCTGTCGCACTGGGCTGCTCAGTAATTTGCGTGGTGCAGATGGGAGGACAGAGCCTTATTTCAGGAGGAAGCTTGAGTCAAATTGTTAAGAAAGAAACATAGTCAGAGCCAGGAAGCAGAAAGATCAAAGTTGAAAATAATTTACATTTCATCAAGAACTGGTGGAAAAAGGACAAGAAAAAAAAAAAATCCATCAGTTATGCTAGGTTTTCAGCGAGAGGAGAACGATTTAGACGAGGAGGAAAACATGCAGGAATTGACGTTTCGCTGTATTTTCAAAGTGAGAATTGACTGCTGAGCCGCAAGTGTTGCTTGAAGTGGCATTTGCGGACACGCTATGAAAATCCTCAGACAGCAGAAAGCCTTGTTCAGCACCCAGCCAAATGTCACTTGGAACCCCCCGACGATCTGACGGCAGAAACTCACCGTGCGATGCAGGGCCTTGGAGCAGATGGCGTTGAGGTTATCCAAAAAGGTTGGCTGCATTTTGATCTGCTCCCAGCCTTTCACCTCCAGCTTTTTTGAGGCAGGGAGAGCTGTTAGCACCATCGTGAAGCTGTGGGTCCTCCAGCGCTACCAGTGTGCAGAGGGAGAAGCCGACACAGACAATGCTTCGTCAGGATGCAATTTGTCCTCTTGCCCAACTCCGTTGAACGTTCCTCTATCTGTAGCATTTTAATGCCTTTATAAAATGTTTCCTAATGACAGAAAGATAATTTCGCTAATGCAGCTCTGCGCAATTAGGTTCTCTAGTTAACATCATGTTCCTGCATCGGATGCCCTTTCAGCTCCTACCCTATTTTTCATACCCTCGGTAAATATGTTTAATAATCAATTGGCATATTATTAACGCACAATAACGATCTTACTAAATCGAAGCTCAATCTTTATTTGAGACACTTACAGTAAATATTGACTGTTCTGCAGAATTATGGCAGAGCCCTGAGCAGTCTGTTCCAATGGGAACTGGATCCATTTTTTAATACTAGTTATCGATTTTCGGCAAGCAAACCGCCTTGAGGCATCTGTGGGGTTTTTTTCTCCTCCCCTGTGGGCTGTTGGGAGGTGATGGATACGCACCAGGTAGATGGTTTCACTTAGCTCCATCACTAGAGATGGGCAGAGCTAGTGGGCATTTCTCCACCTCCCTTTGGAGGTTCCCCAAGGGCAAGGTCAGACCCGTCCGTGCGGTGCTGGCAGGGGATGATCACCCGATGAAGGAGTGTGACTCCTTGCCACTAACCCATAAGCGAGGAGCATGCTGCCACCCACCGAGGTGACAACTGCCTGCTATGAAGGTGCTAGTTTAATTTTCTGCCCTTAATTGCTACTAAGGAACAAAAATAGGCTTGTTTGGTCATTTGATAAAGATCCCTGCCAGCTCCCATTTTCCTGCTGTCTTGTGTCCTGTCCACGTGGAGGCTGATGAGCAGTGATGCTCACTTCTCCCTCTGCTTCCCTGGATGACGCGTCACTGGCATCTCCACGTGGATGAGCCAGCCGACGTGCAGGTGACATCTTTACAGCCTTGCTAAGAAGAGTCACTCTCTTTCTCCATGCTCTGTGTGGCACCAGTTCACCCCTTTAGCAGGGCCAGGGTTAGGAGGACTTTTTTGTGTGCTAATTCAGGTGCACGTGCCCATGAGTGAGGCCGGTTGCCCTGCTCGTCCCGTTATTTCATGATGGTCCCACCAGCTTGATGCGCTAGGTTGCTTTCCCCAGCGGAATGGGTTTTAGCTTCCCCTGGTGCTTACAAAAAACAAGGGAAAAGAAAGCGTCTCCATTTTTCCCTTGAGTGGGAGAGGAGGGAGATGGAAATCAGTCACTCTCGTGCAAGATCTGTGAGGAGATGCCTCAGAGGGAGAAGGCAGGGTGGGTTTTCCCTGTTGTTATTTTGCAGGAGTTCTGTGCTCTTCCATGGAGAGAAGTTTGGAGGGAAGGTTGACTCTCAGGGCTATGGGTACTGCATGGCATGTGCTGCACGCGTGGAGTTCTTCAGGAAGGAGTTTGCAGACCCTTCTCACAGTGGGCTGATGCATCTGTTGAAGTGAGAAAGGGACAAGAAGCATCTTTGTCCTAGGTGTGTGTGCATGAACGCAGGGATAGCTGCCCACGCTCTGAATCCAGAAGACCTTCCAGATGTGGACAAGCCCTTACAAATAGCAGCGATGCCTCATAAATATTAGAGCTCGTTCCTTGTCTGTGGGCTTGTCCCTATGCCCACAACTGGGGAAAGTCTGCACCTTGGCCATAACTCATTGAGATGTGAAGTCCATTGGTGTGGCTGACTGTCTGCGTATATTTATGTAGAAGAATTTGCGTCCCTGGAAGGTGCTGTTGCTTGTTATTTTGACTGATTACAGGAGAGTGACTGTACTACAATAGCAGGAGCCACTCATTAGCTTTGGCGTAGCGAAAGAGAAATCAGCAGCTCATTCCAGCCACATCCGCCCCTGGAGGTGAATATTAAACAGAAATTGATCCCGGGTAATGAGAACACAGCCCGGACTGCTGCGATTAGCGCTGGTTGAATTTTAAATAGTTAATTATTACAACAGGCAAAGGGAGCTTTGTTGGGGGGTGGGCGAGTTTGTTGCCTTCGGGGTGGCAGATTTGAGTTAAGGGATAAGCGTTGGTGTGGTTGCGATGGACACATTAAAGGGAAAAGAGTTGGTGTGGTTGCGTTGGGTGTTGGGGTGATGGGGATGGGTCATGTTGGAGGATTTGCGTGTATGTGAGCAGAGTAAGCCCAGAATGCTGCCTGGAGAGCTCTGGGAGGACTTTTAAGATGGATGAGGAGGCAGGTGGCCATTCCCTTTGGGGGATTTGGACGTGTGTATGTGGGAGACAACAAGTTTTGGGGAAAGATTGAAAGAATCATAGAATTGTTTGGTTGGAAAAGACCTTTGATATGGAGTCCAACCACACCTGTCCACTACAAGAGATGCTGGAAGTGAGGGTCTGGGGACACGTGCATACGTACCTTTCTCAGTCCCTCCAGCCTCAGATCAGGTAAAACCAGAGGACTCAGGACACGTAGCAGGTCCCGAAGGCTGCGGTGGGAATATATTGAAGCCAGTTTTCTCGTGTTCCCCATCTCTACTGGCTTCCTTCTTCTGGTGCGCTGTACAGAAACAAAGGGAAGGTGAGAGAAGGTGGTGGGTGCTGGGGAAGACATGTTGTCTGCCTGAAGACGGGAATTATCCAGCTCGAATCTATATCTTTCAAAAAGAGAGAAAGAAAGAGAATTTTGCTCTTCTCCTCACCCCATGCCTTCCAAAATACCAAGTCACCATGATTAAAAATTGACTCAAATGGACAAGCGGGCGCGGTAATTGATTGTGGCCTTTCATTCTTGCAGCCACACTTAATTAACCTTTAGACTCAAATACCAAGCACTGGTTAGACAGAAAGGTGTAGGCAGGGAAGAAGGCGACAGTGCCTGTTGGGAGGATCCTGTGCTGAAAGAAGTCCTTTGAGTTGAAGACGTCTGGATGGCTCTGGGATGCTCTGGGGAAGAGCAGGCTACCTGATAACACGAGGCTTCTGGGCTGGAGGTTTGTTGCCATTTGCCAGGTGGTAGAAGGCAGAATAACCCCTTTCCAGATATTTTTACCCCAGCGTGTTCCAACTCGGCTCCATTTCATGTGCTATTACTGGTTCCTGTCCTCGTGCTTAGGTCATGGGCTGATGCCAAGTTGTGCTCAGTGCTGTAGGAAGCCACCAAGCTGACAAACCGTGCACTGGTGGGCTTGTCTTTGTGTTGTGTTACCTTGTACTGGTGGGGGAAAATAATGACAAGATATTTGGCAAGGAGTGCTATAAATGGACTCATCATTAGTAAAAAGCTGTCACTTGAAACGTGTCTGTTTTTCCAGTGCTGTGGCAGGCTCGGAGAGGTCAATAAACAGAGAATCATGGAATGGTTTGTGTTGGAAGAGACCTTAAAACCCATCCAGTCCCAACCCCTGCCATGGGCAGGGACACCTCCCACTGGATCAGGGGGCTCCAAGCCCCATCCAACCTGGCCTGGAACACCTCCAGGGATGGGGCAGCCACCGCTGCTCTGGGCAACCTGGGCCAGAGTCTCCCCACCCTCATCGTGAAGAATTTCCTTCTAATGTCTAATCTAAATCTTCCCCCTTCCAATTTAAAGGCATCACCCCTCATCCTTTCACCACAGGCATTTGTAAAGAGGCCCCCTTCAGGTACTGTAAGCTGATGAACGTAGTGGTGAAGATGCTCACAGGATTGCCTGCTTGGGGTGATTGCTGTTGACCATTGGCAGCATCCAGTGGGGGAAGGATTAGGTGACCTTTCAACATGCCTTCCAACCCAAACCATTCTATGATCTTGGTGAGTCTCCTGTTAAATCGTTCTCCATAAATAAACCAAAAAACTCTGGCAATCAGAGATTACTTTGGGCTTTCCCTTAGGGAAGAGTTCAAATCAAAATACGTTGCGGGGCATGAGAATCTGAGTCAGTCAAGGACGAATGTCCCGCCGTTGGGCTGTGTGGAGTTTGGTCTTCACGTGGTGTTATCACTTAGGCAGATTTTCCTAGGCCATTGCCTTGAGGATCTGTGGCAGAGCGTGCTTGGGTGCAAAATGGGTATTTTTGTCTCTTTGAAGGCTTGCCTGTCTCTTGTACGTCACACTTTCTGCTGCGGACCTTGTGCTTGGAAGCTTGTGGTGGTTAATGCAGAGACACTCTGGCCTCCTTACAGCATGAGTTGTCTCTGCTCTGTGCAATAAAAACATGTTTTGACCTGGAAAACTGTTGCCAACAGCAGATGGAGTAGACCTGCAGGCCAGCTGGTCCGTGCCCTGCCAGGTGCTGTGGTTGCTTTGATTTTAAATGCTTTGGTTTAAAGAAGCTTTGAGTCCACCCTGGAATTGGGGATACATCAGAGGAAACTTGCGGTGAGGCATCAAAATGTAAGCTATAAATGAGATTACTTATTTCAGAGGAGACAAGGATGAACGATGAGTAGGCTCCGAGCAGTTGATCTAATGAAGGCGACGTGGCTTTGAAACTCTTGTGTGGCATCGAAACTCTTTTGTGGGATCAGGTCAGGTTTTCAGATCAAACTGGGGTTCAGCATAAAAACAGGATGGCTGATGTGGAGAGTGTGGCTGAAACCCAGGAATGTGAATACAAGCACCTTGTCTTGCTTGGCACGATAAATAGGAAGAGTTCCTATAGGAACAGTGGCAGCTCTTGAATGTCCATGGGAAATCATCCACTTCCAGATAAGTGAATGCCTGAGCACCAGGGAAAGAAGAATTAGGAAGAATTTCTTCCCTGAAAGGGTGGTCAGGGATTGGCACAGCTGCCCAGGGAGGGGGTGGAGTCGCCATCCCTGGAGGCGTTGTAAAAGACGGGTGGATGAGTTCCTTAGGGACAGGGTTTAGTGGGGAGACCGGCACGGTTGGACTTGGTGATCTCAGAGTTCTCTTCCAACCTTATGATTCTATGATCCTATGAAACCTGGTCCCAGATTTCTGGACCGGGCTGCGATGAGGCAGAGCGATGCTTGGGCTCAGCTCCTACTCCAGGCTCGGTGCTGCTTTCCTTGCGGTGAGCTGGGTCCTACCTGCAGCTCTTTCCGTATGCATCTCCCTGTGATCAGGGGCCTCAGGAGGCTTGGAGACAAATTGCATTTGTGCATATCAGATGGAGACTTTGGGGGTTTGAGCAGGAATGCTCTGCCTTTTGTCTTTTATCATTAGGAGTCAGGGATGGAGGTGACAACAGACTCGTGTATGAATGCAAAGTAAACAAAGCTGTGTGTGGGTGTGATGACATGTTTCTTTTGTCCATAATGTATTCATCCTCTGAGTGCTCCAGGGTTATGCATTTAATTTGTTGTGCAATTGGCAGCTTTAGAAGTACTTAAGCATCCAGCTATCCTTGCCTAAAAATAACTGAAAAGCAAATGTTGGGGGTTTTTTTCCAAGATGAGGGGGAGAGAGGTGGGCCAAGGAGACAAATAAATGCTACAAGCCAGAAACACAGCCTGCTGTTATGACAGGTCCGCCAGGTCTGGTTATTTTGGACCCTTCTTTCCTTATTTTGGTCCCTTCGTCCCTTATTTTGCTCCCTTCGTCCCTTATTTTCATCCCTTATTTTTGAGCCTTCATCCCTTATTTTTGTCCCCTCATCCCTTCCCAAGTTAGAAGCAGCTCTGGCCGTGAGTGAATATAAGGGGAGGGAGAGAAGAGAAGTCTGGTGGTTAGAGCACCAACCCAGGATTTAGAAGATTTGGGCTGAATCACTCATTTTGCTGCTGTCTTTGTGTGTCATTCCAGGCTCTCTGCGCCTCTCCGCAGTCATAATCATATCGCTTCTGCACAGGGGTGTTGCAAAAGTAAAGATATTAAAGATTGGGAAGCATTAAGGTGCTGTGGTAAAGCTCCTGCATAGCAAGAGAGCGTGCACTTGCAAATCTCAGCGGCTCAGAGGGTTGACGAACGCAACCTCAAATTTATTATTTTTAATATCTCATTATTTCTGAGTCAATTGGAAGATTTTGAGCCGACCTTGGCTGAGAGAGAGGGAGACCGACCTGCCTTGTCAGGTCCAAGGCAGCTTCTTTGACTTCCCTCCTTTTGTGTTATTGGGTCCTGGCTGTCTCTCATTAGAAGCAGGATCCGTAGCAGTATCTGCAGCCCAAAGGGGATCCAGAGAAGGGCGAAGAGCACAAATGTTATGAGAAGCGACTGAGGGAGCTGGGGTTGTTTAGCCTGGAGAAGAGGAGGTGAGGGGACACCTCATCTTTTTCTACAGATCCCGGAAAGGAGATTGTGGTGAGGTGGCTGTTGGTCTCTTCTCCCGAGTAACAAGTGAGAGGTGAGAGGACATGGCCTCACGTTGCACCAGTAGAAGTTTAGATTGGGTATACGGAAAGAATTCTTCACTGCAAGAGTGGTGAAGCCCTGGCAGAGGCTGCCCAGGGCAGTGGGGGAGTCTCCATCCCTCAAGGAGTTCAAAACATGTAGATGTGGCACTTCAGGACATGGTTCGGTCAGCATGGTAGGGTTGGACTGATGATTGGACTGGATGAGCGCAGAGATTTTTTCCAACCTTAACGACTCTGTGATGCAGTTCTGTGGTGCTGGAAGCGCGGGCTCTCTTGACTGGGTAATTCAGGGGTTTGAGTTAGTGTGGGTACCGGGCGCTCCTTGAAGCCTGGTACCCAGCATCATCTCAGACCGCTCAGGTTGGTCCAACTCAGCAATGCAGCGGGTGGCTGCAGAGCTGTGGACCTGGTGGAAGGGTCTCATGCAGCAAACCATGCCTTGGTGCAGGCTTTCAGGGCTGCTCTCTGTCCTTATTTAGCATCAACACCGCACGGGAGCAGTTTCTGAAACACTTGCAGATGTGTTTGGCAGCCGATAATGGAGGTGAACTTTTTGTTTCAGATCCTACCCAAGTTTGGAGCTGAAAAACCTTGTGAGCCCAGGGCCTGAACCCCTAGGAAGATTAAAATTCCCTACCCCTACTTTGCAAAGGCGCTGAAAGTCTGTCTGGCAAGACAGGTTCATTAACAAATTAATAGAATAATCAGCGGGGCTTTGTGTGCAGTTTTGCAGATAAAAAACTGGTAACAGCATTCTTTGGCTCTTTATTGGGCTGATAAGAGCCAACTATCTGCTCCGTGGTGGGGCTAATCGGGGAGATAACAGAGGTTAAATCAGCTTCGGGCTCTGGCGAGGGGACTCGCAGAGGGAGCCGCTTTGCGGGGATGGATGGAGGAGGAGGGAGCTGAGGGGTTTAAACATGATGAAAGGGAATATGCAGCCAAGTGAGGGAAGGGAAGGGTGAGAAACAAGCTCCAGCCAGGTCTGGGAATATTTTTAGGAGCACTGTGTGAAGCCCCCAAGGGAGGCTGATGGGATTCAAAGGAATCGACCCACAGACGGGCTGCGAGCCGAATTATCTTTATTCACCGTTGGGGAGTGTGGGGCTCAGCGTCCCACAAGCTGCAGCTCCAATGTGGTACAATTTTGGTCAGCTTATATAGTGCATTTTATCAAACACGAAGTACATTCTGTGGTCGGTACCCAGGAAGCAAGCACTTTGGTTACAAAACTTTTAGGGTCCTGTTTTGCCCACTGCAGCGAATTTTATGGTTCCTCAGACGATATTGCCAAAGCAGTTGCCCTTTCGCCTTTGCAAACAGGGTGGGTCCCTACGTGGATTTGCCACGTCGGAACATTCCGTTACAAATTCCTGTTTCTGCTAAGCCATGCTAAGAGCAGCCTAGCAGGATGTTAATTAAGACTTACTATTCCTTAATTCAGATGCAGTTAAAGAGTGGCTGGTTGGGCTTTTCAGAGCTCAGTCTGCTCTCAAGCCTTTCCATGGTGGTTCAGGCAAAGAAGAAAGTGGGTGCGAGCATCTTATCTTCATGATAAAAGAGCTGGGGACAGCGGAGGACCTGTTTCTTAGAGATTGGGCAGGGAAGAGGCAGGCTGGCCTCGGTGGAGGTTCCCAGGCTGGTGCAGCAAAGCCAAGGCACTGCATGGTCGGAGGCCCCACCGCCAGAAGTCCATGCAGAGCCAAGCGTAAGCCTCTTTAGGAGGATTTCAAGCTCCATCTCAACATAAATTGGACGGCACGGTTAGAAACCAAACTACTCCTGGCTGTGCTTAGCAGCTCGCCTGCTTGGCATCCCAGCCCAGCATCCTCACCTTGGCATCCCAGCCCAGCATCCTCAACGTTTTCCCCCACCTCCCGGGGGCCAAACACAATGGGAATGAGTGGCAGATGGAGGTGGCCAGGTTGGGCAGCGCTTCCCATCCCTTTCAAATCGAAGTGTCTCCTGGTCTTTTTGAACAAAGCCCACAGCCTATCTCCTCTCCGCAGGCCTTCTGCACCTGTGACTTGCTGCAACTGGGAGCAGCACTCAAATTTGCATGTGGGAGAGCCGCAACTGGGATGGCTTTTGCAGAAGCATCGTTTTACCTTCATAAATTACAAATGTGAGCACTGAAATATTAATGGCGATATAAGAGAGGCTTTAGGAATGCAGGGGTGGAGAGCAATCAGGATTCAATGCTTGCTTTGCTTTCTGCAGCCTCCTCTGTGGAGGTTTTGGGGTGCAGCCGGTGTCCAGGGACTTCTGCTTGTGTGTCGTGGAGGATCTGTCCTCGTGTCACCTCCTCAGCCTGCCAGTAGTTTGCTCTTGGTAGGCTGCAAGGGCGGGTTATGGGAAGTGGCCGTTGGAGCTGTGATGGGAAGCGTTTGCCTCTGCCTTTCCCTGAAGGGCTATTAATTTATACAATATTTGCTTTGTTAAAGAAAGGACATTGTCAGGCAGCTTTCAAGTGATGTGTGAAAGTGACTCTAATAAGAAGTTCTGGGGAAGCCTGCAGGCAGCCCCGCCTCTCCTCCAAACCTCTCCAGGTCTCCTTTGAAAGGAGCATCAGCAACCTTGATCCTCCTCCTCCACTAGTGAAGACGCTCTCTGCAAACTTCTCCGGCGCAGGGAGCCGGGGGCAGAGGCACCGGGCAGAGCGGGAGGGTTGGGGAGCCCGGCTTGGTGGATAATTGCGTGCGTCTGGCTGCCAGGCAAGAGAAACGAGGAGGAGATGGCACAGAGGGATGGGAGTTTTCTTTGGAGAAGCAGCTGCAGCTCAGGGCTGGCGCTTGGCTAATCAGCGCGGCGTGGAGGAGACTGCAGATGAAATCTGGCTCTTCTGCTGCTCCAGGCTTATGGGCTGGTGCTCGTGGGATGTGCTTGCGGGGTCTCCTCTCTTCCAGCATCCTTTGGATGAAAAAGGATGGTGAACCCCAGTGTGCCATGAGCGCCAGCTTGTCCTGGTGCCAGGTTCTGGCTTTCTTTGAGGTGTTCGGTGCTCCCTGGGCTGTCCCTGCTGCACCGTGCAAGTTAAATAGATTTAACTGTTGCTGGTCTGGCGCCTCTCTCCGCGGGACGTCACGCAGTGCGGTTGGCTCTCCCGTTGCACATTCACAGGATGTTGCCTGCCACGTGTTTGCGGTCTTCTCCAATGCTGGGATGAAAAGCGGGGTTATTTAAGGTGCTCCTTGCATCCCTTTCTGGGCCATTTCCTTACCTTATAAGGGAAAGGCGTAAAAAGCCCCCAAATAAATCAACTTCTGGTGTAATGAAGTGCAACCCCAGCAATGTAAATATGTGTGTGTAAACCTTCTTGGGTAAACAAGAAATATTGGGTTTGGGGGATTTTTCCTTTGTTTGTTTATTTTTGCAAGTGTTGAAGGAATTAACCATTCATTATTTAATTAATATCATGCACTTGTATCCCACCTTTCATCCCAAAACTACCAATCCCGTTACAGTTATTAATGAAGCTTGAAAGCAGAGTGATTGGCCAGGCAAAGTGGGAAACTGAGGCATCAGTCCAAGCTCAGCGGCCGAGCTGGCCTCAAGGAGCCCTGCGTGAGGCTCTGCCTGCTCCTCTTCGTCCCTCCCCACTCTTCTGCTGTCAATCCCAAATGACAGGAGGCCTCTTGCTGCCCGGAACAGAGCAGAACTGTTAATAAAACATCAAAACCATTAGAACAAAAATGGGAGATAAAAGGCAATCGCATGCCTCAGTCACACGGAGATGCTTGCTTGCCAGGGGGGTGTTACCTTGTGGAAGTGACTTTTGGGAGGGGCTGCCAAGTGGGAGAGGAAAAATAAAAGAATTGAAGCATAGAATCATAGAAGGGGTTTGGTTGGAAAGGACCTTCACAGGTCTTCCAGGCCAAGGGACCTCAAAGCCCATCCAGTGCCACCCCCTGCCATGGGCAGGGACACCTCCCACTGGGTCAGGGGGCTCCAAGCCCCATCCAACCTGGCCTGGAACACCTCCAGGGATGGGGCAGCCACTGCTGCTCTGAGCACCCTGGGCCAGGGCCTCCCCACCCTCACAGCAAAACATTTCTGCCTAAGAGCTCATCTCAATCTCCCCTCTTGCAGCTGAAACTCATTCCCCCTCACCCTATCCCTTCACTCTCTGATCCAGAGCCCCTCCCCAGCTTTCCTGGAGCCCCTTTCAGCATTGGGAGCTGCTCTAAGGTCTCCCTGGAGCCTTCTCTTCTCCAGGCTGAACAACCCCAACTCTCTCCGAGTGTTCCTGGATGGGAGCTGCTCCAGCCCTTGGATCATCTCCGTGGCCTCCTTTGGCCTCGCTCCAACAGCTCCACGTTCTTCCTGTGCCGAGGGCTCCAGAGCAGGACCCAGAGTACAAAGGAAGGACACGAGGACATGTGTGAGTAGCCCAGTTTCTTCATGGGGATGGTGGTGCGAAGGTGCCATCTGCTAGCCTGGAGCAATACCTTAATTGTGGCGTAAGGAGCCTTCACGCGAACTCTGACAGCAGCAAACTGCCTTTTTAATTCCTTTTCTCATATTCATAAGGGTTCTGGGGCTGTTGGGAGGTTTTAATTAATTAATTAAGTTGTTTTCCCCTGTTATTGTGCCTCCCCTCAAAGGCTTATGACAGTAAATTCTCATCAAGTGGAAGATCTAATAAGTGCCAATTATTGAAGTTTGCTAATTGCCAGATAATAATAATGCTGATTAATAATGCTTTTAACACCACTGTTGCTTTCAAATGTGGGTACACGTGCTGCAGCACCATTGATTTCAATTGTAATTTCTTCTGCTTCTTGGCTAAGTGGGGTAAAAATCAAGTCAATGGGGTTTTTTTGCCCAAAGAGCATATTTTTCTAACCCCTCTCTATAAAACCTTGCTAAATTTGCAAGCAAGCAATTAAAAATAAATAAATAAGTGCGGGAGGGCTAATGCGTCGCGGAGAAGCGGTTCGTTCATTTCCTTGACAAGTGTAATTTAATTTTAATTATTTATGATTCTTCATAGCCTCCTAGTAAATGTTCTGTAGTATATTTTGTAAAACTAATGAAGTCTCAGTAATAGGAGGTCTAACTCAAGCCTTGCATGGGGCAGTGGGAAGACTCACCTGGAGCCCTGGGTTCAGTTCTGGACTCTCAGCACAGGAAGGACCTGGAGCTGTTGGAGCGGGTCCAGAGGAGGCCACGGAGATGATCCAAGGGCTGGAGCCCCTCCTGTGCAAGGACAGGCTGGGAGAGCTGGGGTTGTTCAGCCTGGAGAGGAGAAGGCTCTGGGGAGACCTTAGAGCAGCTCCCAGGACTGAAAGGGGCTCCAGGGTTGGAACTGGATGGGCTTTAAGATCCCGTCTGACCCAAACTATTCTGTGGTTTGATGAAGTCTGGTTAGCGCTGTTATCTCACGGATGATGTTTTGCAGAGTCATCCCTTGTGGATTCCAGCCGGGTGGGGATGCTGCTGCTCCGCGCGTGCCGGTCACATGGATCCCAATGCTTTAGGCTCTAAAACTTCCTGCTGTTCGAGCCGTAGTGCCGGGGCAGAGCTCCAGCGAGAGGGAGGTTTGCCCTCGGCGTGCAATTAGAACGTCCTACCCAAGCCCTTTGGGGCAGGTTATGAAGTTGGTTTTCCCTCCAAATTATTCCCTCTTGATTTCTGCTCCCAAACACCCCAAAGCGTAAGGAAAGGTGGAGCAAGGAGGGGAAGCTGCTTGCTTTGAAGTTTTCCCAGAGGGGAAGGAAGTGTGTTTCTCCAGCAGCATCACAGGCAGGCAGGGTTTGGGATGGGTGCGGAGCGCTGGCATCCTTGGCCACTGATATTTGAGGAGCGGTGGATGGACCCACTGGGTAGGCATGCCCAGAACAGCATGGGCTGTTGAGAGGAAACCTAAATTTAAATGTTAAAAAGCTTTTGTTCATTACTGGTGGCATTTCCTCCCCCTCCCCATTTGTCACTTGGAGCGGAGCTGTGACTCTTTTAATATCAAACAAATAATAAGCTCCCTCTAAAGTGATTTTTCTGACAAGGAGCTCAATATATTAAACTTTATCTATATTTTAATAGCCAATTTCACACCAAACTGCCTTCTTAATAATGTATTTACCACCTGGGGATATTATTCCAACCCATCTGGAAAGAATTGGAAATTAACTGTCCCTAAACTGAGTCTGTGTGTGCTTTAGATGCAGCGGAGATAACAGTGGTGTCATTCCTAGGGGGAGTGGGGGAGGAAGCTCATCATGCACCGAGCAAAATGTCAGCAGCAAAGGCAATAGCTGGCAGGGAAACGAGTGCTCTCCTTTTTGCAATCGAGAGCCCAGCCCACCTCAGGAATATTCAGCCGCTTGGGGAGCGGCTGATAGCTCCTCAAGGGCTTTTTCTACCCTTCCGAGAGCAGAGAGATTTCGTTTCCAAGGATTTAGCATGGATGTAGGGCTCAAGGGAACAGCAACATCGTGCTGGGCAGTGCTGCTGGTCACCTACTACCATGGTGCCAGGACTCCGCTGCTGCCAGTGGGTGCCCAATCACAGAATCGCTTGGTTGGAAAAGACCTTTGGGATGAGCGAGTCCAACCGTACCTGTCCCCTTACTAAACCAGATCTCTGGTAGAACCATAGCATGGTTGCAAAAGACCTTTGAAAAGGGTAGAGAAAAGTTGTGTTACCTCAAGCCAGTGATGCTGTGAGGGCTTTAATCTGGTTGGGCGGCGCTTTTAACTTGCTCCATTTTAGAGTGGTCCCCTCTGGGTCCCTTTGATCCCACCTGAATCCACACTGTCGGATGCAGCCTAAGCAAATTGCAGTGCCCGCTCTCCGTGTGCACGTGCAAGCCTACATGTTTGGAAAACATCGTTTTGTTTAGTCTAAGTCCTATATAGAGTTAGAGTTGCTATTTGTTTGCTTCCTACGGTTTCAAAGCGTTGGGCAATTCGGCTCCCTTGGCGCTAGGTTCTGAGTGATGCCGAACCAGTGTCCCCTCTCAGTGCTGAGCCTGTTGAGGTCGATTTAGATGTTACTCATTCCTGAGCTGTACAGAGCATCCCTCACCTACATTTCGTGACACTGAGGGATCATCAGGGATGGAAGTTGTAGAAGTGAGCTTTTCATTTCCCCCCCAGCAAGAATCATAGAATCATTTGGTTGAAAAAGACCTTTGAGATCATCAAGTCCAACCATACCTGTCCACTACTAAACCAGATCCATCAGCACCTTATTTGTCCAGCTTGTAAATAGCTCCGGCGATGGTAACTCAACCACCTCCCTGGGCAGCCTCTTCCAGTGCCTTGAGAACCCTTTCCATGTACAATTTTTTTCGTAATATCCAATCTAAACCTCCCCTGGTGCAACTTGAGCTCATTTCTTTTGGTCCTGTCACTTGTTATTTGGGAGAAGAAGCCCTTTCCAAGCCTCTTGAGCGTGTTGGCCAAGGGAAAGCCAGCTATTCGGGTCAAGGCTGTTGGTTTTTATGCCAAATCTGGGCTGCAATCACTTATTGGACTGGGAATGGGTGATAAAGGGTTTGCAGTGCACGGGCATCGCTGTCAGCATCCCTGCTGTGCGGTGTAGCAGCACAGACCTCCCTTGCACCGATCTTGGCAGAAAAATCGCAAAGATTTTCACTGTTTGAAAGTTTTGTTTGAATTTGACTGTTTGGAGGTTTGCTTTTATTATTCATCCGCTTCTACGACCCATCACCAGTGCCAAAGCAGATTAATCTCTGCAATGTTTCCTTTTGTTTTTAAAATAATTAAGGGCAGCTGCTACTTAAAATCAACTAAAACATCCTAGTTTTCAGATTAAAGTGCCTCGTGTTTGTTGTTGTAATGAAGCAGTTTGACATCGAGATGAAAGGCTCCGCTGTTTGTGTTGTTAAAAACTGGGTTTGACGCCATTTTTGAACCATGTCAAACTGTTTCCTTACATTTTGAACAAGACACGCTTTGATCTGGGAAAAAAACAACCACCTCAAGATGTTCCAATCAGAAGGAAGAAGCAGCAGCCCTTAATGATTTTAAAATAGGATCAAATTGTAAAACATTTCAATCATTACGTTATGTCAAACAATGACATCCCCGTAGCTGCACTGTGTAATGCTCAGCGTTGCATTTAGCATCGGGAAATGTTGTAGAAATAATTCACAATAATCTAAAATGCTGAAATGAAATACTGAAATTGCAAAGCGACTCTTTTAAAGTGTCAAACGGAAATTCGAGTTTCTGGCATTTTTGGAGTCGCTGAGCTCATCGGAAGAAAGAGCGCGGGTGCTTTTGTAGTTTCTCATTCCGAAACTGAACAAAAACAAAGTGTGGAGAAGTTGAAAGCACTTTGTGAAATGGAAATTCTCCAAATCGACCCATTTTAGCTACGATCCCGTATTGCTCCAGTGCCCGAGGAAAGCTGGGGAGGAGGAGTGGGGCTCTCCAGATGGGAAAGGACCACCTCTCCAGGGACACCTCTACCCGGCCAACTCTCCATAGGGACAACTCTACACGGGGAGCTCCGAGTGCTGGGTTGGTTTTTTGTTCTCTCTTTTTTGGGGGGTGATAGTGTTGTTTCTTAAATGGAGAGACCTACAGGCACAGCCTCCCACCGCCCAGCATCTTCCTCAGCCCTGGACAACCAAGAGCACAGGAAAACCAGCAGCCCCCAGCACTGCGTAGTGTTGTCCCCATGGAGAGCTGGCTGTGGAGAGCTGGTTTAGACCCCTCTGGGCTGCAGCAGTGCCCAAATCCTGTGGATCTGGGCTGAATTCTTTTCACATAGGGTTGGGAAGCGACGTGGTGTTTGTGAATCCCTGCGCTAAAGTGGGCACTTTTTGATACCTTCGTTCTTTTGCTGCCTTTGCAATTCCCCATCAAAGGTGCTGGGAGGGGAATGATGCCACCGCGAAGGGATGGACACAACAGGATTCAAGTTTGCATCCTGCGAGGTCCAAAGGGCTTAGTGCTGTGCTACCCAGGTCCTTGGGGACTTCCCTGATGTTGCTGTTGAGCATCTGGGAGCAGTGGGGACGATGGCTGTCTCTGCGGTCCCCAAATCATCATCTGAACACGGAGACAACGTGTGGCAGATGGGTCAAGGAGGAGAGGTGCATAAAGGCTGCTTTAAAGCTGCAAGGGAAGGATATGAATGCTGACAGTTACCTGGGGACCCTGAGATACCAGAATCCCTAACTTAATCAGACAGATAACGGGAGCAGCTAGAGATGAGGCAGGAACAGGAACCAGTGAACAATAGGAGCCAGCCCCCCCGGGCCCCTGTGCTGCGACTGAGATAATAAACTATATAAAAATCTGTCACCGCGCGATAAGTGATGAATTAGAATCAATTATATGTTTAAAATAATAGACCTCCCCATGGTGTTACCCTCCAGAACGGTGATGGCTTCTGCCTGGGCTTGGTGGTGGTGATGGGCAGGCTTGCTGGCTCCGTCACCATCAGGGCTGGGATAGCTCAGGCAGGCGTTGCACGGTGGCAGCCGAAATCAAAAGTCCCAGCTGAGCTTTTAGCATTGAATTTTACATCTTCTCCTGGTCCCTGCAGAGCTGCGTGGCACAGGGATGCGGCCAGCTTGTGTGGTGCAGTGACCTCCAGCCCCGTTCCTCTTCCCTATTTGTAGTTTTTAGAGATTTACCATTTTTCTTGTATTAGCGGCCGCTTCACGTGCCTGGCCTCGCTGCTGCTCTCTGCGTGGAGCAGCTATTTCCGAGTCGCTGAGTGCTGTTCTGCTAAATAACACCGCTTGAGTGCGTTTTTCCCCTCCTCAAATGCCAGGAGGACAGGCAAAGGTGTGAAAATGCAAGATTAACCCCGTGAATCATCCATCAAATGATGCGCCGTTGGTTTGCTGGCAGGAGGGGGAAGCATCCAGGCTTGATCACCCTGTTGCTTCACGTTGGACGTGGTCATTGGCAAACAAGCCCAGCAAAGCTCATGCAGGGCAGCGGGAAGAGCGTGTGCCCATCCTGCCTGACACTGCATTCAAGTTGAAAATGGAGAGTTGGGGTTTTTCAGCCTGGAGAAGAGAAGGCTCTGGAGAGACCTCAGAGCATCTTCCGGTACGGAGAGGGGCTGCAGGAAAGCTGGGGAGGGGCTCTGGGTTGGGGAGTGCAGGGATAGGGTGAGGGGGAACGGTTTTAAGCTGAAAAAGGGGAGACTGAGGTGAGATCTTGGGGAGAAAGGTTTTGCTGTGAGGGTGGGGAAGCCCTGGCCCAGGTTGCCCAGAGCAGTGGTGGCTGCCCCATCCCTGGAGGTGTTCCAGGCCAGGTTGGATGGGGCTTGGAGCCCCCTGATGCAGTGGGAGGTGTCCCTGCCCATGGCAGGGGGTGGCACTGGATGGGCTTTGAGGTCCCTTCCAACCCATTCCATGACTCCATGGGGGACAGGGGTGCATGCATTTAGGGCACAAGGGTGGCGTCGGAGGTGCTGCCTGGGCATTGACTGGTTGGAAGTGGATGATCTTTAAGGTCCCTTCCAATCTAAACCAGTTTACGATTCTTATATATTTGGTCTTTCAACCAAGCTGCTTGGAAAAGGGGTTGGCGAGGAGAACACGGCTTGGATGAACATCTCACCTGGAGGTGGTGCCCCCTCTCCCTGCCACGTTCCTTTCTGTCTGCAAGCCAGAAAGTTTCCCAGCTCCCTGCAGTGACAGCAGGGAAAATACACCTTGTACATCAAAAAGTTGAGTTGGAAACCCATGCCTGGCCTGGCTTGCTTTATTATTTTGTTAAACAGCACAAGTTGCAGCCATAAAGCCCCTGGAAGCCTGTGCTAAGCAGGGGCACTGGGACCAGCGCTAATGGATTGAAGTGAGCGGCTCACCAGCCACAGGAGTGCCCTGGGATTTCCCTTTTGAATCTTATTTACATTCGGACTAACAATAGCTCCCAAGCTTGGCTATAAATAATTTCTAGGAAAGAGTTGTCTAATTAAATGTACAGCAGCAAAGAAAGTACTTTTAACCACGAGGCTGGTGTCCTAATGAACGTAATCACTGGATGGGGACAGCTTAGGAAACAGAACTTGACATCTCCCGGTGGAGGCGGAGAGATGGAGGGAAAACATACTTGGGGAGAATTCCCAATCAATATTTAATTGCGTAGCATGTAATCTGCCGTGGTATTTTTTAAAAATAAAAATTAAAGCTCCGCAGAAACTGGAGAACCTTTAAAGTAGATTTGAGGAGGGAGAGCCTCTTTTTTTTTTATACAGCTGTCTGGGGAGGGAACAACATCTAACTGCCTCTGTAGGCATGCAAATTGTTCTGTAGTTGGCAAAATGCAGGCTTTGATGGCATGGATTTACAGCCTTCCCCCCTCCATCATCTTCCTTCTCTCCTAGTGCCTCAGTTTTGTGGTCTGCAAGCAGACAATACAGAAATTCCACCGATGTCCAGCTATAACTTGCATCTGGAATGGATTTTGAGAGTGAAAAGTGAAGTAACCCCTAAACAAGCCCTGTGCCACAGTGCTGTGTGGCTAAAAGGCAATTGAGAGGTGGTGGGATCGGGTGATGGGCAGAAGCTGTGTGCTGCAAACAGATGGGCAGGTAGGTCCAGCTCGAGGCTGAGATAGCAGAGAGGCTTTTTTACAGGACCTGATGCTGAACTGGGACGTTTGGGCTGCATGTGGGGGTAGGCAGTGGTGTCAGTGCCTGAGGAGCGGCAGGTCGCTTGCAGGATGGACTTGTGTTAGGCAAGACAGTGTGTCCCCATCTCTGTGAGGTGTCACCCTGAGTGTTAGGGAGGCATTGGGAATAATCCCGTGTGCAAAGGCATAGAATCATGAAATGGTTTGGGTTGGAAGGGACCTTAAAGCCCATCCAGTTCCACCCCCTGCCATGGTCTTCAGGATAGGAAGAAGGGTTTAAACTGCAAGAGAGGAGATTGAGATGAGATCTTGGGAAGAAATGTTTTGCTGTGAGGGTGGGGAGGCCCTGGCCCAGGGTGCCCAGAGCAGTGGTGGCTGCCCCATCCCTGGAGGTGCTCCAGGCCAGGTTGGATGGGGCTTGGAGCCCCCTGATCCAGTGGGAGGTGTCCCTGCCCATGGCAGGGGGTGACACTGGATGGGCTTTGAGGTCCCTTCCAGCCCAAACCATTCCATCATTCTATGATGAGCCGTTCCCTAAACTGCTCAGCATCAACCTTTGCACAGCAACCTCGCATTGACGAGCACGAGGAGGCACAAGCCTGGACGCAGTAGCGTTCGTGTGTGCGCACAGGGACAGGGAAGCAAGGCAGCAGGGACAGGCAGTGCAGAGCCACCTCTCTGGGGCAGTATTTGTGACCAAAGCCCTTGTAGTGCAGTCATGAGGTGGTTCACAGGGGCACAAACACACGAGAGAGCCACAGAGCCTGCCTGCCCACAGATAAACACCTGCACATCACGAGCAAGTTCATAGAACGGTTTGGTTTGGTTTGGAAGAGACCTCAAAGCCCAACAAATTCCAACTCCCTGCCACGGGCAGGGACCCCTCCCACTGGATCAGGGGGCTCCAAGCCCCATCCAACCTGGCCTGAAACACCTCCAGGGATGGGGCAGCCACCACTGCTCTGGGCAACCTGGGCCAGGGCCTCCCCACCCTCATTGTGAAGAATTTCTTCCTAACGTCTAATTTAAATCTTCCCCTTCCCAATTTAAAGCTGTTCTCTCTCATGCTTTCACTGCTTGCTCTTTTAAAAAGTTCCTCCCCAGCTTTCCTGTTCGTCCCACCTTGTAGGCTTCTAGGGAGTGTCCTGCCCAGGGAGCTGTGCTGTTGCTGTGTCCTGTCAGGAACGTGCCTGTAGGTGAGGAGTGATGGAGATGTAGCCATGGCTGGTGCCCATTGGATTTATGAAGGACTCAAAGCCAGTGTCTAGGGATAAAATACAGCAGGGCAGCTCACTGGCAGCCTGTGCGTGCTGGTTTGCACCCTGCAGGGTGTTTGGGCTTCTCAAGACTCTGACACAAAATTAGGAAGCCAACTGGTGTAAATTAGTGCATCTCAAGTTGGAGCAGAGATACTGGGTTCTGCCAGTGGGCTGTCCAGCACGAAGGAGGATTTAGGAATGGTGAATGCCGGCAAATGCGGTTTCCTCCAGTTTGTGGCGGTGCGGCAGCTGAACAGCGCTGGGATGCTGGTGTCTTTTCTCCCTGTTACAGCTCGGACTGTGCTGCCAGCCCTTGCTGTGTCCCCAGAGAACACACTGTGACTCCGCTGCGATTAATCTAATCGGCCACTGGATGTCAATGTTGCCTCATCCAATTACAAGTGGGAAAGGACTGGGTCTTCAGGAAGGAGGAAAAACTGCTGCTGTCAGAATAGAGGAGGCTGGATGTTGTTTTCTTCGGTGAAGTTGGCTATTAAGGACCGTAGGGCCATGTACGAAGGTACTGGAAAGGAAACAGTCATTGCTCTTGTTTTGCTCAGCCAGGGAGAGGGATTTGATCCAGGCTGTGTAAAGACTAAACCATAATTTCGGACAAAAAGCCTCAGCAGAACAAAAAGCCGGATACTTTTTTGTATCTCGTTCGTGGAGGCACAGCTCGGTGTGTGCTGAGATGTTGTTGGTTGGCATCAGGCCCTTGCGTGGTGTTCACGAAGACCGTGATGTATCTCCTGCGGAGCCGGGCGGAGGGAAGGTTTGAGGACGCGTAGTCATAAAATAGAGCTCTAGAAGGGGAGGGTTCTCAGCGGCGTGTGAAAGCAGATCTGGATTTACACGCTGCAGCTTGGTCTCCTCTCCCTTATCCATCTTCTAGCCAGTCGCAGGGAAGCACAGACAGCAGCTGCATCCTGCCAAGATTCATGATCAAGAACGCCTCTCCCCCACCTCCTCCCTCCCTTTGACAAATATTTTAAATCCAGGCGCCGGTTTGGGAAGCAGGTGCGGCAGCTGGCCGCTCCAGCCTATCTGCACGCCCAGATGGAGCGTCTCTTGGGAGGAACACGCGTCCTTGGGAAACTGGGAACCTTGAGTTTTGCTGCAGGTCTATAGTTACGGCTGTGATGGGATGAGATGCATCTCCGTTCTCTCCTGTGTGCTCTGTAGCATGAAAGCACTTACTGTAGAGCTCCCCACAAAGAAGACGTGGGGTTGCAGAAGCTCTCTGCACCCTTTGCTTGGGTAGGAGGTCCCTGGCAGCAAGACCCAGGGGTGGTGAGGGCTCCTTGCCGTCACTTGCACCTCTGGAGCAGTTAAAAGCAGGACACAGCTCCCTCGAGCTCTCAGCCTGCTGCCTTTATTTCCTAGCAGGGAAACAGGCTCGTGGTTTCCATCCCGTTGGAATAAATCGCCCCCCTTTCACGTTGAGTTCATTTGGGCATGTTAATATCTCAAATTTAATGATAAGTCTAACGGAATTCATTTATAAGATAAATAAGATGTTATTAGTACATTAGTAGCAAAAAATATGCAAGGACACTGCTAATCTAAGGTGAAAATGCCTTCCTGAGTGAAATTTAATTAGCAGATTGTGTTCTATTAGTGACTTTTATGGGGACTTCATGAAAATGAATACAAATATGATCCAGGCAGCCTCTTCTGTGAAGCGAGAGCCTTGCTAACCTACCCACCCTCTCCCTGCCACGCTGCTGCCAACAAAGGAAAGCACTGTTGTGTGTCCTATGCTCTTTCTGGAGTCAGAGTGGCCATCAGTGGCCGTCTTTCAGCTTAGGGCCACGGCTTAAGGGCAAGCAAGTCAGGGTGTCAGAAAAGCTGGGTGTGCTCACAGCAAATGAAATGGGGTGGGAGAGTCAGAAATATCCTGGGTTTCCCCCCCCAAGCCTGAGCCACATGGCTGGGCAAAACTGTTTTTCCATGATAAGAGCAGTAATGGTTCTGGAGAACAGGCTGAGAGAGTTGGGGTTGTTCAGCCTGGAGAAGAGAAGGCTCTGGAGAGACCTCAGAGCATCTTCCGGTACGGAGAGGGGCTCCAGGAAAGCTGGGTAGGGGCTCTTGATCAGGGAGTGCAGGGACAGGATGAGGGGGAATGGTTTTAAGCTGAAAAAGGGGAGATTGAGATGGGATCTTGGGCAGAAATGTTTTGCTGTGAGGGTGTGGAGGCCCTGGCCCAGGGTGCCCAGAGCAGTGGTGGCTGCCCCATCCCTGGAGGTGTTCCAGGCCAGGTTGGATGGGGCTTGGAGTACTCTGATCCAGTAGAAGAGAGGCTGGAATTGGATCATCTTTAAGGTCCCCTTCAACCCAAAGCATTCTATGATTCTGTGATCTGCTCGGTGCTATGAATCTGCTGCCTAGCCAGATGTCCTGCGGTGGTCAGCACTGGTAGCAGAGGATGCCAGGTCCTACAAAGGTTCCATCACAGAGATTCGATGTCAGGCTGCCATGTGCTGGCAGACCTCTGCGTTCCTGCAAGCCTGATGGCGCGCAGTAGCTGCAGGGGAATGGATCCCATCCAAGAACATCATACATCTTTTAAAAGACTTACGGTCCCCTAGCACGCCGGAGGGTGTTGTGCAGCTGTTCCTGCCAGGCCGTGCTGGAGTCACACGCTGTAGAGATGAACTGGTGTCCTTTTTCCTCCTGGCTCGCCTTTCAGAGCTGGTGCAGCAGGGACTCTCATGTGAAGGAGCTGTGGAGGTGACACTGATGGGTCTTGCTAGGTTTTGTGCTAAACTCCAGCACTTGGTGTGTTTCCAGAGCTGGAGAGCGTTCCTGTGCTGAGTTTGGTTTCAGGACCTTACAGACAACTTGGGAAGGGAAAACATACTGGGATCAGCAATGAAAAGGAAGGAAATGAAAGGCCCCTTGGTTCTCTGTCTTTCCTGGGACAACTTGCACACCCTGCTTTGGGAGTAGCTGTTGCTGTGATGGACCCTTCTTCGCCCAATCCAGGACCTTCTGGTCCCAGTGAGCGTGTGGCTAAGGGAGATCTCGCTTGGTGGTGCTGCCAACTCCTTGGTCTTGGGACCAAAATCCAGGATGAGGTTCTTCCTCAGCCGAAACCTGTAGTCAAACTGCCATTGACTCTGGGGTGGCCAGGAGATCCGCACACCAGCAACAGTTTGCAAGTTTGGAAAGTGCTTGTTGGGGGCGTTGGAGCTCCGGAGGAGCAAAGAGAGGCTTTGTGTGCTGAGAAGCGGCATGAGAGCAGTTGTCTTCCCCTTAGCAGACCTGTCCCGCTCCTTATATTTGTGCAGAATAATTCTGGTGTCCCTTGCCAGGCTTTTGAGGCTGGGGGAGAGGCTATCAGTTACCACTGCCAATGTAGAAGGCATCTGGTGGTGGTTTGAAAGACCATTCCCTCCCATCTGTGGATGCAGAATCCAGCTCTTGCCGATTTCTTTGCTGCGCAGAGGCAGAAGAGCGAAGCAAATGCATGGGGAGTCATTATTCATGCAGATGATCCTCACAATTCAATAGAGGTAATTAGGAGAATGATGGAGGAAATTAGCACTTTCTACGGGTTTATTAATATTAATAAAATGATTCCGTGGTTAAAAATAATAATAATAATATTAATACAATAAATACAAAAATGCAGAAGTGCTTTGCCCGGCTATGAAATATCAGTCTGCTGCAGGCGGTGATCAACCAGTGGCTTGAATTACTCTTCAGAGAGAGGGTTTCTGCCCTCTCTAAAGTTTGTATCACAGAAGTCAGAACAGATTGAGGCATATCTGGTTTGATTTCTTCTTTCCCACTTCTGTCTTCCCCATTAGCAAGAGGAGCTGAAGCTCAGCAGATGCTGAAGACATTGGAAAACGGATTGGCTTGTCATTAGTGTGCCAACAGACTTGAAAATAGAATATTTTCCGAGAGCTTCCAGTATTTAAAGGGGGCCTATAGGAAAGCTGGGGAGGGGCTCTGGATCAGGGAGTGCAGGGATAGGATGAGGGGGAATGGTTTTCAGCTGAAAAAGAGGAGATTGAGATGAGACCTTAGGGAGAAATGGTTTTCCTGTGAGGGTGGGGAGGCCCTGGCCCAGGTTGCCCAGAGAAGTGGTGGATCCTCCATCCCCAGAGATGTTCAACTCCAAGTTGCATGGGGCTTTGATCATCCTGACTCAGTGGGATGCAAGCCAGTTGGAACTGGGTCATCCTTGAGGTCCCTTTCAACCCAAACCATTGTATGAACTGCTCTGATGCCTGTTGTCCTCCTTCTTCTTCACCTACTTTCCCTGCAGTTGCCCTAGCAAGAAAAAAATTCCCCCATCTCCACTTACCAAAGGGCTGGTGAGTTGTGGGTTCCTGAACCTGCCGTGAAGACCCATTTCCAGGTTGCCCTCTCCAATGTGTTTCCCATTGCCTCTTGCATCAATCACAGCAGAGGACTTGTGGACCACTGCCACCGGTGTGGCCTGTGGAGAGTTGTTCAGCTCTCCGTGCCCCTGGTGTGCACGGAATGCTGGAGTATTTGGAGGAGGTTGTTTGCAGATGGTGAGGAGATGATCAAATTAAAGACGGCACAAAGTGTTATTAATGAAAATACATGACAAATGTATTTAAACATGTGAAAATTTAATTAGAAGTTTTGTTATTCAAGTATTGCTGAAAGTGCTCACTGAAGCCCTCTGCTTTCTTTCGAGATCAAGGCTTTTTCAGTCTCTTGCATGCTAAGAGGAGGATTTGGGGTAAGGAAGGGAATAATTGGTACCAAATGGCTTCTGCAGAGGGCAGTGGGACTTTTGCTTTGCATCTTGGATGCAGGATTAGGCCTGTCTGTACCCATGGTGATGCCTGCCTGGACTTGATTCTTTTATGAAAACATTAACGGACTTTTGCAGTCGTCAGAACAATCCTTTGCTCGCTGGGAGGGACATGGGGAGAGGTTTGGTGATGAGCCAGGGACTCTGCTTTGAGGGTTGGTGCAGGATGGCAATAGGTTGCTGGCAGCGCGAGAAAGGGCAGGAAAGACCCCAGATGAGCTGCTGGACTTGCGACTCCTCCTCCATCCATGGGAGATGCGTGCACCTCAAACACTGACAGGAGGAGCAAAGGGAAGGTGCTGTAAGGTCCCAAGCTGTGAGCTGGGGGATGTGGTTTGGTAGTGGAGAGGTGCGGTTGGACTCGGTGATCTGGAAGGTCTTCTCCAACCAAACAATTCTCTGTGCCCTTCCCTCCTCAGCACAACCAGCATCGCCGTGCTCGGGGCACGGGGGAGCAGCTCTGTTTTCCCTCTGCGAGGAGCTGTGAATGTGCTGGTAACAGCATCTTCTCCTGGCTGACCTGATTGCGCTTGCGCTTCTGAGTTAAAGATGCCAGTCTGGTGGGTGGTGCCGATTCCCAGAGCGTTCTCCATCCGTCTTTATTTAAACGGGAAAAGATCAGAGCAGTTGAACCCGTTGCTTTAATGATAGATTCCATTATATTAAGCAGTAATTGCCAAAAAAATCAGTTTCTGTAATTACAAGAGAACCTCACAGCTAAACGTGGTGGCTTTCTGCTGACGCTTTATGTGTGATCTCCGTCCTATCAGTGGGGATCTTCATGTCCTACTCACTTCTGTGTCACGTGTGGGTGGTGAGAGCACCCAGTGCTTCTTCTCCAAGAGCTGTCACTGCAGCTCTAGGATCCAGAGCCAGACGGGTTTCCCTCTCCCATCCTCCTGTGTCTCGGGAGCCGTGCCCAGGGCCGTATATCCTGCGCCGAGCTGGAGGCGAATATTTCCTTTCCAGAGGAATCTGCAGGGCTGGCAGTTTTAAGGTTGGGAGGGGGAAACAACCCTATCTCCCAACTTGTAAATTAAGCAGATCTGGTTGGGAGCTGTCACCGAAGGAGAAGAAATATGAAACCTCTGGGGTCGTGTATGCCGAGTAATTTTTCTGACTGTAACTCTACTTAAAAGTAAGGCTATGATGAAAATGCTTAGAGCATTTTAAATGGACCTAGCAGAGATCTGATTCAGCTTCAGTGAAGTCTGTGCAGACTTTATTGGGTGTTGGCTCACTCTGAATTCGCTAACACCAGAGTTTAGCGCATGGCTGAGGGATAAATTGGTTCCCGCTCCTTATTAACCAAAAATATTCTTAGATGAAGGAAAAGCAAAGTCTTTTTATTTGGTGGGTTGCGATGCAGACGAGCAAGGAAGGTTTTGGAGTTCGTGTCTGTCTCTTCATGATTAGCTCCAACCTCCCCCGTCCATTTGCTCCAGCATGAGATGTCTGGACCGGACACATCATCCCAGGCAGCAAAGGTAATTCCCTTGGTTTCATTTGGAGGGATGCAGGCAGGGCAGGCTGTGCTCCTTTGTGCTGTGGTTCAGTAGAGAAAGACGTGTGGGGGTTGGCCAGACGGTCTCCTGAGACCCTGCTTCTGCTCTGGCATCAGGCATTCAATTTCAGGGGAGGTTTTTAAGTGCCCAGGTTGTGGCCAGGATGGGTAGAGAGAAGGGAAGTTGCTGCTTTTCTGCTCTTTTCAGGAGTGTAGGGAATACCTCAAGTCATTGCCCTGTAAGAAAACAATAAAGTGGGGTTTGGTGGTTGATTGACCTCAGGGCAACCGTTCACATGCGCCTGCGCGAAGTGTAGCCTCGGGATATTCAGAATTGTGGTGAGACCGGAGGAAATGAAAAGACATGGAGCTGTTGGAGCGAGTTCAGAGGAGGCCACGGAGATGATTCGAGGGCTGGAGCACCTCCTGTAGGAGTACAAGCTGAGAGAGTTGGGGTTGTTCAGCCTGGAGAAGAGAAGATTCTGGGGAGACCTTAGAGCAGCTCCCAGTGCTGAAAGGGGCTCCAGGAAAGCTGGGGAGGGGCTCTGGATCAGGGAGTGCAGGGATGGAATGAGGGGAAAGGGTTTTCTGCTGCAAGAGGGGAGATTGAGATGAGATCTTAGGCAGAAATGTTTTGCTGTGAGGGTGGGGGGGCCCTGGCCCAGGTTGCCCAGAGCAGTGGTGGCTGCCCCATCCCTGGAGGTGTTCCAGGCCAGGTTGGATGGGGCTTGGAGCCCCCTGATCCGGTGGGATGTGTCCCTGCCGGTGGCAGGGGACGGGACTGGATGGACTTTGAGGTCCCTTCCAGCCCAAACTATTCTATGATTCTATGAAATCTGGATGGAGAGGAGAGTGAAAGCCACTCCACTTTTCCCTTCTCTCCCCCCTTATTCCCTCCTGTGTCCCCTGGATTTCAGTGATGTGAGATCCTCACCCCATGTGTAGGAAACAATACCTCGGAGGAGCCTTGGAGCCATTTGTTTTCTGTTTAATTGGCTGGCAGGGAGAAAATAGCGAAGAGAAGTCATGCAGGGGAAGTTTTCATCAGTGCTGTTTTTGGCAACAGAGTCACAACATCCTAAATTTATTTATTTAATTGCATTATTAAAAGTATAAATAAAAATAAATCCAGGAGAGCAGCCGGATCTATCCTTTGCATCTCTAAAATAGAACCATAAATGCCACAGAGCACTGGGGGAATGATTTATTAGCCTGTTATCGTGAGTGACTGGGACGCTTTCGATGGAGTCCTTGCTAATTTCTAACAGCTGCATTAAATCACAGATGCTATCAGCTATTATAAAATAATCACCCAGCGGTCTGCAAACCAGCACGAGCCCAGGGTCAGTGCTGGAGCCCTTCATTTGTTTCACATCTCAGCCCTTCCGATTCCTGCGAGGGTGGGAAATAAATAGGACTTGTAGCGGCCTCATTTTATCATCCAGGAGTTGACAATAAATAAAACCTCTATAAACCTTTTTCTAAAAAGGGGTTTGGGCTGGAGTTTGCAGCGAGAGGAAACCTTTTGTGCTTAAATACAGCCATGTGGTGCCAGGACTCCTGGGTCTTTTCTCCAGCTTGGAAAGGGTGCTTGTGTTTGGTGATTTATCCGGGAGAAGGAGGATTTCAGGATTTGGGGGCTGGAAGGGAGAGAGAAGGTCCTGTGGCTGTCAGGGATGTCTGTCTCGGCTCCTCCGCCTTCGCTCGCTGCTGTTTCAGACAAGTGACTTAAATTTCCCTGCAGCTCGACTGCCTTCCTCTCGTTTGACAAATAACGTGTGTGTTTATGTGGCTGGGGCTCCGGAGGGGGTTAATACTTGGCCTGGAAATCTCTTTAGAAGTGCCAATTTGTAGCAACAGAGAAACAACAATGAATAGGAGAGCCTGCGATGTCCGGAAGAAGTGAGCAAGCGGCTGCTTATCAGGCTGGTGGCTTGCGGAGCCAGCTGCAAAAGCAGGGGTGGTTTTAAAAAGGGGGAAGGAGATGGGAGGGGGGGGGGAAATAAACCCCCACAAATAAATAAAAATAAAGCAGTTAGGAAGAAAACGTCGCCCATCTGCAACGCTCATCTCTTTCTTGACGGTTCTGCTTTATGGTACAACAGCTGCTTAACATGAGAAACACTGGCTTTAATAACGACGTACGTGAGGAGATGCAGGCTGGGCAGGCGGGTGGTGGAGCTCTCTAGCTCGTCGTGCTGTGTCGTGCTCTTAGCCCTGGGCATGGTGACCAGGATGTCTTGCACCGACCTTGGCTGCCCCTGGGACATCATTTTGGAACTGATGCCTGCTGAGAATGGTTGAGGTTTTGCAGCGATGTGTCCTCGTTTGAATCGGTGGGGTAAAAGGAGCTTTGCCCTCAATGCGATGAAAGGAGCCTTAGGGCTGTTTGTGGGTGGAGGAGGCAGCTCCTGGTGGCAACCTAGGGTGCTTCAAGGCTATGTGTCCATAGGGAATAGTGCACATTGGAGGGACCCTGGCTTTCCAGGGTGACCTTCATAGGATTATAGACCGGTTTGGGTTGGAAGGGATCTCAAAGCCCATCCACTTCCAACCTTCAACTGGACCAGGTTGCTCAAAGCCCCTTTCAGTACTGGGAGGCTGCTCTAAGGTCTCCCTGGAGCCTTCTCTTCTCCAGGCTGGACAACCCCAACTCTTGTCAGTCTGTTCTCGTACGGGAGCTGCTCCAGCCCTCAGATTATTTTCGTGGTCTCGTATTTCTCCAAATGTATTTGGATTCCTTTGTCTTTTCCTACCTTGTTATTCTCTCTGCAAAAATGGGATAGCGGGCTTTGCAGCTTGCAGGTTGCTTCCTTACTGCAGTATCAGAGATTGTCGGGTTGTCAGCAACCTGGAGATAGCAGGGATTGCTGACAGCGAGCAGAACTGAGTCAGTGCTGTGTACAGAAACCTTGCTCAGCCTTTGAAACTGCAGTCAAACCCTCCCCCAAGGTTACTCTCGCTCATAAAGCGTGCCGAGTTCTGTTTGCTGCAAACCTAGATTTTAATCCCAGAATCCAGGCAGACCCAGGCTTTGAAGAGAATTGAGTTGGAGTCAGAAGTGAAACGGCTCGGACCAGACTGGCTCTAAAAGATGAATTCAACCTGACCAAGGAAGATGGAGATGTTCACATCCACACCCTGCCTTTGCACCTTGCATATTTATCTTGTTGTGTTGATACCACTGGGAATAAATCAGCAGTGAGACATGCACGGAGCAGATCCCCTGCTTCAGGGAGCGCGGGACCTACACTGGCATTTACCCACAGCGCAAATCAAACTCCCAGGGAAGTTTTCCAAAGCCTGCAGGAACCAAGATCCTTCCCTCACGTACTGGTTTGGGTATTTTTTTTTCCTCACTTCAGCCCTTAGAAGCAAGAATTTCAAAGGTGGAAAAACATCATCTGAACTGGCCACAGAGGGGAAGCCTGCAAATACTGAGAATTTTTATTTCTCCCGGGACCTGCAGCCGGTGAAGCCTGGGTAGTTCAGACAGGCTGAGAATAAGTGTTTAGACCTTTGCCTGCCAAACCTGCCCAGCAGCACCGCGGTGGTGAGCACGCAGGGACAAGGAGGGGGAACGGGGATGTTTTCCTCCCCAGTTCTGCAGAGGCTTGGCTCTTCTCCCCTCTGCTCCCAGCCTTCCTGTCTCTGCCTCATCCCATCACTTATTTGGGAGCAGAGCCCAGCCCCCACTCCGTCACAGCCTCCTTTCAGGCAGGTGCAGACAGCGATGAGGTCTCCCCTCAGCCTCCTCTTCTCCAGGCTAAACAACCCCAGCTCCCTCAGCTGCTCCTCATAGGACTTGTTTTCCAGCCCCTTCCCCAGTTCTGTTCCCTTCTCTGGACGCGCTCCAGCTCCTCAAGGTCCTTCTTGGAGTGAGGGGCCCAAAACTGAACCAGGATTCAAGGTGCACCCTCACCAGTGCCGACTATAGGGGCACAATTCATCTCTGTGTAGTCAGGCATGCTTTTCTCTTCCTTTTTCGCTCTTTATATCTTGCTGTCTTGCCCGCTCTGCCAAGGCAGGTCTGAGGTTTGATCCAGAGTGGCAAACCCTGCTGTCCTGCGGTGGAACAGGGCTTTGCAGGGCACAGGGCTTGCAGTCAGTCATAGAACCCTGCTGAGTGCTGGAGGCTGCTCTAAGGTCTCCCCAGAGCATTCTCCTCTCCAGGCTAAATAACCCCGACTCTCCCAGCCCGTCCTCGTACGGGAGGTGCTCCAGCCCTTGGATCATCTCCGTGGCCTCCTCTGGCCTCGCTCCAGCAGCTCCAGGTCCTTCCTGTGCTCAGGACTCCAGAACTGGACCCAGGGCTCCAGGTGAGGTCTCCCCAGAGCGGAGCCAAGGGGCAGAATCCCCTCCCTGCCCTGCTGCTCCCACTGTTCTGGGTGCAGCCCAGGACACGGGGGGTTTCTGGGCTGGGAGCGCACGTTGCCGGCCAGTGTTGCATTTCTCAGCCACCAGCAGCCCAAGTCCTTCTCCTCGGGGCTGCTCTCAATCTATTCTCTGCCCAGCCTGTACTTGTGCTTGGCATTGCCCCGAGCCACTCTAGTGTGCATTGCCCAGGGTTGGGTTTGCTGCCCACGGGGGATGCCTGGTCCTCTGCTTCTGAACGTGGGAGTAGGTTGTGTCAGCCCAGCCAACTCCGTGATGATGGCTGTCATGTCATCCAGGTGTGAAGAATACCAGTGCACACTGAGAAGACTGGCTGGATATGATTTTCCTCTCTTTTACCTTCTGAACGTGTGCTGGGGGCACTGTTTCTGAACCTCCCAGGGCAGCCAAGAGCGTGGTGTTTCCCTCTTTCAGCATCAAGCGTGGGTGGCACGACTGCACTCTGATCATTTCTACATCTCTGTGTATTTTGTAAATAAGCCCAGAGGCTACGCGGTGCCTTCACGTTTAGAAATAGGATAAACAGGGCGATGTGCTATCTATTTATTTGTTCTTTTATTCATTCAGTTAGGAACTCACAGAACACTTTGCAAGATCTACGAAATGAACCTTGTAATGTTCCCAGGAGAGGGAAGAAATGTTCCTGCTCTACTTGGCAGGCAGGGGAAGCTGAGGGGCACTGAGAGGTTCGCTGCCTTGCCCACGGTCAGGGCGAGACCGTGCCAGATGCAGGAGTAAATCCCAGGTCCCCTTTTCCATTTCTAATCCGTAACGGCTGCTAAAACTCAAAGGCACATTGCAATCCCAGGTTCTCAGCAAAACCAAGCCATGTACTGGTGTTTCTCCTGCTCCTGGACTAACAGGGGAACGTGATTGTGTGTCCACACCTTGTCCCAGTGAGAAGTCGTTAGGTGGTACATGAATATCATACCCCAGCCTGGTTTGATGAGCTCCCTTGTTGGCAGAGCTGATTCCCATATGCACATCTTTTCTTTAACTCCTTCATCTCAGAGATGCCTTCAGGCCTTTCCACGCTCCTGCCCTCTTGACACTGAGCTGGCCATCACCCTCAGATGGACACCTCCACCCTGTGCATGACTTCTTCCTGGTTCCTCCCCCTGTTCCCTCTCTCTTTGTGGTCCAGGTGCAGCTTGTGGCACTTGAATATTTGCTGTGGCTTTTCCAAACTCAGACCTCTGCCTCTTGGCCCTGAGTCAGGCTCGCTCGTAGGTTTTGGGATGGACCTGGGATGTTCATGGTGGGTACCCAAGTACATGTATGGCCCTTGGCTTTCTCTAGTCTGGCAGATGAGTGAGTGTATGAGGTAGACTTGTGCTGCTGCTCCCGTGGATGTGGTGCATGTGTGCACCTGGGCAAAACGGCCGTGTCCTTCCCTGTGCAGAAACCCTATCTAGGGTTTTTGGGGCACCCTCCAGTCCCTGGGGCAGGGAAGATGGGGTGCAGCGTGCTACAGCTCCATCAGCACCAGCTCCTCAGCAGCAGCACCCCGACATCTGCTCCCATCCCCTGCACTCGTTCTGGGGCTATGGGGGGGCAACTCGAGGTGGCAGCGGGGGGAAACGGGGCCGTCACGCTGCCCCGTGCCTGCCCGTGCTTTGAGCAGACGAGAGCCCGTGGGAGTGTGCGGCGCTGCTGCCCTGTTTACAGCAGCTCGTCTGCCTCTGCTGTTCGTAACCTACTTTCTCTCCTTTCCCTCTAAATAGGACTTTGGGCCGCGGGTGGATGGAGCAGTTCCCTTTGTCTCCTGCAGCTCAGCCAGTTCAGAGCAAGAAAGAGCAATTTGCAATCTCAAACCTGCCCACCCTACCTTTGGGTGGGACACAGGCTCTGACCCCAGCAGCCCACCTTGTCCCCATGTGGCGTGGCTGTCCCGAGCACCCCTCGAGCTGCAGCGTGCCCGTAATGCACACACAGGTACCTCTAACACAGGTTCTGAGCAACCCTGCTGCAGAAACCCAGGGGGTGGTATTGAAGCAGACGGGCTTTTAATTGCTGCTCACTGCCCAAAGGGGGCTCGGCATCACCCTAGGGGAGGACAAAGCCATGCAGAGATAGAGACAGCCTTCCTCCTTCCCCCTGCCCGCAGGTGCTGTGGGCTGGAGCCTGCAGACGCCTCTCCTTGGACCAGGGCTCCATCCACCCCGAGGAAGCCCAGCTGAAGGTATACCCTCACCTTGCCCTTTCTTTCTCTTTTTGAGACTTGTTGAGACTCTTTTCTGACTTGCTCCAATTCCCTCCTTTTGGCCCTGGTCTGATTTTCCCCTCTGCTTCCCAGGGATGTGGGATGTGTTGTTTCAGGTTGTGCCAGGGGAGGTTTACATAGGATATTAGGAAAGACACCTCTGTGGAAAGAGCGGTGAAGCCCTGGCAGAGGCTGCTCAAGGCAGGGGTGGAGTTCCCACCCCTGGAGGCGTTCAAAAAATGTGTAGAGGTGGCACTTTGGGACATGGTTCAGCAGGCACGGTGGGGTTGGGCTGATGGTTGGACTGGATGAGCTTAGGGGTCTTTTTCAACCTGACTGATTCCATGATTCTATGTGGGTAACTTAGGGATGGGCTCCTGGCAGCGTCTCTTAGGGGCTGGCAGGGACCGTCCAATGCAGTGGGGTTTTTGTCACGCCGTTTGGCAACCAACTGGCAGTTTTATTCACAAGACAATGTCTTCCACGAAGCAGGCTGAGCTTTGGTGCGTTTTGATTTGGAAATGTTTTGGCAACGAAGCAAACTGTGTGTGTCTGTATTCACCCCTCCTGCCCCCTTCCCTCGAGAGTCAGGTTTTAAGGGAAAGACCGCGTGGGAGCTGAGAACTCGCCCAAATGCCACTGAATACCAACAGGCACCCTTTTTGGCATCACAACGAAAATCTTAACGTTCTGCTTTCCTTAGGAAAAAAAAAAGAAAGGATTGAATAAAAAAAAAAAATAAATCCTGGATGGTTGTCAGAAATACTGCTGGAAAATAAAATCCTTGCCTTTCAGGCTTCTCGGGGTGTGTTGTGACGGCTCTGAGTGGTTCTGCTGTACCTGGGTGTCCCAGCCCCTTTGACGTTTTCTGGAGCAAGGGTTGTGGTTTTTTTTTTTTGGAGAGGTTCTATTTTTTTCTTTTAATATTTGGTGTCACGGAGGAGGCTGTGTTTGACTCCACAAGGTGGGTGTCTTCAGAGCTGCCTCTTTTTTGGATTTCACTTGTCAGGTTTACACGCAGTTTAAACGTGCCATATGTCTCTGGTTCAGCCAAGGATTGTAGCTGCATGCAGAGCATTAAGTGTAAAGTAATCCCATTAAAATCCCCAGCCATCCCTGAGTGGTTGAGCAGGTGTTGTAGGTCCTCCTGAACCGTGACCTGTCTTGCCACGCTGGGGACGTGACCCCAAGCTGGGTTTGCATGTTCTTGGAAGGATTTTATGGAATTTGGAGTGCTGGAGAATGGATTGAGAGCAGCCTTGAGAGCAGCCCCGAGGAGAGGGACGTGGGGTGCTGGGGGATGAGAAGCTCCGTGTGAGTTGGCAAGGTGCGCTCATGGCCCAGAAACCCCCCGTGTCCTGGGCTGCACCCAGAGCAGTGGGAGCAGCAGGGCAGGGAGGGGATTCTGCCCCTCGGCTCCGCTCTGGGGAGACCCCACCTGGAGCCCTGGGTCCAGTTCTGGAGTCCTGAGCACAGGAAGGACCTGGAGCTGTTGGAGTGGGTGCAGAGGAGGCCACGGAGATGATCCAAGGGCTGGAGCACCTCCTGTGCGAGGACAGACTGGGAGAGTTGGGGTTGTTCAGCCTGGAGAAGAGAAGGCTCTGGGGAGACCTTAGAGCAGCTCCCAGTGCTGAAAGGGGCTCCAGGAAAGCTGGGGAGGGGCTCTGGATCAGGAGTGCAGGGACAGGATGAGGGGAATGGTTTTCCGCTGCAAGAGGGGAGATTGAGATGAGATCTTAGGCAGAAATGTTTTGCTGTGAGGGTGGGGAGGCCCTGGCCCAGGTTGCCCAGAGCAGCGGTGGCTGCCCCATCCCTGGAGGTGTTCCAGGCCAGGTTGGATGGGGCTTGGAGCCCCCTGATCCAGTGGGAGGTGTCCCTGCCCATGGCAGGGGGTGGCACTGGGTGGGCATTGAGGTCCTTTCTTTCCTACCCAAAGCATTCCATGACTCCATGGGGAGGAGGTGTGCATGCGTTTAGGGCACAGGGTTGCTGTTGGAGGTGCTACCTGGACATTGAGTGCTAAACCGGGCCACCAGTCGAGCGTTACCAAGATGCACGAGTCTTTGAGTTTGTGTTTTCTGCCCAGGCGAGCTCAAGCACTGCGATCAATTTGAAGAATAGGCTGTACTTTTTTCACAATTACCTCAGCGGGTTTTTTTTTTTTTTTGCTAAATTCATGCGATAAAATGCATTAAATGTAACAGCACGGAAAATAAAAGTTCAGTTTGCGGAGAGAGCCTGATTTAGTGGGAAGATAAAACAAGATAAAACAACTGGAAAAATTAAGTGGGATAAATAAATTCTGCCAGAGAGAAGACAGAGAGTGGAGAGCTGTGTACGAGCCGTCGGGTGGGCAGTGGTCAATCCAGCTATGAATGAGTCTCCTAAACATTCGTCTTGGAAAGGGGGTGATGTTTTGTTGTCCCCCTCTTCCCACACGCTGGTGGCTGCTGAGCTTTATCCCAAGCCTGTGAGATGTGGTTCTCCCGGCTGTTCTGCTTTGCATGAGGTGTGTGTGCTCCTCCTGCCCGTGCACGGTGCTTTCTGTGCAGGCTTTTGGGTGATGGAATGAGAATATTCCATAGCAAACGGGGAAAAGCAAGAAGGAGGGCGGTGGCGGCGCGTGGGGGAAGAGGTGTCGGGATGCATTGCCAAATACGCTGGGTAAAAATTAGCAGCTGCAAGTGTGCAAGAGAAAAGGTGGAGAAGAGAGGGGATGGGGACAGATGGAGAGAAGGAGGGAGAGAAAAGAGGAGGTGGGAGAAAGAGGGAGGAGGGGATAATAGTGCAGAAAGATATTAGTTAAAAATCTTCTAGCCCCGAGCCCAGACGCCATCTGTACGTAGCAGGGTAGCAACAAGACACAGCTCTCCGTATCCACCGTGGAGGTGGTACAGGCGGCGTGGCCAGGTAGCGTGGCCAAGATGTTCAGGATTAGGAATTTCACCTGCCCCGGGAGAGATGTGCCTTAAAAGAGCTCCGCTTTGGGAAGGCGGCGAGCAGCTGTCTGCAAAGCGGGCACGGAGAGGAGTTGGCTTCTTTGGAAAAGCTTGTCTGGGGTGTCCAGAGGGACATCTGGAGAACTTCCACCAGTGCTGGGGGGCAAACGCCTTGGAGCAAGGATGAGCTCTTTGATTAAACAAGCCCAGGTCCTCCAAGGACTGCTCTCCCCTACAGCTCTGCTGGGGGTTTTGCTTTCCTGGGTGCAGCATTAACCCTTTCAGTTGCAAACAAGGCTGAGTGGCTCAGAGACACCAAAGTTCCTCTCAGGAGAAGAACAACAGAAAAAGAAAGCTATTTCCCATTCTCTTTCCCTTAAGATTTCATTTTCTTTGCCTGCTGAGGAGCGCGCTTTCCCTTTTGGCAAGGACGTGGTGGTTTGTTCACCACAAGAGAAGTTCCGGGGTGAAGCGCACCTCACTGGTGCAGCTGTGTCCATGCTTTGGAGCGTTCCCCTACCCAGGCAGGACGTTTGTGCAAAGGCCATAGACTGTGAATATCTGTGCCTTGTTTAAAAGGAGTTAGAAATACTCTTTGGAGCTCTTTTGGAAGAGGCAGCGTCCCAAAGGTTACTTATGAGCTGGGAGATGACACTTCCTGGCCAAGTGTGTAGGGTCCTGGTGATGGGGTCTTCCCATCCCTTGCTGCACCTCATCTTGGAGCCCCATCCCTGGAGGTGTTCAAGGTGTTTGAGCCCCCTGATCCAGTGGGAGATGTCCCTGCCCATGGCAGGGGGGTTGGAACTGGATGGGCTTTGAGATCCCTTCCAACCCAACCCATTCAATGGTCTCGAGGGAGCCGGACTTGCTCCTTGCTGCACAGAGGACACCTCAGCGTACCCTGAGCTTTGTGGAGAAGGGGAAAATAATGTGGGGGTAGCAGTGAGGGTGAAGAAAAAGATGCAGGTGGCTTTCCTTAGGTCTCTGTGGCTGCAGGCTGCTCCCCGGCGCTGCTGCTGAGCTGGTCTGCAACCCCTGGGCTCTGGTCCCTCACTAATTACTTCCAGGCCTGTACTCTTGACATTTGCAAGCTCCTGATTAGAGCAACGAGGGAGAAATCTCTGAGGGAGATGGAGGCCAAACTGCACCACTAATAAAAGCTGAGATTGACAATCGGCTGGGAGGCGAGAGGCGGGGAGGTGGAGGGACTCGTCCTTGCAGTCTCAGTTTCTTTCTGAGCCTCTGGGATGATGAGAGAAGGTCAGGGCTTGTTAATGTCACTGTGAGGAGCAGGATATGCCACTGCCATATGCCTGATGCCCCCAGGGCATGTGCCAGCCTCTGAGTCCCTCTCAGCTAGGCGATATTTTTAGACGTGGACCTGAACTGAAGCCACCTGCATGAGTACCCCATGCAACCTCAGGTCTGCAAACGGTTTGGGTACAGAAGTGGCTCTGCTTTCGCATCTGCTTGACTTTGTGCTTGCCTCCAGATTTTGTAGGCACCTGGATTTCCAGGTTTTTTTTCCCCTTGCCTCTTTTTTCCTCCATGCCCCAGCTCGCTCCCTTGGTTTGGTGGCAGCGTGCTCACTCGGGGGTGGCATTAACCACAACGATGGGACTGGGAGGTACCTGGGATGGAGAGGTCCAGAAACCTGGGGCAGCAGAGGCTGCTCTGGCTGCTTGCACCCATTGTTGGATGCCCAAAGTTGCCTCCTTGAGACATATCTCCTGCAGTCTCCTGCATAGCTGTTCCAGGCTGTTGGGTCCCTACCCAGCGAGACAGGTTTCTGTTACGTAAATATGAATAAAATTCCCTTGCCATCCCTCTCCTTCCCCTCTCTGATGCCCCATGTATGCTCACCTGTGTCTGTAGCAGTCGGTTTAGCTTATCTGGGTGCCCATTCATGCCCTGCCTTTACATCTGTTCACGTAACCGTGTCTCTCCAGCCTCCTCAGAGGCTCTTTCTGAGGCAGACGTGCTTTTTTTCCCCCCTTTAAATCTCCCCTTCCCTGAATTGCACTGGCTTTGGCAGGCTTTCTGCTCTGTGCACTCTGCGTCTCCGGCTTCATATCCCAAGGGGTAAACACCATTTTACCAGCAGAGCTTCAGGTCCCTGCAGCATCCTCTACCCTGGAGCCTGTCCTGCTGCTGGGTGAGGCTCAGCATCGCCAGGGGTCGAGCTGTCTTGCTGGTGGGGAGCTGCAGTGGGTTTGTGCTGACTCCTCTCCTTTCTGCTCCTGCTCCTTCCCTGCCAGCAGACACGATTCTTCCTGGCCAGGATGGGAGCAGATTGGGAAGAAGATGGAGTGTCCTTCCTTCTCATCCTTTCCCCTCCAAAGGTTGCCCAGCAGTGACTACCGGAAGGGAAGGGAAGCAGCCAACCTGCGCGGTCGGGGTTAAGCCAACTTTTTGGCAGCTGAAGAGCTTTCTGATGGAAAAGTCAGCCCTGCTTTTCTCAGTGCTTCTCTCAGCTGTCCTATTTATCCAAGCTGCAGTGAGCATCCCTCTGGTGCCTGCAGCCATCGCTGGTGCCGGGAGCCAGCACGCGTCTCTGCAGTGCTAGCCCGTGGCTAGTGGTGAATTTAGGGTCGCTGCATCCTGCTGCCATGTACAACAGACCTGCTATGCTCATAAATTAGACTTGGGATTGCTGAAAAACCTTTGAAAAAATCTCTTTATCAATTTTAGCAGCCGTGTTTGGGTCCCAGAATAGCTAAAACGCTTCCACTGGTGGTTACGCTCCTCCTCTACCCCTGGAAGGGGGCAGGTTCCCCGTGATAAATTCAGTAGAAGAGGCAGATTCCCTTTGGAGGAAGGCACCCAGCTGAGGTCCAGCCTCTCTTGGCTTGGCCGTGACGAGCTGTGCCACACGCTGTGGGGAGGTGGCAGCGTGCGGTTGGTTTTCTTGTGTCTGGATGGTCACTGAGGTCTTGGTGCTCGCAGTTGCTCTTTGAGGAGGTAAATGGTGGTCTCTGGGTGTCTCCAAAGAAGGAAATGTGCTGCTGATGTCAGACTGGTGAGGTGGAAAGCCCTCAGACTCTCTGCTGCAATGATCTCTGTGTCAGGGAGTGGGGACAGCAGGGACAGGGCAGGGAGATCCTCTGGAGATCTCTTACAGGTTCATAACCCTACGGGCTAAACACGTGCTGGCAGGTCACTGTTCCTCACTGCCCTGCCCACAGGCAGACTCTCAGCTCTTCTCTGGCATGGGGGGGGTCGGGGGGAGGGGAAAGCGGTCCCAGCCCTGCACGCAGTGAAGTGGGAGTTGCGTTAACAGGTGGATGCAGAGAAAGATGTAGTGAGGGGCTTGGGGGGGCAAGAGAGCGAGCATCCTTGGCTTGTGACCCCACCTGGAGTCCTGCATCCAGCCCTGGGGTCCTCAGTGAAGGAAAGGCATGGACCTGTCGGAGCTGGAACACAGGAGGGACACAGAAATGATCAGGGGGCTGGAGCACCTCTGCTCTGAGGACAGGGCTGGGAGGGGGAAAATTTAGATGAGATCTGGGGAAGAAATGTTTTGCTGTGAGGGTGGGGAGGCCCTGGCCCAGGTTGTCCAGAGCAGTGGTGGCTTCCCCATCCCTGGAGGTGTTCCAGGCCAGGTTGGATGGGGCTTGGAGCCCCCTGATCCAGTGGGAGGTGTCTGTGTCAGTGCCGGGGGGGTGCGCTGGGTGGGCTTTAAGGGTCTTTTCCAACCCAAACCACTCTGTGTTTCTATGATCCTGCTGCATGGCAAGCAGGACTTTGTGCAGCATGCCTTGGGTGAGAAAAGTCCCCTCTGCTGCCAGGGTTGAAATGGTTAAAGGAGGGGGGGGGTGTCCCCTTGGCTGGTCAGAGCGTGGGTTCCTCCACCACTGGAGCTTAAATGGTTAAAGGTTGTGGGGGTAGTGTGGGGGGGGTCCCTTTCTGTGGTGGGAGTGCAGGTTCCTCTGTGCTGGGACTGAAATCACAGAATCACAGAATGGGTTGGGTCGGAAGGTCTAAGCCCATCCAGTGCCACCCCCTGCCATGGGCAGGGACACCTCCCACTGGATCAGGGGGCTCCAAGCCCCATCCAACCTGGCCTGGAACACCTCCAGGGATGGGGCAGCCACCACTGCTCTGGGCAACCTGGGCCAGGGCCTCCCCACCCTCATTGTGAAGAAGAAATGGTTAAAGGGGGTGTGCAAGTGGGGGTTCGCTTTGCCTGGTGGGAGCCTGGGTCCCTCCACGCAGGGGCTGAAATGGTTAAAGTGGATGGAGTTGAGGCTCCCCTTGGCTGGTGGGAGCGGATCCTTCTTCGAGCGCGGTGCAGCGGGGGTTAAAGTGGGTGTCCTCGCCCGGGCTGGCGTGTGAAGCGTGTGAAGCGGGGTGCTGGGTGCGTGCAGGGATGCGGGAGCCAGAGCGGCCGGCAGGGATGGAGCTGCTGCCATGACAACCCCGGACAGGCAGCCTGCGCCCGCCCAGGGATGCTGCCGGCCAGCGGCGCCGCGATGATGCTGCCCTGAACCCCACTTCTTGCCTGAACCGCACCCCAGACACCAACCTCCCACCCCCGGACACCGGACAGGGGGTTTGGACACTCTCTTCGGCTTCGCTGGCATCCGGGCGGTGGGGGCATCGCCTGCAGCTCCGCGGGGAAGTTTCGATCTTGCGACAGAATCGGCGTTTTGGGGAGCTTTTGGGTGTTTTTTTTTCCTCCTCCTTCTTCGTTTTCCTTCTCCCTCTATTATTCACACAAAACAGCCCGGTTTTATGGCCGCCCTCCCTTTCCTGCCAGAGACACTTACGTTTCCTCCTTGGGTTATAAACTTTTGATGCCAGACCTCCGCAGCGCGTGCCCAACTGAATCCTAAAGTAGCGTCTCGAGCAGACACACGGCTGTGACCTTCATCTCTTGCTCTGCACCTCCTCTTCTCCTCTTCCTCCTCCTTCCCCAGCCTTCTCTGTCCTCCTCCCTCACCCAAGGATACTGGGGACTCCCTCCGGATGCCGCTCGGCAGGCTCAGCGCTCGCAGCCTGCCTTGCCGGGGGCTCTCCTGATCTCCGTGGAGCTCCGCATCGCTCGCCCCGGTGGTTTTGCTCCCCCCCGTCCCCACACACACGCACCCCTTCTCCATCCTTTTCCATCCTTTCCCCCTTTTCGCTCCTGGTGGCCTTGTCGGGTGTGTTTGGAAAAGTCCCTGCTGGCCAGGATGGGGGTCGGTGGGTGCTTAGCCCTGCCCTGGAGGTGCCTGGTCGTCCTCTGTCTCAGGCTGCTCTTCCTTGTGCCCGCAGGAGTGCCCGTGCGCAGCGGAGATGCCACCTTCCCCAAAGCTATGGACAACGTGACTGTGCGGCAAGGGGAGAGTGCCACGCTCAGGTAGGAGCAGCTGGGTTTCTGCCTTGGGGGGCTTGGGGGGGGTCCTGCTTGCGGCTCTTGGGGGATGCTGTGCGCCGAGCAGGGCTGCCAGAAGGTCCTGGGACCAGCCGGAGACTTTGCGTGCATCCCAGGGGTTTGTCCCCGTCGTGGCAGGGGACACCCAGTGGAGTGGTTTGTGGGGGGGACGCTGACGTGCTGGTGCTGTGCAGCGGGGAGCAGGGTGCAGCGCAAGGCTGGCAGCCTCGCTGGCGGGGGGCTGCGGGTGCCAGACAAGGAGCTGCCAGAGGGGTTTGGGTGGCAGACAATGAGTTAGCGCTGCCTGACGCTCCCAAAGTTGTCTCGGTGCTTGTGCCTGTGTGGGAGGGCAGGGGGGGGTCCGCACTGCCTGCATTGCCAGCGGGTTTCCAGGGCTGCGATGCCGCCGAGGTGTCGGTGTTTCGCCTTGATCGCTTTATAGTCTCTGCACGAATCTGTTAATATCAAATCAATCTTTTACTCCAGGGGTGCATCTTATGAATTCTGATGGATGCTTTACCTTAACGCTGTTTGCTGGAGGAGAAACGTGGGCAGCTTATATGCAGATGGGCCACTTCTATGCTGCACAATACAGCAGAGCATCCCTTTTCATTCCCTGAATGAGTTACAGGTGTACATGATGCATTACCCGTGTAGGATAGCAGCTCTCAATAGGCATCGCGGCGGCGTGGCCAGATGAGCAGATAGCAGCTCAGCCCTTTTTTTTTTTGGGAGGATGGTGGGACATGCGGGGCTTTGAGTCGTGCTGTGCGTGCTTCAGGCTGGTTAATCCAGCTGGACAAGCAACCCTGGGACTTGAGGAAGAAGCGTAGGGATGGTGGGATGTGAGTCTGGAGGAGTTGGTGCGCTGCTGTTTCTGCAACAGCGAGCAGCGTGTGCCCCCCCACGTGAGGCTGCCTTGCTCCCTCGCTCAGACCTGGAGGGACCGGGCTGCAGCAGAGCGCAGCCGCTCTTCCCAAAGCCAGGCACAGGGTTGGCACAGGCAAGCCGAGCGTGCCATGCTCTCTGTTAGCAGGGATCAGGAGCTTGCGCCGGTTTGAGCAGAGGATGCTCCGCTCGCCTGGGTGGTGGAGGCACGGCGGCTCGGGCGGGCTTTGCGTGGCTGATGTGGTCTCTGGAGAGGAAAAATATTCAGTTCATAACGTGGTGGTGGCCAACAGGCTTTGGGTTGAGGTCTGTGCCGCTGCGAGAGGCGTTGGTTGCTTGTCTGCCTGCCTCCCTTTGGGATGTTGCCTGTGCTGGGTGCATCCCCCTTCCTCAGTCCCAGCCAGGGGACACTTGTCATCACCCCGTGTAACTGGGGACCGTGGCACAGCAGGAGAGCAGAGGGCGTATTTCTTCGTGCTCTTCAGAATTGCAACCACAATTGCCCTGAGCTGGACTAAGCAGGGCAGTTTAAAGAGCAGAAAACAGTCCCCCAGAGAGATGCCTTTGGTCTCGGTGCCCTTTCTGAATTTCTCGCTGCAGAAGCGTGGGGCTCGGGGGGGCTCCAGAGGTCAGAGCAGGATGGGTTCCTGCTGTGGGTGAGCAGTGTGGGGGGCTGAACCCCTTCCCTGGGGAGCCCCACAGCTCCGCTCCGGCCGAGCCTGCTGCCAGCAGAGGGCTGACTTGGATCTCCTTTTTTTTTTTTGGCCTCTTTTCTGTGCTGTTTGCGAGAGGGGATGTTTGGGAAGCAGCCAGCCTGGGAGCGCTGGGGTATTTTAGCTTTACTGCAAGAAACTCTGCCTTCCCCTGGTGGGTCTTGGACTGCTGGCACTTAAACACCCCCCTGCCCCAAAAGCATTTGCCCTCTACCCATTTCCCCCCCTTGGCATCTGCTGCTGCCCAGGCTCTCCAGGGCAGCTCTTCCGTGCTGTCACCTTTTCTCAAGTTTTTCCCTGCTGCAGTCAGGTTTCTGGCCTTCAGCTCCCATTTACCCTCAATTCTCCCCATCTCTTCTTGCATTGCTGTTTCCCCCCAGCCTCCCTCTTCCCTCCCACCCCTATTTCCCCTCTCCTGCCCCTTGGGCAGTGAGCAGCTTTCTGCTTTCCCTTGGGATCTAGAGGTGGGCAAGGCATTGAATGCACAACCCGAAGGGTTGCATCAACAGCGAGCTTCACGCAGGAGCGTCTCGAGGACGCGGCTGATGTTTATTTGCAGGCTGCAGCACCCTATGGAGAGTCAGGAAGGAGAAGATGCCCTGGGTTGTCTTTCTTTGAGGGTGATGCTCATGGTAGAGACCTTGGCGTGGGGCCCTCGAGGGAGTTTTTCTCCCTGCAAATTGTCTGTGCACCCAGAGCGGGAGCAGGTGTGGTGTCGTCCCTGCAGAACGGCACTTTTCTTGGGACTCAAAATGAAAATAGCTGAGGAGTTGAGCCTTTTAAGAAACTGAGACCTGGAATTCCAACTCATTGCCCTTGCAGAATTAGTTGCAGTCCTGCAGGGTCTGGAGGGACCAGGTCTTCTCCTGGCTTGCTTCATGTAGTGCTTTTGTCTGGACATGAGTTGGGTTGAGCCTGCAGCTCTGCCTGGCTTCGGCAGGGCTGATGGAAGCTCTTTGCTTTCCAAGGTCAGCTCTTTAACCACACGTGGCATTGCAGAAAGGAGATGAGAGGGAGCAGAACCGCCTGCTAGCGGCGGAGGAAACCTGGAGGCTTTTCAGGCTGGTTGTGGTTTTCCTGTATTGGATTTTGGCCGCTCCATTTCCATCTCTCCACCCTATTTCTGTGGGAGGCTCAGTTTAATTCTTGCAGAAAATGAGGCTCCATCTACAGGCAACTTCTAGGTCATCTTAGAACAGCAGCAAATAATTCTCCAGATTTAAGCAGGTTGTTGATAATTCACTACTTCTTATTGTAAGAACAAACAACTCCCATAACAGTCGTACACCTTTCCTCTCCAGGGAACCCAAGGCAGTTTGTGACTACTCTGTGTATTATTAAAAACGAAAATCACGCCGCCTCTTATCCAGAAATACAAAATCTTCTGCCATAAAGCGAGGCAGGTGTTTAAACGGCAGCAGTAACCCGTGTTAAACCCCCCAGTCTGGGACACGAAACAGAACAAGGAGCACACTGGTAACCGACAGGGAGGTTGAAGAAGGTCACTTTTTAATTTCCCAGCTGGGATTTGATGTGGAAATAAGGATTAAGTCTCTGCTTTTGGGAAGAGTGCCACCGAGTCTCAGCTTGCTATGCACGATGCTTCTTGGATGCGTGCCCTGCGAGCCGCGGGGCACGGACATCCATCTCCTGGCTTGCTATGGGGGCATCGTTGGCAGGTCCGCAGCACTGTGAGCAAACCCAGTGGGGTGACCCCACCGAAAACCCTTGGATTGTGTTTTATTCCAGTGGTGAAAGCATCTTCCCCATCCCCATCCCAGAGCGCAAAGGGGATGCAGGCAGCGACTGAACCACAGGCGACGCCGCTGCTGTGGCAAATATTCAAGCGGTGTTAAAATGGGGATGGAGAGTAAACGGGATCGTATTGCTCGCGCCGCCAGCAAACCAACCTTTTATAACAGACATCAGTACAGTTTATAAAGACATAAAACAACAGCTGCTCAAAATTTCAAGGCTTTATAGTTTTATCTGTATTTAAGAAATATTGGTGCTGGGTTGGGGGGGGGGTTTAAGCAAAGAGAGTGCGTTTTGGTGGTTGAAGGTAGCAGCTGGGAGACAGAGTGAGCTGGGCTTTCTTCCTGCCTGTTGCCACAGGGACACCAGGACTTGAGGAGGGACCTGTGTTGCTCCCTGCCTCAGTTTCCCTATCTGTAAAATAGAGCCAAGAACAGTTGTTTGTCAGGGATGACTGGAAGAAATGAGTGTTCATAGGTGGTGCTGAGATTGTACAAGAAATGGTAAGGGTGTATAACTAGGCCTTTCTCCAAACTAAATAACAGAGATGCTTTTCATCTCTGTTTAAGGGCAGATTATCAAGTCGTATCCTCCTCTCCATTTCCATTCGCTTCTGGCGAGCCCGTGGCCTCCCCAGTGCTTGTCCACGAGGGCGATCAAAAGACCAGGGCAGCATTGCTCATTCACATCCCAGCCTCTGCGACTGGCTGTATTTTGTCAATTAGCAAGCATGAGAACAATACCAATTAAAAATAAAAAGCCAGAATAAAACATCACGAGAATGCCTTTCTTCCATTTATTTTTGCAATTATAGTTTTAATTATTTCAGACAATGCTGCTTTTCTCCTTGCTTTCTTTTTTTTTTTTTGTGGATGTAATAATTTACCGCAGTCTCTTCCCCAGTGCACAACGAGTAAAGTACAACCAGCAGGAGCAGGCGGCGGGATCGAAGTCTCAAGGCAGAGGTCTGGGAAGTCAGAAAATCAGATTTTTTTATGCTTCTTGCTTGGTCAAACCGCCAGCCTGGCGTTTACCTACCTGTTAATGAGGGTTGTGACACTTGTGCAACCGCAGTACCCGGCGGAGAAAAGAAGCGTCGATACAACCTCATCTCTGCTGTGTTAAAGCCTTGGTGGGAAGTGGGAAAAGGGTTGCCGCTTTTTGTGAGCCAACGCGAGAAGCGAGAGAATTATCAAAGAGCAGATTAGCAGGGACTTGCTCCATCACTGCCCCCCCTTCTTTCCCCCCTCCTCCCCAAAAAGTTTTCTGGAGCAGCTAAATATATACCTGCCGTTTCCAAGGTAGAGCTCGCTGCGTGGCGGAGCTGTAATTGGCGACTCAGTGAAATTACAGCCACGGATTCTGGCATTTGGATCCTCCTGGCTGGCATAATAATTTCTCCCTAGGTAGCTGGTATTTAACTTGTCTTATCTGCTCCTGATAGTTATAATTACAGTGCCCGCTAATTTCCCTGTAATATTGCAGCCGCTGGAAGGGCGGTTGGAGAAAGGTCGAGGGGTTGCGGGAGGGCTCTCTCCACCCCAGACCCTTGCATGAAGGCAAACGCCGCTGCGGAAGTGATGCTGAGAGCAGGCAGCTGGTACCCAGCCACCCCAGCGATCATGGAATGGGTTGGGTTGGAAGGGACCTCAAAGATTACCCAGTGCCACCCCCTGCCATGGGCAGGGACACCTCCCACTGGATCAGGGGGCTCCAAGCCCCATCCAGCCTGGCCTGGAACACCTCCAGGGATGGGGCAGCCACCACTGCTCTGGGCAACCTGGGCCAGGGTCTCCCCACCCTCATCACGAAGAATTTCTTCCTAATGTTGAAATGATGCCTTCTTCTCACCTTGTCGGGGCTGGAGCAGCCTCACAGCCCCCCTGCTGTGCAGGCATCAGTGGGGGAGATGTTGGAGGGAGTTAAAAGTTCTGTTGTCCTTGCTGTGGGATAAAATTCTTCACTGAGAGGTTGGTTGGCCATTGGAATGCGCTGCCCGCGGAGGCGGTGGACTCACCGTCCCTGGAGGTGTTTAAGAGGAGACTGGATGAGGCACTTGGTGCCGTGGTTTAGATGATGAGTTGGTGTTGGTGTTGGGTCATAGGCTGGACTCGATCTCAAAGGTCCTTTCCAACCTTGTGAGACTGTGATCTCAGTCTCTCTCTCAGGACAGGGTTTGTGTTGGGTGCACAGGGAGAGGTGGGTTGTCCCCGCTCAAGGACGCTGTCGTGCTCTGTGAGGAGGAGACTCAGGGCTGGCTTAGTGGAGTTCGCCTCTGTTCGGGTTGCACAGGGATGGGTTGGTTGTCCCTGCTCTGGAGCTCTGTATGAGGGGGAGATTTGGGGCTGGCTTTGGGGAGTTCACCTTCAGCCGGCGAGGCTTTCCCTGCTGCTTGTGCCGACGCCTCTCTTGCTAATCCAGTGTTTGTGAGGCAAGAGAGGCTTTGGAGGACTGGACTCGAGCAGCAGAGAGCGAGAGCCCTGCCGACACGGAGATCGTAACCGAAGCGCTGGGGTTTTGCTTCGGAAGAGCCTGGTTTTGCGCGTGCAGCGAGCCGGTCCAGCTCTGCAGCAGCAGCAGCAGGAGGAGTCACGTCTCCAAGGGCCGAGATGTAGGACCTGGGCAGGTCCGTTCTCTCGCCTAGCAAAAAGCCAACCCCCACGCTAAGTTTTTGAGCTCCACTAGCTAGAATTAGTTACAAGTGGTGATACTCAGCTCCAGGGGATGAGACTGAACTGCTGGTAATCCTTTCACTATAGGGTACACGAGATCCTTTTTGCAAGCACAATAAACTCCCCGGGCTTGCAAGCAGTAATAGCTGTCCTTCCCCTGGATCACACGCGCTGCTCCAGGAGCTCAGCTTTGTTTCTCGAAAAGGATTAAGTGTTAATGCTGCAAAATGAAACGGGGGCACAGTGGCTGTCTTTCGCATTCCCGCTTTCCGAAGAGTTTCTCTGTTTCCTTGACTGTTCTCACAGTTTGCCTCCTCCTTGCATTTCGTAGCCCTAAACCACGGATGCCTTTTCCAACAGCTGGACGTATTGTTTTAAGTGATAATCTTTAGATACCGCAGCCGAGCAGGCAGTTCATAAGGAATATCTGATTCGTTGACTATCACTCCTTCTTCCGTCCTTGTGAACAGCTTTTGAGGGTTAGGCTGCTCTCATTTCTCTTCTTCTTTTTTTTTCTTTTTAATGAGAAAAATAATTCCCCCACAGCCCCTGCCAGCAATTCGTAGCCTCTAATGGGTTGTTTACTGCAGGTTCGATTTGGTGCGTAGGTGATGTCTTCCCTAACAGACAGAGCCTTTCAAGGTTGGTCTTCAGTGGAAAATACTCACGCATTGTACTTCTGTTTTCCTGTAACTGTTTGCTAAAATGAGTGTCCACGACTGTACTCGCTTCACGGACTTGTTCCTTGGGATACAAATGGGTCTCAAAGTCTGCTTCGCCGGGGAGGGTAATGAGAACAACAGGGATCGGATCAGTTGTGCTGACTCAAATAAGGTGCTTTGTGCCATCTCCAGTGCAGGTGGGGTTCAGAGCAGGGAAAGCCAAGGAGCTGTCACACAGAGCATCTTGCTTTCTCTTCTCTTGGTATAGCAAGACTTGTTTGCAGTGTCAGCTCCTGGCCGGGGTGAGGAATGGGAGGCCGGGAGGAAGAAAGTAGAAGAAAAGAGAGAAGAGTTGAGAGGAGGAAAAAAAAATGTCAGTTGCAAGAAGGGAATGAATAGCCAAGCACAGCATCACTTGATTGTCGAGAGAGAGGATTGTCCTGCTCTGCTCCGCACTGGTGTGGCCCCACCTGGAGCACTGGGGGCAGTTTGGGTGCCACAGGGTAAAGAGGATCTGAAGCTGCTGGAGAGCGTCCAGAGGAGGGCACGGAGCTGGGGAAGGGCTTAGAGGGGAAGCGTGTGAGGAGGAGCTGAGGTCACTGGGTCTGTTCAGCCTGGAGGAGATTGAGGGGGGACCTCATTGTGATCTGCAGGTTCCTCACATGGGGAGGAGGAGGAGCAGGTGCTGAGCTCTTCTCTCTGGACCCGAGGGAACAGCAGGAAGATGCCAGGGGAGGGTTAGGTTGGAAATCAGGAGAAGGTTCTTCACCCTTCAGGGGTGTTGGAGCTCTGGAACAGCTCCCCAGGGAAGCAGTCACAGCCTGACAATATTCCAGCAGCCTTTGGCCAAGGCCCTCAGCCCCACGGTGTGAATGTTGGGGTGTCCTGTGCAGGGACAGGAGTTGTACTTGATGACCCTTGTGGGTCCCTTCCAGCTCAGGACATTGTGTGATTCTATGAGTAAAAGAAAACCCAGAACATGGAAAAGGACGAACCCAAGAAAAATCCATCATTGGTAACTCCCGTTGCGTGAAGTTCAGTGCTGTGGGAAGAGTTCCTATATCAGAGCCCAGCAGTCAGCACGGCCGACCCGAGTACCGGGATGAGGCAGCTGCCGGGAGCTGAGATGCTTTGTCTTGAGCCAGCTGGTACCCGGGTCCCTGGACCAGTCACAGTGGGGCAGTGCATCCCCCATCTCCTATTTATTTGTAGTTTCTATACGTGTGTGCGCATGTGTGTGTATATATATATAAAAATCTAACAAATTTCTAACCCATATAAATCCAATTACCCATGTTTTGCCTGCAGGGAGCGAGGGAGATTAATGTTTGGTATTTTGGCAGGAATGTAAAAAGAAATAGGTGGTAATAACAATGACGGCTCGTAAAAAGGAACCGATAGCCGTGTCTGCGCCCGGAAACCCGGCCGTAATTCTCGTGGACATTTGCCAGCAGGTCACTCAGCTCCCACGGAGGGGCAGGAAGGAGCCAGGAGTTCTTCCTGGGCACCTGAGCATTCATCCTGCAACTGAAGATGACATTAATGTGATAATAATGGTGGTTGATAAAAAGAAATGGTTTATGCTCCCAGGCACCTTCTTGTAACACATCCCAGTCTGCGTTGCGGCTTGTAAGAGCCACGGGAGCTGCTGTTATCCCCATCTTGCAGAGAGACAAGAAAGGCCCAAGAAAGGGGGTGAGCGAGGGGTTTTTATTAGAAGGAGAGATGGGAGTACAGCTCTTCACCCTCTGTGGTTGTGTTGGTCCTTGCAGATCTGACTTGGAGTGACACGACCCGCAGGTTTTTAGGCAGTTATGGTTGTGAGTAGGAGTGGGAGTTCCTGGAAGACAATAAGACCTCTCATAATTTTTTCCTCCTCTCTGAGCCTTTTTCTGCAGTGTCACAAAATCACAGAATGGTTTGGGTTGGAAGGGACCTCAAAGATTACCCAGTGCTACCCCCTGCCATGGGCAGGGACACCTCCCACTGGATCAGGGGGCTCCAAGCCCCATCCAACCTGGCCTGGAACACCTCCAGGGATGGGGCAGCCACCACTGCTCTGGGCACCCTGGGCCAGGGCCTCCCCACCCTCACAGCAAAACATTTCTCCCCAGGATCTCATCTCAGTCTCCCCTCTTGCAGCTGAAAACCCTTCTCCCTCATCCCACCCCTGCACTCCCTGATCCAGAGCCCCTCCCCAGCTTTCCTGTGTCTCTGCATGCTGAGTTTTCCCCAAGTCTTTCCTTTTCCCAGAATGAACCGAGGCACACGAGATGCTTTTTCCCTGCGGCTCTCGGTCAGGGGACAGCAGTTGTTGGAAGATAAGCAGTCACTGCAAGGCTGTACCCATCACATCGCGTTAGTGCTTTGGCTTCATCCCCTTCTGCTCCTCGCTCTGTCCACATGGTGAATGCAGTCAGGAGCGTGTTGTGCTACCAGGCACCTCTCCTCACTCGGCTTTCACACTTTGGAGCCAACCGCTCATCATCCTTCATTGATCTCCTCCCCTCTGCCGCCCGGGTGAGGTCCCCTCTTGGGCCTCTCTGTGTCCCCTGCGTCATGGGTTCAGCCCAGCGAGTGCCATCCTGTGCTGCTCCCTCCGCCATCACCCGCGGTCCTGTATTAATCACGGTTCAGATATTGCATCCCTACAGCGGTTTCTGCCTTCTCCGCTGCCTTTGCATCAGGCTCCTTGCTCTCTGTTTATTACCGCCACCAGTTTTATAACCCACTTTATCAGATGACTTTTTTTTTTTTTTCCCTTTCTTAAAGAGCACAACCCGTGAGCAACTCATCATTTCAGAAAGAGGGAGAGCGCCGTTAGCAGAGGAGAAAGCCTCCATGCTTACGCCTTAAATGAAGAGGCTGCTTTACCGTGTTGTTGCATTTAATTCAATCAAGGCAGTTAAAGCTGAGATTTAAAGTCCTTTGTGCGATCACAGGGGTTGCTCTGATGCAGCAGCAGGTAGAGGAAAAGATTGAGCCCATTTCCAAGGAGACTCGAAGTAACTGTTGGAAGCAGCCAGGCCTGGGGCTTACTGCGGCAGCGGCTACGGTGGGAGGCTGTTAGCATTCACGTCGCATCCCGCCTCTCTCTCTGTCACCCTCCCTGCTCTTGCTCCTTATCCCCATATATTCCTTTAAGTGGAATTGATTAGTTTGGCTTTTTTTTTTTTTTTTTAACTGGGGGGAGTATTGTTTTTAATTAATATTCTTAACTGTATGATAATTACGCTGCCTGGTCCCATCGCTGGCTGAGTCACCCTCTCCTCCCTTGTTCCTGCGAGAAGGCTGCTTGGACTTAATTAAAGTTAGGGAGCCAGGGCTAGCGGGAGCAGCGGGAGACTTGCAGGGCTTTTGATGAAATGATTGCTGTGGGGGAAGCAGTTAGTTTCTTCCCGGAGCTATAGATCGCGATGCCGAGACACCGTTACGACTGTCTGGTTTGACCACATGCACTGCATCTCATCCCGCGTTTCCCACCCCACACCCACAAACTCCAGGATGCGACAGCCCCTGCTTTGGGAGGCAGGAGGAGCCCAGTTTCAGTGCGTTGCCCCTGCTTGGAGGCACCCCTTGAGCACCACCAAGTCACATCCCCAAGCTCATCACCGCTGCGGGGGTTGCAGGTCGTGGCGGGAGATGCTAAAGGGGTAACGGAGGAGCTGCATGGACTCGGTGGGTCTTTTTCATCTCTTGTTTCATTGCTTGTGCTCGCAGAGAGCACTGCTGCCAGAGCTCAAATGCAGCCCAAGCAAGAGCTTAACAAGCTCCGAGAGCTGTCCAGAAAGTTATTCTGACACCAAGTGACAGACTCGCAATTGATATCCTCTGGAGACTTTAAACTCACTTCTGTGAGGTTTCCAAAGCTGGTTTTGTCTCATACCTAAAGAATCCTTTATCTGCCGCGATGCCTCCCCTGCCTTGTCTCATTGCTCTTGACGTTTCTCTTTGTTGCCTGCTGCAGCGTGCGTAAACTCCAGCTGCAAAACTGTTTGAAAGAGGTTCCTCTCGCTCGCTGCTCCACTCCACTCTGTTCCCGTACAAATCGCCTGGGCCGATGCTGGAGTGATGTCAGGACTGTGGCCGCTCGTCCCAGAGGGCAGGGGTGGCTCCAGACCGGTGAGGAAGGACAGATGTAGTGTCTGCCATGGAAAAGGGAGGAGGAACGTTCCTAGGAGATGGCTCGCTTTCCATTCTGAGAAAGCCCCAGAGCAAGTAATGAAGCAAAATTTTTATGATCACCTAGGAAAGGACGAGAAGCTGTGCCACAGCCAGCGGAGATTTGTCAAGGAGAAATTGTGTCAGAGTAATCTAATATCCTCTGTACGACAGTGTCAGAATCCTTGTAGGAAGGGGGGGAAAGCAGGAGGGAGATGTCTGCGATGACTTCCAGTACTGAAAGGGGCTCCAGGAAAGCTGGGGAGGGGCTATGGATCAGGGGGTGCAGGGACAGGACGAGGGGGAACATTTTTCAGCTGAAAGAGGGGAGATTGAGATGAGATCTCATGCAGAAATGTTTTGCTGTGAGGGTGGGGAGGCCCTGGCCCAGGGTGCCCAGAGCAGTGGTGGCTGCCCCATCCCTGGAGGTGTTCCAGGCCAGGTTGGATGGGGCTTGGAGCCCCCTGATCCAGTGGGAGGTGTCCCTGCCCATGGCAGGGGGTGGCACTGGATGGTCTTGGAGGTCCCTTCTATCCCAACCCATTCCATGAGTCTGTGGTGACCCACGCAAGGCTGGCAGCTGTTGTTCTGCACGCCGGTGGGAAAGCTAAGGTGGGAACCTCTGTCTGGAGCAGACTGTAAGGAAACAGCTGGTGCTCTAAGGTGTTTCCTTGCCTTGGAGACCCAGCCCAATATGAGCTGTTGGCCCAACTGATAGGAAAAGCTACCTCCACAGTAGTTTCAGGCTGCAGCTGGTTGGTAATGTCCAACTGGATTTGCACGGAGGGCTTGGGGACCATTAAATCTCCTCAAGCAGGATTCCTGGTGGGCGAGTGTGGCTGTTTGTATTGTTGTTGTGTTGCTGGGCTGGCATTTTGGGATGCCACGAAGGGGCTGTGAATACTTCTGGAGTAGCAACGTGCAGTCACTGATGGCTCCTTGCAGACTCCGTCTGATGGTGCCCCATGCCAGAAGGTTCGGATTGGAGCCCATTTTCTGATCTGTAAGGTTGGGTTGGTTTGCCTTTCAGGCAATGAGGATTATCAGCCCGTTGCAGGATGGTTGCTGGCCTCATCCTGCTGCTTTCTGTCCGCAGCAGTACTCCTCCTGCCCTTCTTGCAGAGGATTTCGTGCCCCAGCACCTACTGCAGGGCCAGCCAGCCCCCGGCAGAGCGCACTGACCCCAGCCCTGGTCACCCGTTATGCACAAGAGAAGGTTTTAGGAGGCAGCTGGGGCCTGCCCAGACTCTGTAACTGAGGCTGTAGACTCTCAGAGGTGCACTTGGAACATTTTCCTTGATTTTGCTTTTATTGCCCAGTAAATCAGTGCTGGGGCCAACCCATCTGTGGGAAGCAGCTCCCTTTACTGAAAGGTGCTGGCTCTCCCCGTTGGCCGCATCCTGAGCGGTGCGGGAGCTGGTGAGAGGTGAGGCTGTGCCGTGCGTTTTCACCTTCTCCTTTCACTTGCATTTGGACCCAGAGCAGGGATTACGCTGCACCCACATCCTTCTCGGTGATGCCCCACGACCAGGTCTGCGCTGCTCAATCTCTTCAGCATCCCTCTCCTAGCCCATCGCCCTGAGCCAAGAGCCACCGAGGGTGGCCGGTACTGCCTGGTTCCTGGCCACGGGCTCCCACTGGGAAGGAGCTCTGATATCTGCTTGGCCTCACTCTCCAAAACCCGTGCTTTGTCCTGCGATTGCTGAGCTTGCAGCTGATTTTTAAGACTGATGCTGTGCTTAGCAGGGTGCTGCCAAACCCACGGAGTCCGGCGGGTTATTTCCCTTCAGAAGCCATTTATCTCTTCCCTTTCAGATGCAGGGCTTGTGTCTCTCATCTTTCTTTTCCTCCCACGTGGGAAGCAACCTGCTCCTCCAAACCCTCCCAGATGGCTACTGCTGGTTATGAGGTCAGACCTCATCTGAGAAGCACAGGGACATCCTGAGGAGCAGAGGCACTGTGGGCAAAGGGGTGGCAGGGCTTGGGCTTCTGCCCACTGTGGGGAGTGATGGTGCCCCTGGATTTGGTGCTGGTGAGGCTGCACCTTGAATCCTGGGTTCGGTTTGGACCCCTCAGTACAAGAAAGTCATTGAGGGGCTGGAGCGCGTCCAGAGAAGGGAACGGAGCTGGAGCCCAGGGGTTCCAGGAGTGGCTGAGGGACCTGGGGCTGTTTAGCCCAGAGAAGAGGAGGCTGAGGGGAGACCTCATCCCTGTCTGCAGATCTCTGAAAGGAGGGTGTGGGGAGGTGGGTGCTGGGCTCCTCTCCCAAGTAACAGGTGACGGGATGAGAGGAAATGGCCCCAAGTTGCACCAGGGGAGGTTTAGAGTGGATAGTAGGAAAAAGTTCTTTACTGAAGGAGTGGTGAAGCACTTGAAGAGGCTGCCAGGGGCGGTGATGGAGTCACCATGAGGTGGTGAACCACCTGCAGGGGTTAGAAAATGTTTAGATGTGGCGCTTTGTGACAGGTTTTAGCAGGCACGGTGGGGTTGGGCTGATGGTCGGACTGGATGAGCTTAGAGGTCTTTTCCAACTGTAACAATTCTATGTTTCTATGGATGCTGCTTGACATCTATGGATTCCTTTCCAGTTGTTATTTAGAGGGAGATCGCTCCAGATTTCAGCTTCTGTTGCATTTCTCTTCTGGGCAGGTTTTTGGGTGAGGCTGCACTGTGGGCTGGTGGGATGCTTGCAGGTGCTGGGCTTGGGTTTGAAAGCTTTTTTCTGGCAGGGAAGTGGCAGTTTGTCTCCCTTGCTCAGGTTTTTGTGTGGAGTGAGAGAGAAGCTGTGACACAAAATGTCACATAGAAAGTTCAGGAGCACCTTGGGCTCTGCCACTGCCTCTCACTGTGACCCTGGGCTCCTCACTTACCTTGGGCTTTGATTGCCGCGATTAAAAATCAAAGGCTCCAAATCTCTTGACTTTTATTCGCGTTCCCCGCAGCTGGAGAACTCTGATCCTTGGGTAGGAGCTTGTACAACGCTGAGCTCTTCTGAAAATCCCATCTGAAAGTTATCTTCGGGAGCAACACTCATTAAACACTAACTTGATAGCACGAGAGAATGCTGTGTGATGGTTATTAAAGTTTAACAACTGTGTGTATCTATTACCTAGCTGCTAAATCTTTATATGCCTTGAATAATCAATTGATATTTAATTAGCATACAGTACTATTACTGCCTTCCTAAATCTATAATGATAAACCAAGTTACAAGTTATTGGACATTAATTACTAGCTGATGATTAGAAACAGCAAGACATTTACCAGCCTCATCCCAGATATAATACAGCGTGTCCGTGCTCACTGCAGAGCTAAACCGTGCTTACTCGCTCTTAATAATCAATGGATGTTTAACATGCAATATTTGTCTAATTAGCGCTAAATTAAATCCTCATTGACAACACTTCAGGGTAAGAGATCTGCATCAAATATGATGGATTAGACACGGAAGGGCTGTTATTGTAAGCAGGAGATGTGCGTGTCATTTGCTTTGCTTGTCATGGCTGGCACAGGCCTCCCCGTGACTGTCAGCCCGGTCCTGGGGGGACCAGTGATGGAGCGATGCCTCAACGGTGGATTGACAGTCCTGGAGACCCCGGGTCTCCCTTTACTCAAGCTGTAGACAGAAGCAGCTCTTCCCAGCAGCCTCCCCTGCTTCCCAGCTGCTCTCACCCATGAATCTTCACTAGTGCCTCCAACCAGGAATGGGGTGGAGTATCATAGAATCACAGAATGCCCTGAGTTGGAAGGAACCCAAAAGGATTGTCGAGTCCAACTCCTGTCCCTGCACAGGACACCCCAACACTGACACCGTGGGGCTGAGGGCATTGGCCAAAGGCTTCTGGAACTCTGACAGACTCAGTGCCGCGACTGCTTCCCTGGGAGCTGTGCCAGAGCTCCAACACCCGCTGGATGAAGAACGTTTTCCCATTGTCCAACCTAACCTCCCCTGGCATCTCCCTGCCATTCCCCCTGGTCCTGTCACTGGTCACCACAGAGAAGAGCTCAGCACCTGTTTCACCTCCCTCCCTTGTGAGAAGGCAGCGAACAGCTGTGAGATCCCCTCTCAGTCTCCTTCTCTCCAGGCTGAACAGACCAATATGGTGCTTTCTGAGCAAGGAGAGGTCTTCGTAGCCATCGTGGGCAAACATGTCTGCTGCATTCTAAGCTGTCTACCCCGCTAACTTCTTAGTGGAGTCTCTGTTTGGGCAATGAGGACCGGAGAGATGTTTGTGGCCAGCAGCGTCGCCTTGCATGAGGGATGCTGGGTGGAAATTGGAGGTGAGAGCAGCCCACGTGCCCTGCTGATGCCGTCTCACGCGGAGAAGCGCCTTGCTGCAGTTTGTCAGCAACTGTGGAAGCTGTTTTGCGAGAGCAGAGGGATGGATAACCCAGCTTGCGGCTCTTTGCGAGAATCAGCCTGCCCTTCACACTCGGTGTGGGTGTAATTAACTGTGCCGATAGGATGTTATGCCAACAGCAAAGCAGAAAACACCAGAAAGTGAGTCAGAAGTGATACCGGGGCTGTTTGACGTGGAAGCCTCCGATGGAGGGTGGGGTCGCTGCTCCAAAGAGGAGCAACGCAACGTAGAGAGGCTCCCTGCAGGGTCTGGTGTGGCTTTGCTGTAGCTGAGCAGTTTTATCCCACGTGCAGGGCTGATGAATGGTTCCTGGGAGGTGTTTTTCTCCCTGGGTGCACGATGGATATATAACTTCCAGCCCCTAGCTCCCTCCTTTCAATCCTCTGCAAGGAATCACTAGCCTTGCTGCGTCAAGGAAGGTTCCTCACCATCAATTTTCCTGCCGCCTCCAGATTTTTTCCAAAGCTGGTGAAACCTCTTGAAGTCTGAGCAGCTCCTTGGTTCCTTACATGTCTTTCTCTGCCCCACAGAAGCCCAGATCCTGCTGGTAGGGCTGGATGTCTCCTGCACTTGGTAGGAACTGGGATGTAAAGGTAGCAAGGAGAGAAAAAGGAAAAAAAAAAATAGGCTTCCAATTAGCAATTGAAATTGTTCTTAAAAGAATTTGCCTATTCTGCAAGGAATGTTTAGTAATTGATAGCAATTTCTGGCAATTAAATACAAATTAATTCGTGCTACTGAGTAGCAGTTTATTTATGGCTCCGTATTTATGGGCACTCCCTCTCCTTAAAAATATCATCGTTGCTTTTGATAAGTAATTAGAGTTTACTGAATAATTTCCCAATGTAGGTATGAATTTTAAATAATTTTTAGTACCGAGCAAGCGTTCCATTGAGTGAGGGATTATCATTATTTATCCTGTAATAGGGCCTAGAGGCTGGGACAGGCGCTGTGCAAGCGTATAGCGAAGACATAGTCCCTGCCCAGAATAGCTTGCAGTGATTTGTACGTCCTGGGTCTCTGCTGCAGACTCCTAAACATGCTTTTCCAAGAAATAAAAGTCATTTACAGGGCCTTTGCACCAGTGCAGCACAGGCTGCAAGCAGTGCCTTGGCTGCAGCTGTGTTTCCTTCCCTCTTGATGAGCGGGAAATGGTAGTTCCCTGCTAGGAATAGTGATGGCCACCCACTTGGGAGAGGGAGGTGAAGTCCCAGGCTGTGAGGTGGGGAATAAATGTTGTATCTTTTGATTAGTTTGCTTAATTTTTGAGTTTAAGGGGCCTTTTATCTGCTTTGTGCTTTTTCTGAGATGATCTCAGGTCGTGGTTGCAAACTTTTAATGATACTGCTCAAGCCGTACACGTGGCGTGTGAGCTCTTCACGAGGTGAGATCTTCATGGCATCACATTTCCGGGACTTGCAGATTTGAGGGGAGAGGGAAAAGCAGTGAGTGGTTCAAGGTTGCGGGTGGGAGCTGGTGGTGCCACGCCAGACATGGAGACAAGGGTTCGTAGAATCATGGAATGTCTTGAGTTGGAAAGGACCCACAAGGATCATCGAGTCCAACTCCTGTCCCTGCACAGGACACCCCAACATTCACACCGTGGGGCTGAGGGTGTTGGCCAAAGGCTGCTGGAATATTGTCAGGCTGTGACTGCTTCCCTGGGGAGCTGTTCCAGAGCTCCACCACCCTCTGGGTGAGGAACCTTCTCCTGATGTCCAACCTAACCCTCCCCTGGCACCTTCCTGCCATGCCCTCGGGTCATAGAATCATGGAACATCGTTGATTTTAGGAAGGATGCGTGTCCTTAACGCGTTACATGGCTCTGTGCTGGCCACTGGCCTCTCCCTTTGAAGCATCCAAGGGATTCCCAGGGTGGGGCAGGACCCCTGGCAGAGATGGTGCTTGAGGGAGATTTGTCTCCTGATGGGTGATTTACCGACCATTATAGTCACCTTAAAAATCCTGTGAGGAAGAGAAGCTGGACAGACTGGAGGGAAGGTGCTAATTAAAGCACGTGGTAACACCATCCATGTGAGGCAGATCCTGGACAGAGGGAGAAACCCAAGCCTTGGAGAGGAGGCATCGTGTTCAAAAGTGAGCTCGGGAGCTGGCAGCAGCGTTTGGGTTTGCAGTGCCAGGCAAGGGTAGGCTCCAAATTGCAGGCTTTGTGCCCTTCATGTATTTTAGGAGTCTTGAGATGCTGCTTTTACCGAGGGTCAAACCAGAGCCTGGGAACCTTGGAGACATAAATACCCCCCGGCATTATTGTGTAGGGGACAGCTTTGGGATTTAGCACATGTTCTTATGTTACAGCTGAAGTGCCTTGTAGGCTATGAGGAGCTTTGAGGCTGCTTGGACATTTTGGAGCTGCTCCTGTCCCCTTTATCACCTGCGGGTAGTGGGATCGACCCCCACCTCTCGTTCAAAGGCTGTGCTGATCCTGCCTGTGGCTGCACAGACTGCTCTGGCTCGTTTCTGCCTTCATTACTGAGCTTGATTAAATGGTACTTGTACAGCCAAGGGTTGGGAAAACACACAAAGGGACTTTTCTTGTCATCTGAGGCACTCAGATACCGCGGAGACAGATGCTGAAGGGAAAGAGAGAGAGAGAGAGAGAGAGATGAGGTTTGACATTGTGGTTGCAGTAATGAGATGTAACCCATTAGGGCAGCATCCTCCTGGGGTCCAGATGCCTCCAAGGAAGGGAAGGGGTTGAGACAGAGCCTCAGGACCTGGAAAAGGCTCCCTCTGAAGAGGAAAAGAGTGCACTGGAAAGTTGTGCTGGCCTTCAGAGGGGCTGGGGAGAGGTTGCTTTGGCTTTTGCAGAGACCGGGGGTGGGAGAAAACGGAGGTGAGAAGGCTTTGTCCTCAGGGTCTTGCTTGTGTATCTTGTTTGACAGAGTCTTTATGCATGTGCCGCCAGCAGTAATGTTTGTAAGTGTCAGTTCATGATTCGTGTGGGTGTCTTTAATGCTCATCTGGGGCTTTGTGCAGTTTGGGGTGGGAACCAGCCGGGCTGCTGGTGTCCATTAGCAGAGCGACGAGGATGGGGAAGGGGCTGGAGCACAAGCCCTACGAAGAGCGACTGAGGGAGCTGGGGTTGTTCAGCCTGGAGAAGAGGAGGCTCAGGGGAGACCTTATTGCTCTCCACAACTTGCCTGAAAGGAGTCAGTCTCTTCTGTCAGGCGACCGGTGACAGAACAAGAGGACACGGTCTCAAGCTTCGTCAGGGGAAGTTTAGTCTTGATATTAGGAAGAAGTTCTTCACTGAGAGGGTGCTTGGCCATTGGAATGCGCTGCCCGGGGAGGTGGTGGAGTCACCGTCCCTGGAGGTGTTTAAGAGGAGATTGGATGAGGTTCTTAGTGCCAGGGTTTAGATGATGAGTAGGTGTAGGTGTTGGGTCATAGGTTGGACTTGATGATCTCAAAGGTCTTTTCCAGCCTGGTGATACTGTGAGGCTGTGAGACTGTGAACCATCAGCGCTGGTGAGGCCGAGGGATTTGTGCGTTCTGAAGTGGCAGGAGCTCCCCTTACTGCACACCCAGGGAGCTCAAGAAGTGGCTGTTGAACTGCAAGTGCAGGAACCTTCCAGAAGGGACTTTTACACATGCAGTGCTTTGAGAACCTTCCAAGCAGGGATACTGCACGAGTGAGGCGAGACCTCTCCTCTGGACACCTCCTCTGCTAACAGGGAACAGAGCTTTATCTATAAATAGCCAGTGCCACAAAACACACACGCACACCCTCTGCCCCATGGACCATGTTTCCTGCCAAAATCTCCATTGGATCCATCGTGGTGGCATTGTTTTTATGTAATAACCCCCTTTTTCTGCTGCTTTTCCTCTCTCTGTCCTCATTCTCTCCTCAAATACACCTCACTCCTCACCATTTACCTCATTGCTTCTCGGCACTTTTGGGAGATAAGGATTGGTTTTGGAGCTGCTGCTGTTTTGTAGGAAGATGGCCTTTTGCCAGGTCCTTGGGAATTGTTGTGACTTTGTGCTAAGAGTAAAGACTGGAATTTTGAGGAGACGCCTGGCATGACTTGTTGTCCCTTCTGTGGTTGCTGTGTAAACGACCGAAAGAAACATATTCCCCCCCCCGTCCCGATCCTGGGGAGGGATGCTTTGTCAGGGAGTGTGGGAATGGGATGAGAGGGAACTGATTTAAGCTGCAAGAGGGGAGATTGAGATGAGATCTCAGGAAGAAATGTTTTTCTGTGAGAGCGAGGAGGCCCTGGCACAGGTTGCCAAAAAAAACGTGGATTCTCCATCCTTGGAGGTGCTCAAGGCCAGGTTGGATGGGGCATGGAGCCCCCTGATGCAGTGGGAGGTGTCCCTGCCCATGGCAAGGGGTGGATGGGCTTTAAGGTCCTTTCCAACCTAAACCATTCCATGATTCTACGATCCTGCCGAGCAGGTCCGTTGGGCCCAGGCATTAACTCTGTTAGAGCACACAAAGCTGGATTTAACCATCATCCCCTGGGCTCTGCAGCTGCTGTAACACCATGGGGTGTGCACGGGGTGATGCTAAGAAAGGAGACTACTCTTTTCCCTTGTGAACCCTCAGATGGGGTGCAGTCTCCTATATTATCAGGTCAAACTTGTCTTTGGGGGCTGGGAAAGTCTGCAGTGGAAGGTGAAAACTCTTATTGCTGGGGAATAATGGGTGAGTTCGGCCACGGGGTCCACCCTGGGTGACAATACAAGGCAGACAGATGTGGGAGTGACTTTTGAGGGTGAGGAGCGACTTCAAACCAGCAGACCTGTGGTCTTGACCTCTCCTCGCCTGGCAGTCTTCCCTTAGATTTCACAGTCCAATTATTTTCGTGCCCTCTTTCCCGTGCTGGAGGAGCAGGGAGCTTTCCTCTCTGCCTGTCTGCAAACCTCGTCTCACGCTTCACTTCAACGTTTTCCTTTTAGCCATTCTCTGCTGCTGTGAGGGGTCTGGGGCACGGTGAGAGCTTTCACCTCCTCTCTTTTCTAGTGATGATTGCGAGCTGGTGGCTTTTGGCCTCTACCCTACGGGTCTCCGGTTTGTTATAAGCTGTTGTGAGGGCGGTTTGTGGTGCGTTAGTACATGGAGAAGAGGTGCTGCAGATCCTTTTGGATTAATCAGCTGCCTGATTGCGAGGGATGAGCCCCGGTGACCCAGCGGGTCCCCTCTGGGAGCTCTATAACAGCCCCCCACTCTCACCCTGTGATCTGAGCGTGCTGGCACCGGGCTCGTGTCTGGACGTGAAGATCTTAGGAGATGGTCGTGACTTTTAACTGCGGTCTCTGATGGCCTCTCTCCCTTCCGGCAACTCGGAGAAGCTCGCTTGTGTGATTGACTTCACATCCCAAAAGTCACTCCTCTGTAAAGCTTCCAGAGTCTGCCAGTGCTTCTGAGTGCTTGAGTGCCCTGAAAGCCTCCAGACAAGGGTCAGCGAGGAGGCTGCTGTCAGAGGAGCTCAAAGGCTCCAGGTTTGAAAGTCAAGAGTAATTCCCCGCTCTTTGATTGCAGATTGTAAGGGGCGTAAACAGGGAGTCTTGGCTCTGGGCAGCCTCGCGGTCGCTAAATTTGTGTGCTCGGTCTCTCTCTGTGTGCAGAGCTCGGCACGGGAGCACCACGTTGGGATGCTGGTAGATGCCAAAATAACCACATGGTGAACAGGAGGTTCTCAAAGGTGGTGATGGTGGCTCTGTCTGGTCTCAAGGCTCTGCCACTGGAGACGTGGTGAGGGGAAGGAGCTGAGCCATCCAAATCTCTTCTGGAATGATCATGGTTAAACGCTCTCGGCAGGATTGCTCACCCGTGATTCATCAGCCCACTGCTGCTAACGCTGGGGCGGTTCTCCTTTGCTGTCTGCAGAAATAACTCTTGGGGATAGGGGAGGGGGACTGGATCGTTCCCAGGGAGTTTTCGGTGGCTCTGAAGTGCCACCGCGTGGATAACCGGCCACAGCTGGGAGGGTTGAGAGGAGGAATTTTGCAGAGCAGATGCCAAGGGCAGAGGTGGGACCACTGCTGGCACGATGACTCTGGTGTCAAATTGACCAAGGGGTGCTCCTGTGCTGGGCAGCGGTGGGCGGACACTCAAGTTTGGGGTGCAGAGGTGCCTGCAAGGGTGCAAATGGGATTATTTTGCCTTGGCATGGCTCCTATCTTTTTGCTTTTTAGAGATGGCTTGAACTTTCTTCCTTGCTTGGCTAGAAATAGCACCAAAACCAGACAAAAACCAGGCAGACCCTACAAGTGAGTTTGCCTGGTCGAAGCCTCCCTGCCTTTATTTCTGTCTTCCCGACAGCAGCTCGTCCCTCCGCCAAATAAAAATTCCATGCACGGCGTTGGTTAAAAACATCAATTAGCTCTAAAACAATTATTATTTTTTGAAATGCCATTTTATATATGCAATAACACAACACAATAATCCTGGGTTATTTAACAGAGCATTTACCATGAAAACAGTCATTACTCTTTAAATGCTGCTGACTGTACAAGCCTCTTAACATTAAACGGCAAGTGAGGCAGAAGTCTCGCCGTCAGAAATGCCACGTTCCCCTGAGTATATTAGAAACACTGTTATCAGGAAGCTTGCTGCTTGGCTGAGTGATGTTCACAAGCCCAGGAAGCTCTCGTGATGCTGCCAGCTCTGGGGCAGCCTGTGGAGCATAGGGGTATCGCCCAAATTTTACTGTGTTGGATAAGATGTGGACACGTCGACAGGCTGAGAGAGTGGGGGTTGTTCAGTCTGGAGAAGAGAAGGCTCCAGGGAGACCTTGGAGCATCTTACCCGGTCTACAGGAAAGATGAGGACAGACTTTTTAGCAAGGTCTGTTGTGACAGGAGAGGGAGTAACGATTTTAAACTAAGGGAGGGGAGATTTAGACTGGATACAAGGAAGAAACTGTTTACACTGAGGGTGGTGAAACCCTGGCACAGGTTGCCCAGGGGAGTAGTAAAGGCCAGGTCCCTGGGAACATTCAAGGTCAGGTTGGATGGGGCTCTGAGCATCCTGATCTGGTTGAAGATGTTCCTACAGGGAGGTTGGACTGGATGACCTGTAAAGTTCCCTTCCAACCCAAAGCAATCTATGATTCTGTGTGTTAGAGAGGATCGGATGGGTTCAGTCCAACTTTGCCACATCCCCATATCTTTCCTTTACCCACATCCCTTTCTTCTGTACCTCCCTCATCCTGAGGGTCGCAGCCGTGTTTATCCAGCCTAAACCCAGCGGCTTTCACTGTTTTAATACTGTCCATAGGGCCTGTCATACTGCACAAATAAAGACATTTTGGCTGCTGAGTTAATAGTGAATTTAGTAGTAAATTCTGCTTTTTCCCCTCTTTTGTGATTCTAGGGAATTGTGCTGGATGTGTATTATTTACTTACTTATTAGACCTCTTCTCAATACCTGGCATGAACCCGGGGGAACCGATGGAAATACCATTCTCAGGCTACCAAAAGGCTTTGGTTTAAGCAAAATAGTTGTGTTTAAAGATTAATTTAAGATGCTTTAAAAATTGAGCAGGCCATACATTTTTAATATTGATTGATACCATTATAAAAGATTCAGCTGCGACTCTTCTCACCAGGCCCTCTCTTGGCGCGCAGACGGCACGTTTGTCTGCAAGGGACGCGGCTTAGTTATTTTTAATCTTTGAGACTCATTCTTGTGAAATTTATGGGAAGCATCAGCTCACGTCTGGCACCCCAGAGCATCCCAGGCAGGAGCCTGGGATGTGCTTAGGAGAGTCTGAGAAGGGAGCGAAGCTGGGTGAAGGACTGGTGGTGATGGAAGCCTGTGTTTCTGCTGGATGAAGGGAAGGAGATGGATCATCTCTTCCCAGTAACACAGAATCCTTAAGATTGGAAAAGACCTCTAAGATCCAGTCCAACCATCAGCACAACCCCACCGTGCCTACCGACCCATGTCACAAAGTACCGCTCCTACAGTTTTTGAACTCCTCCAGGGATGGAGACGCCACCACTGCCCTGGGCAGCCTCTGCCAGGGCTTCACCACTCTTGCAGTGAAGAAATGTTTCCTAATATCCAGTCTAAACCTCCCCTGGCACAACTTGGGGCCGTTTCCTCTCATCCCATCACTTATTACTTGTTGAAGAGACCAACGCTCACCTCGCTACAACCTCCTTTCAGGGAGCTGTGAAGAGTGATGATGTCTCCTCCAGGCTAAACCACCCCAGGTTCCTCAGCCCCTCCTCATAACCCCTGGGCTCCAGATCCTTCCCCTCATTGCCCTGTTCTGGACACCCTCCTCCTCTTCTGGATCACCACAGAACTAGGAGCAAAACTTCTTCCAATAAACTGGAATAAGCCTCGGTACAGCAAATCTGAAGAGGCAGAAGGTAAAGTCTGCCTGACAGCAGATTTGGTTGTGTTTCTTGTGAGCTTCCCATATGTTTTTTTTTTTTCCTTTATTTAATGTTTTTTATCGTGAAAGTGGAGAAGAAATACTGGCACAGCACCCAGGACAGGGTGCCTCTTTTTATAGTGTTTGGTTGGGAAGTCAGAGGGACAACGCAGCCACCCAAGCCCTGGAGGAGCTGAGTTCTGCTGCTAAGGAATAATTCTCCAAATTGCATTTATTTCACAGGCGTGAAAGGTCACAAAGTGAAGGGAAACAGAACTGTATTCAATTAGACAATTCGATCAAAATAAATCTGTCAAGATGGCATTCCTGCTGAGGAATCAATTGACTTGGAAAATGAAGGCAGCTGCTGCTGTTGTTGTTATTATTGTTGTTATTATTATTATTTTAAATTAGCTCCAGTACCTGACATGAGTACCTGAGCTGGAGTGCCTGAGTGGTTCACATCATCTATCACTCTTATTAGATATTAATACATCCTCCTCCGCCTTGCATTTAGTGCCCTGTTAATAGTCAAGTGGCCCCAGAGTGCTTCCTGGGAGGTTGATAGGAATGATTAGTAATGAGAAGGGATGGTGAGGCTTTTTTTCAGGCAGAAGGTTAAGGGAAGAAAAAAAAGAGAGAGAGAGAGAACAACGGAGCAAACGCGTGGCTGATGTGCTTGGTCAGGCACATTTCTTGGTGGCTCTAAATCAACCTGAGTAATATCTCAGCGTGTTCCCCTTTGTTGGCGGATTGGAGCAGAGAGGTACCCAAATAATTCACCTTATGGCTGGGGATTGGGAGGAAAGAGCTTCATCTCCCTGCGTCACTGCTGCTCCTGCCCCTCCCCCCGGTCTCCTGGCTCAAGCTGGCTTGGTAGCACCAAGTTGGTCCCCGTGCCTTGGTGGGTGGTGAAGGGGTTTGCTGAAGGGTGCTGCGGGACGACAGGTCCGTTCGTCCATCAGGGTGGAAGGTGTGGAGAAGCTGAAGAGAGCAAAAGCTGAGTTGAGGTGTACCACTAGGGAATAAATGATTTTGAAGGGGGAGAAATCCACCTGTCGGAGAGACCTTGAAGCCCACACAGTCCACTCCATCATCTGAGCTATTTAAAACTTGACTTGATAGAGCATCAGAGAGTACAGCAAAGAAACAGGGCTGCCCCAGCTGGATGAGAGCCTGGATAACTCTGACAGATCCTTTCCAGCTTTGGCACTTCCCTGTCTGCTGCTGTCATCCCTTGGCGGCTCGACTGGTGTCTCCTCCCTGCTCTCCTGGGGATGCCCCCTCTTTGAACGTACAGTGCGGGGAAATCAAATACGAAGGTTTCCCAGGGCTGGCAGGTAGAAGCTGTTAGGAGTGTCTGGGCTGCCTTTGATAGGAAAGGTGATGAGAGAAGTTTCCTTCATCTTTTACCGACTGGGGTATTTTTCTTTCTATCGGGCAGCCTTAAAAAATAAATCAAAAAAGAAAGAAAAGCCACCAACCTCCTTTAAAGACTTTATCACAGCAACATACTGATCTGCTTTCCAACTACCTTCAGCTTGGTGCACCTCACCAAAGACGGTCTTTCCACACCGTTTGGGCATCTCTGCTTGTCCACTGCCTGTGGGTGGGAGGCTTTGTCCCAGGGGGTCGGATGGGTGGTTCACCCAATGCAGCTCTGGGTGCTCCTCTCCTCCACCTCTCAGAAAGCAGCTGAAGCATTGGCATTAGATGGCAGGGGAAATCAAGATCCTCCTGGACATCTGGTAGGTACCAACCTGCTGCTTTAGTGCTGACTCCACCCCCCAGCTGGTTTTTGGGGGTGTGAGTCAATCGTTCTGCCCTAAACACCCTGGTCCTGCGTGGGCATCAATCTGCTGCGTAGCTCCTGGACTCCTGCTCTACGCGTTGAAATGGGTGGAACTGAACTCACCTTGAGACTTTGGGACAGGGGATGGGTATGCAGAGCAAGGCAGAAAACACGCTCGCCTTTACAAACCCGTGTGTGCGGACAGTCTAGCAGGGACCACTCGGATACGACGTGAAGGGCAAGGGACACCGGCTGTCGCCTCTTCCTCCCATCGCTTGCGTTTTTATTGACTGGTGATGACAAACTGGTTTATGGACAGATCTTTTATACCCGCTAGAACTCGGCAGTTATTTTTGAGATGATGCTTTGCCTCAGAATCTTCCTTCCTTCATCCTTCATAAATCTTGAGCGAGGCTGCTGCATTCAGACCAAGCTTAATATTCTTCTTGCAGATCTCTGCACCAAAATGGCTGGATCTGAGCAGGGAGGTGTAGGCGCCTTCCCCTCCATCTCTTTGCTCTGCTTAAAGGGCAGTTGTGAGCCTTGATGTCAGGGTCTGTCAAAGGGTGTGAGGTCCTTGGATGGGGAAGACCGGTGCTACCTTGGTGCTGGTTTGTGTGGGGATCTGGAGCGTGGACACAAACCCCCTCTCCTCTCCTCATCGGGGAATGTGAACACCAGGTTGGAGAACGGGGGTGGTGCTGTTAGCGAGGGCACACTGAAGGAGAGCAATGAGGAGAGTAATGAGAGTAAGAGAAAATAATAAGGAGGAGATAAAAAGAGAGACTTGTTTCGCAGCTCTGTGTTGCTGTTGTTGGCTTTTTTCGAGTAAAAAGCAGAGGAGAAAGAGTCCACCCCCATCGTTTCACCTCTCCTCCACTAATGCATTCTGTTGCAAAGGACAAATCCCGTTCACTTGGCCTTTCTCCTCTCCTCATTAACTCCGATGACCTTGGGGCTGTGGTGAGAGCAAAGCGTTTATCCCAACAAAAGGATTATCAAAATAAATAACCAGAGTTTTCAGAAAGGTCATGTCCCTCGCAAGCCCAGGCAGAGGCAAAACCTCTGTGCTCAGCTGAGTTTGGACTGGCTTTTCTTCCCAATGTGTCGGGTGATAAATCCTGCTTGCTCTCACCTCACCCACGAGCATCGTCTCTGCTCCTGCTGTCCTCATGGCAAAGCTGGAGAATATCTCCCTGTGGGGGTGGGGAGTGAAGCAGTGCTGAGCAGCAGCAGTCCTCAAGGATGTCTGAAAATCCCCACGAGACCCTGATGTTGAGTTGTCATCACCATTCTCCTTCCCAGAGCATCCTGAGGATCTCCCAGTGGGATGTGACCAGCAAAGTAAGCCTTCAGGCTCCACGTTAGCGGGTCACTGGAGAGGTCCAGGAGATGAAATGGCACAGCATGAAATGCTGAAGAAGGTGTGTAAGAGCTCCTTGGGAAGCTTTCTATAAATCTTCACCAGCCTCAAGCAAGGAGGTCAGGAGTTCTGGTCAGGGATTGGCACAGCTGCCCAGAGAGGTGGTGGAATCGCCATCCCTGGAGGTGTTTGAAAGACAGGTAGACGAGTTTCTCAGGGACAGGGTTTAGTGGGGAGACAGGTGCAGTTGGACTCGGTGATCTCGGAGGTCTCTTCTAACCTGATGATTCTATGATTCTGTGATTCTAAGGAGGAGGAAAAGCCCAGTTGGATTCATCACCGGATTAGTGTTCTTCCAATTCTGTTTATGAAGCACCTTTTTGGCATCTGCTGTCCAGAGCAGCCTCAAAGCTCAAGGGATTCAAAATGGTGATGGGACCTGCTGGTTTTTGAGCAGGTCTTTGGTGAGAAGATATCAAGGGCTCACCGTGCACTATGAAAACAGGGAGTACGTGTCCTGGGAGGGGTGTGAGCACAGGAGGTGGTTCCTACCATTGTGAGCCATCTGTGTGTGTGTCTGGATACATAGGGGGTTCCCAGATAAGCCCCGAAGTTGTAACTCCTGATGTGGGAGTTAATAATAATAATAAGCCCTCTAATTTTCACGTCACTTGGGATTGCTCCCCTGTGTACTGCACTGCTCTGCTTTCCTTTAGGCTGGGCTCAAGGGAGTAGGGTTTGCCCTCAGCTTAGCAAACTGCACCTTCTTTAGCAGTTGGTCTTTTTTTCCCGTTTTTCTGACAGCAAACAAACTCAGCCCTTAGGTGCTCTGACCGCCTCCTGCTTTCACTTTGTCTGAGAGAAAAAAGAAATAGTGTGTCTTTGGCTGCTGCGAATGAGTCTGGCTGCTTCCAATCAGCTCCATCGTAGGCTGTCAGCAGAAGCCAGGCGTCGCACACCCAAGTTTTGAAAGCCAAGAGATGAGCTGACGCGAGTGCAATACCTGTGTGGTGGAAGAACAGAGCTGAGTCGCTGCCGGAGGCTTTCTCACATTATAGGGTTGGGATCTGAGCCTGCTCGGCAATTCCCGTCTGCTTCTCTTGGCTCTGTGCATCTGAGGGGGGAAAAAAAGCACCTGGCTTTGCTGCCACTGCCCAAGTGAAGTGTTATCAGCTTTTATTCTCCCTCCTGTCTCCTTTTTTCACACCTGTGTACCACAAAAATGTCTCCTATCATCATGTGCCCCGCGAAGCTCTCCCGGAGCGTTTATGTCTTGGAGAGAGATAGCAGAGGATGTGATTTTGAGGCTGGCGTCCTCCCTCCGTCTTTCATCCCTTCTCTTCTGACATGATTTAGCATCTCAGAAGTTGTAAAGAGCGTCTCGCTTTGTGTAGGTGCACCTGCTCCGAGTGCGCGCAGGTGGGCGACAGTGGTGGTGTCACTGTGCAACGTGTGAATAATTTACCACGCAACCGAAAGGACCCATAAAGCATTAAATTATTAAAATACATTGCGGTTTGGAGGAGAGGTGTTGGAGATGTTTGCTTTGGCGGCACGGGCTCTGTCTCAGAGCTGGGCTGGGGGGAGCGCGAGTGTCTCTGGAAGGGTTCTGATGTCACAGAGAGGTTGGTGGTGATGTATGGGCTGGCAGAGAGGGAGCCAACAAAATAAATAAATACACAGATTCACATAGGCGCAAGAACAACCCTGGCAGCTTTCATTTTTTTAAACTGGAGATGCCCTTCCCTGGGAAAGAAGGGGGATAAAACACCTCCTTTTATTTGTTTGGAGGCAGATGAACAGAAGATTCCTTTCTCCTCTCCCACCAGCCTGTGTGGGGCAGCCCCTGCCCAGCCTGACCCAGAGATGCCACGAACGCAGCAGCAGCTCTGTGCAAACCCCCCTTATTCTGGTTCATGCCAGGGCAGCTTTACTCACCAACACGGCAGCCAGGGATGTTCCCACACATGCTTCCACCCCCTCTTTCTTACACTGATGCTCTTTTACATCTTTGTGCTGCTGAGTGGTTTTCCTTGGGTAGGGAACCAGGAGCCGGATGCCAGCCCAGCCATCAGCCACAGCTGATCCCTGGCCAGGATGCTCACCAAACACCCAAATTCCTGACTGCTTTTGCCAGCAGCTTGTGAAGGCCTTTTCTGGAGTCCTCAGCACAGGAAGGACCTGGAGCTGTTGGTGCGAGTCCAGAGGAGGCCACGGAGATGATCCAAGGAGCCCCTCCCATCCAAGGCCAGGCTGAGAGAGTTGGGGTTGTTCAGCCTGGAGAAGAGAAGGCTCTGGGGAGACCTTAGAGCAGCTCCCAGTGCTGAAAGGGGCTCCAGGAAAGCTGGGGAGGGGCTCTGGATCAGGGAGTGCAGGGACAGGACAAAGGGGGAAGGGTTTTCAGCTGAGAGAGCGGAGGTTGAGGTGAGATCTTAGGCAGAAACGTTTTGCTGTGAGGGTGGGGAGGCCCTGGCCCAGGGTGCCCAGAGCAGTGGTGGCTGTCCCATCCCTGGAGGTGTTCCAGGCCAGGTTGGATGGGGCTTGGAGCCCCCTGACCCAGTGGGAGGTGTCCCTGCCCATGGCAGGGGGTGGCACTGGGGGGGCTTTGAGGTCCCATCCAACCCAAGCGAGTCTATGATTCTGTGCTTCCCCGGTGATGCTCAGCAGGTAGGAGCGTGCTGTACCCTGGCCAGTCTGCATTCAGGGCTTGTTTGCTTCTCCTTTCGGCTGTCAGCGGCTGAGTGAGAACCAGTGCTGAAGCAGAACCAAGTGCTGCCATTTAAGGGGCTTAGCGTGTATCTCTCCTTTTTTTCTTTTCAAGCGTGCCGAGAGCTGGGAGTTAATTCTGGAAGCGTCACTTGTGCGAGGATGTTTCTGGCAGGCTCGGGGTTGCTAAGTGTAGCTAAGTGCCTCGAGCATCCGTAACTATTCGGCTCCTTTTTTTTTTCTTTCTTCTTCTCCTCGAAGAGAAACTTTCTGAAGGGGAAGAAAGCAGCGAGTGCAATCAGCCGTGCGAAATAATACCAGAGGGAGCTGCAGAAGGGTGGCTCTAGTACCGACACACTGGGCTGGTGGAAGTGTGTGCTGCTGGGGCTGGTGGTTCCCCATCTTTCACCCCATCCTTTGGCCTCAGAGTTGCACCTCTTTGAACCCTTACCCGAAACCTTTCCCCTCTGGCTGTGTCTGCTCTCATCTGGATCCTTTTCCTGGCATCTTTGGAGTAGGGAAGGGTTTGGAGCTGGGTTTCGATGGACCCTTGGGAAGGCAGCGCTAAGGGGACTTTAACACCTCTGAGGTGCTTCTGGGCTCTCAGTCTGCTTGGTCTTGGTTGCTGTGATGCACAAACAGGTCAGGGTTGGGATGTGCAAGAGTGGAGAGCGCTGGGTTGGCAGCTTCAGGGGGCAGTGGAACCAGAAAGATGTTCACTCCTTTCTGTCATTCCCAGAGGCTGTGGGATATTGGGTGTGGATTAAAGTGGTGGTGGGGTGGGCTCAGCTTTGTCCCTTCGCTGGCACCATGAGCTGGTTGGTGCTGTTGACAGCTCTGGGTGAGGGAGCTCATTTCTGGAGTGATGTGATTTGCCTCTGGTGTTTTCAGGAAGGATTTTCTTAACTGTTTAAATCTGGTAAATTGCAAATTACTTAACAGCAGGTTTCCAAGCGAGGTTTAAAAAGAAGGCTCCAAACCTTCTAAGTGGTTTTTAACAAACAGAAATTTCATTTTCTATTAGGATCTTGGAATTGGTTTCTGAGGTGGTTAATGCTGTTCTTTCAGCTGGTTTGGGTCCTGTTTCCTGCAAGTGTAGCACCCGCCCTGTGTAACACAGATGAACCCCAAAGCTGATTCATTTTGGTGGCTGCTCTTTCTCTGCTGGCTCCTGCACTGGTACCTTTGGGGAGGTGGGTTGAGGCCCCAGGTCACGTGAGCTGGGTGGAAAAGTGTTGCTGGTACAGGCTCATTCCTGTCCTGAAGCAGCACGCGTTTCCCAGCTAATTCAGCAAAGCAATTCCCGTGTTGCCCATCTCCTTTTCCACCCTCCAATCTCATTTCCAGGAGACCAAGAGGAAGCAAAAAGCCTGAAGCCTCCCCTACCTTGCCTGCCTCTCAACTGCAAAAATTAATGACAAGCTTTGGCTCCCGAGACCGTGCTCCTAGAAGCTTATTTATACCTGTGCTTAGTGTTGATTCAGCTGCCTTGCAACCATCGCTCAGATTCACAAGAGCCCTTATAGAAAGGAGAGATGAAACCTGCCCTTCCCTACTCCTGCTCCTCTTTTATTTCCTTTCCTCTCCATACTCACAGCATTTGCCTCCTTGGTTTTGAGATGTTGTCAGCATATGTGGTTTCAGAGCTTCTGGGCAACCCCCCCCAGCACCCCAGGGGCATCGCAGCCCCCAGCTTCTCCCCTGATTAGACCTGGCTTTGCAAAGCGAGGAGCCGCGAGGAGCAAATCCCTGCCCCTTAGAGCTGAGATGAGCAAATCCCTGCCCCTTAGAGAGCCTGTGCCTCGCGCTGCCCACATCAAAGAGCAGAGGAGAAAAGCCCGACAGGTGCCTCCTCGGCCTTTCCAAATATCCCACCGTCGGCACATTTGTATTAGATATTGATTTCTGTTTAATAGAATAAGCCAGGAGAAATCACACTCTTTGTTGGCGTTCAAAGGATAAACCATAAAAGCCATTAAGAAGTACTGTAAGCGGCGGGATGATTAATGAGACTTTAGGTGCATTCTACTGACTGCTTCCAGATAATGTCTTTGAAAGATCCCGTTGCTTCTGGCTGCAATTCAGAGCTATTTATTTGCAAGGTGAAGCTCTGAGTAACGGCGCTTCCAGCGCCAGCCCCGCGCGATACCGTTACGGAGACAAACTGGATGCCCCCGATTTCCCATCTCCAGGGGGATCTCTTTGCTTCGCAGTTTTGCTTGGCAGCCTTGTGGAGATACTGGGGAGGTCAAGCGGTGAAAGACGCGACGTCTGCCCTCAGACTGCTGCTTTGTGTCGTGGTGAGATGCTGCCTTAGGGAGGGCTGTGGGGTGTAAGGCTTGTAAGAAGGAAGCTCTTATCAGGAGATATCGATCCCGTTTGGGTTTGTTTTCTCTTGATGCTAGTGTGTCTTTCCATGGCTCCCTATCTCCTGTCCAGGTGAGCTCTCTTGCAGTTGGGCTCTCTGTGATCTTGAGAGCGCTTGTGCACCCATAAATACCCTCTCAGTTTCAGCTTGGGCAGAGGTCACAGCTGCCTGCTGCCACATCCAGGGCTGGAAACCTCTCTGCTAGGTCTCTGCGGGTCATCATCCCACCGCAAGCCCCAAAGCCATGTGTCCTTGAGCAGCTGTGCCTGCTGCCCCAGTGCTCCTCTTCCCCAGCAGCACATCTTGCTGTCAGCAGTGCCAAGGCACTGGAGATGGCACCAGGGAGCCCAGCAGAGCTGGAAATGAACTTTTCATTTCATCCCTTTCACGGCAGCTCTGGATGAGGAACATCTCCATGGGCTTTTATTCTCTGAGGGCCACCTCAAATCCTTTGTTTGGTTTTGAGCCTCTTACTACAAGAAAGACATCGAGGGGCTGGAGTGTGTACAGAGAAAGGCAATGAAGCTGGTGAAGGGTCAGGGGCATAGGGGTTGTGGGGAGCGGCTGAGGAACTTGGGTTGTTTAGTCTGGAGAAGAGGAGGCTGAGGGAGACCTCTTCGCTCTACGCCTACCTGAAAGGAGGTTGCAGGGAGGTAGGTATTGGTCCCTTCTTCCAAGTAACAAGGGATAGGATGAGATTAAATGGCCTCAAGTTGCCCCAGGGGAGGTTTAAATTAGTTATTAGGAAATATTTCTTCATTGAAGGGGTTGTCAAGCACTGGAACAGGCTGCTCAGGACAGTGGTGGAGTCACCATCCCTGGAGGAAGTTAAATGATGCGTGGATGTGGTGCTTAGGGACACGGTTTAGTGGTGGAGCTGGCAATGCTAGGTTAATGCTGGGACTTGAAGATCTTGGAGATCTTTTCCAACCAAAAGAATTCTGTGATTCTATACCCTCTGCTTTAAGGAACACCTTGTTTCTCAGTGGTACACTTGCTCTCCGTGGTAAGCAGACACATCGTTTCTCTTCCCAGATAAAAACATGGGGGCAAAAAGGAGCTTCAGAGCAAAGATCTGATCCGTGCTTCCCATTTGCCCACTCTGCTTTCCCAGCTGCCGCATTCGCAGACCTCAGGTTGTGATGAGCGGAGGGGTGGGGTGGGTGGGGGCGCGGGGCGGCTCTGCGGAACATGGACCTGCAGCCCCGTGTGCTGACTTCCCACCTGCTCTGCTGGCTTTTTGGTTTTCTCTGGGAGGTGGAAGTTACTGGCGTCACCGTAAATACTCTTTGTTTCTGAACGCAGCCCATCGGCAGTGAAGTAACAAACAGACCCCAAGGAAACAGCTAAGCAGAGCCACAAAAAAACTGCACTTGAAAAGGTCTTTTTTTTACCCCTGATCCTTTTATGTGTCCAGGCAGGATACGGGAGGCAGGGATTTTCTGTTGAGGCAGTGGGAGCTGCTGGATTTTGTCATCAAGAATAATAATAACAGTGAAATGGTGACTGGCAAACTGTGGATGAGGGGGTATTGGGGGTGTAATACAGCGCAGCAGAGGAGCAAGGAAGGGGGAGCAGGCAATACCCCACCTTTACTGAACAGTAACGGTGCTGGGAGCAGGGGAAGGACCCGATTCTGCCGTTCCTTTCATCAGTGGCAGTGCTGCAGGGAGAGCTGGAAAGAGAAACCCACCTTCCTTAAGCAGGGGATTGGTTTCCCCCATTAAACCTGAAGATAAAACTGTGCTGCTAAATTGCTGTCACTGTTTTAATTCTCCCTGGCTCGCCACCTCCTCTCTCTCCCCGCTGCCTCCTCCTCCTTCTTTTCTCCTTTATTTTTGTCTCCCTCTTTCTCCTCTCTGTGCCATCTCTGCTCCATCTTTGTTTTGCTCTGTCAATCTCTTCCTCTTTTCCCTTTTCTTCCTCCACTCTCCTACCTCTTTTATTCCCTTTAAATTCATTGCTGCTCCTCTCTCCCAAGCCCTTCTCCTCTCTCAGCATCCTCTCCCTCACCACCATCAGGCTTTGCAACCTCTCCCCAGGGCCCTCTGCTTCCCCAGCCCTTCCCGTGCCTGATTTATTGGCTTGCTTGGAGAAAATTTGGTCCATTTTCAGCTCCTCCAAGACGCTGCTGGCAGCTGAGGGTGCACTAAAAGGGCACTGGGTTCATTTTAAGCGTCGCGGTCAAGTGCAGTAGTTTGGGGTGGCTAACCTCTCCTGCAGGCTGTGTGTTTAGAGCGGGAGGTTTTATGGTCTTTTGTCTTTCAGCATCCTCCTTTTTATACTTGCCCTCCAGCCGGGAGCTCTCCACCAAGGTGCTCTCCAGGCTTTGCTTCTTGCATGCACTCAGCACTTAGTAAGTAATAGTGAGTAGTAAAAAGGAGTAGTGGAGGGATGTGTGCGGGGTTGGGAGCCCCGAGGTGACGGATTTATACTGTTTATGAGCGCTGGATTTGCCTCTGCCACTGACTGCTGCTGGAGATTTAGCAAATCCTTTAATCTCTCTCCTTCCTCAGTTTCTCCAGTCGGTTAAGTGAGGATAATGAGGCATAACTAACTTGCAAGCTGTCGAGGGAAGGGTTTAATTAGCGGCTGATCTTGCTAGGTGCCGTGGGGCTTTGGTTCGCATCGTGGTACGGGAGCATGGATTCAGGCATGAGAAGGCTCCGAGGGGCTCCGGACCTGCAAGATATTTGGCTGCTTAAATACTTTGGAGGATCCAGGTCCCAGCTTGTATAGCAGCTCCTACAGCTGCTGCTGGTGTCTCCTGGAAGAGGTAACATCCCAGTTCCCGGGCTGGCTGTGCCCCACGGCAGTGAGCAGGGGATGGGGAGACCTCAGCTCCACTTCCCATTTTGCAGGCGGCCTCTTTCCTTCCCGTTCTGCGTGCGCGGGGGTTAATTGCCTCGTGCGTCTGCCAGCCGCAGGGCTTCCCAGCCAGCGCCGCTCTTCCAGTAATAGAGGCTCTTGGTTTTCAGCTCTCTGTCATAAATCCAAAAAAGAAAAAGGAGAGAGAAAGAAGGGAGGAAATCTATTCCTTCCAGCTGTCTCTGCCTTCCACGGCCGATCAGATACGGAGGTTTCGTTTGGAGTAGGCGGGAGAAGTGAAGGTGGTGGAGGAAGAGAGGTACCCAGGTGATCCTCAGTGGTGGGGCTCACCTGTAGACACTTGTGCTATTCTCCAGCCTTCCCTCATCATGATGCTCGTTGCTTCCTTCGGATGCTCGCTACAACTTGGCTGCCTTTCTATTACAGCCTGGAGAAAACACTGCGCTTGATACTTGTTAGGAGATGTAATCTGACTTTTATTGGGAGTGCGTGTCTTATTATCTCAGCTGGTTTTTAGTTGTAACCGCACGCCAGAAGTATGACAGGTGTATTTGTTACTGCGCCCTGCTCTCCTTGCTGAGCCTGCCTCGCCTGCCCATGTCCTCTGTTCCAGAGGATTAGCTGACACCAAAGAAAACGACATCCACTGCCTTCCTTCTGTCTGTCTGCCTTAGTCCCACAATGCACACAATTACATCTGTCTTGCACCATCCTTTTTCTCAAGATGAGCCCATGCTGAGTGGTGTTTAGAGTCCAATTCTCTTTTTCCCTGCCAAAAAATGCAAGGGAATGGTATTTCACATAAAAGCCTTTGAGAGGCAAAGAAGCTCTTGAAATCTTACCCTGGAGTGACCTTTTTCCCCCTTCCCTTGAGCAAGCAAAGGGCATCGTGTGACCCGTCCACTCAATCCCATAAATCGTTTTTTATGGACATGTAAAATATCGGTGAAAAATACTTCATCCCTTTAAAGAGAAAAATAAACAGCTTCTCTCATCATTATACAGTTTCCAGGAAGAAAAGCACAGTTGGTATTGACAAAGCTTAAAAGAAGGGGGGGGGGGGGGGGCGATGGAAGAAAAAAGAAAACCCAAACGCAAGAGATTGAAGTTTTCGCAAAACAACCTGGCTTTGATATTTACAAAAGTGTAATTTGCTCCTTGTTGGATTTGGTGTGAACTCGTCATCAGCAGGAGTGCACGGGGAGGCAAGGTTCCCCCCTGCACACGAGCTTCTATTTGTTGGCTGAACATCAAGTGGGAGCTGTTGAATGTCTTGTTGGTCGTTAGGTCTCTCTCGAATGATTCATGGCACCCTGAAAAGTCATCTAAAGCAAGGGTGCTCATTTAATGGTGCTTTGAAAGTCCTTTCCAAGCCAAACCATTCTGTGATTGGGGTTGTCCATCACTCTGTGTCACCACCGGTGGGAGCCTTGAACGTGAACCTGCACGAGGTATCTCTCTTGGAAACAGCTCAGCGCTACCCTGTGCCCGATGCAAGGTGCTGGGCTGGGATTTTGCATAACCGCAGCTCTAACTGGTAGTGTTTTATTGCTCCAAAATTCCCTTTCCATCAGCTGGGATTGATTTCGCGATGTGAACTTGACTTCTCTTGTGACCTGTAGTTGGCCGTGCGCTCCAATATGTTTCAAAGTACTCTGAGAGCCATAGAAATGCGAGGCCTTGTCTTTTGCCATTGAAATATTTTCATTCTTTTCCCCTTCCTCAGTTTATTGCCTTTGAGTTGTGCTTGTGCCTTTGAAGCAGGGATGAATTTCAGCCGCAGAGTTTCATCTCAGGGTGTAGATCTGTGCTCCAAGGAGGGAAGCATTCACTACATTTTTTTTTTATTTCCATTCAGCCCGTTTCAGAGTTAGACCCAAGCTGTGAAATTCAGATGTAAATTCTTCCTAAGCCTAGCCACCACCAGGCATGGGTTTATTGTCCAGCTTTTAAGCTGATGAGCACCAGTGTCTGGGAAGAAAGCTCAGGATGTGTTCCTTAGAGATAGGAGACACCACGGAGTGCAGTCCCTCTGCATCCAGAAAACCAGCTGTGAACAAGTTGGTGCAAAGCCACAGTCTTCCCATCTCCAGCTTCCCAAGGCTTGGCTTAAAAAGGCTGTTTCTACCTCTGCCTCCGAAATGAGTCAGTGATGGAAAAGGGATGCAAGGTGAAGCTGAAAATGACGGGAGCCAACTGGGACTCTGGTGGGGGTGAAAAAAACACACGACGTCCCATCACCACCCTGAGAGCATCTGGTATGAGAGACACTGTCTCCACTACGTTCCCCATGTTGTCATTTGGCTCAGCCCCCCTGGGCAAGTGGGATTTCCATGTGGCCTCGCCGGCGGAGCTGCCCTAGGCTGGTGGCTAATTGGCCGTAGTTGCGGCTCCTGGCTTGCTCCATTTATATCCATGAACGGGGATTACTGGGAGCCGACTGACTTCAATGCCAGCTGTGGAGAAAGGAAGGGGGAGAGGGGAGAGCAGCAAATGAGCCGTGCAGATGTTGGAAAGTGAATTAGCCTTTAAGAGTGTTTTCTGTGGCGAGGCGGTATGGCAGCCGAGGTAAGAGGGAGCAAGATACTGACAGCATCCCTCCAGCAATCCCTCATATTTACCGAGGGATTGAGATGAGTTTGTTCTCTTCTACTGGATCGAAGGCTGCAGAGATCGCAAAGCCTCCTAGGGTGCATGGCAGGGCTTAATAATAAAGAATGAGTCAGGTCTTCAATATTACACGAAAGCAGTGGGCTTAAATAATAAATGAAGCAAAATTAATCAAGGTGTATCTGAAGGGAGATACGGACGTTCCAGTGCAGCGAGCTCAGGAGCAGCTCGACAACTGTCAACATGCAACAGAAATGAAGTTGTTTCTAAAAAGCAGTTGGAGAGGAGTCTCTAGATGTTGTTGCTCTTCCTTTAAACAGTGTAATTGGTTCTGAGATGGTGTGTTAAGTGATTCACTGCTTCCCAAGAAGAGTTGTCCATGACCAAGATGGGGACTTCCCTTGGAGAAATCACGGTGCTTCAAAGTCCTGGTCTTGTCTGGTGCCTGGAAGGGGTGAGGAAAGGTGGAAAGAGAAATATAAGAGTTGGATGATGCAGAGCAGGTGTAAATTCAAGCTGGGCTCTGGAAAAGAGGAACTGTTTGAGGCGTGGAACCTCCTTTCTCTGGCCCCTTTTTTCATCACTTTCCTACCCTCCAATGCTGCTGTTTCTTCTCCTGATCCCTGCCAGCCTTGCATTGCCTTCACAATGTGTAGGGCGAAGAGGAGAGAAGCGAGATGGATACCAGTCACTTCTCCCTCTACCTTTGTTCCTCTTTTGGACATGACAAGCCCAGGCATGAAATCATCTGGACTTATTTCCATTTAGATGGTTCAGAACAGCCTTGTGGACTGGGATGATCATTGTCCCTTGACTTTCAGTGTCCTTTGAGTGGCCGACTCTCATACTCCTTTGCAGATCTCGGCTTAAGCCTTCTGGCTTTTCTGCCGACGAGGGCTCCATTTAACCTTTCCTCTTGTCTGAAGAAAGCGCGTCACATTCTCCCATGCACGCAGCTGGAAAACTGAAGGGGATCTTTGCCCTTTTCCTTCTTGTAACGTAACGACTGAGGGATCCCCCATAAAGGCTGGATTTCCCTTACAAAGCAGTTGATGGCAAAAGACACACGAGGTAATTGGAAAAGTAGCCAGGTTTGAGATTAAAGTTGTTCCATCAGCTGAGACATTTGTCGAAAGCTTCCCCTCTGGCTGATTTACATAATGCTCCAAACCATTTCAGGAGGAATGTTGGGAATCCCATAATGCAAATAACCCCTGAGCCGGTATCATCAAATGCCTCCACCTGATCCAAGATGAGCACAGAAAGAGATTTGCCACATGTTTTACCCAGCTCAGCAATGTCTCCTCCGCAGACGGAATTGCTAACAATATTCCGACCTGTTGGAGCACAACATTGAAACGTATAGAAACAAGACCCGCAGCCACGTTCTGCAATTCAATCTCATCTTTATTGCGGCGGTGGAGGTGTGCTGCATATTAGCGAGTAGTTTTTTCCCCTGACTAACCTTGGCTGGGTTTCATTACCGGTTCCTGGCTCTCCTGGGAGTCAGTCCACGTGGGTCCTTGTCCTGTTGATGAGAAGGTGACTGGCTGGCTTCCCATCCTGGTTGGGGATGGGGTGATGACTCCATATCAGTCCCTGCAAACTTTGTCCTGCAAAATGTCTAGCTTGAATTCCCACCGATGGCCAAACAGAGTCAGGGTTCATGAGAGAGGTCATACAGAATCATAGAATTGTTTCAGTTAGATAAGACCTTTAAGGACATCGAGTCCAACCATTGATCCAGCCCTGCGCAGTCTCCCACAAGACCATGTCCCCAGTTAAAATAGCCTCTTGTCTTTCAGACACCTCCAGGGATGGTAATGCAACCACCTCCCTGGGCAGCCTGCTCCGAAGCAGTAATGCAATTCCTCCCAATGTCCAACCTAAATCTCCCCTGGTGCATCTTGAGACCATTGCCCCTTGTCCTGTCACTGGCTACCAGGGAGAAGAGACCAACGCCCACCTCACCACAACCTCCTTTCAGGCAGTTGTAGAGAGCGATGAGGTCTCCCCTCAGTCTTCTTCAGACAAACAACCCCCGCTCCCTAAACCCTTCACCAGCTCTGTTCCCCTTCTCTGGACGTGCTGCAGCATCTCGACGTCCTTCTTGTATTGAGTGGCCCAACACTGAACCCAGGATTCAAGATGCAACCTCATTAAAGCTGAGTACAGGGGAAAGATCACTTCCCTAATCTTGCTGGCCACACTATTCCTCATGCAGGTCAGGAGGCCATCAGCCTTCTTGCCCATTTGGGCCACTGCTGGCTCATGTTCAGCTGCTCCTGTCTCCACTGGATGCTGTGAACTGATGGTGCCACGTTGACCTGTAGATTTCTCCCCGCGGAAGATCTGCACTCAAATGCTCTCTTTTTTCCCCCACTTTTATCTTCTGGAGAAGAACAATATATCTCTCACCCGCTTGGTAGCTTCCTTTCCATTCCTCGATTGAATTATACAGAGGGTGCACTCGAGTGATTTTTAAATCTAAATGAAAATGTAAAGAACCCTTTGCCGTAGCACCGAATCCTACAATAAAGCAAATTGTTTAACTTCTCTGCACCCTCATCTGGCCCTAATTGATTCTTGTAACCCAACTGTGATTTCTAACATGTTCCAGTCAGAGAAATCTACCGGCACTAATTCAACACGGTGAGCACCAAGGATGGCGTTTAATGCAATGATGAGATCAACGTCCCTTCTGAGGGAGTCAGGAAGCACGTACCACCCTACCCAGCCTCGCCGAAGCAACAGTGTTGGTTGCCAAAAACTTTGTTTCTGAGGATGGGAAAATACATTTTTTCATGCTTCTGTTTCCCCCAGCACATACCTGCAGCTCTTTCTTTTCCCATCGAAATCCCACTGGAGGAGGCTGCTCTTTGGGGAGCAAAGATTAAAAGCATTTTAGATGAGCCCGTGTTCACCATATCCCTGCTTGTGAACCCCGGGATATTTTGGCATTTGAATTCAGTGTGTGGTTTGGGCAGAGGTTGAATCGTGTTTCTCTGCAGTGGCTTCCCTGAGCCTCAGCCCTGCTGTGCACAGCAGGGATCCAGGGGCTGTCATCCAAGGATGCTTTCACTCAGCATTACAACTTGTATCCTCTTGAGCCGTGCTATGAATAGAAGGGTGGCTTTGCTTTTTTTTTTTTTTAACTATGCTAAAAATATTAGGTTTCTGGATATCCATAGCTTTCTTAATAAATGGAGTGAGAGTGTGGACCTCTGGGCCTCGTCCAGTTCTTGCGTTGTGCTCTGCTGGGAATAGCAGGAGGCTCCCGGATGAATTTGGCCAGGTCTTTGGAGCCACAGAGAAGCTGGTCGTAATTTCTCTATCGTTACAGCTTTCTGGAAATGTTAACGTTTATCTCCTTGCTCTGGGCTTTGGATGTCAGTGAGTTGGAAGGCATTTACCCTGATCATCATATTTTAAACAAGAGGAGATAGGACTGGAGTAAAGGCTGTGTTGGTGGGAATTTAGCTGCAAGGCTTTTCCACTGGAGTGGCTGTTAAGTCGTAAGAGAAGCCCTTGTAGAAATCTTCATGGAGGGGAGGTGGATGTCTTTGCTGCCTCCATCCAAGTGGATAAGAAATGCCTTGTGGTGTGGTGGCTCTGATAGGGGACGATGCTTCTCTATGTCAGGCTTGGCATCGGTGCAAGGACCCTGCTGTTTCCGTCTTGGTTCCTCATCGCCATCTCTTACCCTTCCCACCTCCATCTTCCTGAAGACATTTCTGCTGTCAATGCTCACTTAACACAATGTGGTACTTTAGGGGTGCCTGTTTGAGGGTTGCATGCAATGTGACTGGGAGGTGACAGCCTGCTTGATGGCAGTGACTGGTGGGAAGCTGGGCTCCCAATTAGAGATGACACATCCAGCCAGCACCGTGCCATGTGTGTCAGCTGCCCCCTGGGACGAATGAACGGCATTGCCAATCTTGGTCAATGTTCTTCAGTTGTCCAGCAGTTGCACTCCTTGCTTTCTCTTCCATGTTGCTACACTTGCATCTCAGGATGCTGTAAGATCCATCTTCATTGGCAAATTAATGGTAGAGGCTCCTTTTTGACTGCAGTCGACCAGTTGAGCTGATACCAGGAAGCCCACTGACCACGGCATGCCAGGTGTGTTGCAGACAGCAGCCGGCTTGTCCAGGCAAAGCCCAGGCTCACGCTCCCAAGGACTGGGCACACAGGCATTTATTTGTGTGCTGGTAGCTGTGTGTGATGGCGAGTGTTGCTTGGATGGGAACCAAGCTCATCCTCTCCCAAAGCAGATGTCGTAACACCGGCTCCAGAGCTGTTTGCTGTAGTTTCTCTTACGGTACCTATACTAAGATATAAGAGAGTAGGAAAAATGAGATGCTGGAATCTATGGGAGATGAGATTTACATATGTAGAAAGACTAAAAAGCTTAATTTTTGTTTGATTTTTGTTCCTGTTTGTTTGCTTTCTTACTTTTCTGTCTGTTTTCCACATTAAAAATTCAAGATATGTCTGTCTTCTATTTTCTAGAAGGCTCAGAGGACATCTGGAGAACTTGTTAGGATTATGTGGTTTGAGACATGATTTCTTCGGCAGATGAGGGATAGCTGGCTGTTGGAAACCCTACTTTTGGGGGGTGGATTTTGTTATCACCTCCTTTTTAAATGATTTTTTTTTGGAGACAACCTCGTGAGAAAACTGTCCTTGTTAAACCCTGCACCGTGAAATAATGGCTCGGAAAGGCTCCAATTTTGGGAGACCTCTAATGAGTCTCCCCAGGAGACAGAGCTCTATTTTATCTGAGGTAGAGGTGAAAAAAAAAAGAGGCAAGTCAACTATCGAAAACATTTTTTCAGTTAAAAAAATAGAGAACAGGCAACCTCAACCCCAGCTTTCTGTATGCGCCGCTTGTAAGTCAGAGAAAAAAAGGCAGCACCCCGCTTTTTTCCATTAAGCTTCTTCTATAATGTATTAATAGAGAATTATATCCTCGCTATAGGATTATTAAAAGAGAAGAGAGATAAAAATGATAGAAATGAATCCGTATGCTATTATGCGGATGACAATAGATACACTTAAGCCTTCCAGCCCTGACCTTGGCACATGTTTCATCTTGACTCTTGGAGAGTCTGAAATTGATACACTGACACTTAGCATTAATACGAAGAACTGTCATCATCCCCCAAGAGCATGAGGGGATGCGAAGGAAGGATTTTGCTCCGAAGAGAAGAGGAGAACCTCTCCTTCTGTCTCTCTGCCCCTTGTTCCTCCCCAGTCATGGACTGGTTTGCACAAAGACAAACCCATGAAGATCTCTGTCCCAAATGCGAGGCCGCTGTGGCCATGTGAGGGGGCCTTTGCCCTGGGGGGCATGTTGATGGGGGGGGCAAGAAGAAAAGGCTGCAGGGACACGAGATGAAAGCTGGGCTTTTTTTTCCCCATCTATTTAGCAATTTGAGTCTTCATGGAATGGGTTGGGTTGGAAGGGACCTTAAAGCCCATCCAGTTCCAGCCCCCCTGCCAGGGGCAGGGACACCTCCCACTGGATCAGGGGGCTCAAGAGCCCCTCTAACAGGTCCTTGAACTCTTCCAGAGCCGTGCACAACTTCCCTTCTCAACCCATTCCAGTGTCTTTCACCTGGAGACACCTGTGAACTTTTCCCCCTGGTGCTCTGCATGCCTTGCAGAAGCGCGACAGAGGTGGTACCCATACTCGCCATCCCCTCACACGGGTCCCCCTGACCATTAGGGACTCTCCCAAGCTTGGAGAGAGAAAGTTGCTTTCCAGGAGCTCCATCTGGTCTCTGCATTAGGAAAGAGGGAAAGTTGGTGCTGTGAACTTGTGTCTGGGAACCACTGCTGCCTCTGTCGTATCCCAGCCCCACATGGCTTTCCCAGCCTCGAGCTGCCGGGCATCGCTGCTGTTCCCAACAGCCCACTGTTAATGGCGTGGTGGAGGCAAAAGGTTTCCACTCACTCTTCCTTCCTCAAACCAAGTTTGTTTAGCCCTTAAGCTACTGTAAATATTGAGAGGGAGAAAGAGCTGCGTAACGTAGTGACAGCTCTGCTGTGTTCCTGCTAATGCAGATATCATTTGATCAATGTGATTCTCTGCAACCTCTTGCGAGGATTAATAATGAAGAACACTTTGCTGGAGTGAAACCTGAGGAGCAGCAGACTTTGTTAGCTGAGAGCTTCAGGTGGGAGCTGTCTGCAAGCAGCACCGCCAGGAAAAGAGCTGCGCTTCTCCGGTGCTGCCCAGGGATGGGGAGGATGAAGCAAATGCAGGGACACATAGAATGGTTTGGGTTGGAAGGCAATTTAAAGTTCACCCAGTTCCATCCCCCCTGCCATGGGCAGGGATGCCTCCCACTGCATCAGGTATCTTGTAGCTGGATCAGGTGGCTCATAGCCACGAGGAGGGAAGGGGCAGGCATGCTGGCAGCGTTCCTTCCAGTTGAGCAAAGATTTGCCACAGTCTGCTGAGCCCCCCGTGCCACAGCACCTCATCTCCATGCTCTTGGGCATCACCATGAGATGCTCTTCTTCTGCCGGTGACACGTGGCCACGGTGCCGAGTGACCAGCTTGAGATAAAGCATCTGATCTGGCCACAAAGGGATAACTGCAGGGTAGCTGGGAGAGCACACAGGACTTCTTTCCAAAGACCTCAGTGTGGCGGCTCTAAACCCCACGTGTGCATCTTTCTTTATCTCTCATTTTATTTATAACCCTGGTTGGCTTTTTTTTTATTATTATAATTACTCCTGCTGAGCTGGAAAGTTGCTGAGTAAAAAAAAAAAGGAAAAAAATAATATTAGGGCAAATGTGTCAGGCAAATTAAACTGGTTATAATCAGCTCCTTCTCCCGTAGCCTTTGCTTTCCGTGACTGTCTATCCTTGGTCCCTATGTACATATAGATGCTCTCCCTCCTCTCAAATTCAGTGTCAGGAACTTTATTGGCACGACAAGATATGCTGTGTTGCTGGAGTTAATACAGTCTCAAGTGTGGATGGCTGAGACAGGTTTTCACAGTAGTAATTGGGTTTTATACAGTGTGTCCAGTTCTATATTTGGTGGCTGAGGCGCAGCTATATCGGGAAGCCATTTCTGCCACCTCTGCTTGAATTATGCAGATGAGGGTTTGGTTTTTTTTTCCCTTGCTTTTAAGGGCGAAACAGAGTCAGTTTGTGCAGTCAGCTTGCTCCTCGCCCACCCCGCTGTGCAGCTGCACGGGGTCCCTTGCTGAGCCCTGCGGAACTGAGCTGCTCTAGCCAGGACGCTGGCTGAAGCACATCAACGCAGCCAGGAGCACAACCAGCACAACTGAGCCTCCAGAGCAGACCTGAGGGTGTATCTGACCTCTGTGCTCAGCTGTCGCTTGGTCTGGGTGCTGCTGAGCTGGTGGGCTGCTCCGAAAGAAGTGGGTCATTGTGATGGGAAGGGCTGAGGCTTCCTTCTTCTGCCCCGGAGGTGTCCTCTCTTCAGCCTCCTCTGCCTTCTCCATACCTCTCCTTCCCATCCTCTTTGTTTTCCTCATTTTGCTTCATATTTATTTCCCCCACCAGCCCTGATGCTTTCTTTGTCTCCTCATCACCTTCCCTCCTTCACCCAACCTGGCCGCGCGTCCATGGTGGCCCCGTTGCCAACACCTTGGCAGACAGGATGATGGCACGTGAGCTGTTTGCAGAGCTGAGGAACAAATGGGACTGAGGACAGGCAGTCCATGAGACAAGGAACCTTTGCTCCAAGAGGCGATGAAAAGTGGCAGAATTGGAAATGATTTTATTTCAATTAGATTTTAATTAGCTGCTGTCTCTGAGCCGTCGGATCAGTCGGCAAATAATTGAAAAGCAACAATATTTGCATGTGGCGCCTCGAAGAATAGCTGCGTCTGATCGGTGGCACGGAGGGTTTGGGGAGATAATTCCCAAGGTCAGCTGCTCCTCGATGGTAGTTCAGTGTGGGCAAGTTTGTTGCAAATAACCCACTGTAGCCTCACACTAATTTTACAGTAAATTAATGCCGAGCCGGCATTTGTATGGATTTAATTAGCAGGCAACACAAACTTTTATAAACCTTTTGCAGTGGCAATTTAAACCTGATTGCAAAGTTATTAAAGGCAGCCATGGCAGGCTGCTCCTAGGAGTCTGCAGGGACCGAGGCGCGCCAAAGCGTGGGAACTACACAATGTGTCGGTGCTGCTCGAGCACTTCACGGCAGGGACAAATGGGGGGAGCTCTGCCAGCTTGCTAGAGATGAGTTGAGTGGCTGATGTGACCATCTCCTGCCTCACATTGCTCCATCGCATCTACCTTGGTGCGATTTGCCCCTGCCCACGGCAGAGGATTGGAACTGGATGATGTTAAAGGTCCTTTCCAACCCAAACCATTCAACGATTCCTCCTTTCATTCCCCAGCCTGTTGCATCGATCTAGGAAATCGGAGATATTGGCTCTCAAATCTGCCTCAGAATTGCTCTTCTGCTCATTTCCAGGTGGCTGCCGCATGGTTTTTACAATAGCTACAAATAGTTGGGAGGCAGCATAGCCCGTAAAAGCCAACGCTCTCCTCTGAGCGCATGAAGGCAGAGCGGTTTATGAGCAGGTCTGTTGTCTGTGGCAGTAATGTGTTGCGTGCTCCCCGGGGAGAGCTGCTAGGAACCACAAGATCACGAGTTTCACAGTACATATCTATAGCTGGTGTCACAGATAATTAAAATAAGTGGGTTAGTAGCCTCGGCTGGGCGCGTGGATTACAGCTCCCGTAATTCAGAGTGGGCACGGGTGTCAGTCCAGCCGTGGCTTCAAGCACAGAAGAAATAGCCCTGCGGCAGTTGGACGAGGCTGGCTGACCACGTTAAGGGCATTAAAAATATTTATGCACTCTGGAATGATGGGAGTCCTTTTTAAATGCCCGCAGAGCGAGGCCATTTCTTATTTTACAAATAATTGCATTTAAAATCTCACTGTATCTGTATATGTTTGTGTACATATATAAGGGAAAATGCAATTCTTGATGGAGTAAATTTAATTGCCAACCCGCCTTTGTGAGAAATGGGAAATAGCAGCTTTTAATTACAATTGAGGGTTTTGTGTGGCGAGTCCAGGACACCTCTGCAATCAGCCAGAGAGATTCTGTCCTCCATGCTTCCCTCCTCGCACGTTCGGAGGACAATGGCAAGTCATTAACGAACTATAATGGGAAAAGCCGTATCTAACGATTACATTCTCTTAGCGAGGCCAGGCGGGTAACTAACCACTGGTGTACTTTTTCTTCCCTTTTCTCTTTGCTAATAGCATTCTTGCTGGAGCCAGGCAAATAGAGCCCAGATGCTGGGCCGCTGGCTGCTGTGCTTGGCTTCGGGTGCCGCGTGATTGAGTGCCGAGCCCTGTTTTGCTGTCTGTTGCGCCGTGTAGATCTGGAGTCGCTCCACGGGCTTGCATTTGTCTGACATAAGTGGGAGCAGAGCCTGGCCTGCTCCAACCCCCTTCCCTCGTAGCTGGAGGAGAGCTCTGATTAATGATTGATTGCTGGTATTAATTTGCTGCGCGAAAGAGGTGTCCAAGGACAATGTGAAATGGCTCTTGCATATCCAAGGCAGGTCAGGGATAGCTTATGGATTGAAAGGGAGCAGACACTTTGCCCAGGCTGGCTGAGATGCACAAACCCCTTTAGGAAGGTTTTGAGATGGCTGGTTATAGCTGGGTGGCTGTGGAGTTATTCTCTCCTTGGCTCCTCTGTGCCTGTACCCACCTTATGCCCCCTGAAGACACAGCTTGGTTTTCCGAGATGCTGGGCTGGCATTTTTCCATTCGGATAGAAACTATTGGGTGTCCAGCATCTTCAATGTGGGGCTGAGATGTGGAGGGGAGGAATAAGGTAGGCTCTTAAGCTCCAGGGATGCTGGCACCCATCCCTTGGGTCCAGCATGGGCGCCAGGCGAGATGAGGCTTGGATGCTTGCATCTCCCAAGTGACAAGCGATAAGATGAGAGGAAATGTCTTCAAGTTGCACCAAGGGAGGCTTAGATTGGATATCAGGAGAACTTTCTTTGCCAAAAGAGCAGTGAAACACTGGAAGAGGCTGCCCAGTGGTGGAGACTCCATCCCTGGAGGTGTTCAAATAACATGTAGACACGGCACTTCGTATCAGGATTCAGTAGGCACAGTGGCGTTGGGCTGACAGTTGGACTGGATGAACTTAAAGGTCTTTTCTAACCTTAATGATTCTATGATCTTTGGAGGAGCAATTTTTGAAGTCTCAGTCAGAAAGGACCCAGCCTTTAGATGCTGAAATAGTGGCCACTGCAACCCAGACCCTTCTCCTTTCAGACTCACCGGTCCCTTCTGCAAACCTGAGCCTGGATGTGGAACAGGGTGAGGCGGGAAAGAGGAGAATGGGAGTGCTAAAAAAGCAAAGAACACAAAAGTAGAAGATCTGAGAGATATTTCCAGATAGATGTGGGTAGGAAAATAAGAGAGAACGCTATTTGCAGCTTGCAATTAAAATAAATCTGAACAGGAGAGGAGATGGCAGTGCTGAGTCTGTTGATGTGTCTGATGAAGCAAAGCTGATTCACCTAGAAGTTGACACAGCTGTGTTAATGTGCCTGCAAATAGCAGCTCCTGTCTGCCTGTGATTAAGCCACGATGGAAGGCCAGCCTCTCACCTGTGGGTTTATAAAAGCTGGTGCCTCCCCTTTGATTGGGGAGGGTTTTTAGCTGGGCTGCTGTGCATGTGCCCAACTCTGGCTCCAGGAGCAGCACCCCCCGCCTGTGTGGTACATTGGCTCCAGCTCTGCCGGTCGAGAGCGAGGTACCATGAACTGTGTAAGCATTTTGATTGCCACCCATTATTTATTTTGCAGGAAGCGGGGATGCGTGCGGAGGGGCGGGAGGAAGGACCAGGGGACGTGGCTTTTTGAGTGTAATTGCAGCCGTTTGCCCATTTGCTGCCGTGCGCACAAGTGAGTTGTCGGGCAGGGCTCTGACGCCGGCTGCGCGTGCGAGTCACGGAGCAGCATCAGCACGGTGTTAGGCAGGGGTTTGGGAGGGGGGGATCAAACCCCTCCACCACGGTGGGTAGAGGATTCACATGTGCCCACCACACGCTCTAAAAATACCCCTCAGTAATCAAGCCCCTGCCGCTCGCTATTGTGCTCTCCCTTGCTGCTGGTGCTCATCAGTCCCTTGGGGTATAAATAGCAGCTCTCCTGATGGAGCTGTGCTCTTGTTTTGACATCCCCATCACTGAGTGAGGTGGCACACGTACTGGGATGGTGCACAGCCCAGGGAACCAGCTCAGGCGTGGACCCTCCTGGAAGGCAGCAGCTGAGGACTGGGGCACCTGCTCATGGGGCATCGGGAGGGAGAAATGCAAGGGTGGAAGGAGACACGGCTGTGTGTGCAAAGGGAAAGCAGGGCTTGGAAGCTGCTTTTTAAAGTCTTCCTAATGCCCAAGCTAGGAATCATAGAATGTCCTGGAGTTGGAAGGGACTCACAAGGGTCATCGAGCCCAACTCCTGTCCCTGCACAGGACACCCCAACAGTCACACTGTGGGGCTGAAGGGCATTGGCCAAAGGCTTCTGGAATATTGTCAGGCTGTGACTGCTTCCCTGGGGAGCTGTGCCAGTGCTCCACCACCCTCTGGGGGAAGAACCTTCTCCTGATGTCCAACCTAACCCTCCTCTGGCACCTTCCTGCCATTCCCTTGGGTCCTATCGTTGGTCACCAGAGAGAAATGCTCCTTCTCCCCTTATTGAGGAAGCAGTAAGCTGTGATGGTGTCCCCTCTCAGTCCCCTCCAGGCTGAACAGACTTGAGTATTAGTTCCCATATCCTTCCCCACCCCTGTACCCTTCAGCCTCAGGGGCCTTAGAGCAGCAGGGGAGGGTGGGAGTGAGATCTGCAGGCCAGTTCCTCTCCCTGCTGAGCAGAACTGGGTGCTTTGTGCAGGGCTGAGCAGAGCTCCCGGCAGAGCTCCGAGTGCCACCAGCAGGACCCAAAGGCAGAAGAGGGAGATGCGATCTCATTTTTTTCCAATATGTCAGTAGTTGTTATAGAAAAGAGACCGATCGATTGCTCTCCGTGTCCACTGCGAGGCAGAACAGGAAGGAATCGGATTAATTTGCAGTAGGGAAGATCAAGGTTAGATATTTGGGAATAGCAATCTTGCTGGTAGCAAGCATCTAAAAGTCCCGGGAGAAGATTTCGAGAGAGATGGGAGTGTCTCGCTGCTGGGGGCTTTCGAAGAGCAAACGTAGCAAATACGTGGTGGGGATGGGATGGTGCTGTCTCAACAGTGAAACCTGGGACAGGTGGTTTCGTGAGTCTGTAAGTGTCGGCTTCCTGGGGTGGTGTTGTCCCTCACCGCGAGACGCGCGCGTAGCAAACGAGGCTGCTGCGATGCAGTGCTTATTAAGTAGTTACGTGGGGAAGCGGAGGGGGTGCCTTCAAACCGGCTGCTCTGCAGATTTCCTGTGGAAACTGTCTCGCTGAAATCCAAATGTCATCAGTCATCAGCGGCTGAGCAGCCTCTCTGAAACCTCCAAGCGGGACGTATGCGCTGGTTCATTACGGCTGTCATCCTGCTGGTGCTTGGGTTTATTTGTGGTGGTGGTGATGTTCACAGAGAGCCTCTGCTGTGCTTTTTGGACACGAACGCTGGCTCTAGGGGCTGGGATCTTGAAAAAAGTTTCGTCTGATCCAAAGGCAGACGCTGTGTCAGCACCCACCACAGTTTCCTGAAACCGTGCAGGGATGGTGCAGCTCCAGCCATCCCTGGCTGCTCTCTGCAAGCCCCTGCTACTTAGCAAACACAGCAACCTCCATTGCATCTTCTTGGAAGGTTCAAAGGGGTCAGGAGATGAGGATGGGGTGGGTTTTCAAAGAGGCAGTCCTTCTGTGGCTTGGCTTTCTCCTGTGCCCGTTGGTGGTTTGGAGCAAACGGGCAACCCAGCAGTGTCCCCTAGGGTAGGTGCCCAGCTTCCAGCTGCAATGTCACCTCTTCCACTTAATCAGAAGCCTTTTTTTGTTTCCAAGAGGGAATTTGAGACCTCTGCATGGAATGTGGAGCTCGGCACCCCTAGGTACAGGGACACTTGCTTAAAACTCTTACCCTGGAGTCTGTTGAAGGGTTAAAGTGTGTTTCCTACTGCAGTCAGAGAGGGCATAAAATGTGGAGCCAGAAAGAGGAAGCCTAATGGGTAGGTAATTAAAGGACATGCCAGGGGATAGATGGATGAATAGAGCGGAGGGAGGATGCGGAGGGGCTATAGAAACACATCAATACATGTATGAGGAGGGAGAGATGGACAAGAAGATTAATTTATGATCATTCCTGTCTATTATTATTCTGAGTCAGAGGCTCAGGTCACATCTGGAAAGTCTCCAAACCTGTCCTAGTGCAGTAAGGTTAATACAAGGCCAGTGGCTCCGCCAAGTTCCGTGGGACTCGGCGCTGGATTAGGCAACTGCCAGCTGAAATCTAAGGTGGGCAGATAGGGGAGCGAGAGAGGAGAGGCTGAGCAGTGGGGTTAGAGGGCTGCGTGGTTGGCATTAGCGAGCGATGATACAGGCTGGCACCAGCTTGGGGTCATTGGAGAAGCATTAGCACCCAGAAAGGCAGCAGTGGAGAAGCTCCAGACCTGTTTGAGGGGAGGGAGAAGGCAGCATCTTATTTATGTCGTTGAACGGGGGGGCTTTTGGTTGGTAGTGGTCCCTTCTTTTTGAGTTGGCTGGATTTATCCACTGCATCTAAAATCCTTCTCTGCCCCAGAGGTGCTTTGGCAGTTGGTGGCAAGTAGGGGTTTTGGAAACCTTGGCTGCTCAGGGGCTGCTTTGGATCTTTTATAACAAAGGTCTTGATTGAGTCTTGGAAGCTGGGGAGCGTTGAAAGACCTTACTGCGTGTGGATCTTGAGTTAAGACCAAAGGGAGAGGTTATTTTGCTGTTTGCTGTAGCCCAGGGGAACAAGACAGAGCGATGCCCGAGCAGCGGTACAGCATGCTCAGAGCTTCGCTGCTTTGCTTGTTACGTGCCACGAAATGGCCCTTTCTCCTTGTTGAGGTTAAACAAGTGGCTTGTAGGCAGCCTCATGCGCTGCTGTAGCAATTCTGCTGCGGTTCAGAGGAGGTCTGCAGCCGTGTGCTCTACGGAGCGCGTTCAGCAGCTCAGAAAAGCTAAATCCTTACTTCACAACAAGGGGCGAGCCTTGAGACTTGTTGAAAACCGCAATCATTACATGTGGTCCTGCCTGGAAACCTTGGGAGCATTTTCTTTTCCCTTCACACCTCGACTTTCTCGCTCCGGCTCTGCAAGGCTGGATGTGCTGAGCAGGATTTCCCTTTCAAATGACACAGAGGGGGGGCAAAAAACCCCCAACCATTCTGCAGCAAGGTTTGTCTGCGGGAGGCATGACCCAGCCAGGCTTCCCAAGGTCCGCGGGCAGGAAGGATGAGGGTGTATCGCCGTTTGTTTATTCCCCACTTTAATAATCGGCTGATTAAGTTGCATTTTTATTTGGTTTTGGTGGCAATCAGATTGAGAGCTGTAATATCCACTCACACCTCGTAATTACCGTTAATTTCTTCTCTCTCCTCTGTGCATGGTAGGGCTGGGGTTGGCAAAGGCAGCCGGGAAGCGTGGGTGAATCGGACCGCAGCGCTTTGCATATTGATGAGCTGATGCCTGCTCCTCGGCCAAGGGCCGAGACAAGCAGAGAGGGAGCGAGAAGGGGCGATGAACGGGGTGAAAATCCACCTTAAATCCCAGACAAAGGCAAACCCGGCAAAGTGTCGGAGTCAGCACAACAGCCTGTGCGAGCCTAATTACCATAACGATGTGAAAGAGCCCAATCAGCAATCTGGGGCTAATCTTTCATGTATTACAGGTCTCTCTTTCGGAGCGCTCCACAGCTAAATGCATTTTTAATGAAGATATTCCTAGACTCGCAGATAATTTCCCACTCTTTACAAGGAGGGTATCAGAGCTCATTAAGCGGGTCGTTCTTCTTTTTATATATATATGTATCGCTGTGTGTGTATATATATAACCCAGTTCTTCAAGAGGCCAACGTCGGTGCCGGCAGCAGCAAAGAGATGATGTTCGTTGTTGCAAGGAGGGAGGGATGCTCACTGTGGGGGGAGCAGTGTTCTCCAGGAAAGTTTTCTGTCTGCATCTCTCATCTCTCTGGGTGCTCCTGGTGCAGCCAGTGTATGATAAAAATATAATAATGGAAAGAGTAGGGATTGAGGGACAGCAGGCAGTGTGGGGATGGGGGTCATTTGAAGGAGGATGAGTTGTGGTGAAGCCAAAGCCACAGGTGCAGTTACTGCATCCTCAGCTCTGGCCATTGAGGGACTATGATCATATTATTGCTCTGATGGTGATTTCTTGTACCGCTTGCTAAAGTGCTGTCAGATGAAATCTGGCTGGAAATTGAGGGGGAAGCTGTGGCTGACCTGCAGAGGATGAGTTATTTGGGAAGGGAGTGGAATTCTCTCCTCCCGCTCCCCATGGCGCTTGTCTTGCCAGCATCTCAGCAGAGGCTTTTGTAGAGAGCCGGGGGGGGAGGAAAACAGGGAGATTGTCTTTAAAGCATCAGACAGCTGGCTCCTGACAGGAGGGGGACGCAGAGGGTGTGTTTCCAATTATCTCTGTAGATGGGGCCAAATCCCAAGAGAGGGGATGAGGAACTGCAAGTCAAAATGAGACTGAAGAATTGCCGGAGAGAAACGGGAGCGATGATGGGTCTTGTCCGGCGCTGAGTCTCTGAGAGCGGCTGGTGCTGGTAACATCACGGTGCTCAATTATAACCTGCCCAAAGGGAAGAATCTTTGAACTCGAGGGAAGAAGCGCTTGCTGTGTGCCTGGAGGCAGGAGGGTGTCTGAAGTGTGTTTGATGCAGTTGCAATGCTGGGTTTTCTCCTGGGCTCTGCATTGCCAAGTCTTTGTTTGAGCCTCAGCAGTAACACCGAGGGCTCCTTCCCTCTCAGGATTTAGCTTGTAAACCTAGAAATGGAAAGCCCTCTGGAGTGTAAAGCTCTTTGAACACGCTCTGGAGATGGGCTGGAGCAGCCGTGTGTTAGGTCTGATCCCTCGCTTTTGGGATGAGCCTCGCAGGAGCTCGCGTTGGCCCATGCCTGAGCCAAACTCAGCCCTTAGGTCTGGATGCTCACTTTGAGTGGCCAAATTTATTGCTCCTCCAGAATCTCCTTCCAACTTGCTGGGCAGTTTGGTTTCTGCTTGGACTCATTTCTGGCCTCGTTACCTCTTGATAGTGAGATTGTAATCAGCTTGTGGAAGTGAGAGGATATGAGGGGTAAAAGGCTTCTATTCAAGACAGGACCAGAGGTTTGTGGAGAAAATGTGGTGGTGAGGGTACTGGGGGCAGTTGCTTCTTAGTCCTGGGGAAACTGCTTCTCTCCTAAGCCCGTCCCTAGGAATGCCCAGTGTGAGAGCAACTGGGGACTGCAGGCACCAAAGGGTTAAAGAGGTAATGGAGAGGGAGGAGAGCAGCAGAAGTTTGCTGGGATGATAAACACCACTGGGGATGATTTTCTCTCTGTAGAGATCTCTCCATTGATCTGTGATTAGAGCAGCTGAAGCTTTTACAATCAATCAGGCAGGAAATCAAGTCATTGGAGGTTCAGAGGTCAGAGAAACTGGGGAGAGAGGGAGGAGAGGGAAGAGCTGCTGGAGCCTCTTGAGGCTTTGGGGAAGGCAAGGAGGAGCTGTGTGTGGGTGCAAAGCTCAGGTACAGTAATATTTTTCCCGTGTGTGTTCAGTTTGAGGGTCTCAAGTGAGTTGCCAAAGGTGTTTAGCTTGGTTTGGTTGGGAAGGTTGAGGCTTTCCTGACTGTCATAGTGTGGGCAACTTGTGTCCATGCGAGGTCTGGATTCATAGCTGTGATCTAGAGATGGTTTCTCCTGCTGGACCTAGAAGTGCTCCTGTTGGAATGGACTGTAAAAACCCTTGATGGGCTGAGGTTTGTGCCAGGAACAGGCGTGTGGAAGCCCCAGCCCATTTGCTAATTGGGACCTTGCTGTCCGAGCCCAGAAGCACTCACTCCAAGCTATCCTTCTGAGTTTGCACCTCTACTTGGAGATGCTCCTTGAGCTGAAGTCCTTCAAGCACTCGAGTTTCACCAGGGTTGGGCTACAAATACCTCGCAGAGCTGCTCCTTGCGATGTTGCCCTTTGATGCTGCACTGAGAAATGAAGAGATTATGTGTGTGTTTCAGTGCCGGCTGAAAATAACCAAGTACTGTAGCCAGGTATGTATTATGGATTAATTCAGTAATTGGTCCATCTGGAACATCTACTTACAGTATCAATTTATCTACATACCTCCTAATATCTCGAAAGGAGCTTTAGGAAGATGCATGCAAACAGCCAAGTAGGGAAAACTGGGGAGAGCTCATTTAGCAAGCAGATGGAGAGGCAGGTCAGGAGATGAACCGTCAGGTTGGGTCGGTAAAGGGTTACTCTCCAGCAGATCGATCACGTGTAATCTGGCCTTGCACTGGGAAAAAAAGAAATAACAAAGGTAGGGCAGTTTAAATAGAAGACAAAGGCAGAGCATGTGATTCCAGCCCGTGCTGTCCCGCTTTTCTCATGACGGCAGCCGCACCTCTCGTTTTCTGGCTGTTATTTTGTCGGTGGCCTCAGCCCCACTGCTTCTCAGCGGGGTGTTTTTAAAATACAGGATGATTCTCTTGCCTTCTGTGTTTGGAGACCCATAGCAAGCACTGACCTTTCAAATCTCTTCATGATTAAAGCTCTTATTAATTTCCTGTGGGGCTGCAGACATTCTGAGGCAGTAAAGTGTTGGGAGTTCATTAACGTGTGGGGCTTTAATTAGTCGGCAAGAAATCCCTTTCTGTCCCGATTTGGGCAAGGAAAAAAGAGAAAGAGTGGGTGAAAAAAAAAGAAAAAAGAGAAAATGATGTTGAAGTAAAAATAGTCACAGCAAACGTCTTCACAGTAGGAATAGATTTCAAGGCTCACTCACGATGTATTTATCGGGCACTTTAGACCTGTGTGCATGTTCCTCATACAAACCATCAGTGATAGCCCTTTGTATCGAGATGCCGAGATGTGCTCCTGGGGTGAATTGTCCCACCGGCACCCAGAGCAGTGAGTAATAGCGTCAGCAACAAGGAGAAGGGCTTGAAAAACAAGCAAAGCGAGCCTGTGCAGCAGCCTCTGCACAGCCTGATGCTGCCTGTGATGGGGCCAGGCCGTTGCTCACTCCCAAACTTCACTGGGTGTATGTTAGCATCGCTGCAAAAACAGCCAGCCACATCCTGGGCTGCACCCAGAGCAGCGGGAGCAGCAGGGCAGGGAGGGGATTCTGCCCCTCGGCTCCGCTCTGGGGAGACCCCACCTGGAGCCCTGGGTCCAGTTCTGGAGTCCTGAGCACGGGAAGGACCTGGAGCTGCTGGAGTGGGTGCAGAGGAGGACACAGATGATCCGAGGGCTGGAGCACCTCTGCTGTGAGGCCAGGCTGAAAGAGCTGGGGTTGTTCAGCCTGGAGAGGAGAAGGCTCTGGGGAGACCTTAGAGCAGCTCCCAGGACTGAAAGGGGCTCCAGGAAAGCTGGGGAGGGGCTCTGGATCAGGGAGTGCAGGGGTAGGACAAGGGGGAATGGTTTTCAGCTGAAAGAGGGGAGATTGAGATGAGATCTTGGGCAGAAATGTTTTGCTGTGAGGGTGGGGAGGCCCTGTCCCAGGTTGCCCAGAGCAGTGGTGCTGCCCCATCCCTGGAGGTGCTCAAGGCCAGGTTGGATGGGGCTTGGAGCCCCCTGACCCAGTGGGAGGTGTCCCTGCCCATGGCAGGGGGTGGCACTGGATGGGTTTTGAGGTCCCTTCCTACACCAACCATTCTCTGATTCTATGTAAACCAGGTGCCATGGCATGGGTGCAGTGGGGCTTGACCCTTGTCCCTTTGTGCCTTTTTCATAGCGGCACTGTGTGGGGTGGCATCACTGTTAGAGCAGATTTAGATGGAGCAGAGAGCTACGCTGGGGACGGCAGCAGCCCCACCAGCCATGGGACCACTCCATCAACATGTGGCCCTTTTATTTATTTAAACCTCAGGTGGAATAATATGTTTGATTGCCCAGTTGATCTATTTGTGACAAGTGTTAAAACACATGTGCATTGATTTTCTTTGAGGAGCATATTTCGAAGGGTAATTTAATAGCGGTATTGAGCATAGCTCTTACTGGCCAGGGAAAAAGCGGAGGGAGGGGATGGGGGGATTAGATGAAGAAGAGAGAGACGCTAATGGCATTTTCGCAATGCAATTGCTTAGGTCAGTGAGAAACTGTCACAGTTTAATGCACTCGCTTGTTGGGGATGTTATCATATACAGGATTAAGCCATTCTGAAACATGAAAACAAGAGCAGCTTGTTAGTGAGGGAAGCTGTTAAAGAGCTGCTGTTGCAAAGTTATGATCACTGAGCAGAGGGAGTTCTGTTGAGCTTCTCCGGCTGCCGTGAGCTCTGCAAGACTGCAGGGATGCACTTGTCTTCTGGGACCAGCTCGTCTTCATCTCCCCTTTTCCTGCAGGAGCTGGTCTTTGTTTTTTGCGTGGAGATCCTAGATCTGAAAAGGTCATTAGGTGATATCTGGAACAGGTTGTTCAGGGAAGTGGTGGATGCTCCATCCCTGGAGGTGTTCAAGGCCAGGTTGGATAGGACCTTGAGCCCCCTGATCCAGTGGGAGGTGTCCCTGCCCATGGCAGGGGCTGGAACTGGATGGGCTTTGAGGTCCCTTCCAACCCAACCCATTCCATGATTCTATGATAGGCACAGAAAGGCTGGAGTGTTGCTGTGGGTAAATCTGTGTACGGCTCTTGGGTTTGGGCTGAGCCCTGATGTGCTGGCATGTCTTCTTGTACTGACCAACACTGATAGCAACCAAATCTTTGGCTCTTTAGGAGTGTTCCCCATCTGCCAAGGAAGAGTGAGTTCAATATTCGTGTGCTTCTTCCCACATCCTTAGCAGGTTTGTGTTTTGGCTCTTTAAGAGGAAAAAGATTTTCTACCAGCCCAGACTGGGGTCAAAAAGTCAAGCTGAGCTCTTCCAGCTGAAATACTGTCCTCATCCCTACCCACGCAGCCTCTTTGTCTCTTGTGGGGTTGCAGAGCCGGTCCCCTGGATGACAATGGCACTGCTCATCACTCAGCAGTCAAGGGAGGCTCCAGCTCCCTCCTTTCTGGCTGCATCAACTCTGCAGGACTGAGAGGAGTGGAAAGTATTGCAGACTTATCTGTGTCACCCAAAATCAGCAGATGTGTCTGGGGAGCTGCTTTACGGAATAGGATGGAAAGGCTGTGTCATCCTCCTGCTGCTGCTTTCCATAGCAGGGCTGTATTTTAGTCTATCCCTCCGCTAGCGTGCAAGCTCCTCTCTACCATGTGTAATATTTAGTCCTCCATCCAGTCTAGTTGGAAATGTCAAAAACAATGGAGCACCTCCTCCTTCCTCCCGGGAGACGATTACACAGCCCTGTAGGTCCTGGCATCAAGAACTTTTTCCATATTTATACTTGACCTAAATTCTCTCTTTCTCAAATAGCCATAGTTTTAGCCTCCTGGCACTTTTACTTCTTCCTTAGAGTTTTCACACTGGAAATACTTATGGGTTGCAATAATATCTTACCTTTATATGTGTCTTAACCAGGCTATAAATCCTGCTCGTTGACAAGGTTATTGTTATCTGGCTTCTGCCATGACCCACTGTTAAAATACATGACATAAATTACACAGAACATATCATACAAGCCATTTTTCCTCGTATGAAGCCTGATAAATATTAATGACCCATTGCTGTAGCTTTGTACCGCGGTAGGATTGGAGTCAATGAGGTTGATCTGAGGCACGATAATTGCTAGTGGACATGGACCCTAGACAGCTGCTGAATTAACTCTCTTTCCAAGCAGGATTCAATTCTGGAGTTCTGAATTGGGTGTCGGGGTGGGGGTTTGGCCTCTGCTGTTTTGAACTTTGCGCTATATAGGCGAGACCCAGGTTGGATGGAACAAGAATCGTAGGATCATAGAGTGGTTTGGGTTGGAAGGGACCATGAAGATTATCCAGTCCAACGCCCCTACAGTGAGCAGGGACATCTTTAACCAGATCAGGTTGTTCAGAGCCCCATTCAACCTGACCTTGAACGTCTCCAGGATTGGGGCATCCGCCACCTCTCTGGGTAACTTGTGTCAGGATTTCATTATCCTCAGCGTGAAGAATTTCTTCCTAAAATCTAGTCTAAATCTCTCCTCCTTGAATTTAAAAACATCACCCCGTGTGATATTGCTACAGGCCCTGCTAAAGTTTTTCCCCATCTTTCTTGTCAGCCCTCTTTAATATTGAAATGCTGCAATAAGATCTCCTAGGGAGTCTTCTCCAGGTCGAACAAGCCCAGTTCTCTCAACCTGTCTTCACAGGGGAGGTGTTCCAGTCTTTTAAGTCATTTTTGTGGCCTCCTCTGGACTCGCTCCAACAGCTCCAGGTCCTTCCTGTGCTCAGGATTCCAGAACTGGACCCAGGGCTCCAGGTGGGGTCTCCCCAGAGCGGAGCCGAGGGGCAGAATCCCCTCCCTGCCCTGCTGCTCCCACTGTTCTGGATGCAGCCCAGGACAGGGTTGGTTTCTGGGCTGCAGGCACCCTTTGCCAGTTCATGATCAGCTTCTCATCCACCAGGACCCCCTGAGTCAATGCAGATTCCTCCTGTGTCTTTGCTGATTTGCCCTCAGTTAGGTCATGTGTAATATTAATTACATGTGCATCCTTGCCAAGGGCTAGTGAGGCGGTGGCATGGATGTCTCCTCTGTCCCCAGACCCAAGCACGTTGCTGTTCTTCCCTCGTGCCCTTGGGACCTCTCGGCACGCACCTCCCTTTGTCTCCCCAATCTAAATTCACGACACCTGTCTCCTGTAAATGGCACTTTATCCACTGGAAATGTGAATCCGGTCGGTAGCGTTGGCTCCGTCATGCTTATCAGAATTACATTATCAGGTGGGGATTAGACAGAGCCTGTTGCTGTCCACGCCGGGCGAATAATGAATAATGAAAATTCCTGGGACCAGAGACAAACGCACTTGACAGGCAGGGAAGCGCCTGCCTTTCACTCACTTTAATGTGACAAACACGACTCCTTCAGAAATCTTTCCACTCCATTCACCATGGTGTGGCTTGTTCTGGTTTTTATTTCACCCCCATTCCCATCACCACCTCCTTCTCTCCCCCTGCCCTCCCAGTCCCTGAACCCCTCTGCTATGGAGAAGGAAGGGATGAGGATGCATTCAGGAGGTCACCACCACCTTTAATCCCACCCAACCTGCTGGAGGTGGCTTTGTGGCCAGCTCACCTCCCGTTAGGACACTGTGTGAGTTGGGTCTTTATCTGCTTTGAACGTTGACGTTACGGTGTTTCTACCCTGTTGTGGGTTAACAAGCCTTCAGGAGAAGTATAGAGCATGGCAGAGATGTCACTCTGCTCACATGGCCCTCACTTCTGTCTCTGTGTTGAGTTTGGTGCAGATGAGAGGACGAGATGGTGTCACCCTGTACGTTGGTCCTACATCCTTCAGCGCTGACCTTCTACAACCCTTATGGCTTTGCTCCCTTCTCCCCCAGGCCCTCCAGACCTGTCTGTGTCTCGTGCGCTGCAGATGCCTTTGTTATCTCAAACCTTTGCCCTTTTCTCAGGGTCTGTGGATGCTCAGTTTCTCATCTCTCTTACCTCCCCTTCCTCAAGCACGGAGGGGGCGTGCACTTTCCCCTGGGCTGAGCATCCACTCTTGTGGCTTTGCTAAGTTTGTGACACGGAAGGACTGAACTCCTTTTCATGGACAATATAGGGTGGGCAGCATCAGGTCCTACCAGAGCATTCCTGGGCTCACAGAGAGGTTTTCTGCAGTTCCTGTCCTCTTACGTACAATTTACACGTATGGATGGGTGGACGTGGGTTCTGTAGTGAAGCAGAGACTGATGCAAGTGGCTGCGACCAAACTCCGGTTCTCTGAAGTCCCTGGATGTGCTGTAGCGTTCACCAGGACCTGTGGAGCAGGGCCCTTGTCACAAGCAAAGTAGGGCCACGAAGAGAAGGGGGTTTCTTCACGCCCAGGTGTGGGTTTTTCACGGCGCTCAGGTTTGGTCTGCCTCTTGTCTCATGTAAATCAGCCGTGGCGATGCCATCTGTAAAGGCTGTCTACACGAGACATGACTCCAGCACTGGGTTGGTTTTTTTTTCCCTGCAGTTGTCATCTAGAAGCATGCTATAAATTTTATGGACCAGGGTTTATCGAGCACAGAGGATGAGGAATTGAGCTGCCTGGCTTGAATCTGAAGCTGGTGTTCTGGAGAGAACGCGCGCTTTCAGATGAGTGTTTCGATCACTCACTCCCCACTTTCTGGAGGAAAGTCAAATGACCGTGTCCCACGCTGGCATTTCCTGGGGGGGGGAACAGAGAGCTGTGGTGCCAGCCTTTCCCTGCCTTTGCCTTGTCTATCACGGGTGACATCTGTCTCTTTCCTAGCCTGTCTCTTTTAAAATGCATCCAGCCTGCTGCTGGGAGGACGCCTCGCTTTGGCACCGGTGGTGACAGTCCCTCTTGACAAAGTCTTCCTGGACGCGTTGCACAAACTCCATGACTCCAGCTTTCCCCCCCATCCAACCCGGTAGGGAGGGAAGGAGCTGTGAACCCACATCACATCTGCTTCGCAGTGTGAGGCTTTGCCAGCAAGATTCCTGCTAATTAATGTCAAATTTATTTTAGCAAATAATGCACATTATCTCGTCCTGTGGAAGGGGTTGGTGCCAGCACCGATCATGGTGGCTCCAGAGGAGATGCAGCTCCAGAGCGCTGGGATTTGGGCATGAAGCGAGGTGGGGATGTGCCAGGAGATAGGGAGCAAGGGATTGTTCCATTCAAGGCAATGGCATAAAAATGCTCCTGGGGTTTTGTGCCTCGGCCAAACACATAGTCCTAGCCTTGCTTTTGTATTTGGGAAATGAGTTTGTGCCACTGGCTGGAGCAAGAGCAGACCCTGGAGTTGTGAAGCCCCCTCATACATGCAAAGTGTGCTCCTTTGGTCTTTATCTCTAGTGAGAGGTTTATGTGGAGAGCGACGAGGATGGGGAAGGGGCTGGAGCACAAGCCCTACAAAGAGCGACTGAGGGAGCTGGAGTTGTTCAGCCTGGAGAAGAGGAGGCTTGGGAGACCTTCTTGCTCTCTACAACTGCCTGAAAGGAGGCTGTAGTCAGGCAGGGGTTGGTCTCTTCTCTTAGGCGACCAGTGACAGAACAAGAGGACAAGTCAGGGGAATTTTAGGCTTGATATTAGGATAAAATTCTTCCCTGAAAGGGTGATTGGCCATTGGAATGCACTGCCCAGGGAGGTGGTGGAGTCACCGTCCCTGGAGGGGTTTAAAGAGAGGTTGGATGAGGCTCTTAGTGCCAGGGTTTAGATGATGAGTTGGTGTTGGTGTTGGGTCATAGGTTGGAGTCGATGATCTCAAAGGTCTTTTCCAACCTTGTGAGACTGTGATACTGTGATAAACTTTTCTCTTCAAGCATGTGGTCCTCCTCATAGAGGGAAGCTGGAGGAGGAGGCAGGGCAAGCCGCAGTACTCTTCTTCCTCTCCCACTGCTCCAATATTGAATAATTTGTGCTTGCGGATGGATTTTCCAAAACACGGCGAGTTGACCACTACCCTGATTCCCTGACTGTCACAGAGCAGAGATGAGCCGGTGATTTATAGTTAAGACCAAAAAAACCCCTTGGTCTCTGGTAATGCTGGCAGGGTCACTTCTGTAAGCTGAGACAGCTCACCTGCTTTAGCAGAGCCACCCTTAGCTGGCCATTATCATCCCCATTTTTCATGAGTCAATGGAGGCACGGGGGGCAAACAAGCGCAGTAGTCACGGTGAGCCAGAAAATAACCAGATGTCCTGGCGCTGAGTTTGTACCATTTGGGTGGTGATGCTTCTTTGAAGTGATGACTGAAGGGACCTCCTTGTTCCTTGCCCTGTGGCAAGGCCATGAGGGCCACCTAGTGGGGTCTGTGCCTTCAGTGGAGTCTGAATGTGTTTCTTTCCATAGGGTCTTAGTGGAATTCTTCTCCTATAAGTCTAATGCCATGTTGTATCGGTAATTGTGGCCTCCTTTCACCATATCCACCGGTTGCAGTTGAACTCATTGAGTTATTTACTCCTCTTCATGGCAATTTCCATTATTGTGCTATTTTGGGTAGAAACCACCCTAAAGGTGATGTGCAAGGCTGGGTGACCACTGAGACAGACCGGTGTGTTGGGATAGCCCAGAGGACACGCGCTCTCTTGTGCTGTAGCTGGAGGCACAGGAAAGAGCCGTGAGAAAATTGAAGGAATTTTTAGTACTAGAGCTTGGAGGAAAATTTCCTTCGGAGCATCTTTTCCCCAACAGAAAAAGGCCGCCTTTGTCAAGAGAGACACTGACGTGTGAAACATCTGTTCTGTGCTAAAAAAAGGGAAAAAAGGCGTACAGAAGCGCAAACTCTAGATTATGATTTCCCCCTCCCTCCCTGCTTGTTAACCAGCAAAATAGGAAAAAAAAAAATAACATAATTGTGAGCGTATGGGGTGAAAAATAATAAACAGGCGAATAAAGTAGAACGATTTTCTGGCTGGGCAGCTGATTTTTGGCTTTTGTTTTGTCTGTGGATGTCAGAATTGGTACAGGGGGATAATGTAGCATCTGGACTGGTGTACTGTCAGTAAACCAGGCAAAGATAGACCAATTAGATGAAATTAATTGCAGCACATGTGGTAGGCAGGACATGGAAATAACACTGCGTTCAAGGGAGCTCTGAACAAATGTCTGGGCTGACAGAGGGGCAGCATTGCCAAGCTGAGCACTCTTGACCTGCTGGGTTCAAGGTTGTCCATGCAACCGCAAATCGACCCCCTTTGCATTAACAGAGCCTTTAATTGCCCCTTGCTCGCTGCCCCCAGTTGTGAACCCACTGTGGTCCCTTAGTACCGGAGCAGAAAGCTGCCTCGGGCTGGGGAGGCAGCGAGGCACGGAGCAGCCTGCGGTTGGAGTCTCGCGGAAGAGATGAGCACTAGACGTGGAGTACTCTTAGCAGATGCCATGGCTGAACTTTCTGCCTCACTTAAAGCAAGCAGCGATATTTCCCCGCAGTCTTAGAGGAGGGGGGGAAGAATGAAAGCAAGAGCAGAAGCTGTGATCTCGTGTAAGTGATAGCACATCGGGCGGAAATTAAATACCTCTTTGTTTTCTCCCAGCCTGCTGCTCCAGCAGTGCCTGGGGATCATCTCCTCATCGCTCTGCTGAGCTTGCTTTTCTCTGTGGCGATGCTGCGCTGTGAGTACCCACGCCCGGGGCTGCAGGGTGATCGACCAGCCAGGGGCAGGAGCAGCGGTGAGGACGAGATGTTGAGTTTGTCTGACCCAGGGCTTGGTGTGAGCCCTTCACGCTCACCTGCTGTGCTGATGCACCTGTTTGTCACCGTCCCTCCTCTTCCTGCCAAAGAGGCCTTGTGTTTCTGTTGGAGGACAAATCTGTCCTCGTGGCTTGGGGAAAGGAAATGGCTCAAAGGCTGCAGGAGGCAGGAATGATGTGATCGGCCTCCCTGGAGTTCAACGTGATGGTGACAACCATTAGAAAGATGACCTCTGCCAACCTCTAGCTGAACCTCTGTCGTGTCTAGCCTGTGTGCCGATGCTGGAAACCATCTGTCTTGTCATGGTGTGCACCCACGCCTGATGGTGGTCTGTCCTCAGGTCTCCTTAGAGCAGGAGAAAGCACTGGGGGCGTTAGTGCAGCTGAGGATCCTCTTGCTTGTACGAATGACAGCACCCTGGCCGTGCCACCCTCCATGCACCCAAGGGCACGTGGCCACCATGTTGGCCTGAGGACCAAGATGCAGGAGTAGCTTCTTATATGGAGCACGTGAAGACCACACATGGAGCCAGTGATCAGACTCCTTGCTCTTTGATCCAGGTCTCCAGAAACCTAGGAGCAATATCACAGCTTCTCCTCGTACCTTGCCATCCCCACAGCCAAGCTCTCCTCCCTGGAATCTCCATGCCCCAAAGTCTCAGCCCCATTCCTGGCTCTTGCTGGGATCACAGAGTTGAGGTTCTCTCTTTCTCAGGGGACTGGAAACTTGCCTCTGGCCACCTGGTGTGTTTGCCTTTGGAGTTGCAGCATCTCCTGCTCATTAGCACATGAATAATATGGACCAGCAGCATTCAGTGCTAATTAATTTTGTGAACTGAACCAGGGTGAATGGGGTAATTGCCCGTAGCACGTGTGGGCTGTCAGGTGAGCCCTCCTGCTTTTGCCCTCCTTGTTTACCAGCTTCTCAGTGTTTATTTTAAGAAGCATTTGGTCCCCTCTCCGTGTGAAGAAGAAAAGCCATGTGATCCAACCCAGAGAGAGCGCAGCAGGCGCTGAATATTAAATTAAAACACATCCTCGCTTATATACAAAAAAAAACAAGCTAGAAAGGTTAAGAGCTAACAGAGATCCTCAGAACACTCTCTGTCTGTTTGGAATGAATTAATCAGACCATTAAACAAATCTTTTAATCTAAAGTATCCCTTTCATTTCAGTACTCCGTAAAACAAAGTGACTGGAGTGTTGAGGGAAGAGTTTGCCGTGGCTGTGCTTTATTTGTACTGCAGAGGTGGGTGGGTATTACAATTTTTTTCTCCCTGTCCTCTTTTAGAAACAAAAGCTGGGTTAGAAAAGAGTGCCAGGGCTGGGACAAACTCACAGAATCATAGAATGGTTTGGGTTGGAAGGGTCCTTTCATCTAAGGAGGCTTCTGTGAGGATACACACAAAGTGCTCAGAAACTTGTGTGCTACTTGGACATGGTCTGTGTTCCAAGAGCAGCACTTTCCAAAGTGCAGCTGTGCTGGGGCCTCCCAAGTTGTGTTTTTGAAGGCATCTGCAAAGTTGGTGCTTTGAGCTTCCCATGCCTGTAGGCTCAGCTGGTTGGTGTAGCCTTAACATCCACAGCTGGTCTTCAGAGCGGCGCTGAGAGAAGCTGCAGAACTCTGGGGATGCAGTCGCCCCCCTATTCTTTACCCTTTGGACATTGCTTGGTGGGATTTTTAAAGGCCTTTCTTGCTTTTTTTCCACGCTGAATCTGTGTGGGGCTGTTTGGAGGATCCAACCCAGCAGCTGTGTCCTGGGATGTGCTTAGCACGGCATCGCCGGCCGATCCAGGGAGAGGATTGTCCCACTCTGCTCCGCACTGGTGCAGCCCCAGCTGGAGCAGGGGGGGCAGTTTGGGTGCTGCAGTGTAAAAAGGATCTGAAGCTGCTGGAGAGCGTCCAGAGGAGGGCACGGAGCTGGGGAAGGGCTTAGAGGGGAAGCGTGTGAGGAGGAGCTGAGGTCACTGGGTCTGTTCAGCCTGGAGGAGATTGAGGGGGGACCTCATCACAGTTTACAGCTGTGGAGGAGGAGCAGGACCTGAGCTCTTTGGACTGGAGAGAATGGCAGGAAGGTACCAGGGAGGGTTAGGCTGGACATCAGGAGAAGGTTCCTCACCCAGCGGGTGTTGGAGCTCTGGAACAGCTCCCCAGGGGAGCAGTCACAGCCTGACAATATTCCAGCAGCCTTTGGCCAACACCCTCAGCCCCACGGTGTGAATGTTGGGGTGTCCTGTGCAGGGACAGGAGCTGGACTGGATGGTCCTTGTGGGTCCCTTCCAGCTCAGGATGTTCTACAGCTCTATGGAAAGTTTAAGAAAATACTACTATCACACTCACATCTGCCAGGGAGAGCGGAAAGGGGAGATGAAGAGATAAAGGGAGGGCAAACATGGGCAAAAGAAGGCAATTCTGTTTCAAAATCAAATGTATCCTCTTGTTTTAATTTTTTTTTTCTTCCTTTTTAATACACTCCTCAAAGCTTGCGAAGATTAAGTGCGCGATTTATCTTCGCAGGGTTTGAATTTTAAAAGGAACAGCCAACTGTGTGATCGTATTATTAATATTTATACCTCGTCACAGAATGTTGACAGATTAATTATGCAATATGGTATAAAAATCAGCAGGCAGCGTGGGAGGGCGGTGGCAAAGTTCATGTATTAATAACACAGCGGGGTGGCTCGCACGCTCCCTGTGTGGCTCAGCGTTATCAGCACTGCTTCCCGTGGTTGTTGAAGGCACCTTCATCGTGCGCGGGGCTCGTGGGGACGGGGATGCTGACAGTGCAAAGGGGAAACCACAAGGAGCAAAGGTTGCAAAGTCCCAGCCCCTTTGCACTTCCCCGAGAGCCTTCTTGGGGCCAGAGAGCAGGTGTGAGGAGCTTTGGAACCATTCTTGACCTGTTTGTCAGCCCGAAGAGCAGCAAGAGGTGACTTTGTGGAGCGGAGAATCTGGGTCAGGATTTGGGGGGGTGCTGTGAACCTGCAGTTTTCATCCCTGTCTCGTCCCCGTCGCCCCACAGGTTTGCCCTTCCCTTAGCAAGTGATGTTAACCCTTGCGGCCAAAATTGCTTCTCTCGCGTCTCCGTGGTGAGGGTGCAGTGTCCTTTTTTGAGGTCTTGACCAGCATGAGGTGCTTTGGAGAAAAGTTAAGATCTTCTTTAGTTGATAATTATGAACTGACAAGGAGAGGCTTTTCCATCCCCACTAAGCCAGCTGGGGTTGTTGGCTGCACTGTCCGATAGGTTTATGTAGGGCAAAATAGGAAATGCTAAATCTGTGAGCCCCGATGGTGGGAGCAAAGTCATCTGGCAGCACCCTCATCCTGTTTGCTGTCCAACCCTGGCTGAGGAAGTTAAGAGTTTGTAGCTGTTTTGAGAAGGATCTTGGAAGTGTTGCCTCTCAGGACCTTCTCTGAGCCTGCTGGGTGTCTCCTAGAGATGTTGTGTGGACGATGAGCCCAGGACTGCCCTGGGGCTGCAAATCCATTGGTGTCTGCTTCGGTCATGTGGACAGACAGACGTTAAACTAAGATTGGGTGCATGAATGATTCATGCTAACCTGCCTGGCTGGACAGCAGAGCTCTCTGGCTCCTGGAGCCGGTGAGGTTTGTCATCAGCTGAGCTGCCTGCGCACCCTGTGCCCTCCAGCCATCCCCTGTGGGAAGAAAAGCTCACCCTCCCCAAAGCCCTTTAGGGTTGCTATTTCCATTATGGCCTCTCTGTGCCTGAGTGCTGCTCTTTTCATTAAAAAATAAATAAATAGAATCTTTTTTTTTTTCTCAGTGGGTCTCAAGGGGATGTTTTATATGAAACGATTTGCCCGATGCTTCTCAAATAATCTCAAGCCGTGTCCGGGGTCAGGTCATGGTCATGTGCTTAGGCTGGTTAGAATTTCTTTGTCAGTGAAGCCCTGGCTTTTCAAGAGGCAGTGAAGGTGTTGAAGATGCGTTGGCAGCAAGAACCTCCCTCCTGCTCTCCTCTTGTGCCGCTCTCCTGTTTGGCCCTGGAACAAGGTCTTTCCTAAGAGTACCATGTGCAACCACACTATCAGAATGGCCTTTAGGGAGATCTGCAGAGGGGCTCCAGGAAAGCTGGGGAGGGGCTTTTGATCAGGGAGTGCAGGGAGAGGACAAGGGGCATGGTTTTAATCTGCAAGAGGGGAGATTGAGATGAGATCTTAGGCAGAAATGTTTTGCTGTGAGGGTGGGGAGGCCCTGGCCCAGGTTGCCCAGAGCAGTGGTGGCTGCCCCATCCCTGGAGGTGTTCCAGGCCAGGTTGGATGGGGCTTGGAGCCCCCTGATCCAGTGGGAGGTGTCCCTGCCCATGGCAGGGGGTGGCACTGGATGGGCTTTGAGGTCCCAACCCATTCCATGACTCCCTGATTCTATCATCTCAAGACGGATATCTTAGCTCCAATGAGCTGTATAACCCATTGGATGACAAAATCGTTCAAGGTGGGTTTTTGAAAGCCTTTCCAAGGATTTGGCTTCTCAATTTCCATTCAAATGAACTTTCCCTCTTCCTGTGTGTGCAGCTTCCTAATGCCCCTTTTTTACAGCTTCGGCCTTTCAGTCTTAATTAAAAAATAGACAGAACAAAGGCACAATTTGAGAAAAGCACTTAAGCAAACGGTTGAAGTAACGGATTTTCCTGGGCTTTCAGTGCAGGCTTAGAGGTGCTTCAGGGCTTTGCTCCGTGAAATTGGGGTCCTAAGGCTAGTGGCGCAAATCCCTCCTGCTTTTTGATCCCCAGAAGCAAGACCACATTGATGGGAAAGGTTTTGTTCCACTCAGAGCAGGTTCTCATCTCAGAAACTTTTTGTGTGAAAGTTTTTTTTTTTTTCCATTTTTGTGGGTTTCTTTCCTAAGTGGGATGGAAACAAAGACAGAAGCCTCGGAGGTGTTTGAAAATGAGTTTTCCACAAAGGGCAAAGTTCATCTCCTTCAAGGTGGCTGGGTAAGATTTATCAGCAATGTCTGTGGGATGCACAGAGTGTCCTTAAATAGCTGGGAATTGGCTATTAGGGAATGGAAACCAGGAGCAAGTGAGGAGGGGGAAGCAACGAAGGTCCAAAATGCCACTGGATAGAGCTATTCCCTGCAGCTCCCTGTTCAGAGCTGGATCTTACTCCAAGTTCCCTCCTGCTTTTCTGGATGAGAAATGTTGGATAATTGATTTATTCCAGCCGTGACCTGCCTGGCTGTCTGCTGTCCCACTTCCCCCGAGTGCCTGCAGTTGCTTTTCTGGCTCTGCTCGACCACTTTCCCACCACGCAAGGACACGCCTGCTTGGCAGGGAGCAGATGGACAACCCATCCTGTAGACATCAAGTGTAGGAGGCTTAGTGCTGAGCTCTTCAGAGGCTGATGGCTCCCAAGACCCCGGCATGTTGCAGGGAGCGTTTGAGAGAGGGCTGTTTGTTGGTGGGAAGGCGGCTTTTGCTGCCTGAAGGTCCTTTTCCAAGTAGCCCTCAAGGTTAAAGTTGGATGCTCCTTCCAGATGGTCTCCATCTGATGCATCTCATTATGGGGTTGAGCTGCCTCGCAAACCCGGCCTCCCAGTGCCAAGAATAACAAGGAATGGAAGCCAGCAACAGCGATTGCTGCTGTTAGAAGGGCATAAGATGATTTAAGGGTCAAGACAAGACCATATGGCCCATCAAGGTCCCATCGTAACAACCCACAGGAATATAAAACAACTTGCGTTAGCGATCATCCTTCCTGCTTCCTCTCAAGGCTATTTGCTGTAACCTTTGTGAGATGAGTTCCCTGTCTCCTTCATGCTCTGATTTATGCTCTGAGCTGCATTGTCTAAGGGTTAGAAGTCCCTTTGTAGGGTGCCCTCCGTGGAGGACGGGCAGGAGGAGCAGAAGCATGCCAAGGTCTGTGGGCATGGGCTCGATCCTCCGTGCCTGGTTTAGGGCAAGCTGGTTGACCTTGAGCATGTCACCACAAAATTGGGTGTTGGGTGGGAGCCTTGTTGGCACCTCAGGGTGTGCTGGAGGATTTACTGCTCCTGCCAGGATTTTTCATTCTCAGATCCCTGTGAAGCAGCCTCTTGGTGTTTTCGATGGCTCACCCTTCTGCCTCCAGCCCCTCTGCCCTCTGGCAGCCCCTTTGCTAAGCTGGATGAGCTGAATCTGGCCGATCTTTCCCCGAGATTTATGTGCCCCTGGAGTGCGCTCAGCCCGTTGTCTTCTCCAAGTAGTCTGGTGCTCTCCCTTGCCTCCGTGGTGGGCTCTCAGCCTTCCTTTACCAAGTTCTGATGTGGATATTGGCTGCCAGAAGAAGATTCTTTTCCACAGAGGGTGAGCTCTTAGGGCAAGGAGGGACCCCAGCCCTCGGTTGGAAAAAGGATACGTCTGCATCCTTTGCACTTTGAGACCAAGGTGCAGTGAAGCATCTTGGCGTAGAAGTGCTGTGGCCACAGGGATAAATCTGTGTTTCTCAGAGCAGGGTTGTTGCTTTCCCCCAGCGCCAGCGCGGGAGGCAGTGATGCTCCTCCTGCTTCCAAGGCTTTTGCCTAGAAGGCTGTACCCACGCGTGTCTGGGATGGTTTGAGCACCCAGACCTCAGGGCCGTGGCTCCTCACCCCAGCATGGTGTATCGGTCCCACTTTGGTGATGGGTGAGCCCCCATTCTCTTCTCAGCACTCGTCCCGCAGTCCATTTGCCCAAGGGAACACTTACAGCGCTGACCTTAAAGAGCAATTTCGGGCAAGCATAGAGCAGCTCAATTGTTCATAAACCTGACATTTATGTCTCGGAGATTCTTCCACTGCAGGATGCCCTGCTCTTTATGATTTTATCAAATAAAATGCCCCTTCGCCCCCAACCAACCTCTTTCTCCTTCCCTGATGTTTTTGTAGGGCAGTCATAGCAAACAGAGCTTGAAGGCATCTGCTTGTCCTTAATGTTGTGGCGCAGAGAGGGTTAGGGAAATTGTTGTGTATGCGTTAGCTGGCGCGAATGGTTAAGACTGCGCTCAGGTCCTCTAATGCTGGTAATTACTGAGCAGGGATTAGGGGCTTGCACTTCGCACACGTAGAGAAATGGAGTATTAAATGTAAACAGATCAAACTACCTGATGGACCCTGAAAGTTTATTCCTGTGATTTTTCTCTGCTGTGCCAAAATGCTTCCCATGCTTTCAGATCATTTCCCTGTTCTTCACGGGGATGAAGCCCTGGCGACGCGGCAGGTACGTAAAGAGCAACGTGTGTGTGAGCCAACACAACATGAGTGCCATCCCAGAATAGCTGCTAGCCGGGGGGCGGGCAGGATAAGTAGCTGGGATGCAGGGGCTGCATCTTCAGCGTCATGCTTTGATCTTACAGAGCTGCAGCAGAGGCAGAGGCCCCTGTGTGAGATGCTGCAGTCCAATCCTGACCTGATGGGATGGTGACCTTAGACCAGGGTGTCCTGATGCAAGTTGTCATGTCCCCTCCCTTGGTCCTGGCCCCATCCCCCAGCTCCTTCCTGCTTGCCGCACAAGGACACCCACGGGGTGAACAAACACCACTTACTCTGCTGACCAGGGCACCTTCTATCAAGTCTATTAATATCAACTCCACATGGAGAGCTTGCTACACTGGAAGTGTTAATTAGCTTTCCCCCTTCTCCCTCCCATTATTTTTCCACCTCACTCTTTAAAAGATCTCTGAACCAGGAGATCAATGCCTCCTGCTAATCGGCTCTTCAGCAGCTTAGAGAGGCACCACAGAAGACTCTGTTTAATTCTCCTCTAACACCTTTGCTAATCATCCTTTCCAGCCCCAGAGCCCCCAGGCAGGCGGCGAGGGGAGAGGCTGGACGAGGAGCACAGCAGATGCTCATTTACACCTGGCTCAGATCTGGCAGGACCTGTGTGCTGTGATGGGAAGAGCAGGGATGGGAGGGGGGGAAAAGCAGTAGGAGAGAAAGGAGAGGAAGATCCTTTGGGATGAATAACGTGGTATGAGCGTGGAAACCATGCGAGAGGGGCAAAAGTGTTGTCTCTAAAAGCTCTTGCTGGTTCTCAGTTGCGTTGCGTCCTATCTTGTCCTCTCCCTCAGCACCTGGAGATGCAGATTGTGTTGTGAAACTGCTGGTAGTGACACAGGCAATAGACTGGCTTCTCCACACAGTGCCTCAAAAAGTGTAAGGGCTTGTCAGTGTAGGTCAAACCCCCAAATCCTGGGATCTTAGAGAGGAAGGAGCCTTGTGGTGCTGCGTTTGCAGGACGGAGCACAAACCCTTCTCTACACTGGACACAAACTGTGTCTCTTAATGGTCTTCCCCATCAGCAGGGAGATGCAAGAGAAGCCAGAAAGCCATGTATTCACCTCCCATGTGCTGCCTCAGTCCTCGTGAGGCCACCCATCATCAGGCTTCTTGGCTGACTTCAGCTGGGGACTGTGAGCATTGGGAGCTCTACCCATTGCCTCCCCAGCTGCTCAGCTCCCTGTGCCGTGGCCGTGCTCCCTTCCATGGGAGCAGGACCTCTCTGAGGTCACTTGGCTTTCATTCATCCCCACAGAGGGAAGTAGAAACCCTGGGGCTGCACAAATAGCTCAGGGGTGCTCCCAGGGTTGGACAGTCCTCTGTGGGTGACAGTCATAGAATCATAGAATATCCTGAGTTGGAAGGAAACCACAAGGATCGAGTCCAGCTCCTGTCCCTGCACAGGACACCCCAACATTCAAACCGTGGGGCTGAGGGTGTTGGCCAAAGGCTTCTGGAATATTGTCAGGCTGTGACTGCTTCCCTGGGGAGCTGTTCCAGTGCTCCAACACCCTCTGAGTGAAAATCCTTTTCCCAATGTCCAGCCTAACCCTCCCCTGATGCAGCTCCTTGCCATTCCCTCAGGTCCAGAGAGAAGAACTCAGTGCCTGCTCCTCCCCCTCCCCATGTGAGGAAGCTGCAGAGCGTGACGAGGTCTCCCCTCAGTCTCCTCCAGGCTGAACAGACCCAGTGACCTCAGCTCCTCCTCACACGCTTCCCCTCTAAGCCCTTCCCCAGCTCCGTGCCCTCCTCTGGATGCTCTCCAGCAGCTTTAGATCCTTTTATTCCTGTGGCACCCAAACTGCCCCCAGTGCTCCAGGTGGGGCAGAGCAGAACGATCCCCTCCCTCGATGGCTGGTGATGCCGTGCTGGATGCACCCCAGGACACAGTTGCCCTTTGGGCAACGCATGAGCCACACCTGGCTCATCTTCAACTTGCCATCAGCCAGAACCCCCAGACCCTCCTCTGCAGGGCTGGATTCCAGCCTCTTGCACCCCAGTCTGTATGGACACCCAGGGTTGCCGTGTCCCAAGTGCAAAATCCGACCCTCGTTAAACTCCATGTGGTTGGCGATTGCCTCTTGTCGTGCTTTGGCTCATCGTCTCGTGCTGGACAGGTTTTCCAGAAGCTGCGTCTTCTCTGTTGACAAGGCAGTGGCTTAAATTTAACTACAAGGACCTTAATAAGCCTTTCCATCTCCGACTGCTGTGATCCAGCTAAATGGCTGTGAGCAAAAGCCCGCGTGGAAATGAGAATGCATGCTAATGAGTTGTGTTGCCAAAACCAGAAGGAACCGACTCTACAGGGAGTTTGTACTTTTATTTTTTTTTCTCCGCTACCCAAGTTCAATAGCAGTGAATTGCATATTTCTCTGAGGCTTCTCAACAAACAATTTACAGTGTAAATATATTTGTTGGCATGCAAATCACTCTGCATTATGAGTCTTGATTAATATTATAATGTGTTGATGAAAGCCTGTAAGTGGTTCTTGGAACTGAGGTTCCTGACAAAGATCGGCTGTTTGGGTGCCCGGTGTTCGTGGAATGTTAGATTAGGGTGGGTTTTTCTTTTGTTTTGGTGGTTGTTTTTTTTCTCAGTAGCTGTTGTTTAATGGTTTATTTCCTTCCCCCCCCTCCCTCTGTTTAAGATACTGGGCGGGAAGTACCAGTGATGCGCTTCATACGGCACAATTAACTGATGCAACCAAGCTCTTCCCACAACTCTGCAACCCCTTTGTGCTCCATGCCCCTACGCGACGGGGATGTTGCTGCCCTCCACCTCACTGCAGGGTGGTCCTCAGCCTCTGCTGCTGCTTTTGGTGCTGTTTGAGGTCTTACCTGTGGGTGATCGGTGCAGCCACGCGCGCGTGTGATGCTGTGAAGCGCGGGGGATGCAGGGTTATTAGCAATTCCTGTGCTTGCAGGTAGCTGGGCCGGTGCGCGGAGCAGCAAATCCGTGTGCAGACCGAGCCGCTCGGTGAGTGGAGGAGCTAATGAGACTTCATTGCCTACAGAGCCGTCCCCGGCGGCCGTGCTCCCCAGGGGCTTCTCTGCAGCGGAGAAAGGTTTGCGCTCAGTCCCGCAAACGCAGCACCACGAGGCTCCTTCCCCACCGAGGAGATTCCCAGCACTTTCTGGGACTGAACAGCTTTGACTTTGCACCTTCCTCGCTGGAGCAGTGGGACAAAGCTCTGAAGGACTTGTGGTGGCGTGCTAGGTGCCCCCGTCCCACCTCTGCTACTCCATCCTTTGTGGCAGCTCCTGAAGCACCTGGAACCCCATCTCTCCTTCTTCCCCATCATCCTCCTCACCCTCACTGGGCCCCTCCGGGTGCTGGGCCACCCCTGGGGAAGAAGATGCATTTCCCGCTGGTCTCTGGCGTTTGTTTGCCGAGACAGGCGCGCGCGGCGGTGACAGACTTTGGGAGCCATCCTCCCCCCTCCAACTTCCACGACGGCTGCTCTCGTTGCCATTTTCCTTCTACCCTTTGGAGCTGAGCTCCCAAAGGTGTCAGGACAAATGCCACTCTTGTCGGGGCGGATGTGCTGGGAGATGGTGCCCAGGCAGGCAGGAGTGGGGAGAAAAGACAAGGGGGGAGGAATAACCCTCTTTAGCAGGCGGCAGCGCAGGGTTTAGTGACAGCCTCAAGTTTTGACCTTTGTTAACTGCTGTTTTGCTCAGAGTGTGACAGGGAGCACTATGAAATACTGAGGTTTGTGCTTGTAGCGCTCCGGAGAGCTGTGCAGGTCGTGCACGGCTCTGCTGCAACGTGGGGAGCACAGGGCACCCAGAGCTGCCTTGGTGCTGCCCGAATGGACCAATTTGGGGCAGCATCTCCTCTTTCAGCAGCTTTCTCTGTTCGAGCTGGCTCCTGGGCTTGCTCCCCCCCATCTCTCTCGTCCGAGTGCTTTTTCATTGCTGGGGCACGCACAGTGCCATGGGCATCCCCACCCTGCTCGTTGCCCTCCAAGCGCAGCAGCTCATGCCGAGCGCTCGGAGTCGGAGCTGGGCAGGGAAAGCACAGGCACTTAAAGGAGAGACCGAGAGAAGTGGGGGGGAAAGAGCGAATGAGCACACGCGTGCTTTAAAAGAACATTGCATTTCCCCCCCTCCCCTTTTCTTTTTTTCTGAAAGCAGCTGTGCCTTTTTCCAGCACTTTTAAATGGTTGCCAGGGAAACAGAGCAAGGGAGAGTGGAAAGGTTAGATGGATATTGGACGAAGCTAATGCACTTGTTTCAACCAAGAATTGACAGGTGCTTAGGACACCGAAGGTCCTGATAACTCCTCATTTGCACAGCTCCTTTGCAGAGCCTCGAGTACCTCCCCACCGCCGTTAATTGTGTTTTAATCATTTGCAAATTATAATCCATCTCCATCAGGGGATCTCTAATGGTGGGTTTATGGAGCGCGTCTGCATGTTCCTTAGCCCTTGCGGGACGCTGGGGATGAAATATTGGGTACGTTGGGCCCCGCTGGTACGGGTGGTCTGGCTTGAAGGGAGTTTGGCGCCATTGGAGATGCTGATGGATAAAAGTGGGAATTGCAGCTGGGTGGCTTAAATGTTCCGTGCCAACACATGAGGGAGAAGGGATGGAGGGAGCTGCGTGTGCACATTGCTGGGCACTTTTTCTGTGCAAGGAGGTTGATGTGGGAGAGGTGGTGCTGGGCAGATCTAGTTAAGTGCTACCCCTTGCCCACAGTCCTGTGGGTCATCTCCTGTGGGTCATCTCCAGTTCTATGCTGAGGTGGCATTGATGGACCTCTTGATGGCTCCCTGCCTACCAGCAGTTCCCATCCAGCCACGCGGGGCTGCTGGGACCCGTGATCCCTGGGTGGCTGCAGCCCCACTTGGCTTTTTCACCTTCCTCCAAGTTAAAAAAAACCAAGACGGATGCCTTGTTATGGATTTTTGTCACTGTCACAGCTCTTAAAGGGCTTTTTTCCCCCTGTTCTGCTTTAGGTTTTGTTTTTATTTTGCGTCTGTCTTGTCTAAAATAGCAGCTCCATCTATGGAATAACCAAGGGGCCTTAAAGTGGGCTTTTCAGGATGAGCGTCACATCTGGTATTTGCAAAACACAGTGAGCAATAAATAGCTACAGCGTCGTAAAGCTCAGGCTCTGGAGAGGCAAGGGTGGCCAGTGAGGTTTTTATTGCTTTTTGGGGTGTTTTTAGTGTTTTCCTTGGGAGGGCAGAAGCGTATTGATTAAAAAAAACCCAAGCAGAACTCTATTTGTGTTTGTGGGTGTGGAGAGGAGTGACAGGGTGATGCTGGGAGACCCCAGCTCTGCCCCTGGTACCCCAAGCCCCATCCTTCACATCCATCAACTCTGAGTGCTGATGGATGGTGGGGCTCCCTCCCACCTGGGGCTTTCCAGGGTGACCTCAGGGGACTCTGGGATCCTACCACCCCCTCTGTGATGCCTGGCTCCCAGGCCAGCTCCCAGCCAAACGACGAAAGAAAGCAACCCATCTTTTTCTGAGCTGTTGTGAGACAGAGAGGGAACGGGTTCAGTTCTTTGCCCAGAGCCACAAATAGAGCTGCTCGCTGATCCTTCGTGTCAGCAGCTTCCCAAGCCTGCTGCCTATCCATCACGCCTGAGTGATGGGTACCGGGGCAGCGCAGAGATGTGCAGTGCTCATATCCCTATTATGACATTGTCGGTGTCACCGCTGAGTGTGAGGGACTCGCTAAATGTCACTTCAGGTATTAGAAAATGACTGTGCCTCTGTTGCGCTGTGTTTCCTGGTCCTAAGTTGTCTTCTCCTCATCAGTCTCTACTGGAGGGGCCTCTGCTTTTGAACACAGTACCTTTGGGGTTTTTAGTCAAATGTGTGATTTTCGTTGTGGTTCAAGGAGTCAGATTGACAGCCCTGGGCCACGCAACCCCTCCAGCTACAGCACAAATGCTGAATGAGCTCCACATCTCCCACGTGCACGCGCCTCCCTGCTTTGAAGGAATCCTGTGCTGTCAAGAAGAGGGGAACTCGGTCCTCATCACCAACTGCATCAGCAGTGGTGTTGGAGCATCCAGCACTTGGATGCAACCACATCTCCCTCTCTTGTGCATGGAGTTGCCTTCTTCAGCCAAAGCCTGTTGATCTCAAGATGAGTCGTGCTCCAACTGACCCTAGAGCTTGGAGAAACCGGGTTGTCCTGTGCCTGATATGACCCTGGCTCTTCCAGAAGCCACTGATAAACCTTAATTCGGGAGGATTTGCTGCATCCATGTGGAGGGACTCTGGAGGAAGGGCAGTGGAGCACGAAGTGCTGAGCTGCCTGCTGGCAGATCGGTACGGGGTGGTGAGCTGGAGCAACGCACAGCGCCAACACTGGTGAGGCAGCTCCTTGGCATCACTCAGCTACGGGCTGCCGTAGGGCTGCTTTGCACCAAGGTAGGCTTAGAAACTGGTTGGTGGGAGGTAGCCACCTCGTTAGCCACTCATGGTGTGTCTCAGCAGTGCCCACCTGAAGCCTGTCTCGTGGTGCCAGGGCAATGAGCTCCCCTGAGCACTATCCTGCTTAAAAGAGAGATCAAGAACAGGAAAGGGGGTGGGGAAAGAAGAGTGATTTATGAGGCTTTGGTTGGCCAAGCAGGGCATTCTCAGCATATTCCAAAATAATTTAGCATCATCTATTCTGCCTGCAGTGGGAGCTTTTTGTGGAAAAAGAAAGGAAGGAAGAAAAAAAAAAATAAAACCACATAAAGAACCCAGAAGCCCCCTTGATGGGATGGTTAGAGCTTGAAGTTTCTCTTTTCCTCAGGGCTGCTGTCTCCTCTCCCCAGTTCTCTCTGTAAATCAAACCACCGGTGTCGGATCGGTGGCTCTGTCTTTCCTGCAGCCTCTTCCCTGCTTCCCCGAGGCCTCCCCGTGCGCCATGGGGACGTAATCACCACCTAGAACGGCTTGAAGGACACAAGCACGGGAGCCGAGAGGACGATTTGTAGTGAATAATTTAGTGGATGAATATAAAGCTTTTGTTCTCATCACAAATTACCTGCAAACTGTATGGGAAGGCTTTGATCGTACAAATTCATTTTACATCTTCTCTAGCTGCCAACAGACCCACCTACCTGCTTAGCTGGGCGTTTAACCACTGTATTTTTCCACGCGCGTTGGTGTGTTTTGGGGGTGGGCTGGACCCTGTCTGCACTTCTAATTAACCTGTCATTTTGGTGGCTGTGGTTTTAATTACCACCGTAGGATCACCTGTCTGGGTCGCACTGGAGCTTGGAGGGCCGTGTTTGTAAACGGGAGTCATTTTGGAGCATGAAGTTTTTGGTATTCCTGTCATCACGGGATGTCCTAAAATCATAAAATCACTTGGTTGGAAAAGACCTTTGAGTCTTTGAAGTGTTTTGCTTTTAGATGGAGGGAGACAACATGGGTTTAGGGCTGGGGTGCCCGGGGCGGGGATGCAGGTGCTGTGAGTGCTGCACAGTTGAGGTTGCATCCCCTCCTCACCCCACCAGCTCTCCTCTTGCACCATCAAGGTCTTTTCCCTGCATCCCTGGCCTCTTTGTTCTCGGCACGGATGCTCAGATCCAAAGCTCTTTGCCGCCCCTCTCCTCACCCCACCAGCTCTCCTCTTGCACCATAAAGGGTCTTTTCCCTGCATCCCTGGCCTCTTTGTGCTTGGCAGGGATGCTCAGATCCAAAGCTCTTCGCCTCCCCCCGTTGAAGCTGCAGCGCGTAGCTCTGGGTTTGTTTGGGGTTGGGGAATTAGCAAAGTGCATGTGAAGGAGGCTGCAGCCTGCCTGAAGAGAGCCACGTGAAATGAAGTTGTATCGCGCTCCGAGATCAAATTATCCTTCTTGGCTTTCGGGGAGAGGACTCGCCGCAGCCCCATGTGAGAGCTCGCCGCCTCCTCCTCGTCTCAGTTTATATTCCCGGTCCCCTGGCAGACACTGCAAATGCTCACTCATCAGGGCTTGCTCTCCGTGCTAATGGCCCTCTATAAATAAGCCCCAGGAACAGTGATAGAGAACAATCATAAAAGGCAGGCGCATAAATTAAAGCCGATGTTATAATAAACTAGACAAGCCCTTCATCGAGGGTTTTATGTTTCTCCTTGAGTCGGCAGCTTTGCCAGGAGAAAATGATTTTTGCACTCCTTGGCCCGGACCTCGGTCTCCCCGCTCCATAGGTGTGCGTGGGCGTGCGACTGAGATAGTTGGCATCACCATCCCCCTTTTTCTGGCGTTACGGGTAGAAAAGCTGCAGGAATTTCCCAGAACAGCTCTCAGTTTCCCTTACTCAGGTCCTTAGGGTGGCTTTGGCCACTCTTTGGGTAGCTGTAAATGAAACGTAATGACTCTGAGTGGCTGCGATTGCCGAGCGCTCAGCTCTGTGCCTCCAGAGAAAGGTGGAATCCATTGCGTTTGACCTGGTGAGCTGCGGTCAAACCTTGCGCTGCTGAAGGGGAGATGCTGCTGTATAAAATAGCAGCGTAGACTCATAGAATGGCTTGGGTTGGAAGGGACGTGAAAGCCCATGCCATTCCACCCCCTCTGCCATGGGCAGGGACACCTCCCACTGGATCAGGGGGCTCCAAGCCCCATCCAACCTGGCCTTGAACACCTCTGCTTGACTTCTGTGGGCAACCTGTGCTAGGGCCTCCCCACCCTCATCATGAAGAATTTCTTCCTAATGTCTAATTTAAATCTTCCTCCTTCCAACTTAAAGCCATTTAAAGCATCTTGGTGTGGGTGGAGATGCACATGTGGTACTTCCAAAAGGCTGCTCCTTCATTTTTGCCCCAGAGTGTCTAGTCAGCCGGGAAAGCACATTTCGATAGCTGGCACGCTGTCTTTCCTCCGTGCCTCCAGAGTGCCTCGGGAGTGCTATGTATACTGCTCTGCAACTCCTGCCTCTCCCAGCGAGTTCATAGCTGTCTCTCCGCATCATGTCCTGGATGGCTGAAACTTGGCAGGGCCAGAGCGGTGAAGTCGTCTAGGACATGCAGCAGGTTGTGCCGTGGGCATGGGGTCATTCGGGGCTGTGGTTCGTGCCCCATCAAGAACAGGAGTTGATCCTGTGACATGGCATGATGCTTTGTGACGTGCCCAGGTCTTGACGAGGTCCCACTGGCACAGCCTGCTCTCAAACCTTGTTTGGACACCTTGGACCTGAGCTCATGGTGAGAGTCAGTGGTGAGGATGCACGCTTCTGCTCCAGGCTTTGAGCTTACTTTTGAACCTGTCCCCCATCCGTTACAGCCCTTGCACTGAAGTCCAGGTGACATCCCGAAGGGAGCAGGTCAGGGATGTGGCAGCAGGTTCCTGGGAGCCCAGCAGGCTGTTACACTCCACACCTACTGCATTTTGCCTCTGGAGATGCTCTGCTTGTCTCCATGCCTTTAACTGCTCTGCTGATGAGGGGCAGGACAGAGGGAAGCGTGCTGGGGGAGATGTCCCCCGTTCCTTCCTACAGGAGGCTGTTGGGACAATGACAGGGAGAGTTATAGGTGTCTGGCTCATCAATAGCAGCTCAGAGCCATTATCAGACGTGTTCAGTTTTGTGAGGAATCCATGCCCGGTCACGCAGGCAGCTCCGTGCAGTGGCATCGATGCAAGGGGAAAAGACACCGCACAGAGTAACGTGCACCTGGGGGCAGCTCCAACACATCCTCCTGGTGCTCGAGCATCTTCTCCCTCTGTACAGGTTCGTGGAGGTGCAGCACAACCCGTGCTGGTGCAAGGAGGTGATGGCCAGGTGGGTGGTGTGCACAGTGGTGTGGGGAGGGAAGGAAGGGGCAAGGAAAGAGAGGAGGGAGGCAGAGGGAGGCATAGGACAAGTGATGGGGAAAGAGGGCAGGCAGGTACGCTCCAGTTTCTGCTCCGCGCTCTCCTGCGTGCTCTGGCCCGAGCTCCCTCTCGTGTTCAGCTGCACATATTTCTCCGCTGCTCTCTCAACAGTCCTCTCTGAGTTAATGCAAGGATGTTTGATCTTCCCTGCCACGTGTGTGCTGGGAGAGCTGGACCCCCATCGGGCAGCCTGCTGCCTGCAGCCTTACTTTTTCCTGCGACGGAGGCATCCCCCTTCTCCCCAGTGAAAGCAGAGTTGCAGGCGCCTCCAGCCTCTCTGAATATTCGAGGCTGGAGCCAGAAGCTCAGATGAGCTGTGTCAAGAACTAGAAATCCATAGTTTTTGTTGTGGGAGAAGTGTGGGACACAAATGTGCCCCGCTGTGTCTGCACAGGTGATGCTCAGGAGCAGACGCTGAGACGTTCTGCGCTGGTGCAGCAGGAGTTTCATCCAGAGGCTGCCTGGCCGCTCCCTGCCGCCGCCGCTCATCAGCCTGGACTCACACAGGGTCGTTTTCTGCTCCATTTCCTCCCCAAGCCTTTGGATCCCGCCCCGAGCTCTCCGCTCTCTTCTTCGTCATCCTGACCGGGATAAAACATGATTGCAGCCACCAAGCGCTGAGATTGCAGCCGCCCTCGGGGACCATTAGCCCGCATCACCTGTCGGATTGGGAGCCTGCATGTCCTTGGAAAAATATGTATTTGAGGCCGCCGGGGTGCTAATTTGCAAGGCCCATTACTCAAACGAAACATTAAAATGGCCGTTCATAAAGCAGAGCCTTTCTCCGTGCCTCCCCCTCGGTCTGAGCTCCCCGCACCAGGTATGGGCTTCCTGTCAAGACTAAGAGCCAAAAGCAAGGATTTATTGATGGGTACCTTGACTCCGGCTTGCATTTTAATTACGTCGCCGTCAGCCAGTGCCAAGAATAAACTTGGTGGCTGTTGTGTTATCCTCACTTCGTCTCTCCAGGTGAGTGCACCGGCAGAGACAGGGGTTTAGGGACTCCCTAAAAGGGATCTTCTTCCCTTTCATAGGATCACGGAATGGTTTGGGTTGGAAGGGATCTTAAAGATCGTCTGTGGGCAGGGATACCTCTCACTGGGTCAGGGGGCTCCAAGCCCCATCCAACCTGGCCTGGAACACCTCCAGGGATGGGGCAGCCACCACTGCTCTGGGCACCCTGGGCCAGGGCCTCCCCACCCTCACAGCAAAACATTTCTCCCTAAGATCTCATCTCAATCTCCCCTCTTGCAGCTCAAAACTGTGCCCCCTTCATCCTCATCACATCTGCACTCCCTGATCCAGAGCCCCTCCCCAGCTTTCCTGGAGCCCCTTTCAGTACTGGGAGCTGCTCTAAGGTCTCCCCACAGCCTTCTCCTCTCCAGGCTGAACAACCCCAACTCTCCCAGCTTGGCCTTGTACAGGAGATGCTCCAGCCCTCGGATCATCTTCATGGCCTCCTCTGGACTTGCTCCCACATCCTTTCCGTCATCCTTTCTTCCCTGCTTGTCCACACGGATCAGCAGAGTGACCACCCGGCACCAAACCTCTGATGCCGATCTGCACTTGAGGCTGGGAGGATGCAAGGAATGAGTCCTGGGCATCCCCATCTCTCAGTGCCTTCATTTCCCTTCGTATGGGATCTCCATCTCGGATTCTCCCAACCTGCTGAGTTCGGTGGTTGGACCCGATAATCCGAGAGGTCTTTTTCAACCTCAATGATGCTATGATTCTACTCTGTCAGTTTGCAGGGTGGGCAAGTGCTTGCCCTGCCACGGCCACCTCAGCGTTGCCGGGGCGGGAGGCAGAAAGCGTAGCTTGGCGAGATGCCAGAGCCGAAATTGCTTTTTGGAGGGCTCGATTTCACGCTGGGAGCGAAGCCGTGGCGCCGCGAGGGATTGAGAAGCCACGCTTGTCAGGGAAGAGATGCGCTGAACTTCGGAGTTTACTTGTTTATTTTCTGTATCTATTTGTGTGCGGGGGTGTGTATAAATATTATTTGTGCGCGCCAGACGACACTGGTGCCTTGCTTAATGCGGGTGCAAAGTTTGACCTGGCACTTTGCGGTGGAAGCGCTGCATATTTATTAGTGAGGCGATGGGTGGGAACGAATCCCTCGCTCGCTCGGCGTGGCAGATGCTGTCTCAGTAAAATGGAGTTATTATTAAAATAAACAAAAACCAGAAGAGGAGGCTGAGGAGAGACCTTGTCGCTGTCTACAACTACCTCAAAGGAGGTTGTAGCAAGGGGAGTGTTGGTCTCTTCTCGCAAGGGACAGCAATAGGAAAGAGGGGATGGCCGTAAGTTGCGCCAGGGGAGGTTCAGACTGGACATTGGGAAGAATTTCTTCGCTGAAAGGGTGGTCTGGGATTGGCACAGCTGCCCCGGGAGGGGGTGGAGTCGCCATCCCTGGAGGGGTTTAAAGGATGGGTTGATGAGCTTCTTAGGGACAGGGTTTAGTAGTGAACAGGTATGGCTGGACTCAATGATCTCAAAGGTCTTTTCCAACCAGATGATGCTATGATTCCATGAAGGCAGATCAGCTGTGACTGTGCAAGCTTGGTTGGAGAGGCTTCTTGAGGCAGGGGGGGTGTCCAGTGACAGAGGAGATTCTCTTGGGACGCTCTCTACATGCTCCCAGTGCCAGAAACATCACCTGCCTCAGTTTCTCCGTCGGTAGCCGTGACGTATAGGGGTGATGTATAGAAGGGACATCAGTCTTTGCCTGCAGCCCAGCAGGGGAGTGCAAAACACTTCCTTCATTAATAAACACAAAATGCTCTGATATTTTTAGATGGAAGTGCCACGTATTGATATAACATCGCTGTACCTCGTTTGACTTCTTCTTCGATTGCAAGCCCCCTCTTGATCCCGTTACCTGCAGTAACAGTTCTCTGGCTGTATTTTATCATCTGAATATTTCAATTAAATTACTTTAAAGGGGAAAAAAAAGAGCCTATGCTGAAGTTGGAAATGATCACTGTATCACTCCAACTTCCCTCCATCCCCAGAAGGTTAATTGAAAGGCAGCCATCTTGGTGACGTTTAGACAAATGAGGATAATTATGTGTTCTCCAGCTCTTTGAGAGGTTAATTGCTTAGATGTACGAAGACTTGAAGAACAAAGAAGGAATAAATCAGAAGCAGGACGATGATCTGATAATGTAATTTGGTATATTCACGTACAACTCAAACAAATAAACCACCTAATTGCATAAAGGCGCTCAGCTGTGCGGATGCCCCACGGGGTTGTCAGGATTGTAGAATCGTGGAATGGTTTGGGTTAGAAGGGACCTTAAAGCCCATTCAGTTCCAACCTTCTGCCATGGGCAGGGACAAGCAAGAATTGCCATGACCATAGAATCGTGGAATGAGTTGGGTTGGAAGCGACCTTATAGCTCATCCAGTTCCAACCACCCTTCCATGGACAGGGACGCCTTCCACAGGGTCAGGTTGCTGAAAGCCCCATCCAACCTGGCCTTGAGCTCCTCCAGGAATCAGGACCCAGCCCTTGGTGGTGCTCAGAGGTGGGGTACTAGTGGGGGAAGGAGAGCTCATCAGCAGGCTCCTGCGCGAGGGTGGCTGCTGTCCTCTCACACGGTGATGCCTTCTTCATCGGGTTGTGCTATGGAACCCTGGGCTGGCTCCTTACTACCCATTGCACGAAGCATCCAGCTCCAGTCCTGGCAGGGAAACGTCATGCGGGGTCAGCAGAGGCGCGGCAGCTCTGAGCAGAGCATTTTCTCTGGTGAGTTATTTTATTTTGCCTAATTGCTGGTGAGATTTCTGCAAATTGGCAATTATATTCCTGGGCTGATGGCTTACCCGGGTCAGTTACAGCTCTTGTGTTTGGCAGGAGCGCTTCATGGCATTTGCCACGAAATATGGCTTCACCCTCCATCGGCAGAATTTCCCTATTTTTAGAGGTTATTAGTTCTGCCTGCAGGGATTTCACATGCTAAATCTTGTGGCTGCTTGAAGGAAGCTGGTTTTCTCCCTTTTAATTCCCCCCGGTGATTGGGATGAGGGTGCTTGTCTCTGGGCTGGTTGGTTGGGAGTCAGTTTGTCCGTCTGTCAGCCCCTTTGTCGTGCTGGGATGGGGTACACGAGGCACTGGAAGTGATGTGGAAGGAGGGAGTTGATATTCCCTTTGCCCATCCCTTCACAGCTGCGAGGGATGCAGCGCAGAGCTTGGGAACTTTAGGCTTTTATCAAAAGCTTGGGGCTGTGCGAAACCCCAAGCTTTCCAGATGGGATCAAATACCGCTTCATTTTTCAGCCACGAGGGTCAGGAAAAAAGATGCTTATTTTTCTCCACTGAGAGCTTGGGGGTGAAACATTTTCATCTGAAATCTCCTTTCCCTTTCTGCTCTGTCTCTGTGGAACTTCGAATTGATTTCAAATGAGAAAATGCCTCCCCACCCCAACGTGTGAGGAGCCCCGAGCCTCGGCCTCCGAAACACCGGCGAGTGGTTTTTCTGCCTATCTGTCAGGCCCGTCTGAAATTGCAGTTTAATTCTCTGTATTTGCTCTTGTATTGTGCATTAAGATACAGCGAGTTTATCCAGCAGTCCAGCTGTTTGGAAGATAATTACTACAGAACTCAACCTGATGTAAAATAATCCTCCTGGGCAAGCAGCCAAGAGCCTGAGACTTATCCTCCAAAGACTGAAACCTCTCCATTACCCTCAAGAGCCGCAGAGATAGGAGCAGGCAGCTCATGACAAATATATTTTGGGTGGTAATTAATGGAGGGTTGGGAGAAGAGCATTGCCTCCCCTGTGGCTGCCATCGGGTGATGCGGCCAGACAGAGCATGAGGACCACGTGTGATGGAGACCTGGCTGGGTTTCCATCCGAAGCACCTTACGCGCTGTTGTTTCCCCCAGGGACACATTTTGTTGTTGTCACCTCCATGTCTTCTGCCATCCCCATCGCTGCGTTGCTGCCCTGTCCTGTGCTGGGGTGACTTCAGACCAACTTTCCCTTTTTGCAAAGCCAAGTAATGAGTGACAGGACAAGAGGAGATGGCCTCAAATTGCGCCAGGGAAGGCTCAGATTAGACAGCAGGAAAAATGTCTTCACCAAAAGGGTTCTCAGGCCCTGGCAGAGGCTGCACAGGGAGGTAGTGGAGTCACCATGCCTTGAGGGATTTAAAAGATGGGCAGACGAGGTGCTCAGGGATCTGGTTTAGCAGTGGACAGGTACGGTTGGACTCTATCTCAAAGGTCTTTTCCAACCAAACGATTCTATGCTTCTATGTATGATGGGTTTGTTCTGGTTGTACAGAAGCTCCTTCTGTCACAAACACACCCTGACCTGTGTTTTAATCATGCTGCCATCATCCTTTCTTCTTCCACAGCTGTGGGGTGCTGCTGGAGCCATGGCCACTGTCTCTCAGGTTGAAAGCATCCCTCTTGCCCAGCTGAGATGGAGACGGTCAGCAGTCCCATCAGGATGGCTGAATCATAGCAGTTGGAGCCTCGTATTGCCGTGTGTTAATTACCAGTACTTAGCTTTCACTTTCACCGTTAGCCGTGTAGTTATTTCTGTCTTTCCCTGCCTGGGAAGGTGGAGGAAAAAAAAAATAGGAAAAAAAACCCAAACCACAATAGCAAGGGAAAAAGCCAACCCCAAAATCCCACCACAGGCGGAGAGGGATCCAGCTTCTCAACTGTTTGGGTCTTGCTGGCACCGCCAGCAATAAACTCTGCGTTTCTTCTCCTCCTTTTGATTGAAGAACACTAGAAATCAGGCGAGGCGCAGGTGCTGCGTTGTGTTAGATTAGCGCTGATTGAATCCGTACACGGGTGCTGATTGAAGCGCAGGGCGCTGCCGACGCCGGGCTGCCGCGAGCAGGGGGGTTTGCCGGGTCAGCACCCTCGCACGTGGTGATGGTGTCGGCAGGCATCTCTTAGTGGGTCTTTTCTTCTCTGCTGGGACGTAGGGTAGAGGGGAATTTGGTTCCTCTGGTGAGGAACATCAGCTCTGCTGATGTTTGCTAGGGCAGGTGTGGGTGCTGGTCATCTCTTTGGAGAGAAGCTGGAAAGATGTCCCAGCCTTCCCCAAACCGCAGGATGGCCCAGTGGCCATGAGCAAGCTGGGAGTCGGTTCTCAGCTTTGTCAGGTCCCTGATTTGGGGCAGAGAGTGCAATCCCTTAGGGACCATTTGGGGCAAGGAGAGATGTCCTGTTACACTTCTTCCAGTGTCCTCAGTATTCCTGCACTGGCTGCCTCCACTCAGTGCCTTCATTTTCATCCCTGTGTAGGAGATCAGCTGTGGCCACCAGCATCGACTGGCTCTGATGTGAGCGTTTCTAAGTGCCACCTGCTCCACCAGCATCCCCATTGGTTTGCTGTATCCAAAGGCCTCCTGCTTTATTTCATTTGCTGCCTCCTTGTATTTCCTTATGAAGATTTCTCTTAAGCTAAGAACATCTGTGAGCCACTGGGGACTTCGACAGATGCCTTCCAACCTTCCCCGCTGCGCTGGGGGACCATCCTGACACATGGACACGGCCGGACCACAGCTGGGTGGGGAACTGGGGGCTGCTAGACTGTTTGCAAACCTGGTATGACCCTGAGGGCAGAGAGCGTTGCTGTTGTTTTCAGATCGGTGATGCATTTCAGAGTGGATCGTGATGGCAGGGAGAGCAACCAGGAGCTTTATGCAATGCAGCGACGCGGTGGCTCAGGGAGAGCTCCGATCCAGAGCTCAGTGAAGGCAGTGCTGACCTTCCCTAGGGTGAGCAGACCACGAGTCGTCGGGATACGGATGCGTTGTTGTGTCAGAAACAAGGGACTCGCGGGTGGGAAAAACAAGTGGGAGCCGGGAGCAGAGTGTGCCCGAGTGCCCGAGCCTGTCACACCACCCGATGATGGTGCCAGGGCAGCGTGTGCCCCCATGAGCTGAAAGTAAAAGCCATGAGGAGTGCAAGAAGGGCTTTAGGAACAAAAGCAAAAGCCTAGCTCACTTTGACAGAGCCCAGTGTGGTTTCTGGGTTTGCTTTACACGGAGCGTTCCTTCAGAAAACCCCGTGAACAGCTTTGGGGGGAAGATGCAGTCACTTAGGGGACCGTGCAGCCGCTCGCTTTGCTCTGCATCCCTTCCCCATGCAAACCAGGCCCAATTTCTAAGCCCCCTCCAGTGCATTAGCGTGGTGCTGTGGTGCCCGCGTCTGCGGTTCCCAGGCAACGGGCAAGCCCCTTTGAAGCCAAAGGCAGGTGCAAGCCCCTCGCCCAAGCCAACATCAGCTCGAACCTGGCACTGATCCCTCACTGGGCTCAAACTTTGCATCCCCTGCGCTGTCGCAGAGACCGCTCAACGCCCTGTGGGCGCTGGGTGCGAAGCAGCGGCTCCTGTTTTAAGCAGGGGGTAAGGGGGGAGCTCATGGCACGCGCCAAGTCTTGACTTCTGATGCCTTGTGCAGACAGCTCCCGCCTCCCTCATCATCTTGTTATTATTCTAATGTCTGGGAGCTGCAGTCATGGACCAAAACACCATTAAACTATCTGAAATGGAGCAACTCGACAGCCCCTGCCCTCGCAGGGTTATTATCTTTGTAGATGGATATTTTATATTTAGCAACCTCTAATGTATCAATTTGAGCTTTGATTCTTCACCGGGAGCAGATTCTATTCTGGTGCCCAGCAGCGGGTGGGCAAACGGCCACCACAGGGGAACTGGAGGGGAGAAACCCTTCCTGATGAGTCCTGAGCATCTGGGGAAGGTCGGAGGGTCCCGTGGCCCTTGGGGGTTCTCGGGAGGGGTGGTTGGTGGGGAAGGGTTTGCTGGTGATCCAGATGCTGTTTGAACAGCACTGGGAGCGCTTGGGGAATCGCTAGCGGTGGGTTAGGGAATCGATTAAGCTTGCAGAGAGCTGGTGGCGTGTGGTATTGTGGGTGTCAGTGGGCTGAGTGGTGGAGGGAGGGAGGTTTGGGGGGGAAAGGGGAACAGTCTAGATTGGCCAAACTGCCTGTGCATCCAATGTTCTTTGCTTTGCCGTAGGGAACATGGGTGCAGTGGCAGGTCAGGACTTGCCAAACAGGTGGTGAGGGCCCGGTGGGACATGGTTGTGCTGGGTGATGCCTAATAGCTCATCCCAAGTCCCCTCTGTCCTTTGGGGAGCTGGGATGGCGTGGGGATGCTCTGGGGCAGCACAGCCCACATCGGGGCACTGGGGCGGACGGGAAGGATGGGATAAGGGATACCATGGGTGGCTCAGATAGGAGACCAGGTGCCAGCGGAAGGGATCAGGGATGAAGACAAAGAGCCTCCCGCCCTCCATGCGGAGAATAAATATCAAGGATGACAGTGACGGAGACCCAGGCAGCGCAGTCCTGCCCTTGGGGAACTATTGTGCGAGACCCGCCGTCACACGCCACAGATGCCATTGTACCCGCGGCTAATTTGACGGTTTACATTGTTGGGAGAGGATTAGAGGAGCCGCTGCGTTTTGATGGCCTGCTTCTAATTTGCATCTTTAACGAAGTGGGAGCCCAGCCAGGTTCTGTTCTTTTGTGTTTACTTCTGAGGAAGTGTGTTTACTTCCGATGATTACAAATAAATCTTCTCTGCCTTTGCTCCAGCCGCCCGGAATAAAAGGCGTTCGGAGCCTGTTAACTCTGTAGCCGGGGCGAGTACCAGAAGCAAAGGAGAAATCCCATTAGGAGTTCCCAGTAAATGTAATTAACAATTTCTTCTCAAAGACAAGGGTGCCGGGGTGTTTGCTCTGCCCCTGTGGCAGGTACTGCTGGTTGGCAACTTCTCAGGGTGAAGCCACCACCCTGTCGCAGTCAAGGGGCTTCAATCCCGATCTGGGTGAGCTATTTTAGCCACTGAAAACTGGGTCAGCCAGCCAGTTTGTGACTGGTTTTGGCATCTCTATTTGTCATTTTGACGAGGCGCATTGCCTGCAGGAGAGAAAAGCTGTTTGGGGTTGAAGGGCTGTACAAGTATTTAAAAGTAGAGCGTAAAGAAGCAGGAGGTTTTCTGGTTGATCCAAAGATGAGCATCAATTCTGAGCCACTCGGCTCAGCCAGGAACCGGCGATGTGGGCTCTGTGGGTCTGCTTGGGATGTGCATCAATACTTTGGGGTCTCAAGCATCCCATCCTTTGGGATATTTTGTGCCCACAGGGGGGGGGTTGCAAGACTTGCTTTATGCCTCCAACTCTTCGTGAGCCATTTATCCTTCCAAACTAGTGCCAGAAAACTTGTGCTGACCCCGGGCACAGCATTTCCCTCACCACAGGGTAGGTGTCAGGGGCAGCCCCAGGCTTCGCCCTTGTGCTTGGTCAAGTCAGCAGTGTAGGAGAGGGCTGCGATGTGGACTGGGAGAGACGGGGGATGAAGGAAGTGAGTGTTATGTCATGTCCTGTCCTGTGCGCAGGAGAAGCACTGTCAGTGTCATTGATGGGGCTGGGCAGGAGCCTGATGAGGGAACGATGTGGGGGGTCTCTCCTAATAGGTCCAGGAGGAGGGACACAGTCGCTTTGTGCCACCAAACACAAAGAGCGTGTCGGTGCAGTTATCTGTATTGTTGACACTAAGTGAAATAATTCCTCAGCAAACTTCAAAATTAGCATTTAAGGATGAGGAATAGGGGCAATTAGAGGGGAAGCGGCACAGCGCCACTGCCCCCAGCTCCCTCCCTCATGCATCTTCTCGTGCTACCGCGTTCAGGTTCATCACCCAAGAGGCCACGCGTATCAGTGTGAGGGTTGCGAGGGCCGGAGCTCGGCTCCAGCGCAGCATCCGAGGCTCCCTGGCAAGAGAGCAGTCATGGTGGGAGGCAGCCGAAGGGCTGCAGATGGTGAAAAGGCTCTGCTCGAAGGCAGTGAGAGTCTAAATGCGATGCAGACGTGGAGGAGCAGATGGAACAGGTTGCATTGCACAAAGAAGAACTTGAAAGGGGGGGCAGATCTGGGACAAGGTGGGTGCTGGGGGCTGGAGTTTGAGCTGATAATATTTATCCTGAGATACTCCCCCCACCTCACTGCTGGGTTTTCTCCAGGTGAACCATGGAGCCAGGATGGGTTTATTTCCCTTCTGTCTGACAGGCACTTTATTGTCTTTTGTCCTTTCTGGTCTCGTAAGGCAGGGTTTCTTCTGGAGATGGATATGGTGCCTTCAGGAGGCTGTTAATGGGGGTTTGTCTTTGTTCTTAATTAGATCCCTTCAAGGGAAAACCTCCTGGCCTGCTTTATTATCCAGCTTTGTCAGAGCTTGTCTGCTTTATCTAAACACTTTGTGGAAGTCTTTTTACCTGTTTGCTTACTGGAGACATTATCATAATCCTGGTCAATTGGAAACGGGTAGCAAAGACGGCTCAGCAGATGAGGGAGTGCAGGCAGCTTAGCAGCTCATGGAGATCACTGTCTGAGCCCCGCGAAGAAGCCGCTGGGGTGCTCCTTGCGTCAGGCTGTCAGTTGGAATTTATCTTTGAAGCACTCATTCCCAGGGTGCGGGAAAACTCACAGTGGTAAGGTGAGGTCAGGCTAGAAGATGCCTCTGGAAACGCTGTGCTCTCTGCAGCAGCTGATGGACAGTGGCTTTTCTGCTGGTGGTAGCTGTGACACATTGCCAGGAGGTACAGGAGGGGTGTTTTTTGAAGGAGTGTGGTTTGTCTGATTCCTCCTGCAGGGGAGAGCCTGGGCTCCAGTGGAGAGAAGCGCGGTGCTAAACAAGTAGAGACCAAAGGACTTGGTTCCAAATTAGTTATTGAGCGGCAGCAACTGAAGAGTAAGCTCAAGGGATGGGGAGAAGGAGCCTTCACCTCCTTGCTCTTGGCATGAGTTTGTTCAAGCAAGAGGTCTCCAAGCTGTTCCTGTCCTTTTGCTCTGAGTGGTGTGTTCAGCCTGGAGGAGACTGAGGGGGGGACCTCAGATTACAGTGTCCTCACAAGGGAAGGAGGAGGAGCAGGCACTGAGCTCTTCTCCCTGGACCTGAGGGAATGGCAGGAAGATGAGCCAGGGAGGGTTAAGTGAGGAGAAGGTTCCTCACCCAGAGGGTTGTGGGGCACTGGAACAGCTCCCCAGGGAAGCAGTCACAGCCTGACAATATTCCAGAAGCATTTGAGTGATGCCCTTAAACACCCAGTGTGACTGTTGGGGTGTCCTGTGCAGGGACAGGAGTGGGGCTCGATGATCGTTGTGGGTCCCGTCCAGCTCAGGACATTCTGTGGTTCTGTGGTACCGGTCACCAGGCGCCACAGGAAGGGAGGGCGATGCTGTCCTTGCCTTTCCTCGCGTGAGCATGTCCACCCGTGTTGTTGGCATCCCTGTGCACTCGTGCAAGGCTCTGAGATGTAAATATGAGCTGTAAATGCAGAACGAGCAACCCCACGTGGCAGGGGTCCCTCACTGAGCCTGATTCTCCCCAGGAAAGGCACCGGATACGCACCAGCCAAAGCCAGGCAGCAACGGTCGAGCGCACCTGGTGATGGCACGAGCTCCTCATCCCTGTTGCTTCCAACCCCAGTCTTTGTGCTTCCCCCGTAATGAGGGGACCCGAGAGTACCTCGCAGGGCTTTAGTCTGGATATTTATATGAGTGCAGACATGCAAGTTGTCTGTTTTACATATTGCTGCCCTGATTTTTCAGTGCACGCAATGAATAATTTACAGAAGCCGTGTGTAAGTATCTCTTTATTATTCATTATAATGAAGTGAGACAGCAGTAATAGTCCACTAGACTGGAATCCCCCAGGGCCGAACTTAACTCGGCTGCGCTTAGCTCTCCCCCAGTTAATTTGAACGAAGGGAGGGCTCGGCTTCCCGACAAGGACGATGCCATCCGCCAGCACGAGGCTGCCTCGGTCCGGTGGAGCAGAGCTGGCACCACTGCGGGTACCAGGGCACGCCTGACACCCAGGAAGGCTCCCGGCCGGCATTCCGACAGTGCCGCGCCGGGCACGGAAGGCCATCCGTCTTTCCCAGCATCCATACGCGATGTGGCTGGTGGAGACATACAGCTCCTGCAAGGGGAAAATTACTTGGTTGCGCGAGGAAATATGGCTCATTCCTCGGAACCGAGCGCCCGGGGGGACCCTCAAACATGCCAAGTGTCGCCCCTTCCCTCTACCCGCTTAATAATCTTGATCGAGATGACGCTCTGCAATCCTAGCAAGGGAAGCATATAACACCCCTAAAGCCTCTGCAGGGGAGATGCTGCGGTGGGGACAAGGACAGGGACAGCCTGCTCGCCCGTCTCTGGATTTACAGGCGTGCGGAGAGGGACTTGCATGAGTTTCTTGATTGACTGTAGGTGCCTTTTCCTTAAGATCTCAGCTGCAGAAAACTGCGGCAGCGCTGCCGCCGCCCACACAATCATAGAATCATCGACTGGCTTGGTTGGAAAAGACCTTTGAGATCGTTGAGTCCAACCGGACCAAGCTGGCACCTAGGTTCGCTTTCCTGCTTTGCTTTGTAGGAAGCTCCCCTACCGTGGTTCTTAGGTGGGAAAGACGAAGCTCCTGAGAAATACCAGGCTCTTAATTTAGCCAAACGTTCCGCTGAGGGTGCCGCAACGGTGGCAGAGAAGGGCAGACACAAATAGATCGAGAAAAATCTATCAAATGGAAAGAAAAAGCTGTGTTCTCCAGGAACATTTTAATTCCCCCTTTTTACCCACCTCCCTCTGCTCGTTGCCAAGCGTAAGTCAGCGCCGCAGACCGGAGCTGCCGAGCCCCCGCGCGTCTCAGAGCGGGGAGGGTGAGAGCCAGGCAGGAAATAAATAATGGAAACGACCGCGTTGTGTTTTCAAGGCACTTGTAGGATTTACAACTGCTTATCCAAATGTTCCCTTCTCTTCCCTGCGTGCTGGCTTTGCCATCTCCGGCTGTTTCTCTTCCTCCCCTGTCCCCGCGCGCGTGCCGCGGCCCCTCTCCCCCGGCAGCGGGTGTGTATATCACCCCGAGGATGGCTCGAGGGCCGTGCCGACAAGCCCAACTGTCAGCAAGTTTTACAGCTTCATCTGAAATTCTCCTCGCACAGCAAGGGCGAGGGGGGTGCAGCAGAGGTGGTGAGCGGGGGCGGGGGCGTGGAAGCCTGCACGGCTTGTGGAGGTCAAACCTAATGGGATTTTTTTTCTGCATTTGCCCAGCTTTGTATGAAAGAAAAAGGCAGGGTGTTTTTCTGGTGAACCCACTCTTTCTGTGATATCTTAAAATCATCAAATCACAGAACGGTTTGGGTTGGAAGGGACCTCAAAGCCCACCCAGTGCCACCCCCTGCCATGGGCAGGGACACCTCCCACTGGATCAGGGGGCTCCAAGCCCCATCCAACCTGGCCTGGAACACCTCCAGGGATGGGGCAGCCACCACTGCTCTGGGCACCCTGGGCCAGGGTCTCACTACCTTCATCACGAAGAATTTCTTCCTGATGGCTAATCTACTTCCCCTTCCAATTTAAAGCCAGTCCCCATCGTCCTGTCACTCCAGGCCCTTGGAAAAAGCCCCTCCCCAGCTTTCCTGGAGCCCCTTTCAGTACTGGGAGCTGCTCTAAGTTCTCCTCGCAGCCTTCTCTTCTCCAAGGCTGAACAACCCCAACTCTCCCAGCCTGTCCTTGTATGGCATCATCTTCATGGCCTCCTCTGGACCTGTTCCAACAGATCCATGTCCTTCTTATGCTGGAGATTCTAGAACAGGTCACAGGACTCCAAGGAGGGCCTCACAAGACTTGAGTAGAGGGGAAGAGTCAACTCCCTTGACCTCCTGGTTCCCCAGCTCTGTATGAAAGAAAAAGGAAGGTTTTTTTCTGGTGAAGGCATTGTTTCTGTAACGTCTCAGGTGATGAGTGGATGCAGGACGTGGCAGCAGGGTAGCCTGGATACGGTGTACGTTGTACCAGCAATCGGGCTTCCTGTGATAGGGAACCAGTGCCACAGCTCCATCCTGCTCGCATCCTCTTTGGGAGGATGTGTTGTGCCCCACGTTTGTGACCCTCTGTCTCTTCCTTTGCAGGTGTACCGTGGATGACAGGGTCACACGCGTGGCGTGGTTGAACCGCAGCACCATCCTGTACGCCGGCAATGATAAATGGTCTATAGACAACCGTGTGGTGATCCTCTCCAACACCAAGACCCAGTACAGCATCAAGATACACAATGTGGACATCTACGATGAGGGCCCCTACACCTGCTCCGTGCAGACAGACAATCACCCCAAGACTTCCCGCGTCCATCTCATCGTGCAAGGTGAGCCCTTAACATCCTGTTGCCAAACTGATTGTTTTATGTGGAAGGATGGCTGGACTTAGGAAGGGTTTGGAGGCCCTTTTGGCAATGGAGGGATCAAATCAACATTCATTACTGTGGGCGACCAGCATGAGTGTAAACGAGTCCACGATTGTGCCAGGGAGAAGATGGACTTAGGTCACCTTTGCCTCATTGTGTTTTGTGGCTGTTGCGTAAGGCAGAAGACACCTGGGAGCAGAAACTGGGGCTGACGTGCTCTTCCTTCTCCCTGCTTGCCTATCTCTGCTGTGAATTTGACCTTTTCCTGCTGCTTGGGACCGCATGTCTCTGCTCGCTGCATCGTGGTGTTGTTAGTAAGGTTGTTGGGCACATTTCTGAAGATGCTTTAGGTGAGCTGAAAGGGAAGTGCTGCCAGGTGTGGTGGAGGAGTGGGCTCCAAACAACATGAGACTCTGTGTTTTGGGGAGAGAGAGCAGATGGCGTGAGCGTGTTGAAGTTGCTATGGGGCCGCAAAGGGCTTTTGGCACAGGGCTTCGTGGGTGAACGTATCAGATGCTGTTTGGTTGCAAAGCAACATTCATGAAGCTGCTCTGATGGGAGGATGTGGGTCCCGGCAGATCGGAGGTGTCCATAGCACTCCGGTCAACACCACCTTTGGATATTCGCAGCTTTGCTCCGGCTGCTGGCTTTTGTCCGGTCTCTAGATTAATTTTTCAGAGTTAGTGTTAGTTCAGGTTAGATAAAGATAATGAAAGTTTCCTAATCCTCTTAAAGAAGATTTATCTGGCTGAGTAGAAAGCTCTCGGAATACAATAAAGCGTGTATAAAACCAAGACCTAATCTTTCCTTTAATTTCAAACAGCTGATGGGTATTGATTTTGCAATGAGCAAATCTGAAAAATTTCTCGGCCTCGACACGTCTCCGAGAAGTCCCCAACACTGATGTGTGTGTATTTATGTATCCTTCTCATTTGGAGAGGCAAGGTTTGATTGCGGCCACCCATCCAAGTGGTTTTCCTGCCTGGTCTCAGTGGGAATGCGCTGGGGGAAGAGGTTTAGTGGAGGGATGCTGGTAGCATCCCGTCCCCTCCGTTGCCTTTTGAGGGGCCTCTTCCTCTTTTTGAGTTGCGTGCAAGCTGCCCCTCTGTGAAGTTTAATCTGTTTATCCTGTCTGCTCTCTAATCGAGCTAATCCATCCAGTCAACACCAGTGAAGTATCCGAGTGCTTTCCATCTAACGAAGTCAGGCAAACCGGCAGTGGCTCTCAGTTCCCACTACCCTCGCCCCTTTTTTTTTGGAGCAGGACCTGTGACGCAAGCGCTTGTTGGGCTTGGGCGGGTGAAGGCAAGGGATAGGTTGCATCCAGACCAAGTGTCCGGTAACTGTGCTGGGAAAAGATTTCCCCTCGTGTGAGCAAGTCCCATTGAGTTGCTCCCACTGCAGTAATGACTGTGGTTGTCAGCGATGTTGCTTCTCCGCAGCTGAAGGGAAGCCTAAGAGGAGCTGGAGTTGTGTGGATACAGTGGAGTCGAGTGGTCCATGCTGAGAAGCTCCACTTTCAATATTTAAACTCAAGCCACCGGTTTTGCCTAGTTTGGTCTGCTAAGACAATCCGTGTGTAGGGGCCACCTTGGCCAGAGAAGCAAATCATTCTGTGCTCTGCCCCCATGTCAGCTCCGATGCAGTTCCTTGGTGGCTTAAATGTGTTTTCTGGAGGCTCAGACCACGTGGCATTGCCGACCAACGCCATCAGCACAGCCAAGGGCTGGTAGTTTCCGTTCTTGCATGCTGGGAAAGCGCCAGATTTCTACCAGGGTGAATAACACATGGCTCTTCATTCTGTGCTGGGAGGGAAGAAGTGATTTTCCAAGGATATGTTTGGTCCTGGCTGTGCAGGCAAGCAGAGCACACGCTTTGCAAGGAAGGAGCGAAGCCCTGTTTCTCTTGTAGCTCTCCTGGCTTTGATAATTGGCTTAAAAATGAGTTACAAGGTCCTCCTTCATCAAGGAGGCAGCCATCCCAGCAGCAAGGGCTGGAAGACTGCAGGAGATGGCCTTGCATGCCCTGGCATCACACCTCGCCGTGCCAGCTGGCTGGCAAGCAGGCAGTAATGACCAGTTAGCAACCATGTTCAAGTCAATTAATTTATATTTGTATTTTGCAAAACTAAAAGTTGGCCAGAGCAAGTATTGATTCTTTGTCCCTGTATTCAATCGGGTTTTAATTGTGCTACTGCAGGGCCCAGCCTTCCCTCCTAGCAACCCAGCAATAAATCTGCCAGGGAGTCGCAGTCAACAGTAAATGTGTCTCTTAGTGTCGTTATTAATATGTCTCTTGGATTGGTTCATTGCAACAGCTGTTAACAAGGGTTTATAAGAGCAGAGATGGCAGGAAGCCAGAGGGGTTCTTTGTCTCCTGTTTCCTCTTTTTTTTCAGGGACCACCTCATGATGACAGGCTGGACGCTTTGAGCGATTTGCGCGGTGCTTCTGGCACACCGGGGTGTTTTGGGCAGTTACGAATGCGTTTAATCTTGTATAAGTAGATGAGCTACCTCATCCTCCTCTTGCCGTAAACACTTGAGCGGGAGATGCCCCAGGGCTGGGCTTTGGATGAGCCCTACTGCCTCTGGGTGTGACCCCGTGAAGCCCACCTCTGCTCCTGGGAGGTGCAGGCTTGCAAGGATGAGCTGGGAGCCCTCACCGCATCGTTGCGGTGCAAATTGCGTGGTAGATGATAGGACACAGCCTTGGCGTGAGTCGTTTCAGGGCATGGGGTGCGTTTCAGCCTGGAGAGCGGAGCTCAAGGTTAACATTTTGGTTCAGGCTGTGGCTTTTGCCGTCAGTGCTCAGGGAAAGCACAAGCCTGGAATCCTCCTTGTGGCAGTGGCTGTCGAGAGGAGGACACACGTGCTGAAGCACGTGACAAGCATAGCGTGGCATTGCTTTAATCTCCAGGCACTGCATGGCACCCTGTCTGGTGAAGATCTCGGTGGCAAACATCAATACTGGCCATCCCTACCTAATAGTGTTTTTAATATTCCTTAAATGTCCTTTGTTTCTGATTTATTTAGAGAACCCTCCTCTGCTCTGCCTTAATCCTGCCCACCATAGATTTTCCATTAAACCCTCTCCGGGCTGTCGGCATTGTTATTGTGAGTTTCTGGTTGGCGCAATCCATTTTTCTGTCTCGTTCTTTGCCGCTTTCCCCGCCCTGGGAGCCAGGGTGGGTTTCAAAGGACCGTGGCCTTCATTTGCAGTAGTGAGGTTGTGGCCGGTGTGGTTGGTTTTCCAAATGCACCTAAGGATGCTCTCCTGGAGCTGATCGCGTGTCTCTTGTCGCGTTCACTGCCTCTCAAAGTGGCGCCGATGCAGGCGTAGCTCTTCAGTAAGTGTCTAAAAGCAAATTGAGTCTTTATTTTTCCCTTCTTTCTGATAACAACTGGCTCCTCGACTCTCTGAAAGGGCAACTCCCCCCCTGCCCCATGCTGGCCCCGTTGAGCTCGTTTTCACTGATGTAGTCTGTGCTCCGGGCTCCTCTTGGCACCGCAGATTTCACAACGGCTGCAGTGGCGCTTGCTTTTATCGCACTACCTTTCATATCCAGGCAGCAGCTGAGAGCAGGATACTTATTAAATCCTTACTAGGAGGCTGTACGGCACGGAGAGAGCTGTGGAGGCGAGAGGAGTGGCTCGGCTTTCTTCAGTCGTTGTAGGAAAGACCTGATAATAGGCTCTAAACATAGAAAGTGCTTATATATTAAGTTCTTAGTATTTAGATGCTGGAGTTTGGTGTGAGGGTGTCCACGTGGCATACAGAAGCAGCCTGGAGAAGGGAAAGGATGAGAACAGGTAAGCCCTGGCAGGCTGTGACCTCTGGAGTAGGCTCATGCCTTGCTCAGGAGCTTCATCTGCGCTTGGGAGAGTTACACCTTATTGGATAATTTGGGGTTTGGGTTTGTCTACCTAAGAAAAAATAGTGGAAAAAGAGATGATGTGCAGTCACAGTCTCACAGTATCATAAGGTTGGAAAAGACCTCTGAGATCATCGAATCCAACCCATGACCCAACACCTACTCCTACTCGTCAACTACACCATGTCACTAAGTGCCTCATCCAATCTCTCCTTAAACACCTTGAGGGATGGTGACTCCACCACCTCCCCAGCAGCGCATTCCAATGGCCAATCACCCTTTCAGTGAAGAACTTCTTCCTAATGTCAAGCCTAAACCTCCCCTGATGTCAATGTGATGCAAAAGGTTGGCAGATATTCCTGTTGCATTCTGGGCTGGCAAGAATACATCTTGGATTGAGGGTTTGCAGGAATGGTGAAGGTGGTTCTTGGTGTACATCTCTGTCTCGCCAGGTGATACGTGGTATTCAAAGGAAAGAGTTCATCACCTGCCCATCCTGTCCATGCCACTCATCACGGTAATGGTCCACAAGGGATCAGCTGCCCTCCATCCTGCCCACAGCAGTGAGAGGCAGCTCCTCGCACCAAGATCTCAAAAGGTCCTCCCTACCTGCCTGAGCTCATCTCTTGGCATTTTTGGAACAAGTGCGCTTGTGTTGCTGGGTGGTAGCTGAGATCTCCAGCCAGGGCAGCAAAGATGCACACATTTCCCTCCTCTTCCCATTGAAGCTGCTCATCGGGTGAGGTGGCAAAGGGGATGGTGATGTTTGGACACGTGTTGTACCTGAATGCATCTTCCCTTTTGCCACACCTCTGCGTCTAATCAGGTGTTTTGTTGATGACTCTATTTGGAGGCTCAGCTCTGGTTGGCTCTCACTGCACCGGATTAATCGTCCTGGTGGGAACAAGTGAAATGGTTAATTGAAGCAGGAGATTCTCCTGGAGGTTCAGTTCGTAGCGGTGGGGATGGAATGCGGGGAAATAAAAAGGAAATCAAAGGGCTGTTAAGAGGAAATGGAAAAAAAATCACTTAGGCTGGAAAGACGTCTTCCCAGCAGGAGCGAGAGCCCAAAGCACGTAATGTCAGTGGTGTTTAAAGTAACGATTCACACTTCTTTTTCTGGGGGCTTGTGAGTGGGTGGGAAGGGAAAGGGGCCCAACCCAGGTAAAGCGGATTATTTAGCTGGATGTTGGATGGTGCAAGAAGGACGAAACACAACCGCAAGCAACCGCAGAGGAAAAATCAATTAGCACAAGCGCTGTTAGGAAGAGTCAGGAGGAGATGCTGGGGAGAAACAGGGGGTTTTTGTTGTTCTGAGCAGGGAGCCTTTGAAAGGCACTGCTTGGGAAGTGAAAGCCTCAGTGAGCCGTCAAAACCTCAAGCAATCTGTAAGCATGGCTCTGCCAGGGCTTTGCGTTGGTGCTGCCACTCAGTGCCTCTCCTCTTCGTACCTGCCGGTCTCGTGTGAGACTCCTCATCGGGCATCTGAGGAACGAATGTGTTTGTTGAGCTGACAAACAGGAGAGGAGACCCTGGCCCGTGTGGCAGCGCTGGGCAGGGTGTCATTGCAGCAGCAGAGTACAGGGAAATGTTTTCCTGTTCCCCTGAGCAGAAGCAGATTGGGATGCAGCATTCAGGGTGGAATGTGTTTGCAGGACCAGGAGCAGAGCTTGCTTCTGTCCTGGATCTAACAGGATCTCCTGGCACTGTCTGTCAAGGTGCTGTGCTGTTCTGCCATCCAGAGGTTTGCCCAGGGGGCTTGATGCCCAAGTCCAAGGGGCTTTGGTGGCTTCACTGTGCCTTGTCCAGACCAGGGTGATGCAGGTTGAGGTTGTGGCTGTTTGGCCAAGAATCGGGTCAGTGATGGACTCGTGAACTGGCTCAGTGTTGAGGAGCCCTGGTGCCTCAGTGTGGTTTCCGGTTCTCCCTGAAAAGCATGGTGGGCTTTGGAGAGTGATGCTCATATTGCAAAGGTAGAGACTGATGTCCACAAGTGTTGCCTAGCAGAGTTGTGTTTCCATGGGTGGAAAGGGGTGTCCATGACAAGCAATGTGCTCCAAAGGAGGAACCAGACTCCTGCCTCACTCTTTCTGCCTGCCTGAAGAAACAGATCATGGTCAAGAGAGCAAAGATGGCCAAATGAGGAAGATGTGGCAGTGAATTCAAAGCCAAAGGGAGCCAAGAGGAAATCTTGAAGGAATAGCAAAGGGTGAAGAAAGAAGGAACCAGAGGGGGAATAAAAATGAAACAAAAGGATGAGAAGAAAAGCCCAGGGACTTGTAGAACAAAGGGAAGAGAGAAGGAAACGTGCACACACAGAAAAGCACTGAGCATCAAAAGAGCAAGAGGCAGCAAAGGGGAAAAATGAAAGAGTAATGAAGGAGTGAGGACATAGAGAGGAGGAAAAGCTGGAAAGAGGAAGAGACCAGCATGCATGAAAAAACCAGCACCCATCACTGAGGTGGAAACAGCCCCAGTCCTTAAAGAGCTGAGCCAAAATCCAGATGGGTCTATGGAGGAGGGGCTGGATGGAGAGCACCCAGAGAGCATCTTTGGGCTCCCATTCTTGAGGCTTCTTGAAATCAGTGAATAGGAGTCAGCGGGAGCGCAGCCGTCAGAGGCATCAGGACGTAACGCAGAGACCGGGAGCTGACGGAACAAAAGCACGGCGGCAGCTGATTAATTACAGCAGAAAGCAAAAAGGGGGAAGAGAGGGGGAGAACTGAAGAAGTTGTTTCCCCATTATATTTCCGAACAAAAAGAACGTTTTAGCGTGCGCACAAATAGCTCCCTGGGAAGCACTCTCACTTCCTAATTGTTCATAAATTTACTGACAGGTGGTTACACAGTAGGTATAACACTCTCAGTTTCACTTTTATTGCTTTCCCTGTCTCAACCTGCGAAAACCTGGAGAAAAAGGGTGTGCAGCGAGCAGTCGGGAGCCTCTGCCTCCCAAAGGGTGCTTGATGCCCTCGTTTCATTTTTGTGACATCTCTCAAGCTTTCAGTCCCCGGCATGGCTGGATTTTCCGTTCCCTCCAATGGAGGTGTCTGAACCGGCTTTTCGACCCCTCTGTGTTTGACTCCAATGCATCTCATGGTGTCATGGACCAGTCCTGTGGGAGGGCTCCTCATCTGCATGGAGATGGGGAGCTCAGTGTGATGGTCCTTGGCTCTGAAATCATCCATAGAGAGGTTGTTTTGGGTGGGTTTTCCCCTTCCTTCCCCCTTAGCTGCTCTCAAATGGTGTTTGGAAAGACAGAGAGGCAAGAGGAGAGATGCAGTAGCTGCGGGAACATCAGCCAGGCTTGAAAACTTCGTCTCCGCAGCAGAGAGGATGTGCTTGAAATGATTAGAATGTGCTCATCGTGATCCCTTCCTTTAAAAAGATCACACAAAGTGTGTTTTATAAGAGGAAGGTTGTAAAAAGGGATCATTTGAGACCCATAGGAGGGAAAGGGAAGCTCTCCCTCCTGAAAAAGCAGCTGTAGAGCACGTGAGGTGATGGAACGGCACGTGGCTCGCATGGCTGGGAAATTTGTCAAAAAACATTCTGTTGACCAAACTGTAACTGTCGGATGTGCTTAATCCATTATCTCGATAAAATCAGCTCAGATGAGCTGCTCAAATTGGGCTGCCATCAGAATGAGTTCGATCGGAGACAATAATCTTCGCTGCGAGAAGCAACACTCTGTTAAAGCTCCTGATGTTGCCTCCTTGCCCCTGCTTGCCTCCCGTGCAGGCTGGATGGGACATCGGGGTGCAATCACACAGGGTTACTGTGTGTCCTTGCAGCTGTCCCCTGCACCCGTCACCTGGTGGAGCTACAGTAGAACCAATCCTCTAACTTTTCAGCTGGACATCTTCTCTCCCTCTGCTCTGCTCTCGTGAGACCCCACCTGGAGCCCTGTGTCCAGTTCTGGACTCTCAGCACAGGACCTGGAGCTGTTGGAGCGATACGGAAGAGGCCACGGAGATGATCCAAGGGCTGGAGCCCCTCCTGTACAAGGACAGGCTGGGAGAGCTGGGGTTGTTCAGCCTGGAGAAGAGAAGGCTGCGGGGAGACATTACAACAGACACACAGGCATAGACCGGAGGCTGCCCGTGCCGTCCCATCCACAAAGGAGATGGAAAGCACAGGCAAAATATGAGCTTTCAGCATATTTGCCCTCTTTGTGCTGCCTTTCTGCACGCTAACGAGACCTTGTGTGGTGACACCTCTGACAGCTCCATCCTGCCTATGGCAGGGGAGCTCATGCAGAGCCGTGGGCAGCTGGGGGTGCTGAGGAGGGAGCTGGCAGCAGCTCTGAGGGGCATCCGACCCCTGCTAGGGTGGCAATCTCACTCCCTGGAGGTGACAGCATTACCCATCCAGAGGACACGGACCCCTCCAGCAGTGAAGGAGCAGTGTGAACGCTCCCATGTCCCCAAAACAGGAGGGGTCTGAAAGGGGGTGGTAAGTGAGGTGCTGGGACAAGACCCTTCCTGTGAGTAGAGATGGGCAAGTGGTTTGCAGACCCCGTAGGTGTTCATCTATCATCTCACCTCATCAAAGGTGTAAGAAGAGGTATCTCTTGATGGCCTGGGGGCTAATGATGTGGAGGAGGGACAGGAGTTGCCTGTGGAAGCCGCGGTGCTCGCACAGGCTCCGAACCTTGCAGCAGTAATGATCTGACAGCTAAAAATAGTCTGAGGCTGTGAGCGCCTCCGGTAGGGATCGGCACTAAGGAGCGGCCGGGGGATGAGTCAGCCTGTGTGTCAGCATCACATGGAGTCAATGAGCACGCTGTGATTACTGATGCGCTGTCTCTTCCCACACGGTTTAGCAGGGAAGAGGCGTCCCTGCCAGCATGGACTGGACCTGGCCTTTCTGAGCGAGGCAGCGGCCGTGCCTCCTCCCGGGTGTCTGGTAGTGGCTCGCAAGTTCTGAGCTCTCCGGTTGATTTTGTGCCCGCAGGGGGAAAGCTGGCGCTGGGGTTTGGGACGGTCCCAGGGATTGCTTGGCTGTGCTTGTGAGCCATATCCCAAGAGGAACATCGCGTCACGGGACATGGCAGTGTCACCGAGGCGTGATGTCACAAGGATATTTATCATAGAAAAGTAGAATGGTTTCAGTTGGAAAAGATCTTTAAGATTTTTGAATCCAACCGTTAATTCAGCTCTGTTATGTCCACCACAAGACCGTGTCCCCAGGTACAACATCTATGCATCTTTTAAACACCTCTTGGGATGGGGACTGCACCACCTCCCTGGGCAGCCTCTACCAGTGCTTGACAACCTTTCAGTAAAGAAATTCCTCCCAATATCCAACTTAAATCCCTCCTGGTGCATCTTGAGGCCATTTCCCCTTGTCCTGTCACTGGCTACCAGACAGGAGACCAACCCCCACCTGACCACAGCCTCCTTTCAGGCAGTGATGATGTCTCCCCTCAGCCTCCTCTTCTCCAGACTAACCAACCCCAGCTCCCTCAGCCGCTCCTCACAAGGCTTGAGCTCTAAACCCTTCCCCAGCTTTGCAGAGTCTGGGAGGCGAGAGGAGGGACAGCTTCTCACGGTCCCCATAAGTGGTGGCAGAAACCAGCACACACCCAGGCCTGACGAGAGTGTGAATCGGCGCATCGGGCGGTTGGGGTCTCGAGCGCTAAAGGCAGGAGATAAATCATGGGCTTATTGTTATTGAATTTAGTGGCATCGCTTTCACATTCAATTTCTCTCTCCGGCTTTCCGAACAAACAAGAAATTACAGTGCAAATGTATTTTTTGGCCTACCAAACATTATGTATTAACTTACCTGTGATTAATATTATACTGGGTCGATGAAGTCCTCTGTGGGCCTCTTGCTGCTCCGGCGAGACCGCATGAGAACGTGCCACTCCTCGCTTTCTCAGGATTCATTCTATATTCAATATAGATATTTAATGTATATAAAAGGTATTTGTTTGTAGATGTCTTTTACAAGGAAGGTGGGACTGTGAATAAGGGGAGGTAGGGACTGTGCGTCGCCGTATCGCACTCAGGAAGGCGAGAGTCTCATCCTGATCCTGCGAGGAGTTTTGGGGTGGGGGAGGACCTCTGGAGGGGCTGGTGGCCATGGCTGTCCATGGTGCAACCCTGGCAGTCCCTTGGTGATCCACGGTCCCATCCTCAGGGCAGCTGAGGTTGATTAAATTGAGCAGGCATCCGGCATGTGGGGGCCTGTGCTTGTGGTGGTGTTGTCTTCAAGCAACTGAGAAGGGCTCTGGGGGGAGACAGGAGCTTCCATGCCCAGGGACGATCCTAAGCCACCTCATCTTGACAGACAGCAGCTCTGGACCTGCTTGTGTGCGTGCCTTGGCCGTACCTGCTCTATTTACAGGGGTGGCGACAGGTTGGTTTTATCCATGCGGTGGTGGTTACCGCTGGACTCTTCCCACCTGTTGGTGTTTGAGCCTTGACTGCTGCCAGCCACATCCCCATGGGATTGAGTGCCTCCAAGGCAAAGCCAGCACGCCCTTGAGACACCGTCCTCGACAGCCCGGCTGGTGGGATCTATAGAAATGTAATCAAGGTCCTTAGATGTCCTTCTTCAAGTCCCAGTAACCTTGTAGGCAACGATCGCTGTCGCGGCAGGGTATCGAGCTGTCCGGCAGGGTCTCCGTGCTCCCTGCGGGCGTTCCTCCACTGCACATCCCCACCGCACATCCCCACCCGCTCTCAGGGGGATTTCTGGTTGAATTAGGGTGGGCAGTGGAATGATGGCTCTTCCCCAGCCTCTTCTGGCTTCAGGGCTACAGCCAGGGAGTTTGGGAAGTACCATTTCCTTCTGGCACGTCACCCCACTGCGTCGGCATCCTTTGGCTTTGGGGTTGATGTGTGTATTTGTGCAGCTTGGTGTTTGCAGAATGGGAGCGTTGGGGTCGTAGGGTACTTTTTGAGCAGAAGTGCAAGTATTTCTGTACCTGGGAGTGGGACAGGCGCACATCTGTGTCCAGAACACCGGTTCCTGCATGTCACTTTGTACCTGGGAATTGGGACTGAGGGGCTGGGAAAGGGGTGCCAGCACTGAGCCAGGAGAAGGCATGGATGCTCCAGCAAGCTTCAGCTTACCTCCTGCACCTGTGATACCCTTTTCAGGTGGGAGAGCAAGGTGTTGTCCTTGGGATGTGCTGCTGGAGGACAGTCAGATGGTGGTTTTCCTGGGGACAGAAGCTGTGTCAGCATCCTTAGACCGGTGCTCTGTGGGTCTACAGCTGGGATGCTCTCCAGTCCGTCTGTCCGTCTGCGATCAGTGTGGCCTGACAGGGCGCTCTGCCCTCAGCAGGGCTTTGTGCAGGAGGCAGGATGGGAATGTGATGCAAGAAATACAGGAGTGGAGCGGGTGGTGTGCAAGGAAAGGTGCGTGGAGTTAATTTTGCCTCCTGTGCAGCAGATGAAATATCTGCCAGGAGATGCAGATTGCCTCGGTTTCCTCAGATATGTGGTGGTCTCTTATTATGTAGTTTCAGCTTTTTGTTGGGGTGGGAAGCCAAGCGCCACAGTGATTGCGTAGGGAAGGTGGGAACTCTATGGTAGCTGGGGTCCAGGGTGAGGGTGGGAGCGTGAGGTCGGTGATGCAGTCCCAGCTCTGCTCCGTGCTCTTTTCATTGCCCTTGTCCCAGCGAGGCTCAGTGGTGAGGGAGAGGAGCTCTGAGAGTGCAGGGATCGAGTCCAACTCCTGTCCCTGCACAGGGCACCCCAACACTCACACCGTGTCACAGAGGGCATTGGCCAAAGGCTTCTGGAATGCTGGCAGAGTTGGTGCTGTGACTGCTTCCCTGGAGAGCTGTTCCAGAGCTCCACCACCTGCTGGGTGAAGAACCTCCTCCTAATGTCCAACCTAACCTCCCCTGGCATATGGGGTTGGTGCTCGCTGCTCTGCGTTGCCCACGAGGTGCCCACCTCCCTCGCCTGCCAGGAGCACGTGCATCTGGTATGGCTGTGAGAAGCAGATCACGTCTGCACAACATAGGGGGGGGTTCACCCTTATAATCCGTGGCTTGCATAGCCCCTCAGGTAGCAGACGAACAGGCAGCAGGCACAGCACGACGGCTGTGATTTTACGCTGCATCCTATGCTGTCGCTCTTGTCCCACTCCATGGCTTTTGGAGGTAAGAGCAATCGAGGGACAGACAGGTATCTCCTGTGGGCATTGCCCAGCATCCCCCACTGCAGCGGGGGGAGGCCCCGCGCAGTCTCAGCATCCGCTGCTGTCATCTCGGACCAGAATCGCTCACGGGGAGGGGTGGCTTGCAGCCTTGTGAGCGGGCAGCAGATGCCCAGGTGTGGGAAGGCTTGTTGAATGCTGTTGTTTTCAGGTGTTCCTTGTTACTGTTTGTGGTGCTGTTGGTGGAAGGAAGCGGTCAAAGGATGCTGTTAATGCACTAAAAGTCCCTGTTCCCCCTCCCTGGAGGTGTTCAAGGCCCAGCTTGAGCCCCCTGACCCAGTGGGAGGTGTCCCTGCCCATGGCAGGGGGTGGAACTGACTGGGCTTTGAGGTCCCTTCTGACACAAACCATTCCATGATTCTAAGATGAGGTCACCTTTGAGTGAGGAGTGGCTGTACGCAGCTTTCTCACAGTGGAGCTCGTCTGGGCCATGGCATCAGAGCTGACCAGCTCCATTCCAAGCATTAACTACATTTTTCAGCCATTTCTGGTACACACTTTCCATTTTTGGGTTGCCGCTTTCCCCTGAAGGACTCAGACAATCTCCCTCTGCTATAACAGACTGTACTTCTATATTAATGTGTCAAGTTGCTGGGAAATTTAGTACCTTGCAGGGCCCATCAGGCTGCAAAGACCATGCCATGTCTTTGCCGTGGCTCATCCTGCTGCGCCGCCTCTTCTGTGCTGGGAGAAGATGTGACTGGGAGAGCGAGTGTGGGGAAGCCTGTTCTCTGCCTGTACCCAGGAGGTTGCCTGGGAGTGCAAGGCGGTGGTTTTCAAGCTATCATCCCAGCATCCCAGCGCTGTGGCAGAGCCCTTGGCATAACGGTTGGGCGTGCAAGGTCGTGGAAGGGTCTCGGCGTGTTGTGTGCTCGGGGGTTGGGGGTACGGGCATCCCTTCTGGCACTGTAGAGGTGTTTAGTTTTGGGTGGGTTGACTTAGAATCATAGAATTGCTTGGTTGGGAAGGCCCTTTGAGATCATTGAGTCCAATCGTACCTGTCCACTACTGAACCAGATCCCTGAGCACCTCATCTACCCGTATTTTAGACACCTCTGGGGATGGGGACCCAATCACCTCCCTGGGCAGCCTCTACCAGTGCTGAGAACCCTCTCAGGGAAGAAGTTTTTCCTGATGCCTAATCTGAACCCTCCCCTGGTGCAACTTGAGGCCATTTCCTCTTGTCCCATCGCTATTACTTGTGAGAAGAGCCCAGCACCCACCTCACCACCCCCTCCTTTCAGGCAGGTGCAGACAGTGATGAGGTCTCCCCTCAGCCTCCTCTTCTCCAGGTCTCTCAGCTGCCCCTCATAACCCTTCTTCTCCAGCCCCTCCCCAGCCTCGTTGCCCTTCTCTGGACGCGCTCCAGCCCCTCAAGGTCCTTCTTGGAGAGAGGGGCCCAAACTGAACCCAGAATTCCAGGTGCGGCCTCCCCAGCGCTGAGCACAGGGGCACAATCCCCTCCCTGCTCCTGCTGGCCACGCTGGGTCTGACGCAGGCCAAGATGCCATTGGCCCTCTTGGCCACCTGGGCCACTGCTGGCTCATGTATGTATGAGCCCATTCACTCCCTGGGATGCAGACCCTTCTGGGGGCTGCGTCCGGTAGCCCGGAGCGCCAGGAAGCAGCGTCAGCGAGCAGGCTTTAATTGCTTTTTGCTAGGTCCAAGGATATTTATGGGTGCAGAGATTGCCAAGTTATTTATTAGATGGAGTATCTGGGGATAGAGTAATATAAATCACAGTGGCCGGTATTGAATGGAGCAGACGCTCAGTAATTTAAACAGCTTTAATAAATATGCTAAAATATGAGCCTTGTCGTGGGCCGTAACGAGAGCTGGTTGTCAGGGTCTTGGCCGTGGTGGAGGAAGGAACCAGCGTTTCCAGGTCCTGCCCAGTGCAGGGGAGTGGTGAGCAGACCCCTCCACACCCCACGTCTGCACTCAGCTCTGGTCACCGAATCACAGCATGATCGCGGTTGGAAGGGCCCTCTGGAGATCACCCAGTTCAACCCCCCCCCCAAAGCAGGGTCACCTAGAGCAGGTTGCATGTGTCCAGGTGGGTTTGAATATCTCCAGAGAAGGAGACTCCACAGGCTGTTCCAGTACCGTTTTGGAGACGCAGGGTTGGTGACCGAACAGAGCAATGGGTTGGACACCAACACGCAGTGACGGTGCAGGTCTTGCAGCCAGGTTCTTCCCGGTGGCAGGCAGGTGGTGTGCCTGGCAGGACCTGGTGAGCAGGGGTGTTGATGGTGCCTTTGGTCTTCTTTCTGTCTTGCAGTTCCCCCCCAAATCGTCAACATCTCATCAGACATCACCGTGAATGAGGGCAGCAGCGTGACCCTCATGTGCCTGGCCTTTGGGAGACCGGAGCCCACCGTCACGTGGCGGCACCTCTCTGGGAAAGGTGAGACCACGCCGGAGGTTTGCTGGACAAACCTCCCAGGTCCGAAGGAGGGTCTTGCCCAGCCTATGTGGGATGGATGGATGTCACCATACAGGTGGCTGGGGTGGCACAGAGGTGGCCCACAGTCCACTGGTGTGTGCTGTGGAGGTACTGGCCCTTTGGTGTTCCCTGGTATGAGGGTGAGGATGCTTATGAAGCGATGTCCAAAGCTTCCCGGGCAAAGGGGACACCAGACTCCCAGGTGGAGAGCATCAAGGGAGGGCAGGGCAGGGGTGCGGGGGGGGGGGGGAGGTCCCACCATCAGCATCCATGGGTGATGGTGCCATGCATTCGGGATGTCTCCCAGGGCAGGGCTTTGTCAGTGAGGACGAGTACCTGGAGATCACGGGCATCACACGGGAGCAATCTGGGGAGTACGAGTGCAGCGCTGTCAACGACGTGGCTGTCCCAGATGTGCGGAAAGTCAAAGTCACCGTCAACTGTGAGTGCAAGGGGTGGGGGAATTGTGGAGGGGTGGGCACGTGCGGCCCAGCGTGACGTGGCACGGCATCTCCACAGACCCACCGTACATCTCGAATGCCAAGAACACGGGCGCCTCGGTGGGCCAGAAGGGCATCCTGCAGTGCGAGGCCTCGGCCGTCCCCGTGGCAGAGTTTCAGTGGTTCAAGGAGGACACCAGGTGAGGGGCTGTGGAGCACGGGAGAGAATGGGGCATGGCAGGGAGGGGACAACTCCTTGTGTGGGATCAGCTCATTTTGGTGGGTCTCAGGGGGTCTCCTGGGGAGCATGGTTGTGGCTCACGGGGTCAACATGATCTGCGAGGATCAGGGTTATGGATGGAGAGCACAGCATGTGTTTGGGTGCTGTGGTGGCTGAAGAGCTTGTCCTGGTGGGATGCAGGGAGTCCAGTGGAGGAACGTGTGGGTGTTGGCTTGTGGGATGGGAGGGAGCACCTGGGGAGGGGGAAGGATATGTTGCAGGCACAATGCTCTAAGCACCATCATCCATGTTTCTCCACAGGTTAGCGAACGGGCTCGAGGGCGTCCGGATCGAGAGCAAGGGCCGCCTGTCGACGCTGACCTTCTTCAATGTCTCAGAGAAGGACTACGGCAACTACACGTGCGTGGCCACGAACAAGCTGGGCAACACCAACGCCAGCATCATCCTGTACGGTAGGTGCCCTTTTTTTTGCAAAGTACAGCAAGGAGGAAGGACGAGATGAGGAGGAATAGGTGAGGAGGCAGGTGGTCGGCAATGGAGTGATGGAGCAGAGCTGGCTGTGTTTAGTATTTCCAGCCTGTTGAGGTGCTGAATGAGCCCTGAGCGGCGAGGTCGCATGGGGAGATTGCATCAGATGAGAGCATTTGGTGGCAAGGTCAGACCTGAAGGGCTCAGTCAGCCGTAAATGATGGTTGGCGTAGGATGGTTCCACAGGAACTGATGTATTTTGGAGGAGGCTGCTCCTACCTATGGAGCCTCTACCTGATCTGCTGCCCTATGGAATCCTTCGAGGAGGAGGACAACCTCTGATCATGGCAGGGCCTGGCTGGGATAACTTCCTTCTCAAACAAGGGCCTCATCGCTCATAACTGTTCCTTGAGCTCTTTGTGTACCTCCTCGAGACCAGCTGGACTCAAAATCTACACCGGCAATGCTCTTCAAACAATAGACAAACCCATAATCCCCACCTGGGAGAGGAATGCAGCACTGGGCACTGTAGGGTGCCCAGTTTGGGCGAGTGTGATGGGAAAGGGGATGGCAATGGGGGTGTGCAAAGACAACAGGGGAGGGTGTTTCCCTCCTTCTCCTTGCGACAACGTGAGTGCTTACACTCACTGGCAGCCCTAACACCATCTTCCTCTTCTTTTTTGTCCTGTACAGGGCCCGGAGCGGTGCACGACGGTGGCAATGCAGCGTCCCGTACAGCCACCGGCCTCGGCCTCTGGGCTGCCCTCCTTGTTCGCCTCCTCCTCGGCTTTTGATAAGGGAGCGGAGGGTCCCGGGAGGCCCTGCCGCGCCTCTCCCCCACCGCGGGCTCGTCCCGCCGCGCCGCCCAGGGACTCCTCGCTGTGGGACGGGCGATGTGCCGGAGGACGGGCGGCGGCGCCGAGCGTCCGAGGATGGCCACGTCTCCCATGTGCCGGGATCATTCTCGCCGCCGGTTATGCTGTACAGATCCCACCACGTGCCACCAGACTGTCACCTGCCACCATCACCCCAGGGATGCAGTCCGGCATGGACAGGGCTCCCTGCGGCCGCCTTGTCCCTGATATGGGGGGCACGGAGCCATCGGGACGGGTGCTGCCCAGAGCTGTCGCCGGGGATGTCCATTTCATCATCTCGCTAAGCCGCCTACGCCCCAAAAGACCCCAAGGTTGAAGCCTCCTGGCTCTGCCTTCAGCTCTCTTGGTCCTGAATGTCAATTCTCACCGCCAAAGCTCCTCCATAGGCGCTCCCGATGTTGCCAGCCCTTTCCAAAGGAGTCACCCAACACAACTAGTTGTCCTCCAAGGGCCACGCACCTCCTGCTACTCTTTCTCCCAGCTAATATCATATCCCTCTTCCTCCAAACCCCACTCACCTTCCTGAGGGCATGAGGCTGCTTTCCCAGGAGCCCTGAGGACCACTGCCTGCCCTCATGGAGACTTCCCGCCACCCCAGCTTACTCACCTGTTGCCCCTCCTCGCTCTGGACCCCCTGCTGCCCCCTAATAGCAGGACCTGCCCTGTGGTTCTCACCCTGATGCGCTGCTGCCACTTGTCAGGGAGGTTCCTCTGGGCTTGTTTTCCAAGCACTTTACAGCCTGCACATCGAAAGCACAGCACCACCAACACCGGGCAGAGGCACAAAACCACACAGCAAGACACCTTTTCCTACAGCTTCGGTGCTCCCACCCATCTGCACGAGGTGGAGGAGATGGGACTGTGTGCTCCTGGCCTCGATCTGCGCATCAGCCTCTCCGCATCTCCCTGGTCCATCTCCCCACGCCCCCTCCGTTTGGCCAAGCATCGCCGCGTCCTCAAGGAACAGAAGAAACGTGAGCTGCAGTGTCCACACTCTGGTTTTCTCACTCCTACCGCGTGCCCTTGCCTGAGGACAGTCTGATGTGTTTCATCCTGCAGAGGAGGCTCGGGCTCTGTTGATTTGCTGCACCGGCACGGCCGGGACAAGGATGGCTCCTCTGCCCCTTTGCTCGCTGCTTGCTGGTGCTCCCCGCTCCGACCTTCGACAGAGAAATGGATGCACCCAGACTCTACCCTCTGCTTCCTCCCGTCATCCTGGGACCTGCCTCGCTCTCCCCTTCCACCCGCAATGGCAGTGGCTGTGTCACCTCCCTGCACAGGAATTGCACACCTGATGGCACGTCATGCCATGATCCCACTCGCTCAGTGTGTGGTGGCAGCCTCAACCCTTCCTGATGCACCGTGGCCACCTGGGAACACTTTGGGGCCACGGTCCAGGGATAGACCCTCCCATCCTGCTCCTGAAGTCACGTGCAGCACTGGCCCCTGTCCCTGCAACAGAGGGACGTGATTCTACAGCGGCGCACTGAGCAAGCACACAAAGCACCCCCCTGCCCTCAGCTGATGCCTCCCCATGCCTTGCCCCTTCCTTCTCCTTCCACGAGCAACGTGGCTTAAGAGCAACGCCTGCGCACGTACAGCCTTTCCCATGCAAACTCTGCCGCTGCCAAAACCTTCTTGTCCTGCTTTCTGTGGCTGCAAGGAAGCTGGGGTTGACAGTTCTTGGCAAGCAAGACAGAAATCCCTGCCCTGAGCCAGAGGCCATCGCTGGCCACCACCCCATGCTCAATGCAGCCACGCCTTCTCGTCATCCCCGCTGTCAGAGCTGCCTGGGATGTGGCGCAAGGCTGTTGCAAAAATAAACGATAAGCAACAGCTACAACATCTCAATGGGTGCTCCTGGCCACCACGCCCTGGATGTTCTACATCTACCATGGCTATTGATTGGCAAAACCCGTGTGGCCCAAGGAGGTGGGCAGGTTACCTGATGGGCACGAATCGCACTGACCAGGCAAGTCCATGTCCTTCTGTCCTTGTGCTGCTCTGCTTCTCTACTGGCATCTCGGAAAGGCAGTGCCAGAGGTGATGCCCATCCTACCCTGTGGCCCTGGGCACCTTCACAGAGCGAGGATGCCACTGTCTTCAGCTGGCATGGTGGCACACACATGCTTCCCTGCGTGCCTGCTCTGAAAGTACCCTTGAGGTGCAGGAGACACATTGTCCCAACACCTGCCCCAGTCTGTGCCTCCCCCCCCTTGCCACATCCCTGTCCCAGCCCCCAATTCTATCTCAGAAACACTGCCCTAGCCCAGACGTGCAAGGCATGTTGGAGAGTGGAGGTGACAACGAGATGCAGGCTGAGGCTGGCAGAGGGCCACCTCCCCCACCCCATGCCCCCCATTCTTCTCCTCCCTGGGCCAGGTTGGCTCCCTTGTCCTTCTCCACCAGGACGGCGTTCAACTTTCTCGTGCCATGTAACGTGCCATTGTGAGGAACGTGTTGGCTGTCTGAGGCCGGCGTCGCCGCAGCTCAGCCAGGCGGCGGACCCCTTCGTGACCATGTATGGACACCTGGAGGGCAGCCAGGCACCCGGGGTTGGGGGGGAACACGGCTCCCGGGTCTCTCTTGCTGATGGCTGTGACGGCCGGTCTTGAGTTTCCGTCGATCATTGTATTCCAAGGGTGGCTATACTACCTGAGATTTGTGCATGTTACATTGTAGTTGTAACCTTTTCTAATTCGGCAAGAATAAGAGATGGTTGTGATTGTGCAGTGTATCAATAAAGTTTGACGAACTTTGTACCTTCGGGGCTTTGCTTCGCGGACCTTCGGGAGGGACGTGGTGCCTGGTGCCACCACCCGAGACCTCCATCGCTCCTGTAGCCTTGCTTGATGCTTTGTTTGAGCCTCTTTGATTGCCCCATGTGATCGTGATGCTTCGAGTCCTTTGATTGGGGGGCCTGCTACCCATTCTTCTCTATCTCCCACCTCCCCTGGGATCCAATGTTGCATCTCCACCAACAGGTCCCAGGTCCCACCCATCTCTGGCCGCCGATGAGCACATACCTGTTGACAGAGCCTTTGCAGGGTAAGGACCAGCTTTGCTCTCGTCACTCACCTATGGTTCTATGGAAATGGCACGAGTGGGGACTCTTCTTTCAGTGACTGAGCCATTCTCAGCATCTTCTGCATCATCTTGGAACAACAGCAACCCACCCCCGCGCAAAGGACGTCTCTGCAGATGCCAGGCTGCTAAGGGTGATCACTCCTATTGCCATCTGACAGCACGTGGCATGGACAAAGGGTCTTCATCAAAGCAAGGACTGGGAGCAGAAGGAGCCGCAACCCTCAGCACCCCAGCACAGCTACAATGCCACCCCAGAAACTTGGCACTGGGATGCCCTGGGGATGCCACATCTGCCCACCCCATCAACCAGGAGAAAACTTTCAGTGAGCTTCCCCAACACGGGCCTGGCTGCACCGGACTTTCGGGTCCCTGCCTTGCCGACCAGTTCAGGTGTGTGCCAGCGGGTGTGGGTGGTGCCTGATGACCTTTGGATGGCTGGTCTTCTCATTGTTGCACACCACCAGTGGAGCTTGTGTGGCCACTGAGTGGACAAGAGACCCCGTTTCCCTAGGTAAGTCCCAAGGCTGTTGTCCCTCAGCTGTACGTCCCAGGACAAGGCGGCCGCCGGGGGTACTTGGGGCGACTACACGGGCACAATGGGACAATGCTGGACCCATCAGGTCATTCACTTTGAGCACTTCCCTTGGTGGAACCAGACCTCATTTTGCTTCATGTGAAGGAAAAGCCTGGTCCCAAGAGTCCTAGTTCCCAAATCCCACAACAAACTTCCCTGCCACTGACATCCCACCGCTAAGCCAACAGCTCCATCCCAGCACTGCTACGACCTGCTGTGCCCTCGCACGTTGAGGACCCCTCTGCTGTCCCCCTCGAGTGACCCAAAGGTAAGTGCCTCCCCAAACTCAACAGCCTTCCCTGGAAATGGGTCTAGGAGGGGCCCTTGGACTGCTTGAGCCTTGCAGAAAACCTCCTGGCCTTGGGCACAGAATGTCCCAACCTCCATGCCCATCCACGCTGGGGACGAGAGGCTTTCCTCGACGTTCCCTGCAGTGGGTTGAGCAGCGTGGGTGAGCGCCGTGGGAAACCCTCTCTGCCTTGAGCCTCTTCCAACAAAATAATGCAACACAGGTGCCATGAAAGACCTGCCCTTCGCCCATGGCCCCTGGGCATCCCACCACTGTCTGGGCCTCGCTAACGCTTTCCATCTTACCGTGCCCAGATCTGCTGGGTATCTGGTGATGGGAGCAACCTCCACAGGAGAGAAATGCCTACAGATGCCTGGATGCCCCAGCTCATGGCACAGCCCAATGCCTGCATCATCCTTTCTTACACCACGGCCAAGTGCTGCTTTCCACCACAAGCCTGGCCACCGCAGGGTGCCTGCCAGCTCCCTTCCAGGATTGAGGTGGAGCAGGCAAAATCCAACCTGTGCCTACGGGCAAGGACCGCACCTGCTACATCCAGAGGGATGGAGGGGATATTTCGGGCTATGACCTCCATCCCTCCCCACCCCCCCAGAGACACCAGTACATACATAAACAGTACATAAACGCATCCATCGTGCAGCCCCTCTCTCTCTCCAACTTGCTCTTTGTCCCTCAAACTCTGACATCGGATGCTTCTTGATATCTCGACTGCAGCACCAAAACAAAAATACTGAGAGGAGGTGAGGGAGACAGACAGCCCCGTTACCTCCAAACCCATCCTTGAGTGCCAGGTTGGATCCCTCCCCGTGCCTCACCAAGTGTCTCGGTGTTGTCTCTCCTGCCAGACTTGCTCTACCACAGCCATCCATCCCAGCCTGGGAGTCCTAAGCCTGCACAAAGACCTCCACCGTCGTTTCTCCTAGGAGAGGCAGAGATGCATCTGCTGCCAAAGACAAAACTGCCCACAATGCTTATTTTTTTTATATATAAACCATGGGCTGGCTCTGGTGTAACCCCTTAGAGCTGGGCTGACCAACCACCTCCTTCCGTGCCATCCTGTCCCCAAGTCCTGAGTAGCCAGTCCCTTGGGATGTGCCGTGAAGCCTCTGAGCACAGCTCCATGCCGGCATCGCACGTCATGCCAAAGAGGCAATTCCCGACCATACCTTTTGCTTTCTCCCTGTGCGCGTCTCAGGTTACACAAACTCATTGCAGGGTCGAGAAATAAAAAAAAAACCAACAAAACCGGTCCCACAATTGCCTTCTCATCCTACAAAAACGTGCCGGGTGGCTTGAAGAAGCCAGCACCCTGGAGGCTGTGGTGAAGGCTAAGGACCAAATGCACCAAGTAACCTTCTGCACATCTGCAAAATTCAAGACACCAGCCAAGACAAGCCTGATGGACAGCAAGTTGCACCTACGTCCAAACGCCAGCCCGCCGCGCTTTGCCCAGATGCAGCCTTGAATAGGGGCACCGGGTTTCCTGCACCCACCTCGCATCATGTGTCTCTCCATCCCCTGAGCTTTGCTTCAGCTGCTCCACAAGCATCTCCCGCAATCTTGGGCTACATGGAAAGGGGACCAGAGCAGCTGGGCAGGACCCTGATGAGGATCCCTCCTCGTCTACTCACCAAAGCCTTACCTGGGATGGCTTGCTGGTGATGTCCAAGTGATGTCTCTTAACTCTCTCCTGGCCCGTTGCCGCGATGCAGTGCTCCCACCCGGCATCCCTCCCCAGGGGTGCAGGGGTAGAGCGTTGGGTGGCCCTGGCCCCCATAGAATCATAGAATGTCCTGAGTTGGAAAGGACCCACAAGGACAGGACAAGCCCAACATTCCCACCGTGTGTCTGACAGCATTGTCCAAACGCTTCTGGAATATTGCCAAGGCTCAGCGCCGTGACTGCGTCCCTGGGGAGCTGTTCCAGTGCTCCACCACCCTCTTGAGCAATGAGCACCACAACCAGACGGAGCGGCCACATGGAACAATCGTTTTAATGGATTAGGCAGAGAGAGCCCCCTCGCCGCCCGCCCGCCCGCGCCCGGGCCCCCCCGCGTGCCCCCCGCCATCGGCCGCAGGGAAGGAAAGGTAACCGAAGGAGGAAAACCGACCGCCGGAGAGACACCCCCCCCAGCCGAAACGGACAGTGAGGCGACTGGTCCTGCGTTTCGGCTGACAGCTCGGTCGCTTTGCCTTCTTTTCCTTAGTTCTTCTGTTGGTTTTATATATATATATATATATACACACACACACACGGGCACGCACACACACATATACATATATATATATATATATATAAAAATATAAAACTGAGCTATATAGATCTCCCTCTGTCCCTTGGTTCGCTTTATTCTGCCGCAAAGGGGCCACGCGGTGGAAGGTGATGGAGAGGGGCCCCAGGCCCCCCTGTGGCCCTTTCAACCCGAGGGCGGAAAGGTGAGGGGATTCGGGGACGCATGGACCGAGACGCTCGCCTCGTCTCGTTGAAGACCGATACACACCTAACTCCATATACAGCATGCAGTAATGGCAGCGGAAGGACCCTGCTGGGAACCGTGGCTAGAACGCTAACAAAAAGAAATTATATATATATATATATGTATATTTATATATACTGTATATATATATCCCATAAAAAGATTCAGCGTCTCCCTCCGCCTCGACGCGCGGCAAGCGTCGCCCCGTGCCCTCGGCAGGAACTGTTCAGACGACCGCTTTTTTTGGGCCGGTTTCGGGGAGTTTTGGCGCGGGACTCAATTCATCTTCTTGGTCGGTCGCCTCCTCGGGTGCGTAGCACTTGGCAAACCAACTTCTTCTCTCCGCTTGCTCCCCCTTCTCCTTTCCAGATTATTTTTCTTTTTTTTTTCCTGGGTTTTTTTTTTTTTTTTCTTTTTTCCCCTCTTTTTTTTTTTTTGCATTTCTGTTTTTTAGGAACTAAGAGTTCTAGGCTCGTATCAGAAAATATAATTAATAAAATTAACCATGACTCAGAATCCCTTATCATTCACGATGTCCGCGGGTGGTATAATGAACGCGTGTGGCTCGACGCCGGTCTCCTTCCTCCCTTTCCGTTGGTGGCGGGGTGGTAATCGTTGAAGATCTATATACCTATACACATATATATATATATATGTATACATGGATATATATATATATATATTTTCTGGAACACAAATGGCAGCACAGTCCATGAGAAGACGGGAAAATCTCAGCAAAGAAGAAAACTGGCGCATCCAGACAGAGGGGTCCCCATGGGAGGGAGCGGGTGGGCAGGGTCGGCGAAGGCGATGGGGTTGGGAGAGCACCGCACCCCAATGTCCCATCCATCCTCCGCGCTGGCCCATGGCAGAGAACGGTGAAACTGGGGGGGAAAAGGGTGGGAGACCAAAAAAAAAAGAAGAGTGGGAAAAGAAAAAGACTCGGTCGCGTTGCATCTTCAGCAGGAAGCCTTGGATTTTGTTTTGTTTTGTTTTCCTCTTTCCTTTCCAAATTCCCATTGTGGGAGGGTTTTTTGCGTGTTTTTCCTCTCTTCCCCCTTCCCCAGGTGGCCTGGCCGGATACTCTCTCAATTCGTATGATTATTTTCGGAAACGGTGAACACTTCTTCTTCTTCCTCTCCTTTCTGCTTGCGCTCGCTGGCCGTGGTCGTCGCCGCCGCTATTCCGTGGGCCGGCTCTCGGGTCAAAAGTGGCGGGCGAGCTGGACGAGCGGGAGGGCTAGCAGCCACGCGCAGCTGCCTCGCCGCCACGCGCCGTTGTTCCCGTCGTGCACTGCGCCGGGGCCTGCGGGAAGGGAGAGAAACCCCCCGCGTGGTTAACAAAGCCAACAAAACTCAGAAACCACCACAGAAATAAAAGCAATAAAACAATTCCATTTGGACCCCTGGTGCTGTTGCACCATGTGGGAGCGTTTCCAGCATCCCCTTCCCACCACCCGTGCCATCCTCTAGGGCACACGATCAGCCATCCGCGTCCCCACTCAACTCAGTCTTTGGGACACAGCCCCGCCATGGTCTCACTTCCACCCTGAGTCCCCATCCCCACCAACCGACCTCCTCCAACGTCCCTTGACCCTCCTACAAAATTTGCCCAAGTTTCCAGCCACACTTATAGGGGAGATGATAGCTTTTACCCAACACTGCCCACGGTACCCAGACTACCTCAAGAAGAAAAAGATGGGAGAGAAGAGAAGGGTGGTCAAGAAGAGCCAAGCTCATCCATGCCAAGGGAAGTTGGGATCCGGGGGCGGGGTGAGGAACTCACAGCTCACCATGGGAAAAGACCCAGTGGCTTTCACCAAAAACCCCAAATAGTTGGCCCAGGGGAACACTTCGACTGGGAAAAGTCCTCAGGAAGGCATCCAGACCGGTTGCCCACAAATCTTATCAAACTGCGCTTTTGAAACCCCAGGACACATCCCCTCCCTTCAAAGCCTGATCAGGACACTGAAACCCATCAACCATTTCATCTCCCGCTGGCAAAATGCTTCCAACATGCCCACAGACACCTCACAACTCTTCCTACTAAGCCCCAAATCCTAGCATGGCCACGAAGCCAAGCACAAGGGTGGATCTGGAGACGCAGTCGGCTCTGTGCTACCACCATATCCCTCCTGACATCTACAAGACATCCCAAGGGTTCACCACTCAGTGCACCACAAACGAAGACGTCTGGCTACCAAGCCCTAAAATCAAGATGACACCAAGGCAGCTGGTGAAGCCAATCAAGATGGCAGAGCACTGGCCACGGATAATGCCAGGAAGAGGACCAAGTGCCTCTCCATCTCTACCACATCCTGGAAAAAAGGTAGTAGAAGCATCCCAGAGGAGGAAGGACCAGACGCGAGACCCATTTATACACCAACACGGGCAAAGCAGACTACAGGGCAGCTGAGCTAGAGAGGGAGCACGGGAGTGGGGCACCACGACAGGGGGACAGAGCATGCAGAGGACACAGACCACCACCAGATGGGCACAGTAGGCTGACGACGAGGAGGCAGGATGGGAAGGCAGCTAGACACCAGCAAGAAAGCCCTAATTCATCGCTAAACCAGCAGGAGCGGTGGGGTGGTGGGGCAGGAGGTCAAGGTTGGCAGGTGCTGAAGCTCCCGCTGGGACAACTCGGAGGCAGGAGCTGGAGGGGCCCAAGGGGACATGGAGCAGAGGAGCACTGGCGTTGCAGGGGCCCCAAATTACTGACCTTTCCAGGGTGTCAGAGCAGTAGTTGTCTCTTCTAAAAATTAAAGAACAAGCGAAAGTTAAGGCAAAGGAGCAATGGAAAATACAGGCTCGAGACACTTCGCTCGGCCTGCCCTCGACCTGGGGCTTGGGAGAACAAGCGGATGGGGGAGCAAGTGGGATGCTGCTGCCCAGATCACACCCTGCTCCTCTGGGGCCATGGGCACCCTGTCTGGGAAGAGCGCGACATGAGCTGAGACAAGCTGCCTACGGGACTCCTGACCTGGGGTGGGTCCTGACAAAGTCCGTGGTTGCACCCTGAGGAAAAAGCAGAGCACAGGGCCTGGGATTTGGGGGATTCTAGGGGTTCATATCTCCTCCACGCTCCTCCTGTTTCCCTCTGGCACAGGTTCAGGACCCATTCTTCTTGCAGCATCCCACATGGGTTTGTACCCTGCAACATCTCACATGGGTTTGTGTCCTGTGACATCTCAATGGGTTTGGGTCCTGCCACATCCCACGTGGGTTTGGGTCCTGCCACATCTCACGTGGGTTTGGGTCCTGCCAACATCTCACGTGGGTTTGGGTCCTGCCACATCTCACGTGGGTTTGGGTCCTGCCAACATCTCACGTGGGTTTATCACCCAACACCATCCTCCAGGAAGCAATGCAAGCCATGCAACAGGGAAGAAGTGGAGGGCTTTTCTTCCCCACAACTCAACAAAATGATATGGTTCCACCGAGCACTCCATCACGTTACAGACAGCACCAAATGAGCCGCTGAATGAGGCAGCAAGGACTATAATAACAAGTGCTGCAAGTTAAATAAAGCACCAGTTGACCTCCCTGAAAAATTAGATTAAAAAAAGGATTAAAAGATGTACGCTACATTAGCCTCTGTCACACAGCCCGGGAAAAGCTCACGTCACGGTACCCGAAAGATTAAACCTGCATTTGGGGGAGGGGCAACACTCAGTCAGCTTCAAGGAAGAGAGGATGCTCAGCAAACCGCCCCCCAGAATCTCACAGATGAGTCATTTCTCGTGCCACAGGTAGCGCAGCCGTTGCATGCAGCTTCCTTCTTATCTTGCATTACAATAAATAAAGACACATTAATTGCCGGACCAAAGGCACCGGTTGCTTAGGGACCGGAGAGCTCGGCCCTATGACGCTCGAAAACAGCACATGAAGCCATTCGTCTTGCTGCTAATTACGGTGCCAGGGAGCCTTGCGCCAGGAGACCCCCACATCCTTTTGGATTTGTGGGTTACGGTGATCTGGGGACTCAATAAAAACTGAAAGGGTCATTAAATCAATGTGGCTTTACAGAAAGTATGGGTGGTCAAAGTACTCCAATTTCATTCCTTGATGGGAGTCCCAGTCAGACTGACTGGGGGCGAGGGGTCATAAAATAGGCTTAGACTTTTGCAGGACACTTCGCTGAGTCCCACCTGATGCTTTCATCACGGTAGGAACCATAGAAAACATCACTCATGGGTTAGAAACCAAATAAGTGACAGCTCTCACAAAGCCATCAGCAGAGAGAAGTCATCGTTAATTTGGGGGGCTTTTCATCCAGGCTGCATCTGCGGATGCCAAACTCAAGTCCTACACTACTTAATATCTTAACCCCATAAACCCACAGGGAGCCTCCAAGGCTAAGGACGTACACATAGACCAGGTGCTTGGCACAGGCACCCTAAGGATGGACCCAGGCTGTGGTGGCTTTGCCGTGTCAGGTGTCCTCCTCGCTGAAAAAGGTGTCATTGAGGACATGGATAACCAGGAGGCCTGGTAGGGAAGAGAGCCGAGATAGTTCCTAGGCAACGCTAATGACTGCTTAACAGGCAGGTAAAGACGCTAATGTTCATCACTTACAGCACAGACTTTTTGGGGGAACAAATGGTTGTCAGGCTCATTAACACCCAAGGTTAGTTGTGCATGGAGGCTGCCGGCATGGAGCCGAGCATCCAAGACGGGATGAACTCTGCTGCAGCAAACCTGACACAACTGCCGATACCGACAGCAGGAACTGGGCATCCTCTGCTCTCTCCAGAGAAACTGCTTCCCTGGTCTGAGGGTCCCACATCCAGCCCCTTCCCAAGGATGGGGACGAGCAGCACGGCTTATCAGGGTCTCAACACCGTGCTGCAAAGACATATCGAACAACTCGATGCCTACTTCAGGGCTGCCCGCTGTCTCTGTGGTTTGCGCTGCTAAAGACCCAGCCTACGAGTGACGAGCCACCCTACCGAGAGGTCTGGGGGTGAGGATGACTCCCTGCTCTGCTCCCCTCTGGCCATACCAAAGCAAGAGATGAGGAGAAGACAAGCTGAGGATGCAGCGCTTCACCGCAAAGAGCCCTGCAACTCGCCCGGCGCACGCTGCTCACTTATTCCCAAACTTGGGAAGAAAATGATGGAAGAGAAAAATGACACGACAACAAATTATTTATGACTTTGCACAGACACCAGCATAGGAGATGCCCAGCACGCTTGGAATGATGGCAACTGGTTGCCAGTATATCAGCCCCCTTCCACGGAGAACAAAATTATCCAGGAGGAAAAAAGGTTGCATTGTTTTGTGGGGTGGGGAGTGACACAACACCCTACATGGCTGTTGGAAAAGGGTGATGAACACCACACCTGCCCAAGCCCCTGCCAAGCTGGGCACTGCACCCACTCACACTGAACCAGAAAAGCTGCCCACGCACATACACAATGACAAAAGGAAGACGAGATGGGCATTGCCTTCTGCAAAGATACGCAGGAGGACAGTGGCAGAGACCGGATTTCAAGAGACATCCTTCCTCCTGCACCACGATGCTTCCTTCCTTTCATTGGGTTTTCCTTCCACTTCTTGCAACCATCGCACGCCTACAAGTCAGCTGAGCCCCCACGCTTGGACCTACTGGGATGCTGCTGTGCTCCAGCCCCATCTCTACTACAGAAGATGGGGTCTCCTGCACAATCTCTGTGGGTTTAATTAAATCCTTTGTACACACTAGGAAAGAGTTTGCAATACAAAGAGGGCTCGAGGCTATAGGAAGCCAGTGCTTTCCATCAAACTCTCTTAGCAGTGATTAATGCCAACCTCTGCACCACTCCATGCTTCACTCATCATGGGCTGGTATTAACGTCACCCATGGTCAGCGCTCACCACAGGGTGGGACTGCCTGGGGCAGGATGGGTCACAGGGAGGAAGACAAGGTTGAGGTGACATCAGGAGAGGGCAGAGGTCCCCAAGCCCTGCTTCTCCCATATGGTTCAGCTGTGAGGACTGTTCACCCCTTATCCCCATGGCAGGGAAATATCCCCATGGCAGGGGGTGGGGATGAGATCTGTCAGCTCTCAGTGGCCGTGAGAGGGACCTGGGAAGCACAGCCCCCTGCTCTGGTTCTGCACAAACAATCTTGTCAAGAGAGCTTGACAAACGTGTCGAGAATTTACAGCCCTTCCTGGCCGTGAGCGATGTCAGACGATGCATCCCTCTCATCACAGTTCCAGCATCCAGAGAAAACAGCCCCCAGATGAAGGTGCAAAGCTTCTCCTGCTTCCCGCCCTCTGCACTTTCCCATCTCCCTCTGGCACCATCAGTGAGACCATTGGCAGGAGTGGAAAAGGCAATCTGGAAGTGGCAGAGCCACAGGGGCTGTTTATTCTGTGGATGCTCTGCACAGCAGCCTAAGGTGTGGTCCTGCAGGTTTGCCACGACAACCCTGAGCACCATCTCTCCTCCCACCCATCAACATAGGAGCAGGCCTCAAGATAGAGACTTTCCTAGGAATGCATCCGAGCAAGAAGATTGAAACCTGCAGCCAAGTCCTAACTTTGCATCCACGGTGGATCCTGACCATGGAACACCTCGGAGCAGTGGCAGACACGGGGTGTGAGTCAGGAGGTACATTTGGAGGCTGTCACACTTCCCCTGGGCTCACTGTGGCCTCTGACCCATGTGGTTCAGAAAGGGTCATCCGCAAGCACATCAAAAGACAAGGGAGACCCTTCCCATGTCTCTCACACCCGCAGTCACACAGTTAAGCTGTGCCCTCTCCCCGGTCGGCTCTCTCAGCTCTACTCACCGTAGAGGATCATGCTGGCATTGGTGTTTCCTAGCTGGTTGGAGGCTACGCAGGTGTAGTTGCCATAGTCCTGCTCAGAGACGTTGAAGAAAGTCAGTCTGGAGAAGAAGGCTTTGTTCTCCACTTTCAGTCCTTTCTGTCCTTCAGCCAGCCTGGGAGAGAGGCAAAAGGGGAGACGGTCACGGGGATGGCACCGGGAGGAGCAATGCCTGCTGCTTTCCATGACCTGCTGTTCCCTGGTCCTGTCGGAGAGCGGGAACATCGAGCTTGAGGGAAAGATCAGGCACAAAGAGGGAGAAAGGACAGGATGCTGCTCTGCTGGATCTTGTCCATCAACTGCCAGCCCACACCATCCCCATGATGTCTACAGACACCCCCACAGATGCAGGGATGGCTGTGGATCCTGCCAAACGCCACGCAGAGGGAGGGATGCTCACACGCCTAGCGAGGGCACCTAGAAAAGGTTCCTTCCCACCCACCGTCTCTCTCGGGTCAGCCTCAAGGGCTCCTCGGTCCTCCTGGCTCTGCAGGACACCTCCTCGCCACTTCCCCTGCCCTGACCCCTGCCAGCTCCTTGCAGGCAGAGGAGCAGACAGAGCTGGCATCACGCACAGCCAGCGCTCGCTGCCACGAACCCCTTGGGACCCAAATGCTGGCACCGTGCTGGGCTCTGCGCCGCGCAGACACTTCTCAACCGGCACAAATGCTGGAGCATTATCAACTGCGTTTACTTCCCTGAACTGGTGTCTCCCTCCCTCTTCGCTCCTGCAGCTCTTTTACTTGCTAATTCCTCCCGGGAGGTGCTGGATCCCCACTCTCACCCCTGCCTGGCTTCGACTGCCAATCCAGGCAGGCTGAGCCCGCTCCTGCCGCGGCTCCGCGGGCCCTCGTGATCTGACCTACTTCTGAGCGAAGCCTTTCATCAGCCAGGCAAACATCCACTGCTTTGTACACTCCGCCTGCTCCTTGCCTTCCCAAACAGCCCAGGCAAAGGCTCCAGCCTCCCTTTTAGCTTCTGCGTGGCTTTGACAAGAAGATGCCTCCTAATTGGTGGCTCGCGTGGCTCATCCTGTGGTTGGATGCACCACCCTCTGGGCTTCCCAGGGAAAAGCAATGCTAAAAGGGGTTAAAAAACTTTCCTGGGAGTCAGAGAGAGACATTTAGAATGGAATTGGTTCGCTTGGTTGGAAAAGACCTTTGAGATCATCGAGTCCAACTGTACCTGTTCACCTTATCTCCCGTCTTTTAACGCCCCGCCCAGGGATGGGGACTCCACCACCTCCCTGGCAGCCTCTGCCAGTGCTGAGAGCCCTTTCAGTGAAGAAATTTTACCTCTTATCTAATCTGAACCACCCCTGGTGCAACTTGAGGTCATTTCCTTTTGTCCCATCCCTTGTTACCTGGGAGAAGAGCCCAGCACCCACCTCACCACAACCTCCTTTCAGGGAGCTGTGATGAAACCTCCCAGGCTGAACAACCCCAGCTCCCACAGCTGCCTCTCACAATCCTTTTCTCCAGCCCCGTTCCCTTCTCTGTTCCCTTCTCCGGACGCGTTCCAGCCCCTCAATGTCCTTCTTGGAGTGAGGGGCCCAAAACTGACCCCAGGGTGGCACCCTATCCCCTCCTTGCTCCCAGCCACAGCCCTGAGCTGCTGCTTTGGCACGACACGAGCTGCCAGTTGCCCTAAAAGGGCGACTTTCACCCCAGCACTGGGCAGGCCACCCCTGCCATCAGTGCAAACCCTGTCTCTCGACTAAACATCGCATTTCTTCTGCCTTTCCCAGAGCAAGAGGCTGATCCTGCCTTATGGCCAAAGTGTTTAAAAAGATGACTGGGATTTCACCCCCTCCCAAGTACCTGAATTTGCGCTGCCAACATTGCTCCGCACCGTTACGCTTCACCCAAACAGGCATTTACCACGAGACCATAAAAAGGAGGCACGGGCAGCAGTGATCCTACCCAGATGGAGACCAAACCCCATCTGACTGAAAGAGGCTTCTTGCCTCAAATGCCCCTCATTCATTTTCCACCGTGCAGACAACACTGGATTAAAGATAAAGCCTTGCTCTGCTTTTAAAAGATACCAGGAGGCAGCAGCTCCTGCTGAGATGCCTGGATTAGCCCTGGACAAGCAGAACCTGCTGCTGTTAGAGAGGACCTGCCTTGGCACCCAAAGCCAGCGTGCGCTGAGGGTTACTGGTGATTCTGGCTACTGCAGCCCCATCGCCCAAGCTGCTGGCACTGGGCTGAGCTCGCGTGTGGTTGGAGCATCCCCTCCTGTTTTGCTCCCATGGGCTCTTACCGCTTGTCATCTTTGTACCACTGGAAGTCGGCGGAGGGGACGGCGGAGGCTTCACACAGCAGGATTCCCTTCTGCCCCACTGGCACCCCAGTGCTCTTCGCATCGGAGATGTACGGCGGGTCTGCGAAGATGGGAAATCCAGGGTCAATGTCCAGCAGCCTTGGGCCATCCTATCCCTCCCTTTGCTCCTCAAGCTCCCTTTTCTTTCCCTGCACTTACAAAGGAGCCAAAATCAACTCGGAGACCATGCCCAGCTCCTCTGGTGCTTCAGTCCATGGTGTTTTGAGCTCATGGGGGACCCCACACTGCAACCCAGCAAGGGCTCCTCTGGCTCCTCCAAAGGCTGGAGCCCTCTACCTCTTGGGCACCACGTGTACCCCTTTGCTAACCCCAAGCAGCTGAAGGGGTGGCCAGAGAGGGCTTTAGGAGGGTCTTCACATCTGTCTGAGCATGGAATATGTTGTTTTCTTCCTTGCTCTCTTTCTTTCTCTCTCTCTCTCATTTCTTCTAAAGGAAAAAAAAAAAAATTCCTATTTACTGCTCACTTCTCGCCTCTCCCTGGAGGTTATCGGCACAGCATCTCACCATGGGCGGAAAACCCAGGTTGATGGAGACAGTTGAGGAGGAGGTGGTAGAAAAAAATGGAGCTCGAAAAGAAGAGGAAAAAAGGGCAAAACACCACCTGCTCAACAAACTGCCACTGCCTGTCTCGGCTCCGGGGCCCACAGGATGGATTTGTTCTGCTTCCCACCACCAGTGTCCCATCGCCTCGTGGGGTGGCGCATGACCCTTTCCATCCCAGGCCCCTGACCGCCCCCACAGGCTGCTCACAGTTGACGGTGACTTTGACTCGCTGGACGACGGGTGCTGCCACGTCGTTGGAGGCGCTGCACTCGTACTCGCCCGACTGCTCCCGCGTGATGCCCGTGATCTCCAGGTACTCGTCCTCACTGATGAAGCCCACGGCTGCAGGGACAGAGAGAGAGGGGGATGTGAGTGATGGGGAGGCACGGCAAACTTGTCACCATCTGTGACAGTAACACACTGCCCTAGGACACGCACCTTGCAAGTCCCAGCTCCTGCCCCACCACCCCAAGAAAAACCCAGCCAGAAATGTGTCCGTGAGTGCTGGCCCCAGACCCAACAAGCGCATTACTTGCTGGAGATAACGTCCCCAATGACTACAGGATGGGCAAAGTGGTCCTCGCCATCCCTCCTTGGCACCTGCACACCCCACCCCACCCTCCTGCTGGGAGGCACCGCCGGGCTCACCCACTTGTACATAAACATCCCTTTCTAATTTCTCAGTGTCAATTAATTCACAGGCAGTTCATCCCCATTCACTGTGGTGCCAACACCTCCCTTCAGCTGAATCCATTTGTCCCTCCAGGCTCATTTCTGCAGTCACTCTCCCCAGTCTGGGCTGCACCACAGCTCCTGGTTTCTCTTAAAAGCCAGGCAAGATGCTATCAACAGTCTTTGTCTGGCATCTTCCAGCCCCCCCCTCTTCCTTCCAAGAGCCTGTTTCGCTTTGAAGCGCTCCTGGAAACCCACGGCGGCGCAGGTGTTGGGCCGCGATAGTCTCCAGGTTGATGGAGACCGCGTCATCACAACAAACGCAGAGTTAAATTAAGAAACACAGCAATTAGGACGCGTTTGCTAAACATCCCAGAGAAACCCTGCTCACCCCTAAATGAACAGCGCGAGTAGGTTTTCAACAGCCCCCAAACAGGGACAACTTCTCCCTTCTTTTGGTTTACGCCTCCCCATCGGGTCTCCCGCAGCCGAGACGCTGTAATTACAGCACGAAGCATCTCCGAGACCAGTGTCACACTTAATATTCCTATAAATTTTAAACGGTAGTCCTTGGTACATATGTGTGGCAATTGGTGTCATATTTTAATTAGGCTTGCCCTACACCATCTGAAATTAATAATAGCTCGCATTACCAGTGTAATTTATAAATTAACATTGCTGCAGCATTAGGAAATAAATTAGCTCCGGACAGCTGTTTCTGGGAGTCAGTGCCAATGGCAGAGAGGCCAAGCACAGGTCCCCGCTCCCCAGGGGCTGCAGAGACCTCGACCGGCAGAACCGAGCAAACCTGTGCCCGTGCTCGCTTCCCACCCAGCTACTGCAGCCTCTGCGCTAGCGTGACCCGACGGGCCACGGCTCACCATGCTTGACCGGTCAACCGTATGCATCTTGCTCCTAACAAATGCATGCAAAATATACACGTGGGAGACTCCCGTCGGGGCACACACCGCCTGCATCGCACCGGCTGAGACTTTTATAGCATCTCTTCCCACAGTACATAAATAGCGAACGTGGTCACACGCCACCGCCCGCCAAGGCGGCCGTCTGGAAAGCACATGGGGCCTTGAGCCAGCATTGATGTGTTTTCTGTAACACCCCCTTTCTATAACAGCTCGACACAACCATCTCCTGCGATGAGCACCCTGGGCACCCGCTGCATCCTGCTGCTGCTATTGTCAGCTCAAACCAGTGCAGATAATGCAACTACACCTTGGCTCTCCCTTGCACCAAGACCTCACGGAGGCCACCTCCGCACGGCAGCGCCCAGGACTTGCACGTCCACTGCTCCCTCACACACCCTTCAGCCAAACCGAGGACTCCACCTGCACACGTGCGCGCATCCCACTAGCCCAGGTGGACCCAACTGGGAAGGCAGCCTCACGCCGCCCCGTGAGCTTCAGAAAGCGCTGAAGTGAGTTTTTGCCGTGCAATCGCCGTGATGAATTGCCGACATCCACCCACGTCCTCAACCCAACACCGAAATTCCCACCCAAGCAGCTCACGGTCAAAACCGCTGAGCTCATCAGTGCTTTAGCGCGACTGAAGGGCAAGATATGAAGGCGTTACCCCAAATCAATATCCTTTGGAGACACACAAATTGCTGCGTTACATCCAGCAGGTCTGCAGCAAAAAAGAAAAAAAAAGGAGAGAGGGTGGAAAAGAAAGAATCCCTTTTATGGCTGACCTAGAATCGGCTTCTCTGTAGCACAGCGCTGCCTGCTGATAAAATAACGACACAGCCGGTGGCCTTCAGATGCTCCGTGTGCAAATCTGACTCCGGTTTGTGCAAAGGCTCAGATAACACTCTGCTTCCTAACTAAGCAAAAGCCCTTCCTTGAGCGCGCCGGAGCTGGCTCGCACGTGGGGAGAATTAGCTCTCGCCGTAGCTGAGCTGTAGCGTGCGTCCTCGGTTTGATCTGGGAGCAAAGCAGCTCGAGTGCATTTCATTACCCAGCAAAAGACTTTGTTAAAGTAACTGCGAGGGTCAGACTTCCACCTGCAAAGGCTTGGGAAATTGAGAGATGAAGGCTTCCTCTGTGCCAGCACAGCACCGAAGTCTGAGATGCGTGCATGGTAATCAGCCAACAGAGAGGCCGAGTGCAAAGAGTTCAGGCTTTCAGGGTCTGCTGTGCTTTGCATTGGCATCCACAGGATTTTGTCTACAGCCCATGGACCCTGACATGCTGAGCCCGCCCTGGACCAAACTGGGATGCTTCGCGCATCAGAGCTGCTGATGTGTCTTACCCTGAGCACGGTGTGGTGTTACTCATGCTCAGCTAACGATGTTGACAGCACTAGGAAGACCGTCCGTGCTGGAGGCTCTGGTCAGATCCGGCTTCTTTAGAGCCAGCTACAGCATCTCAAGGAATTCAGTGACATAAGGGAACCCTTCCCCAAGGGCACAACTCCACACTGGCAAAGTAGGCAACGTCGGGCAACCGGGACACCCACCTCCTGTCCCATCCCCTCCTGCACAAGGGGCTCTGCAGGAAAAATGGGTCTGTAAAGTCATTTCACTGCCAGATTGCGCCGGTGCCGGTGTTGGCCGAGAGGTAAAGGCATGGACCAAGAGTAATGGCCCAACCGCTCAGCTCCCCGGCTTCTGCATTTTTCCTTCTTGTAATGGGAAGTCTTCCTGATAACTGGACCAATATTCATTAGTGACTGCCAGGAATGGAGAAACAAACAGACAGGGCTCAGGCAGCAGGGCTGGGTTAAGCATTCACAATCCTTAAGTGTAGACCTCGCTTTAAAGAAAGCAACAGGGTGCCCACATCACTGCGGGTGCTGGGGTCCCTCGGGGCCAGCAGAGCTTGGGAGGGATGTTTGTCTTCTTGCTGGGTTGCACAGGGACACAGATGCTACTTTGGAAGAAGTTCCGTTTTCTGAGCTTAGGAGCGAGGCAGCCCCAGCACACGTTTTGGATGCGAGTTATTTGTAATAAGGTTGGAAAAGACCTCTGAACTCATCCAGTCCAACCGTCAGCCCAACCCCACCTGCGGAACCATGTCCTGAAGTGCCACCTCTACACATTGCACGAGCCCCTCCATGGATGGAGACTCCCCCACTGCCCCAGGCAGCCTCTGCCAGGGCTTCACCACTCTTTTGGTAAAGATTTTTTTTCTAATATCCAATCTAAACCTGCCTGGAGCAGCTTAAGGCCATTTCCTCTCATCCTATCACTTGTTACTTGGGAGAAGAGACCAACACCCGCCTTGCTACAACCTAATTTCAGGCAGTTGTAGAGAGCAATGAGATCTCCCCTCAGCCTCCTCTTCTCCAGGCTAAATTGTCCAATCAGGCCCTTTGGGATTGCTCCCACTGCTCGCTCAAGGCTGCAGCCAAAGCAAAAGGGATCCAACTGCCACAGCCCCTGTCTCTGAAAGCACCTGGAGCTCGAGGATGCGCAGGGTCTCATGGCCCTGGGACCTCCCACTGGCCAGCGACAGCCCTGCTCTGCCTGAATTGATGCTGGGAACTTTTCAAGGCTGTCTCTGCTTGAACACAATTAGGAGCTGAAATACTGCAGGAATTAATGGGAGAGCTCTCTTACATCCTCAGGAGCCAGAAAACCAGCACAGCCAGCACCCATCATCATTATTATTAATACTAATAATATAATACAGGCCAGAAATGGAACAGCCACGGAGTAGGCAAAAGCGTAATCCTTGCTCATCAGCCGAGGATGATGAACTAACCCAGTGCGAGCCGCGGAGATGGAAAACCTGTGCTTGAATCCATCTGCTTGGCGAGCAGGAGCCTGCACACAGGCTGCCATGCACTATTTAGGACCCGATCTGCCAGACCTGCAATTCTGCAGATCTCCATAAAGAAACCCCAAGGGAAGGGGGAAGAACAAGCGCAAAGGAGCAAGTGGGAAAACTCAGCCCGGAGCTGCAAACCAGCCAAGACAGACTCAATGGGTAATGAATAGCCCACGTCACGGGCAGAGCCAGGCAGCTCGGCAGCGTTCAGAGCGGTGTTCGGGAGCCACCAGCCAGACACGGCCGAGCACCACAGCAGCGAGCAACCCAAAATAAATACAGACATAGAGATAAGTGAACTGTGTCTCTCCCACGGAGCAGAGAAACTGCTGTGGGTACATTAGAGCAACAAGGCAGCGGTTGGTGCCACGCGTTGCAAGGGCATCGGCACATGGGAGGTTGGTCGCCACGCCAGGGAGGTGAGATCCTGGTCTGGGACAGCAGAACAAGGCAGATCCAACTGGTGGCAAAGCGCTGCCTGGGGTCCCACACAGAGCTGATGGGGGCCCACAAGAAAGCTGAGGAGGAACTTTTTACAGGGGCAAGTAGCGCTAGGACTGGGGGAGTGGCTTCAAATTGGAAAGGGGAAGATTTAGATTAGACTGTAGGAAAGAATTCCTCACGATGAGGGTGGGGAGGCCCTGGCCCAGGGTGCCCAGAGCAGTGGTGGCTGCCCCATCCCTGGAGGTGTTCCAGGCCAGGTTGGATGGGGCTTGGAGCCCCCTGATCCAGTGGGAGGTGTCCCTGCCCATGGCAGGGGGTGGCACTGGGTGGGCTTTGAGGTCGCTTCCAACCCAACCCATTCCATGATTCTGTCTCATACATCCATATTCCTCCCCCCTTGCCTTTCTCCTTCCCTTGCTTCTCTCCTCATTTTCCCAGCTCGCCTCATCCCCCTTCTTCCTCCTCCTACCCGTTTGCTTTCAGTGAGCCTCTGACAAGATAATGACTCACCAGAAAGTGAACACATGTTCCCAAATTAATTACGTGCCACTGTCCCCCGGCTCGCCGCTGCAGCCATGTTCAGGTCTCTAGGACACATCGCTTACAGCTTTCCCTGGCTGAACACAGCCCGCGATGCTGTTAAAAGCTTCACTGAACCGGGAGCAAGGTAAGTCCCAGCACTGCCCTCTCGCTGCCACAGGGTCCTGCAGAGCTTGCTAACACCTCGCTGTCCCTTCTGCCAGCAACCTCGGTGCCCTGAGCGAGACAAGCACCACAGCTACCATCGGTGCGCTCTTACAGATCACAACCCTAATGAAGTTTTCCCACTCTGCGTGCTGTCTGCAGGCATCACGAGATCCAACTCTGGACACCATCATCTGCCATGAGAAACAGCCTCGAGGGGACAAGAGCCACAGCACCCCGATTTCTGGAAGGCAAAGCGTGGGAAAACAGACAGACACGTACAAGGCAATGCAGGAATGACAAAGAAACATAGAATCACCGAATCGTTAAGGTTGGAAAAACTCTAAGCTCATCCAGTCCGCCAGCCCAACACCATCATGTCAACTTAACCACATCCCAAAGTGCCACCTTTACACAATTTTTTGAACCCCTCCAGGGATGGAGACTCCCCCACTGCCCTGGGCAGCCTCTGCCAGAGCTTCACCACTCTTCTGGTAAAGAAATTTTTCCTAATATCCAATCTAAACCTCCCCTGGTGCAACCTGAGGCCATTTCCTCTCCTCCTATCACTTGTTACTTGCGAGAAGACACCAACACCACAATCTCCTTTCAGTTATAGAGAACAACAAGGGTTCCCCTCAGCCTCCTCTTCTCCAGACTGAACAATCCCAGTTCCCTCAGCCGCTCCTCATAAGACTTGAAAGACACGGCAAGGACATCTCTACAGCTGAGCCACACCTTGCCAACCGGGGCAGCATGGCATGCAGCACCCAGCAAGCAACGGCGCATCTTTCATGCTGCAACGTGCCCGCATCAACTCTTTGCACCTCCACCTAGGGGGAGCCAAGCATAACTGCACAGGGCTGTGACGTTTCCACCTCTAAAGCTCAAAGGTGCAACTTCACAAATTGTCCCACCACGGGTTTGGACTCCTCATGCCCAAAGTCTCAGGGCTGGACCCTGCTTGCTACTCCATGCCGCTGCGTTTGCTGGGTGATGATCCAGCCAGCCGGGATCGGCCAGAGAAGGAGAATATTTTATGGAGATAATTTTATTAAAATGTTTACAACAATGCAGATATTGACATCTTGCTTCAATCAATAGCACAATTTATTGTCCTTCAAGGTGAACATTAAGCCAAGCTGCCCATTAGTCAATATTTACCTCCCAGGTCTATAAATCTTTATACGGGCTTCAGTGGATGTTGACAGCGGCTGATTCCAGATAAGTAAAAGTAAGAGCGTGAAACATTGCTCCTTTTGGAGGTGAAATAGTAACTAGTTAATTACAGTCCCTACAGCGGTTCTGAACTATCAATTTATGGCTACTTCTGGCAATAAAAATTAACATCGCGCAGACTCCCAGCTCCAAGTGATGCACTAAAACCGAGAGCCATCCATTTCAAACGTCACTCCGATGCGGTAGTGATGGCCTTCCTATAACAGTTTATAGTAAATAAATAAAACACACAAAGGTAATAAGAGGGAATTGTCGGCGCCTGAGACCTGCTTCACCTCTCCTCCACTGCAGCGGTGGGCGGAGAAGTGCAGGGTGGGTGATTTAGTAGCGTCACACGAGCAGCTCGGTTCCCAATGTGGAGGGAAGGAGCAAAGGGAAGGAATCACCACAAAATTGGTGCTCAAAGCAGGTTGGAGAGTTCTGGGGATGAGGGTAAAGATGAACTAAGGCTGCCTCCAGCACAAGCCCTGGCCAAAGATGGGGGAAGCACCTGCTTCACCTCTTATTAATCAGCATTACCCGCTCCCAACTGCTCAATTAACACATAAAGAGCAAAGTTCAGGCAGTTCAAAAATTCCCTTCCCTTTTTTCTTTTGGTCAGGTGAATGACACCAGCGAGGGCGGCTTCTCCTCCACGCGCCCCCTCTTTCTGATTCCCCGGTGCTGGTTTAACGCCGCCACGCTCTGCTGGAGAAAGATTGGGGGTAATTAAGCTGCTGGAAATCATCCAGAGCAATCATTAAAAAAATGATTTTTTTCAGATTACCCTATCGACCCAGGTGAGCACGGAATGCTCCTCTCGCGAATATTACATCCCCGTATCGCACGCTCCAGTCCATTTTCATCTGGGACCCCCTTAGAGCAGCGATGACTTCAAAGAGCGCACCTACACGGCCAACTTACGCGAGATATGGGATATAAACCTCCTCTTCCTCATTCACAACCTCCTCTTCCTCCCCTTCACAAGCCTTCAGGAGAAACACCATAAGCCCCAAAACGAGCACACAGCAATCAGAGATGGCATCGTGCTTACACAGTGCCAAGACTCTTTCTTTTTGAAGTTTCCTGATGACAAGGAACGCCATCTCTCCTCTTACATGTTGTGCCATGTTAATGAGCACGTTTCCACGGCCCGATGTTGTGTGAAGCCCCAGCGGATGGTGTTCTTGCTGCCTGGCTTTTGCACAGAGCTCAGGGCTGCAGGAGCTTGGCAGCTGCTACCTCTGCTGCTGCAGCCTGCGATCCCTCTTCATCCTCACACCTCAGGGGTGGTGACTGTCAGCAGTCGTGGCCTGATGTCACCAAAGAGAGGGGAAACATCACGTGTTCCTCACTCATAACCTTTATTAAATTGGATTTGGCAGACCTCTCACAGCCAGTTTTGCTCTGTGTCCCCATGGCAGCGTGGGATGCGATGGAGAGGGGCGGTCGGTGCTGACCGCTGTGCCAAGGGCTCCCAACGCACCCCAGGCAGGTGCAAGCTGAGCGATAGACCCATGCTTGCCATGAAGTTCCTCTACACACTGGTACCAGTGTCCCCTCCTCCCCTGGGCTGCAGGAGCCTCTCCTCAACCGTGGCCAAGCAGTGCCACATCTCTACTGCTTGCAACTCTGTGGGGCATAACAGGGAGCCAACAGTGCCTTGTGTTTCTCCTCGAGACGCGATGGAGGAGCCTCCTGGACATGACCTTAGGCTGGCATGAGCAGAGGTGAATATTTCTGAAACCCCCACCTCTGGCTGCACAAGGAGAGGACATGGGAATTTCGACAGGCACCCTCCAAATGCAATTGCCAACTGGGAGCCATCACAAAGGCTGTGGCTGCGCACCCTCAGCCAAACCCCTGCTCTCTGCTGCCAGGGATATATTTCCTTTATTTCCTGCACTACGGGGCACTAGATCTGAGACGGGACCCACCTCCAGGGCTGCATTCGCCCAGCGCACCTACAGCCAGCCCCAACCCCACACTTGGAGCTCACATCTCCTGTGATAACTCAAATATTTAACCATTAAGTGGGCACATGCAACACACCTCGCTAGTCACTAGGACACGCAACTTGCAGAGAGCCTCCAGGTGCCACCACATTGCCTGCTCCTGGTTGTTCAGCCGATAACCTATATTCACCACCCACATTATAGACAGCCAAAGAGAAGAATGGGGAGCCCAAAACGTAAGCAGATTTCCCCAGCATGGTCACATTGAGGCCATGCCCTGCATTCAGGGCTGGACCTCCCACACAAAGCCACGCCGTGGCGTGCCGGTGATGCCAGCCCGGTCTGCTCACCCCACTGGCGCTGTGTAAAACAGCCAAGTCAATCCAGTCGCCCATTATAGCCCCATTGTGAAGAGTTTTTAGCTTAAAAGTCCTTGAAAGTTTCCCACTGTGACTCGTCAAACAAGATCTTTTTCCCTTTTCCTCTCTTCTCCGCTAACAATATTTATACTCATTTCTTTTATTGAAATCTATCTGCCGCCTGTTCTATTAAAGCTGCCTGAGTGGCAGCTCCTATTCTCCGGGAGCCTGCAGCCCATCTATTCTCCAGACAATGAGGTACAAGCAGTCTATCTTCTATTGTGCTTCCCGGCCTTCGGCTCTCAAATCTTCTGTCTCAAAAAGACAAGTCAGAGATGCCTCCACACAGAAGATCAGGAACCCGGGCTGCACGGGGGCTTCCCAGTGCTGCTCTCTGCCCTCCCTTTCTGGGTGAGAAGATGCTACCATGGTACCCGTGATCCCTCGGGGATGCTTCTCCCCATCTCCTGGGCATCACAATTCATACTTAAACGCGGTTCGCTGCCGTCAGGCGGCTGCTGCACGCGCACGGCTCGCTGATGCCAGGATGTTTGCACGCCTCAGACAACTTATTTGTTACCGGGCATAAAACAAAAAGCATTAAACCTTTTGTTTGCAAGAAGTAGTTCCTTGGGAAATAAAAGGATTATGGAAATTAATATTTAAAGAAACAAAGCAAAACAACTTGGGGACCATCCACCCTTGAATGAGGCTCTAACTCAGGAGCAAACGAGTCGAATAAAGAATGAGCCCTTTTATTTCCCAGCAAGGGAGAGATGGGTTTGCTTGGAGGCAGCTCAGGGCTCCGCAAACTGGCAGCGACTTTCCTCAGCCTCTCCCAGTCCCTGCCTGCTCCTGGGGTGCTGATAAGGATGCTGAGCCCTAGGAAAACGTCCAGACCCCGCAGAGCGAATTAGCAACAGTTGTGGATCACAGAGCACCTAAGTGGTGTCGGCTCTGCAGCAAAGATGGGTGTTGGGCTCATCGGAGGCGACTTTTCTTAATGAGACCCAAGCATTATTGCAAGCACAGAGCTGAACATCATCCTCCCTGGCTTTTGGGTCCTCCTTGGCTTTTGGGTCCTCCTGCTTAGAGGATGATGTGGTCATCCTCATGTTGGCACCAGGAAGTGATGCTCCCAGAGGAGAGGTTTGGCAGAGGCTGTGGCCGGCACCAAGGCAATTCCCAAGCAGCTTTGCTGCCTCCTTGCAGGAACACATGCAAAAAGCCTCGTGAAACCCAAATACCGAGGTCGAGCCCTCTCCAGAGAGTTCCTGATGAAACAGCATCTCCTGGCAGCTCCGCGTTCCCTCCCAAGCACCAACACTACTCTCAGGGCACCCAAGCCACTCTTGCTGCTGCGCTCTCTCCCACATCCAATGAGCTGCCCAACAAGAAATCCTCTCTCCTTTCCCTCCAAACTCTTTCCTCTACCCCATGTTTTTTTCCCCGTTGCCACTTGCAAGGTGAGAGAGGACAGCATCGCCAGAATGAAAGATTCTCCTGCGTGCCCTCTCCTAGCAGCGGCCTTAATTCATTTTTCATGGCCCCTTGCAGTGACAAAAGCCGCTGCTTCTCTCTTGCAAGCGTGCGCCATGCAATAAGTCAAAGCTGATGTGCATTTTCCCCCTGGGTGCCGAAGCTGTGCTTTTGATTTAATTTGTCCTGTTGTTTGGCGCTCAGCCGTTGCCGGTGAGTTCCTTTGGAGAGGCGACAAGGTAGAGCCCCACATGTGTGGAGGGGCTGCCTGACAGATGGGGTGCAGTGGGTAGTGTTTAAATAATTTGCTGCAGGGATATCAAGATGTTGGAGAGTGACAGATGCTGCCAGAAAAAATCACTCAGACAAACACATGCATCCTGTTTGCAGGAGCACTGCTCCTCGATTAAATCCTGTTGCAACTTGGCTTTCCTGGAGCCCATCCCATCACTGGCAGCTTTGTTGCTGTCTCTAGAAGAAGCTGTGGTGCACAAGGCTTGGCAAGGACAGAGGCGGCTCAGAATGGTTTGGGCTAGAAGGGACCTTAAAGCCCATTCAAGTGCCACCTCCCACTGGGTCAGGGGGCTCCAAGCCCCATCCAACCTGGCCTGGAACACCTCCAGGGATGGGGCAGCCACCACTGCTCTGGGCACCCTGGGCCAGGGCCTCCCCACCCTCACAGCAAAACATTTCTTCCCAAGATCTCATGTCAATCTCCCCTCTTGCAGCTCAAACCCCTTCCCCCTCATCCCATCCCTGCACTCCCTGATCCAGAGCCCCTCCCCGGCTTTCCTGTATCCCCTTTCAGTCCTGGGAGCTGCTCTAAGGTCTCCCCAGAGCCTTCTCCTCTCCAGGCTGCACAACCCCAACTCTCTCAGCCTGTCCTCATATAGGAGGTGCTCCAGCCCTCGGATCATCTCTGTGGCCTCCTCTGGACTCTCTCAAGCAGATCCAAGTCCTTCCTGTGCTCAGGACTCCAGAACTGGAACCGGGGCTCCAGGTGGGGTCTCACCAGAGCGGAGCCGAGGGGCAGAATCCCCTCCCTGCCCTGCTGCTCCCACTGCTCTGGGTGCAGCCCAGGACTCGGGTGGTTTCTGGGCTGTGAGCACACATTGCTGGCTCACATTGAGCTACTCATCCCTCAGCACCCCCAGTCTTTCTCTTTAAAGCTGCTCTCAATCCATTCTCCACCCACTCTGTAATTGTGCCTGGGATTGTCCTGACCCAGGTGCAGGACCTTGCACCTGGCCTTGGTGAACTTCGTGAGGTTCGCACAGCCCCACCTCTCCAGCCTGTCCAGGTCTCTCTGGAAGGCACCCCTTCCCTCCAACATGTCAACTGCACCACACAGCTTGGTGCCATCGCCAAACTTGCTGAGAGTGCCCTCAATCCCAGTATCTTCGACTAAGACACTGGTTCCAGTACCAATTCCTGATGAACACCACTCATCACCAGTCTCCACTTGGACATTGAGCAGTTAACCCCAACTCTTTGCGTGCAAATAACCAGCCAATTCCTTACCCACTTAGTGATCCATCTGTCAAATCCATGTCTCTCCAATTTAGAGACAAGAATGTCATGCAGGGTAACATCAAGATTTGAGGTGCTCCTGCCTGCTCTTTGCAGGAGTCTTGCAAAGCACCCAAAAAAAAGTGAGGCTCCCCAGCTCCACCGCACCCTCTCCCAACTGCACATCCCTGCGTGCAACCGGCATTGCTCTGCAGGCAACAGCATCGCCGTTCCCAGCCAAACTCAAGGAGCCCGACTTTCCTCCAGATTTGTCTGAAAAACAGCTGCTGGCGGCCAGGACCGTAGGGTCCCTCTGGCTGCAAATTTAAACCCAAAGGCTTTCTCCGTAGGACAAGCTCTTAAGAAGCAATTGCAATCCAAAGCATTAAACGGCTGTAACCTCAGTTAAGCTGTATTTCAGCCGCATTAAGAAAATATCCCTAGGATGGGAAAGCAAGTGGCATAATGGCATTAGAGTGAAAAAATAAGCATCAAGTGCTGGATAAATCCATGTCCAGCACTGGCAAGAAGTCATGGGGAACTGGGAAACTTTCCCTTCTCCCTGCCTATCTCTGCACTCGGCTGCCGGCAAGCCTGGACATCATTGCTGCCATGGTTTTCTGTAGATGGGGGATATTTTCCTTCCCTCATCTTCCCCCGGGAGCCCCGGCCCCTCTGCACCCCCTGGAACCATGTGAATCACGGCAGGATGGAGCTCGCTGTCTCCCCTCCATCATCTTTAGCCCATCTTTATTTTTTTCAGACACGCTATTTTCCAGCCCAGTGGCCTTGCTCTGTCCCTCGTGGTTTATGGCTCTGATGTCTCCATTTCTGGAGGATCATTCACAATATTTGCGGCTTATTGGAAGAAGCCGGAGAAATGCACGGGCAGAGGCACGGACGGGCTCGTGAGGATGCTGTGAGCCTGGGGAGGGGAGATGGGGAGCGGGGGGCATGCAGGAATTGCAAAGATAGGTGACACACGGGCCGTGGGGCACTGGGAATAGGGAGATAGGACAACAGGCTCAAGCCCATCGTCCCCTCTCCAGGCCTTCTGTGAAGGTATCAGCCCAGCTACGGACACTGGAAGGGCAGCGAGAGGCAGCGCTCGCTCGGCAAGGGAGAAGCTGTTATTTTAACTAACAGCAGCGTTATCACAGGAAGGGGAGAAACCCATGGGCTACGGCATTGCTCTGGCTTTAAATTATACTGTAGGAGGATAAAAATAAAAGAGAGGAAGGCAGAGAGAGACCGGCAGGAAAAAGAATTGCCATTGTTTTACCAAGTAGATGGGAAAGTTCAGGGGATCAGAAAAAGACTATTATTATCTTGACTCGACTGAGAGAAGATGGGAAAGGAAGAGGCATTTTTTCCCTTGCCGTGAGGAGTGCCATGGCAGAAGTCATTTCAGCGAAGACTTGGAAGGCAACGGTGCCATCGGCTCTGGGCAGCACCCAAGTTATCCCCATGGCCTGGGCACATCACTGGGATTTGGCTTTTTGTCCCCTTTCCCTGGCAGTGACACTGCATCACACACCATCATTGCCAAGGGTGGTGGGGAGGGGTGACCAGGATGCAGATCTCTCACCGTGCCAGCTGTGCTGCCAGATGTGCTGGCTGCCAGTGATGCTGCAGCTGTGGGCACACCTTTGTGGCACCACTGGCTCCGGCTGCTTGGCCCAGCTACCCAACTCCTGCTTCCCTGCCCCAAAGCGAGCATTCCATCATTAAAGAACACACTAAACGCACAACAAATCCCCCCACTTTTCCTACTGGCCACGTCACGATGAGCAGAACACGATTTCCTCCCCCTCGATTCACGTGACAAGTCCATTTTCTGTAGTCCAGAGCTGTTCCCTGCTGTTCTTTATCTTGGTACGGGGCAGCCAAGCAGCTCTGGCTTGCAAACACGTTTCAGCTCCTTACCCACATGAGCACAGGAGCCTTTCCCAGACTCACTAGAGACAAGGAAACTCTCTTTCTGCCCACGTTCAGGCAAAGGGAAGGGCACAACCCCAAAGCCCGAGGCACTGGCCAAGCACAGACACCAACAACTGATTTACAAACCTGAGCAGACATCAGTGCAACATCTTCCCTGCCAAGGACCGAGGTTTGGGACAGGGAAACGAGGGGGTGGAGCGCAGGTCTCCTCTGTCAGAACAACCTTCACCCATCACATCCCTCCTCATAGCCAGTCCCTTTGCCACACCCCAACTTTTCTCCCTTTCCCTCCAACGTACTTTGCATGGTTGCTTCCTCTCCTCCCCCTTTCCCCCATCTCTCTGCCACATGGTCCATCCCTCAGTCTCCATCCCTCGCCTTGTCACCTCTTCTTCTCTGCACCCAACATCTCTCCCACACACACACACACACACACACCCCCGGATGCAGAGAGGGGCTGGCAACCTGCCCTGCCTAATCCTGCGGCTACTGATTCCTCGGGCACTTAATATTCACGACAGAGAGAAACATTTCACGGCGAATTGGACGCACATTCAACTGGAAATGGAAATTTTATGACTCTTCTCACTCTGCGCCGCAGATTACACCAGCTGAGAAAACATGGAAGCAAATGAACAACCTGTGAACTGTAAAGTATATTAATAATGAAATCACAGCCCGGGAAATGAAGGCTTTATTCTGTTTATATTCTGCTCCATTAATAGAGAGCGCTTGCGCTAGCTCCACCCCATTAGCCGGCAATCTGCGCAGGGGGAGAGCGCGAGGACGGCAGGGGAATGGCAGTGGGGAACGCAGCGGGGTCAAAATCCTCCTTCCCAATGGGGTAAATTTCACAAGGGCAAATTTCACAAGTTTGGCTCAAAGCATTTCCTCGTGCTGCCTCCGCTGACGGCTGGCGCAGGCAGGCGAAGGCAGGGGATGCCTTTGCCCTCAGTGTGGCACCCCACGCAAGCTCGGTGAGCAGAGCAGATATTGCCAGGGTAGGAAAGGAGCAGGATGTGATGCTGGGAAGAGGAGGAGCATGAATTCAGGGTAAAATATCTCCAACAGCACAAGACTCCCCCCCCAGAAAGGAAAACCACCCATGCACAGCTTTGCGGCACAGCCGCGCTTCCTCTCTCTGCTCATTCCCATTGCCCACCTGGCAGGGCTTGAGCATCTCCACTACCTCCCTGAGCATCCTACCCCTCACCACAACATCCCATCCCGCCGGGGATGCAGGTACCCAACACGCGCATCCGCAGCCCCAAGGCCGCGCTGATGGCTGCAGGAAAGCAGCGACAGCCTGAGCTGGGCTACCAAGGCTTGGGCAAATCAATAATTCAGTGCTATTCCCCCACACCCAGCCCTTGCCCTTGGCTCACCAGACCTGGGCCACATGTGAGGAAGCCCAGCTGGGCTCTCTCCTCACTGAAAACAACTGCAGCAGCTTATGCAAAGCACATCACGGGAGCTAAAATGAGCCGGAGTCGAGTTTCCTATAGCTGAAGCGACCCGGTGTTGACAGAATGGGGACGCGTTTCCACAGCTCAGATTTTTATAATAATACCTCGGGGGAGTCGCTGGCAAAGTTTGGCCCAAATATAATTAGTTTGCACAACTATTAGGGGCTGATAAAAGGTTTTAATTTGTGTGGAGATCTCTTGAATCTCAGACACTCCTGTCCCTTGCTCTTCCCCACGCCGGCTGAATGAAAGGCGAGTCCCAGGCAGGGGAGCGAGCACCGACACAAAGCCACACGGTTACTGGGGAAGGAGGGAGCCGTGCTCATCGCTGAAGGAGAGAGAGAAAAGCCAGCAAGCTGATAATGTCAGCATGTTGGGGTTTGTCCACATCACCCCAGTGTGCCAACAAGATAATAGGAAGGACCTGGAGCTGTTGGAGCGAGTCCAGAGGAGGCCACGGAGATGATCCAAGGGCTGGAGCACCTCCTGTGCGAGGACAGGCTGGGAGAGTTGGGGTTGTTCAGCCTGGAGAAGAGAAGGCTTCAGGGAGACCTCAGCGCAGCTCCCAGGACTGAAAGGGGCTCCAGGAAAGCTGGGGAGGGGCTCTGGATCAGGGAGTGCATGGACAGGATGAGGGGAAGGGTTTTGAGCTGCAAGAGGGGAGATTGAGATGAGATCTCAGGAAGAAATGTTTTGCTGTGAGGGTGGGGAGGCCCTGGCCCAGTGTGCCCAGAGCAGTGGTGGCTGCCCCATCCCTGGAGGTGTTCCAGGCCAGGTTGGATGGGGCTTGGAGCCCCCTGATCCAGTGGGAGGTGTTCCTGCCCATGGCAGGGGGTGGCACTGGATGGGCTTTGAGGTCCTTTCCCACTCAAACCATTACATGATTCTATGATATCCTCTTCTACCTGCAGTGAGTCGAGGAGGGATGGATAAACGATGCTGCCGACGGTGTGAAAATCGCCATCCCTGCACAAAGCTGGAGCATGGGATGCTTGGGCAAGAGTGGCAAGGGCACTATCTACAGCAATGGGAGCAAATAGAGACTTCCCACCATCCTTAGAGGTCTTTAGAAGACGGGCAGATGAGGTGCTCAGGGATCTGGTTTCTAGTGGACAGGTACGGTTGGACTTGATGATCTCAAAGGTCTTTTCCAACCAAGTGATTCTATGATCCCTTGCTGCCCTAACTTGCTCCTGCTGCCAATTCCCACACGCAAGGCTGACAACATTGTCACGGAAGTGGGTCAGCAGAGGAGCAAGAGAAATAAATCTCACAATACTCTTACTAATATTGCCTGGGGGCACCAACTCCCTTGCACCAGGCATGGCGGCAGCACAGATGGAGACCTTTTGGAACACTACAGCCAGCCCTCCCTTTGTGGGAATGGTAGCCAGTCATCGATGGGATAAACCAAAGGACAAATCACACGGATGTGGCCAGATCTCCCCGTTTTGCCCCCCCCCCAGTTGTGGCAGCAACCAACAGCATCGCGGCTCCACGAGAGCGAGCAGCCCACCCGCCTCCCCTGGCTGCGATAAAGAGCCGAGCACACTCTGCCTCTGGCAAGGAGGGAAAGCGTGACATTGCAAAGCTATGTTTAGGGAATACGCTGAAGTTGAGAGGGTGGGGTGTTTTTTTCCCCTTTTCTTAAGGGAAAGACATTGCCTCATTTGTAGCTGGTAGGGGTCTTGTTATTTTTGTACTGAGATGCATATTTGAAAAGCAGCTCTGCCAAATATGCAAACAAATCAGCTCAGAGAGCTCGTTCCCACCATGCAGGGAATCAAAAATATTACTTTTATATATATATATATACACGTACAAGTACATAATCTCCCATTGCTTTGAAAGAACCAAGGCACATCAGTGGAGGGGAAACGCTAAGAGGAGCCATCCACAACCAACCGCTTAGGGGATGGCAAGCTGATCGTGTTTAAGTCACTCCATGAGGAAAGCAAACTCTGTAGACCACGATGCAAAGCTGTTTGATCCTGGCTACTCTGTGCCTGGGTCCTGGCTCCTGCTGAGTCAAATCCTGCTCCCACAGGTGCCAATGGGGAAGGTCCTGGCAGGATCCCTTTGCTGGTTGTGGCATACGTTAATGCACTCTGCAAGCAAACCCTGCAATGCCAGCTTCTCCTTCACTGTGACCACGCACTAAACTGCCAGGTCAAGGGAGGTGGTCCCACCCCTCTACTCTGCTCTCGTGAGTCCTCATCTGGAGCCCTGTGTTCAGTTCTGGAGTCCTCAGCACTGGAAGGACCTGGATCTGCTTGAGAGAGTCCAGAGGAGGCCTCAGAGATGATCCCAGGGCTGGAGCACCTCCCCTGTGAGGGCAGGCTGAGACTTGGGGTTGTTCAGCCTGGAGAAGAGAAGGCTCTGGGGAGACCTTAGAGCAGCTCCCAGTACTGAAAGGGGCTCCAGGAAAGCTGGGGAGGGGCTCTGGATCAGGGAGTGCAGGGACAGGACAAAGGGGGAATGGTTTTCAGCTAAAAGAGAGGAAATTGAGATGAGATCTTAGGAAGAAATTCTTCACAATAAAGGTGGGGAGGCCCTGGCCCAGGTTGCCCAGAGCAGTGGTGGCTGCCCCATCCCTGGAGGTGTTCCAGGCCAGGTTGGATGGGGCTTGGAGCCCCCTGATCCAGTGGGAGATGTCCCCCTGGCAGGGGTTTGGAACAGGATGATTTTTAAGGTCCTTTCAAATCCACACCATTCTATGATCCTATGAAAATGAGTGCCCATCTCCAAATCTTGCTTCTCCAAGAGCACCGCAACCTATTTATTTGCACCCCACAGAGTGCAAACGGAGCCAGGCCACAGGTGACCCTTTTCCTGGCTGATCTGTCCAGTGCTCACTGATTAACCACGCATCAAAACCAATGGCAGATTTACAGGTTAACAATGATTTAGTGGAGAGCGCCACCGCCAAATTAATGCCGGCTATAATGTAGTTTACCTCATTAAACAATGCACACCAAGATCCTGTCTGTTGTAAAACAATTGGTCTCTGAAGCCTAGTGTTCATCTTCCAGGGTTGCTGGGAGATAATAAATGGGTAATATTCCGGCGATAATGGTAATGGAGTCACGGCTCAGAGCTAATATTATGGCAAAGCAGTAATTATTTCAACAGTAAACAAGGGGATGGTTGAGCTGCCGACAGGATTGGAGCCGGTTGAAATGCTTCAGTTAATTCAGCTGGAGCCCAGGCCTGCAACACCCTCCTGGAAGGACGACAAGGTTCTCGGCCACTGAATGAGTCAGATGAGCCTCTGTGAGACACCCGGCCACCACAAGACCTGGGGGACGCGTGCAACAAGGTGAGGCTGGACATCACATACAGCACGTTGGCCAACCCAACCCAACCCTGCAGCTCAGGGCTGGCTCTGTGCTCCACCACAGAGCCACAGCGGGAGGACTTGCATCCTTTCTTTGAGACACCACCGATGTTGGCTCACACATCTCCCCAATCCTTCTTCCTCAAGATGGGCTCAAATCCTTTATTTCTGCAAGGCACTACAAGATTTGTTTGGCTCTTTAGTAGATGTTCAGCCTGAGGCAACGCAGATAAACCCTCTCTGCTGCCTAAACACCAAGAGGAAACGTGAGGCAGGTGCTTGGTTTCCTCCAAAAGCCCCTGAACCCTCACGAGGAGATAAGAGAGATGCAGAAACACAAGAAAAGGGATGAACAGAGAAGCAGCCTTACAGAAACCACCAGCTCTCTCCAAAAGATATTTCTGTGTTGAAAGAACCAGAAAGTTCTCTGGTCTTAATTAGGTGACTTGAGGCAGGGTGAAAGGCAGTGATCTCACAGGACACTCAGCTGATCACTGCGAGGGACAAGGCAGCACAGAAGCAGGTGGAGATTTCCCCTCCTTCCCCCTTTTCTCTGTGACTCCCAGCTGGGATCCAGACCCCACATCCAACCTGCAAATATTCCCTGACTCCTGTTGAGAAAGGATCCTGGAAAGATGAGGGACCACAAGCAACAAACAAACCTCCAAGAAGGGAAGATGCATCCCTTCCCAGGGACAAGCAACTCTTCATGCTGGATTTTCTTTGCAGTCACTTGTCCTCTGGTTTTAAGCCCCACCAAGAGCCAGAGAGAATCAATAGATCCAAACACTCCAGACTTCTCCCAGAGTCCTTTCCCTGGTTTACTGCTGATGTACAGACAGATGATCTCATGAGACCTCTGCCACATTAGGCCACCATGTCTCATCTATCTTAAATGCGTATACGAGCTGTGATTACTGGCGCAGCTCAGAGCCTCACGTCTTGAAAGTATTTATTCCCCCAACGGTCCTCTGAGACCGCTGTTGTACCTCTTCCAGGGAGGACGTGGAGAGCCATGGAGGTTAAACAAACTGATCACCAAGGATATTCAGGCTACGGCAACGCCGGGATCCTCCGAGCATCTCCTCTGTCTCGTGTCTGCCTTGCGAAGCACCGAGGCAGCAGCTACCCCACAAATCACAGCTCGGACTCAACTCAAGACTCCGGCTCCACACAGGATCTCGCTTTCAGCACCCAGCCTAATCCTGAGATTAATGAGGGATTCCCACTATAAAGACCTCTCAATCAGACCTCTCACAAGTAAATACAATGTCATGCCAAACCGTAATGTTTTCCTACCCTGGCAGCTGCTGTCTTAAGCCTTACACCAGAATCCATCATCCTACAGCAATAATCAAAAAGCAATTAGACAAAACCATGGCAGAAAAGTCCATCAAGGGTCGTTAAGGATGACGACTTGGATGCAGCCTCTGGCTCAGGGTATCTGCACACGGCAGAGCAGTGCTGGCCAGGGAATCGCACACCTAATTTCTACCCCCTTTCCTCATGTCCCTGGCTCCATCGCAGCAGGATAACCACGCCTGCCATGTGACCACAGAGCCCTCGTTATCAGTACTGCTAAGCCATGCCTGCTTCTCCTGGGATGGAGGTTGCCAAGCCCTCGTCCCTTCTGAGAGAGCCTTTATTTCAATTCCTCACTGTATTTCCTGAGCTTAACAGGGGGCATGACGAGTCTCATGTCTGCAGCATGGATAAATATCCCGTTAACTCAACAATGGTGCTGCTCACTCTGCTGGTGAGCAGCTCTGCACGCTTTGGTGTCACCCTGTGCCCAGCATCTTGGGACGCCGTGCTTTTTCCGAGTCAAGAAATTCCAGCCTTCATCCGCTGAGAGATGAAAACCAGCCTCATAATATGGCAATTGCCATGACAACATCAGAGTTACACCCAAAAATAAATAAAAAGCCTAGTAACTATGGAAACACCTGAGTGACCAAAACCAGACTATTAACTAGAAGACCTCTCTGCAGTTTACAGATTGCATTGGCACCTTAAGTCTAGGGACCAAAATACATCCAAGGCCTCCAAAACAATGAGATGCACAGCACCTCTGGGTGCAAACATGAATGTGCACGGGCACACACAACATTGTCCAAACCTCCTGCACAACCACCTCTTCTGAAAGATGCTGCTGTCTTCATACTGTTATGTCCTGACCATGGTTAGCCATTCCTTCTCTTCTCTCCTCTTGGCCCTCCTCCCTCCCTCCACCCTGCTGAGGACGCCTCTCTTGACTGTCATCCTAATGGTCTTGGCAATGCAGGGGTGCCAAGAGGAGATGAAGCCACCCTATCTCATGCCAAAGCTTGGCTTCCTGGTGTGGTTTCGGTGAGCTGTGTTTTGAAGCCCCACTGCCTGGCAGCTCTGATGGCAGTCGTGTTGTCAGGTGGAGCACCCCAGCTTAGGTCAGAGCCCCAGTGCAGTTAAACCTCCTCCCTCAAGGCAGAAGAAGCTGTGACTACCCCAACTTCTTGCTCCACCTCTCAACCCCTTCAGCTGCATCAACAGGAGTTGCCATGGATTAGCGCAGCATTCGTGGGAGAAGAAATCAAAGAGGACAAACAGGGATGAGGCAGAGGGACAGAAGACGTGCTATAGCCTATAGCACATCTGTTGGACTGGCCGTGGCTTCACTAAAAACTCTTCTGCAGAGCCAGCACCCTGCTTTTGCTCATGGTGTGAGGATGAGGATGGACACAGGTAGGGCCAGCAACCATGCAAGTGAGCAGTGATGGAGGCACCAACAGGGTCAGCGCTCCTGAGAAGACTCATTGTCAGGAAACTCTTGCTCAGGTTCACTCAGCTCCTGGGTCTCACAGCTGAAGTTCTCTCCTCCTCCTGGCTGTGAGCAACTCTTCCAGCCTCCAAACCAAACAGAACCTCAAACCCAGGCTTTAACGCCTGCCATAATGCAGCAACAACTGCAGGCATGAACATCCAGCAGAGCTCACCAGACAAAGCCACCGAACACATTCGCACCCGAGCAGAGGAACACACGGAGGAGAAAACAGCCAAGTGGTCGCGGGACCTGGGAGTGTCTGGAAAAGGGTCTCGAGTGAGATCAGTCACTGTGGAGCCGGGCTTCCCTAAGCATAAATCCTTCGAAGGGCCCGACTGCACGCTCCCCTGGTGAGCAAACACTCTTATTTGCTCCATTTCCCACCAAGAGCCGCACAGCAGGCTTACAGCTGCCAGGAAAATAATAAAGCCCATGAAGTGCCTTTGCACAGAGGAGCACTCACTGGTGCACGCGTGGGGACCAGCTCCTCCAGCTACCGGTCTGCCCGCGCCTGGCACAGACAGCGCTATCAAAGCCTCTCCCAGTAACATCCGTGAGAGCTGCTTACCCATCCGCTGTGTAAACCCTTAAATTATGCACCAGTTTTCCCTCAACCAATTCTCCCCGGTCCCTTTTCTCCACCACTCCAAGCGAGACGGAGAAAGACGTCGAGGAGGAACAGGAGGCAGCTCAACGTAGACTTCCCCGGGGACGAGCGGCGAGGCAGACCCACAACCAAGAGAGGGGCTGGCAGCTTGCTTTGGGTCCCTGCTCGCTCCTGCCTCTCCAAATTAGAATATATCGTACTAGTGGGAGGGTGACGGTCTCAGCATCTGCTACAGGACCTCTGTGCACCTGCCCTGGCCCTTATTGCAGTCCCCACGCTTCCACTCTTCATCTCTTCTACGTGCGCTGAATGCAAAATGAATGCGTCGAGGTCCCCCTTGGTGGCTTGGTAGAACCAGAGAGAGAAACAGAGGAGCTGCCTACGAGGATGGGCAGCCACCAAAGTTGTCTTGGGCCACCTCTGGGCTCAGCACCCTCCATCAGCTGGAGGCCAGACTCCAGTAAATCTCTGTGATCATTTGTTCTCTTTGAGTTTTGAAAGCCGAATGCCTAATCATGACCAAAATCAGGTAAGAGCTGCTGCTGCAAATTACACAGCACCACAGGTAATTTCTGATTAGTTCACTCTTCCTCTCCTAGTGCATCCTCAGTTTCCATAGCAGCTAAGTCCTAAGTAAAATGGAAACATCTGGTTCAAGCGCAGGTAAAGATTCCCTGGGGAAAGAAACCTGCCGGATGGCAGCAAACACGGAAAATCGCCCTTGCAAAAGACAGAGGCGCAGGAAGCCGGGAGCCTGGGTAGGAGAGGATGGATGGCACGTGGGAGCAGGCAGCGAGGGGCACGGGAGTGGGAGAGCAGGGTCCTGCGGGAGCAGGATGGGATGTGGGAAGGAGAGCGGGGCTGCAGGGAAAACAAGATGCATGTGAAAAACAGGCGGTGAGGAGGTTGAAGGAGGCAAAAAAACACATTGTCAGATGTCAGGGTAGACAAGGGGAACAGGAGAAAGAAGAGGCTTCAAAGTGGGAGCACATGGACTGCCTCAACCATAAACACAGCCTGACGGTGACAGAAATAGTGACAGCAGCTTTGAAGCCATGGGTTGAGGCTGGAGAGGAGCACACGGATCTGTGTCCTGTGTTTCATCGTTCACCCGTGCACAGACCCCGACTGAAGGGCCCCCCACCCCCAGCGGCTTGACCACCTGGGGCAGATCAGCCAACGTGCGGAATGGGGTTTGCAGTGGGGGCTGGGATGCTGCCAACTCATCTCGCTCTCTGCCTGGGCTATGGGGGTGATGGGTCTGTGCGCTACAGCGCAGACAAACAGCCAAAAAAAAAAAAATAAATCAATGGAGCTGCACTGAGACACCACAGCCATTGTCGAGCAGCTGAACAGAGAGAGCAGACACAGCACCATTCATCACTGCTCCTGCTGCATCGTCTCCTTCAGCTGCCAGACAGCCTGGTCAGGGCAACCCTGAGAAGAAGTCGAGGCAGTTGTCTGCGACAACAGCCCGTGTGGGTAAAACCTCTGGGATAAAAATGACTGAGGTTGAACCGAAGCACTTAGACCGGATCAGAGCACCAGAGCCAGGCGCTGCCCTTTGGCCAGATGGGTCATCCCACCCAAAGCCCCCAGACCTCACCCCCAGCTCATCGGCGAGGACCTCACAGCCGCTTGGGAATAAGAGGGCAGCACAACGCAAAGCGAACGCCACAAAGCAGCCGGGAAACAGTTTCGAAAGAATACGCTCCCAAATGGGCACGTATGGGAATTTGCTTCCCAGCAGTCACACCCACGCAGTTCTGCTCAGGGTTTGCTTACCAATTAACAAGGCCACCAATTAATGCTTCATGTGTTTTCCTGCTCATTTGCACTGTTTACAGTCCTCCTTTGAAGCAATGTGCAAGAATTCCCCAAAAAAACTTTTAAAATAGGGCTAGGAAGGCGCATTCAATCCCTAAGCAGATCCACCCAACCCGGTACCTACTGCCTGCCTCCCTCCCCATGAGCAAACCCCTAAGCTCCTATCCCAGACCATCAGGCTGGACGTTTCTCCCCCAGAACCATCAACTCTTGCATTCAGACACGTCTTTTCGGCGCACACCACCTTATTTTTGCAGCTGCAAAGGTGAACCAGCCAACTCACACGGCTCTGTCTCCTTCCCGGAGTATTTCAGGTAACGTTCAGCTCTTACCTTTGGGTGAGATGTGTCTCCAGGTGATTGTTGGATCTGGCCTGCCTGTGGCTATGCAGGTGAGGCTGACGTTGCCACCCTCGTTGATGGAGATGTCAGGAGAGATTTCCGTGATTTTCGGAGACACTGCAATGATACAAAAAGGGAAATGAAAACACGACCAAGGTCTGCTGACTCAAATCTCAAAATGTGGGCGGAGGCTGGATTTCCTTCCTCCTTCCACCTTGACAAGCTATGCAGTAGCCCATCAGTCTCATCTGACTTGACAGAAAAACGCAGAGGGAAGAGGAGGGAGTGGAGAAGACAAGGTTAAGAAATTGTAGCCAGGGAGGATTCAGTCACTTTAGGGAGGCTCAGCACCTCCATGGTGTGTAAGACACTACTTCTTCCCCACTCTGCTTCTACCACTCATCGTGCCAGCCATGAGGAACCTCTTCCAGCAGAGCTGCATCCTACTGAGGAAACACCACCCACCCCCTTCAAACTCCCCCAAAGGCAGCAGTGGCTCCTGGTGCAATGAGAGCACTTGAAGTACACACCTGGCTCGCAGCTCTTTCTCCACCCGTGCAGGCTCTCTGCCACGCAGAGGAGCACCAAGAGAAGCCAGGCATGAAGGCAACAAGCCCACCAGGGAGCCTCTGAGGTCCAGCACCACGCAAAGGAAGTGAAATACAATTGGGAAGAACACCACGCCGCTACGACGGTGTTGCCATCATGACCCTCCAGGAGCAAATCAGATACGAGGGCCAGAACTCACATAGAGAACAGGGGGTGATGAAAAGGGAGTCTGAGAAGGGGAAGTGATGAGGAGCAACCAGGAAGTGCCTGGCCCCTGCTGCTGCATTAGTGGATGATGTGATGCAGCTGCCAGGGAGGGCTGGGGTTTCTGCGAGCTGGAGGACAGGGCTGTATGAGAAAAACGATCGGCTGCTGTTATCAGCCTGCACCTGCAGAACATAATAAAGACCATCACCTTCCTTGGTTTATTTTTTCCAGGCCCTTCTCCAAAGCCGAGCAGCGGATTGGCACCCTGCTGCAGTGCTTTGCAGGAGAGTCACAAATCACTTGCAAAGCATCCTGCTCCTTCCACCCTCCACAGGTGAGCTTTGTTCGTCAATCTGCTTGAACCTGCAGCCCAGACCACTGCAGCACCCCTGTTCCTGACCTGGACCCCGCTCCTGAGCACCCCTTCCCTACCTCTCCCCACCTCCCACACCTTGCTAGGGCTGCACCGAGCCGGAATGACTGCAATGGCCTTGCACGCTTTGCCTCTGCTGTGCAGGTAAGTAATTTATTGATCCGTAAAGCACTCCAAGACGCTCTGGAAGGGATTATGTCATGCCAGTGCCGTGCAATAAAATAAAAAATGATGGATTTTTTGTGAACATGAGGGTGATTTAGGGTTTGTAGTTGGAAGTGTAGTTAAAGTACATTTTAAGTGGAAATCAAGGTGGGTAATGAATTATTCTCTGTTTTGAAGGGCTTCTGGGAGTTCTTTTTTTGCTGCTCTGGGCACAACGGCTAATCTGCTAATCGTGCACTGGAGGACAACTACAGACACTCCCAGAACAGTGGGGCCTCGCGGGCAGGACAGTGGAGGGCACGAAGATGACACCAAGAGAAACATTAATATGCATCGATGTCATTAAACCCAGTGGAAGGGGACAGCATGTGCCTCCTGGGACCCCCTGCCTGCACGGAGCTGGGAGATGCTCTGCCAATAGCCAGGTGCTCCATTGAGGAGGTGCAATGAATTCTGAAGGTGCTATGATTGCCCAGTGTTCCTAGAGAGGCTGGGACCGCTTTAAAAAGATTGAGCTTACGGTCTGTTCAACAAAAACAGGCCAAGGAGATATTACTGTCGCTCCTTCGGAGAGGTGGAAAGAGACAAGTAGAGCCGCAATGAATTGCCTGCCATTGCCTGGGAAGAAGCAATAGCTTCCAGCTGTAAGTCCCAACAAAACCAGAGCAATATCTCTCATCTTCAGTGTGATGCTTGCTAAATCACAGAGGAACCTTTTTGATGTTTCTAACTATTGAATCCACGTCAGCCCAGTTCAGCTTGTCCTGCAAATCTCATCGAGACTCAACAAAAAATCAAGTCAGACTTTGCGCCGTGACTCTGGTACCGCACAAGGATTTTTACTTTCCCAAATAAGAGACAAAAATTTGTCATCAGATTCCAGAATAGTTAATGTTGGAAAAGACCTCTGAGCTCATCCAGTCCAACCGTCAGCCCAACCCCACCGTGCCTGCTGAACCATGTCCCAAAGTGCCACCTTTACACAATTTTTTGAACCCTTCCAGGGATGCAGACTCCCCCACTGCCCTGGGCAGCCTCTGCCAGGGCTTCATCACTCTTTCAGTAAAGAAATTATTCTTAATATCCAATCTAAACCTCCCCTGGTGCAACCTGAGACCATTTCCTCTCATCTGTCACTTGCTACTAGAGAGAAGAGCCCAGCACCCACCTCACCACAACCTCCTTTTATGTAGTTGTAGAGAACAATAAGGTCCCCCCTCAGCCTCCTCTTCTCCAGAATAAACAACCCCTGTTCCCTCAGCTGCTCCTCAAAAGACTTGTGCTCCAGACCCTATCAAAGGAACCAGATTCTAAAACATAATTAAACCAAATTCAACTTGGATATCCCAAAACCTGAGGATTACATCCTCCTCCCCCCCAGGAACACAGATTTAAATTTTGCTCAGACCAGGCAGAGGAGGAGAGACGATTGCGTTGCTGCTTGGCCAGGTGATGGGAGACTTCGCAACGCTCTCTGACAACTGCAAAAGCCACTCATTGCCAGAGAAAAGCCCACCCGGTGAGCTCGGGATGCGCTCAGGGAGAGGCCAGTTACTGCAGCCCGCTTGGGCCGAGACGAGGCAGGAATGGCTGGGAAGTAAACCAGAGCGACAATGTCAGCGAAGTCGTTAGCTAACCCTTAAATTAAATGTGCAGTGGTAGGATTTAACACGACAGTTATTGTATGCTAATTAAACGTTTGAATAATTAACCACACGAACCATTTAAAATGCCTTTCTGGAGACTGAACAGGTATGTTGTAAGGCTTTTACCACACTAGGGAGGGAAATCTTAATAAATAAGTGATTGCAAGTATATATTTAATATTATTTAACGGGCACAAGTGCTCCCGTTCCCTCTGCATTAAAACTCTTTCCCTGTCCGTTGGCATCTCTGCAGCAATGGGGCAGAGGAGGAATTTCTTACGCTGAACGCGGGATGCAGATGGAGCTGTGCCCCTATGGGAATGAATAAATAAATAAAGCTAAATAAATGCAAGCTTCCCAGGCGGGAACGCTCTCCTTGCGGGCAGTCCTTTTGTGTTCAGCATCTCTCTTGCTCAGAAGTGATTAAACATGGCAGTGTTGGCCAAGCTGCTCCAGTGACACAGCGCAGATTTCCCCAGAGATGGGCTGGTGTTTTATCGATCTGACAACTTCTTTTTCCCCACCCCATCCTTGCAACGATGATGGGAAAGGTCTCCGGGCCGCTCGTAGCCGCTGTAGCCCTTGGCAGGTACCCAGGGCACGCCACTGGTTTCCCTGGACCTGGCGCCCGCTCGCACATGTGGAGTCCCCAGGACAGAAAGCAGCTTGCTTAAATATTTAACCAAACCATATGGCGCGTTACACGTTCGAGGGTGTTCAGTCAGGTGATAGATGTCTTTACGGATCCAAGCATATGCACTTGCCTACACAGATATATTCCCTGGCGCACAGACACCCTCCTGCCACTGGCACTGATGATATCCCTGCTATGCTTTCACCTCCAAACACCCGTCCCACGGCCAACACAGGTGCAAACGCTCACACATCCCATGCAGGAACCACTTGGCACTGTCATCTCCTATCGGCATTGCTTCCCCACCCTTCTTCCTCGCTTACAGTGGCCATGCTGTTCCCCGTGCTTTCCTCTCCCTGACACCGTGCCCCTGCCACTGTCTCCTGATGGCACTGCTGTGCTGCCTGGGCACCCCAAATTTCAGCCACACATCAGGCAAGAAGATCCTTGAGTGTAAGGTGAGCTCGGATGTGGAGTAACCTCTCCCTCGGAGACAGGGAAGGAGACCTCAAATGATTCTCACTCAGTTGAGTGCCTGCAAGGAGAAACTGCATATTTTTGATTTAACTATCTCCTTTCTATCCGGTTTTGGGAGCCAAGCAGGTAGCACAGCAATACAGGTGTGACTTTCCAGACCTGCAAATCCCTTCTTGTGTGGGATCTGGGTAGAACAGGTGCTTCCTGCAGCGAAGCACCTTGTGCTGTGCAGAAATTGCAGCCTCCAGCAGCAGCCTGCGAGCGAGCGGGCTCTCCTGGTAAGCACTTCCCCCTCATAAAACATGCAAACCTCCACGATCCAGCATGAGCAACATCTGTTTCAGATCAAAGGAAACAACAAAGAACAACTATAAAAGCATCTTGAAGAAAGAAAAAGAGGGAAATTCAGACTTGTGTTCTGCAGGCGATCTGTGATGCGCACCGGCAGCTTCCTGAACATCAGGCTGCCACTGCTCCGGCGTTTAATAACAGCCTCTTACTGCTGTCACCCACAGACTTCCCTGTGTTTTACAGAGCACTGGTCCTGCCTCTAGGACTCGGCAAACAGGAGCCCTGGGCGCCGCAGCCCTGCTCGTGGCGATGCTACAAGTGGGACGGAACCCACGCTCCCACGCCTGCGACAGAGGGGTTCACCAAGACAGCTGGAATTGGGGGCTGGGCAGGGACCTCAATATTAAGGCTTCCTATCCAACTGCTCTGGGTTGTAACTAGAGCAGCTTCCTCTCCTCCAGCAGCGGCTGCAGCATCAGGAGAAGGTACGGCCGTGCCAGGCACCTCCACTGTGCCTTCTGCCTCTTTTGTGTTCAAACCCTCTCTGCCTTTTTAAGGCGAGTAGAGAGCAAATTGCAAAACCTGTGCCTTCAACTCCAGGTGTATTATAATGGGCTATTAAATCAGTTTGTGCCACTCTAACACAACCATAATTAAGAGAAAAGCAGAGAGGGCCACAGCCTTTCATCATATCAACACAGCCCAGGAGCCGTATTGAAGAAGTCCGTGGGGTGCGAGGAAGGGCAAACACAGCCTTAGAGCCTGCTTCCAGCTACGTCGCTCGGCCACGTAGGCTTGTATACACAAACCTGACAATTAAGGAGGCAATTCTGCTCCCTGGGGCTGCCTCTGCCCTGGATTTGCACGATTACCCCCTTCCCCACCAGCGTGCTGGGTTCAGCTCCGCTTTGCCGAGGGATTGAGCTGCCTCTGCGCAAACCTGGCGGCAGCCAAAGCCGTGAAGAAAGAAGCCTGGAAATGAAGAGGACATACGTAATGACTTTAATAAGCAATTAATAAATAACTAATGGCAATTGCTCGTTTTAAAGCAAGGCGTAATGAGATGTGTCATACGGCACCGAGATGTGTCTAAATGATTTCCCAAGTAGATAACGGCTCCTGTTGCAGCAAAGCTCTCCTGAGCTTGGAGGACACAAAATTTTTTACACTCTTCTCTGCAGCAGGTTATACAGCACGGCATCATAATAATTCAGAGGAGGAGGGGAGGAACAAGACGTTTCCAATCATTCATTAGTAAAGTATTTGTGAATGTGGGTATAATTCACCGCATAAGCAGCAGGGTTTCTGCAGACAAACTTTATAGCTAAGTGCCAAAAGGGAGCCCAATCTGATTCCACTTACAACAGCATAAATCAGCAATACTCCTGCTGCAGTCAACAAGGGATACGCCAGAATAAATATGGCAAAAAAGGAGAGTCGGGTCTCCAGCACAAGGACTTCTTCCTGATGGGTCCAGCTCACCAACCTGGATCCAGACTGCTGCTGCCCTAAGGAGCTGGGGTGCTGCCTGGCTCAGTTTGGTCCCATGCATTCAAGACTTTGAAGGGATCCACATCTTTTTTCGCTGCCACAAGAAGGTTGAAACCTCTGAAACCAAGCCCCACAGCTTTGGGGAATCAAGCAACAGTTTGCTTAGTGTGACTATTAATAAACTCCTCTGTGGAGCAGGCAGAATCCATCATTTGGGTTTGGGAGAATGGAGTTCTGCTTTCACATTACAATGCCCTAAGGAAGTCGTGGCACTGCTCTGGACTTTGTTGCCTTCTCTAAAACAAATCTAATGGTGCTGATCTCCTTTATAAACTACTTCATTCTCATCTTTCAAAAAAACCCCATACCCTAGAACACTCCAGACCCCAAAAAAACCCATAAAGATGTAAGAATAAAGTTTTTGTATTGCTAACCATGAAGAAACGCAGACAAACAAGAACTGTTCAACAGTCCAGCTCCCTGTCTAGACAGATCTCATTTTCAGCTCCACACATGCCACGCAAAACAAGGATCTAGTTTCCAGTTTTTGCACCTCGAGCCACCTGGGATTCCCCTCTGCAAGTCAAGCAATGCCTCATTAAAAGTAGAAAATTGAAGGATCTCAAAACCTTAAGGCCCCTGCCCCATCTTTCCAGTATTATCAACACCTCTCCTCAAGGCACGACAGTGTCTCTCAGCTCTCCATGGTGACCATTAAACCAACAGCGACTCCATCTGAACCTGCTCAGGGATGCAGACTCCCAGGCTCTGCCTTTCGCATCCCACCAGGCGCTGGTGGAAGCTCCATCAGATCCCCCTGGGAAAACTCCCTGCGTTGAGACGAGCAGCAGCGTGCTGAGGGCACCTGAGAAAGTTTGAACACGACTTCTTGTTAATACAAAGCTTGTCAAACCCATCACCTAGAAATGCTGAATGTCTTTATTAGATTCCTTTATCTCCCCCCGAGATCGGAGGGACACGACGAGACGATTCTCAGCGGAGATGTCATCATCCAGAAACTAATTAAAGGCTGCGCGGGAAGTCGGGCCACGCGCACTCTGGAGAACAAAACGCATTAGCAACCCGAGTCGAGAAAAATATTACAAGTGAACTTCACATCAGAAAGGGCGAGCAAGGGATTTAACAATAGGTCTCCTCTCCCTGCCTTTCCTCCCACTCATTTCCACACTCCCTCATCCTCGATAGCCATCCTCTGGCAGTTGCAAGCCACCCTGGCATCTCAGGGCTGCCTGGGACCTGCCCCTGCATCACTGTCTCCTGAGGGATGCAGGATAATATTGGATTCTCTCCTTCACTGGGTCACATCCTGGGAGAAAAACATGATTTGGGGAATTTCCTTTCTTTTTGATGTTAGAAAAGCCTCCTTGCTGCTGGTCGATAAGCTGAGAGCAAGATGGCTTAATGCCTGCACCGCTCCCTGCTCTGCCAGAGTGGTCCTAGGCAAAACATTCAGTCTCTGAGTTTCATCTCGATTTACCAATGCGATGTCAAGTATTTCTCTTCCTTACAGGCTTATTAAAAATACAATGGCATATAAAATTATAAGATACCCAGAGCTCATGGTGGTAGGAACTGTAGATGGGGGTATTTCTGCATGGGAATGGTTTGGGTTGAAAGGGACCTCCAAGCCCATCCAGTGCCACCCCCTGCCATGGGCAGGGACACCTCCCACTGGGTCGGGGGCTCCAAGCCCCATCCAACCTGGCCTGGAACACCTCCAGGGATGGGGCAGCCACCACTGCTCTGGGCACCCTGGGCCAGGGCCTCCCCACCCTCACAGCAAAACATTTCTCCCTAAGATCTCATCTCAATCTCCCCTCTTGCAGCTCAAAACCCTTCCCCCTCACCCTGTCCCTGCACTCCCTGACCCAGAGCCCCTCCCCAGCTTTCCTGGAGCCCCTTTCAGTACTGAAGGCTTCTCTAAGGTCTCCCCAGAGCCTAGGGCTCATGTAAGCTGGGATGCACAGATCCTGTTCAGGGCACGCACCCCGAGAGGATGTTCCTACAAATCACACTTCTCAGTCAATCTGAAGTCTCCTGTAGCAACGAGCAGCAGGTTCACACAATATTCCTCATCTGGTCCATCAGCACACACTGTCCAGCTAAACTCAGCATGAAACCTCAGCTCAACTCCCCCAAACCAGCCACACTTCTGGAGCTTGGGGGGTCGTCTCCCTCTGTCCCCACAGGTCTCCATCCACGAAGAAGGAGCATCACACGGAGGGCCAAGCACGCTGAACCGGCCCTGCACCACTTCACTCGTCAAAAGGGACCCAGCGGGAACAAAGGAGCTCAAACACCCTTTGCAAAGATAAATCAGATGCTCTAATGCAGCCTGCATCTCCAATGAATGTAGGGCAGGTGTCTCTGAAGTGAAGTATTAGTTAAAATGATGCTCTTTAAATTACATTTCGGCTATTTCAGGCAGACAGGTTGTGTGTGGGTTGGGTTGGGTTTTTTTATGATCTATCTAGAGGCTTAAAAAGACACAGAGAGAAATAAATCTCCCTTCCATTAAAAACACACTATGCTCTTGCATATTTGTTCTTATCTCCGCGCTCTCGCACTCGTGCTCCCTCTCCCCCGACTCGAGCACAAAGTAAGTGTTTATGATTACACTTTCCACACTGACACTAATCTAATTCGAGGAGCTGTGCAGCCCGTGCCCAGGGGAAGCGTGGCAGCTCGCTTGTCCTTGCAGGAGGATGAGCAGCGCTGCGGTGGGCGATGGGCGCCTGACGGTTTTACTTCCAAACCCATCGAGATTCGTGACGTTAATGTGGAACTGAGTGAAAGCCCTGAGTTTTGATTGAACTGTAGATCTATTTGTATCTTCTGGGTTTGTGTCCTTTTTGCCTCCATTTATCTATTTACATCCCTCCTCCCCTCCCAAGCCCCCCATGGCATCTTTGGTACCCTCAGACCTCACTGTACCAGCAAGTCACAAAAATACAGCCTTTACTCCCCACAGGGGTCTTGATGAACACGTGAAAAAGGAGACAGCAGATGAATGCAGGACGCATCCTCACCCCTCCTGGACACCACAGCTTGCAAACTGCCTACAGATGCTGCATCAAGCTTAGGGAAGGGACACGATGGTGGATGTGCAGAGAGTTGCCCTCAGGGCAGGAAGCAGTCTCTACCAACACAGGTGCTGTTGCCTTCGTCACTTCTCCCCAAACAGCCTCTTTCACCCATCCTTCCTGAGCCCTGCACACACTGAGCTCCAGCAGGTGCCTCCTCGTTCTCCAGCCAGAGCCTCTACTTCTGCTTGGGTTTCTTACCATGATCGCTTTTGACTCGGGTGAATAAATAACAGATGAAGCAGGGAGCACAGCCCTCTTATTCTCTGATCAGGTCATTTGGTGGCTGCTTCTTATGACCACACCCTCTGTTCATCTGCTTATAAAGCAGGAGGTCAGCAAGGCCCATCAGTTCAAACCGAACAGCAGGCGAGGTGATTTGTGCCTCCTGATACTGGAAAGGGACAACTCGGCACAGCAGACAACGCTCCGCAGGAACAACTCTACATGGGGAGGGTTAGAGACTCTTTGCAGAGAGCTGTCCCCATGGAGAGCTGTCCCACGGAGAGCTGGTCACTAAGAGTTGGCCTTGGACAGTTGTCCTAGACCCCCAGAGGCTGCCTATCCTCCTGTCCCCATGGGAACACATCTCTTCGCACGAAACTTGTGAACCCATCCATTGCTCCACCAGATCTACCTTCCCAAAGATGCCCTGCTTCACTCCTTCCTCCTCCGCCCAACCATTTCTTTACGCAGCCCTGCTCTGGCAGGCTCTCCTCCCCGGCCTCCAGCCTTTCTCACTCCTCCCATGGATTGGCACCCTCGCCAAGACACCTTCCTAGGTGCTTTGACCCAACACGCCAACTTGCCCCAGACCCAGGCAAATCAACCCAAGGCTTGGCCAAAACTGCCAGAAACAAGCAGGAGAGCAAACACCAAGAAGCCAGAGTCCATGTGACAATGCACACCACCCTTCTCATGCCTTAAAATGTCCTTCAAAGAGCAGTTTTAGCTCTGTAAGGTTTAGCTCTGAGCAAGTGCAGCAAGGGTAGAGGTAAGGTTGGTTTCTGCTGTCTTAATTCATCTCCGCAGTTCACGCATCCCAAGGAGAACCCTTTCCTGCAGGTGCCCAACTTCTCTCAGTACCCATGCACATCGCCACCTCTGCTTTTTCGGGGTCTGACAGCATTAATGACCCCTTCATGAAAACACCCAGTGAGATAAGGGAATGTTATTATCCCAGCTTTACAGACAGAGAAACGAGGCCCGAAGAGGAAACGGCCCCAAAGCACCTGTTCGGATCGATGCTCCATCACCACCTGCTTTTCAGGCTCCGTGGCGCTAATGGTGCCATGGACAAGGCACTGGGATGGCTGCCAGGAGAGGTATTTCCAATGGGCAGCATGAGACGAGAGCACTGCGGTTCAAAATTAGTCATCGGGAGGTAGAAAGCACAGCAGGGTACCCACGTACGCAGAGGGACAATTAAAATATCATTACCAAATTTCAACTCAAATAGGGAACGTTTGACAGAGTTCAAAGCAAAGGGAAAGGAGGGAGCGATGCTACCGCAAGGCAGGGATATCGATGCGCCTGTGGTACCCGGGGGCTGTTATCCTTTTCCATTAGGACTGCTCCTACATCTCCCATTTTCCCTAAATGAAGCCCTCAAGCCTTCTTCTTGGCCACCCTCGCTCCTCTGAGAACGTCAGAAAAGCTGCAGGGAGTTCTCTCCCCCTAGAGCATCCTTTAATTTCCCTATTTGTCTTTCTAATGCCCAGCCTCATCAATGCACCATCTATTCCCCATGTGCTCTTGCTTTTCACGGCAGGACTATTTTTACTCCTTCCTTCCTTTGCCTCCTTCTCTTCCCATTTAATCATTCTGGAAGCTCTTTATCCACAGTTACCTTCCCTTTCTTTCCTCTTTCCCTTTCATTTTTAAAATCCGTGGTTCTCCGATTCAAAACCATTACTGTTTTTAACTTGGCTCGAGCCTCTTTAATTAAGTTACTTTCCATTATTTTTTATCTAGTCCATTTGTCTATATCCCCCGCACCCTCCCCCATCCTTCTCTCCTCCCCAAGGCAGGCTGGGTATGAAATCTTACACTTCCATTTGGCGAACAATCACTTTGAATTTTTAAATGCTATTAAATTGGATCACACCGGTCACTGGACTGGAGTTGTCGAGCTGTGATATTTACTCGCGCCAGTCAAAGGGAAATGAAATTGTGGCGATGCGGGGAGGAGGGGAGGCGATGGGGGAGCTCAGATTTATTCTGCCTGCGGTACTTGCAAACAGGCACAATCCCTTTGGATTTTCGAGCGAGTTCAAAGGAAACTCTTACGCTCAACCATGAATGTATTGTAATGTCTTTAATAAATCAATTACTTGTTGGCAGGGAAGTGTCACTGCATCTCCAATCCTTGTAATCACCTCAGCCTTGCTGTGTTTTAAGTGCTGAAAAACCACGGAGGTAGATGGGGAGCCAGAAGAAGCATCGGTGTAGGGCAAACCAGAGAAAGCACTTCTGCTTCGCCTTGCCAGAGAAGGCAGAAAGCAATTCTCCTTGTGCAAAACCACAACCACCCAGTCACCCCCAGCACAGGAATAAGGAAATCACAATGCAAGTGAGATTCTGCCAGCAGAGATTTAGCTCCCAGGATGCTAAAGTTTGGGAGATACGATCACAACAGGTTCACCAAGAACCCCAAGGTGTTAATCCTATGGCGATCCAGGTTCACTAAGAACCCCAAAATGTTAAGACACTGTTGATCCAGGTTCACCAAAAACCCCAAAGTGTTAACCCTCTGGCGATCCAGGTTCACAAAGAACCCCAAAATGTTAAGGCTGTGTTTATCCACGTACACCAAGAACCCCAAGGAGTTAACCCTCTGGCAATCCAGGTTCACAAAGAACCCCAAAATGTTAAGACTGTGTTGATCCAGGTTCACCAAGAACCCCAAAGTGTTAACCCTCTGGCAATCCAGGTTCACAAAGAACCCAAAAAAGTTAAGACACTGTTGATCCAGGTTCACCAAGAACCCCAAAGTGCTAAGACACTGTTGATCCAGGTTCACCAAGAACCCCAAAGTGTTAACCCTCTGGCAATCCAGGTTCACAAAGAACCCCCAAAAGTTAAGACACTGTTGATCCAGGTTCACCAAGAACCCCAAAGTGCTAACTCTCTGGCAATCCAGGTTCACAAAGAACCCCAAAATGTTAAGACACGGTTGATCCACGTTCACCAAGAACCCCAAAGTGTTAACCCTCTGGCGATCCAGGTTCACAAAGAACCCCAAAATGTTAAGACTGTGTTGATCCAGGTTCCCAAAGGACCCCACAGCATTAAGCCCACGGTGATCAGAGCAGCCCCCTGCTCCCCCCAGCCCAGGGCTGAGCTGGCTCTCACAAGCAATTTGCAAAGCACTGTTCTCCTATCATCTCCAAGAGCGAGACAACCTTTTGCTGCACATTAATTAGAGGCCTGAGTTTTGCACTCCAGCCTTCCGGAGGGTGCCGATATTTCAATTTTGCTAAAAGAGGCTTTTTCCACTCGAAAATTTGCTAAAAAGAAAGAGAACAGGATTTGATTACAAAGCAGTCCTGGTCAAATGCAGCCCCTCCTCCTCCCTCTCCGCTGACAATATCCTCCCCTCCATAACAACAATCATCTGAGCACAAACAGACAACAAAGCTTTTCAGAAAGTAATGAACTCCGGTTGGAGCCAAGGCAGGAAGGGTTTAATGTTCAGCTCAGAAAGCTTGGTGAGGCCATCAATTATATAGCCCTGCTGCTGAAGGAGTGGAAAAAAATACAATATTTCAGACAGACTCCGCCAAAAAAGAAAAGATAGGGAAGGAAAACACTGCGAGAGAGATTTAATTCCACGAGCGGAGAGAAGTGTTTGCAAAAGAGGAGGAGGATCAAAGGCTGAAGCTTTCGGGCTGGCCGCGAGGAGGGCAAACGATGGAGAATACATCTCTGTTGACTCCTCATCTTGAGACTGGTGTGTTTGTCTCATCTCATGTAGGACAGCCAGCCAAGGTGGGCTCTGCAGCCTTCACTGCCTGGTCCCACTCTTATACTCGATGCTGCTGGAGGAAAAGAGAGGAACCCAGAGCTGAAATCTGGGCACTTCTACTGCTGGCTAGGTGGGTCCAGCAACCCAGACATGAAAAATTAGCACATGGGTTCACCTAGAGCAAGGAGACCTCTCTGTCCTCTTGCCTGCTCCCGGTGGGGTGGTGCTGTGGGGCTTCCAGGGATCCGGCCCTGGAGTCATAAACAGAGGCACCTCATTTCCAAGGGACCAGAGAGAGAGACAACCAGCCAGACCTGGAAAACCCAAAAGCAGAACTATTTCAAGACCACAATTTCATGTCTTTTCTGAAGGATCACATTTCTACGTCTTTTCTGAAGGATCACATTTCCACATCTTTGCCTTTTTGTTCTCCGCTTCCACCCTTCCCTCCCTTTCCTCCTTCACTAAACCTCTTCCTCCTCCATGGCACCACCAGGACAGGAAGAGAAGGGTGAACCACAATCACAGCTCTCCTGGTGTTTCTATGCAAACTCTTCTTTTCCAAGCTTCAACCTCTCCTTGAAAACCCAAGCAAGAAGGGTCAAAAAAACCACAGTTTCCCCCTGGTCGTCCCTTTCATTCTCCCATGGGCTCAGTGATCTCCTCCAGCCCATCCGGAAGCTGGCAGATATTTGCTGGAGGTTTTCTAGCACACGGTCCTCGCTGCAGGAGGTGGCAGGGCCAGGCTGGCTCTTCAGCAGCTGTTCCCTTGGCCTCTCCTTTATCTCCAGCATTGTGTTCACATCTGCTTCCTCCTCTGCCTCTTTCCCTGCCGCTGGGAGCCTGGTTTTAAATCACTGCTCGGCGTGCAGGCTGCCAGGCGTGGGTTTCGTGCCGCCCAGCAGGTCCCTCTTTGGATGGGGATCCAAAAACCTTTCGCAAGCCTCTCTCTGCTTGCTTTTTTTCATCCTCCTGAACCTGCCAGTGCTGCCACACTGCTTTCCCCTCCTCCCTTTTGGCCGCGGAGTTATGTTGGCTCCGGAAACATGTTCAGACACCTGGTTGCTGGCAACGTGGGGCTTTGGCAGCTGCTGGCTGCATGCAGCTCTCCGATAGGGAAGGGGAGACGAGCAGGTCAGCACGACCCACCTTGGCAATCAGGGATGCACCAGTGGCCACATGGATCGCTCCCTCCTAGCCCGTGGCTTTCTCGATCCTGGTGCTGGCAGCAATCCCACCATCCGCATCCTTCTGGCTTTGCCTGGAGTTTTGGATGAGGCCAACTTCTGGTTTCGCTGGGGATTTGTATGGAAGAGAAGCATGGCTTTGTGCAGCATCGCCCAGGAGCTGCGTTTTAAGAGATGCATTCAGGACAAGACATCGCCATCTGCAGCCTCATTCCCCGGGCAGCGAGCGCTGCTCCTGAGCATGGCGACTTTGGCAGAGCAAGGCAGCAAAAATCTCATGAAGCAAACAGAGCAGGGCACATGAAAGGATGCCTCCCTGCCACTGTGCCCAGGCAGCGGCTCCGGACTAAATTCCCCTTTCAGACTGCAATCTCTTTGTGCTATCAACAAAAAGACCAGAGGGCCATATCCTTCCCACAGGCAATAAGGGCAGGCAGAGAGGGTTGCGGTTGTTCAGCCTGGAGAGGAGACCTTAGAGCAGCCTCCCAGTACTGAAAGGGGCTCCAGGAAAGCTGGGGAGGGGCTCTGGATCAGGGGGTGCAGAGATGTCAAGAGGGGATGGTCTTCAGATGAAAGGGAGGAGATCGAGATAAGATCTTAGGCAGAAATGTTTTGTTGTGAGGGTGGGGAGGCCCTGGCCCAGGGTGCCCAGAGCAGTGGTGGCTGCCCCATCCCTGGAGGTGTTCCAGGCCAGGTGGGATGGGGCTTGGAGCCCCCTGATCCAGTGGGAGGGGTCCCTGCCCATGGCAGGGGGTGGCACTGGATGGGCTTTGAGGTCCCTTCCAACCCCAACAATTCTGTGATTCTATCAATAACATAGGGAATTCCCTGGAAAGCTTGGCTGATGTCTCCCCAGCTTCCCTTCATCTGTGGTCTGTGTAGGACTGCAGGCCAGGATCCCTGTGGATGCCACCTTCCATGGCAAAGGCTGCACCAAACAGACCAATCTCCCTTGGGAAGAGCTCCACGCTCTTGCTGTTCGATTGCCTGGGTGTCTGCAACAGGCTTTTGCTTCTGGATTCACCTCCAGGGGGACTGGCTGGGAAAATAGGCTCTAAAGGCCAAAAGAGAAGAGCCAGATTAAAGTATCAACTCTGAATTTATGCTCAGGACTTAAGGTTTAATAATGCAACAGAAAATCAATATTTAATAAAGCAAATGATGGAGAAAAATTCTGAATGGGAGATGAGCCGCTGCTCGTGTTTTCAAACAAGTAACTCCCGGAGGAGCTGCTTTGGCAGGGTGGATGCAGCACCAGATTGCTACGAAGAGCTGGCATGTAGGACACCCCATGTCCCACCGATTCCAGCTCTGGTGTCAAGGGGGCTCACAGGTCTTTTATTAAAGGACAAACAAGGAATTATTGTGGTGATCAGAGTCCAAATACCCATGGAGAGAGATCAAATGCCGATGCGCAAGGGGAGCTGAGCAGCTGCCTCGCTGAACAGGCCCAGATTTGTGTCTGGGCTGGAGGCTGGGCTGGTGAAAGGCGGGCAGACAGGCAGCAGCACACCCGAATTCAGGTTTCAGATAGAATCACAGAGTCAGAAGGTTGGAAGAGACCTCGGAGATCATCGAGTCCAACTGTGCCTGTCTGCCCACTAAACCCTGTCCCTAAAGAACTCATCCACCCATCTTTCAAACTCCTCCAGGGATGGTGAGTCCACCCCCTCCCTGGGCAGCTGTGCCAATCCCTGACCACCCTTTCAGCGAAGAAATTCTTCCCAATGTCCAGTCTAAACCTCCCCTGGCACAACTTTCAGCCATTTCCTCTCGTCCCATCACTGTCACTGGGGAGCAGAGCCCAGCCCCCACCCCGTCACAGCCTCCTTTCAGGCAGTTGTAGACAGGGATGAGGTCTCCCCTCAGCCTCCTCTTCTCCAGGCTAAACAACCCTAATTCCCTCAGTCTCTCCTCGTAGGACTTGTTCTCCAGCCCCTCACCAACATCGTGAGATGCACCAAGAAGAGATGGATGATGATCTTCATGATCTCATGATCTCGATCTGACAAGCCAGGAGGCAGCAAAGAAGAGGACAAGGACAGGATAGGACAAGGAGTAACGGGTTTAAACTAAGGGAGGGGAGTTTGAGACTGGCTATTAGGGAGAAACTGTTTACACTGAGGGTGGTGAAACCCTGGCACAGGTTGCCCAGGGAGGCAGTGGAGGCCCCATTCCTGGGAAAATTCAAGGTCAGTTTGTTTGGGGCTCTGAGAAACCTGATCTGGTTAAAGATGTTCCTACAGGGGGTTGGGACTGGATGACCTGTAAAGGTCCCTTCCAACCCAAACCATTCTATGATTCTATTCTGTGAGTCTATAAATCCAAGCAGGAGGAGAGGTGGTGTGGGCAGTTCAGGGGTGCAAGCGCGCATCCCTGGCTGTGCTGGGCAGGAGGAGGGATGCGGCTGGGATGCAGGAGCTACGCCAGCTCGGCAGCTCTGCCTCCCTCCCCTGGAGGCTGGGGAAAACTGCAGTGAGACCATGCACGGCCCAGAGCTGTCACCTGCACCTTGTGCGCAGCGACAGCCACCCCAGAGCACGAGTGGCCTCCCTGCAGGGGTCAGATTTGGGGTGAGCCCCACGGAAACAGGCTGAATGAGAGAGCCTGAGGAACGGGGGTTGGAACTGGGTGACCTTTAAGGTTCCTTCCAATCCAAACCATTCTAAGATGCACAATCCCACAGACCCAGCCAGGGGGCTTCAGTTATTCCGGACCCCACCTCTCCCATGCCTGGGGGTGCACAAAACACTGATTATTGATGCAGTGTCCCCTGCAATGACCATTTTTGCAGCAGCAATCCTCCTGTCTCCCTACCCCACTGTCTTCTCTAAGCCTTTCCAGCCCTGACACAACCTGCGCTGCCGGAACGGAACAGGAGGAGTTTTCCCTGTGCCCACCCAGGTGACAGCGGGTGCTGCCTGGGAACACACAGCTCGGGATGCATCTCCTGCCCATCTCACAAAGTTTGGAGACTCTCAGGAAGTCCTCAAAACAAAGGTATTGATGCTCAGCTCTCTCCAGGGCAGCAAAGCAGGTCCAGTACCTTCGGATGACACCCTCTCCTGTCGCACGCAGCGTGTGCCGGGTTGCCTGTCTGGCCCTGCATCACGGCAATAATTTGTAGCTTGTGCCGGGATCCTTCATGATGAAAGATGACATATAAATATAAAACGTTATCACTCCATAACAGCCACACGCTATAAAACGCCAGGCACAAGGATCTGCAACTAGACGGAGGCAGCGCTTTAAATCCTTCCCTGCAGAGTCACGGCTGCTAAAACAACAGACTGGGAATGGAAGGAGAAGAAAGGCCCCAAGAAAAAGACAGTAATTGTGGAATTAGGCAAATAGGGTGACTTTATACCAGCGTGACCTTCCTGTGCTGAGAACCCCGGGGTAGCTGTAGTACCAGCACACCAGCAACATTGCCTCCCATTCATCCCCTGCCGCGACTTGCGGTGGATGCTTCGTGTTACTATAGTAACAATAAAGCGCTGGTACCAATATTACACTACAACGAGTTGACTCTGCTCCCGTGATTATGATAACAATGCTGTTACTGTAGTAACATTCCATTGTCGAGGTCTCACTTCTTCTACCCTTAATTTTATTGTCGTAAGATTAAATTGCAATAATGTTATTGAGCCGCCATTAGCGTTTCCATGGTAACAATAACATTAAGGTAGCGATATCACATTACAGTGGTCCAACCGTTCCACCACAAATATTTTAATGTAGTAAAACAAAAGAGATTACTGCAGTGCCATTAAACTGCAGTGACCTCATTAACCACCACCGGCTTTTTCATGCCAAACGATGGCACTTTGGAACCTACATGGAAGTGGGGAGATGCCAGACGTGCATCCCAGTGCTGCTGGACGTGCATCCCAGTGCCGCCGCGCCACCTCTCCAGCTGACAAACTCCTTGGGGAAGGAGAGGAATGCATCGTGCAGGGGGTAAATCACGAGACCTGGAGACAACTTTAAGTCCTCTTCTAGAACGGCTTGGAGAGCTGTTGGCACAGCGTGCCGCTGGCCTCCTGCTTTCACCCGCTCTGCTGAAGGGATTAGCAGAGCGGCTGTTGAACGGCTCTGGGTGAGGCTGGTGACCTCTCCCTGAAAGCCTTTGGAGAGGATGGGTGAACAGGGCTGCTGGGAGCTCACACGCTCAGAAAGACTCAAAGAGGAGTAGGCTCTTGTTTTCTAGAAGAGAGGTGATCAGAGGGCAGCTTTCGCAGCTCTGCACATCTCCGAGGGAGTAGCAAAGAGTTACACCGAGCTTGCCTTGCCGCCACAAAAGCGCAGCTGCAGCTTTGGAGGAGGGAAATAGCAGAGCCGCGGGGGTGTCGGAGGTGGGAATGGCCCTAGCAGGCATTGCTGTGCTGTCCCAGCGTCAGGACACGGCACAGCTGGTGGAGACCACAAAGGGTTCGTGTTGGCACTGCTCAAGGGGAGCCCAGAACACCCCAGATTACAGCATTAGCAGCTCATCGCGGGAGAAAAACAGAGAAATTCGCCACAGCCTCAATGTGCGCAAAGAGAAAAACACGAAGGAAATGAAAACGTGTGTGTCCTATGAATCACTGGTTCTTCCTTCCCTTGCTCCGTTCTCCTGCCAATTATTTTTCCTTGGGAACAGGATACATCCTCCCATGGCTCTGGTGGTGCCTGGCCTGCTAAGCATCGCTGGGGTGCCAGGCAAGCACGGAGGACGCTTTCCCTTCATCACTACTTTATTATCGACCTGCTCTCTTCCTAATGAGGGCGGTGGGAACACACTTGAGCGTAGCTCATAGAATCATGGACTGGTTTGGGTTGGAAGGGACCTCAAAGCCCATCCAGTGCCACCCCCTGCCATGGGCAGAGACCCCTCCCACTGGATCAGGGGGCTCCAAGCCCCATCCAACCTGGTACACCTTCCCATCCCTCCCACTCTCTACTCCTCCTGTAACAGCGGGGCTCCCACACACTCCAGGAAGGAAGTTTTGCTGCAGCAGAAGAGGAACACATCCTCGGTGGGACGCAGCATGCCCAGCTCCCTCCAGCAGCAGAGTGGGCACGAAACTGGGGCAGCCCCAAGCTGTCAGCAGCGTTTCCAGTATGGGATCTGGAGTCTCTGCTCTTCCCCCCGCCCTGCCCCACGATATAATTGCTAATTAATAATAACGTTTAGCTCTCAGATAGTGTGTTCCATCTTCAAAGACCTCTGTCGACATTAACGAATTAATCCTCATCAACCCCCCTGTGAAGTAGGTGACAATTATTATCTCTGCCTCATAGATGTTAAATTGATTTGCAAAGAGGTCAAGTGACTTGGAGGAGGCCGGAGGGAGCTGCCCAGCCTCATGCTGGGTACGCGGCCGTGCTGCAAGGGAGCACGGATGGGCACGGCTGTGGGTTAAAGCCGCCCACCGGGCTGGTGGGCGTGCATGGAGAAGCAAGGGATGGTAAACTTGGGTGGGAGACAGAGATCCAGGGGGAGCAATGGAAGCAGGAGCAGCAGAGAGGAGGGGATGCTCCCAAGGGCAGAGGAAAACGGGGGTGCAAAGCAAACAAATCAGACAGCCTGAGGGAGATCTTGGTCCTCAACAACAGCCCTGACACAAAAGGAAAAGATGCTTCGACAGATGGACGGTGAGTGGCAACGAAAGAGAGAGGGGGAAGGAGCATCAGTCAAAGGAGCCGAGAGCACAGGTGAAGCAAGGGAGGATTTTGATTTTATGGTGCTGGTTTCCACCCCTCCACCACTTCACGGAGGCTCTCCCAGCTCTCCATATGCCTTCTAAAAGGCTTTCGTTAAACCGGATTTTGCTTCTAGAAGGACAGCTGCTTTCACAGGGGAAAGGTGTGGACACACCAGAAAAGCCCATGGCAGAAGCAGCTCCAGAAGTATCCTACCCGCATGAAACTCCTGCCCATGGCTCCATACATGGCCAACACCTACACACCTTCATGCCACTGTGTCACCAAACAGCCCTGGACACATTCCTCTGACCCTCCTGCCCCCCAGGACCAGTGGATTTGGCCACACAGGGCACAGGCTCATCCCAGAGGTGCCTGGTTGGTGGGCAGCAGTGTTTAAGCTCCTGGGCAGAGAACGGTCAGGAGGGGTTTGCTCACTCCTTGGAGGTGTCCAAGGCCAGGTTGGATGCGGATTGATCAACCTGATCCAGTGGGAGGTGTCCCTACCCATGGCAGGGGGGTTGTAGCTAGATGATCTAGCTAGGTCCCTTCCAAACCATCCTATGATTCTAGGACAGCTCTGAGCATCTCTGGCAAAATAAATGCCAGGAGCAGCAATGCATTCCCATCGACTCTGTTTTCCCTACAAGCCACCTCGGGGCCTTTGGACAAGAGTGCCGATGACTGCAGGGCTGATCCTTCCTGCCAGCCTACACCGCCACGCGGACCACTGCCCCTCCACGCGGTGGGGCGAGCGTTTCACCTCAGCACGAGGCGGCAAAGCGGCCGCAAAGAGTTACCCTCCTCCTTCTCCCAGGAGTGAAAAGGGCTTATAGCATCCAAAGAAAAATTAATTGGGCAGAGTTCAGTGCTTGAAACAAAGCCGGCTCGGGCGCCGCAGCCCCCGCGGTGGCTTTATCTCACCGGAGCACACCTCGGCAGCGACGCTCCCGGGGTGAGATGCCACATGTGTCCCCCGCTACCTGGGCAGCCCCCCGCATCACCTGCGCCCGCAGCCCCCTGACTCCACCAGCAGGTAATTAACTCTCTAACAAAGGCAGGGATTTTTGCAGATTAACCCAGGCTTGGGAAAGAGTGGGAGAACTCATTTACACCAAACAAAAGGGGAGGGGTGATTAGTTGCTCCAGTGACAACGGAAAGAGCCAGATAGGGCCAGGGAAACCGATAAAGGAGCAAGAAAGCCTCATATCCCCCAGTTGCCTGCCTTCTTTTTTTTTCTTAACCTTATTTCTTTCTTTCTAAGCACTAAAATTCCACCATTTTCTATCATGCAAATTTGTGTGCCTAAGTGAGATTAAACTCCGGCAGGCACTGTGCCTCCTTGCCCAAGTCCATTTCCCCGCGCCGAGATAAGGCCAACTTTCCTTAATGCATCTTACAAGGCAGTGGGAGTGTTTGGCAGGCGCGCATCGGAGACAGCTTATTATCAATACAAATAAGAGCTTTCCAGACACCGTCCTCCTCCGCCGCCCTCCCCTCTCTCCACTTTAAACCCAGGAACCCAAAGAACAGCTTAAAGAGCTGAAGTGTCCTGCAGGGAGCGGGGAGAAGGGGGAGGCTGTGCCTGAGATGCTGCTGCAGGGGGGAGAAGTGGGACTTGCTAAGAAAACCAGGAGAGGTCAACAGGGCCCATCTGAAGTCCTCCTCCTTTGCTCTGGATTTCTGCCTTCTTCCAAGATCAAACCTTGTCTCTCGCCAGTGGGGCTTCCTTGGATTTGGAGACCTTAGAGCGGCCTTCCAGTGCCTGAAGGGTGCCTACAAAAAGCTGGGGAGGGGTATTTCCAAGGGTCTGGAGTGATGGGATGAGGGGAAACAGCTTTAAATTGGAAGGGGGGAAGATTTAGGTTAGACATCAGGAAGAAATTCTTCACGATGAGGGTGGGGAGGCCCTGGCCCAGGGTGCCCAGAGCAGTGGTGGCTGCCCCATCCCTGGAGGTGCTCAAGGCCAGGTTGGATGGGGCTTGGAGCCCCTTGATCCAGTGGGAGGGGTCCCTGCCCGTGGCAGGGGGTGGCACTGGATGGGCTTTGAGGTCCCTTCCAACCCAAATCAATCTATGATTTTATGATTTTGTCTTTTGGGATTTTCACCCAGAAACATCTCTCTCCTGCAAAGGGTCCAAAGTGAACTCCCCAAAACATGGGAAGTGCTGCTTCCCTGTGCCTTATCTGGCCTTATGGCAACTCCTCCTAAGAAGTAATGAGGGCTGAGCGAGCTGGACAGGCAGGGACCACCTTCCAGACACTGCAGGTGACATGGGTGCTCCCTGAGCTGTTCATTCTAGACCCAGCTGTAGTCTGGAAGCTTCTTTCCAGGGTACATCCAAGGTGTAAAGGACCTCCTCGTACCTTTCGCAGCTATGTTCTTGGCTCGCATCAACTTGGCATCGCCAGCGCTGAGCCTGACCCCATTTAAAGCAGTCCCCAAAATAGCAGGTCTGAACTTTGATGCATTCAGTGCCAAGGGTCTCTTGTCTCATTCCCGGGCTCATTTGTCCCACATTAGTGCCGAGGCAGCGGGAAGGAGAGATGCACCGACCTGCTATTCCTGGATCGGCAGCAATCACCTTCCGCCTTTTGTAGCAGAATTTTAAGACTGACAAGAGTTTCTGAAAGCCTGACCGGGGAGGAAAGATGGGAAAAATGGGGCTTGCATCGTCTCAGAAAGAAGGTGGCCAAGGGGCAACACGATAACAACCTTCCCAAAAGCTAAAGGTTGTTACAAAGAGGACACTGATCAATTGTTCCTCACGTCCGCTGGGGACAGGCTGAGAAAAACTCCACTTCATTTGCAACAAAGAAGGTTTAAGTTAGATATTAGCTATACATTTTCTAATTATAAAGGTAGCAAAGCAGTAGAATAGAGTGTCTAGGGAGAGTGAAGATCTTGCTTTGTTAAAGATTTTTCAAGAATAGCTTTCACACGTGTTTGCCAGCAATGTCTCTGCCTCGTTGCAGGGGGACAGGCTAAATTAGCTCTTGAGGTGCCTTCTACCCACCTATTTTGGGATCTCAGCCATCGATACAGTCAACTTAGAAATAAATGTGCAGCGCTTCCCTCACTGCAGCCTGGACATCCTTGGTTCCCGGTGGTTTCTAGCTGATTCTCTCCTGTACCTTGGGGGACCATTCTCGACCCTCACACCCTAAAGGAAGCTCCTTCTCCCAGCCCTACCCCTTTTCAGCCTTTTGTTCTTTTTGCCCACAGCACTGCTTGCTCCAGCAGCTCTTGGCAGACACCAAGGACCCCCCAGCTCCTCACTGTCTCCATCCACGGCCGTTTTCCAGCGATATTCCCTAAACTTGTGGAGAAGGAGGGATGTGCGGCATGGGCTGAGGGTGTTTGGACCAGGGCTGATACGCACCCATCACACCTGCCTGGGGGAGCAGCAGGCTGCTGAAATTCCAGCTGGAAGGGGAAGAGCTCCTTGCCTCCCATGGTCAGCCCCTCTGGAGGGTGCAGCCTGCCCCGGGGCACGATTTAATTGCATCCTGAGAAGCTGAAGTGCTCTTGCCTCCAAAGCTGTGCCCCCAGGCTCTTTCCTGGTGCAGCAAGGGGAAAGCCAGGATCTGCTTAGAGCTACCTGCACACCTCCCTGTCTTCGGCTGCACCTGGATTAACCATGTTTAAAGGGGCAGACCCCCTTCTCCATCACCTTCTCACTGCTTCTCCTTTCCCACCAGGCTGTGGGGAAGGGCAGGAGGCCCCATGGCCTTGTGCTGAACTTGGCACATTCCTGAAATCTGGCGCTTGGACACCTTGTTTTCCTGGGAGAGAGGGGTTAAGCACCACATCTGCAAGCTGAACATCATTTAGGACAGGATTATACCAGATTGCCTGTTTATGGGCCTGTTTTCCATGGTAGAAGAGTTAATCCTGACACTCCAGTCAAATTTTAATCAGGATCATTAAGGCAGGCCTCCCATTAATTGGACACAATATCCACTTTCATGTCCTGTTTCAGTGCAGTGTGTAACTCTCTCTGCTCCTCTCTCATGAGACCCCACCTGGAGTTCCATGTCCAGTTCTGGAATCCCCAACATAAGAAAGATTTGGAGCTACTGGAACAGGTCTAAAGGAGGCCATGGAGATGATCCAAGGACTGGAGCACCTCCTGCATGAGGACAGAGTTGGGGTTGTTCAGCCTGGAGAGGAGAAGGCTCTGGGGAGACCTTAGAGCAGCTCCCAGTGCTGAAAGGGGCTCCAGGAAAGCTGGGGAGGGACTTTTTACAAGGGTAAGTAGTGACAAGATTTAGATTAGACATTAGGAAGGAATTCTTCACAGTGAGGGTGAGGAGGCCTTGACCCAGGGTGCCCAGAACAGTGGTGGCTGCCCCATCCCTGGAGGTGTTCCAGGCCAGGTTGGATGGGGCTTGGAGCCCCCTGATGCAGTGGGAGGTGTCCCTGCCCATGGCAGGGGGTGGCACTGGATGGGCTTTGAGGTCCCTTCCAACCCAAACCATTCTATGACTCTGTGAGTCCATGATTATGCTCTTCCACCCGAGAAAGGGCTGGGTGAACACTCGCCATGTTACAGGACTGAGCCCATCACTGAATCCTCTGGTACTGAACTGTACCGCTTCAAGGAGTTAAGTTCTAACCTTTTCCTCTTGTATCCAAACATCTCTTCTTAATGAAACAGCAAAGGACAGCAGGGATGGACCTGGATGTCTGGTGATTTGGGATATTTAGGTCAGGAAATGGGAATCGGAAGAGAACAGATAGAAATTGTCCTGCATCACCCCAGACCTGATAGCAACTTCAGAACTCGCGGGTGATCGACTTTGGCTTAAGAAACTCAGGCAGGTAATAACAGATCGCAAGATAAACAGCAAGGACCCGGGCTGGCAATGCATCCACTTTCTCTCTGCGATTAACGGCGATGGAGAAAGTCCAGCTCTCTTTAGCTTGCTTGATTGCTTGAAGAGGAAAGAGAAAACGGAAGGGGAAGGAGGAGGGGGAAATAAAAGCCCTGGGTTTTGGTTTTCCCCCCCCCCCCTTTCTATTCATTAGGCTGTCAATAATGCTCAGGCCTGGCATATCGACGGCGGATTAGCTCAACCCGACTCTGTGTACAAGACCAATGCCTTTTTAACCCAGCTTGTTTCCAAATCAATACGCCCATCAGCATTCGAAAATTAGCCCGAGACGAGATTCCAATAGTCAAGCCGGTGTGTCATGCTAAGAGGGCTCCTGGCCAAATCACAGGAGAAGAAGGAAAAAAAGGTTGCTAGGAAGGGATTAGAATTTTTCCACTAATCTTCCCCGAGGCTGCGTCCCCAGGAGCACACTGGGCCCCATACGTCCCACCACGCAGACTCCCCCTCGCCCAGCACACCTCCTGCAGCCTGGACACAGGAGCTATCTTGTGTGAACGTCCATCTGCTTGTCCATTGCGTGTGGTCACGCTTGTACTTCCCCCCTCGAGAGCGCAGGTGTGCTCGCACGCTTGCTGAAGAGCGCATTACGCACCCTGTGGACTGTGAAGCCTCAGCAAGGTGGGCTCACGTGCCTTGGCCACCACAAGCGTTCCATCACCCCATGCCGGCCTTCCTCCTCCTCCTCCTCCTCCTCCCAAAAGCACAGAGTTTCAATACACAAACACATATTGTTGCTAGGCATACACACACCCCCGCAGAGTACACAAATCTGCCAGCTCTCTCTTTTCCCCCAACACAAGTTTTACTTCAAGCATTGCCTCCAGCATGGAAAAATACCCATCAAAATACAACAACAACAAACAGCAACATGAGTTTGCCAGTGACTATTTTGGGAGGCAGAGTTGCCTGTATCAGAGCCCCATGACGACTCTAGGAGTTGGATAAACGTGATTGCAAATGTCTGGGCGCTGCCCAGCTTCACCGGGACTCTCCAAGCCCATTGACGTGCCTCTACCTCTGCACCAAGTTGTCTTCCAAGCAGGAGGCTCAATGTAGGAGCAGTGGGAGGAGTAGAAACCAGGGCAAAACGGCTGAACAGAAATCAAAGTCCCACACACAACCTCTCTATGAATTCCTTTCCTCTTACCTTGCACGATGAGATGAACGCGCGACGTCTTGGGGTGATTGTCTGTCTGCACGGAGCAGGTGTAGGGGCCCTCATCGTACACGTCCACATCTTTGATCAGGATGCTGTACTGGGTGTTGGTGTTGGCCAAGAGCACCACCCGAGGGTCCAAGCACCACTTGTCATTGCCGGCATAGAGGATGCTGCTGCGGTTCAGCCAGGCCACTCGGGTGACTCGGTTATCCACGGAGCACCTGGGGAGAAGCAGAGAGGTGACCCATCAGCGTGCTGCTCTTGGGCGCTCTGCCCTCCCTTCCCCAGCCCCTCCTGATGCTATTTTTAGCTTTGCTGTCGGCAGCAGTTTCAGAGACCAAATGCTTTCAGTCCAAAGAGGACAATGTCAGCACTTTACCTGTGGTGCTCAGGGCACAAATATCCTTCTACACCGGTGGCTCCTGACATTTGCCCAAGAGCTTCACAGTGATTTTGAGCACAGAGAAGTCAGAGCCAACCAGCATCAGTCACCAGAGGACCTTTCCCGCTTCCTTTCTCATTTCATAGAATCATAGAATCACAGAATCAGAAGGTTGGAAGAGACCTCTTAGATCACCGAGTCCAACCGTGCCTGTCTCCCCACTAAACCCTGTCCCTAAGGAACTCACCCACCTGTCTTTTAAACCCCTCCAGGGATGGTGACTCCTTTGCAAACTTGGAAACAACCAGAGCTGAGCCGAAACCTCCACCCTGTGTCCAAACCACACTTTTTGGGGGGAACGCAGGTTGCTACCGCTGGCCCAAACCCCTCACTTGTCATTGTCTCCGCACAACTTCATATCCCGGCAGCCCGGCAAAGAAATGCGAAGCGGAGCTGGGAAAGCAGCTCGCTTTGCTTCACAAAGGAGTGAGGGAAATTTATCTCAGGAGAGCGGCAGCTCTGACACTCTCTAAAGAGAAACCTTGAGCTTCCTACCATTTGTCCCCTCTGTCAGCTCTTCCTTCCCTACCCATCATCTGCATCGCTGCATCTCCCTCACTGACTGCACCTCACCCCCGCAGAGCATTTCACTGTTCAAGTGATGTTTTGAAGGTAGAAAGCTTCTTTGCAGCCTCATTAACAACCTGAGCCCTCACCGACAACAACACGGCACAACAGAGAAGAGACTTTGCTCCTGAAGGGCACTATTTTCCCGTCCACAGCAGCAGAGGCCAGTCTTGCTCCTCCTAAAGGTCTCCCTCCAACCCTACATCACCAAGCAAGGTTTGAATCCTCTCTTTGCACAAACTGACCCCAAACCTGCAGCCCCCAAGCCAACTAAAACCCTGCATCTCTCTGAGCAAGTTTGGGATTACGGAGCCATTAGGACTTAGCCGTGCTTTGCTGGATGCCAGCGACAGCAGATAATGCCCCTGCACAAAACCACTCAGCCTCAGATCCACTGTTTATATTCTCCCCAATCTACTTCATTACCTGTGCAGTGGCTGGGATGCAAATTAACCCCGGAGACACGGGAAAAGAGTGAGCGTCAGCCTCTGGGAGGTCTCGCACGGCGCAGCCTTGCTGAATGCAAGGGGCTTAATGGGCTCTACATGTCAGACTGTGGGAGCAGGGGAGTCAGCAGCAAGGATGAAGGTATCTGTGGCATGCAGTCCCTCGGGGATTGCACTGACACTTCAGGAACTGTTTCTCGGGGCAAGCACACTTGGGCAGAGCCAATAAGCAGTAACGATAGCAGCAAGACACAGAGTCACAGAATCATAGACTGATTTGGGTTGGAAGGGACCTCCAAGCCCATCCAGTGCCACCCCCTGCCATGGGCAGGGACCCCTCCCACTGCATCAGGGGGCTCCAAGCCCCATCCAACCTGGCCTTGAACACCTCCAGGGATGGGGCAGCCACCACTGCTCTGGGCACCCTGGGCCAGGGCCTCCCCACCCTCACAGCAAAACATTTCTGCCTAAGATCTTATTTCAGTCTCACCTCTTCCAAATTCAAACTGTTCCCCTCATCCTGTCCCTGCACTCCCTGATCCAGAGTCCCTCCCCAGCTTTCCTGTGCTGGAAGCTGCTCTAAGGTCTCCCCAGAGCCTTCTCTTCTCCAGGCTGAACAACCCCAGCTCTCTCAGCCTCTGTGGCCTCGCTCTGACAGCTCCATGTCCTTCTTGTGCTGAGGACTTGCTGAGGTTCATGCAGTTGCCTCCAGCCTCTCTCCCTGCCTCTTCCCACCTGTTTACTTGCTGCTCCCTTTCTCACGTCCGCTTCCGATGCCAACAAAGACACAGGTGTCCATTGGGGGAAAAGCCATCTCGTCTCATCTAGCCTCTTTTTGGAGGTATCTCTTCGGCCTCAGAGATTACAAGAGAAGCCCAGATCACCCCCTGAGCCTCATCACACAGCATCTGGAGGTTAGGGATGACGGATCCCCACGGGGTGATCTCCCCAAGGTGAGACAAGTGGTCTGCAGCCCAAGACTCCCCTGGCAGATTTGCTAGGCAAGTTCCCAAGCTGCTGCACCATCCTCCCTCTCTGATGTGAAAAACATCCGATAAATTAACCACTTTTACTGCTGTTCCATAATGATATTACGATAATAATAAATTAAATGTGAGCAGATTTTTATTATCTACATAAAAAAAGCAATAGATTCATCCTGGGCTGAACACCAAGAACTCAGCTCTTGCTCTCGGCTGCATTACAGCTTGAGCAAAACCTCAGAGCTGAGTCGCTCAAGTTGAACGAAACTTAAGATTTTTTCCTAGAGGATGGTTTTAGTGTATTGTATTCTGGATCTCAACTGCCCACGGGGCTCGGATGAAATGCAGGTGGATATGGGGTGCTTGGCTCTGCCTTGCCCATCACAATGCCATGAAATGGGCTCTTGCAGCGAGCAGCAAATCCACACAAGTACAGGGGTGTCCACCCTCACTGCCAAAGCTGCATCGTGGAGCAGGGACTGGGTGATGAGAAGCCAGACATGGCTTGAGTCCCTCAGCCTGGTCCCTTCTGTGGAGATTATTACCAAGCACCTATAAGCAGGCTGAACTAAAAATATAAATTTTCCCTCTCTTCCTCCACACCAGGGTTTTTTTTTTGTGAAATGCATCAGCTTGGAGATCCCTGGATAATAATGGAGCCAGACAGTGTGTAATCCAAGCATTCCCTCTATCATATGGGCATTTAAGTGCTTTTGAAAAGCAACGGGGCTCAGGTAACGCATGAGGCAACAGTGAAATAAGTGCTTTTGCCCTTCACAGCACCCGGTCACAATCTCTTCTTATCACCTAGACACGCTTCTCTGTTCCTGGGATTGGCAAGCTTAAAGGTGTTATTTTATTTTCTTCCCTGCCTCTTAAAGCTCCCGAGCCTATATATATATATAAAAAAAATAAAAGTGCAGAAACAGCTCCTGGGGAAGACACTTTGACCTGTGGATATGGTGAGCTATTTAGGGGATGGCAGGTCGTGCTCCTACCCAAGCTTCTTCCAACCCTGCTCCTCTTCACATAAGAACCGGTCGGGGTCCCCACGGTCAAGGCTCACTGCAGTGAACCGATGCTCGTCCAGCCTCTCCATCTGCTCCCCCTTCCCTCCTCCAGCAGCTCCTCTCTCTCCACAAGCCTGATGCAGGGATGGGAAGCCCTCCTCTCCCGCACGCAGGCAGCCAAGTGGAAAGCCTTTGGCTGGGAAGTCAAGCTCCAAGCACAGGTGGAGAGCAAAGCCACCACTGAGCCTGCAGCCTCCCCCTTTCCACCTCACTCCTGGCAAGGTGCAGAGCCCCAGGATGTTTCCTCCACCTCACTGGAGGCTCTCATTCCATGATGTGCCAGGGAGGGAGGGGAAAAAAGAGGTCCCCAGGGTGCCGGAAAACAGCGCTCGCTTCCAAAAAGTAGATGAAAAAATAATTACGCACAGATGAGGTAATTTTCTCACTCAAGATCCTTAATTCTTGTTACGTTCCTGCTCTTAAGACAAGGCCTTCTCCTCCAGGAAGATGAAAAACTGCCAACTGTCAGCACAAGGAGGAGATGATACCGCACCCTCTCTCTGCATTTTCTTTCCCTCTAAACCCAGAATCTCGAGGCTCAGGGTTTTTCCCTCCAGGAGGTGGAAACACTGCTAACAAATCACTGCAGCATCAGCCTGGGGGGGGCAGTGATGGTTTGCAGAGAAACGTAGCTCCTCACGCTGCTCCGTGCTGCCACCGAGGCCACCTCAAAATGACCATGAGAGATGGACATTTTAAGACAGTCGCATGCACCGACCGAAGGCAAGAGATGCGTGCATACATCTTCTCAACTTGTCCCAACCTGCCTGCTCGTGCCCTTGCTCCACGCTCATTGGTCAGCGATGCACGCTGGGTGCAAGAGGGGTAAAGGCGTAGGGTGATGCTGCTCTTTCCAGACTCATGAACATCTCCTGCAGCCAAAGCTTCTCGGCTTTGCTATCCACCCTCTACAAGCACGCTGGTCCATGAGGGACTGTTTGCTGTCCCTGCAGCCTCTTCTGAGCTCACACAGCCAAGGTCTTCATGTCTGTACCCTCTGCACCCAACATGAGGGGCCCATGGGTGCAGCTGACAGCCTGTCCAGCTGCAGGGACACCAGGCAAAGATGGGAAGTGGAAGAGGGAAAACATCACCATCAGGTTTCTGCCCTCCTTAGGCAATAAGCACAAAGATGAGCAGGGCTCAAAATGCCAATAGAGGGACAAAACAGCCCTGGCCAGATGGAGCAGGCTGCTTTGCCGACATAGACCTGCTCTTAAATAATCACAGAAGTATAGAATGCTTTGGGTTGGAAGGGACTTCTACAGGTGAAGTTCATCCAGTGCCACCCCCTGCCATGGGCAGGGACACCTCCCACTGGATCAGGGGGCTCCAAGCCCCATCCAACCTGGCCTGGAACACCTCCAGGGATGGGGCAGCCACCACTGCTCTGGGCAACCTGGGCCAGGGCCTCCCCACCCTCACAGCAAAACATTTCTGCCTGAGATCTCAGCTCAATCTCCCCTCTTTCCGCTCAAAACCCTTCCCCTCATCCCGTCCCTGCACTCCCTGATCCAGAGCCCCTCCACAGCTTTCCTGGAGCCCCTTTCAGCACTGGGAGCTGCTCTAAGGTCTCCCCAGAGCCTCCTCTTCTCCAGGCTGAACAACCCCAGCTCTCTCAGTCTGTCCTTGGATGGAAGGCGCTCCAGCCCTCGGATCATTTTTGTGGCCCTTTCATGGGAAAAAGGAGCTCTGCATGGCTCTGCAGCCACCGCAATCCAGTACCAGAAATAAATAAGCAACAGGATGACAAAGCTGAGTGCCCTGACCACTGATCCTGCCCACGCTTCACGCAGCTCCCGACCCCTCCCTGCATTGTCAGCGCAGACACAGATGGCACCAACCAGCGATGACGTGCCCTCTGGAATTTCTCTCTTTGCTTTTGCGAGTTTGCACACAGAAAATGACGGGAGAGGAGGTGGCCCGGCAGTGGGGGGAAGGAGGTTTTTAATTACTGAAGTGTAGTAATTGGCACACAACACTTTTTTTTTTGGTGTCTCTTATGAAGATCACTGGTGTTCCAGAGGGCCGGGCTGGAGAGCACAGATTGTCTCTACCCAGCAGGACACACAAGAAATGAATAACGTTAATTAGAACTGAAAAGAGCTCAGCAAAATTACCAACCTGATTACCACTTTCATTGCAATTATCAGGGTACAAGCTCCATCATGGGGAGACGGGGATGGAGCTAAGCCTGGCTCACCCCAGCAAACTCGGTGGCCCAACCTGGGGCTGACCCTCACCCCTGCACTCAACACCTCCCCGGGCTCGCTTGTCCCTCCACCACCACCTCGTTTTCACTGCGTGCCCACCCTTAAAGAAACCTCCTTCCCAAATCCAGGCCACCTGACAGAGTTTCACACACGTTGCCCCATGGCACTGACCCACCATCAAGCATCCCTACATGTCTTTTCTTCCCAGCCCAACTCAGCGATTCCCAGACACCTCTGGATTTTGAAGCAACTCCTTCCACACCAGCATGCTTTGTCTCTTCTGTGGGCTGAGACCAACCTGCAAATCAGCTTGCAGGAACCATCTAGGCCTTTGGTTTAAACCTGGGTGAAAAAACCTCCCGCTGAGGCTGGGCAAGGAGAGAAGCTGCTCTGGCCTTGCCATGCCCCCAGCTTCTCATGTCCCAGGCAGCACCTTCCAGCATCTGTACCATCAGCAGTGCTATAAATGATCATCTAAACTAGACCGACGCCGGAGGCAGAAGCTTCACATCTCAGATTTATTTCTGTGATTATCACATTTTATTGTTATTTATTAGGATTAATTAAAGGCCGGGCTGTGAACAACTCAATCGCATTCAGGCACAGTCCTGCTGCTCCCATAGTCTTCCCTATGATGTTTACGCTCTGGTGGCAACAGAAGTTTGGCCATCGATCCCTGAGCAAAGGGAAAGCTGGGGTCAGATTGTCCCATGTTCCGTGGGACGTGTGCTGCCCACGATCCCGTCATGCTGGCGTGCACACACCACGCGCCGCCCGCGTTGTGATCATCACAGAAGCTTTTTTACTAATAAACACTAAGCTTTCGCCGCCACAACCCAGCCCGCTTTCCCTCTCCTCACTCGTCGCTGCATTGGGCTAAGCCATGCACTAGCAATTTCCACCAGTTCGGCTCTTCTTCAGTGGGATTTACAGCATCTGCTCTCCTTCCCCGCACACACAGACTGCGGATGCTTGCACAACTCATCGCAGCACCGTATGCTCACGTACGCACCGACACGCAACGCTACCCTACACACCAAGCACCAACCCAACAGCAAAGGCCAGTACAGACACGCTGTGTATTTTAGGGGTGTTGTGCACACGCGATGCAGCACGCACCGAGAACAGGCGAGCTCATCAACACGCGTAGCAAATGGTGTGGGCACCTCCAGCAATAATCCCATCCCACTGACCCTCAGGCAAGGACACCCATCTCAGTCCATTGAGGTTGGATGACTAAGCTTGATGTGCCAACCCACACAGGGCACAGGCTCCGTGCAGGGGACATTCACAGCTGGGCTATTGGACTGAAATGGTCCACAGGTTTGGCCTTGGCCTGCTGAAAGCCCCAACTGTTCACTCACGCATCCCTAGTGGGAGCTCAAGGCTCATCCCTGCTGGAGCCTGCGCGGTTGACACAACAGTTCTAGGCACGCTCATCGTCACCTGCGTCCCAGGACCAGCCTAGCCATCCTTGCCCTCAACTGCAAGATCAGCTGTAGGGCACTCCTTGAGCTCACCCTGACGTGACACCACCGAAGACGCAGCCCAAGGACTTCTCCAGAGTGCAGCATGGCTGTCAGGGCTGAGAAACCGCCTCCCTGCATGGGGAGCCTGCCGCCTGCCAGGCAGGAGCTGACCGAATGATTAACTTAGCAGTGGGGTCCAGCAGGAAAGGGGGGGCCCTGCTGGGGCTGGCTCTACCTCCAGCCCTCCCCTGTGGCAGCCGCAGCATCTCCAAAGGCTGCGGGATGAGGAGATGCCCTCACATCAGCTGCTGCCCCTGTGCCTCTTCAAAATCACGCTGAGGCAGTCAAAAGCAGCGCTCAAAAGTGGAAAATAAAACCCCTTTGTGCTTCCTCCCCTCTTCCCTGCCCAGACAGAGTTTCCTCTCAGTTGTTGCAGAGGGAGCTGGGGCTCTGGATCAGGAGGTCCTGCCTTTCCCACCAGCTCACTCTGCAACCTGCATTAAGTACCTTGCAAATCCCTGCCCTTCATTTCCACCCTCTGCAAGGCTTTAGAGATATTTGGCACCTTCTTGCCAGGGAGGGTGAGTTAACGCATGTTTGTAAAGTACCTGATCTCCTCAATTGAAAGTTTATACATGCAAATGATTCACACTAATTACATTAATAATAATATACCGGGCTCGAAGAGATCCGCCTTGGTTCATTGCCCGGGATTCGCAGAGCTGCAAACAACTCCCAGTACGCTGCCTTAGCCGAGCTTATTGGCAAATGCCAAGGAAACTGGAGGAAATCGGACTGGGGAGGAAGGAAGAGCTCCAAAAAGAGCTGGAACTCCCACTTTGCAGCCTGCTGACCAAGCACAGAGGAGCCAGGAGTCCCACGAGCGCCTCTGCGTACACCCAGCACCCCGTTGGTGCTGGGAGAACCCTGCACTGGCACCAAGGACTGGTGCAAAGCAGGCAGGTCACGATGCAGCAGGCAGGGATGGCTTGTCTGGAAAAATCTTTCTCTCTCTGCAATGCAGCAGTGCACTAGCACCTTTCCAAGTCCCCTGCTCCTTTCTATTTATCCTCCTATTGTCTCTGCTAACAACAGGGCTCTGCACATCTATAGCATCTTCCGTCGCAGCATCTCGGAGCGTGCCACAACGCATCAATGAGGGCAGCCCCTCCGAGAGCACACGGCCGTGGAAACGCGTCCCCAACCTGGGCGCTGACCCCACGGAGCGGGGACCAGAGGGTGGCTCCTGGCCCATCTGCTTGGGTGCCCTCCAAAAGTGCTAATGGCATCGGGGAACGGGGGTGACGCCAGCACCAACCCGCCTGAAGGCAGCTGTGCAGGGACACGGCCAGTTTACTAATGAAATGCCACCCTGCTGGGGAGCTCCCGCAGCGCCAGGATCCCGCGCTGAGCTCCAGGGACATTTTGTTCCTCCTGGTTTTCTCCTTTTTCCCGTTCTCTCAGCCCAAGTAATTGCTCAGGTGGTTCCTAGGTGCCAGCAGGCAAACAGCCCAGGTGAAAGCCACCCCTTCCCTGGCTGTTGCCTATGAAAGGATCTTCCCTTCTGCAGGGAGGGCACCACCCCAGACCAAGTCCAGGCTCCAGCTGCCTGCACGCTGCCTTGAGAAGCTTCAAAAGGAAGCGTGGGAAATGCCACAAGAAGGAAATAACTCTGTAATGATCTCATCCTCTCCCCTCAAGCGTTACAGAGCAGCTTAAACCCTGTAAAATAAGGTCTCCTCATCTGAGGAGGTGTGGAGAAGTTGTCTCCTGTCTCTGCCTCCAAAAACCTGGTGAGATCTCTTCTTGCTATGCACTTTTCAGTAGAAAAATACTCCTTTGCCACCTACAAGGTGTAGGTTGAGCCACTGAAGACACCCCAACTCCCCATCCTCCTCAGATCCCTCCCCAGCAGCTCCCACACTCCTCCTCCAGCCCAGTGGGGAAGTTCCTCCAAGCTGCACTCCCAGCAGTTAGCGCTGATCCCCGGCGCTGAACTCGCTCAATTATGAGCTGTGCCCCCTGAATAAATCCTGGTTCTGCTTTGTGCAATTGACACTAATGGCCCACGAATAAAGCGATGCCATCCACCCCAACGGTCTGCAAAGGAGCGCGTGTAACTCGGCGCACAGGCAGGCACTGCTGAGCTTAACTGCACTGAAAATGTATTCGAAAGGAAGCGATGCACTTAACTTATTACAAGTGGGAAATTATCACTGAAGTGGCTTTTCCTTAGAAGTTGAGGCACAAAACAGGAATGGCATGGGGTGAGGGCACTCTGCCAGGGCTGCAGAGAGAAGTGAGCTGGGGTTGGTTGCTAAAGGATGCTGTGGGTCAAGGGGCAGAGGGCCAGGAGGAGCAGGGGGCAAGCCGGGAGCAAGAAGTGTTGCGAACAGAGGGCTGAAGGGCACCGACAGGGACAACACGGGGAAATCAACCCAGTTAAGAGCACAGATTGGGTATGTCAGGTTTTCAAAGCACTGGCAGAGCTCTCCAGCAGCCCAGGACGCTGTAACACAGAGCTGGGATGGGCAGAGTTTGCACTGGCACTGGTTGGGGCTGACCAAGCAGGTCTAACTGTAGCAGATGTATCCTGCTCCACACTATCTAGATACTTGTAGTAGAGAATAACTGCAGGTTACCACACCACCTTCCGACATCAGTTCTCCCTCACACTCCTGATGCAGTGGGAGGTGCCCATGCCCATGGCAGGAGGGTTGGAACTGGATGATCTTCAAGGTCCCTTCCAACCCAAACCATTCCATGATTCCTAATTGAAATTTCATCGCAACACCCAAACTGATATTGCTTCCACTGGCAGACGGGCAGAGACAGACAGAGAGAGGACAACCACCACATTTTTAAAATTAAAAGAAGGAGGTGATCAAGGCAACACAAGACTGCACAGAAGGAGCAGGGCACCCCAAGCCTTTGGGGATAAATCCCCAACCCTTGTAGTGCAGCTCTGTGTCCCAGCGTGATAAGAAGAGGATCTTCCCCTTCTGCAGAAGAAGAGGCTTCCCCATCCAAGGTCAGAAGAGACAGAGACAAGAAGGTAACCTGTGCTTCTTGTTCTGACATCTATCTCCTCATAGAAACCAGCTCCCTAGAAAGAACTTACATGTAGAGACCCTCAAAACCCACCACATTCCCAGATCTTCCCCACCACATAACCATCTGCCAGATGGATGAAGTTCAAGTGGCCCATCTCACGACCTCCCATCATGATGGGATGGGGACTTGCCTCTGAGAGAAGGTGCTGGAGGGGCACTGGTACACAAGGACAATGGAGAACAAGAGGAGGGGAAAGGAAGGGACAGGATGGATGTCAAGGAAGGAAACGTGATGGAGTCAAAAGCAATGGGACCTTCTCTAGCCATGCCGCTTGCACCAATACTTCTCACCATTTATACAATGGCATTAATGAGACTGAAAACAAGAGAGGGAGGGAGGGAAAGGACCTTTCCCAGTACAGACTCCGCCTTTCCTCCCCTCTCCCCTTGAGGACATCATCCTTAAAATATATTTCATTTCACAGCTGCATTATGGTACCACAAAATCCTGCGAATCCAATTTAAGAACAGATTACCTCCTCACTTACTTCATTTGAAGCAATTACATGTTAATTTTCATTGAGACCAGCCTAATGCATACCAATCTGATGCTGCAATCTCATTTGAATACTTGAGGGAACGCTAGTTGGGCTCCGGGCTCTGGAGGCTCATATTTAAAGGGCCACTTCACATTTCCTTTCCCTTTTCCCCCGGTTATTTACGCTTTCATTGCATTTGTGGCACTCCCTCCCTCCCTTCCCAACGTTCCCAACAGCTGGTGCCACTCATGAGACCAACTGAAAAAGGCCAAATAAGTTTTGCAGCAAACCCTGCAGAACTACGCTGCGCCCATCGCCGGCCTGGTCCCCAAGGCAGGACCTTACAGAATCATGGAATGGGTTGGGCTGGAAGGGACCTCAAAGCCCATCCAGTGCCACCCCCTGCCATGGGCAGGGACACCTCCCACTGCATCAGGGGGCTCCAAGCCCCATCCAACCTGGCCTGGAACACCTCCAGGGATGGGGCAGCCACCACTGCTCTGGGCAACCTGGGCCAGGGCCTCCCCACCCTCACAGCAAAACATTTCTTCCTGAGATCTCATCTCAATTTCCCCTCTTGCAGCTGAAAGCAGTTCCCCCTCATCCCATCTCTGGACTCCCTGAGCCAGAGCCCCTCCCCAGCTTTCCCTTTCAGCACTGGGAGCTGCTCTAAGGTCTCCCCACAGCCTTCTCCTCTCCAGGCTGAACAACCCCAACTCTCTCAGCCTCTCCTCGCACAGGAGGGGCTCCAGCCCTCGGATCATCTCCGTGGCCTCCTCTGGACTCGCTCCAACAGCTCCAGGTCCTTCCTGTGCTCAGGACTCCAGAACTGGACCCAGGGCTCCAGGTGGGGTGTCACAAGAGCAGAGCCCTGCCCTGCTGGTTACACTTCCTCCCCAGGCCAGAACTCAAGATTGCCTACGTCTTCTTGCATCGAGTAAATAACCTCCCATCACCAAAGTGACTGTAAACACGTGTTGCTACTGCAGGTGTCTCTACAAAGCGACTCCACCTCCTCCCAAGCCTCTGCTGGGTTTCTAGCTGATGGTTATCTTCTGCTCGCTCACACTCACTTAACGCTTCCGATCCAGCCAGGCCCGTGGTATCGATTAGTGTCTCGGACACCAGGCTCTGAGTAATTAATAACGCCACAGGAGTGTGGATTCAGCTCCTGGTTAAGCCATGGAGGCCTGGCACCTCTGTCTCGCTGTACACATTTCGGTGATAAGCATTCATGTTGGAGGCTGCACCTTAATTAGATTCTTCAGATTGCAAAGGGCCCCGAGACACTTGTGCAGCCACCATACAAACGTATATTGCATTGTACTGTAATTAATCCAAGGTGACGCAGAGGCAGACGGAGCAAGGGACCGATTCACGCCGAGACAACCAGCCCCAAGGCTTTAGCGCATCGCTGGGTGCAAGCCCACCCCATGCCCCAAGCTCCATCGGCTGCAAATCAAGAAAGACCCCTTTTCACGCCACCCACTGAGTGCTCGGTTACCCCCAAAGACGTGTTGGGCAACACGTCTTGCGATGAGCATCTCAGAAGCAAAAGGTTTCCAACAAAAAGCACTAAAGACAAGACGAGGTGAATTGCAGCTCTCCCTTCCCAAAAGAGAGAATCAATTCCGTCGCGCAGTTGCTTATGCCATTGTTGAAAGCACCTGAAATCACAGCCATGGGCTGCACCCAGGGGTCCCCAGACAGCCGGGTCCCACATCAGACAGGAGGAAGCTCCATGAGCAGCAATGGAAGTGATGGGATGAGGCTGGTGAGACAGTTCTGTTGGTGAAAATTTGTGAGGAAGGAATTTGCACTGAGGATAACTCAGGACATCACAGAATGTCCCGAGCTGGGAGGGACCCACAAGGACCATTGAGTCCAACTCCAGTCCCTGCACAGGACACCCCAACATTCACACCGTGGGGCTGAGGGTGTTGGCCAAAGGCTTCTGGAATATTGTCAGGCTGTGACTGCTTCCCTGGGGAGCTGTTCCAGAGCTCCAACATCCTTCGTGTGAGGAACCTTCTCCTGATGTCCAACCTAACCCTCCCCTGGCATCTTCCTGCCATTCCCTCGGGTCCAGAGAGAAGAGCTCAGTGTCTGCTCCTCCTCTCTTTGTGAGGAAGCTGGAGACCATGATGAGGTCTCCTCTCAGTGCAAGTCACAACACCTGCCTCAAGCTGAGGGTCGGCTGCTGCACGCTGGGAGCTGTGGGACTTAGCTCTGGCCGTTTCTTGCCTGAGTGGTATGAGTTCACTCAAAAACAGTGGTGGGAAATCCAGGCTAGGATAGCGCAGGGCTGCTCTCTATGCTCACAGGTATTTTGGCTGCAGCAGAGCTGCTCTGCTGACCCTGAACACATGCAGACCTGGAGACGAGCTCGCTTTGTACCCGACTGCCTCACTGTGACGCTGCTCCCTTTGTTTGGGCCAGCCAAGAGGATTCACACGCATTTGGGAATTCCCTTTGTTTCAATTAATGCAACACAACTGCTGCTGCTTGAGTCCAACAGCCTTTGCCTCCAGGAAACCATCTGAAGAGCCAAGCAGGTGTCAACTTGAAGCCACAGCACTACAGCTGGCACACCAGACCCTTCATGTAGAGTCGCTGGGCTGGATGAGACCCCCAGGGAAGGCCATGGCTGATCCAAGCTCCATGGTAGCTTGTTTGATGGGTCCCAGCACGGTGCTGAGATCTCCATCTCCCCATGGACAAGATATCTCATCCTCAACCGCACCCAGGGCAGGGAGGCTGCGCTGGCAAGAGGGCAGCCTGCTCTTGGCCAAGGCACTGATGGGTTCGGGAGGGATGAAATAAGTCTCAGGGCCCCACGGGGTATGGCGAGAAACCAGATAATCAGGATTCCGGGAAGGACAGGCAGTTACCTGGGTAACAGCGTGCCACTAACACATCTGCTACCCTGCAGGACTTCCCAGATGCTGCTCAGCTGCGAGAAGCAGACCCACAGACCAAACTGCTGCTCCAGGAGCTCCGCAGCATCACGAGGATGAATGCACAGGTGTGTTCCTCACTGCACTTCCAGGCTGGGTGGGAAAACTGAGGTTCAGCCCATGCGTCAGTGCTGCCCCAAAGCATCCCCAGGGCCAGCAGCTCTCTCTGTCCATCCTCACATCCTGAATGATGGTGACCATCACCGAGACACAGAAGGAGCTGACACTGCATGGCTTGGTCTGCCCTGAGTACCATCCCTTCCTGATGGAATCGCCACATTTTTTTCCTACTCTCTTTCCCATCACACTCACTTCCCAAAAGTTCCTCTGCAGCAAACAAGGAAGGAGATGCTTTAAATTCGAAGGGGGGAAGATTTAGATTAGACATTAGGAAGAAATTCTCCACGATGAGGGGGGGGAGACCCTGGCCCAGGTTGCCCAGAGCAGTGGTGGCTGCCCCATCCCTGGAGGTGTTCCAGGCCAGGTTGGATGGGGCTTGGAGACCCCTGATCCAGTGGGAGGTGTCCCTGCCCGTGGCAGGGGGTGGCACTGGGTGGGCTTTGAGGTCCCTTCCAACCCAACCCATTCTGTGATTCCATGCCTCTGTACTGGCAGACACGGACACAAATCATAGAATCATAGAATGGTTTGGGTTGGAAATGATCATGAAGGTCATCTAGCCCCATCCCCCGGTGGAGCCAAGGTGACTCAAGGACAGAGCAGATATTGGCAACATCAGCACCCAGCATCTTACACCATTCTACCTTCTTGTCCCCACACCATCCCCATCACCCACGGGTGGGACGGGGGCTGCAGCATCCTCCACTCTGACTCCAGCTTGGCAGGGGTAGAAGCACCTGCACTCCAGGTAACACAACAGACTCGCAGTGGCTCAAGGACATGCTTTCAAAGCACCAGGAGAGACTTCAGTTCCCTGTTTCCCACTGAACCAACTCAGCTCCTGTGCAAGCCTTTGAAAAATTCGTCCTTTATAGCTTTTCATTTCGATGCCACATTTGTAAGAATATATGGTGTTTTGGGGTCTTTTCCCCTTCTACTCACTCTCTTTTTTTTAAGAGGAGATGCCACACTTTGAACTCTAATTTTTATTTCGTTTATTTTCCTCGAAAAAGGCTGATTTGCCACCGAGCACCGAAAGAGAACGGGAAAGGGGGATGGGGAGGAACCCTTCAAAAAGTGCCCAGATTGAATTTTTTATCAGAAGAACAGAAAGAGAAATTTGTTGGTGATCAAACGGATTCAAGTACCTCAAAAGAAAGGCACAGTCAGTAAACGGAAACTAGTTAAGGAATTACATGAAAGACACGGGAGATGCTCGAGAAGCAGAAAAGATGCTGAAACCAAGTGGAAAGCCAAACCCATCAGTCCCAACCCACTGGAGCAGCGAGAATCAGTTGGTGAAAGATTTGCTCTGCAAAAGCAGCAGACGATGGGATAGCTGGTGGTTTGCAGAGGTGCTGAGCCGGCTCAGCACCACCAGATGCCCGAGGAGACCAGCGCTTCTGCAAGAGCAGCCCTGGCAGGCTTTTACCTGCTTGCTTCCCTGCACAGCTAAAACAAGTGTAGGCAGGCAAATAAAGGGCTGCATTGCTTTGAGAAACGGCACCCTGGGGGCTTTGTGTTTTCCTTTTCCTCCTCGGCACCTTCCAGCTCGAGTGTGCTCAGTTTATAAAACCAAAGAGGGTGGGATCGGTTGGGTTTTTATTCCTTTCTTTGCTTCAGTTTTAATCCACCGGCAGCGCTTCGTAACCAGGCTGGGATGAGAAAAGCCAGTGGAGCCCTTTGTGGGCTGGGCAATGGGATGCGCGATGGAGTAATTTAGGGAGGGGAAGAGCAACAATAACATGAGGGGAGAGACCACAGTAGCACCAAGATAGAATCACGGAATGGTTTGGGTTGGAAAGAACCTCAAAGCCCACCCAGTGCCACCCCCTGCCATGGGCAGGGACACCTCCCACTGGGTCAGGGGGCTCCAAGCCCCATCCAACCTGGCCTGGAACACCTCCAGGGATGGGGCAGCCACCACTGCTCTGGGCAACCTGGGCCAGGGCCTCCCCGCCCTCATCATGAACAATTTCTTCCTACTGTCCCATCTAAATCTCCCCCCTTCCAGTTTAAAGCCGTCCTGCCTCGTCCTATCACTACCAACCCTTGTAAAAAGCCCCTCTCCAGATTCACTGGAGCCCCTTTCAGTACTGGAGGCTGCTCCAAGGTCTCCCCAGAGCCTTCTCCTCTCCAGGCTGAACAACCCCAGCTCTCCCAGCCTGTCTCTTAGCAGAGGGGCTCCAGCCCTTGGATCACCTCCGTAGCCTCCTCTGGCCCCGTAGCCTGCAGTAGAGTCACAGGTAGACAGGACTTGAGAGACGGAGACCAATCAATCCATCCTCAATCCCTAAGTCACCTTCCCAAGCCCCTCTCTTCCAAAGCCTTTGAGAGGCCAGATCTCATTGCTTCCTGAACTGTGACCCGGCCGGCTTAGCTCGGAAATCTTTTAAATAGGAAAACAGAGCCGTCATTTGCTTTCATGCAGAGTCAGTGGTGAGCAAAGCCCAAGGGTTGCATTAGATTAGCAGCCGGCTCCTCCGAAGGCACGGAAACTTTGATCATTTAATATGTATGCACCGTGTCAGAGCGAACAGGTCTCCAAACCCCAGTAAATGTTTTATTAGGGCAGCTCTGGCTTTCGTGCCCAAGCCTTGCTCCTTTTGGACTCTGGGGATCTTGTTGTGACTGGCGAGACACTGCTCATCACCTCCCTCTCTCCCAAGAAGGGTCGTACGCCTCCTGCCTCGCCTTTCCCTTGCATCGTATTTAAAATGCATTAGAGCCCAGTAGCACGAATGATGGCATGAGCACCCCAAAACCAGCCCTTGCCTTCCTCAGCGCTCATCCTCTTCTTGCAGAGACACCAAGCGCATGGATGCAGAAATCAACAGCAATCATGGCAAGGCTCTGCTCTTCCTCCTTCATCACCACTAAAGCTGCCACAACGACTGCACGGAATTTCCAACACCAGTAGGACAGGGCAAAACTGGACACCCTCTGCAAGAACCCACTCGACAGGAGCAGAAATCTCCTCCCTGGTGCTGGTTAAGGTATTACACAAACCAACCCCAACCTCCCCAACGCGCAGAGGCAGGAGTGGAGAATCTCACTGTTATCAGAGGCACCATATGATTTTCCCTTTTTCATTTGCAAATGACTCGCAACGGCTGAGGTTTGGAAATGAGTTATTCCCAAAGCGATTATTTGTTGTTGAAAATGTCAACTTCGCTGGAAATTTCAAGGCAAAAAAAGAACAAAAAAAAAAAAAAAAGAAAGCAGCAGAGGCTGTAGGTCTCCCCCCGCCACCACCTTCAATGCAAAATGAATATAACCCCGCTCATCGCTGGATTTCCAGCTCCCAGAGCGCTGGGTTCAGATTAGGAAACAGTGCATGAAGAATGAATGGAGCCAGATATGATCTCAGCGTACAAGGACTTCTATTCAAAGGACACTGGGCCCCTATCATAAATATAAGTGCACACAGCTACTTCCCTGCTTACATCTGTGCCTCGAGAAGCCCTACAAGAGCATTTCTGGGGGAGAAATTGCACTGCTTGTGTCCTATTAAAGCGGCTCCCATTTATTTCTTTTCGATTCTAAAAAATATTTACATTCAAAATAGACCAGAAAAGCCTAGTGCCAAGAAAATAGGGGATTTTTATAGATCTTGTTTCTGCAAGAAATTACCAAGACAACAAGTCACTAAGTTCCAAGAAAGGATTTGACATTTTCCTGAGTAAAAATAGCACCTGAAGTGGCATTGCTTAGGATAACACCTTATGGGCAAGCGCTACCAAAGCCATCGGAGAATGGAACCCATCCCACAGCACGGCAAAACTCGCCCGTGGGATCCCACCGGGGACGCTTCGTTGTCTACCCGTTTCTATAGGATTTCACACTCATTTCCACAGAACTCTCTTGGTCTCGTCCCTATTAAGTTTGATTGGATTTTTCTTTGCCATAAAGGAAATTACAAAGGGTAGCGATTGTCTTGCTTCGAGGCATACACACACGATCAGCTCGGAGCGGAATGACAATTACCTGCGCGATGCTGTACTGTACAGTTAGGTTTGTTGGGGGATTTTTGTATCAAGTAGACGGGGGGGTTGGGGTTCCTATCAGTTTTGCATCAAATCTGAGGCGCAGCCACTTGTGGCACAAGGTCTGCCTGTAAAAGCACACTCCAACAATGCAACCCACAACTGCCCTGGGCTACCACTGCCGAATGCAAGAGTGAGAAGCAGATGATAGGTACTGGCTAGGAAAGAACCATCTGGTCCAGCTAAAAGATTCATCGCTTAGAAATGGGGGTCTGGCAGTTTTACCATTTGCTGTTTCTCTTAAAATTAACAAAAAGTCCCAAATTGTGCAATTCCATCAGACCTGAGCACATGATATCATGGAATCTGGCCCAGGTTGCCCAGAGCAGAGGTGGCTGTCCCATCCCTGGAGGTGTTCTAGGCCAGGTTGGATGGGGCTTGGAGCCCCCTGACCCAGTGGGAAGTGTTCCTGCCCATGGCAGGGGGTGGCACTGGATGGGCTTTGAGGTCCCTTCCAACCCAAACCATTCCATGATTTTATGCCATGAAAAAGAAAAGAGTCTGTAAGTCAAGTCCAAAAACAAGGGAAAGCTTGGACCACAAATGACTGAATGAAGACACCAGGATTTTGGACAAGCATTATGAGCAGGAGAGCTTTCTGCATTTTCCGCCTCCAGGAACACACAGCCTCAAGGTGCATGGAGGAAGCAGACCATGTGGCATTTCCAGTGCCACAACCTCTGCAGACCTTACAGGAAACGCTGCCGTCGGCTGTATCACGGGCACCCACCAGTGTGGATGGGATCTGAGCTCTCCACCAAGAACAAGCATCCATCTCCCAGAGCTGATGCTGGGATGCAGCCCAACTGCAACTCTTCTCTCTGGGAAAGATCACATCTCCTCTCTTCCCCACAACTGCTAATTAACACTCAACCTGTTTCGTGACTAACGATCCCCTGCCTGTGCATGCATGCCAAGTCCCAGGAGTTGACCCAAGGCCAACTCTGCCTCCTGTGCCTTCGGATGTGGCCGTGAAGGCAGATGGATGGCAAGGAGGAGGAGAAGCAGTGGCAACACTGACCATGCCAGGGAAGGGAAGGGGGATGCCTTCTGCTCGGTGCTTTTGTACACTGATTTGCTGCTCTCCTTAGCTCCTCTGGTGAGGCCAAGCTGCCCCGCCTCATCGCTGCCAACGTGGAGCTTGACCCTATTTATCCAGATGGCCCAAATCTCCCAAGCACCGAGGCTCCCGCAGTTTTCCAGGAAAACCCAGCGGTCTTATTACATCCATACTCTCCTCCTTCATCCAGCCCAGCAAATCCTCTCTTTCCCTGCCTGCTCCGAAAGCCAAAGCAATGGCAAAGTAGATGATGGCAGGGGAAGGTGGGGTTTTCACCTATGGACAAGGCTGGCTTTCTTTCCCTGTTTTAGAAACCAGAATATGAATGTGTTTATTTATAAATCAAAATTCAAACTAATTATTAGCTGGAGGCTTTCAAGTAAAAATGTAGGTCATGCAATATTATGTGGGATAATACAATTGTTTCAGCTTCAGGAAGCGCATAAGTAATGGAGCCTCACTGGTTGTCCAGCTTGGCTACGCAGTGGATACATCCACCCCGCGGGCTGTAAACTCCAGCACCGGCACTTAACATGAATTTGGTCACCCTTTGGACGTCTGTCTCCTGCCTTCAGCCCGGCCACCCTCTACTCCTGCACACGGGGAGTGCTGGACCAGAGCCGCGTGGTCCCCGTCTCAGCAGCCAGCAGGGCTGAGACACAGAGCGTTGAAGCAAACAACATAGCAACCCAAAACTCACTCTGAAGGATGAACTGGACCTGACAATTCTAATATTTAGAAATAATAAGAAGTAAAAAAAATATAATCCAAACAGACAAAAGGAGGTTTCAAAGACAGGAGCCCATGACGCATATTTTAAGTACCCTTTAAAACAGAGGTGAAAGTATGGTGAGATCTCCCTCTTTCTGCCCTTCAGCCATCAGAAATGACTAAACAGCATGAAGATGAGCCAGGGATGGTCATTAGGAAAAGGTTCTTCCCCCAGAGGGCGTTGGAGCACCGGAACAGCTCCCCAGGGAAGCAGTCACAGCCTGACAATATTCCAGCAGCCTTTGGCCAACGCCCTCAGCCCCACGGTGTGAATGTTGGGGTGTCCTGTGCAGGGACAGGAGTTGGACTCGATGGTCCTTGTGGGTCCCTTCCAGCTCAGGACATTCTGTGATTCCATGAAAATCATCACACACCAGGACCACTCTTTACACCCTTTTGTGTTTTAAGAGAAGCGTTTCTAATCTTGGGACGTGAAGAGCTGTGAATCCTCATCAGCTTTTCACCAGTGCCAGTGCCTGTGGGTAGCAGATACCAAAGCCAGGAAAAGTGAAACAAGGAGTTTCCATGTCAGAAAATGTTTTGCATCAAGAAAATCTCAGTGCCCGCACTGGGTCGAAAGGAGCAGCAGCAGGAAATAACTTCTCCAAGCAGCCTGAGACAGCGCGCATAGCAAATGTAACCTACTTGCAGTCATCTGTGATCAAGGCGAAACAGAAACATTGCCAATTAAAAACACTGAATGATTTCAAAGAACAAAGAAATCTGTGGACATTGTTTGATCGTGCATATTCTGCAAGAGTAAAAAAAAAAAAAAGAGGCTAAAAATAGACTGGATGCTGTGAGCCAGATCCTCAGCCTGGCAAAGACACCGGCTTCGGGGAGTTACGCGGCTTTACCCATGCAGCCGTCATTGTTGCTAAGTTCTGATCTCTATTTAAACTTGCAAAAGGTTTTTCTTTGCCTGCACAAATACAAGAATCTCCCTCCCATCTCGGAGCTCATCTCTCCTAAAGCAGCTCACATGATGATGATCAAAAATAAGCCCTCCAAGCCTAAGCTCGCTAACATTCATTTCTCTCCTGCTAATGCTGGACTTCTTACTGTTAATCCTTAAATATATCCTTAAATAAGAATGACAGTACCTGAAGCGCCTAACAACCCCGTATCACAAACAGAGACAGCCTCTGCATTCCTAATTTAGCTTGCCACATGAGAGCTGACACTAATCCCAGATCCTGAGTCCCGGATATCTCCAACGTAAATGCCATCGCCTTGTTCACCTTGACATTACAGAGCAGCCTAAACTTTCCCTGTCCTGCTCAACTTTCATAACTGGTTGTTGGGTTACTGCATCAAGAATTGCCAACTTTTGCAATCTCCAATTGCAGAGAACTCCTTCATAGAATCATAGAACTGTGTGGTTGGAAAAGACCTTTGAGAGCATCGAGTTCAACCGTACCTGTCCACTACTGAACCACATCCCTGAGCACCTCGTCCACCTGCCTTTGAAAACCCCCCCCAGGGATGGGGACTGCACCACCTTCCCGGGCAGCCTCTGCCGGTGCCTGAGAACCCTTTCAGTGAAGAAGTTTTCCCTAATATTTAACCTGAACTTCCCCTGGCGCAATTTGAAGCCATGGTCTAAGAGGTCTAAGAGTCCTACAAGAGGTCTTGTAGGTCCAGGAGTCCAGTTTTCCAAGGGCTTCAGGCCAGCAAAGAACAGAGAGAAATGGGTATCCAGCCTCCTCCTTAGCATAATTTTGAGCAAATGGATTTATATCCAAAATACCAGGAACCTGGGTGCACTTAGGATGCTGGAAAAGAGCACTCGACCTTTTCCAAGGACTCCAGAAAGAAAGGAAAGCGAGGCTTTAGAAGAGTTCACCCATCGTTCCTTGGTGCACGTTAGCATTTATGTCCATAAAGGCAATCTGAAAACAAAAGACCACAAGGAACGGCCGCTGCCTCCTGCAAAAGCAGGCACCGAACCCACTGCCTAAATGCAATCTTCAACATGAAAAGCAGAGAGGAGGGAAGGATTTTACCCTCTCTCTGCAAGCAAACAGCAGCACAGCTTTGACTCCACACCAACTTCTGAGGCTCACAGAGTAATTACCCGCATCAGGGTGAAGGTTCGCACGCTGCAGCTGCAAGCCAGCTACGAGCCAGAGACAAGAAATTCCACCAGAGCAGTGAGAAGCAGTGGCAAGCGCCAACAATAAGCCAGGCACAAGCCCCAAACTTTATTGCAAGCCCCCGCAGACCCGGCAAGCATGCCATGGGCCGGCTCCAAGCTGGCAAAGGGAAAGTGCCAAAGCCCATCATCCTGTCAAAGCCGTCAGCTGGCAGCGCTGTCGCGGCACGCCGGGGCGGGTGGCCCAGCGCCGCGGCATGGGCAGCATCCCCCTACAAAGCATCTGCCACTGAGATGCCACGGTAGGAATAAAGAGTTGGAGCAAGTGCTTTGCTCTGGTCTTCTGTAAATTTGCATTGCACAAGCTATGGGCTGCCCAGGGCCGAGCGGGGGCTTTGCAATCCAAATGGGCTCTGCTGGGCTTAGGAGAGCTGAGAAGCTGGTGCTGAGCTTTAAAATGCATCAACTCAGAATCACAGAATGCCCCGAGTTGGGAGGGACCCACGAGGATCATCGAGTCCAACTCCTGTCCCTGCACAGGAACCCCAACATTCACACCGTGGGGCTGAGTACACAGTCCAAATTTTTCTGGAATATTGTCAGGTGTGGCGCCGTGATTGTGTTCCTGGGGAGCTGTTCCAGTGCTCCACCACCTTCTGGGTGAAGAAGCTTTTCCTAAAGTCCAGCCTAAACCTCCCTAGCACATCTTCCTCCCACTTCCTCCAGTCCTGTTATTGGTCAACAGAGAGAAGAACTCACACTGCGTCATGAGCACCTGCAGCCGCTGGAGGGACGGGTGTCTACCAGGTGTTTGGAGAGCCTGGGCTGCACAAGGCATGCCTGTAGGGTGCAGGGGCACCCAGAATTGGTGTAGACTTCAACGCCATCCTCACCACCTACCCAGATAATGTGGGTCTGCACAAGAATGTCTTGAATGTCAAAGCAGGGTTTGGCACTGTGATGCTTTGCCTAAAAGCTGGGCACTGGCTCTCCTGGCGTTGATTTTCATCCCGTGGCAAACCGGCAAGGCTAATGCCTGCCTAGCTCCCAAGAACCCAGAAAGATTGGTACTTTTACAGTGCTTGCTGCAAAGCATTAAGCGTTAGTTTTCCAGCACATAAGTGCTCGCAGATTTTAGAGACAGCCGAATGCCCCCGAGGCTTATACCTCCGCAGGGCAGGGCAATTACGCTCCAAAGGGCAGGTGCTGCGATAGAGGAGACGCAAGTTTCCAGGTCTGACTCCTATCGCAGCTGAGATAAGCAGCAACTGCAGTCTGGGAGCGGGTTCAGCTTTCAGGCTTCGCTTCAGCGCTGGGATTTTGCTTTGGGCCCATCCTTAGCCAACAGTGAAGTGGAACAAAATCACTAGGAGCGAGCATTTGGCTTCTCCGTTTCCCTGGACAAGTTCTGGTTCCCTGCTTTCGCTCACACTCGGGTGGCTTAGGAAAACAAAATCATGCTCCTTCTATGTATCAGATCACCCACACAAATGGGAACTGGCAAACGTCTCCACCGCTCACCGGCAATTTCTGCTGGAGGAAGGAGACGCAGATCTAAGCACGCCAGCAGTGTAGACAATTTACATCCCACTTAAGGACTTAGAAGAGGAAATAAGGGGACTGAGCTGTGGTTGCCTTCTGCTGGACCCGCTTTCATCCTCTGACGGAGCACGCGGAGCTTTGTTCTATGAAATAACACACAAGGATATTTCTCGGCGCTGCAAACCTTACAACATGACCAAGCATTTCATAACCCCTTTTATTTTCCTCCTCAGCTCCAGCTCGCAGTCCTATGTGCTTTATACAAGATCCTTGGCTTTCATTAAGGAAAAAGAAACCCTCTGCACTCCTCCCTCTTCCCCTTCCGAAAAAAAACCCAAACCCACCAAAAAACCTCAAATCAAACAAAAAAGACCCAACAAAGCAACAATGAATTTCAGAAACCATCTCCACTCTTCAGACACATGGTTTTAAATGCAAGGCTCCAGGGTTTCAATCCGTCTGCTCCACCGTGCACAGGAGCCTCTAAGAACAACTCTCAGGCTCCTTCCAGTGTTTAATCTGTCTCAGCAGGCACAATAAACAACTACAAATGGAATAACAATAACAAAAAAGAAGGATGGGAGGAGGGGAGAGAAGATGCCATCATGCAGAGAAGGCCTGAGATAGCAGCGAAGGCTTTTAAGAGCCACACATGCTAATTACGGTGTTAAAAATCTGTCAGTCGAAGGGCTGGATATTAAATGGAATTGGCTTGAGATGACAGGGCTGAACTGGATTTTGAAAAATTATTTATTAAAATGCTCTGGATACAAATTAATGTTCTTAGTTCAAAATGTATTATTGTCTCCCCGGCTTTGATCTGCCGAGCACTTTGAGCGATGAATGGGAAAGGTTGTCAAATTTCCCTCTTGCACGCGTGCTAAGTGACTCCGCAGCCCTCACTGAAATGCGTCCCATCACTCCAGGCCCTTGGAAAAAGCCCCTCCCCAGCTTTCCTGGAGCCCCTTTCAGCACTGGGAGCTGCTCTAAGGTCTCCCCAGAGCCTTCTCCTCTCCAGGCTGAACAACCCCAGCTCTCCCAGCCCGTCCTTGCACAGGAGGTGCTCCAGCCCTCGGATCATCTCCGTGGCCTCCTCTGGACTTGCTCCAACAGACCCATGTCCTTGTTATGTTGGGGATTCCACAGCTGGACACAGGACCCCAGGTGGGGTCTTAAGACAGCAGAGTAGAGGGAGATGGATTCATCTGCAGGGATGGAGAGGTCTGGATGAGCAGCACAGGGTGATCGGCCTCTGACCAGCCTGGACAAGGTGCTACAGCCCCCATGCTGGTGGTCCAGGCTGCCCAGGAGGCTCCAGCTCCCAGCCGTGCACTGCAGTCCTTTAACCAGCCAGCAGAGCTTGGATGCAAGCCCCCTCCACTGGAAAACCTCACAAGGATTTTTGCACAAGCCCATCACTGCTCTGCACCCTCGCACCACACTTGGGGCTGGGGAATCGCTCTCCCCTGCCCGAGCAAGCCCTGCTCATCCATCACATGCAAATTCACCCACCGCCTCCAGCAGCCACCGTCGGCCACGTGCCTTGGCTCTCTATAGAGTTCACTCTACTTGGCTCCCAGGTCACCTCCTTCCTTCCCACTTTATCTCTAGTTATTTTTTATTTTTTCATTTTTTTTAACAATGTCTGTACAATTTTGCTCTCGATAACACGCGAGTTAATTAAGCCGTGATCTCCTGGAGACAGGTTGCTACAAGGAGATAAGCAGCAGCTTCTGTTCACCATAAACAGCTGTGCTCCTGACCAGCTTCTGGGGATTTGCTGCTTTTGTACAGAAGACAAAACAATCATTGCCAATTAAACCTGGACATCATATTTTCCCCACCATCGTTGAGTCTCTTGACGTCATCTTCCCCATGATCCTTCTAGAGGAGGTGAGGGTGCGGTAGCAAACTGCATAGCTTAGGGGAAATTAATACCTGAAGTTGTAGCACGCCAGATAACGATGCTAATTCATTGTTGGTGAGGCTGTACCACTTAAAAGACAAAAGCCAAGTGGTGCTGCCCTCCTTGCTCTGAGTCACTGGGAAAAAAATATCCCAGAGATAAAAAAAACCCAAGGATAAAAAAACCCTATCCTACAGGGTCAAGCAAAATGTTTCAGTTGACCCTAACAAAACTCCTCATTTTTTTGCATTTATATTCTGGCCCCATCTCACAGGCAGCTCTGGGCAGAGCGCTGTCAACGTGGGACACATGAGGCTGGGCTCTGCCAGGGCTTGCCTGGCGCCAGCAGCCGTCCCCTTCTTCACCAACTACCAGAGACGATGCACGTTTTACAAGAATCACAGAATCATGGAATGGTTTGGGTTGGAAGGTAAGCCCACCCAGTGCCACCCCCTGCCATGGGCAGGGACACCTCCCATTGGATTAGGGGCTCCAAGCCCCATCCAACCTGGCCTGGAACACCTCCAGGGATGGGGCAGCCACCACTGCTCTGGGCAACCTGGGCCAGGGCCTCCCCACCCTCACAGCAAAACATTTCTGCCTGAGATCTCATCTCAATCTCCCCTCTTGCAGCTTAAAATCGTTACCCCTCGTCCCATCCCTGCACCCCCTGATCCAGAGCCCCTCCCCAGCTTTCCTGGAGCCCCTTTCAGTACTGGGAGCTGCTCTAAGGTCTCCCCAGAGCCTTCTCCAGGCTGAACACCCCCAGCTCTCCCAGTCTGTCCTTGCACAGGAGGTGCTCCAGCCCTTGGATCATCTCTGTGGCCTCCTATGGAATTTCTCCAACAGCTCCAGGTCCTCCCTGTGCTGAGGAAAAGGGCTGGGAGACACCGAGCCTGTGGGTTTCCAAGGGCTTCAGTGAGACAGATGTAGAACCTGTAAGATCTCAAACCACCGGAGAAATGGCCTGATGTGAAAAGCAGGAAATTTAAAAAGTAAAAGCACAAAGCAGGGAAAAATCAAAGCAAATTAAAGCAAACCCAAATAATTTTGCTCTGCCCAGCATGAAAGACCTTTACTCGGCTTCCTACCTGCTGTTCTTCACCCACTGATTTTTACTACTTGTCTCCAATACAACAGCAGCAAAAACCATCCATAAACCAGGGACAAGAACCTTGACCTCAACCTGTTCCCAAGGCTGGAGGACACTGATCCAGCAGTAATGAAGGACCTGGAGATACACAGAACCAGACTCACTGGCTATGCAGGGCTGGAAGCTGGACCAGAAAAAACACCAAAATGGTGAGATCTGAGACTTCCACAGCTCTAGATGCTCAATAATGTCCTCTTGGGCTGCTCTGCTGCCGACACAATTACCAGAATATCATCAGTGATACGCCAGGAGCTGCTCATTAAACACAGTCGCTCTGTCTTGGGGGTTGCAAGGGGAGAAAAGAAAGGTGGGGGTTCCTTTTTTTATTCCCCTTGAATGTGGCTTTAATGATTTTAAATCCCTTCAACCCAATTACTGCTCTGTATCCTGATTAGGGACTCTGAGCTATTGTGTGCTGGAGCCATTATCTGGTGGCCCATAGAAAAATTAGTACCTGGAGAGGCTGCACCGGGAAATAAATCTTTCCCTGACATTTTGGGACCAATTCTTGGCCAATTAGAGCACACTTTGCTGGGGTGGTAATGTGTATCCAAACTGCTCTCCCTGCTGAAAAGGCCAAGCAGAGAACAAGTGTAATCCATGCAAAAGAGAAGGAAAAATTACCCACTGCAGACTTGTAACTCGCCGGCACTCCCCGACAAGGTACGCACCCTGCTGCAAAGAGCTGCCTTGCCTCGCGGTGACAGACTAACTCTGACCCCAAAGCCATGGGGCGTGGAGCAAAACAAGCTGCTGAGCTTTGTGCTGCCAACCCCATCCTGCTCCTCTCCCACCGTCCGTGTGATCTCAAAGCCCTGGGTTTGCCCACGACTTCGGTTTTGCCTGCAAACCCCGAGCTGCAGATGGCCGTGGCAGAGCAAGCAGGATGGAAATCAAGCTGGAGAAGGGGACCTGGATTGTGACAGACGCGTCCCAGCGCGGCCCCGAGGCTTTTGACCCTGTAATGACGACAAATCCATCCAAGCAGCAAAGACCTTGCCTACAGAGCTGACCCACACCTTGCACAGGTTGCGCAGCAAGTGGTGACAGCTCCCAGACACCTCAGAGGGGACAGGAAGACTCCAGGTAGATCTAAGGAGGTTCATGTCCAGCCTGGGGTGGGATGGACCAGAAACCTGCTCCACCAGCCCCAGCCACACCAGTGAGGTATGGGAACATGAAACAAGCCCCCGTAGCACACAGAGTGCATGGGCAAGGCGGATGGACAAGAAGGGCATTAGAGAAGACCAGAGAGAAAGGGGCAGCAATTTTCATCAGTTCAACAAAAGAAATACAGTTTCCCTACAGTAAAACCAATAGGAAGCCCCTTCTGAGCCCCTTCTTATTCAGTGGCACTTGTCAGGCTGACTTGCACCTCGCTGTCTTCTCCTCTACCCTTCAGTTGAACTGGTCCTTACAGAGGCTCCCCAATTGCCAAAAATTGCAAATAATCTCCTCGGGTGTCCCAGCTCCATAACTGGTGCTATGGAGAACCCTCCTGGCCATCTTCTCAGCCGCCCTGCACACAGGGACTGCCAGGTCGATCAGCTCTCCCTCCTCCCATCACTCTCCTTCTGCAGCGTTTCCAGGGCAACAGGGAAAACAAAGACTAAAACAAAACCGAACCCAAGGAGGAGAAGATGATCTCAAATCTATCACCTCCCAGGTGAACAGAGGGAACTGCTCCATCCAGACCTGCCATGGGAACTCATGCAAATGCTGGTGGGCAGGTGATCTCAAGGCACAGCATTGCATGATGTTTTGAGCATGGATCAACCCTTGTGGGGTCAGAAACCACAACCACATGGTACCTCCTGGCTCTGAGAAGGTCTTATGCCAACGTGGTTCCCAGAGCAGGTTTGGGGACATCTGCAGCCGTGGGATGGATGCATCCTCTGGGTTGCCTTCTTGGTGTCTTTGCAAGCTGGCAAAACCTACCCTTACAGATGAATTTTGAGACAAGCAGCAGTCCTGCCCACCCCTCCAGAGGAAAAGGACTGAATGAAGAGGTCAGACCACAGCAGGAAGCATGTCTAAAACACAGCATCTCCCCCAAGTACAAAAATTGGGCTCAGCAAAGACAAAAAACCCCCAAATTCCCACTTGTCATCAACTTTGAAACAGAAAGTTGAGCTACAAATGGCAACCACGTGTTTACAATGTATTTGCACTTGGTTCAAGATCAAGGAGAGGAGCCCTGCCTACTGTGAGCACAGCAGTCCAGCTGTGCAGGCACTAATGGCACAGCTGGCTCCGCACGCCGCAGTGATGGCACAGCCAGTCGCTTGGCAAATTAAACTGGTGCCTTGCGTTGCCTCTTTAGCACCTTCCTCGCTCGCCCGCCCGGTAAGGCAGAAGGAGAAGGGGTGGAGGGTTTCTGGGTTCATCATGCAGTCAAGGCAACACGGGGAAGGCTCGAGGGGGAAAGCGCAGACGCAGGCAGGATCACCGCGCATCTCCGCCACGGGGTCGAGTTAATGTTGCGTGGGCATCTTGATGCAACTTTTTGTCTATAGTAATAGTAATGGTGAGCGGTTAAATTCATCCCTGGGGAGATGATGATCATAGTTAATGGAATTAATGCAAGGTTTTAATTTGCCTCTTGCTGCTCGGTCCTAGCAACTCCCCAGCCTCCAGCAGAAGCACAAAAAATATGGAGTTTGATTTTCCCTCCCCTGATACTCATGTACTTTTCATAGTATTCACCATCTGGAGGTGAGAAAACCCATCAGGCCTTCAGGCTCCAGTGTAGCACCAATAATTAGGCAAGCTGGTGCTGAGCCACAGTGCACGCCCCGGCTCCCCCAGCTCTCCCTCGCCTCCAGGGGTGCAGAAGAGATTGAATTGGTGGACCTCAACATGTGGTCCAGCAGCTTCTGGGAAAGGGCTGTGGGTAGGAGAGGTTGGCAGTGCAAGGGCTACCATGGTCTCAGTAGTCACTGACATCTCCTCTTTGTACAGGAGCACCGAGAAATGTACTAAACCTTGCATAAATGAGGGAGAAATAGGTGAACACGGTCCAAATTTTGGGACAGGAGCAGTTCAGGTGGCATGGAAAAAAAAAACCAAACATGAAAAAGCTGCAAAACCGAGTAAAGAACCGGTCAGGAAAAGTCTGATCCAAATAGTCTGGTAGAGCAGAGATGGGGGAAAGGAAAACAGCACTAAAAGAAGCAGCAGTGTGTTGCTGAAATGAGATTAGAACACTAACAGGTTCACTCCCGTGCCAGCTAAATCCCCATTAAATCAGATTAATGCAGATGGTCTTTATGTAACTGACCAAGAAGATCAATATTGCTGTTGCAGTTGGGGAAGGAAAAAACTTGTCCTGTTTGACAAACACCTATCATTGATTACACACAGCGACCTCCTCCTCCCGTGCTCAGGACTACAGACATCAGGCTGGTTCGGTGGGACTGGCTCGATCAAAACCAGCAGGGGTGGCTCAATCCTGTAACCTGCTCCACTCTGGCCACTAAATGGGTTTTTTTCTTCCTTTTCCAGGATGAGGAAATTTGGGGGTTCTCCTCTTCCTGGGGCTGTGAAGCTCTGCACTCCATAGCAAGGCGCTTGCTAGGAGGTCCCCACAGCAGCATTTTTAACCCATCCTGAAGTTTTCCATCACTTGCAACACTGAAAAACTGCATCCCATCCCTGAGTCACATCCACGATGACATTTTCTATTATTCCCTACTCCTGCTTTTTGTTATGGACAGAGCTGCCTCCTCCTGCAGGGTGGGCAGTGGACATCACTCACCCCTCCCAAAGCCTCCCAGGATGCACCAAGAGTCTGGAGGACAAACAGAGGAAAAAAAGGCATGCAGGGAGGGGAAAGAGTGCAGGGATTATTTTCTCCAGGAGCTGGTATCCCAGGGCCTATTGCACAATTAGCACTTGGAGAGGCTGTGCTGAGATATAAATCTTCCCATGGCATTTCAGGACCGATTCCTCACTAATGAGAGCGCACTGGCTCACACCGTAACTGGGCTCACCAGGACAAAGGCCAACCCCGAGGACGAGACGCACCCACGTGCTCCTCCTCACGCTCCTGCATCACACCAGCCGATGCGGAACCACGTCCCTTGGCTGCCGAGAGCTCCAAAGCCCATCCAAAAACTCTGGCCCAAGATTTCCCCAGAATTTGGAAAAGCACCCAGAGGAGGTCTGGCTCCCTTTCTCCCCATCCCATCATTAGGGCTGGATGAGATGCACTGCAGAAAGCGCTGGGTTTGTTGTTCAGTTTTGGTCTTGTCAGTGAAAAAGCACCGACGTAGTCCCAGGAACACGTCAATTTGCTCATTTTTTATGCTGCTTTTTAATCCAACCCCCTTATTTTTAAAACAGGCTTTCGCTGCAACCTTTCCTTTCCATTTGCTTTATGTCAGCTGTAAATCTGAAGGCTCAAAAGCAAATAGAAGACTACCTTGATTTTTGTCGAGGCAAAAGAGTTGAAATCCAGTCAGAATATTTTCCCGGATTTTAAAATCCAGTGACATTTTGAAATGTTTTGTTTGTGAGCTCAATTCAAATCATTTACATTTTGTTAGATAGAATCACAGAATGGGTTGGGTTGGAAGGGACCTCAAAGCCCACCCAGTGCCACCCCCTGCCATGGGCAGGGACACCTCCCACTGGGTCAGGGGGCTCCAAGCCCCATCCAACCTGGCCTGGAACACCTCCAGGGATGGGGCAGCCACCACTGCTCTGGGCAACCTGGGCCAGGGCCTCCCCCCACCCTCAGCGTGAAGAATTCCTTCCTGCCATCAATGCAAGCATCGCTTCCAACCTCAGCTCCCGGATTGTAGGAACAGTCCTGCCCTCCATCCCTCCTCCTGCTGCTTTGCATTGGTGCCTCGAAGGGTTTTCTTTGAGCAGCACCTCTGCCTACAAATACACTGAATTTCCTCATGGATCACGGCCTTAGCACAAGGAGGATGAGCTGTAATGATCCCTAACTTTATGAAAAGGCACTTTGGCATCCTTCCACCAAGCCCACGATGCCAGGGACAGGCTGGGCAGCAAGGGGTTAAGGCAGGCAGGGCTCAGCCCTACCGGTGGAATCCCCCTCGGTGCTCACAGAGCTAAAAATAATCATAAATTGTTTCCCCAGGTAGCATTCGCCTGTCCCTCGGGGGAATCAATCACGGCATCAAAGGGAAGGCATCTCCAAAGGGCTCCGGCAGATGCAGAAACGCACACGCTCGGATAGAGGCGCAGGGGATAACGGCTGCGAATCACACTCAGCAACTTGCTTTTTTGCATTCTTTTTGGTTTTGTCATGTTGGTTTTTTTAATTATTTTTATTTTTAAAGTTTGGTGTTTGTTTTTTTTTTTTTTTTTTTGGACGAGCTCAGGAATGAGTGGCAGAAATCTCAGATTTAATTTAATTAGCACCTCCTCCCTGCCTGGAAATGGCTTTTCGTCAACCCTGACGGTTCCATCCTTTGCTGGCTTCCTTTGGCTAACATTGACTGCTTCCCTCTGCGTTTCTAATGGACCTGAAAGACTCTTGTTACATACTTTATTTGTGCTCCAGCACTAGCAAAAATAGACTAAAAGCTGCTGGGGGAATAGATTCAGAAGGCAAAGGGATGCAGCAGGGCCAGCAAGGGAGAGGAGAAGCAGCACACACACGGATTGTTCTTTGTCCTAGGGAGATGCTGATACATTTCATTTTTGAATTGTATTTATTTCTCGGCAATCCTTAGCGGCCATGGGAGTGACAGGGACACTAGATGGAAGGTGGCTAAGAAGTACCAGCCTTTAAAAAACACTGTGTGCAGACACAGAGCTCTGTAAATCAGTGTGTGTGCGGGACAAGCATCTCACCTGCCACCATCCCATCACACAGCTCTTGGCACACAATGCTAATGGACTGCAGAAGGCATTTGAAATGTGAAGGTTACCTCGCACTCTTACACGTGATGTAAGAGTTCAGGGTAGAGGTGAAACTCCCAAATCCCCTCTGCTCTGCTCTCATGAAATCTCACCTGGAGTTCCATGTTCAGTCGTGGGGTCCTCAGCACAGGACACGGAGCTGTTGGAGCGAGTCCAGAGGAGGCCGCGGAGATGATCCAAGGGCTGGAGCATCTCCTGTACGAGGACAGGCTGAGGGAGCTGGGGTTGTTCAGCCTGGAGAAGAGAAGGCTTCGGGGAGACCTTAGAGCAGCTCCCAGAACTGAAAGGGGCTCCAGGAAAGCTGGGGAGGGGCTCTTGATGAGGGAGTGCAGGGATGGGATGAGGGGGCACAGTTTTGAGCTGCAAGAGGGGAGATTGAGAGGAGATCTTAGGCAGAAATGTTTTGCTGTGAGGGTAGGGAGGCCCTGGCCCAGGGTGCCCAGAGCAGTGGTGGCTGCCCCATCCCTGGAGGTGTTCCAGGCCAGGTTGGATGGGGCTTGGAGCCCCCTGATCCAATGGGAGGTGTCCCTGCCCATGGCAAGGGGTTGGAATTTGATGGGCTTTGAGGTCTCTTCTGACCCAAACCATTCCATGATTTTATGATCAGCAGCTGGACTTGGAAATCCTTGTGAATACAGTGGGCAACGAGCACAAAGGAATAACCTGCCTGCTCAGGTGTTCCTTGCCCCCAGAATCACCTCTGCAAAACCCTCCTTCCTGCAAGTGGCAGAAGTGGCCTTGAATCCATCCCTCCTGCAAGACAGGAATTTGTTATTCTAAATAGATACTAATTGCAAATTGCCAGGGAGCAAGGAGACCCGGCACTGCCGCGGGCACGGCCAAATGAATGCGCCGTGATTGGCATCCACGGTGCTGCTGGGCTGTGTCGCAACAAGCGTGCGGTGCGTTTGCTGATGGGGAGATGGGTTGGCTTTGGAGGGCTGGCTGGGAGCACACAGGCTGAGGATTCAGGTGCATTAGAGGCTCCCTGTGAAATCAGTGCAGACCTTGCCTGCAATCAGGGACACCAAGGTTACTCTCATAATTAGCTCGTTAAAACACGTGCGCGTGGGTGCACCCGTATCCTGCCCGTGCGCCTGTTGTTCACTGACGTTGTGTATAGAATGATTTTGAAGGGATATTTGATTTCTCACTGAGAAATGGACCTCTTAAATACTTGTGCCTCTGTTCTGAACAGGTTTGGGGTGCTCTGTGTTGAGCCGGCCAGGAGGACTTGCAGGTGTCTGATGAAAACCTGGCATCTCTATGGGAAAAACTGAAGTGAGCATTTACAACTGTCTGCTTTCAGAGACGTTTTCTTAAGTGAAAGGGAAAAGAAAAACAACTCCCACTTGACCGTGGAGCTTGGCTCCAGCAGGCTGCTATTTAACCCCTTTGTCACCTGCAATGTTTTACTGGGAGTGTAAAGTCATGCAACGCAGCAAGTGCAGTGCTGTTCACCACGCGCGGGGACTGGGCTTAATCATAGAATCATGGAATGGGTTGGGTTGGAAGGGACCTCAAAGCCCACCCAGTGCCACCCCCTGCCATGGGCAGGGACACCTCCCACTGGATCAGGGGGCTCCAAGCCCCATCCAACCTGGCCTGGAACACCTCCAGGGATGGGGCAGCCACCGCTGCTCTGGGCACCCTGGGCCAGGGCCTCCCCACCCTCACAGCAAAACATTTCTGCCTGAGATCTCATCTCAATCTCCCCTCTTGCAACTCAAAACCATTCCCCCTCACCCTATCCCTGCACTCCCTGATCCAGAGCCCCTCCCCAGCTTTCCTGGGTCCCCTTTCAGCACTGGGAGCTGCTCTAAGGTCTCCCCAGAGCCTTCTCCTCTCCAGGCTGAACAACCCCAACTCTCTCAGCCTGTCCTTGCACAGGAGGTGCTCCAGCCCTCGGATCATCTCCGTGGCCTCCTCTGGACTCGCTCCAACAGCTCCAAGTCCTTCTTACGTTGGGGAGTTTGCACTGGGGAGCGAGACAACACACAGATCAGAGACTAAATCCTATCAGGCTCAACACTGTGCGACAGAGGGGAGGGGAAGTAAGTGGATACAGAGCCCAGTTTTTCATTTCAGCGCAGGGTTTCCTCCAACAGACACTGCTGCCTCTCCAGCCATCACCTAAAATTATCAGACGGAGAGGTTATATCCTCATGGACACAACCCAGGTGGGACAGCCCTGCAGCTGATGGAGAAAAGCATTGACGAGCAGGACCAGAGCAGACACAAGTACATCTTTCCCTCACCTTCATCGAGCAATTTGGAAACACGTTATCCTCTCTTGCCTCCTTCTCCCTCTGCTCTCTAGCCTGTGCAACACCCCAACAAGCCTTCACCCTGCTCTCTTCCTGGTGACAACCCTCCCATTGCCTGTTGTTCAAGCACACACACACACTCAGCACTGCACTTTCTAAACATACTCTACTACCTAGCAATTACCAAGTGCAGAGAGTAGGACTGGAGTTGTATTGACTTACGAAACCCACACAGTCGGAATGCAGCCCAAACAAATCAATGGCATATTGAGGGAAATAAAACTGCTCTAGCAAGCTGATGACTCCAAGGCCTCCTTGCATTCACGGGTCTGGAGGCATATTTCATTGGAACGCACTGTGGTTTGCAGGTAGAACAGTTTCAAAAGCATGAGGCAAACTGACACCGGCACCGAGGACTAAGTTCTGTGTCAGCAGGAGGTTCAACCAGATTGGTGTTTCATCCAACTTAATTCCTGGAACCATAGAATCATTTGGTTGGAAAAAGAATTTTGAGACCATCCAGTCCAACCGTTCCTGTCCACCATTAAACCAGATCCATGAGCACCTCATCCACCCATCCTTTAAACCCCTCCAGGGATGGGGACTCCACCACTTCCCTGGGCAGCTGTGCCAGTGCCCGAGAACCCTTTGGATGAAGAAATTTTTCCTGACATCCAATCTGAACCTTCCCAGGCGGAACTTGAGGCTGTTTCCTCTTATCCAATCACTTGTTACTTGGGAGAAGAGACCAACACTCACCTCACCACAACCTCCTTTCAGGCAGTTGTAGACAGCAATAAGGTGTCCCCTCAGCTAAACGACCCCCGTTCCCTCAGTTGCCTCTCACATGGTCTGTTCTCCAGCCCCTACACGATTCTGCCCACTCACAGTCACCAGAGCGTGGCCCCAGATGTCGGCAGCCACCCCGAGCTTTCTCTTTTCCCCATTAATATCTGATGGTGAGACAAGGTTAGCAATGTTGTTCTGGGGTTCACAGCTCTTGCAGTAAAGCAGATGGGAAACCAAGGCTGTCAAGGAAGAGGAGATACCAGGGAAGAGCTGTATCTGAATGGGGGAGTGGAAACATAAGCAGGTGTAGCACAGATCTTCCAGAAAACCCGGTCACTTGTGCAACCCATGGCTCCAAATTTCAGTTTTCAGCTTAAGAACCAGAACAGATGTTGGACCACTTACACCCAGACTGTCTCTCACCCTCAGAGAAGTCAGTCCTTAAGCCTTCCCACCAACACGGACTCGGTGGCAGCAGGAACAACCTAATCCAGTGGAAGGTATCCCTGCTCGTGGCAGGGGGTTGGAACTGGATGGGCTTTGAGGTCTCTTCCAGCCCAAACCGTTCTCTGATTCTATGTTGGCCCTGCCACGGACAGAGCCAGGTTGTGACAGTTACTGTACAAGCAGCAAAAAAGGTCCCTGGGCAGACAAGGTCTTTGTGTCCAGGGAGCGAAAATATTTTCTACAGAGAAGCAACATGTCAAATAATCTAAGTATGTGAGGTCATCTTCTCCAATCTCTTTTAAAAATACATACTATTAAACAGGCAAATGTCAACAGAAAACATAATTTGGAAAGAAAGACCTGAAATATTTGTTTTGAAAAATGCTTTTGAAAAATGGATGTTTTCCAGGCTTTTTAATTTTTCCTTTTCTTTCTTTCTTTCTTGGCTGAAACTCTTCACCAGATTTGGCAGGGCTTCACAGATGGTGCTGGCCGACCCACAACTGAATTTTCAGAGAATAAGCTATTTGTCCAAAAAGAAGAAAACATGCCCAGATTTGCTAGGCTGCAATTCTCTCCCACGCTGCTCTCC